>WOAB01000589.1:2485000-4885000 GCA_027886185.1 Rheum nobile | reverse complement strand
TTCAAGGTCAGAAGAGGAGAATAAGGTGTCCTTACAAATGAGTAAGAAGCACACCTCACCCTCATTAAGAGCTTGAACAACTTCTTTAGGCTTAGCTAAGAGCATATGATTAGAAGCACCACCTTTGCTTCCAATGGCCATTTTTTTACTCTTAGCTTGCTCAAGAGACTTCCTTTGCTCCCTAGCCGTATGATCAGCCATAATCTCATGGGGAGCTAAGGGATGTAGGGTAATCCTTTTGCCATTCATCAAGAAAGAATACTCATTAGAGAGTCCTTGATGAATGACACCCCTATCATATTGCCAAGGTCGGCCTAGGAGGAGATGGCATGCAGTCATGGGCAACACGTCACACACAACTTCATCCTCATATCCCCCTATGGCAAACTGAATTATGGCTTGGTCCTTGACCTTAAGGGGAGTATTGGAATTCAGCCAACATATTGTGTAGGGTTGAGGGTGGGGAGTGGTAGATAGATTGAATCTACATACCACTTATGGATCAATGATATTGCAACATGACCCACCATCAACTATGACACTACATACCTTTCCCTTAATGGTGCACCTTGTGTGAAAGATCGTTTCACGCTGATTAGGCACACTAGGACTCTATGAGGCAATCAATGCTTTCTTAATCACAAAGCACTCACCCTCAGCTGCCACCACATGGAGTTCTTTGACTCCTTCCTCCTCCTCAACAACGTCTTCTTGGAACTCATCCTCGGACTCATAGTTCCCTAGAATGTTAAGAAGAACTTGCTTTTTAGAGGGGTAATCCTTAACGAAGTGCCCTCTTCCAAGACATTTAAAGCACTTGAGATCTCTAGCTCGGTTCTCCCCCTCCTTTTGTTGGGGTTGAGACTGAGCTTGAGCGTCTCTCTTAGGCTGACTTTGTGGGTCTTGCCTAGGCTCTACACGTCTTGGGGTAGCTTGAGAAGCATTACCACTAGCTGAAGTCCAGGGGCGTGAACTAGCAACTTGGGGGCGCCTTTGAGGGAGGTTCTTGTATACATGGTTAGTATAATGAAAAACCTCTTCAATAGGCGTCCCACGCACAAAATGTTGCATGTTCACAATAGCTTTAAGATCATAATTTAAGTTATTGATGAACTTAGAAATAAGATATCCCTCGGGGAATCTAAGTCCGGACCTAAAGACCAAAGTCCTTAGCTCCTTATAGAACTCATCTAGGGTCTTACATCCTTGCCTCAATTGCTCAAGTCTAGAATGGACTCTTTCAGCATAGTCATCCGGCACAAACCGGTTTCTCAAAGCATTTTTTAACTCTTCCCAAGTTGAAATTTGAGGGTAGCCTCTAAAGGTCCTTTCCTCTCTATCCTCTAACCACCAATGGTAAGCAAAATCAACAAACTTTATTAAGGCTATAGCTACTAATTGTGCATCCGAGTAGTTATAAAACTCAAAAATTTGTTCGGTCTTTTGCTCCCAATCTAAGTATGACTCAACCTCACATGTACCTCTAAATTGCTGAACTTCAAGCTTGATCCCATGGTGGTGTGGTCGGTCTTGGCCCTCGCCATATTCTTCATCAAAGGCTCCTCTTTGAGCTAGATAGGGAGCACGCCCAGCTTGATAGGGTCCACGGCCAAAGCCTCTCCGTGGGACATTCCTTCTCGGCATCATGGGAGGCACTTGATTCCTTGGTGGGAAATAATCTTGTTGATGTCCTATTGCTCCCAAATCTGCATTGTCAGTCCGCATAGGGGGAAAAGTATGAACACCGGAAGAAGCAAGGAATTTAGCATTCATACCTTGTCCTTCTCTTGTTGTAGAAACAAGAGGGACATAAGAAGAAGTGGTGTCATGTATGGACAGCCGTGACACCTCTTGGGAGAAGGCTCCAGGCACTCCTCCTTCAACATGAAATGAGTGGGAAGGGCCTCTTACTTCATGTGCTCCACTCAGCCGTGGTCCTCCTTGGGATTGCCCCCACTTGGACTCCATGCTCCTCATAAAAGCCACTTGCTCTTCCCTCATGGCTTGCATTTGTTGGCAGACTCTTTCATCCGTATCTTCCTTGTTTGTTTGAATGGCTTGGAGAAGAGTCTCCAAGGTGATGGGAGAGTTGGCTGGTTGGTCTTCATTTGAGGGTCTCTTTTTTTATCTTGACCGTCCATTTGGCTTAACCTTGACATTAGGAAGCAACAAAGAACAACCAAGCAAAGTAGTCTCCAAAGAACACAAGATCAATCAATGGAACTTAAGCTAGAAGGAGATCTAAACTTGATGCAAAGCTAAGACTTTCAGCCAAGCAAGCACTCCTAATGTGGGTAGGCTTAAGGTTCCTAGACACAATCATTAGACAAAAGAAAATGACAAGAGAAAACAACAAGCAGATGACACAAATGAACCTGAATATACTTGTGCAACAACTAAGGTAAGCAACGTCAACGAAGCTACTAAACTCAATTGCTTTACAAAGGCAACACTTGTGTACAAAATAACAATACTATCACGTCCAATGCAGCAAGGTAAACTTTCTCTTTTTTTTTGAACTTTTTCAAGATGTTGACTCACTTTTTCGATCGCCTTCCCTTTTATAACTGTTGGAACTGAATTTTCCGGGCACTTTTCCGGTGGGCTCCGGTCACCGGTTGTGCCGGATTATGGGAGCGTTGGATTTGTCTCCGCGAGCTCTATAACGTAGTGTGCTCATACGATAAATTCGGGTTCCGTTTGAATGAGAAATGAGGACTCAAAGGTGGTTGCTTGCAACACCCAAATGGAGTTTGGGGTGCGATTCTACATCGGAAATATGGGAGTAGAATTGAGTGGTTTATATACCACTATCACCCAAGCCAAGGTAAGAACTTGGTGACTATGGAGAGAAGAGCTTGACCACTCACGCGCACCGTCCGTCCGATCCGATCCGGTCTGGTCCGGTCGGGGTCGGGGTCGTGGGCCGTGGGCTTGTGGGCTTGTGGGCTTGTGGAATGGGCCCAAGCAGCAGCTAAGCTTCTTTTTGGAAGCCAGCTGGGCCATTTCGGGAATGGGCTTGATTTGGGCTGCAGACCAAATCCTCCGCCATCTATACCGGAGATCTTAGCAATTACTCCGGAAGATCCGTAACATCCACCGCCACTAATGCAGACGATCTGCAACGGTCACAAGGTGATCCTCCATGAATGCAGAAGATCTGCAACGGCTCCTCTTCCAAGCTCTATATAAGAGCAAGCGTCCTCTCATTCAGAACAGATCTTCAAACACAGCTATCCTCCTCCCTCCTCTCTGTTTTCCGAAAATCGAGTCTGAGAGTGCTCCACAGAATTGGTTCGTAGCCTTCGGTCCTTTGGTTGCGCAAGTCCGAAGTCGTCCAAGCAGTTGTATCCTGGGATTCGGAACGTCATTCCAACCGTCGCAATACGGGACGTTTTCAGAATTAAGGAGAGAGATCTCGTTCTTGACTCTGCTGCGTTCTTACGTTCGGTATAATTTTGTTTGTTTAACGTGCGATTTATTCTTGTAGTTTATATTTCGCTATTTGCGTTCCTACAGTCTTAATTCTGAAAATCGTTTACACTGCATATCGCACTAACGAATTTTATTTCTGAGCGCAGAAACAGTTCGAATATATATTCATATATTTGCGTTCGATTAATTTCGATTCTGTTATTTCCTGCTCGTTTTATTTTGTTCTGCTGTTCGCATATTATTTCTGCACAGATTACATTTTTGCTATTCGGTTCTGCACAGATTTAAGTTTCTGCTGTTCGTGATTATTTATTTTTCCCGCTGTTCGTAATTTTTTTCGAACTAATCTGGTTTCTGCAGGAAATTAATTTCGATTCTGTATTCGAATCTATATTAACGTGTTTCTGTGCAGATTCTGTCATTTCTGTGCAGATTTCTAATTCATTTTTGCAGGAAATTAGTTTCAAATATATTTCTGTATATTTTCTGTGCAAACATAATTTCGATTCTGCATATCTGCATTTCTCTAACGTGTTTTGCAGGAGCTATCGCATCGGAAATTTTGTTCGAATTAATTTTCGAATCCTTATTGGCCATTCGAATTTATTTCGAAAAATCTTATCTGAACTTATTTTATTTCGAATTCCTAAGTAATTCGAGATTTAAAGTACTGACTTCTGGTTGTGTTTCTGTAAACAGATTATGTTTTCATGGGTGATAACACCGAGATCGCTGGAGGTGTCAATGGAAACTCGTCTGAGTCGACGCCCCAAATTCAGTTTGGGAGTGGTCTGCCAGTAGTGAGTTTGCCAATGGGGCATGTACAAGCAGTTAATCTGCAAGATGCAAATATGCCTGCTGCTAATCTGCAACCCGCAGTGGTTGGGACTTCTGAGGTTCGTCAGACTGTCCATCCAGCTGCACTTCAGACTGTTGTACCAACGGTGCATTTGCCTGGGGCTGTGAATGCTGGCTTGATGCCTGACAAGTTCGATGGAACGGGCTTCAAGACATGGCAGCAGAAGATGTTCTTCTTCCTGACCACGTTAAGGCTGGAGAAGTATCTGACTGAGGACAAGCCTGTGCTGTCGCCTGACAATACATATGCTTATCTGCTAGCCAGTGTTGAGGCATGGACTCATGCAGACTTCATGTGCAAAGGTTGGGTTCAAAGCCGCCTGATAGACCCACTGTACAGAGTGTACAGCAAGGTCAAAACCTCCAAGGAGCTCTGGACTGCTTTGGAGAAGAAGTACAAGTCTGAGGATGCAGGCTCGAAGAAGTTCGCCGTGGCGAAGTTTCTGGACTACAAGATGGTGGACTCTAAGCCCATCATGAAACAGGTCGAAGAGCTGCAACTCCTTACGCATGAGATCATCTCTGAAGGAATGTCTATCTGTGAGACGTTCCAGGTTGCTGCGTTCATTGAGAAACTTCCTCCATCCTGGAAGGATTTCAAGAGCTACCTGAAGCACAAGAGAAAGGCCATGACTGTGAAAGACTTGATAATCAAGCTACGGGTTGAGTCTGACCACCATAAAGCAGAAGGGAAAGAGTCGGCTGAACAGAAGGCTAATCTGGCTGAGCACAAGGACAGGGGGAAGAAACGAAAGTTCCAACCCCAGAGCTCCAACAACTCAAAGAAGCAACCCGCTAAGAAGTTCAGTGGGAAGTGTCACAACTGTGGCAAGATGGGTCACAAAGCCGACGTCTGTCGTAGCAAGGCTGATCCACGCAAGGACAAGGGGAAATCTCAAGTCCATATGACTGAAGGCAAGCTCTCGGATTCTGATCTGTGTGCTGTAGTGTCTGAAGTCAACATGGTTGGAAGCAACCCAAGGGAATGGTGGTACGACACAGGTGCTACCAGACATATCTGCTCTGACAAGGGATGCTTCACTACCTATCAGCAGAGCAAGACGGACGAGCATCTGTTTATGGGGAACTCGTCCACATCCAAGGTGGAAGGTTACGGGAAAGTGGTGCTGAAGCTGACTTCTGGAAAGGAGCTTACTCTCACCAACGTCATGCATGTGCCTGACATAAGGAAGAATCTGATCTCCGGCACTCTGCTGAGCAAGAACGGATTCGCGACCAACTTCGTGTCCGACAAGTTGGTTCTCTCTAAGAATGGGGTGTATTTGGGCAAAGGATATGTAAAGGATGGACTGGTCAAAATAAATGTAATGACAGTCATCCCAAAAACTATTGTAACTGAGGTTTCAATGAATAAGACTAATCTTATTGCTTATGTTGTTGAGTCTTTTAATATTTGGCATGAACGATTAGGGCATGTGAATAACAAGTCTATTCAAAGACTAATGAACATGAACCTGATTCCAAAATGCAAAGCAAGTAAAGACAAATGTGAAGTATGCGTACAGGCCAAACTCACAAAAATGCCATCCCCACATGTAGAGAGAACAACCGAACCTCTAGGTTTAATTCACACAGATTTATGTGATTTAAAATATGTGCAAACTAGAGGCGGTAAAAAGTATTTCGTAACCTTTATTGATGATTGCACAAAATACTGTTATGTATACTTGCTAAGAAGCAAGGATGAGGCCTTGGAAAAGCTCAAGGAATACAAGTTGGAGGTTGAAAACCAACTTAGTAAAACCATAAAGATTATCCGAAGTGATAGAGGAGGAGAGTACGCTGAACCGTTCAACGCGTTCTGTAGAGAACACGGGATCATTCATCAAACAACTGCTCCCTACTCACCAGAATCTAACGGAGTTGCGGAACGAAAGAACCGAACTCTGAAAGAGATGATGAATGCAATGTTGCAGGAATCTGGGTTACCCCAGAACATGTGGGGGGAAGCCCTGCTTACCACCAATTATATCCTCAACAAAATACCACATAAAGTTACTGGCAAAATGCCATACGAACTTTGGAAAGGTAACGTACCTTCGTACAAATACCTCAAAGTGTGGGGGTGCCTAGCAAAAGTGGCAGTACCACCTCCTAAAAAGGTCACAATTGGACCTAAAATCGTTGATTGTATTTTCATAGGATATGCACATAACAGTAGTGCCTATCGGTTTCTGGTACACAAATCTGATATACCAGATATACATGTCAATACAATAATGGAATCAAGGAATGCGTCTTTCTTTGAAAACTTGTTTCCGTGCAAGGATAAAGAACATCCGAAATGAACTCGTGAACAGAGTGAAGCAAGAACTTCTGTAAATGAAACAGAAGATGAACCTGGACAGAGCAAAAGAGCTCGAAAGGAACCAGAAGCTGAACCTCAACGAAGCACGAGAGCTCGAAAGGAAAAGACTTTTGGTCAAGAGTTCATAACGGCTTTTCTCTTGGAGAATGAGCCTAGAACCTTCAAAGAAGCCATGTCTACACCTGATGCACCTTCATGGAAGAAAGCAGTTAAAAGCGAAATCGACTCCATTATGCAAAATCATACATGGGAGTTAGTTGATTTGCCACAAGGGTGTAAAGCACTTGGGTGCAAATGGATTTTTAAAACCAAATTGAAAACAGATGGCTCAATAGATAAGCACAAAGCGAGGCTTGTGGTGCAAGGATTCCGGCAAAAAGAGGGCCAGGATTTCTTTGACACTTATTCTCCAGTTACGAGAATAACTTCAATCAGAATGCTAATAGCAATAGCAGCATTACGAAACCTCGAAATCCATCAAATGGATGTGAAAACTGCCTTTCTAAACAGAGAATTAGAAGAGGAGATATACATGAAATAACCTGAGGGTTATGTGGTTCCTGGACAGGAACACAAAGTTTGCAGACTTGTGAAGTCTCTATATGGACTCAAACAAGCTCCAAAGCAGTGGCATGAAAAATTTGACAATGTCATGATGTCAAATGGCTTCAGCATCAATGAATGTGACAAATGCATCTACTTCAAAGACACACCAAATGGTTACATCTTGATGTGTTTGTACGTAGATGACATGCTCATTATTGGAAGCAATAAGGACATGATCAACCGAACTAAGAACATGCTTAGTGGGAAGTTTGACATGAAAGATATGGGATTAGCAGATGTCATACTAGGGATTAAAATCACTAGAAATTCTGAAGGAATTACCCTGTCTCAAGCTCATTATGCTGAAAAGGTACTTGAGAGATTCAAGAACTATTCAAGCGGGATTGCAAAGAGTCCCGTGGACCCTCATCTTCACTTGACTAAGAACTCGGGGGATGCAGTGTCACAATTGGAATATGCACGTGTGATTGGAAGTCTCATGTACTTGACCAACTGCACAAGACCTGACTTGGCGCACTCAGTAAATGTACTAAGTCGCTACACAAGTAATCCAGGACACAAACACTGGAAAGGGATAACTAGAGTATTGAACTACTTGCGCTATACTCAAAGTTATGGGCTGCATTATGGGAAATACCCAGCAGTTTTGGAAGGATACAGTGATGCAAACTGGATATCCGATTCCAGAAACTCGAAGTCCACAAGTGGATATGTATTCACACTTGGTGGTGCAGCCGTCTCATGGAAATCTTCCAAACAAACACTATTGGCCAGATCCACTATGGAGTCTGAGTTCATTGCTTTAGACAAAGCAGAAGAGGAAGCTGAATGGCTTCGGAATTTGTTGGAAGATATCCCAATGTGGGAAAAACCAGTGCCATCAGTAAGTGTACACTGTGATAGCCAATCGGCTATAGCTCGGGCACTGAGTCGCTTGTACAATGGTAAGTCTCGTCACATAAGAAGACGACATAAAACCATCAGACAACTACTCTCGCATGGTATAATCTCAATAGATTATATCAAGTCGGCTGACAACCTAGCGGATCCATTTACTAAAGGTTTGTCACGAGATCAAGTTGTTAAAACATCAAGAGGAATGGGTTTAAAGCCTATGACTAAAGAGGATGTTTGATGGCTAACCCTACCTACCTGACTGGAGATCCCAAGAAGTAGGTTCAAAGGGAAAACTAAATCAAGTTGAATCACCATGAGCGCTGAGAGATTTAAGTCTCCTCCCAGTTCCTAGGATGATGAACAGTGCTACCTGTATGAGTTAAGGTTAAGCTTGGCTTTTAATGATTCCATAGCTTTGAAATAAAAGTGGGGTATGACAGGATACTCTTCATGGAAATCACCTTATGAGTATGAAATTGGGCCGTTTCTAGGAGAATTATGAAAGGCTGAATTCTCCAAGTTCACTCATGAATAACCAGGGATGTTCAAGGCCAAAATGAACACAACAAGAGAACCTAGTTCTGTGAGAAGATGAAACTGTGTGATAGTTATTATCTTGGTTTACATCAAAGCCCGGGTGGTTCAAGACATCACGTTCACTACCTGGTCGAGTAAATCCGATAGCTACTCACTATGGGTGGTTCAAGGCTGAAAAATGCTACCAGCCCAGATGCAGTGATTTTTCGACTGTACTCTCACAAGTTTTTTCTGTTTTCATAAAACCAATGTTTAGAATCATTTCTATTCATGTGGGGGATTGTTGGAACTGAATTTTCCGGGCACTTTTCCGGTGGGCTCCGGTCACCGGCTATGCCGGATTATGGGAGCGTTGGATTCGTCTCCGCGAGCTCTACAACGTAGTGTGCTCATACGATAAATTCGGGTTCCGTTTGAATGAGAAATGAGGACTCAAAGGTGGTTGCTTGCAACACCCAAATGGAGTTTGGGGTGCGATTCTACATCCCACATCGGAAATGTGGGAGTAGAATTGAGTGGTTTATATACCACTATCACCCAAGCCAAGGTAAGAACTTGGTGACTATGGAGAGAAGAGCTTGACCACTCACGCGCGCCGTCCGTCCGTCCGATCCGATCCGGTCCGGTCCGATCGGGGCCGTGGGACGTGGGCTTGTGGGCTTGTGGGCTTGTGGAATGGGCCCAAGCAGCAGCTAAGCTTCTTTTTGGAAGCCAGCTGGGCTGTTTCGGGAATGGGCTTGATTTGGGCTGCAGACCAAATCCTCCGCCATCAATACCGGAGATCTTAGCAATTACTCCGGAAGATCCGTAACGTCCACCGCCACTAATGCAGACGATCTGCAACGGTCACAAGGTGATCCTCCATGAATGCAGAAGATCTGCAACGGCTCCTCTTCCAAGCTCTATATAAGAGCAAGCGTCCTCTCATTCAGAACAGATCTTCAAACACAGCTATCCTCCTCCCTCCTCTCTGTTTTCCGAAAATCGAGTCTGAGAGTGCTCCACAGAATTGGTTCGTAGCCTTCGGTCCTTTGGTTGCGCAAGTCCGAAGTCGTCCAAGCAGTTGTATCCTGGGATTCGGAACGTCATTCAAACCGTCGCAATACGGGACGTTTTCAGAATTAAGGAGAGAGATCTCGTTCTCGACTCTGCTGCGTTCTTACGTTCGGTATAATTTCGTTTGTTTAACGTGTGATTTATTCTTGCAGTTTATATTTTGCTATTTGCGTTCCTACAATAACTAGGCCGGGTATTCCTGATTTCAACCACTTTTCCTTGAATCAAATGCAATGCTCTTTCTTTCTTTCTTTCTTTCTTTCTTTCTTTCTTTCTTTCTTTTGAATAGGGACGTCTAAGTACAATTGTAAGACAACACAAATGCAAGAAAACTTTAATAAGGCAGCAAATGAGTTTTTCCCGTATCCTTGACGTTGAAACTCAATCCATGCACAAGTAGTAATCACATTCAATTGGTGAGTGCAACCAGAAAATGCCAAGTCTCTCACAGCCAACAATGTTAAAAGACTACTCTTTAGGGACGTGAGACTCAATTAAACACAAAAAACACTCTAGGCTGATGTGGAGATTTAACTTGTTAGGAAGCTAGCCTAAAATCTAGGAGAAGCTTAACTACACGGTCAACAACTTGAATGACAATCTGACCTTGGTGAATTTAAGGTACACGGCCATATCATAAGCTTCTTCAATGGATTAAATCAGGCGTGTAACAACAAAATGTCAGCCACAACAACTTGATAAGATCCCCCTAATTTATAGGATCAAAACAGACTTCATTTTTTTTTTGTGATCTACCTTGCGTCTCTCTAAGCTATGGCAGCCAAATTCAATTCAATTGGGTTCAAAACTCATGGCTGGACTCAACAACTCAAAGAAGACATGAAGTAATGCAAGGACACAACAACAAGACACACAACACGACAGAACAAAGTCAATTACGGCCAGATCTTATAGCATGAATACTAGGCTTGCAAAACTGAAATTTTATGCTTTAGATCAAGGTTTTAGAGCTTTACCTCACTTACCTATGATACCAAACGATAGATTATAGGATCAATGAAGTCTCGATGCAAGGCAAACGCTCGATGAAGCCCCGGTTGCTCCAGATCTCAGTTTTGATCCAAGGACGCCTCTTTAGTTTTTTGGTTTTTTTGGTGATGTTTCACGGCTGGTTGATGATGATGAAGGACAGAGGCGTGAAGGTGGTTCAATGGTGGATGAATATGGGGCATGAAGGTGAAGATGATGATGACGTTTTTGATTAATGATAGGGCTCTCCTTGGCTGAATATGACGCACCAACAAGAAGAACAATATTGGTAGATCTAGGAGATGTAACACACTCAAAGATCTATCAACGACACTTGATATCACACACAAGCAAGAGAATTGAAGAAGACGTTCTTCAATGGAAAAAGACATCTTTTTGAACACAATAACTGCCTCTGAATAATCTGATTAAACGTGTCCTTCTATTTTCCCCCATCAGCCCTTTATATGGCCAAGTAAAAATAGAAGAAAAACAAGGAAAAACCAATAAAAAACAATACTAAGGCCGGCGGCCCCCTAGGTGTTTTCCTAAGCTTAAAACGATCCATAAGCTTTAAAAATAAGTCTCGAAAATGTCATGAACAAAAACAAATAAGTCACGCGCTCGGACGCGCCATAATAATGTTAACGGGCTCAATAGATATCAAATTGAGAGCTCCAAGACTCGTAAAGGCTTCAATGCTCAAGAGGCCCTTCTTGAGCTCCATTTGTAGTTGCTTGGCTCGGGTCCTTGTGATAGAATCAGGAGAAAGCTCTTCATCTTGATCTTGGCTCGGAATGGAGTCAAGAGCTTCACTTGTCTCTTCTTGCTCTTTTTGGACGAGCCATCACTTGAGCCATCATGGTCATCCGGGCTCTCTTGGTGCTCTTGATGGGACATGGTCACATCATCATGTCTATCCCTTTTCCACCATTTCTCATAGGTATGTTCATGGTTGAATCAGTAGTCATCTCAAATTCATTGGTATATATATATATGTATGTATGTCATGAATCATGAGTCATCATACTCGGAGTAACAATTTATTGTTTGTGATCAGATCAATTCAACATGATCATTTTTATCAGTTACCACCATTTCTCATGGGCATGTTCATGATTGAATCATATTCGAGTTCAGTTGAGACATATATGTAGTATATACGATAGCATTAAATGAAAACATACAACACGTACGACAGGAAATCAACAAATATAGAATAACCGGCCGGCCTTCAAATTACAAAAACTCCGAAATCACCAAAATCGATTATTTCCATATATATATTTATTCAAACTAATGCTAGTTTTGGTTCCAACCATAGCATTCATCATAGGTCTGGCCACCAGGTTTGATCAAGCAAGGGCCAGCCTCGTTGATCGTCCAATTACATCTATCCCAACAATACCTCACATCCCTAGCTTGCACATACATATCAAAGCGATGAGCTTGTCCCTGAAAATTGAACGAACAATAGTAATCCGTCGTCCCCAAAAACACATTCTTAGCCGGAAACTCATAGGATTGTTGGATCTTAATATCTCTTTGTGATACGTACGACATGTAACATGCCATGAGTTGAGTTTTGAATTCACACGAAATAATTGGCAAAACGTGGATAGCATCAATATTGAATTTTACCCTTTGATGATTAGATGGGTGTGTCATGTGTGGGCCGTGGGGTACGTTGTGTTTAAATGTGGGAAATGTGATGGCTGGTGGGGAGAGCGAAGGCCAGAGTGACGTGGCGTCACGGCTGCACATGAACAGGGGGCCAGGGACCACCTCCGCCATAGCTTTCGATAATTGATCTGAATCTCATCCATCGATAACCTTTCATTCTTTCTATCTTTCTTTCTTTGAATTGCACGTGTTTAAATTATTAGATCTGGGATCAACTAGGAAGTCTTCTTCCGGTACGAAGTATGAACGGATCTGAGCCGTTGATGATCCATACATTCCTTCTATATTCAGCGTATTGCTTTATTATATCTGTTTTCTTCAAAAATCATAAAAACACAATATCTTAGCTAGTAGTGGAGTGGGGGAAGACCATGAGGTCTTGGTAGTGGAGTCGGGTATTCCTGATTTCAACCACTTTTCCTTGAATCAAATGCAATGCTCTTTCTTTCTTTCTTTTTTTTGAATAGGGACGTCTAAGTACAATTGTAAGACAACACAAATGCAAGAAAACTTTAATAAGGCAGCAAATGAGTTTTTCCCGTATCCTTGACGTTGAAACTCAATCCATGCACAAGTAGTAATCACATTCAATTGGTGAGTACAACCAGAAAATGCCAAGTCTCTCACGGCCAACAATGTTAAAAGACTACTCTTTAGGGACGTGAGACTCAATTAAACACAACAAACACTCTAGGTTGGCGTGGAGATTTAACTTGTTAGGAAGCTAGCCTAAAATCTAGGAGAAGCTTAACTACACGGTCAACAACTTGAATGACAATCTGACCTTGGTGAATTTAAGGTACACGGCCATATCATAAGCTTTTTCAATGGATTAAATCAGGCGTGTAACAACAAAGTCTCAGCCACAACAACTTGCTAAGATCCCCCTAATTTATAGGATCAAAACAGACTTCATTTTTTTTTGTGATCTACCTTGCGTCTCTCTAAGCTATGGCAGCCAAATTCAATTCAATTGGGTTCAAAACTCATGGCTGGACTCAACAACTCAAAGAAGACATGAAGTAATGCAAGGACACAACAACAAGACACACAACACGGCGGAACAAAGTCAATTACGGCCAGATCTTATAGCATGAATACTAGGCTTGCAAAACTGAAATTCTATGCTTTAGATCAAGGTTTTAGAGCTTTACCTCACTTAGCTATGATACCACACGATAGATTATAGGATCAATGAAGTCTCGATGCAAGGCAAACGCTCGATGAAGCCCCGGTTGCTCTAGATCTCAGTTTTGATCCAAGGACGCCTCTTTAGTTTTTTGGTGTTTTTGGTGATGTTTCACGGCTTGTTGATGATGGATGATGATGATGAAGGACAGAGGCGTGAAGGTGGTTCAATGGTGGATGAAGATGGGGCGTGAAGGTGAAGATGATGATGACGTTTTTGATTAATGATAGGGCTCTCCTTGGCTGAATATGACGCACCAACAAGAAGAACAATATTGGTAGATCTAGGAGATGTAACACACTCAAAGATCTATCAACAACACTTGATATCACACACAAGCAAGAGAATTGAAGAAGACGTTCTTCAATGGAAAAAGAGAGCTTTTTGAACACAATAACTGCCTCTAAATAATCTGATTAAACGTGTCCTTCTATTTTCCCCCATCAGCCCCTTTATATGGCCAAGTAAAAATAGAAGAAAAACAAGGAAAAACCAATAAAAAAACAATACTAAGGCCGGCGGCCCACTAGGTGTTTTCCTAAGCTTAAAACGATCCATAAGCTTTAAAAATAAGTCTAGAAAATGTCATGAACTAAAACAAATAAGTCACGCGCTCGGACACGCCATAATAATGTTAACGGGCTCAATAGATATCAAATTGATAGCTCCAAGACTCGTAAAGGCTTCAATGCTCAAGAGGCCCTTCTTGAGCTCCATTTGTAGTTGTTTGGCTCGGGTCCTTGTGATAGAACCGGGAGAAAACTCTTCATCTTGATCTTGGCTCGGAATGGAGTCAAGAGCTTCACTTGGCTCTTCTTGCTCTTTTTGGACGAGCCATCATGGTCATCCGGGCTCTCTTGGTGCTCTTGATGGCACTTGGTCACATCATCATGTCTATCCCTTTTCCACCATTTCTCATAGGTATGTTCATGGTTGAATCAGTAGTCATCTCAAATTCATTGTTATATATATATGTATGTATGTCATGAATCATGAGTCATCATACCCGGAGTAACAATTTATTGTTTGTGATCAGATCAATTCAACATGATCATTTTTATCAGTTACCACCATTTCTCGTGGGCATGTTCATGATTAAATCATATTCGAGTTCAGTTGAGACATATAGGTAGTATATACGATAGCATTAAATGAAAACATACAACACGTACGACAGGAAATCAACAAGTATAGAACAACCGGCCGGCCTTCAAATTACAAAAACTCCGGAATCACCAAATCGATTATTTCCATATATGTATATTTTTTCAAACTAATGCTAGTTTTGGTTCCAACCATAGCATTCATCATAGGTCTGGCCACCAGGTTTGATCAAGCAAGGGCCAGCCTCGTTGATCGTCCAGTTACATCTATCCCAACAATACCTCAGATCCCTAGCTTGCACATACATATCAAAGCGATGAGCTTGTCCCTGAAAATTGAACGAACAATAGTAATCCGCCGTCCCCAAAAACACGTTCTTAGCCGGAAACTCGTAGGATTGTTGGTAAGCAACCGCCGCTTCTCCCAAGTCGTGGGTTTTGTCCTGGCAATGAACTTGGAAGGGGACGTGTGCATCCAACTCGTTGGTCAAGTGCACCACCGTCGTCGGCAGTTTGAAACTCTTATTAGGCCTCGACGGCTCCGACGTCCAACCCAGCCCAACAAAGAGGGCCATGGTTAGGAGGAGTAGAGTGCCTTTAGGATTGCACATTATATATATAATATTGTGGCTGGAAATTTTTGGTGATGCTGTTTGGGTTCTTATATATGTAACTTGAGTTGGGTTTCAAAGTTTGAGTTTGCTAGATGCATGTTATGTTGTACAGCTAATCTTGCATTTATATATTGTTTCTTAATAACCAAATGAATTGAGTGTTTAGTTGTGTTATACAATGAATCTTTACATCACTAAGTCAATCAATTGGGTTTCTACTAAAGCCACTCTACTCCTCCTAACCATGGCCCTCTTCATTTCTTTGGCTCGCTTCGACGGAATGTATTTGGTTCTGTTTTCTTCATTGATTTCTGTTCACTTTCACTCAAGTTATTGGTCTGAACTCTGAAGTGGAATATGTACACCAATCAAACCAACGTGAAACCAGACTAATTCTAGCTGTATTAGAGACATAGAAAATATATGCATGCCGATAATATTTACCTACAGGTGTGCATAATTAGATGGGATCTGACCGGACTGAAAATGTCCTGTCGGATACGATGGTGTGTATTCTGATCCGGTTCACGGTCCATTCATTTTAAAATTTCAGTTTTTGTCATGTCCGATCCAAATTCGGAAATTTTCGAACTAGATCGGTATGGATTGAAATTTTTTTATTCTTATTTTATATATTAATATCTTATAACACTATTAAAAATTATTTTTATCACAAAATTAAATAAGTAACAAAATATATGGTCTAATATTACAAAAATAGTTATAAAATAGAAAAAAATTAAATTTTAATTAATATAAAAAATATATAAAACGCTTAACGGTCCAATCCGGTCCATGACCGGTCCGGACCGGATTATATTGGCCTGGTCTATAGATAGTGCAATTTCGATCGAGTTTGAACACAGTTCAGACTGGTCTAAAAAATATTGGCCTGGTCTATATATTGGCCTGATTATATTGGCCTGGTCCGGACCGGATTATATTGGCCTGGTCTAAAAAATTTCGATCGAGTCTGAACCGAAGTAATTTACATAAAGAAATTTTGCTTCATTAGTCCCTAAAAATTATTTATTTTGTTAATTGTTTCCCTAAATTATAAATTTTGCTTATAAAACCAGATGTATTATTAGCGAATGACCGTTTGAATGTATCATCAGAAGTCATAAACTTAATATTTTTTTTTAAAAATAATTATCTTAATTTCACCTCTCAAAAACATCATTTATCAAAGTCGTCCAAAAATGTCGTTTGAATAAAAAAAATTGTGGATTAATAGAGGAAAATGTCATTGAAATATTTCCCATGAAAAAATGTGATGAACTCTCAAGTATTTGACGTGTGTAGCTGTACGCCTTGATTAATTATGATGGTAGTCAAACATTAATGGGTCATATATCATTTAATGCTGACGTATTAATTGAATACAGTTCAGTTGTACGCCTTGATTGCGCGCTCAATAATGGATGCAAACTAGCATTAATGACTCGCTCATTATGAGATTCAATCTAGTACTAGAATATATGGAGTAATAAATAGTGCAATTTTTGTATAATTTCTACGAGTTTTCTTTTCCAGAATATCCGTTGAGGAAAGAAAGGGAAACTAGCTTCCAATGGACTTGCACTCCCTCCTACTCTTGCTAACTCTAGTCTTCACTTTGACCACCAATGCTGAGTCCAAATTAGCATCGGAGATTGATCAATCTCCTAGTGCGAGTCGAAATCCAAACAGAAGCGAACCCCTAGGCCTAATCCCGAAAACCCACCTGTTCTTCCAAAACGTCCTAGGAGAAGGGCAGATAGTGACAGTTCACCCAACAATAGGGGCCGCGGTCGACTATGGGGCCCACAATCTAGCCAAGGATGAGATCTATGAGGCGGTGTTCTACCCCGACCCCCTCTTAAACTGGTCCATGGACTGCGAGTTTAGGTCCAGCAAAGGTCAAGTGGCGACGGGCCCAGTCTACACCTACTTTAGAGACTTCAGGAGGTGCTACAAGCTTTGCCATTGGAACATAACGACGGACGGGGTTAAGGGGATCGACAAGGATGGCCGCGTCGGTGTGTTTTTCAGTTGGAACTAGTATATTAATTTGCTATGATCATTTTTTCCTCTTCGGAATCAAGTACTTTCCTTTGCATTTGGCAAGGTTTGTTTTCCATCTATATGTGATTTGTGAGATTTACATGTTTCATTGAACTTAACCATATAATGAAAAAGGAGTTATATATGTCAAAATCTTTTTTAAGTAATAAATATGGGCTATGGGCATAAAACATATAGTTTCGTAGATGAAAAGAGATAATGGGACCTGCGTATAGTTTTATGTTGCCCAAAATCGATCATGGCCCAACAAGAAATGAAAAGTAAGCACAATTATTGGAAAAAGGACCATGGTTTATCAACTAAAGCCCAACAGATTAAGGGCCCGTTCGGCTGGATGGAATGGGGGCAGTAGCAAAGGGGAAGCACTCACTTCATCTCCTTAACCGCAGCAAATGGGTGTTCGGTTGGATGAAAGGAGGTAGTGGAAGGGAGATGAAGAAAGTGGAAGGGAGATGAAGGAAATGGGGATTTCATCTCCCTTACATCCATTTTCTTACCCTCCACCCCCCCCCCCCCCGAATGAGAGATGGAACGTGGTTATTTGACTGTGTACTTTTTCAAAAAGCTTCCACAAGATGTTGACAAGGGTGGGAATCCTACACACTCATTTTTTGATCGATACAACGATTCATATCTGTGTAGAATTGGTGAGTTAATGATCTTCTCTTGACCACATAAGCATGATTCAATCGTGTGATGCACAGTTTCATCATTTAATCACAGTTAATAAAAGTACTTTCCATTGTCGGCTTGTCTTAAAATATGCAGGATCAACTGGTAGATAGAGAATCTATGGGCCAACAGTATCAAATGGTCAAATTTCAGACTTCACAGGTTGCTAGGATTGGTAAAATCAGGTTGTTGCAGCTGAAATTGGGAGTGGTGGCATACTGAGCCAGGAAAAGAAGGTAATTTGTTGGTGCTGCTGCACATGGAGATTGAAGTACCGTTTTATAAGATACCAGAAAAATGTTCATGGTAAGCCAAATATAAATAGTAGAAAAAGATTTGAAACAAACCCTCATGACCAGCATGTATTAATGGGTTGTTAGCACTTGTAATTTTTTTAGTTCTCCTCAACAAATGTGCTCTTGTAGACATGTCTAATTCTGAAGCTTGTGCTGGAACAACTGAGTGGAAGTGGAAGTGGGTTGCTTTTTTAGTTCTCCTCAACAAAAGTGGCGAGAATTGTAATCGCAAAGTACTTGCTCTGTTTTTCTTTTTCTGTTTAAATTCCTGGTGTTTACTCTTGATTGTGCAATATGCATATATGATGAAATCATAAGCTGCTACTGTGACAAAGATATAAGAGGTTAAAGATGATGTTTGGCTACTTTCTTGATCTCTCTCAATTGTCGAGCATCACGTGCGGGTGCAAAAGAGACATGTGACATGTAAAACCCAAAAAATATAATGCCCTTTTGGTAATTACACATTAAAAATACCTCACTTCAACTCTCGTAATTACTACTTACCGAACACACCATTTCTTAACTTCAACTCTTACTTCTACTTCAACTCGTACTTCCACTTCAACTCCTACTTCCACTTTCACTCGATTTTACTCACTACTTACCGAACAGGCCCTAAGTGTCCGTTCGGTTGGGAGGAAGGAGGAGATGAAGTGGGTTGAAGTGAGTTGAACTTGGTTGAAGTTTAAGCAATTTGCTTAATGTTACCCCCCAACATTAAGAGACTGTTCGGTGAAGTTGAAGTGGAAGTGAGTTGAAGCTTCCAATTTGCTTCAACTCCCACTTCAACCCCCAAAATCCCTTAATGTCCCCCCCCCCCCCGCCCCCCCCCCCCCCCCCCCCCCGCCCCCCCCCCCCCCCGCCCGACATTAAGTAATTTGCTTCAACTACCCCCTTTAACTCCCAACTTAATCTCACTTCAACCCCCACTTCCAATTTGCCGAACACACCCTAAGGAAAATGGAGTTGAAGTGGGAGTTGAAGTGCCCACTTCCACTTCAACCCACTCCCAATCGAACGGACCCTAAACCGGGGGATGATTCCGGGTAACTTACCCTTTGGTCCCACCCTATAAATATTTTAATTTTTATTTAATTTTTAGGGTTATTGGTTTTGAAAGAGTGAATTAGCTAATAGCCTATTAGTGTAGCATCTACTTTTTATTTCAACTTTCAAGAGATAAATTTTTTGGGGTTTATTAAGGAATTGAACTAAGACAATTTTTTATTTACCTAATTCAGTAAACTAAGACAATTTAATGTTGAATGGTTTATTTTACTTAAGTATTGTACAATTTTTCTAGAACTTACGGAAGATAATCTCTTTATTTAAAGAAATATTTTTTTAGTTGATGTGTGAAGAAAGTCAGTGTATTTTTTCTAAACTAATATATCTAATTTTATTCCATTTGGATTATTGAAAATGAACGTTATTTAGGTTTAGAGTAAAGACAACAGCTAAGTAATGAAAATTTGTACATATAACAATATTTATAATTTGACATATTCATACTAACAAATTATAAGTACATGGTTAAGGGATGTATGCTAAGACTCGGTGAAGACTTTTATTATATTATGCATATAAAGTACATAAGTAAATATAATAATATTAATATACGCACAGTATATCTAATTATGCTATCAGAACATATGTAAAGAATATAACTGAATAAAATGGTTACCCTATAAGGAATTACTTAAACCCATAAAAAAAAACTAAAATATCAATATAAAATTGTTACCCTATAAAAAATTGCTTAAATCCGTACCAAAACTAAAATAACTAAAACAAGAAATAATCAAACTAAAATAATCAAACCCCCAAACTATTAAAACTCGAAACCGAAACAATCAGAATATTATACACTTTTATTGATATTAAGATCATTATTATATGACTTTGTGAACAAAACACACATATAAATAACTAGAACTATAATAAGAAAGAATGTTATACAAAATTATATGAAAATTGTAACAATAAGATGTAAATCTTCAATACGGGTCAGTTGGGTTCACTTTAAATTGGGTTTGGATCATTAAAATTCATGGGTTGGTTGGGTCGGGTCATGACGGGTGTGGTACGGTTCGATCCAACGTGTCCAAAGTGTTAGTTTTTTTAAATAAAAAAATAATTAAAAAATAATATTATATAACTATTAAATAAAGTGTATATAAAATTCAATATAAATGGAATAATACATATGTGAAGGTCAAATCGGTCAACCTAACGGGACGAGTCTTTTCAAATTAAACCCATAAATTTTTGGACCAAGAGGTCCAGGCGTACAACCGTACAGGTCTTTAGAATCGAACATGTCAGACCGAGTCGTGTTTTGACATGTTTAATAAAACTATCAATAATATTTTATGATAATGCTATTATAAATTTTCAAATAATAAATAATATTAGTTGATTAACACTCATTTTTTTAACTATTAAGATAATTTTCAACCATGTTGTTGAGTAGGTGAAATAAAACAATTCTACTGTTAGCTATTTATCTTACTTTAAACTTCAAAAAATATTATAATCACATTTACATAATATTATTACTATATATCAAAGAATGATTTTAGAATTATAATAATAAATAACTCGAAACATATAAAGATGAAAATTCGTTAAAACAAAATTGAAATTTCATTTAAAAACAAGGATGCAACTTGAATTGGGTATATATGGTTCGTATAAGATGAAGAGACTTTTTTTTCGTTTATACTTATCCAATACCCAAAGAATTGATTAACTAAAAATTAATTAACTTAAAAGCTGCTTCTCTTAAATGAAAAGCAGATTGTTACAGGATGGTCGTCTAACAGGCGATAGACTTTTATGGTGATTTAGAGCTTTTGGCTCTCATCTCATCGGATTGCTGTTCTTGGTTATACTTGCCCGTCGATAGACTTTTATGGTGATTTAGACATTTTGACTCTCATCCGTAAAAATGTTCTAGGATGGTCGTGTAAGAGGCTTTAGTAATCATTCTAATCTTTTCCTAAAAAAAAAAAAAAAAGCAGATTGTTACATAAATTTACTGCTCACGTGGCATGTGGGTTGGCGACCCTCGGGTAAGCCAAACAATTTCCGATTAAACCACATGCCTGATGCATCCTATCCAACGAGGTGGAGTAATAGTTTGGGTTGATCATCAACACCTTTTAACTAAATCTCTAAATCATCTGCCATTTTGAGTACTCTTTAACAGCCAAACTCAACACGTCTTGGCTTTGCTTCAAGATGAATCCTCCATTATGATTTATGAGACAAAGGGATGTACAAACTACAAAGAAGGATACCATTGCTATACCAGGGGAAGCCATTTAATTGAATACATTGAAGAATGAGAAAGCCAAAAAAGAAAAGAATACTAGCTCCATTCTATTGGACTTAACCTCGTCCACTCGAAACCCAAAAAAATAAAAAAATACTCTTGCTTCATTTGGTGTGAGCGTCACAAGGCATTGTCTTTCAAGGGCATATCGTGAAACGACTGTGCTGAATCCAGGTGGCTATTACGCTCCTGCAGCTCGTCAGATTCGATCAGCATCGACACGACCTCCCGCATGGAGGGTCGGTCGAAGGGGGACATGCTCGTGCACAGCAACGCGATCTTGATCACCGTCATCATGTGATCGATGTCGACGCCCGTCCCTCCTTTGCCTTGGAGCGTCAAGCGAGAGTCGAGAATCTCGGATGTCAACGAGTGGTCTCGGACGTGGTGTCTAACGCAGGAGACGAGATCGCCCCCTTGCTCCAGGGGCTGCACCGGCGTCTTGCCTGTTAGAAGCTCCAATAGGACCACTCCGTAGCTGTAGGTGTCGCACTTTTCCGTTACCCTCATGGTGTATGCATATTCTGCCAACAAACAATCAGTAATAGTAATGTACGTAGGCAGGCAAGGAGTTGATATATGATTAATATAATTATAGAAAAGAGGCTAGAGTGACTTACCAGGGGCAATATAGCCATATGAGCCAGCAACTGCAGACATAGTTTTGGAGTGAGGCAAGTCAATGATCTTGGCTAGCCCAAAATCACCCACATGGGCTTCAAACTTGGCATCCAACAAAATGTTGTTGGATTTTATGTCGCGGTGGATGATCCTTGGCTTGCAGTCATGGTGCAAGTAAGCCAGGCCCTGAGCGGCCCCGAGGGCAATGGCAAACCGGGTAGGCCAATCGAGGCAACAACAAGGGGAGCCATGGAGATTCTCCCCCAAGCTGCCCCTCTCCATGTACTCATACAAGAGGAGATTGGAGCCCTGGTGATTGCAGAAGCCGTATAGCTTCACAATGTTGCGGTGCCTGATCTTTCCGAGGGTCAGGATCTCAGCACGGAAGCTGTTCTCTACGCTGTTCCCTTCCCTGTTGGACTCCAGTTTCTTGACAGCGATGGTTAGTCCCGAGTGCATAGCCGCCTTGTAGACCGTCCCACACGCTCCCTTCCCTACAACACAGCTCTCATGGAAGTTCTTGGTGGCGTCTACTAGATCCTGGAAGGTGAATCCCTCTTTTGGAGGGAAGTAGATGTCTGAAACCGGAGAGGATGTCCTCGACAATGACATGTCTTCTTCCAAAGCAGCAACCATTTCCACCGGCCTTCTCATGTGGAACAGAATCACGACAATGAGGATGAGGGAGACCCCTCCAACACAGGCTGCAATCGCAGTTACTATCTTCCCTGTAGGGGATTCTTGGGTCTTGAGAGGCCATGGGGAACGAGAGAACGTTCCACTGCAAGACTCCAGAGGCTGCCCACAGAGTCCTCTGTTTCCAGAGAAGCTGCTTGGTGCCATGTTCTCGAAAAGGGGCATCGAAGGGATGGGGCCCGTGAGCTCATTATACGAGAAGTTGACCCCCATCAAGCTTGAGAGATTGCCAAATGTGCTTGGGATTCCGCCTGTCAAATGGTTGTCGTTGAGCAGCAAGTACTCGAGCAGGATCAGATTGCCAAGCTCAGATGGTATGTTTCCTGAGAGGTTGTTGTTGCTTAGGTTCATCGCAATCTGGAGGCTCGAAAGAGAGCCCAAGCTTGGTGGGATCTCACCAGAGAACGCATTTCCTCCCATCTGCAACTCAGTCAGATGAGAAAGATTACCCAATGCTGCAGGAATTTGGCCTGTAAAATTGTTGTCTGAGAGCATAAGAAGCTCCAGCTGGGCAAGGCTTCCAAGCTCGGCCGGTAGGATCCCCTGGAAGGCGTTGGAGCTGAGATCAAGACGCTGAAGCGCCTTGCAGCTGATGAGTTGGAGAGGGATCTGCCCTGTAAGAAGGTTGGACGAGATATTGATCGTCCCAAGCTGCGACAAAAGGCCTATCTCCTTGGGCAAGTTGGAGACAAAGTTGTTGTTAGAGAGAACCAATCTTTGTAGCTTCCTACAGTTACCAATCTCTGGTGGTATGGGCCCACTGAACCTGTTATGGCCTAACTCGATGGCGGAGAGGTTGACCAGCTTGCACAGCTCGGTGGGGAAGCTGCCCGTGAGCCTGTTGCTGTTGAGGCGAAGCTGCACCAAAGACGGGCATCTCAAGACCCCGGTTGGGATGTTTCCGTGCAGATTGTTGGATTCAAGATTCAGCAATATCAGGTTAGACTGGCGACAGAGGAAAGGCGGTATTGTTCCTGTGAAGTTGTTGTCTGAGAAGTCCACCACCCAGAGGCGGCTGTGGAGCCCAAGGCCGCGAGGAATGCTCCCACTCAGCGAGTTCTGAAAGAGCTGGAGCTGGAGCATCCGAGGAAGGAACTGAAAACCGAACGGAATGGGCCCTGTGAGATGGTTGATTGAGAGGTCCAGCTTGGTTAGGTTGACAAGGGAGCTGAACTCGTTCGGTATGATGCCAGTCAGCTGGTTTTGGAAGAGGTAGAGTAGGCTGAGACCCTTTATCTTGCTCAGCTCTGATGGAATCTCTCCGGTTAGCTGATTCTCCGAGAAATCAATCTGCAAAGCCGTTGACAGATTCCCAAGCTCCCCAGGAATCGTCCCGTTCAGCTGGTTCCTGTACAGATACAACCTCTTCATGAACTTGAGCTTTCCAAGCTCACCTGGTACGGGCCCAATAAGACTGTTCCCATACAAGGCCAGAATCTCAAGACTCGTGCAGTTGCCCAGCTCTTTGGGTACGAATCCTGACAGCTTGTTATCCCAAAGAATCAGTTCTGTCAACTTCTTGAGCATGCCAATCTCCTTGGGCACTTGTCCCTCCAGCTGATTCTGTGCAAGACCAAGGTACTCCAAGTCACCACATTTGCCAAGCTCTGAGGGTAGGCTTCCGCTTATTGCATTCTGGCCTGCACGGAACGTCCTCAGCCGCGTCAGGTTGCCGAGAGAGGCAGGCAGAGGACCAGTTATGTTGTTGGTGTAGGCCACAAAATCAAGCAATGAAACCAAGTCCCCGAACTCATCTGGTATCGCCCCTGAGAGCTCATTGTTGCACAAGTTGAGGGTTTCAAGAGATGACAAACTCCCCAGTTCAGGTGGGATTTGTCCACTCAAGTGGTTATTCTGCAACTGGAGACTCTGCAGCAGCAGGCAGCTTCCAATCTCCCTTGGAATGCTTCCACCAAGCGCGTTCTTCGAGACGTCCAAGCTGGTCAAGTGGACCAAGCAGCCAATGCTGGGGCTCAACTCCCCGGAAAGCCCCATGGAGTGCAGATCAAGAGACCACACCACAGGACTGTAATCGGTAGAGCAAGTCACGCCTCTCCAAGCGCAAGGTGTTTGGTCACTTGGGTTCCAGTTTTTGAGGTTGTTGGATTCGTCACGAAGGCTGCTCTTGAGCTGCACAAGGCATAGCCCCTCTGGATTCAGACCAGCTGATAGGCAAACTAACAAGGCCATGACAAGGGAAAACCCAGCAAATCCCAAACCCCAAACCTTATTTGACAACGACATTGTGGAATCCTCCCCTTATTCAGATGAGCAAGTCTCATATAGTAATCCCAAATTCGCAAGTCCAAGAGCAAAAATTCCCCCCTTTTGGCAATCGACAGGAGAGGTTTGTTCAAGGGCAGAGTTGAGGGAAGGCATTCATTCAATCCTGTCATCCATGAGCCATTAAAAGAAAAGGTTATTTGAATATGAGCTCTAAATAACAAGTATGGATACCCAAGAATTTGAATCAAACAGGGAATTTTGAGATGGATTTTTTTTTGGACTAATTTCTTGTAAACTTGAAAAGAGTGCACAAGAAAAATATGAGAAGCAGCAAATGGAAAGGGCCAATAGCTTATAGCTAATTTTCACAGCGAAGCTCAAGGAATCAGAAACTCATAGTAGAATTTGGCAAATAAACACCAAAAAGCTTAGAAGAAAACCATACCTCACTCAAGCCCATTATCCCTTATGAACGCTTGTGGTAGATGGCAGACCCGCCATTTTTGAAGAGCTTCTGTGTGGTGCAAAAAACGGGGTCGCCATGGAATTCAGATATTAGGTAGCTCACCTTTTTGCTTATCCTTTTCACCAAGATTAGAGGGGGATCTTCGATCCAAAAAGGCCAGATTTTTCCAGTGAAAAGGAGAAATCAGAGACCTTTTAAATTGTCTGCAAGAGAGAGACTGCACACAAATCTAAGTGCAATGAATCAAAGAGTGAGAGAAAGGGAGGGGGTTTTTAGTGTGATCTGATTCTTTATTAATTAATACTAAATCGTGTTTGAAGCTTTGAAACCCATGTCATAGTATTTGGGAAGAGAGAATAAGATTGAATGAAAGGATCCCCTTTGGAGATGGAGATTGAGAGTAATTGAAAGGGATGAATGAATCAGAGCTCTACAATTGAAGCTCTAATGGCCGACAAAGCATGCTTTCATATCTCTCTATCTAGTCTAACTCCTCCCTCCTTCTCCTAGCTACAGAAAGATATGTGTTCAGCTTCAAAAGGTTGCACCTTTTTGGGGGAAAGAAATAGTTTTTCATTTCGCTTCTTTGTCTTTTTAATTTGATGGTTTAAACATTTGTGAAATTATAAAATTGCAAAGGATTATTGAATAGTTTATATCCCTTGGATTAGGACAGGTTGGTATGTTGGCAGTGGATATTGAGTAATATAAAATAAAATGATAATGGTATTATGATATATATATAGTACGGAGTAATGTTTTGGCATGACTCTCTCGTTCGATCTATAAAAACAAACTAGTGTAATTCTCGTGTCAAGCACGGATTTTTATGTCATATATATTGAATTAAAAATATTAATAATTATTAGAAATAGATCTAGATGATATTGATATTAAAATCAATTTCGGATCAGTAATTTCGTATCTCAATCATCCATATAATTGGAAAATTTTGGATTTGTATATAATTAGGAAATTTTGGATTTGTAATATTTGTGATTAACTTGTAATCTTTGTGCTTGAAATGTATTTAAATTAGGAAAAAATGAGTGAAAAGTTTAGGATAATAATCTTTAATTTATAATTAGATTTATTTAAAAAATATTGAAAAAGCATATCATAACATGTTGCAGTTTTAATGAGGAAGTGTCATGTGGCGGTTTTAATGAGGGGGTGTCATGTGGTCTAATTAGGTTCTAGTTTAGTAGATATATAGTAGATTAATAAATTTTGGATTTGTATATAATTAGAAATTTTGGATTTGTAATCTTTGTGATTAACTTGTAATCTTTATTCTTGATTTGTATTTAAATTAGGAAAAAATGAGGATAAGTTTAGGATAATAATATTTGATTTATAATTAAATTTATTTTAAACAAATTGAAAAAAGCATAAAATGACATTTGACGGTTTTAATGATGGAGTGTCATGTGGCGGTTTTAATGAAGGAGTGTCATGTGGCGTAATTAGATTCTAATTTAATAGATATATAGTAGATTGTCTCAAATACGTAGATTACTTAAAAATATCATAACCGGATAACAAATACTCGATCAAGAATATCAATAAATAAAAGTAATTGTTACTTTGTTTAGAGAATTGGATATCACCATATCCAAGCCTAGTGATCCAACTACTTTGTTTAGAGAATATCAAAACAATAAAATTAATTGTTACGATTTAGTTCACCTCTTTATCAAGAATCTAATTTTATTTTGAAAGTAAATAAGTTGAAAGCAAACTTGAACAAATTCTTATTTATAAATAAAATTAAAATCACATAGAGTCACAGTATTTTGATAATATAACTAATATATATTAATCAAGTTTTAAGATTATTTGTAAAAAAAAAATTATCTATTACCCCCAAATTAAATCGTTAAATTATATATGAAATAGATAATTTTTTATATGAAAAGACTAAATGCTAAAACTTAGAATATGATTCATGTCCAACAATATAAAGAATTGAATATGGTGACGACTGACGATACATAGGCGAATTGAATGTGGAGATGTCAATTTTAAGATTATTATATATGTTTCATTTACGAAAAATGACTTATAATTTATATACATATCAGGCTTGCCTTGACACCAATTTTAAACATACATATAACTTTACTAATTCTAAACTGCAATAACGGATTTAGGATCTGGTGAAACGGCTTCTTAGGGTAAAACGGAAGTACTAATCACATCTGTTAGATGAGATTTAATGGATGGGCTGGATTACACCAATTTAAGATGCATATTAGGAAAATAGATGGTGCTCTACACAATCAATATCAATCCCGGATTTTAGGGGATTGAAATTGAAATTGATTCTTCTCTCTCCTATCAATACGGTTTATTCTTCTCTCTCCCTTTCAGATCTCTCTCCATATTCTCTCTCCCTCTCAGATCTCTTTCCCGATCCCCTTTCCATCTTCTCTCTCCTTCTCCGACAACAGAGGTGGCCTCGGGGCAGGGTTCACCGGCGCGGGTCTGGTGTGGTCGCGGGTGGTGGCGAGGGGGATCGCTGACAACAGAGGTGGTCGGGGCAAGGCACGGTAGAGGAGCGAACACCAGGGAGTTTTTGTCGAGGCACGTGCTCCTACCGCCGCCGTACTCTCTGTTCCGCGTCGGAGATCTCACCGATGGGATGGCTGTCGACTGATCTCCCGACGTCGTCGGCCTTGATGTCGTTGAAGAGGACGTCTCCAGATCTAGATCTGTCTATTGCGACCAGTGTCGAGTTGTTGGTGAGTCCACTCGCCGAATCTGGATCTGAGGACTTCTCCGACACCATCTTCTGGTGAGTCCACTCTGAATTTCGTCGGAGTTGAGTTGCATTTATCTGTGGGATTTTGGTGCGGAGAAGTAGAGGTAGAAGATGAAGATCACGGCGCTTCCAATTCTCTGAACCAACACTTGCAGCGACAAAGAAGATCCGGTGATTCTCGCAAACGCCTCCGATGTCAGCCATTTTTGGCTTCCAGGGATCCAGCGCTAAAGAGTTCATCGTCTTCGTCTCTCGCACTGTCGCCAAACGCACTCCCCCCGGACAGCGCCAATTTGCCTTCTATCATTGTTGTTTCCTTTCTAATTTCATCATTGTCTGATTAAGATTAAAATTATGATTTATTAGAGCTTAATTCTGCATGAATTTCATCAATCTTGCTTCCTTACATTGTTGATTTGTAGCAGCTCTACTTTTTGGTGTTTGTGGGCTTCCCACACAAATTTGCCTCCAGGGATCTAACCTGTTAGGGTGTTTGTGGTCTCTTGGCATGTGAAATTTGAATATAATTAAGTAATTATATTCAAATTTTATGGTATGATATTCACTGTAATGGCATTGATATTCATGTTGGTCGTTTTGGTGTATTACTAGTGTTGTTTGTACTGTTTGCACTTGATATTCAAATTGTTTGATGTGATATTCATATAAATTTCTTTGATATTCATGTGGGATGTACGTTTCATGCTCTGAGTAGTAGTTATTCAAATTTTATGATGTGATATTCACTGTGATGTCATTGATACTGGTGTGTACTGCTTGCTCCGAGTAGTAGATATTCAAATTTTATGATGTGATATTCACTATAATGTTGTTCATATTCATGAGGTTTCATGCGTTGAATAGTCGATATTCAAATTTTATGATGTGATATTCAATATAATGTTGTTCATATTCATGAGGTTTCATGCGTTGAATAGTCGATATTCAAATTTTATGATGTGATATTCAATATAATGTTCTTGATATTCATTATAATAATGTTGTTGATATTCATTATAATAATGTTGATATTCAGGTTGATCGTGCGACTGTGCGACCCAAAATCGACGCGACAATGTCATTGTTAAACCTTACCGCCATGAATCAAAGCTTCGAAGATATTGGGTGGTGATATTCGTGTAGTTAGGTGATGATATTAATGTACTTGGGTGACTATATTAATGTAATTAGGTGGTGGGTGATATTCACAAAATGGGTAGTAATATTCACAAATTGAGTGGTGATATTCATGTAAGTGAATTTGATATTCAATGTGATTAATTGAGATATTCATGTAACTTAGTGTGATATTCATATTATCAAGTGGTGAAATTCATGATTTAAGTGATGATATTCACATTTTTAAGATATTTTATATTCACTTATTAAATAGAAATCGATATTCAAACAAACATGAACGATATTCATTAACGTATGTTCGATATTCGTGAACACATTAACGATATTCACGAATACTGGAAAATCATTAAACGAGCAAAACGAATTTAAAATAATCTTCCCATTTAAAGTTTAAATATTTGAATAATCTCATTTTCTCTCCAATTTGCACATTTACCATATTTTGTAGGAACAACTTCCTATTTTGTAGGATATTAATTTCGGTAATTCAATAAAGAAGGCAGGTTATTCAAATTCGGTACAATACATCCCCATGTGACTTATTTTGCTCCATCAAATCCAGCCCTCCAATCTCTTCAATCCAACGCTCCTTATTTGTACTTCTGTTTTACCACAATACTCATTTTACCGGAGTGCGCCCCTATATATATATGTGAATGTTAATTGTATGTTCTTATATTGATATTAATACAAAGTTATAACAACCTCTTAAATATGAATATTTGTTTTAATGTGTATCGTCACCTTATTTATGTTAATCTCGTAATGGTTCATTTAAATATTTTGGATTTGCAAACAAAAAAAGATTTGATATTAAGATATTGATGTATAACTAATAAGATTTTTAAAAAATGGGTTGATACAATTTAATCGGGGTTGTATGTTGAATAAAATGGGTTGATACAATTTTAAAAAAATCCATAATTAATAATTAATTATTTTATTATATGTTTGTTAGAGGTTATTAAGATAATTTATTTAGATATTTGGTGATAAACTAAAATTAAGTTAGCTAAATTATAGAAGCATACACGATTAAAAAAAGAAAAGTTATCATAAAGTGACATGTAAGATTTGTGGGGTCAGAATCATTCTAAGAGCTCAAAAGGGGAGAGCTTTAATATATAGTAATAGATAGATTTATCAGTAAATTACAAGCCTAAACTCCGAAGTATTGCTTTATGATTTCCACCATTTTCTCTGCGTCGTATACGTATTTCACAATATAGTTTGGCTCAAAAATAGAAAATTTAAATAAATTCTTGCAAACGAAGTTTCTGTAAAACTTTTGGTCCATTCCATAATCCACAAATGTGTTGAATCTAACGGCATATTGGGTACATTTTTTTCGAAAATCACAGAAGATACGGTTTCTCAGTCTATAACATCCTTATGGATGAGAACTAAAAGTTCTAAATTTGATTGAATGTCTTTCAAAAAACTCTGCAGACCCAACTTTGCAATACAATCGGCCGCAACGTTTGTTTCTCGGAAGACATGACAAACCTGCACTAAAGAAAACAGTTGTAAAATACATAGGATATCAGAAATTAAATTATTATTTCAATATCCCAAGGACAGTGCCAGATCTTATGTATTACATTAACAATAGTGAGGTTATCACATTCTATTTGAATATTAGTAAAACCCAGTTCATATGCTTTGATTAAGGCATTCCTAACCGGAATGGTTTCTGTCTTAAGAGGTGTTGAGATTCCACATTTTTTGCCAAAAATTTGAATAGGTTCACCTTTATAATTACGAAAAATAAATCCGTAACTAGAGTCTCCATTCATTTTTGTAGATCCGTCAGTGTTTATTTTAATGATGTTCTCATGTGGCTTTTTCCATTTAGTAATTTTCCGCCTCTGTCTCGAGGATTTTGTATTGTTTGGATTAATGTCCACTAGACAATATGGGTTTCATTTTTTAGTATGGTTCCAATTGTCAATTTGATGCTTAATAAACAGTGGTACATCTTTTATTTTGTTAGTGTTATTGTCAGTTCTACCAAAGCTTTGTTGATTTCTGTATAACCAAATACCCCACCATGACACTGCAAGATCAATGAATTGTGACCGGTCCAATTTATTTTGGATTTCCTCCATAATTTCATAGGTTTTCTTTATTCCTATGTTTACGGACCTTATAATTCTGTGTGTGTGCTTGTCCATTTTTTCAATAGTTTTCATCGTATGGTCGCAATGGAACAAAAGATGGTTAGAATCTTCATTTTATGCGTTGCATCTGATGCAACCCAGTGGTATTGCAACTCCTTTTTCGGCTAGTTTCGCCTTTGTTGGTAGCCAATTTTTCATGATTTTCCATAGAAAAATTTTCACTTTAGGGTAAGTGTCCAATTTCCAAATTCATGAAGTATCATGTGCTGTGTAGCTTTTCTTTTTGATAAGCATATTCATAGCAGATTTGGTTGAAAATCAACCATTTTTTCTTGCTTCCCATTACATTGTATCATGAATATTGTTTAGAGGTATTGGAGTAGAAATGACCTTTGTTACTAAGTCCGTTGGAAGATATTCGTTCAATCATCTCCTTATTCCATGTGCGATTTAGAAGCATAAAATCTGCCACTAATGCTTTTTTGTTAGTTATTGGTTGCATGTTTTTAATGTCGCAAAGAGGAATCGTAGAGAGCCATTTATTAGTCCAAAACTTAATGGTTCTACCATTTCCTACTTGCCAAATAAGTCCCGATTTAAATTCGTCAATGATTTCACACATTTTGGACCACTGCCAGGAGCACTGTCCTTTTTTCTGATATTGTAGAATATTTTATGTTTTCAAATACTTTTCAGTAATAATTTTGACTCAATAATTATCAGGCTCAACCAAAATTTTCCATATTAATTTATATTATAATGCTTTATTCATATCTTTTGATTTCCTTAATCCAAGTCCCACTTGTGTCGTTGGTTTGCATATTTTTTTCCATCCTATCAGAGGTTTATACGAATGATCTTTGTTCCATAAAAAACCTCTATTTATTTTGTCCAATTCATTTTGTGTTTGTGTAGGAAGCATAAAGCTTTGCATCAGATAATTTGGTCTGGAAGCAAGATTTGATTTAATAAGGGTTATTCTACCTGCTTGAGATAGAGAATTAACCTTCCATTTCGTTAGTTGTTGTTGTGTGCTAATTAACAAATCATCAAAGGTGTTATAATTCACTCTACCATTAATGATAGGGCAACCCAAATATTTGTCTAGAGATGTCATATTTGTAATTGTAAGAATTCCTTGTATTACCTGCTTTTTAATGTTTGTAACTTTTTTCATTACCTAGAAAGCAGATTTATGAAAGTTCACTTTCTGGCCAGATATTTTACAATAGACATCCAAAATGTCCTCAATTTCCTTACAGTTTTCTTGTTTTGCTTTGGAAAATATCATTATATCATCCGCAAAGGCCAAGAAAGGCACTCGTGTACCAAGTCTAGAAATTTTGAATCCAATAGGTTTCCTCGGTCTATCCGCTACTTGTTGTAGTTTTATGGCTAGAATTTCTGAACCTAAAATGAAAAGGAATGGGGAAAGTGGATCTCCCTGTCGTAGTTCTCTTGTTGGTTTAAATATTTCCGTTAGTCCATTATTAACAAGTACTGAGAAGGATACTATCGTGATGCATTCTTTTATCCAGTTTATGAATTTTGGATGAAATCCAAAATTTTCCATGATTTTTATAATGAAGTTCCATTCAATTCTGTCATACGCTTTATCCATATATAGCTTTAGAGCTATAAACCCTTCAGCTCCTTGCTTACATTTGAAAGAGTGGAATATTTAATGAGCTATCAGGATATTATCTTGGATGACTCTGTTGGTTACAAATGCACCCTGAAAAGGGTGAATTAATTTTTCCATAGTCTTTTTAAGTCTACTTGTTAGTATTTTGGAAATGACTTTATAAATTGTTGAACATAGACTAATTGGTCTATAATGATTTTTGGGTACATGATTGTACACTTGAACCATATTTCGATAACAATAATATTAATCTTAAATTTTCTCATTTTATAACTCCATAAATTTCAAAATCTGTTACTACCTCATATTATAACCAAGATTTTAAATATTGGAATTCATATCTCAAATATTAAGGATAAATTTATTTGAAATTTATCGACTGATGAAAATTTTACGGTAAAGTTTGCAAGATCCCTAACTTTTACCCACAATACACAACCCCATAATTTCTTCCCAAATTGGATATAAAAATTAAAATTCCCTTCTAAAATTTGAAACTATTTATGGAAACCACGCACTGAATGCCTACCACTTAAACATACATTTCTCTAGAGTACCTTCTCAGTAGTTTATGTATTATGGATATGAATGACGAAAATCTCAATCATCTTTTTTTACATGTTGTTACACTAGACATATGATCCGTAATATAGAAATTAAAACAGGTAAGAATTAATTATTTCAAAACACAACTAATTTTTTATCTAAATTGTAATTTTTTAGAACATCAAATACAAAAACTGAAATCATGTACCTTCTTATCTTTCACTTCTCCAATTTGAAAAAAGAGAAATTCAATTATCTTCAACAGTGCATCCAATAGTTCACATTTGTTACCTTCTTATCTTTCACTTCTCCAATTTCAAGATTGGAATATAACTAAACATCTGAATCCCACTTCTGATCAATCATCTAAAACCAAGAAACAAAACTTTAAGTAAAAATAGAATTTGGAAGAAAAAAAACCTGCTAATGAATGGGTAAAATTGATTTTTTATGGTTCCAAAAGAAATAATCAAACTTCCCATATCGGTTTTACTTTACAAAATTATACAAGAGAGGTTCTTTATTTAGATAGAAAACAAATACCTAATACATCGGTCCTACAATCAGAAACTTGTACTTCCACAAGGCAATTACTTTAAACATTATCAAGATAGTAAAACAATGTGATAATCTAATCATGATTAATTTCATAAAAGAAATTTGAAAAGTTTCTTGAGAAACTAAGACGATTTTATTAGACATTTGTTTCTTAATAAATTACTTTGATTCTATCTTAATTTTTCATTGTTTTAGAGAATCTAACATGACTGCAAATTTTCTTACCACACATACATCATACCTACAATAATGACGTTTATTTGAGAGTTTTTGAAAACTTAGGATTCTTCGCATCATATTCTAGACTTGATATTCTTTGTAATTATCTTGTAAAAAATACTCTATTTGGCCGAATTAATTTGTTGTGTAGGAAAATTTGAGCGTATCGATCCCTAGATGCATGTCTAGCAAAGAAAAGTCGTGCTTAGATTGATTAGCTAGGGTGATGAAATACAATTTAATTAAAGATTGAAATTATTACAAAAAGTTTACAATCCAATATATAGCTAGTAATCATATTCAAAAACTCTAATATATTACGAGTTAGAAACGTTTTTTTATAAGAGACAATTACTAAAAATAATTTCAATTTATGAAGTAGATAAAAGTTAATCTCAATATTTAATTTCACGAAAAATAATCTCAACTTTATGCTCGTGAATAAAACAAATACAAATAAATTTTTCGGTAAAAATTTTGGTTGATTCGATGATATGTACTCGAGGCTCTTCGGTAGTTGGACGCGGTAAGTGATTTTTCTTTGCAATATTATGGTTCACGTCATCAAATGAACTGAGATTTCAACCGGAAAAGTTATCTGTATTATTTTTTGTTCATGAATATATAGTTGAAATTATTTCTGGTTGATTTGAAAGTTGGGATTATTTTTAGTCTATTAAAAAAAATTAGGATTATTTTTGATAATTTTTCCTCTTTATAATAACTTTATTTTTGATATTTTTATTTTGTTATAATAACTTGGCATTGTCTCATTCAAATAAGAAGATAGATTTTTGTTTCATAAGTAGTGTTATATAGGATAAGCTTATAGTATGTATTTAGGTAAGGGGTGAATCTACTATATATCTACTAAAACAAAATCTCACTTTGTCACATGACACCTCCACAATAAAAATGTTACATGTCATTTTATTAGAATTTCATTTTCGTAAATCTAAATTTATATAGAAAAACTTTGTATTATAAACCTAAACTAATTTCTAATTTAGATACAAATCAATCACACAAATGAACTAATCACTCCCTAATTTACAACAATTTCCTAATTTAGATACAAATCAATCACATAAATAAATTAATCACTTCCTAGTTTACATACATATGAATCACACAAATCAAGAAGAAAGATTATCAATACAAAACTTCCACAACAATTTACTACTCCCTCTGTTTAGTTTTAATTGACGTTCTAGCAAATTTCAGACAAAATAAGGAATCAGTTTTTTTCCAAGATTACCCTTATGATTAGTGATTAATTACTGTTTTATTATTGATCATGAAATCTAACAATTTTTTTTAAAGAAAATCAGAAAATCAAAAGCTAATCTCATCCGCTTACTGGGAAAGAAAATTTTGAATTACCAAAACAAAGATTCAGAATTGCCACAAAGATTCAAAAAATCAAATGCTTTATTATTGATCATGGGGAAGCAGTTAATAAATAATTGAGAAACCAAAAAATTAAAATAAAAGAATTACTAACATGAGGGCAAATCTGAAAAAATATGGTAAAAAAGTCTAAAACGACAATTAAAACTTACCAAAGACTTAAGCCTAGAATGTCGATTAAAACTAAACGGAGGGAGTATATATATACACACTAAACTAGAACTTAACTAAGTCGCATGACACCCCATAATTAAGTCACCTCTTCATTTGTCACGTGTCTTTCTCTCATTTTTTACGTTGTTTTAATATATTTAATTACAAACTAAAAAATTATTTCATAAACCCAACACTAGTTTCTTCCTAATTTAACCCTAAACATATCACTAATATCTTCCTCATTTAATTTTATTTAAAAATGAAATTTATATTGCTATCTACGTGTGTATGACACTACATGCACGCATATTTATATACTTACATACGATTGTGTACTGGTGTGTCACCCTCCCTACCCCACTAGATATTAATACATTTGTTATAGAAATTTTTGATTGTATATATTTAGTATTTTCGTATATATTACTGTGTGTATGCTAAGTGATTTATTTCTCCCTTAAACCATGCATATATATAAGAATTAACCATATATGTACGAATTCATGATTTCATAATAAAAGTTTTTTGTGTAGACATTTTCTAATAGGACTTGATCGTTTAATTTTAGTTAATTTAACATCATATATATTAACTAATTTTTTTCATTTAATCTATTATCTATATATATAATAGTAAAGTTACAGATGGTAATGGGCGTGGATTATCATCACGCCGCGTCGCCGACTCCTTGCAATGGGGGCATGGCTAGAGAAAATTTTAACGGCGCGGGGACAGGGAAACCAGTGGGGATCCCTACTAAATTTTTAAACTTCCTCATTTTCATATCCATAAACCCAAAATTTAATGCCCTTTAATCCTAAACCTCGTATATTCTAGATGGTAAATCCTAAATCTCAAACTCTCTGCACCCTAAACCCTAATATATATGTATTTAAACAAATTTTAAGGTTTTTTCTTTTGTAGAACGGAGGTGAAGACTTTTGATGAGGAACAGGGCGCCGAGTGAGATGAGGACAAGGACTAAGGAATAAGTGGGGTAAACGGGGACAAGGACGGGGAGGGCACTCCCTCTCCCGAATTCACTCTCTTATCATCCCTAATTAAAGTATAAGTGATTGATATCACTTGACACTTCGATGTTGAGCCAAGTGATCTTTCGTTACAATTTTTTCCATAATGCGTCACTTGTCTTTATTTGATTTTATAATTTATAATTTTATGTATATTTTATTCTAATTATGTGATTATATTTGTCATAATCTTACTTGCCTTTTTATTATATATATGACATTATTTCATATAAGATCTTTACAACAAATATTTAGTGTGATTATGCTATTACTAAGTTGTTTTAATATATTGAAATAAGGTTATATTTAATTTGGTTTATTTCTCTACTTACTTAAATGTATCTATAGCATAATTTATATCATTATAATCTAGATATAAAATTTATATTATTGAAATATTTATTGTCTAAGGCAATATGTCCCCGTCATCAAGCTGCATCATCTGACACGTGCTGTTTTCATAATTTTTCACATCATTTATTATACTGTTTCAATATTATAATTATATTATATTTATCTACAACTTGTTTATGATATTTTTTTATTTTTCAATTTTCAAAAATATGCTTATGTGATTGATCTACATATTATGTTGTAAGAACAATTATATTAATTGCATATATTATTATGTCATACAATTTTATACCTTATTATCTTCCTTTGTTTTATTCAACAATATACGAAATATAGGCTTACGTGTCATTCTAACCTTTGAATTTTGTTAATCAGTAATCGTTATTTGAATATTTTAAGTGACATTTTATTAATGATATGTAACGATTGCTCTTAAAAATTGGGAACCTAACCATTTTTCTCTCATGTCGTCAACTATTAGGTAAAATAAATATTTATAATTTTCAAGTGTTAATAAAGGTTAATAAATTAACTAAAGAAAGAATTATTTTATTTGTAACAATTACACTCTTAAACATCTAAAATAAAATTTATTATCAAACAAAAAGAGTAATAAATATAACAATCTATTATACTAAAATACCTATCTTAGTCATTATTTTTATTAGGTACTTCATTATATTACCATACTTTATGTTTAACGATTTTAAAGTGTCATCAATTGGATAAAGAAATTAAATTATTTAACTATTAAATTTTTCTAATTGCGAATTTGACATATTTTTAAAATTATAAAAATATTAAAATCATTATTTCATCAACCCCGTGCGAGGCATGGGGACTAAGCTAGTTATAATTAATTTAAATTAATAGTAATTGTCTTTCTCATTTCATTCATTTACGAAAGCCATGTCCTAATCATTTTTCTTCTTCTGGGCTTTCTACATGCTGCATGCTTGTGCATTTTGTGCCATTATACAAAACTAAAGCAAAAGCAAAACCATATGGGTGAATCTACTTTACAAAGATCACCATTAAATTTATCATGTGATGTTAAAAATTGGTACATTTACACCAATATATAGATAAGGATGATCCAAAGTGATTTAATCTTTCATATAAAGGATTAAAGAAGTTCTTAGCTTTTTTATTTGTCACGAACTCTAAAATAAATCAAATGAAGTACTTAGCTACGATAGCTAAAAGATATTCCTATCTTGCTTTTTTCTACCACCATTTAAATAGAATCCAACTGCATCATTTGAGGTTTGCTTAATATTTTACGATAAGTATCATGTACTTTTTGTTGATTTCACATACGTGATATCTGGTTTGATAATTGATGTACTAATTTATTATCAAGAAGATGCCATTTTAATCTAATCCATTAATTTAATCCTTCAAACAACATTGTATTTTTTTATAAGAAAATATGATTGTCTAAGACATAATAACATGCGTTTTTTTAGAAACTTCTAAAATATTAACAATACATATACAAAAATATATTTAGTTATGACAAATATTGTGAATATAGTTGTTGTATCAGAAATCTTCACCACGAAATTAACGGAACCGACGTCAATTGATCTTCCCAAGAATCCAACGAACAAACAAATACACGACAAAAAACGATTAAAGAGCGGGGATTTTCTCTCCCGGAAGACCCTCCGACACGACAGTCATATGAAGACAAACTGTAGATAAGAGAGAATGAATGAGAAATTTGGCTCAAGAAGAGAATTAAATATGCCCCTTTGAGTAATCATCCAAGCCCACCATCCTTATTCTTAATTGGCTTTTATTCAAATAGCCATCAACTTATTTAATTATGGGAATTGAATTATTAATCTAATTACTAATTTTGCCTCCTTATTTTTCCCTTAGGTCTTTTAAGTTCGTCGGGGCTTAAAGGACCCGGAATCGTTTTTTGCCTTAGCCCGTCGAATGGGGCCTAGATCGTACGAGCCCAAATTATCTGGAGTCTCGCCTGAGCCCGTGCATAAGGATTCACATTTTAGTTGACGTCTGTGTAAGTCATCGTGCACATAGTGTTTCATTTTACAGAGAGCCATGCACGATCCGTTCGGCTCGACGCACGATCTAAGTGAACCTCCGTGCAGTCATGTGTGCACAAAGTTCTTCTCTTTACCGTAAGCTTTACACGGTCCCTGCATTTTAGATGCACGGTCGGCCAATGGATGTAGAGGATAATGCACGGTCTGTGCGATGGCGGTAATTTTCGAGAATTTTTACAGAGAAGGTTGAATGGTCCATGTAGTTTGGTGCGCAGTCTAAGTGAGACCTCCGTGCACTCCGCTGATTTTGCTTTGAGGCTTTATAGAATGATATCCACGGTATGTGCACCCTTATGCATGGTCCGTGCATTTCTTTTCCGCCAATTCGATTATTTGGGTGGTCTGCTTGTTTTAATGATACAGTCGGTGCTTTGGGTTATCTAAGCAACCGATGCTCTCTTTCAATCCTAAGCAACCCATGTTGTTCAATTTCTTAGAAGCTCGTGCTTTTCTCACTTATGAGCAACTCATGCTCTTTAATTCTTAGGAGTTTGTGCTACGTTCATTTTTTAGCAGCTCGTGCTCTTTAATTCTCATGTCAACTCGTACTATTTTTGTTCTAAGCAGCTCGTGTTTTTTTCTTTTCCGAGGAGCTTGTGCTCTCTAATTTTTAGCAGATCGTGTTATTTTCGTTCTAAGCAACTCATACTTTTTCTTTTCTGAGCAGGTTGTGCTCTTTAATTCTTAGCAGCTTGTGCTATTTTTGTTTCTGAGCAGCTCATGCTCTTTAATTCTCAGCAGCTCATGCTATTTTTGTTCTAAGCAACTCATGCATTTTTCTTTTCTAAGCAGCTTGTGTTCTCTAATTCTTAGCAGCTCATGCTATTTTTGTTTTAAGAGCTCGTGCTTTTTTTTTATCTTATGAGCATGCAATGAATGCTTCTCTTTTTCGGGGTTGCCCTTGCTCAACCCAAGGATGCAAGATCAAAATCAACTTCATAGTAATAGATAATATTTCATTGGTAATACTAAACGTCAATAGAGTTGGCATAATAATAAAAGGAAAAAATGAGGGGAGTCGTTAATACCTCTTCACAAGAAAACCACACGGGTGAAAATCGCATGAAGAGGAAAAAGAGTGCCCATATGCCACACTTATGCTTACACATACAACTTTCTTAGGTTGGAGGTGTTCCAGGTGCATGGGACCTCTATCTCGTCCATGTCCTCCAGTTTTTAGGAGCTGATGCCCGAGACAGCTGTCACTCGATATGGACCTTCCCAATTGGCCCTAGCTTCCCGCATGTCGGGTTCTTTGTGTTAGAACCTTGCGCATGAGGTAGTCCCCATTTCCAAAAGTACAAGGTCTGGTATGCTTTCTGTGAGCCCTAATCAACTCCTGCTGATAGACTGTCATGCGGATCAGTGTAGCTTCTCTTCTTTCCAGCAAGAGATCCAGGTTGGCCCTAAGCACTACTTCATCCCCCCTTGCTTAAATATTGCGATCCGGATGGTCGGCAATCCGACCTCTAAGGGAGTCACCGCTTCCGAACCATAGGTGAGGGCGAAGGAATCTCCCCGGTTGAACAACACGGGGTCGTGCGGTAGGCCAAAGGACGATCATAAGCTCACGACCCATTATCCCTTTTCCTTGTTTATTCTTCTCTTGATTCATCTAAAATGGCCTTGTTGGTGGCCTCTGCTTGGTCGTTCGCATGCAGATATGCTATAGACGAATAAAAGTTCTTAATGCCATAACCAGTGTAAAAGGATTTGAACGAGACGTTGCTACATTGAGCCCCATTGTCCGTGATCAAGGCGTAAGGGATCCTGAAACGTGTAATAATCGAATGTTAAATGAACTTCTTAACATTAGTGTCTTTGATGCCTGATAGTAGTTTGGCCTTCACCCACTTGGTGAAGTAATTGGTGGTTGTAATCACATATCAGTTATTCCTTTGAGCTTTAGGGAACGGTCCCACCAGGTCTAGCCCCCACTGAGTGAATGGCCATGGGCTAGTGAGTGGGTGCAAGTCTACTGTCGGCTAATGGATCATTTATCAAATTTTTGACATCTCTTGAACTTCCTGGCATAACACTCTGTGTCCTTTTGCATATAAGACCACCAATATCCATGTGTCATGGCCCTCATGGCTATGCTCTTGCGCGTTGCATGTATTCCACACACTCCTTTGTGGATCTCAAATAAGACGTTGTCTACTTTCAAAGGTGGTACACATCTAAGGTACGACCCAGAGAATGATTTCCTTTATAGCAGGCCAAGCGGGTACACTTAGAAGCGTGCGGCTATCAGCCTAAGTAGTTGAACCTCTCTCTTATCGATGGGTAGAACGTTGTGAACCAGATAGTCGTATATAGGATCCATACATTTGGGCTCGTTATCCAGTATTGTCACCTCGTCCACACCAATACTCAGGGTCTTTAGCTCGTTAATCTAGACGGATGCCCTTGTGCCCCCAAGGCTTGATGACGCTAAGGTGGCAAAGGCATTAGCCATATGGTTTTGCTCCCTCGGGATCTGATACATTCTGAATTCCCTGAAATTTTTCAGCAAGCTTATTGCCCTTTCCAGGTAAGCCAACATCCGTGTATATTTAGCACATACTATACACTCCTGATATCTGATTCACTATCAGCTACGAGTCCGAGTAGATCATCAGCTCTTTGGCCTCTTTGTTATGCGCTACAATTACATCCAGGATTAGCACCTTGTACTCGACCTTAGTATTAGTTGCAGGGAACCCCAATTTCATTATTGTGTGGATAATCTCCCCCATAGGGGACTTCAGGACCAATCTAGCGCCTGAACCCTTCTTGTTTCTCGAACCGTAGATCTAGAGTACCCAAGTTTGTTGTAGGCTTACCTATAAACACCACACGTTATTGACAGGCTTGGGATCTCCACCCACAAATTCAGCCACAAAATCTACCAACACAGGTCCCTTGATGGCGGTCTTAGAGACAAACCGTAACTCGTATTTCCCGAGCTCCACGGCCAACTTTGCGACCCTTCTTGACAGATCTGAGCTGACTGGTTAGACTGCGCCATGAAGACCCTCTACGACTCTACCTCGACGATTGAACCCATCGTCACCAGTGAGAATCTTCCCCGATCCCCATTGTTGGCCTTGCACGTCACTACCGCTCCCTGCTGAACCGCGCTATCCGTGCACCCCTCGTCGAGTATGACAACCGCTGCTCCTCGCCATTGGTCACCAGAGATCGGTAACCCCAGCCTCCATCCGTTGGTGGTCCGCATCGCCCAGATTGACGACTTCCCGGACTTCATCCATTTTCGCCTTTGTTCCCACAAATGGCGCCAAATGTCATAGCATAAATCTTCACCACGAAATTAATGAAACCAACGGCGATTTATCTTCCCAAGAATCCAACCAACGAACGAATATGAGAGAAAAAACATTCAAAGGGTGGGGATTTTCTCCCAGGAGGACCCACCAACGCTCAACTCAAATGATGGAAAAATTTAGGTCAAGAGAGAATGAATGAGAAATTTGACTCAAGAAGGGAATTAAATACATCTCCCCTTTTAGTATTTATCCAAGCCCATCATTCTTAATGAGCTTTTAATCAAATAACCATCACCTTATTTAATTATGGGATTTGAATTATTAATCTAATTAATAATTTTACCTCCTCAATATCATATTTATACATGAATTTTTCAATTTTTCAATTGATCCATCTCATATGATTCATACCTATGAGAATTAACATAATCTGTAATGTACCAAAGTCTTTTTAAGGTTTATACTAATGGTTATATTTTTAGGTTATTAAATTGGGAAAATTGGTTATATATCCATCAAAATATGTTTAATTAAGAATATATCCATCAAAACTTAAAGTTGGGTATATGCCCATCAAATCATAATAAACTTAGTTTTTAAAATGACATTTAAGACTATAGAATATAATCATTTACATTATCGATAAATTACAAAATATTACTCAAAAAATATGAGGATTTTATAAATCACTCATAAAAATATAAAAACTTGCAAAATCACCCATTTTAGGGGTTTCATTTAAAATGAAACTAACATATATTCTAGGAAAATTACAATAAGTTTTTTACTAAATAAATTTTATGGTATATTATAATACTTTCCTTTTTATGCTCCTATTACTCTAAAAATTATTAGGTTTTTCATAAACCTTCTAATTTGGTTGGTGTTTACTGAATTTAACCAATGAAAATGATTATTTTGTATTATTTTCAGTTTTATGCATGAATTATTTTATATAAAGTTTGTCGTCTTGTTGGTGATTTCATTTAATTTATAGTTTTATGGATGTTTATGTGAGAATTATTATTTTTACGAGTAATATTATTTAAGTAAAATTATATTTTTAAATTATATCATGTATTATTTTAAGAGAAAATATAATTTGGATAACAATCCAACATTTCTAAAAATTGATGGATATATGATAAATTTTCAAGCTTTGATAAGTATATATCTAAGATTGAGGATCAGGTACATTTGAGCGCTACTTTGCAAAATGTGAATCATTCCGCATAGTCCGTTGGTGATCAACGGTTGAGAATGCGCGCAAGTTTTTTTTTAAGTTTATTACTTATTCAAGGGCATTTTCATCATTTCTCCACTTAGGTTTTCTTCCTCCCCAATCCTCCATCGCGATTCTGTAGCTGAGCTCTCCATGGTTGCTTTCTCCGACGCGATGCATCAGTGTTTGCACTCGATTCTTCAAATTCGAACTCAGATTGTTCAATAAAACTTGTTTATTTGTTCATCTATGCTTCAAATTTGATATGTTTTTGTCTAGTTCTCTGTTCCCAAACGCCATGGATGTCGGTATTTATTTTTGTTCAAACACTTCATTTTTTTTATTGTGTTTCAATGTAGGCTTCATTATTGGTTGCTTCCATTTTGCAATGCCACTTTTATAGAGTAAAATCTCAAAATTTCTTGATTTTTTTATATTAAAAATCCGGTTTTGGTTATTGTGGATTGTAACATGAGTTAGTGTCCATTAAGTCTTCTTATATGTACTTGGTTACCAGAGACCTTTTCCATGTTGACAATTTGTAAATGAGATATTGTCGTTGGATCATCTAATCGAATGTTTGATAACTCAGATGGTTTGTAATATCCTTCAATTTTTAGTAATGATATTTGAGTAATTTTCTCAACCTTCGTTCAATTAATTATTTCGCTTTCAGTGGAGTTCGGATTTTTCGTAGCTTCCATGATGTCTGAAATAATTCCTTGAGTGGTGTAAAATACATTCGATGTATTTTCGGAACTTAGAATATTTGTTTGGATACAAACATATAATTTTCGGGGTTTAAAAACCCATACCAAATCCAATTCCCTTAAACTTTGCCACGAATTTCCCTCCTCCTGTTAAGCTGCCACGATACTCCCCAGGTGTATGAATTGCCAGGAGCACTTGTCGAAGGGGGCTGTTGGACACGCCTTCTCTGGGATGACGAGGATGACCCTCCTCGAGACTATATAAGAAACCCGATCTGTGGAGGCTTGAAGACACAATTCCCTCCTGATCTCCCGACCTCCCTCTCGCCTCTCTTTCCCTGTGTCGCCACTCCTTTCCGGCATCGTGAAGCCCCGGCGAGCTCATGTGCGCGTTGTGACTGCTGCCCTCCGCTGCTGCGCGCCGTCGTTGAAGCTGCGTGGCTGAGCTATGGCGCCGCCCTGCCTTCTCCGGCGTCGAGACACCCTTTCCGGCGAAGACGGAGCGACGAGCCCGAGCCGAGCTGCCATTGTCGAAGCTTCATTGCTGCGTACTGTGTGTACGTGAGGTTGAAGAAGCAAGTGGGGCCCATCCCACTTAATTAGGTTTTGTTGGGCCGATTCAAAAGCCCATTAATCCAATTCTCTTTCAGTCCAGTTTTGACCCGAAATTATACGAGCGGTATAATTTTGATTCTCTTTCATCCGTATTTTTCTTTAGAAAAATTTAATAAATATTTTTATGATTTATAATCATAAAAATTTATTAAATTTAATTCCTTAAGTTCATCCAGGCAAATTAATTGATAATTAATTAATTTGTTAGTTAGAACATGATCTGCTGAATCGCGTGTGGACTCGTAATCAGTTGGAGTTATCTGAAGCTTAGGCCATATCCTCAGAAATGATATAATCAGTAGTCGTCTCGTCTAGATTCATCGCCGAATCTATTCCAGGCAAGTGGCGGTTCGCTCTTGCTTATCATTCCATATTTCCATAAATTATCAATTGCTTAATTGTTAATTAATTTGGATTGATTATTGTTCATCTCTGGAAAAGATTTTATAAACTGTTTTGGAAAATCATATAATAGGTTGTATATCTGTTAGAACAACGCTATTATTTATGATCGCCTTGCGGGCATTTATGTGGATTTATCCTGGACTATTATTGTGCTTATACTGTTAGTTAGCACTGAATGTTAGGAACGCTATATACCTTGTGGGGGTTTAGCTGTTTCTTTATAACTTATACTTGGTGGATTCTTCCCCAGTACTTTCTCTCTGGTCATGACCATACCCTTATTCAGGATGGGCGCACCTCGCTAGTGCCAAATCTTTCAAGGTTCATCCTTCTATATCTCTTATGGGGAGATCTGATATCTCTTGTGTGGAGATCCGATATCTCTTGCGTGGAGATTTAAAAGCTTATAATGTAATGCTCGCCGTTTTTGGAAGTAAATAAGATAAGTGCCCGAGTGCACATAATTAATATACATTTGGCGAGTAGTGCAACTAGGTGATAGTGCAACTAGGAAACTCGCCCTGACTTGAATGTAGTATGTCCTCTTTCCAATCTGGATTCGCATTATGCGGTGAGGTTGGTCGTGGACCGAAGCATCTCAGTCAGCTTTTAAATCATTGTTGATTGATTGTTTAAAATTCCAGACATTGTCATGCTTTAGTTAAGACTCGATCTTTTGGAGTCTTTCTCATTGGATTTTCCTATAAGACTCATTTCCGTTGAAGTCTTCTCTTGTGCATACCTCTTGTTGTCTTTCAGTAGAAGTGTGAAGGTTGACTATCGTTATCGGCTTTTATTCGAGAAACGACGAGTCTAAACCTAGCGCAACTACTTCGAACCTTCTGCTTTGTACCCTTGCTAGTCTATTCAGTAGACTAACCCACGAACATTGTTCTCTGCATGTGGGCTGGTGTCATCCGTTCGATTCGGCACATCAGATGAGTTGAGGATCCATGAAGGCTAGATCGACTATGAACATGAACGATATTTGAAAATGTTTTAATCTGGCTACGATCTTTGGGCGTTGACTACTGAAGTCAATACTCTTGTAAATTATTCCAAGTCTTCCGCTGTATTGTAATGACTCTGTATTTTGTCGCATTTGGAATCGTGTTGTAATTCCGCGACTATGATTTAAATGAAAGTTATGGTGATTTTGTATCACAATTATTCTTTATGATTTGTGTTTCAAGGGTAAAGCCTGGGGTGGCTTCGGTGTGAAAACTGAGGTCACTGGCGGTAATGCCTTTCCAATTGGGTTAAAGATTTGGGGATGTTACAGAAATGGTATCAGAGCCGAAAGTTTTTAAAACGGGTTTGGGATTTCATGAACCATTTACTCGTTTTGTATGAAAATGTTTTCAAACGGCTCTTGTGAACTCACGGGCGGCACCAGTACCGGCACCGGCACCGTTGGGTGGCTGGGTGTGTGATGTGGCTGGGGTAGCTTGGCCTGGGGATGTTACAGATCCGGTTTGAAATATTTTCACTCGTTTGAAATATTTTCCAAGGCTCTGAATTTTCGAATGAAAAATTATAACCGTTCATAGTCGTGCCTTCTTTAGTCTGATATGAGAGGTATGAGAGTTACCTCTATATCTAGAAAGACTGATTTCTTCTTGTTGTTATAAGACATAGGTATTTGTCTATTCTTTTGAAAGGACTCAGAAGGTGCCGAGATGATTCTATCATCTCTAGTAATGTTAGATTTCTCTGTTTCTCAGAGGTATTTCGAGGTTGGAGGACCTAGTAGTCCCCTCGAAGATATCAAGTATCTACTTCCTGAGTTGGTAGTACTAATATCCTAGTGCTGTAATCTCCGAATAATTTGGTGTGAACGCTCGGGAGATTTGTGTAGATGAATCTTGTGCTCTCTGTTCATAATTCATCTATAGAATTACCAAGTTGATCTATTCTAAGTAATTTTATGGGATAATTAAGGAATCACTCTTAGGAGTTTTGATGTCTAAAGTGTGATGTCATAGTCGTTGACATTCATTGTTGAGAAAACGAATACGAAGGATTAATGCTCGATGCAGTCGGAATTTGCCTCCGTATGAGAATTCGTGGGATGAACCTAGGGTAGAACTCGCTGAGCCGTTAAGGTAGGCCAACGAAATATTGTAATAACAACGTTTAAATGGAAGCGATTTCCAAGGGAACTCTAAGGAAAATCCCGAGGAAAATCCTAAGGAAGATCCTCAAGGAGAGGAAAATCCTAGGGGAGATCCCGAGGAAGATCCTCAGAAGAAGGAAGATTCGGAGGAAGATCCTCGAGAGAAGGAAGATCTTGCGGAAGATCCTTAAAAGGAGGAAGATCCAGAGGAAAACCCCGAGGAAGATCCTCGAGAGGGGGAAGATCCGAGTGAAGATCCGGATAGAACTTCTGATGAGAACCCGGAGGAAGACCGCGTAAGGCAAGGCTAGAAGAGTCTGATGCCTAATGTGTTCATTTATGAGTATCTTTTAGGAAATAAGGATATTGGAAGAAGTTATGGAAAGATTTGTTTCTTCTCGAGACATCATATTCCTAGTATTTGGAGGTATAGGTTATGTGGAGTTAATAAGATTAAGAGTTATATCTCACTTGTGTACTTGAGATTTTTGTCCCATTAGAAGTATATAGAGGTAGACTAGTGTAAAGTCCGGAATGCCTAGTTGAGGAATCATGCTGTATGCATTAATAAGGATAGAGTGTTGTGAAGGGAATAAATTGATTAAGGGAATAGTTCATCAGGAACTCGTTCCCCCTATTGCGATCTTGAGTAAGACGGTGAAATCCGGAGTTATGATGGTCGGGTTCATAAGTAAGTATGACCCATGTAGGACCAATGGTTAAAGCTTTTGGAAAAGCCAAGTGTGCGAAATCATAGGTATCCTTTGGGGAGATCTATTTGAGATTCGTTTGAGGTAAAATAAGGAAATGATGCGATTAAGTCCTGGATGGATAGTAGATTGCGTGATGAATATAAGGATTTTAAGTTAGAAATAAGTCATTTAAGACAGTACGAGTCGTTGGACTCGATAAGTGGAATTTCCAGAGGATGAAGAGTTATGACTCTTGGGAATTGTCTAAGATTGACATCTTGTGAGTATGTCATCTATAAGGCTTATGGTATCATTCTCTTTGAGAAAATAGGAGTAATATCTTATGTGATACGTTTCGAGGAACGTAGGAATAAGATATTATGGTTGTTCTTGAATCTTAAAGGAGTTAAGTTAGAAATTGTTTAAAGAGATGTGTTAAATTATTCTTGTAAGGATTTTAAGTTAGAGATGGCGTTAGGCCAGTCTTACTTTAAGATAAATAATGAAATTGTGGCAGGTATCTTTAAGAAATTAAGGAAGTTATGATTTGAGGTTACTAAGATTTAATATCTGAGTTATAAGAAGATAATGTGTAAACCTTGAGGTTGTTTATAAGAAGATTGGAGGAGAAATGTGTGTTCTCCTATTGAAGGTGCATTAATATCGTTATGATAATTTTGGGAGGCCATTATTATAAGGTAAACATGATCTTGTGGAGTTAGTAAGAATTACTGCCTGGTATTTTATATCGAGATAAGATTGTATGATGATGTTATGATTAAGGATATTAAGTTCTGGTAGTAAGATTGGTAAAGAGACCATTTCCTCGTTAGTAATGCAAGTTTCGGGGTCGAAACTTTTCTTAAGGGGGTAGTAATGTAATATCCTTCAATTTTTAGTAATGATATTTGAGTAATTTTCCCAACCTTCGTTCAATTAATTATTTCGCTTTCAGTGGAGTTCGGATTTTTCGTAGCCTCCATGATGTCTGAAATAATTCCTTGAGTGGTGTAAAATACATTCGATGTATTTTCGGAACTTAGAATATTTGTTTGGATACAAACATATAATTTCCGGGGTTTAAAAACCCATACCAAATCCAATTCCCTTAAACTTTGCCACGAATTTCCCTCCTCCTGTTAAGCTGCCACGATACTCCCTAGGTGTATGAAATGCCAGGAGCACTTGTCGAAGGGGGCTGTTGGACACGCCTTCTCTGGGATGACGAGGACGACCCTCCTCGGGACTATATAAGAAACCCGATCTGTGGAGGCTTGAAGACACAATTCCCTCCCGATCTCCGGACCTCCCTCTCGCCTCTCTTTCCCTGTGTCGCCACTCCTTTCCGGCATCGTGAAGCCCCGGCGAGCTCATGTGCGCGTTGTGACTGCTGCCCTCCGCTACTGCGCGCCGTCGTTGAAGCTGCGTGGCTGAGCTGTGGCGCCGCGCTGCCTTCTCCGGCGTCGAGACGCCCTTTCCGGCGAAGACTGAGCGACGAGCCCGAGCCAAGCTGCCATTGTCGAAGCTTCATTGCTGCATACTGTGTGTACGTGAGGTTGAAGAAGCAAGTGGGGCCCATCCCACTTAATTTGGTTTTGTTGGGCCGATTCAAAAGCCCATTAATCCAATTCACTTTCAGTCCAGTTTTGACCCGAAATTATACGAGCGGTATAATTTCGATTCTCTTTCATCTGTATAATTTTTTAGGAAAATTTAATAAATATTTTTATGATTTATAATCATAAAAATTTATTAAATTTAATTCCTTAAGTTCATCCAGGCAAATTAATTGATAATTAATTAATTTGTTAGTTAGAACGTGATCTGCTGAATCGCGTGTGGACTCGTAATCAGTTGGAGTTATCTGAAGCTTAGGCCATATCCTCGGAAAGGATATAATCAGTAGTCGTCTCGTCTAGATTCATCGCCGAATCTATTCCAGGCAAGTGACGATTCGCTCTTGCTTATCATTCCATATTTCCATTAATTATCAATTGCTTAATTGTTAATTAATTTGGATTGATTATTGTTCATGTCTGGAAAAGGTTTTATAAACTATTTTGGAAAATCATATAATAGGTTGTATATCTGCTAGAACAACGCTATTATTTATGATCGCCTTGTGGGCATTTATGTGGATTTATCCTGGACTATTATTGTGCTTATACTGTTAGTTAGCACTGAATGTTTGGAACGCTATATACCTTGTGGGGGTTTAGCTGTTTCTTTATAACTTGTACTTGGTGGATTCTTCCCCAGTACTTTCTCTCTGGTCATGACCATACCCTTATTCAGGGTGGGCGCATCTCGCTAGTGCCAAATCTTTCAAGGTTCATCCTTCTATATCTCTTGTGGGGAGATCTGATATCGCTTGTGTGGAGATCCGATATCTCTTGCGTGGAGATTTAAAAGCTTATAATGTAATGCTCGTCGTTTTTGGAAGTAAATAAGATAAGTGCCCGAGTGCACATAATTAATATACCTTTGGCGAGTAGTGCAACTAGGTGATAGTGCAACTAGGAAACTCGCCCTGACTTGAATGTAGTATGTCCTCTTTCCAATCTGGATTCGCATTATGCGGTGAGGTTGGTCGTGGACCGAAGCATCTCAGTCAGCTTTTAAATCATTGTTGATTGATTGTTTAAAATTCCAGACATTGTCATGCTTCTGTTAAGACTCGATCTTTTGGAGTCTTTCTCATTGGATTTTCCTATAAGACTCATTTCCATTGAAGTCTTCTCTTGTGCATACCTCTTGTTGTCTTTCAGTAGAAGTGTGAAGGTTGACTATCGTTATCGGCTTTTATTCAAGAAACGACGAGTCTAAACCTAGCGCAACTACTTCAAACCTTCTGCTTTGTACCCTTGCTAGTCTATTCAGTAGACTAACCCACGAACATTGTTCTCTGCATGTGGGCTGGTGTCATCCGTTCGATTCGGCACATCAGATGAGTTGAGGATCCATGAAGGCTAGATCGACTATGAACATGAACGGTATTTGAAAATGTTTTAATCAGGCTACGATCTTTGGGCGTTGACTACTGAAGTCAATACTCTTGTAAATTATTCCAAGTCTTCCGCTGTATTGTAATGACTCTGTATTTTGTCGCATTTGGAATCGTGTTGTAATTCCGCGACTATGATTTAAATGAAAGTTATGGTGATTTTGTATCACAATTATTCTTTATGATTTGTGTTTCAAGGGTAAAGCCTGGGGTGGCTTCGGTGTGAAAACCGAGGTCACTAGCGATAATGCCTTTCCAATTGGGTTAAAGATTTGGGGGTGTTACAGAAATGGTATCAGAGCCTAAAGTTTTTAAAACGGGTTTGGTATTTCATGAACCATTTACTCGTTTTGTTTGAAAATGTTTTCAAACGGCTCTTGTGAACTCACGGGCGGCACCAGTACCGGCACCGGCACCGTTGGGTGGTTGGGTGTGTGATGTGGCTGGGGTAGCTTGGCCTGGGGATGTTACAGATCCGGTTTGATATATTTTCACTCGTTTGAAATATTTTCACTCGTTTGAAATATTTTCCAAGGCTCTGAATTTTCGAATGAAAAATTATAACCGTTCATAGTCGTGCCTTCTTTAGTCTGATATGAGAGGTATGGGAGTTACCGCTATATCTAGAAAGACTGATTTCTTCTTGTTGTTATAAGACATAGGTATTTGTCTATTCTTTTGAAAGGACTCAAAAGGTGCCGAGATGATTCTATCATCTCTAGTAATGTTAGATTTCTCTGTTTCTCAGAGGTATTTCGAGGTTGGAGGACCTAGTAGTCCCCTCGAAGATATCAAGTATCTACTTCCTGAGTTGGTAGTACTAATATCCTAGTGCTGTAATCTCCGAATAATTTGGTGTGAACGCTCAGGAGATTTGTGTAGATGAATCTTGTGCTCTCTGTTCATAATTCATCTATAGAATTACCAAGTTGATCTATTCTAAGTAATTTTACGGGATAATTAAGGAATCACTCTTAGGAGTTTTGATGTCTAAAGTGTGATGTCATAGTCGTTGACATTCATTGTTGAGAAAACGAATACGAAGGATTAATGCTCGATGCAGTCGGAATTTGCCTCCGTATGAGAATTCGTGGGATGAACCTAGGGTAGAACTCGCTGAGCCGTTAAGGTAGGCCAACGAAATATTGTAATAACAACGTTTAAATGGAAGCGATTTCCAAGGGAACTCTAAGGAAAATCCCGAGGAAAATCCTAAGGAAGATCCTCAAGGAGAGGAAAATCCTAGGGGAGATCCCGAGGAAGATCCTCAGAAGAAGGAAGATCCGGAGGAAGATCCTCGAGAGAAGGAAGATCCTGCGGAAGATCCTTAAAAGGAGGAAGATCTAGAGGAAAACCCCGAGGAAGATCCTCGAGAGGGGGAAGATCCGAGGGAAGATCCGGATGGAACTTCCGATGAAAACCCGGAGGAAGACCGCGTAAGGCAAGGCTAGAAGAGTCTGATGCCTAAAGTGTTCATTTATGAGTATCTTTTAGGAAATAAGGATATTGGGAGAAGTTATGGAAAGATTTCTTTCTTCTCGAGACATCATATTCCTAGTATTTGGAGGTATAGGTTATGTGGAGTTAATAAGATTAAGAGTTATATCTCACTTGTGTACTTGTGATTTTTGTCCCATTAGAAGTATATAGAGGTGGACTAGTGTAAAGTCCGGAATGCCTAGTTGAGGAATCATGCTGTAAGCATTAATAAGGATAGAGTGTTGTGAAGGGAATAAATTGATTAAGGGAATAGTTCATCAGGAACTCGTTCCCCCTATTGCGATCTTGAGTAAGACGGTGAAATCCGGAGTTATGATGGTCGGGTTCATAAGTAAGTATGAACCATGTAGGACCAATGGTTAAAGCTTTTGGAAAAGCCAAGTGTGCGAAATCATAGGTATCCTTTGGGGAGATCTATTTGAGATTCGTTTGAGGTAAAATAAGGAAATGATGCGATTAAGTCCTGGATGGATAGTAGATTGCGTGATGAATATAAGGATTTTAAGTTAGAAATAAGTCATTTAAGACAGTACGAGTCGTTGGACTCGATAAGTGGAATTTCCAGAGGATGAAGAGTTATGACTCTTGGGAATTGTCTAAGATTGACATCTTGTGAGTATGTCATCTATAAGGCTTATGGTATCATTCTCTTTGAGAAAATAGGAGTAATATCTTATGTGATACATTTCGAGGAACGTAGGAATAAGATATTATGGTTGTTCTTGAATCTTAAAGGAATTAAGTTAGAAATTGTTTAAAGAGATGTGTTAAATTATTCTTGTAAGGATTTTAAGTTAGAGATGGCGTAAGGCCAGTCTTACTTTAAGATAAATAATGAAATTGTGGCAGGTATCTTTAAGAAATTAAGGAAGTTATGATTTGAGGTTACTAAGATTTAATATCTGAGTTATAAGAAGATAATGTGTAAACCTTGAGGTTGTTTATAAGAAGATTGGAGGAGAAATGTGTGTTCTCCTATTGAAGGTGCATTAATATCGTTATGATAATTTTGGGAGGCCATTATTATAAGGTAAACATGATCTTGTGGAGTTAGTAAGAATTACTGCCTGGTATTTTATATCGAGATAAGATTGTATGATGATGTTATGATTAAGGATATTAAGTTCTGGTAGTAAGATTGGTAAAGAGACCATTTCCTCGTTAGTAATGCAAGTTTCGGGGTCAAAACTTTTCTTAAGGGGGTAGTAATGTAATATCCTTCAATTTTTAGTAATGATATTTGAGTAATTTTCCCAACCTTCGTTCAATTAATTATTTCGCTTTCAGTGGAGTTCGGATTTTTCGTAGCCTCCATGATGTCTGAAATAATTCCTTGAGTGGTGTAAAATACATTCGATGTATTTTCGGAACTTAGAATATTTGTTTGGATACAAACATATAATTTCCGGGGTTTAAAAACCCATACCAAATCCAATTCCCTTAAACTTTGCCACGAATTTCCCTCCTCCTGTTAAGCTGCCACGATACTCACCAGGTGTATGAATTGCCAGGAGCACTTGTCGAAGGGGGCTGTTGGACACGCCTTCTCTGGGATGATGAGGACGACCCTCCTCGAGACTATATAAGAAACCCGATCTGTGGAGGCTTGAAGACACAATTCCCTCCCGATCTCCCGACCTCCCTCTCGCCTCTCTTTCCCTGTGTCGCCACTCCTTTCCAGCATCGTGAAGCCCCGGCGAGCTCATGTGCGTGTTGTGACTGCTGCCCTCCGCTGCTGTGCGCCGTCGTTGAAGCTGCGTGGCTGAGCTGTGGCGCCGCGCTGCCTTCTCCGGCGTCGAGACGCCCTTTCCGGCGAAGACGGAGCGACGAGCCCGAGCCGAGCTGCCATTGTCAAAGCTTCATTGCTGCGCACTGTGTGTACGTGAGGTTGAAGAAGCAAGTGGGGCCCATCCCACTTAATTAGGTTTTGTTGGGCCGATTCAAAAGCCCATTAATCCAATTCACTTTCAGTCCAGTTTTGACCCGAAATTGTACGAGCAGTATAATTTCGATTCTCTTTCATCCGTATTTTTCTTTAGGAAAATTTAATAAATATTTTTATGATTTATAATCATAAAAATTTATTAAATTTAATTCCTTAAGTTCATCCAGGCAAATTAATTGATAATTAATTAATTTGTTAGTTAGAACGTGATCTGCTGAATCGCGTGTGGACTCGTAATCAGTTGGAGTTATCTGAAGCTTAGACCATATCCTCGGAAATGATATAATAAGTAGTCGTCTCGTCTAGATTCATCGCCGAATCTATTCCAGGCAAGTGGCGGTTCGCTCTTGCTTATCATTCCATATTTCCATTAATTATCAATTGCTTAATTGTTAATTAATTTGGATTGATTATTGTTCATGTCTGGAAAAGGTTTTATAAACTGTTTTGGAAAATCATATAATAGGTTGTATATCTGCTAGAACAACGCTATTATTTATGATCGCCTTGCGGGCATTTATGTGGATTTATCCTGGACTATTATTGTGCTTATACTGTTAGTTAGCACTGAATGTTAGGAACGCTATATACCTTATGGGGGTCTAGCTGTTTCTTTATAACTTATACTTGGTGGATTCTTCCCCAGTACTTTCTCTCTGGTCATGACCATACCCTTATTCAGGGTGGGCGCACCTCGCTAGGGCCAAATCTTTCAAGGTTCATCCTTCTATATCTCTTGTGGGGAGATCTGATATCCCTTGTGTGGAGATCCGATATCTCTTGCGTGGAGATTTAAAAGCTTATAATGTAATGCTCGTCGTTTTTGGAAGTAAATAAGATAAGTGCCCGAGTGCACATAATTAATATACCTTTGGCGAGTAGTGCAACTAGGTGATAGTGCAACTAGGAAACTCGCCCTGACTTGAATGTAGTATGTCCTCTTTCCAATCTGGATTCGCATTATGCGGTGAGGTTGGTCGTGGACCGAAGCATCTCAGTCAGCTTTTAAATCATTGTTGATTGATTGTTTAAAATTCCAGACATTGTCATGCTTTAGTTAAGACTCGATCTTTTGGAGTCTTTCTCATTGGATTTTCCTATAAGACTCATTTCCGTTGAAGTCTTCTCTTGTGCATACCTCTTGTTGTCTTTCAGTAGAAGTGTGAAGGTTGACTGTCGTTATCGGCTTTTATTCGAGAAACGACGAGTCTAAACCTAGCGCAACTACTTCGAACCTTCTGCTTTGTACCCTTGCTAGTCTATTCAGTAGACTAACCCACGAACATTGTTCTCTGCATGTGGGCTGGTGTCATCCGTTCGATTCGGCACATCAGATGAGTTGAGGATCCATGAAGGCTAGATCGACTATGAACATGAACGGTATTTGAAAATGTTTTAATCAGGCTACGATCTTTGGGCGTTGACTACTGAAGTCAATACTCTTGTAAATTATTCCAAGTCTTCCGCTGTATTGTAATGACTCTGTATTTTGTCGCATTTGGAATCGTGTTGTAGTTCCGCAACTACGATTTAAATGAAAGTTATGGTGATTTTGTATCACAATTATTCTTTATGATTTGTGTTTCAAGGGTAAAGCCTGGGGTGGCTTCGGTGTGAAAACCGAGGTCACTGGCGGTAATGCCTTTCCAATTGGGTTAAAGATTTGGGGGTGTTACATGGTTTTATAATATGCACAAATTATGAACATAATACTATTAATATTGAACATTGTCGCTTTAATTATAAACTTGTCATGATTTTGAATATTCTTTTACATTGTCTATGTCAGCTTGTTCATCAACTTCAGTGGTTGCTAGTGTGTACATTGTTACCATAAACTTTTGCATGTTGAATGTTTGTATCAAGGATTTCTTGCAATTGGATAATCTAAACGAATGATTGATACCTCAATTGGTTTTCAAAATATGCACAGATTATGAACCTCATGCGATTAATTATGAACATTTTTTATGTGACCCTGCTTAGTGTCAATCATGAAGATCAAGAAGGCCAAGATCCTCAAGCTACTTTGCTCCTTCTAGGGCCTCCTTTCTCGGCGGTGGCGCTCATAACTAATCCAACCCCGACTCCACTGACCCCACCACCACTTGGCTCGCAAACCAATGAGCCACAAGGCTCCACTGGACCCAAGAAGGCCCCAAAACCAAGGTAGTTCGAGGAAAATGGTCAAATGTTCAATCCACTCCAACTGGCTTCCCGAACGCGCGCACTTTCTAGGGTTTTCATGTTCCTTCTCGGCATTCTCCACCATCATGGCAACTTTGTAAGACACTAATTGAGGATGCTTTTACTAGGCTAGTTCAAGAGTTTTTAACTCCATTTTTGTAGGCCTATTTAAGCAAGCCTCATGAGCCTTTTGTAAGGATCACATGTTTAATAAAAAACCAGCAGCTTCAAGCTTCTTCTTATCAAAGAAAAGTCCTTAGCTCGTGTGTTATATCGAGCTCATCTTGTTCTTCTCCTTTGGGTGAGTCACATCCCATTAAAGAAGTTCAACCTTGTTCTTACTTGGGGGTGCGTCATATCCTCGTTTTAAGTCCACCTATCCAGCCACTCAACTTCACCATTCGTTCATCTAAACACTCATTTCTACCCTCCTCAACTCATCCTTCGCAGAACCAACATCATCAACACATCCTTTGCTGGACTGCCTGCGACCCTTCAGTAAATTCCGCACAACTTCTGATTCCCTGATCCGTTCATGCTTTAATTTTGAGGAAATCATCTAGATTTCCGGATCTAACTCTAGGCTTTAGAATCACCCAATTCGAAGTCCGGACCAGAGAGAACAAGCCAGTTGAAGACTAGACAGATTTCCTGGAATTCAGGATCCTTCCTTTGAAGCCAGGACGTGTATTCTCCTCCACTTGGACCTTAGTTGGAGCATCTCCCTTGCACCATGGACGAAAGAAGGCAGATCATATCACGTGGTATCAGATCTACGCAAGTTAAACACTCAAAATTCTGATTTTGGAAGTCGAACTTAGTTGTTTTTGCAAGCAAACCTGATTTCGTGCCATTGTTGTGTAAGTTGATGAAGTTCTGGATTACAGTTGTGGGAGATTATAGGTTAGAGACAACCTTTGAGCTGAACCAAACTACTATCCTTTAAAACTCTTGCAATAATTGAAGTCACTTCCATTAATCCCACTCAACTCTTGATTTCCTTGCTGAAAACTTTTTGAATTTCCTGCATTAACTCAGTCGAGTTTTCTGCTTTTATTTTCCTTCTTTTTGCTGCATCAAACCTTGATTGAAGTTGTATGATTCATGTGACCAATTGGACCAATCAAGGAGCTAAACGATACGGGAAACGACTTGAGATAACTCAAGCCAACTGAAAACAACCAAAACTGAAATTCCTTCATCAATTAGGTGTGGGCTCAACTCAGTCAAGAGATTTTTTCCCCAATTCTGTTGTCTCAAGTGTAAACAAAGGGTTATAGCCCAAGAAAACTCGAGAAATAAAAGCTAGTAGCCAGAAAAATTCGAGAAAGGAGTTCGAGAAAGAAAGGCTAGTAGCCAGAAAAAAGCGAACACAAATTGAACTTGAGGACCTTGTCTTAGTACCTTCTTTGGTGACTTGATTTGGTTCATTTTGGCTGCATAAAACACTGAGTTCAATCAAAGTTTGTTGTGGTTTTCTTGGTTTGCAAAATGACCCCTAGTTAGCCTTGTTTTGGTAAGCTCGCAAACTGAACTTTGTGTCAACTTTTGAATCAAACTTTTAAGCACTTGCGTGCTCAGGGGACCATTGTTTGATCTTGTCTTCTTTAGTTCTTATTGCTTGGGTTTTGCTTCGGTTGTTGACCTTGTAGGGAAAAGCAGATCCTATCACCTTATGTGAGATGTTGTTCACTGGACTGAGTTGCTGGTAAGGCGACTTCCAATGGTGTTCCGGCGACAAGAACACATGGAGACGTCTGAATTGGGTCAAATGTCAATAAGGGATTATCCTTACTTTCAGGCTTATGGTGAGTACCCTAACTCCCAAACTCACACAAGCACCTACAAGGATTTCTTTGGCCGAGGACAAGGAGCTAGAGATCCTATCAATAGGCCTCAAGAATGAACATACCCCATGGCGCCTACTAGGCCTACATCGCTGCCCCGACAAGATGTACTAAGACACTCACCTCCAAGGGAGTACATTAGAGAAAGGAATCTCCTTCCACTTAGGCGGCCACAACAAGCTCCAAGGGACATGCCACCAAGGTATCAACCTATCCTTTCTTTTGGGCCTTCTTATTATTATTCTAACCCTTCCGTGCAGACCAAGGGAGTCTATGACTCACCAAACCCATCTTTTAGCACATCCAAGGGCAGAGAAAGAGTGCCTCCACCGCCCTGGGTTAGGACACGCGACATTGTTTGTGTCATGTGTGATGGGCGAGGTCACTTGGCTGAAATTTGTCCTAACCAATACTACACTTACAAGGATGAAGGTCCTTTAGTGAGTGAAGTCTTGGTTGGTACTTGTGAGGATAAGGACGTCCAGGTTGGGCCTTGTGCTAGTCGTCCATCAAAAGCTATAGAGGCCGGAGAGGAATCGCTTAAGGGTCATGTTGTCGAGGAAGAGAATTTGGCGGTTCAAGAAGAAGTTATCATGGGAAAAGAATTGGTTCATAAAGAGGCTAAAGATGAGAATGCTCATGCTACTGAACCACCGTCGTCAATGTCCAATGAAAAAGAGCTAGCACCAATGGAAAATGAGGAGGAAATCTTGGAGCCATCTCCAACTCCTCCACGACGCAAGTGTTGGCCTACAATCAAGTGTAGCTCCTTAGCATCATTAGCTACTCCATGGTCGGACCTGACACACATGGTTCCTTCAAGCTTGCCATTTCTTCTCCAAAAAGAGGTTGACACCAAACAAGATGAGAAAGATGTTCCATTGAAGATTTACTCTAAGGGAGAATCTCTTGATCCTACTCTTTCTATCCTTTCTCCTTTGCATCAAACTAAATTTTTTGTAAGAGCTATAGAATGTCAAGTCCATGATTCTGATTTTGTTGATAGAACTAGATTTTCATGCTCTCACCATAGTTCTCTTGGTCAAATCATGACTTATTGGATGCCTTTAGTTCTTGATAATCATGTGTACAAGTCCTTGCATTTGTACCATCCAGTTCCTTCAAGTAGAACTAGGCATTCATGTGTGCATCATTGTTCTCATTCACAATTCTTGTTGCATGAGAAAAATTTTGTACTATGCTTTGCATTTGTGCCAAGTATGTCATGTGCATTTCATGTTCTATACTTAAGCATATATTTAGGCTGAAACTGGGCAACACTTGTACATGGAAGTCCCTCCATGGGCATTCACTAGATCTAAAGATGTGTGCGCACACGTGTCCTTCATTTTCTAAGAACTTCTTGGTCCCTCACTTCCTTGTTTTGCTTTGTGCAGTTTTGTGTGCTCTAAACCTTATTCTTGAGGTGCACTCAGATTCGAGGACGAATCCTTTTGAAGGAGGGGAGGATGATGTGACCCTGCTTAGTGTCAATCTTGAAGATCAAGAAGGCCAAGATCCTCAAGCTGCTTTGCTTCTTCTAGGGCCTCCTTTCTCAACGGTGGCGCTCATAACTACTCCAACCCCGACTCCACTGACCCTGCCACCATTTGGCTCGCAAACCAATGATCCACAAGGCTCCACTGGACCCAAGAAGGCCCCACAACCAAGGTTATTCTAGGAAAATGGTCAAATGTTCAATCAACTCCAGCTGGCTTCCCGGACGCGCGCACTTTCTAGGGTTTTCATGTTCCTTCTCGACATTCTCCACCATCATGGAAACTTTGCTCGAGCCATAGCTTTTCTATCATCAATTATAACTTAAAAGAAGCCATATTACCCAAGGAATGCCAAGCAAATGTGAAGGGTGCTTGGTGGTTCTTGTGCGCCAAGCCAGTGACGCGCTCGCTGCCGTGCCTGAGTGACATACATGCATTCCTCATGGGCTCAATTTCAATTCTCTCGGGCGTTTGGGCCCATTTTTGGCGGCGGCCCACGTAACGCATCCAGCCACCATGTTCTAGAAGGGCAAGCTCAAAGGACTTCGGGTTAATGAGTTATTGGATTTGGAAGACACTAATTGAGGATGCTTTTACTAGGCTAGTTCAAGAGTTTTTAACTCCATTTTTGTAGGCCTATTTAAGCAAGCCTCGTGAGATTTTTGTACGGATCACATGTTTAATAAAAAACCAACAACTTCAAGCTTCTTTCTATCAAAGAAAAGTCCTTAGCTCGTGTGTTATATCGAGCTCATCTTGTTCATCTCCTTTGGGTGAGTCACATCCCATCGAAGAGGTTCAACATTGTTCTTACTTGGGGGTGCGTCATATCCTCCTTTTAAGTCCACCTATCCAGCCACTCAACTTCATTATTCGTTCATCTAAACACTCATCTCCACCCTCCTCAACTCTTCTTTCGCAGAACCAACATCATTAACACATCCTTCGTTGGATTGCTTGCGACCCTTCAGTAAATTCAGCACAACTTCTGATTCTCTGATCCGTTCATGCTTCAAATTTGAGGAAATCATCTAGACTTCCAGGTCTAACTCTGGGATTTGGAATCACCCAATTCAGAGTCCGGACCAGAGAGAACAAGTCAGTTGAATACTGGACAGATTTCCTGGAATTCAGGATCCTTCCTTTGAAGCCAGGACGTGTACTCTCCTCCACTTGGACCTCAGTTGGAGCGTCTCCCTTGCATCATGGACGATAGAAGGCAGATCCTATCAATTTTGGTATTATTTATAAACCTGAAATGCTTTTGGGCTGAAGTTATGATTGGTTGAATTATTGTCTTGGTTGTGCTAATGGATCAATTTGATGTTATTTATTTTGCTTTTTCTTACCTTTTTCTCTTGCTTTTGTGTTTTAAGAGAAGTCCACAAGGTGTTTGATGAAATGCATGAGAGAGATGTTCTAGTGGGACATGTATGAATGCCCTCTATGATTGATAATCAGTTTGTTTTCACATTCTTGTAGACTTTTACGTGAAGAACTTGAGAATGTCATGATAAAGGCACAAAATAAAAATGAACCACAATGAGATTAATATGAACATTGATATTATTATATATGCACATTATATGACTATGTATGAACCTTGAAACATAAAATATGAACCTTTAGTTTATTTATATGGTGCACGAAGTATGGAAAATAAGATGAAGTTTTCAAAGGAATAAGTATGAACATTAGATGATTATATACGAACATGGACATGTTAGATATGCACCCTTACGTTTCCATTATTCCTAAACCATGAAAATAAATATGAACCTTAGGAGAATATAAATGAACTTGAACATGATGTACGTGAACCCAACTTGAACTCAAACTTTTCACAAGCACAATATGTAGCGTATGAGGAATTCGAACCCACATCCATGTGTACCAACACATTGCTCTAACATTTGAGCTAATAGGCTTTGACAAAATTAGTTATTTGAACATTTTTCAAATGACTAATTATGAACCATAGAGGATTATATATGAACATATAAACTTAATACATAAACTCAATCATATGTGTAGTCTATTATCCTTTTTATGAACTCTAGAATGTTTTGACTCTATAAAATCTGATAGTTTGTACAATAAATTAGATCCAATGTACCGATGAACTATAAAAACACTACATTTCATAGTTTATGTTACCACAATAGTTCATTACAAGTTTTTGATTTTTCAATTTGAGAATGAACCCCAATAGTATATTTGTTCACACAAAGTTCAAGTTGTTTCGAGCCAATCGAAAAATTAAAACCAATTAATAAAAGTAAAAATGAAGTGAAGACAAATTTGTACCTTTGTTATGCGTTATTATTTATCAAGCAGTCCATTAGTCTCCATGTTGAACTTTAAGTAGAGGTTTAGTGGTGATCTCAAATGAGAATGTAAAAATGGGGGTTTGTGTTTTGGAAGGGAAAGGAAGAGAAAGAGTGTATGGGATGCAAAAATTGAGGTCTATTTTTTAAAATTAAAATAAAGGGACATTTTTCAGAGAATGGGTGAGTTTTATCAGAATTTATAAAAATGCCATTAAAAATGGCACAAGATACACACACTGGGTTTTTTATTTTATTCTTTTGGCTTCTAATCTTATTCGTCCATTCCGGTTGTCGAATGGATGTGTAGCTTCATACTTTGTACGTTAAGAGAAAATTGTACCCGAAACCCCCTCATATATCTAATTAGACAAATTTGTATGGATATATAGCTAGAAAGGAGGATCAAATATGGACGAGCCTTTGTGTACAAAATGCGGATCAATTCCGACCGCTTGATTCAATCCATCCAAAGGTTGAGTAACATTCTGTTCCATTTACAATTTTAACTTAAACGGGAGTATTTTTGGTAATTTGTAGTCTCAAACTCTCTAATTCCCTTACATTCTCCACCTCCCACCTCCCTTCCCTCCTCCAAACCCTAAATATCAATCTCGATTCCTCGTAGGTCAAATCCATGGTGTCCATACGAGAATTGGTCACCGGGAACCTCATCCCGCTCCACGCACTTCAGTATAAACCAATAGAGGAGGGATTTTGCTTGGACTTGTCGTCGGATTTCTAGAGAAATGCAAGTCAAATCACCCTATCGTTTGAGTCCAGTGTCGAAATCGCAACTATATGAAAGGTGGAATTCGCTTCGGTTTCTTCTGGATTTGGTTGTCGCCGCCGCCAATTGCTTGGGTTACGAAGAGCAGACGACTATAATGGGCACCTATTTGCTTTTAGGATTGGCTCCGCTTTATTTGTTGACGTTTTGTGATAGAGGACTTTGTGAAATTCAATGGGCATAACTATGTGTTTGACCACACAAACTAGAAACTATGTCGAGTGAATTATGGTAAAAAAAACTCTTTTTTGGCGAGTTGTATAAGTGGATTCGCTTAGTGGTATCATACGAAGATTTATATTTAATCATGAAATTGTCTAATAAATTCCGGATCTACAGGTTAGTAGTGGATCGGGGGTGGAAGGAAGTTGATACATTGGGGGAATTGCTCATTTTCGGTATCGGTTTAGTATCGGTCCTTGCCCAAGTTGAATGTTGTTGATGAATAACGATGTATTTTCCCATTTTGAGTTTAGGGTTGTTTGCTTAAGTCACTTGGTAATCTCTCGATCTTTTTTTTATTCTCTTGTCTTGATGTTGCACAAAGTTAAAAAATATTTGAAAGCCTATTAGGTCAAATGGAATAGCGATGTGTTTTATTTCACATGATGTGATTTCGAATCTTATATATGCTACGAAATAGTAATATATGAACATTAGTACAGAGGTTCATATTTAATACCCTACAGGTTCAAAATTAGCACATCGAAGGTTCACCCTTTAGTAAACATGCATGAAACATAAAAGGTGTATGATTAATAGCTATATTTTGCGATTCACATGTAGTGAAAAAAGGTTCTTATTAAACATTCAGTATTGAAGGTTCTTTGTTGTCATCTGTTTGAATTAGTTTTGATGTTTTTAGATAGCTCCTCCTAAGAGAAAATAGTAATGTACTCTTCACCTTGACATGGTTACTCTTCATTTTTGAAAATGTTAAATGATTGATTCTATGTCATACGAAGTATCAAGTTTGTATGTCTGCTTCTTTTATTTTGTAATAGTCATTCTATTCCAAGATCATGAGTACATCTTCTAGCTAGCTATGTTTGAGGTTCACTAGAGGTTCATACGTAATACACTTAAGGTTCATACATAATTGAAAGGTTCACATTAAAAATAAAATTCCAATATCATGAGTTCATCTTCTAACTAGCTATGTCACAAAAGGTTCATACATAATATAAAAATTCACATAAAAAAATCAATGATTATGAGTTCATTTTTAGGTATCTAAGTGTGAAGTTAAAATATACAGGATCATGATTTCCTCCATTTAGCTAGCTATGTTTGAGGTTCACTAGAGTTCATACGTAATACACTAAAAATTCATACATTTAAATTTGGGTTCATAAGTTTTTAACCTCTAGCATAAGGTTTGTGAACCTTAGTATAAAGTTAGTTTATAAACCTTTTAGTATAAAGTTTGTGAACTTCTAGTATAAAATTTATGAATCTTTAGTATACTATGTATGAACCTAGGTACATTAGTACATTTTAATAACGCATTGACAATCTACGGATAAAGTTGATAGCCTCTTGTATAATATGTATGAACCTAGATACATTCGTGCATTTTACAATTTATGAACCTCTAGCATAATATGTATGAACCTAATAACATTAGTGCATTTTAATAACACATTGTCAACCTATGTATAAGTTTGTTAACCTCTAGTATATAATATTTATGAATTTGGGTACATTCGTGCATTTTAAAATTTATGAACCTCTAACATAATATGTACGAATCTAGGTACATTAGTTTTAATAAGGCATTGTCAACCAACATATAAGTTTGTTAAGCTCTAGCATAAGTTTGTGAACCTTAGTATAAAGTTATTTTATAAACCTCTAGTACAAAGTTATTGAACCTCTAGTATAGAATTTATGAGCCTATGGTATAAAATTTTATGAGCCTTTGCCATTTGGTATAATATATATGAACCTATGTAATTGTCTTCAAAAACTAAAAATAAAATAAAATTGGGTTTTGAAAAAAAATACTGAAATGACTCTCTGTGTCACTGTCACGTTATTTACAAAATTGCCACTTTAAATGAACCAGATCCATTTTCCTCCATTTACGGTCCGGTCCGGGTTTCCCATAACACCATCTCTAACCCGTAACACTTGGAATAATATGTATATATAGAAAAAAAAATTATGAAAATGAAGGGGTGCCTGAAGAGGTGGGTCCTCACCTAATTTTTTTTTGAATGAAGGGTAAGAATTTCATTCAAGGTAAGTAACCGAACTTACAAAAACCTAGGAAAGCCTAGGTATTACAAGGATTGATCCTAATCCCCACTCTCTCTAAGCATGTTCTAGCTTCTCTATTAAACTTGCTCCATCTAGTTCTAGCACAATTCCGAATATGATTGACAGTCATCAAGTAACATTCATAAGTACTAATATTCTTCCTTTGGAAGACAATTAAGTTCCTGCATCTCCAGGTGAAGTAAATGATAGCAGTATAACTGCACATCCAAAGAGCATATCTCATGCTGCTTTTCCTTCTCAGCGTACTCATGCAGCTGATCCATTCCTGAAAGTTTTTATGCCTTCTCCCAATTTTCCCCCAGTCAAGCACTCTATTCCTCACTTCACAGGTGAACTTGCAATCAAACCAGAGATGATCAATGGTTTCAGGAGCCAAATTGCAGAAGGAGCAATGATCGTCCTGTACAATTCCCATTCTCTTGAGTCTGCTTTTGACAGGAAGCCCTCCATGTGTAGCAAGCCAACACACGAAGGAGATCCTTGGTTAATCAGTTTGCCCCATAAACTCAACTTCCAGTCAGAAGCAGTGGTTTTGTTTCTGTAGTCATCATAGATAGTCCTCCAGTTATATCTCCCTCCTCTGGACATGAGAATAGGTGCATGCCCAGTATCCAGCCTTTGAATGAGTTCATTCCTCAAATTAAGGATCATGGTCCAGACGGCACTGTCAGTGCCTTTCTTCCTGATACTCCAAAAATCTCTATTTCGAATCAGATTAGCATTGCCCCAAGTATGCCAGATGGATCAGCTGTCCTTGATGAGGTCATAGATGAGCTCAATGACAGATGCTTTGTTCCAGGACAGAATTTCCTTGAGCCCAAGTCCTCCTTCTTCTTTTGGTCTACAGACCCTGCTCCATGCAATAGGCGATTTCCTGCCTTCCCTTCTGCCACTCCAGAGGAAATTCCTCAAAAGGGAAGTGATAAGGGAGATGATTTTCTTGGGGATGATGAAGATCTTGCACCAGTAATTGAGCACTCTATAGCGCACAGATGAAATGAGCTGTAGCCTGCCAGCATAAGACAAGTGCCTGGAGGCCCAAGAGTTGATTTTGCTGGAGATTTTGGTGAGCAAAGGATTGTAATCTTCTTTGAGTGCACCCCTGCTGTAAAAGGGGACTCCAAGGTAGGTAGCTGGCAGGAATCCTTTGGTCATTTGGAGCAGGGTCAAGGCATCTTCTTCCAACTGAGCATCAGTGCCAGCAAAGAAGATTTTTTACTTGCTATAGTTGATGCTGAGTCCTGAGCAAGAGCAGAATTCATCAAGTGATTCTTTCAGTACTTGCAAGGAGCTTAAGCTGCCATGAGAGAAGAGGAACAGATCATCAGCAAAGCAGACATGGGATAGTCCAATTCTGGAGCATTGTGGATGATACTTGTAGGCCCTATCTCTGCATTTAGACTTGAGCAGTCTAGAGTAATATTCCATGATGATAACGAAAAGATACGGAGCTAGTGGGTCACCCTGCCTGAGTCCTCTCTTGCTTTTGATGAAACCAACCAATTCACCTTCCATATTGAAGGTGAAAGAGCTGCTTCTGACACATTCCTGAATCCAATTGATCATTTTCGGGTGGAACCCAAACTTGTGGAGAATTAGACAGAGGAAGTCCCAATTCACAGTATCATAAGCCTTTCTTAGATCAATTTTGATGGCACATCTAGGACTCGTGTGCTTTCTGGCATAGCCCTTGACAACGTCCTGACAGACAACAATATTATGACGAATAGATCTGCCTTTGATGAAGGCTCCTTGTGCATAATCAATAAGTTTGGGGAGCACCTCCTGCAGCCTTGGAGATGAGTGCAATGGTGGAGCACCCAACTTGTTTCAGAAGTTGGCCACTCTCAAAGAAGTCCATGACATCATTGGAGAATTCATCTCCAACAATGCTCCAAGAGTCCTTGAAGAACTGAGCACCATATCCATCTGGCCCCGGAGCTTTTTTGTTCCCGATGTCAAACAGAGCTCTTTTAATCTCTTCTCTCTGTATGGGCTTAGTCATGTTGATCCTGTCACAGTCATCTGCAGTGGGACCCGAGCGAATGATGGAGCTGTCATGTGGAGTACAAGTAGTCTCTATACCAAACCAATTCTGAAAATGACGCACAATATGATCCTGAATGTCCCTAGGTTCAGAGAGGCTGACGCCATTATCATCAAGCAGACTAGGAATCTTCCTTTTAGTTTGCCTGGTTTTGATGGACCTGTAGAAATAGCTATTGCATTGATCTTGATACTTGAGCCAGTGAAGCTTAGCCTGTTACTGTAGATTGCTACTCCTCCTTGTAATAGCCAATTTGAGAGCAGAGAGGGTGCCATCCTCCTCATCAAGTAACAATGGGTCCGTGGGTCTGGAGAGAAGATCAGCCTGAATGTTCTCTAGTTTACTATGCAGCTCTTGAATGTTCAGATGCTCTGCATCAATGGATCGCATGCGAAGACTTCGAAGGGCATGTTTCAGAGCTCGGAGTTTGCATGTTAATCTGTACATGGCAACTCCATAGACCTCTAGCTTCCACCCTTCATTGATGATGTTCAAAAAATTAGGCAAAGAAGCCCAAGCATTGCAATATCTGAAGCTCGTTCTCTTCTGCAGTTTCTGGCTGGGAATCCTGAGGATAGCTGGGCAGTGATCTGAGCATCCTTTGTTGGCAAAGTGAGCAGAAGCATGAGGAAAGGCTGAGATCCACTTTTGATTAGCAACAATTCTGTCAACCTTGCTCTGAATGAAAGTGCCATCCCTGTGATTATTCGACCACGTAAAAAAAGCATCGGAGGCAGGAAGATCAAGCAGACCAGCAGAATCAAGGCAGAGCTTGAGATCAGGGTTGAATGTGTTGGAGGAGCTAGAAGCAGTGACCTTCTCTTTGTTATCAGCAATGGCATTAAAATCACCAAGGAGGACCCAAGGATAACCTGAAAACAGTGCAACATAGTGTTCCATAATATTCCAAAGCTCTATTCTTTCAGTAGCATTGTTAGAGCCATATACAAAAGCAACAATTACATGTTTGGGAAGAGTAGGAATGATGATCTTGCAAATGAAAATTTGACTAGTTTCAACTACTATAGAATCAACAGTAATGCAGTCTTTCCAAAAAAGCCAGATACGACCATTAATACCTGTGCAGTTTGTGACTCTATTCCAGCCTGCAAGCACCAGTTTAGCAATCTTTTTCTTGTTTTGCTCTCTGACTCTGGTCTCCAAAAGGGCTAGAAAATCTATGTTGTGTTGTCTAACAAACTTCTCAACAAAAGTATGACTAGTGGGGCTATTGAGGCCCCTAATATTCCAGCTCGCAATAGAAATATTAGTCATTAGGATGGATTGAGTCAGTGTCCATACCAATGTCCATATCAGCTTCTTTTGTGTTTTCCTGAATGTCACTGAGAGCCAGATATCTAGATTTAGCAATCTTAGAAGTCCTAGTTCTGATTTGCTCCTGTGCTGACGCCTTAGAATTGCTTAGAGGAGCTTTGACAGTCTTAGATGGAGTCTGCCAATCAGTGGAGCACTTGGCAGACACATTAGAACTAGGCCTTGTCTTGGAGCATTCCCCTTCCTCCAAGCAGATAACTGGTGCCTTGGTGATGGTCTGAACTTGAACAGGCTCTGTTATCTTCTTAACCCACTTGGGTTGGCTGATAGTATGCCTAGGGACAGCATACAATGACCTCCTGGATTGGTGGCATTCCCCATTAAGATGACCAAAAACACAGCATTTCGAGCACCTTGGGGGAACCCATTCATAGTTGACTGCTTGCTTAATACAATCACCATCCTCCCCCAAGAAGGTGATCTCATTCCTCAAAGGAGAGCTAGCACTGACTTCTACCAGGATGCGAGCAAAGGACAACCTTTCTTGATTGGCTATGACCTTGTCAATGTAGATGGGTTTGCCTAAGGCACTACCCATTTTCTCAAAGAATTCCTCATCCCAAAATCTCACATCAAGGTTTGGTAAATTGGCCCAAACCTGAGTGGTAGCAAAGCAAGAAGGGTCAAGTTTAATACCTTCACTCCAGCGGGTAAGAGCAAGGGGTTTAATGCCTCCAACGAGCCAAGGTCCGTTTTCAAGGACCCATAGTAAATCCTTTTCTTCCTCAAATTTGTAGATGAAAACTCCTGAATCATTAAGAATGATCTTTGGTCGTGTAATACCAGTCCATCTGGAAGCCACAAAGCCCGCCATAGTGTTGAAAGTTATTCTGGTGCCTATTACCATTCCCACTAAACTGAGCCTCCATTGAGATGTAGTCTTCTGAATATCCTTTTTCATGTAGTGAATGACTCCATCAACTATGCCTTCAACAAAGGCAAGTCTTTTCCCATTGTCAATCTTTCGATTTCCAGCAAGGGCTTCTGAATACGTAGCTTTACTTCTCAGTTTTCCTACATTGAGCCCATCATGAGACTTGTCCTGGGGTGGGTCCAATTTCTGCTTCAGAATGGAGGAGTCTTCAGACGGACCCAAGGCTGAATTTGGGGGCTCACTGCTCACTGCATCTTCAACATCTTCTACGGATTCAGGGGTCTCAGCCACGAAATCCTCTTGACCGGAACTCGCCAAAGTCGAGAGTTTCACATGCTTCACCGCATCAGTGGCTTCAGCATCAGCACGATAGTTCATCTTCACCGCATCAGGCTCGACTTGTCTCTGAGAATGGTCCGAAATCAGCGTCTTGTCGCAGCTCTCTGAAAGTTCATCTTCTTCTACAGATTCAGTAGACTCAGCCCCGACTTCCTCTTGTCTGGATCTCGCCGTAGTCGTGAGGTACGTTGGCTTCACCACAGCAGAAGCTTCGACATCAATGGCGCTGCTCAAGCGCTTGTTGACGGCTCTGATGGTGTCTTCCGAGACGGCGACGGGGGAGATCTGGGGAGGGGAGGATGAGGGAGGCGAGGTTGGGGGTTTCTTCTTCTTGGGGGCGATCTTCTTCTTCGCCATGGCTAACGGCCTGGGCGCCGCCGCCGGAAGGGCGAGGAAGACGACGACGTGACCTAGAAATCCTAATTCGCAATTTCGTACGGAGAGCGTTTTTGTTGTGCCCGAGGATATTATTATATAACTAGCTCGTCCTCACCTAATTTTGATCACCGTCGAGGTTATACATACAAATTTACATGTCCAAATACAAGGCACTAGGAAAGTCATATAATTGCATTAGTAAGTATGGTATGGGGTGTTGGAGTTGAATTTTGTGAGTGGAAGGGCTGTGTATTTTCCATGTCAGGGGCTCAAGTTTGTGCCTCTTTTTTGGGTGGGAAGGTGTTTATAAGTCTTTCTTCTCATTATTTCATCTTGGAAGGTAATATAGATTGGTAAGAAACTTACTTGGCCCACCCCACCCACACAATACTATTTTCTACCACAGGTTAGAAAAGTTGATTTATTCAAAAAGTATATCATCTAAAAATACTCATGTTTATCAAATTAAAAACAAGGCCGGCCGGCGCTAGTTCAATCAAGAGCTCAATCTATCCGTTTCACATGTGTATATAATGTGGTGTAGAAACTAGAAAGAGTATAATCTATCTTGTTTCTTGTAAAAGTAGTTTTACCGAAACGAATACGAGTATGCATGCATGATAAGAATGCCACCGAAGTTGAAATTTCTTTATTTTGGCTCCGTTCGGCCGAGAGTTTATAAATACTTTATAAAAATAAAAAAATTGTAACCTTATACAAATTCTCATATCTCACAAATTTCAAAAATTATTTTTTAACAAAAAAAAATTTATAAACAATAAACACTAATTATCAAACAAACCCTTTATTGGATTTACATTATTAATTTCGAACTATATAAAGTTTTTTGTAGCCACCAATTGAAATTTAAACGTTGTGTGCTTAAGGATATGGATGTTATTTTTTTTTTTTGTACTAAGGATATGGATGATAAAATTAAAGAACACATGTGAAGTAACGAAGATGGCCATGATGCCCATTTGATATTTTTTTACTTGTAAGCAGAACGTCAGCCCACAATGCAGTATCTAGAAAGATGGGTTTTTCAATTGTAATTGTGGCGTTAAGAATTTGCATCACTTGATGATTGAAAGAGAAATTGTAGAATCGAGTGTGTTAGTACAAAGAACGGTAAAACTGTTCCTTGGACAGCAGAATATAGTAACAGATAATAGAGTAACAATAACACCATTTCTTAGAGAGGAAAACTCAATCAACCAACTAATTGACTGAAAAAAAACTCTACCCCTAGGTTTTATCCTAGTAGGATTTCAAATGTCTACTTGTGGTATTCATACTGGAATTACAATCGATCAAGTCTTATCTCAATCTAGTTTACTCTCAGATATCTAGACTTCTACGTTTAACGTTCCTAACAACACCTTAGACACCCAAAACTCTATCAAGTACTCAACTTACCAAAGTTTTGTACTTGCAAGTGTTTATTCACTTTCTCCGAATGCTTCTTGCTTTGGAAATGCTCTTGGCTGCGTTGCGTGACAATGATGGTCACTTCTTCCCGTATATAAAGTCTCCAAAATACTCAATTGATTTACCCTAGTTTCACTTAAGGAAATCAAATAAAATATTCTTAAACTATCTTTACACAATCTTTTCCAACAACCAAATCTTCAACAAACTTGTTTCTTGCGGCCCAAGACGCCTTCGCAGATCTCTTTCCAAAATTAGAAGATTCGGCAAGGCTAAGAGTGTGCGTGTCTCATCGTTCCTTGGCGCTGTTCCCTTGTATTTTCCTTCTCATCAACGCGCGTCTCAACTTCTCAGTTTGCGCATGCGCGTTGTTCCATTGTTGACTTCGTTGTTCCTTTCATATTCTGTTTTGATTCTCCACATGGTTTTCATCATGCCTTGTCTTACGAATTGTTCCTGAAACTCATAGTCACAATAAAACCATCAAGTATAACGAGATTTATCATCATCAAAACTAGAAGGAACATCATCGTTTCAACAATTTCCCCCTTTTTGGTGATGACAAACCCATTCAAAATGTGCAAGTTTCAAAATAATCTAAGTTCAAAACAGTCAAGTAAGAAGTCAATCACATATAGTCAAGCATATTCTAAGTTCTAAGTATTGACAAAGTTCCCCCTCAGAAAGTACATATTGAGATTTACCTTCAAGTTGCGTCAAGATTCTCCTTAACACTAGATTCTGTTATTAACTCTTCATTGAGTTCATCACACATTTTCCACACTTCCCTCTTTTGGCATCATCAAAAGATCACAGTATAAGCATAGAGTTCAAGACTAAGGCGCATATCATGATAAAACAATTCATTCATTAAGCAGGAAAGCATTACATAGATAAGGGAACGAAACAAGCAAAGTCAAAAGATAAGAGAGAACTACGCAAAAGACATGAAAACATAGAAAAATGAAGAACAGAGGGATAAACAGGCTGGATAGTAACAGGGAACACTCATGTCTCAGGGCTCTTCATCAGCTTCCTCCTCCTTGTTGAGAAAGTAATCCAAAAGCAGTTTCATTGTGATATTCACCTGTTTGAGCTCATTATAGATTTGGTGTTGCACAAAGCTTCTCCTGGACGTTCCTTTGCCAGCAGGTTTTTTTGCTGTACCAGTCCCTGTTCCCTTGGAGTCACCCTTGAATTTCATCTTCTCCACATAGGAGGCATCCAACTCACTGCCCAATGACACTTCTTTTTCTTCTCTGTAAAGTTCATCACGGAGCAACATCTTCACCAGGCCAGGATATGCTAAAGAATAAGATTTAGCTTTGCACTTATCCATGTGACACAGAATCACTCTAGGAAGATCAATTTTCACCCTTCTCATGAAGCGATCAAGCGGGAACAAATCATAGAGCGTGAGGGTGGTGCGTTTTTCTTGACAAGGCACAACAACCCTAGAGATGATGTGAAACACCACCCTCTGAGCAAGCGTCAACCTCTCAACATGCAGTTCCCCTATAGTGGGGCCAAACAATTGTTCCATTCAGGCCATCTTCTCATCATTGAACTCACTAGAGTTCTTCTCAAATTACACCTCATAGAATCCACCCAAATGAATAGACAAAGGAGTGGAGAGTACATTAGGCGTGAATGAAATGTCTTCCCCATCAATCTTCGAGGACCTAGACATGGCATCGGCCTTAGAGAGATGGAAGTAGTGGTAGAATTCGCGCACTTGATCTTGTTCATTGTCGCCCTTGTAGAACATATCCGTTCCCATCCTTGGAAATGAAGGAGATCCAGAATCTCTTCCACCTTGTGCTCAGTGAAAAAGCTATCTTTAATGAGAAGAGGAGGGAGGATGAGTTTACCATCAGAGAAGTCGGGAATAGTCTCAGAGACTTGAATATCCAACTTAGCCTTCTTCTTCTCTTACTTGGTTGCGGAACGTAGGCGACCTTTGAGAGTCTTGGGAACAGTCTCATCCCCACCAGACTTGGTTGGAGTCGAATACTCAGTAGAAGCTCTCTGAGTTCCCAGACAACCAACATCGTCGTCGTCATCACCCTCTTCTTACTCATTAGCAAGAGAGAGATCAACAACCTTTCGCTTTATGTCTTTAGGGTGAATTGCCGCCAATTGGTTTAGGATAGAATCCCATTGGGCTTATGTGTTGGGCTTAGCAGTTGGGCTCAAAAGTACATCTCCCCGCTACAATTGGTATTAGAGCCGATGGTTTGGCTGGGGCCGGGCGTGGTTTGTGGAACCCTTAAGTGAGGGGGAGATTGTTGAGAGTCAAATTGAGAGTCAAATTGAGAGTCAAATTGAGAGTCCCACATTGGAAGTGTGAGGTATCCAAGCCTAGTATATAAGTAGATGGGCTGCTCCTCTTATTGCCAATTGGTTTTAGGATGGAACCCTATTGGGCTTATGTGCTGGGCTTGGCAGTTGAGCTCAAAAGTACATCTCCCCGCAACAGAAATAATAGATCTTTGCAAGAAGAATTTGATTTGATCTTGAATTCGTCAATCTGCAACCAGAAAATGCGTCAGAAGGCGAGGCTCTTCTCTCCCGTGGGCACTCTGTCGCTCAAGTTAGTTCAAACATTGTTCTTGATTCAATGGAGGCATACAAAATTTGAATTCAGAAAGAGAGGCTATGGTTTTCTTAAACCTTAAATACCTCCCTTATTATGGAAAGATATAAATTAACCTAATTATCTTTTAATGAGCCTTAAAATTAATACTAAATTAAGATTACTTTTTGATTAAATTAAAATACCCCGCCAATTTGCCTCTCGGGTTCTCCAAGCTCGTAGAGACTTTAGGAGCCGAAAGAGTATAACTCTGGGTCAGGACTCACCCGTCGGCCTATCCGTATCGGCCCAAGAAAAAAAAAATTGGTCAGAGTGCGAACCGGATACCTCTTGGTCGGACCGCGCGGGTCGGGCCCGTGCACTTGCTCGCACATGGGCTGTGTAAGTCTTTTGCTGAGGGTTATGCACGGTCCGTGCGAAATCATTACAAAGAGCCCCACACGATCCGTGCTTTTTTTTGCATGGGCCGTGCAAGCGGTGATTTCCTGAAAGTTTATGCAGTGGAGACCGCACGATCCGTGCGAAATTCTTATAGAAAGGCCTGAGTAGTCCATGCATTTTTTGCACGGTCCGTGCATTTTTTGCCTGGGCCGTGCAAGCGGTGATTTCCCGAAAGTTTATGTAGTGGACATCGCATGGTCCATGCGAAATTCTTACAGAAAGCCCCGAACGGGTAGTACATTTTTTCGCACGGTCTGTGCAGGCGGTGATTTACCGAGAATTTGTTTAGTGGAGACCGCACGGTCCGTGCGAAATTCTTACAGAATGTCGTGCACGGTCTGTGCGTTTCTTCACACAGACCCCTTTTGCTTCACGCAATTTGCCCCTACTGTGGATGTTTTTTATCATATTCTCGGGCCTTGCCCCAGATATTGTTTCCCTTGTTCGTGCGTACGCGTGTTGTGAGATTTACATTTTTATGCCCTTGGTCTAGTCAGAGTACGCAACTTGTGCTGTTTATGCCTTTTGGCTAGTCAAATTATGCAACATGTGCATTTTATGCCATTAGGCTAGTCAAATTATGCAACATGTGCATGTTATACCATTAGGCTAGTCAAATTATGCAACCTGTACTTTTTATGCCCTTAGGCTGGTTAGAACATTGGCATTCCGTGCTGTTTCGCCCTTAGGCTAGTTCGAATTGTGCAACTTATGCTCTTATTCCCGCAAGCTAGTCAGAACCCCAACAATTTGCGTTGTTTAACCCTTAGGCTAGTTCAATGCAACTCATGCTTATATGCTATTTAGGCTTTTCTATGGTTTTAACAACCTGTGCTGATGTGCCCGTATGCTAGCTAGAAACTCCCCATCCTGTTTTGTTTCGCCCTTAGGCTAGTGGTAGTGTGCATCCTGTGCGTTTATGCCCTTAGGCTAGTATGAGTTTTAACAGCATGTGAATTTATAACGATAGACAATGCATGATAGGTGCAAGTAATAAAGGTTCATCTTGTACAAACGTGAATATCATCAAAGTTGAAAGACAAGGTGGCGGTGTTCCAAGTTTGCAGGACTTCCTTACCACCAAGATCCTCCAACTTGTATGAGCCATTGCCCAGGCTCACCACAACTCGATACTGACCCTCCCAATTCGGGCCTACTTTTCCTTTTGTTGGCTCATTTGTGTTAGTTAGGACCTTTCTGAGTACGAAATCATCGACCTCAAAGCTACGTGGCCTTACCCGTCTCTCGTGTGACTTGATCAAATCACGCTGATAGGCGGTCAGGCGAACCGAAACTGCTTCCTTCCTCTCCTACATCGGGTCCAGGTTGGCCCGAGCGCTTGATCGTTTTCTCCCTACTCAAAGACCTGAGTGCGAAAGGTGGGGAGTCCCATCTCTAGAGGGATGACCACTTCTAAGCCATAAGCCATGGCAAAAAGGGATTCTCCGGTTGACCTCCTTGGGGTAATGCGATACATCCATAGTAAGGTTGTTCCTCGTTCGCCCACTGCCCTTTAGCTTGATCTAGTCTCTTCTTGATCCCGTCAAGTATAGCTTTGTTAGTGGCCTTAGCTTGGCCATTAGCAGGCGAATAAGCTACAGATAAGTAGAAGTTTTTTATTCCATATCTTACACAAAAATCTTTAAACGAGGCACTACGTAATTGTGTCCCATTGTCAGATATAAAAGAATAAGGAATGCCAAAACGAGTGCTAATTGACTCCCATATGAACTTCGTCATGCCACTATCCCATATGCCAGACATTGGTTTCGCCTTCACCCACTTGGTAAAATAGTTTGTAGTTGTAACCAGGTAGCGCTTATTTCCTGAGGCTCTGGGAAAAGGCCCCACGATAATGAGTCCTCACTGCGCGAATGGCCACAGGCTCATAAGTAGGTGTAAGTCTGTTCCGTGCTGATGAGTTAACTTTGCAAATTTCTAGCACTTTTCACATTTTCTCACATAGCAATATGTGTCTTTCGGCATATAAGGCCACCAATATCCCTGTGACACAACCCTAAAGGTCGAGCTTCTTCCAACTACATGAACCCTATAGAGCCTTTCATGGATCTCATAAATCATGTCGACTACTTTGGAGGGTGGCACACATCTTAGGTAAGGGTCCATGAAGGTTTTCTCGTGTAAGATACCCTGAGGGGATATCCAAAATTTCCAAAATTGTACGGCTCTCAGTCTTACCAACCTCGCCTCATTTTTTTCAAAGGAGAGCACATCTTGAGTCAAGTGGTCAAAAATTAGGTCCATCCAACTAGGCTCGTTGTCCACCGGATTCACACTTTCTTTTTTAATACTCAGTGCTTTCAGTAGATCTATTCGTACCAATGCGCATGGCCCGCTCGGATTCGATGATGGCGAGTGCGTTAGCCACTTCATTCTGGTCACGCGAAACCTGGTGCATTCTGTACTCGCAGAATCCCGCTAATAGACTTCTGGCCTTCTCCAGATATTCCAACATACGCGAAGATTTATCCTCACACTCCCATGTCACTTGGTTCACAATCAGCTACGAGTTAGAGTAGATTACCAGCTCTTTGACCTTCTTATTTCGAGCTTCTATCAAACATAAGATCAAAGCCTTGTACTCTACCTTATTGTTTGTCGCTGTGAACCCGAGCTTCACTACATTCTGGACGATCTCGCCCGTGGAGGATATTAGGACTAACCCGACACCTGACCCTTTTCGATTCCTAGAGCTGTCAATCTGCAACTCACACGTGCTCTGCTGATCCACCCGCAATTTCCAGACCCACTGATCTTCCGAGGGGTCACCACCTACAAATTCCGCAACAAAATATGCTAGAATCTGGATTATGATCGCAATCCTTGAGACGAATCGCAACTCATATTACACTAGTCCAACCGCCCACCTTGCCACTCGTCCGGACAAATCAGAACTAGACAGCAGTGCCTTAAGCGGGAAGGCGGTCATCGCAACTATCAGATGAGGCTGGAAGTAATGGTTAAGCTTCTTGGCTGCAACAATCAGGCCGAGCAATAGCTTTTCTATCGGGGTGTACCTGTTTTCTGCATTGATAAGCACTACTTTATAGGGCTTAACTAAGAGTCATTAGAGGGTTTATTGGTGCCATTCGGATAGATTTAGACACATTCATGTGTATGGCGTTTGGGGGCGAAGTTGGTGTTTTTGGAGGTGTTTGATCTATTTTGGAGATCATAGGAAACACTGAGGATGAAGCCACCAGTAGAAGACGCCAATGAGTTATGAAGTATTGGCGAGGAGGTGCTGAAGACACACTTTTGGAGGCCTTGGGAGCATTCGGAGCTGAAGAGATGAAGACACTGAAGGAGTGGCTTCACGACGGCCGCCGTTCACATCACGGCGACCGCCGCCAAAGGATTCCCTGCGACCATGGCTACGGCATTGATCCGGAGACCTCCGTTTAAAGCCGGCGACCGCCGCGATTACGGCACCCGCCGCCCTCTCTACGGCGCCCGCCGCCACTGTCAGAAGCCCACCGAGCCCGTTTTCCTTAATTGTTTTACTTGGACTATTTTAATTACGGTTTTAGTATTTTCGTTTTAGGTTAATTTAGACTGATTTTCCTTTTAGTATTTAAGGATAAGAAGGGAACTTGGCCTCCCTAATATCTATCGAACCCTAATTTCATCTTTTTCCTTTCTACGTATTTTTGTTATGAAGAACTAAGCCTCCCTTGCTTAGTCAGACGCTGAAGCTTTTGTTTTGATTCAGTTGTGAGATTCTCGTTCCTTATCTATTGCATGGATTTTATCTATTCTCTCGCTTGATTGCTTATGATTGATATTTATAATTTCTAGTCTGATCAACTAGGGTTTGTTGTTATTGATCTATTGTTAGATTTAGATTGTTACTGGTTGAGCATATCTATTTCAGAGTAGCAACTGCATCGTGCTAGTATCTGGTTGTGCTAGTCTTATGCAGAAGAGAACTGATTTACATTCTAGGATAAAAGCTGGTTGTTTTATGCGAGAATTGTATCCAACTATATTTCTATCCGTAAAGCTGTTGTTAAACTGAATCTTGATAGTTTCAGGGTTGTTTAATTAGTTAGTGCTAATAGTATCTGGTTGTGCTATTAGTTATATCTGAAAAGGAATTGGAATTTCCATTGCATGAGATTTTGAATGAGTATCTAGGATCAACTTGTCATACGAATAATGGATGTTGTTTGACTAAGTGCTTTTCCCATCACTAAATTCATCAACTTTTAGTTTGTTTACTTTTGCATGCTTAGATTCATTAAAACATACAAAACCCCCCTTTGGTTACTTTGGATTGACATACAAATTGCATATTAAGATAGACTCTGTCTCCCTGTGGACTCGACCTTTACTTACCTAGGACTACGGTTTAAGGTTTGTTTGGATATTTTGCATAGTCGGAATTAGCACGACAAATTCCTGTTATCAAATTGGCGCCATTGCCGGGGAGGCAATAATCTATTTTGTGTGTGTGATTTGTGTGCCAATCTTGGTGTGAACCTATCTTATGGTTCACACCCGTGTTACTAATAATCTACCTCTAGTTTTTTATCCAGAAATCGAGAGAACTTTTCTTCAAGCTCGCAGGGCTACGAATATACTACTTCAGGAAGCTGAAAGAATGACAGCTCGTGTTACTCTTGAGTCCTTGACAGCTCCTAACTTGGAGCAACCAACTCGTGCTGTGCAATTCCATGCCCTTGGTGATGGGGTTAAATTTGAGCTCAAGACAGGAGTAGTCCATTTACTCCCGAAATTCAGTGGAACCCCGCTTGAGGATCCTATTCAGCACTTGGATGAATTCCTTGAGGTCTGCACCAGCATGCGGCCATCTGAAATTACTGAAGATCAGATGAGGTTGAGAGTCTTTTCCTTTTCTCTGAAGGACTCTGCTAAGGACTGGTATCATTCTTTACCCCCAGGAAGCATCACTACTTGGGTGAATTTGAAGAAGGTGTTTCTTGATAAATACTTTTCGGCAATCAAGTCCAATCAGCTCAAGAAGAAGATCTGTAACGTAGAGCAACTGTCTAATGAGTCTCTCTATGACTACTATGAACGCTTCAAGAAACTGGTGAAGAGTTGCCCCTACCATGGTTATGCTAATCATGATCTGATTCTTTATCTGCATGGAGGACTCCGTGAAGATGATCGTCGGATGGTAAATTATGCATGTGGTGGGAATATTCTGAAGAGGACTTATGAAGAGGCTCAAGAGATATTTGCTATTTTGGCTGATGACTCTAGACAGTACAGTGGGAGAGGTTCCCAAAGCTTGGTGGTTGCTAGTTCTCAATCAAAAATTGATCAAGCTGATTTTGATGTGCTGAGAGAGGAGGTGAGGCGTCTGAAACTGAAGGGTACACCTCAGCACGCTAAGGCCTGTGAGATTTGTCATGACGACTTGCATCCTATTGATTCGTGTCCTACTCTACAAGAGGAAGTGAATGCAGTAGGAGGATATCAGTAGAGGCCCAGGCATGACCCTTACTCCAGTACATACAATCCTAGTTGGAGGGATCATCCCAATTTCAGATGGAGAGACCCAGACCCAAATCAACAACATGGTAATCCTCAACAACCTAGGCAGCCATTTGTGCCAAATCCTCAAGGGCAGAGCTCGAATCCTTCACCGTCTATGGATGACATGATGAAGATGTTGATGCAGAGCAACGTAAACCTCAATGAGAATGTTGCTAAGTTGACTAAGAACCAATTGCAATTCCAAGAGACTACACAAGCCAGCATTCAGAACTTGGAAAGGCAGGTTGGTCAAATCTCTCAAGTGGTGAGTAAGCTTGACGCCAAGGTTTCTGGTAAACTTCCATCTCAGATGGAAGCAAACCCGAACATTCGGAATGTCAGTGCTGTGACTCTGAGAAGTGGGAAGAAGCTTGAAGAGGATAATTCTGAGGTCAACAAGGAAGAAAGTCCGGATTTGGAGCAGAATGTAAACGGCGACCGCCGCCCAAAAAATGGTGACCGCCGTGAAGACAACGGCGCCTGCCGTGACGGTGATCAAAATCTCGGTTTTTCTGATGATGTCAGCGGCGATCGCCGCCCTTCTTACGGCGACCGCCGCCTCCATGTAGCCGATGCTGAGGCTGAGAAGGAGTCCGAAACTCCGATTTTTCCTGATTGGAAGCCTGTTCCGCCATTCCCATCTGCTTTGAAGCGTACCAAGCCACTTGCGTAGGACAAGGACATGTTTGAGATGTTCAGAAACGTTGAGGTCAACATTCCTCTCCTAAATTTGATCAAGTTTGTCCCTCGTTATGCCAAGTTCTTGAAGCAGATGTGCACCACAAAGAGGAATCAGGATAGGAACAACAAGAAGAAGGTAAAGGTAAGCAAACATGTTTCTGCTGTGTTTCAGAAGTGCTTACCTAAGAAGTGTGGCGACCCAGGTATGTTCACCATTCCCATCACTATTGGAGATACCAAGATCAATAAAGCTATGTTAGATTTGGGTGCTTCCATTAATGTTCTACCTTCATCTCTTTGTGAATCCTTACGATTAGGACCCATGCATGCGACCAATATTTTCATTCAGTTAGCTGATCGATCTAGTGTGCGTCCTATAGGGATAGTGGAGGATTTTTGGTTAGGGTTGGTGATCTTACTTTTCCTGCTGACTTCTATGTGGTCAATATGGAACATGATAAGCATGCAACCCCTATTCTGTTAGGGAGACCTTTCCTGAAAACTGCCAACACTAAGATTAATGTGAGTACTGGTGCTTTAACCATGGAATTTGATGGCCAAACTATTAACTACAATATCTATGAAGCCATGAAATATCCTTCTGATGATCACTCTTTGTGTGCACTTGATGTACTTGAGCCTGTGGTGCAAGACGTTTTTGATGAGGACCACCTAGATGACAAGCAATCTATCATTGTTGATTCTATCTTGGATTTTGCTTCATCTACTAACTCGCAGGAAGTCGTCACTGAGTTGGAAGCTTACTATAAGCTTCCTCTGGAGCTACCAGGCAAATCGCCTTTACCGCTAACTCCGAGCGAGAAGCTCGTTCCCTCTTTGGTGTAGGTATCTGAAGTTGAGGCTAAACACCCCCTAATCGATCTAAGTATGGGGGAGATGCGACTAAGAAGGTCAAGGTGGAGGAGCCGCTGAAGAAGAAGAATGGTCTAAGGTTCAAACCTTTCCATGAGTGGTTTAGGAAGGAGGTAATGAATGAGAAGGTTCCTAAGGAACCTGATGATATGGATTGAGGTTGTTCGAGTAGTATGTCGAGCCAACGACATTAACTAAGGTGCTGCTCGGGAGGCAACCCGATATTAGGTAGTTTATTTCCTTTCACTTAGTCATTTTCTTTTGTTTTTCCTTTTAGTTTTTGGTTTCTGTGTCGAACTAACCTGCATGAAGCGTATCCAAGTGAAGAAGGAGAATCGGCGACCGCCGCCAACCCCCTCCTCTGACACTTTGCTTGCGGCAAATGACGGCGACCGCCGTTTAATTACGGCGATCGCCGCCATTCTCAGGTTCGTTTTCTTTTTATTTATAAAAAAAAGGGCCCCGAAAAAACCTTAAACGGGGAGCAAAAGACAAAAATAAAATACCCCGAAAAGACCTTAAACGGGGAGAAAAAGTCAAAAAAAGAAAAAGAAAAAAAAAGAGGTTCTATCGGAGGCCAACTGTCCAGCGTTTCCTATGGAGAGATGGTGCGCATCATGTTGTCAAGGAGGAGACATTCGCCCTACTTTGTATTTGACAACGATGATGGCCCTATAATTGGCAGTTGAGGAGGAGGAACACTAGGGCCTACACCACGATTACATCTGGGCCCCATTTTTGTGTTCGTTGAAGGCCGTGCAACCCCGCCATACCTGCCATACCACTATTCACCATAGTGGTTCCCTATGGTTGCACGGTAGATGAAGATTATGGCGTTGATGCCGACACCCGAGACATGGACGTTTATTGAGAAGACCGCCAGCAACAAAGGAAGTGTCCAAGCCAGCTCGACGACGTTGTGAGTTAATTTTTTTTTGCTTTTCCCTGTGCTTCTATTTTTTGTCTTTCATTACATTGAGGACAATGCAATGTTTAAGCATGGGGGAGAGTTCTATTCTTGCTACGTCGTTGAGGAGAAAAATGAATAAAGAGAAAAGGCCAAAATTTTGAAAAAAAGGCTATCATTGAAATCCTGGGATAGGTCGAAAACCCGAAAGGGCGGCCTAGGTAATAAGCAGGTGGCTTGGACCAGCATTAGGCTGGGGTAGTATGTGGTCAAGAGTGACGTGAGCTTATGTGAGTATATCTATTGGAAAATGAAATGAGTGGCTTGGTGAAAACCCGAAAGGGCGCCTTGGCAAAATGAGCGAAAAAGAAGAAGAGTGATTTTAGGATTTCTCATTATTCTTGGCGAGGCGTCATAAGAAGAGGAGTCAAAGAAGGATTGTCGAGTAGGTCACTCTGGGAGACATAAGGAGCAATAGATGGAGGCTAGGATTAGAGGTTACTCACACTATTGGATGTCCGGGTTTAGCTTGGGGGAAGTACTCTGCTTGCCCCTTAAGCTTGTTGAGTGTTGATGTGTTGTGAATGAGATTGCTGCCAGGAGCTTGGCATGGGTTAGGTGACTCTTAGTTGGAGGATATGCTTCCTGAGACCTTGGATGCTGCATTGGAGGAGTAGGCTCTTTATTCGATTACTCGCGGACGAGCAAAGGTCTAAGCATGAAGGAGTTTGATAAGCACTACTTTGTAGGGCTTAACTAAGAGTCATTAGAGGGTTTATTGGTGCCATTTGGGTAGATTTAGACACATTCATGTGTATGGCGTTTGGGGGCGAAGTTGGTGTTTTTGGACGTGTTTGAGCTGTTTTGGAGATCATAGGAAACACTGAGGATGAAGCCAACAGTAGAAGACGCCAAGGAGTTATGAAGTATTGGCGAGGAGGTGTTGAAGACACACTTTTGGAGGCCTTGGGAGCATTCGGAGCTGAAGAGACGAAGACACTGAAGGAGTGGCTTCACGGCGGCCGCCGTTCACATCGCGGCGACCGCCACCAAAGGATTCCCTGCGACCATGGCTACGGCATTGATCCGGTGACCGCCGTTTAAAGCCGGTGACCGCCGCGATTACGGCGCCCGCCGCCCTCTCTACGACGCCCGCCGCCACTGTTAGAAGCCCACCGAGCCCGTTTTCCTTAATTGTTTTATTTGGACTATTTTAATTACGGTTTTAGTATTTTCGTTTTAGGTTAATTTAGACTGATTTTCCTTTTAGTATTTAAGGATAAGAAGGGAGCTTGGCCTCCATAATATCTATCGAACCCTAATTTCATCATTTTCCTTTCTACGTATTTTTGCTATGAAGAACTAAGCCTCCCTTGCTTAGTCAGACGTTGAAGCTTTCGTTTTGATTCAGTTGTGAGATTCTCGTTCCTTATCTATTGCATGGATTTTATCTATTCTCTTGCTTGATTGCTTATGATTGATATTGATAATTTCTAGTCTGATCAACTAGGGTTTGTTGTTATTGATCTATTGCTAGATTTAGATTATTACTGGTTGAGCATATCTATTTCAGAGTAGCAACTGCATCATGCTAGTATCTGGTTGTGCTAGTCTTATGCAGATTAGAACTGATTTACATTCTAGGATAAAAGCTGGTTGTTTTATGCTAGAATTGTATCCAACTATCTTCTTATCCGTAAAGCTGCTGTTAAACTGAATCTTGATAGTTTCAGGGTTGTTTAATTAGTTAGTGCTATTAGTATCTGGTTGTGCTATTAGTTATATCTGAAAAGAAATTGGAATTTCCATTGCATGAGATTTTGAATGAGTATCTAGGATCAACTTGTCATACGAATAGTGGATGCTGTTTGACTAAGTGCTTTTCCCATCACTGAATTCATCAACTTTTAGTTTATTTACTTTTGCATGCTTAGATTCATTAAAACATACAAAACCCCCCTTTGGTTACTTTGGATTGACATACAAATTGCATATTAAGATAGACTCTGTCTCCCTGTGGACTCAACCTTTACTTACCTAGGACTACGGTTTAAGGTTTGTTTGGATATTTTGCATAGTAGGAATTAGCACGACAAATTCCTGTTATCATGCATCCAGCAAGGTCTTGCTTACATAGTAGACGAGTTGCTGATCCAGACCGATTTATCAGACAAAAACGGAACTCACTGCCCTTTTAGAGACTGCTAAGTAAAGAACCAATTCTTCCTCTTCATCGGGAACTAATAAGATTAGCGGCTCTTGTAGGTATTTCTTCAACTCTATCAGCGAATGTTCACATTCTTTGTCCCACTTAAATATCTGGTCACCCTTTAGTAGCTTAAATAATGGACTACACTTATCTGAGGATCTACTGATAAACTGATTCAAGGTTGCGGCCATGCTCGTAAGCTTTTAAACCTCCTTCATGTTGCTGGGACTCTGAATTGACTATATTGCCTGGATTTGATCTGGACTGTGATAGCTCCATGACCCGCTCATTGACGGCAAAGGACGAAGAGGGAACAACGGGAGTGCACTCGAGGAGGGCGAAGACGACGAGTTCACGAAAGAAGAAGGAGGGCAGCGACCGCCGCCCCCTTTACGGCGACCGCCGCCCACTTTCCGGCGCCCGCCGCCCCCCTTCCAGCGCCCGCCGCCTATGGAGAATCCGAAGACTTGCCTACGGCAAATGACGGCGACCGCCGCATTTCCCACTTTCGGTCCGCGTCAGCGATCTCCTTCCGTCGTTTGCTGAACAATTTTATTATTATTTTAATTATTGCTTTGTTGCTATATAAACCTTGAAACCCTAGTTTTTAATGTTACGTTGAATTTGAGTAGTAAAGTTGAGTACGCTCCTTCCCTTGAGTTCTAACGTCAACTCTTCGATCCCACGGATCGTCTATCCCGTAGCTCGTCGCTTCGAGCAATTCTTACATCGTCTCTTCGGTGTTTCAAGATCATCTCTTTGATCTCTCCGTCATCTCTTTGACGCGTTTGAAGGCTATCTCTTTTGCCCTCGGAAAGCCATCACTTTGGCTACGGAAGAGAAGGAATCGATTTCAAGCTTGAGGAATCAAAGATCCTGCGTTGCAGACAACACTTCAGGGGTTGTTCGCATCAACTGGCATCAGAGCCTATCCAAGCTAAGTTTGTTTCTTCTCTCTTATTGTGATTATTGAAATTTTCCGCTTGCAAACCCTAGAATTTTTTTTCTCTCACCACCACCACCGCGCCACCACCACTGTCCGCCACCACCACCGTCCGCCGCCACCACCCTCTTCCGCCACCCTCTCTCTCACGGCTAAACCCTAATTCTCTTAGGTTTTTGTTCCTTGTTCCACAACACTAAAATCTACCCTCTAGCAATTCTTGTTTCCTTAATTGCGTGTTTGATTTCCTTGTTCCTCGTTTATCAAGTTTTGCTTCATCTTTGGATTAATTGCTAGATTAGTTGTTAGATTTTATTCCCTACTAGTTGCTTGTCTCTTCTTTCTTTTCCTGCACTTGCTTGTGTGGTTCTTTCTTGCTTGATTCGCCATCATATCAGCACAAAAACAAAAACAAGGTGTGACCGTATAAACAAAACACACATACTATTCTCACCTTCCAACACACAAAAAAAGAAAGGTTTGGGAAGACGGAAGCCTCCAAAACAAAAGATACAAAGAATAGGCAAGAGAACGCACCATACGGTCATACTCCATCTTCTCTTCTTTCATGTCTCTATGCAACTATCATTAAAAAGGGCAAAGAAAACTTTTCAACTCTCTTGTGATTAATTCTGAGATACTTGATTTGCTCTTCTTGCACTTGGAAATTTTGTGTGTTATTTTGGGACTTGATTTGCTAGTTCTTTCTTTATTGCCTTACGTTCAAGCCTCTCCATCCTCACGAGCAACCCAAATTAGTACGCCAAGCGGAACATTTCTTGGGTCACTTTTGAGACAAGGACTTGGCTTGGACTTGTTCTTTTGCTTGGTGCGACTTACTCCTTGTGTTATATGCTTCGTATAGGTACTATGGAGATTCCTACGACATGCTACTCTCCTTCTATGGGCCACCGTAGCCCCGGACACATAGACTCCGTCTATGAGCAAATTGACCAACTCCATGCTGTGAATGACTCCCTTCATGCTGAGAATGACACCTTGCACGCTTCGAATGCTGAAAAAGCCCGGCAACTCGTCGCGAAAGATGCTGAGCTTGCTAACCTTCGTCGGGCCTTGAGTGACATGAGGTGGCCCACGGCTGACCCAATGTTGAACCCTCCGGCCACCACTAGCCGGCCAATGGACCGCAAGGGTTCCCTTCTCAATGTCCTCTTCTCAAACACCTCCGGCTAGGAGTCTTTTGACGAGGACACCCTCGACGCCGGACCGATATTTGACACCTACGACGATGAGGAGGAGGAGGAGATGAACAACTATATATGCAGCTCTATGGATGAGCAAGGCAACGTGTCTATTGGCTTGGTTCCACGCAGCGTTATTACCGCCAACGAAGATGGTGGGAGTTACCGCGACATCATCAATGAAAAGGTGACCCAGCACTTCACGTTTGAGACGCCTTCCCAACCCGACATTCAAGGCAAATGCGAGACCCGACTACCCTTAGCCCGATTCCAAGATGTCTCTCCAATGATTCAGGGACGTCTTCCTTGCTTTTTACTTGAACCTTTTGCGTGTCTCTTAAATGTTGAGGCTTTGGTTGATTTACCCCCTACGGTGTCTACTCTTTTGCAGGAACGCAATGCAGGTCGGCATGCCGTGGAGTTTGAGCCCGGAGGCTTGGTATGGCTGCAATTGCGTCGCGATATCTTTCCATTCAAGCGACGCCACAAGATGGATGCTAGAGGTGATGGTCCATTTCAGGTGCTACAACGCCTTGGTGTTTACGCCTACCGCTTGAATTTACCCGATGACTATGGTGCGCATCCGACTTTCAACGTCGCTGACCTGCCTCCTTATACGCCTCCTGCTATTGACAACGAGGATGAAGCGGGGACGCTTCACAGCCAAGAAGGGGAGATTGATAGCTCCATGACCCGCTCATTGACGACGAAGGACGAAGAGGGAACAACGGGAGTGCACTCGAGGAGGGCGAAGACGATGAGTTCACGGAAGAAGAAGGAGGGCAGCGACCACCGCCCCCTTTATGGCGACCGCCGCCGGTCACCAAGAACACGGGAGAAGAAGCAGAGGTGCGGCGACCGCCGCCCACTTTCCGGCGCCCGCCGCCCCCCTTTCGGCGCCCGCCGCCTATGGAGAATCTGAAGACTTGCCTACGGTAAATGACGGCGACCGCCGTTTAATTACGACGACCGCCGCATTTCCCACTTTCGGTCCGCGTCAGCGATCTCCTTCCGTCGTTTGCTGAATAATTTTATTATTATTTAATTATTGCTTTGTTGCTATATAAACCTTGAAACCCTAGTTTTTAATGTTACGTTGAATTTGAGTAGTAAAGTTGAGTACGCTCCTTCCCTTGAGTTCTAACGTCAACTCTTCGATCTCACGGATCGTCTATCCCGTAGCTCGTCGCTTCGAGCAATTCTTACATCGTCTCTTCGGTGTTTCAAGATCATCTCTTTGATCTCTCCGTCATCTCTTTGACGCGTTTGAAGACTATCTCTTTAGCCCTCGAAAAGCCATCACTTTGGCTACAGAAGAGAAGGAATCGAATTCAAGCTTGAGGAATCAAAGATCCTGCGTTGCAGACAACACTTCAGGGGTTGTTCGCATCAGACTGGCCTCAATGCCACATTGGTTACCAAATGCCCTAAAATTTTGCCCGAGCTTACACCGAAGGAGCATTTGGACGCGTTTAGCCGAAGGTCAGCTCTCCTCAATATATCAAACACATGCTACAGATCTTCTAAATGATAGTCTCGATGCCTAATCTTGACAACCATATCATCAATATATACTTCAACCTTTTCTCCAATCAAATCAGTGAACAAAGTCACCACCATCATCTGGAACGTCGCTCCAGCATTTTTCAACCCAAAAGTCATGACCCTGTAACAATATATCCCTCTAGGCGTAATGAATGCAAATTTATCTTGATCCTCTGCTAACAATGGGATTTAGTGATAACCCGTATAGGCATCTAGGAAGCTCATCCTGTTATGCCCCGCCGTCGAATCCACCAACTGATCAATTTTAGGATGTAGGAACATGTCCTTCGGGCATGCTTTTTTCAAGTTAGTGAAACCTATACAAACTCTCCATTCACCATTCTTCTTTTTCACCACAACGGTGGCCATCCAGGTAGGGTACTTTACTTCTCTAACTGCCCCAGCTTCTAGCAGCTTCTGCAATTCTTTTATCATAGCCTTCGTGTGTTGCACTGATGACCGTCTAGCCCTTTGCGCTATGGGTCGAGCATCATGTTGAACATTAAGTCGGTGGCACGTAACTTCAGGGCTTAAGCCCAACATTTCATAAGGACTCCAAGAAAACACTTCCTTGTTTCTTCTTGATTAGGAGTCCAATCAGGGACTCCAACTCATCTCTTGAAATGTTAGCTCCAACTAAAATATATTTAACAGGTTCGGAAGGCGTTAACTGATTTCTCTACGGGAGAGATTCCACCTCGTCAAGCACCTACGAGGCTACCTGCACCATATGAACCCTTGCCTTATCACCTTAAACTCGAGGTACTGCCTGGCAGCCCTCTGGTCTCCCATGACTCGAACAATAACCCCTTCATGCGGGAAAACAACGAGTTAGTGAAGGGTTGAGTGTACAACTCCCAACAAATGCAGCCATGGCTTGCCCAGAATGGCGTTGTATGAAGATAGGGGATTAACCACCAAAAATTCAGTGATTACTGGCTTTCCTCCCACAGTCTCCATCTCCCTCAGCATCCCCAGAGGCCAAATAGAGAAAGACCCTAATCCTAACAGTTGAGTAGAAACAAGGATTATATTCTCTTGTGTTTTACCCAATCTCTTAAACATCTCATAGTACATAATATCAACCGAGTTGCCTGAATCGATAAGAATTTTGTGTACCTCGTAATTGCCAATGTCGGTGGTAAGGACCAATGGGTATTTGTGGGGTTGTTGCAACCTCGTGAGGTCGTCGTCCAAGAAGGCCATCAGCGGCACCCCCTCGGCCTGTGGCTTCTTAGCGGGCTTCTCGTCAGCCCTCAAAACCTCCAACAAGTGACAACGACACCTGTAATCATGTCTGCTAGCCATGATTTGCTTAACTGTCATCTCTATGACGTGAATCACATGCTTCTGAGCATCTATCCCTCTTATAGCAAGCGCGTCCGGGGCTTTTTTCATTGCCTGATGCTTGCCTGAATCAGCCCCATGGTAAACAAACTCATGCAGTTGACCTTGTGAGACCCAATTTTCTAGGTGAGTTTTCAGGGTCCTACAGTCTTCGGTTTTGTGCCCCTTGTCTCGATTAAAGGAGCAATACTTGATTTAATCTATCTTCTTAGAACCCCCTTCAGATTAGGAGGCCAACTGAAATAAAACTTGTCTTTTATCTGTGTCAAGATCTGATAAATGGGCTCCCTACTATGTGTACCACATGCATGGCCGAACTCGGGGGCAATCCCCGATCCTTTCCTGAGCCATAGTTTAGCTCCTTTGATCATTGGGGGCATCAACCCTCGCCTGTCAATGTTGAAGGGATGACGATTTTCTATCCCTGGATGGCTTCGCATCATCTTCTAGGTCCGTATATTGCCTAAGCCTTTCCTACAACTCTAGCATTCCTGCTAGAGCTCTGAGAGTCAAACTCTCCCTCAGCTTACAATCTCGCGGAAGAGTGAGCATGAAAGCAACCACTGTAACTTTCTCATCACAGTCATCCATATCAACATAGCATTACATGAATTTGGGGGCGAATTGCCTCAAACCTTCTCCCCTGTGCATTTTCAAGGTGAATAAATCATCCATAGAAGTGGATTTCCTGCTATTTTATATGAAGTGAGACACAAACTTCCTAGCTAACTGACTCCATGAATAAAATTGAATTCGATTCTAGAGAGTGAAACCACTTAGAAGCCATTTTTCCTAGACTCGGAGGGAACATTTTACACATAAGAGCATCGTTTGAAACCCATAAATCCATCTTATGAGAATTTGAAGTGACATGAATAACATGGTCAAATTTCCCATCGTAAAGATCAAAAGATGGAGTATAAAACTTAGCTTGGGGTTTTGTTCCTAAATCAGAGAGCAAAAACAGTTGAAGTCATTCGATCCAACTTAAATTCTGCCTGTTCTTGATCATTTATCAGGGATTCACCCTGATTATGTAGCAAACGCAGCAGACATTGCTCTGCGGCATTGACTTGCTCGACGCATTGTTCACGCCTAAGCGCAGATTTAGTGCTCTCGGACCGACCCCGATGAAACTCGCCCCGAGATTGGGACCGACGACGCAGTCTCCTTCCTCTCTTCTCTCGAGCTACACGCCTAGAAGATGTCCTGTTGCGCTCTTGGGAACGACAACGAGCCAGCCTCAAAGCGGAAGACGAGGACTGTGCCCTATGCTAGCACTGTGGGCTGACCTTGAGCCTATCTGAATCACCCCGATGAGATGCCCCAGCTTCTTCAGCGAGATGCGGCATACGACTCGCATGATCTCGATCCACCCCAGTCTGACGCAACTCTAGCTGATTCGTGTGAGTAGTTATACTAGCCAAATGATGTGCCCCTCCTGCACCGTTCGAATCAGTCGCTCCCACCGGGCGCTTGCCATGTGAACGCTCAAAAGCTCTGCATCACCGCCAATTTTTCCAAAACCGCGCGCGCGAAATTCGTGATCTCGCTCTTCCATGGTTGTCGTCAATTCAGCATTCTGACGACCTTTCTCCCTTATTGCTTCTTCGTATTCATCCTGGACGCGGATCAGATCCATTTTTCTTGCCTCTTCGACGACGACCCGCGTGACCTCAGATGTACTTGTAGCCCTCCTCGCAGCCACCATCATCGTCTCTCCCCACAGACGATGCCAAATGTGATAGCAAGAATCTGCACCACTTGATGATTGAAAGAGAAACGGTTTATCCCCGCGAGAAGAACTTGATTTGATCTTGAATCCGTTAATCTGCAACCAGAAAACGCGTTAGGAGGCAGGACTCTTCTCCCCCGTGAGCACTCCGACACTCAAGTTAGTTCAAGCGTTGTTCTTGATTCAATGAAGGCAGACAAAATTGTAGAGAATGATTTGAGAGAGAGGCTAGGGTTTTCCTTAATCCTTAAATGCCTCCTTTTTTATGAAAATATATTAATTAACCTCATCATCTACTTTAGGAAATAATTTGAAAATAATTCCAAACTTAACTTCTTAGCATGTGCCAATGGGCACACACTAGAAAACCGTTAAATTAATACTAAATTAAATTACTTTTTGATTAAAGTAAAATACCTCATCAGTAATGTAATTTTTTCATTTTCCATTTTTCATGTTTTTTTTTTGGGTAAGATGTTTTAGATTGACAAGTGCTTATGTGATCTTCTTCATTGAAATTGCTATGCCATTTTAATTAAAATAATAATTTTTTAAATTTATATCCTTAAAACATGGCAAAGGTTATGTGTACTACTTTTTTTTTCTTGGTACACTACATATTGAAACGCAATAATCTTGTTTAAGCAAGATTTTTGCGTTTCATGGTAAAAATACCCAAAAAATGCGTTCTGGTACTGAGATGAAACGCAGGTATTTTGCTTAAGCAAAATACCTGCGTTTCAAAAAAAAAAAAAAGTGAAACGCAAGATATTTGCTTAAGCAAATATCTTGCGTTTCATTTTTTTTATATAAAAAAAATTGTCTTCATACAAAGAAACGCAGGCATTTTGCTTAAGCAAAATGCCTGCGTTTCAGCTTTTTTTAATAAAAAAAAAGAGCGAAAAGCAGGATCCTTGCTTAAGCAAGGATCCTGCGTTTCACTAAAAAAAAAAATTCTCGAAAATTGCACTTTTTTTACACAATCATGTAGAGAATTTCAATACGAGTCCGTATATATAAAATTCGTCCAAAACGGACATCGTTTGTCCCTTCAAAAGCCCCAAAAACGAAGTCTTTATACCTTTTTTTTTTACAATTTGGTACCCGGCATATAAGGCATTGTAGTGAAATTTTTTGGTATTTTCGGCATTTTTCTACTATAATTTTGTATAAGATTTTAATACGAGTATGTAACTATACGTTAGAACCATAATATATAATTATAATATATAACTATACAATATAACAATAGTATATAATTATACGATATAACAATAGCATATAGCTATACTATATAACAATACGATATAACAATAGTATATAACTATAGTATGAAACTCTACGATATAACCATAGTATATAACTATTTGTTAGAACCATAATATATAATTATAGTATATAATATAATCATAGAACGTTAGAACCATAATATATAATTATAGTATATAACTATACGATATAACCATGGTATATAACTATAGTATATAAATGAACGATATAGCAATAGTATATATATAACTATACAATATAGTCATAGTATATAGTTATATATTATGATTATATCTTATAGTTATATCCAATTTGGTTATATCTTATGGTTATATCCTATAGTTATATCGTATGATTATATCCTTTAGTTATATACTATGGTTATATAATATAGTTATATACTATAGTTATATATTATAGTTATATCCTTTTGCTATATACTATGGTTATATCTTATAGGTATATCCAATTTAGTTATTATATCCTATAGTTATATACTATGGTAATATCTTATAGTTATATCCAATTTGGTTATATCATATCGTTATATCTTATAATTATATACTATGGTTATATCTTATAATTATATACTATGTTTATATATTATAGTTATATCCTTTAGTTATATACGACATTATATCCTATAGTTATATACTATGGTTATATCTTATAGTTATATCCAATTTGGTTATATCTTATGGTTATATCATATAGTTATATATTATGGTTATATCCTATAGTTATATATTATGGTTATATTGTATAGTTATATCCAGTTTGATTATATCTTATGGATATATCCTATAATTTTATACTATGGTATATAACGATATAATATAACCAAATTGAATATAACTATAAGATATAACCATATTATATAATTATAGGATATAACCATAGTATATAACTAAAGGATATAACCATAGGATATAATTATAGGATATAACCATAATATATAACTAAAGGATATAACTATAATATATAACCATAGTATATATAACTACAGGATATAACCATAGTATATAACTATAGGATATAACCATAGTATATAATTATAGGATATAATGATACGATATAACCAAATTGGATATAACTATAAGATATAACCACAGTATATAACTATAGGATATAACCATAAGATATAATCATAATATATAACTATATACTATGGTTATATGGTATAGTTATATATATATATATATACTATTACTATATCGTTCATTTATATATTATAGTTATATATCATGGTTATATCGTATAGTTATATACTATAGCTATAACCAAATTGGATATACCTATAAGATATAACCATAGTATATAACTATAGGATATAACCATAATATATAACTAAAGGATATAACTATAAGATATAATCAAATTGGATATAACTATAAGATATAATCATAATATATAATTATATGATATAACGATATGATATAATCAAATTGGATATAATTATAAGATATAACTAATATATATAATTATAGGATATAACGATACGATATAACCAAAGTGGATATAACTATAAGATATAACCACAATATATAACTATAGGATATAACCATAAGATATAACCAAATTGGGTATAACTATAAGATGTAATCATAATATATAACTATATACTATGCTTATATCGTGTAGTTATATATATACTATTGCTATATCATTCATTTATATACTATAGTTATATATCATGGTTATATCGTATAGTTATATACTATGATATAACCAAATTGGATATACTTATAAGATATAACCATAGTATATAACTATAAGATATAACCATAGTATATAACAAAAGGATATAACTATAATATATAACTATAGTATATAACTATAATATATAACCATAGTATATAACTAAAGGATATAACCATACGATATAACTATAGGATATAACCATAAGATATAACCAAATTGGATATAACTATAAGATATAATCATAATATATAACTATATACTATGACTATATTGTATAGTTATATATATGTTATTGCTATATCGTTCATTTATATACTATAGTTATATACCATGGTTATATCGTATAGTTATATACTATAATTATATATTATGGTTCTAACGTTCTATGGTTATATTATATACTATAATTATATATTATGGTTCTAACAAATAGTTATATACTATGGTTATATCGTAGAGTTTCATACTATAGTTATATACTATTGTTATATCGTATTATTATATAGTATAGCTATATGCTATTGTTATATCGTATAATTATATACTATTGTTATATTGTATAGTTATATATTATAATTATATATTATGGTTCTAACGTATAGTTACATATTCGTATTAAAATCTTATACAAAATTATAGTAGAAAAATGCCGAAAATACCAAAAAATTTCACTACAATGCCTTATATGCCGGGCACCAAATTGTAAAAAAAGAGCGTATAAAGACTTCGTTTTTGGGGCTTTTGAAGGGGCAAACGATGTCCGTTTTGGACGAATTTTATATGTACGGACTCGTATTGAAATTCTCTACATGATTATGTAAAAAAAGTGCAATTTTGGAGAAATTTTTTTTTTTAGTGAAACGCAGGATCCTTGCTTAAGGATCCTGCTTTTCGCTCTTTTTTTTTTATTAAAAAAAGCTGAAACGCATGCATTTTGCTTAAGCAAAATGCCTGCATTTCTTTGTATGAAGACAATTTTTTTTTTTTTGAAACGCAGGTACCTGCGTTTCATCTCAGTACCAAAACGCATTTTTTGGGTATTTTTGCCATGAAACGCAAAAATCTTGCTTAAGCAAGATTGTTGCGTTTCAATATGTAGTGTACCCAGAAAAAAAAAGTAGTGCACAGAATTCTTCCGTAAAACATAGATTAAAAATATTTTTTAGAAAAATTAACTGGATATAATTTATGAAATTTTAATTTAATTTTTGACGGATTTTAGGCATTTTCTTTTAAAATAAAAGTTTTGTTAAATAAAATCTTAATTTATATTCTAATGACATAGGTTAATTGAAGAGAACGTTAAAATAATGGTTAGATTGATAACCTTTTTATAGTTAATAACTAGCTATAAAACCTCGAAAATTATAGGATAATATATAAGTGTTGGGGTTGGCCTCCTTCCATTATGGAGAAGAAGGCTAGCTGGAGATGATGATGTGTCTTGTGACTTGAGAGGTGTTATATTTTCCCTTCTTTTTGCAAGTGGGCTGTGTGTTGTTCGATCACTTTCTTTTTAGGCCACAATTATGCCCTTTTTTGTGTTTTTTTTTTATGAAACCCTTTTTTGTGTTGGTAAGAAAGTATATACATGAATAAATATTGATACTAGTGTAGTATCCGTGTCTTACACGGTATCTAATTATTATTGATATAGAAATATGTAGGTAGTGACTATTATAAAAATAGATGAATGCTAATGTAAAAAAAGACTAATTAAATACAAAATATTGAAGAGATTAACAAAATACATTATTGAAAGAGATGCGAAACTCTCTATGACTTTATTAATAGTAAAATTGGCTAAATAGTTTTGAAATGTGGATAGTCACATCCCTAACATCTATACTACTAAAACGATAAAGCATAATCAAAATATTTATCTATACATGAAAATAAAATCCTAAACACAAAATCTCGTAAGATGTTCAAAATTGCTACAAATTATGAAAAACTTCGTTGTATACTGCATTGGTAGTAGTATTAAATCTTTTTTTGTTTTTGTCCCATATCAAAATCTTCAAACTTTTCTTGCTAGTAACTTTTGATGATGCAGCATAAAACTGACCATGAGTGATGCAACATAAAACTGATCATAAGTGAAAACAGGACGTGGAAGATACAAACCGACATTTGTAAGAGATTGGCCCTAGCTATTGTTTATCGTCATAGCAAAACAGACACTCAAGAGAAATTGTCTTCGTTGAAACTTGAACGGGTATGAAGTGTCTGACGGTGACATAATCATGCGAGGATTCAAAACTGTATGTCTAATATTGTAGTTAAAATAATTCTTTCTTGTATGACATGACTGCCGAGTTGCGTGGGTATCAATCTTGTCCCACTGCATAAACTTGAAGACTGGTCAATATTTCAAAGCAGCATAATAGGGACCTTAACCTTAGTTTTTAATACATGATTTGGGACACCAAAACATCTAATACTTTTTAAGTAGTCAGAAGTATAAACACTTGCATCATTGTCTGCAATAAAACTTGTCTTGCAAAGGCTATCCGAACTGAGATAGACTTTCTCATTACTTGGTAACAAAGACAATATATAGTTATTAACTCTATCTACCTCTTCATGTGTTGGTGCAAGAATTGCTCGTTCTTCAAAGTATTTTGGAGACAATTGATTGTCCAAAAGAGAGAGATAAACAAACTTAATAATTGCTGGAATCATATCTAAGTCATAATCCTTCACCAATAGTTCATCAAAAAATTGTATTTGTGCTTTTCCATCTTGTCACCACCTACAGTACCATCTCTGATGCTTAATACCCTTTCAGAAAATTCATTTGCTTCTTGGATATCATAATCAGATGTACCTTGTTCAATCTTCATGTTTCTTGTCAAATTAAGAATTGTGCAATATTCCCACAAATAAGAGGACTTAATGGTGGCAAAAATAATATCTTGCTTGTTTCCTTTTGTGATAACGGGTAGGATTTGCCAAAAGTCTTCACCAAATACTACGACTTTCCCTCCAAAAGGTTGTACTGAACCAAAGGGATTTATAGCCCATAGAATATCTTTTAAAGTCTTCAAAATAGAATCTATTCATCATCGGAGCTCATCTCAGATAATAAGTTTGGCAGCACAAATCAGTTCAGATAGTTTTGTACCTGAACTTAAGTTGTAAAGTTAACAAAACCCTAACTTGTGAAGATGATCAAACTATATTAACTACGACCAATAAGTACTTTAAAAAATAATATTAATAATGATAAATTATATTTAACAAATACGTTGTGAAGATTAGGCTCATGTGAAATTTGGTTTACAATTATGTTAAAGTGGGTTATTTATTTTATAGAGTTGTCGTTTGAAGATAAAAATACATTATGAAAGAGCATATATATATCATAATATAATACATATATAAACAATGCAATTGATAAATACAACATACTATATGCTCTTTACTTCATATAAATTGGATTTAAATGACTTTCAATAGACTCTACGAAATACATTAGTTATGGAAATTGGTAAGTAAACTACTACAACAAAAACACTGAATTTATCTTAATCGACTTTGAGAGAATCTCTTCAATAATATTTTATATATTTTGGATAGAAATCTACGGTTTCAAGCAATTTGTGGACTTGATCGTAAAAATATTGTATAGCTTCAATCTGTAGAAAAATTATAGAGAAGATTTGTAAAAACAATAAGTGTTTTAAGATAATATAACAAAGATTAGTTGATATATATTTACTTACATCATAAAATAAGATATATGAAAAATAGACTTTTCTATCTATTCAAGATTAGTTAGGAAAATAAAGTGTTAAAAACTCCCTACGCATATAAATTGAGATTCTATAATAAAAACTTATCTTATTGATTGTGATTACTTACTATAATCAAAACTTATCTTATTCTATACATGGAAAATAATTTTTTATTTTTTTCGTATCCTTTCGGAACTTTTTACAGCTCTTTTAGTTGATAATTCTTTTTTTATTTTTTTCCTAATAGTTAGATGATGTAGTGGATGATGGTTAGATGAGTGATGACATATAGGCAAATCAAATGTGGTGATGACACATAAGGTTTTGGTTTAGTAGATATATAGTAGATTACACTCCGCGCTTTGAACGACTTACAAAAAGAAAGATTATGCATACCAATAATATGTTTCATAAAATATATTGACATGGTCATAAACCATTATACTTATAGCATGTTTTCACCTTTTTTTGTATAAAGTTTACTTTTAGCGACTCTAACTTCTGAATCCTAGTCTTATCTTTCAGGAATGTTAGAATACATTCATATAAACATATTTTCATGGTAACTAAATTGAAATATTATCCATTGCATATTTCCAAATGTAGTTGATAATACCTCATTAAACTACTTTTTGGTGGTGCCTAAAATTTTCTGTCTTTATTATTTAGTATTTTTAATTATGGAAATATAATAATATATATAAACTATATGCTTTTGATTGAGATGTTTAATTTTGGAAATAGAATAATCTTATATATAATAAATTTTGAAAAAAAGGATTTTTGAAGATCGTTATTATGATTGCATGTTTAGTTTAGGAAATAGGAGAATCTGATATATATTTATTATATTAAATTAAAAAAATGAATAATTGAGAAAATATCATGTGACAGAAATAATAGGAGGATGTCATGTGGTATAACGATGAGATGAGCTTAATAGGGGGATGCCATGTGGCATAGAGGAGTTTTGGTTTAGTAGATACATATTAGATTTTTAGTTTGTAATTAAATATATCAAAACAAAGTGAAAAAAATGAGAGAATGACACATGACAAATGAAGGTGATTTGATTAGGGAGAGTCATGTAATTTAGTTAGGTTTTAGTTTAGTATATATGATCAGCGCTACTTTGTAGGGTTTAACTAGGAGTTGTTACTAGCGTTTTGGGTACCATTTGGATGTGTTTAGAGCGTAAGTTAGGAGAATGGAGTTGAGGAGTAGGAAGTGTGATTTGGTGGTTTTGACGAGCTAATATGAAGATTTAGAAGATGGAGAAGAAAGCCACAAGAGAAGACGAAGAAGGAGTTGAAGAGAAGCTACAGGAGCTTTTCCGCAGTCGTGGAAGTCACCGCCGCAGTCGCGGAACGAAGACGAAGCGAGAAGAGCAACACCGAAGACGAGAGGCTTTACAGGAAGTTTTCCGCGGTCGCGGAAATTCATCCGCGGTCGCGGAAATCTGTTCATCAGACGCGCGCGAATTTTCATCCGAAGATCTGCTTTTTATTTTATTTCCTTTTCTTTTATTTTTGTTATTCCGTTTTATTTCCTTTTGGAAAGATATTATTTTCTTATCTTTAGTTTTAGGTTTTACTAGGGTTTATAACCTAGTTTCCTAGCAGCCTCTTAGTATTATCTAGACATTATTCAGTTTACGTATTGTTTTTCCCTTAGAGTTTTTGTATTTCAAGACTATGAAGAACTAAGCAACTTTTGCTTAGTCCGACGATTGAAGCCTTCGTTTGATTTGATTGTGAGATTATAACTCTATTTCTTTTCCTTTGATTATATCTCTTCTCTTTGTGCTTATTCCTATTGATTCTTGCTGATTTGACTGGCCTGATCAACTAGTTGATATTAGTAATTGTCTAGTGCTAGGGTTTGGATATTTTGAGTTGAAATCCCTTATCTTGTGTAGCGAACATGATATTCTAGGACTAGTTGGACTAGTTTATTGTGAAGAGAATTGATTATGTGTTAAATGCTGCGAGTTGTGGTGTTGCATGTATCCTGGTTAATTCCTATGCTTCCTGCTGCTATTGTTCTAAATCTTGATAGTTTCTTGTGCGTTTGATAGTTAGGGTAATCATGACTAGTTGGACTGATAACTATTTCAGAATAGGGACATGAATATTTATAGAAAGGAATAGAGATAATCTAGGATCAATCAATCAAATGAATGGTGGATATTTGTCTGGCTAAGTTACTTCTCCCAATTGATTACAACCCTTTGCTTTTATTTACTTTGTTATTTGCAAAAAAAAAAACCAAAAACCCCCCTTTGTTACCTTTGGCATACACTTGTGTACTTAGAAAGATTACTACCTCCCTGTGGGATTCGACCCTTACTTGCCTACTATACTTAGTTAGGTTTTTAAGGATTTACTTTGATAAGGCATAACGACTTTAGCCCCGTCAAATTTGACACCGTTACCAGGGAGGCAAGTTTTAATTTTTCTTTGTGTGTGTTTGTGTGCCAATTTTTGTGGGATTCAACAATCTACTATCGAACATAGTAGATTGTTGTATAAGTTTTATATTGGTAATCTTTGTTAATGATTTGTGTGATTCTTTTGTGCGTAAATTAGGAAGTGATTAGTTTATTTATGTGATTGATTTGTATCAAAATTAGGAAATTGTATGTAAATTAGGAAGTGATTATTTTGATTGATTTGTATCTAAATTAGGAATTAGTTAAGGTGTAAGATACAACTTTTTCTATATAAATTTAGATTTACAAAAAAACAAATCTCAAAAAATAGCATGTGATATTTTTATTGTGAGGGTGCAATGTGGCATATTGAAGTTTTGTTTTAGTAGACATATAGTAGATTATTTATAATATAATACTTTGACAAAAAAAATGTAATTGTATTTTATGATTATATCTATTAAAAAAATTAGATATATATTTCTACGCGTCCTTTCCCAGACCACGACCATATAAAATAGATACAATAAATAAGACTTTTCAAAAAATAGGTTTATGAAATTAATGTTAGTACACTTATAGCTCAATATTGAAAACTACCTTTAATAATTTATTTTCGTACTAAACTAATAATTAGAAATTTAACATTACTAAGTAATAATTTATATCCTATTTCATTTAGGTATAGAGTATGTAACAATGTATCCTTACAGAACATTTATTATAAGATTTTGTTTACTCAATTGAAGTAGATAAAATATTACATAATTAAAATGCTAATTAATATGTAATTAGCTAGTAGTACACTAATACAAAAACCAAATATAAACATGTGCACTATATAATCCTCCGAGTCCTCCTCCATATTCTTATGTCACTGATTTGTAAGCAAATCTACAGGTTCAGTTTTTGGAAACAAATTATTTGTTTGGTACGAATTTATATTGCACTACAGGTTTAATTAATATTTTGTTGTCCATTTTAAACAGAATTAATGTTAAAAATATTGCAAATTTATTTTCGTAAATCCATATAAACATCACGTGATTATGGAGTTGATCATAGATGAAGAGAGTTGATATATAGCAAAGTAATAAATGCGATCAAAATGTAAACATAAAACATTGTAACTAAGCTAGATTAAATATATAGAGAAATTTGAAAAATATTGCCTACAAAATTTGGGGAAAAAATACTACTCCCTCTGATTTAATTTGATGGTTTTTGCATTTTATTTTTTATCAAAATTATTTGTCGTTCCAACCCCTCTTAATTACTATTTTCATTTTCCGATATCCAAACCAGTTATTGTGTAGTACTCTTATTTAATTAATGAGGAAAAAATATGTGTATGCGTCTAATCTGATAACTTCCAAATTGAATTTAATGCCAATTTAAGTGCATATGAATTTATTGCTTAATGGATGCGTTTAAAGAAATAATAAATTGCTTTTTAATTTGTGTGTAATTGGATAAAACGTCAATTGACTATTGAGTAACAAAATCAAAAGTCTAAAAAAGCAAATTAAAAAAGATTTTTTGTGGTCTATTTTGGAAAGAATTAATGTTAAAAATATTGCAGATTTATTTTCGTATAGTGCATAAACAAATATTATAGAATATTATGTGGTCAATATTGGAAAAAGATAATCTAGTATTACATAATATTTTGTTGTACATTTTGGAAAGATTTTATTGTAAATAATATTCGTATGGCAAATGTAGGATTCTATTACTACAGTTATTTTTTTAAAACAAATCTAAAAAAACACAGGCTGTCACGTGTCCAATTCAATACTGTGACGCCACGTGGCAGCGTAAAATTCAAGCTCATTCTAGTGACGCCATGTGGCGCAATGGGTATTCTGCTTTCGTATATATATAGTAGATTGTTCTTTTTTTTTTTTGATTTGTATGCTTTTGAAAGACCCAAAAAAAACTGAAGACCCTCTCAGTCGGATATCCATTTCATTCCTCATCTCATTCTTTTAACGGAGCCAAGTGTAAGTTTTTTTTTAGCCAAAATTTTAAAAACCATATAAGACCTTAATTTAGATACATTCCACCACCAGATTTCCTTCTGTATAAGTGCTTGCATTTTTCTTATTTATTTTTATTTAAATCGGGCCCAATAATGAAGGGAGCTACCTATCATCACATCCTTTTAACCATTTGTAACACCTTTATATGTATTAATTTACAATATTGCCCATTAACATTCACATAATTACATTATTGATTTGAAGCCCTAATTTTTAATTTGGGTTGGATTTGTTTTCTCTTCTTCCTCCCCAGTGTCTAATGTCCATCGCTCTTGCTTTCGTATATTCGCTAGACTCAGCTCCAATCTTCACAAGCATCATCAATAAGTTTGTGTATACACAGTTTGGAGAAGAATTAATTACATGCATAAAAGTAATCATAAGTTTTAATCCCCTTTTTGTTGGACCATCAAAACCCTCCATTCATTTATTCGATTGATTAACCAAAGCAAATGCAATATATGGAGTCTTATCAATTTAATTACTGATCCTCCTCAGAATTGCAGAATTTTTCATAACTAACTATTTGAAGATTTAATCAACTAAGTACAGCAGGTATGCTACACTTCACTGCATCTATGAGCTATGGAGATAGAAGATTTGTTGTGGGTATGACAGTATGTAAAGTGGTGATGGACTTACGGGGCTTAAACTGTTTTCTTTAACGCTACAAAATTGATAGAAATTAAAATTGGACTGTATTTTGCACACGTTTTTCCTTATATTTAAGAAAGGGTATTAATGTCATGATACATAATAGTGCGTTGTGATTTAGAATATAATGTGATAATAGCCTATTATGATAATGAATTATCATTTTTAATTGGTAATTTAAGAAGTTTCTAAATGGTGATCTTCATAGAAAGAAAAAAGAATATAACTCTTACCAAAATAAAATTGAAAAGATAAAGAATAACAATAAAAGAAATACAATATGAGGTGATGTGAATCGTTCCATATACATAGCATGTAAGCCACCAAATTTTATTTTCTTTGATTTTTTTAGTTTTTTTACATAACTACAAAAAAAAAATGAGCGCGACACGTGGCAAATTGAATATAGAGACGCCACGTGATAGCATAAATTTTGGTTTATTGTGGGGGTGCCACGTGGTGCAGTCATTATTCTACTTTAGTAATTATATAGTAGATTGGGAGGATATATATATGATTGAGAATGACCTTAGATTAGTTGCTATCTGGTGTGGGAATTTGTGTGTTGTTCAAAGTCTTTGCAATCTTGGTGTAAAGCTACTTCTAGATTACTATCTTTGCTAGCTTGGCTTCTATCTTGGTGTAAAGCTTCTATCATTTAGTTTGGGGCAAACTGCACAGACCATCTTGTAGGCTAGGGCTCGTTAATTTGGTTCGCTGGCTCACTTAAATTTTCATCAACTCCAAAATCTCATGAAGTAGTTTTTCAATATACATGTCCAACTCAAATATATTAGCTTTTTCAGTTTTTTAATGTTATACAGAATTAATACTAGTCCTTATAAAATCTTTTAGCAATTTATCAAAGTGAAGTATGAGACTTTTTATTGAAATTTGCTTATTTTAACTCTTTCATTTAAAACGACGGTGAACAATAAACTTATCATAAAATTTAGAAAAACAATACTCCGTAGTAGTTTTTTTTTTTAGAATAGGACTACATCTTTTCCTTCATAACAACAAAGTTACATACATCTTATTCTTTATTCTTTTGAGACTTGGACTGCTCATTACGTACTTATGGGGTGCATATCATCTTAAAACATCTTTATGAATAAGAATACGAATGATTAGTTAGAATTGTACGATATTATATCCAGGAGACAAGTTTGCAAGTATCAGTAACTTTATGATTAGCCATGCTAAAACGATCGATCTGAAATCGTAACTTAGAAGAAGATCCAATCTAGTACGGAGTATTTTAGTTCACCTTGTTTAAATGTGTACGTGCTGGCCACAAGGCATTACTCTATATATATGGTTTTTATTTGTTCGATCAGATTTAATTAATGACCTGTAGTGAGTCATCCCTGTAGTAGCTATGCTGGCTTGGCTTTGGCTACCAGTTACATCCTACCGTTGTGTACATAGTTTATGTAGATAATTGCTCCCCGAGCTAAACCAATTAGTTAATTGTAGATTAACAAATACTCCTATGATAGTGAAATTAAGTACTACTACTTCATCGACTATACAATTAGGTGCAAAATTTTGGAAATTGATCCAATAAATTAACCAAACATATCGGACAGTTGTTCACTAATTATAATTAACACATAAAATAGAGAAGTAATATATGGTCTTCGGAGTTGGAACTTTGAAGTTCGATCTAACAAACGGTGAAGTATAAGTTAAGTCTATGAGTTTGACTGATACGGTCAACGAGGCTTTTGATCCACGCCATCCTCTTGTTTCCACTTCCAAACTTCAATGAACGTACGTACACTACTTATCAAATTTTAATAACTCAATAATCAATATCCTTTATTATAAGGCTACTCGTTTATGGAAATTTTAAGTTATTATGATTTTTGCGCATATTCACAAGAAAATTTTCTCTTTTTTTCCCTTCCCTTTTATACTTTGCCATGCATGCAAATAATGTCAAATCTTGTGAAGTTATTGAAACTTTCAACACAAGTGATTCGTATTATTAATGTAAGTGGATGGACGGGTGGTCACAATTGAACAATCACACGTGATAAAAATTAATTTTGATGTCTTTAATTGTGTTGAAATGAAATTTCTTTTTCGTCATATGCTTTCTGTCTATAGATGATTAGATAAATTACATAACATATGTACATCTTTCTCTATTTTGCTATCTCTGCAATAAGAAAAAAAAACAAATAAATATGCCTTTTGTTAAAAGGTTAGCCTTTTATACGTTTCAAAAGAAACTTTTGAATAGGCCTAGTTTAACACATGATATTAACAAAGCTTGTTTTTATTATTTGATGAGTGTTCGGTAAAAAAATGACAATTCAGATTAAGTAGGTTGTTGTATATTAATATAGCTTAATTTTACCAATTTTTTTAATATGATTCTCCAAGATTGTTGAAGATTATCAAGTTGAATTTAACGTTTTTCTTATTTCAACTTGTAATATTGAACATCAACTATAATTTTAAAAATAATTAAACTAATTAATCCAGCTAATCATTCAACTCCAGCTCCATCTCCAGTCATTCTTTCACGCTCAGATATACCGAACGAAGTCTACAATGAAAAAATTTAGAATAGTTCATTAGCAAAAGATCTATAAAAAGAACCCTCCCCCGTTTTTTAAATAAATTTCTAACCGATAAGTTTGTAAAAAAATCTCAAGAAATAACTTTAAATTTCACACATGAATTAGGAGAGTTTATACAAAACGTAAATTATGATATATATGGGATAAAATTCATGCGTGATCTCATTGATAGGAGTACAATATATAGGAGATTACAACGCTATCTTGTTATCCAAGATATCTATCTAAGGAAAAGATATATACAAGATATGATAACATGGTAATTATCTATTAATCATATATATAATTTTAACACTCCCCTCAAGTTGGAGTATGGGGATCAAGAATGCCCAACTTGTCCAATAGTAGACTGAATTGATGTCGTCTAAGAGCCTTGGTAAACATGTATGATGGCTGCTCATGCGTGCTGATGTGGGAAGTCATAATTGAGCCGGATTGCACTTGATCTCTGACTAGGTGGCACTCTATCTCTATATGCTTGGTCCATTCATGAAAGACCGGATTTGCTGCAATGTGGAGGGTTGCCTGACTATCGCATTAAAGTCGCATGGGGTTAGTATGGATCACCTCGACAGACTTCAGTAAGCTCTTGAGCCAAATGAGCTCACAACAAGTAGACGCCATAGACTTGTACTCGGCTTTCGCAGAGGAACGCGAGACAGTCTGCTGTTTCTTGGTCTTCCACGAGACAGGGGAATGGCCAAGCGTGATGAAGTACCCAGTAAGCGAACGTCGGATAATTGGACGAGGACGCCTACTCAGAGTCGCAATACACGATGAGCTGCAATGAGTTGGTAGCTGATAGAAGAAGTCATTGTCCCGGATGAGACTTTAGATAGTGCAAGACACGTTGAGAGGCGTTTCAGTGAGCCACTTTCGGTGCATGCATGAATTGTGCGAGAGTGTGCACGGCATAACAAATTTATGGGGAACTAATAGTCAAATAAATTAGGCGGCCAATAAGTCTGCGATACTGCTCTAGGTTCTAGAATGGAGGACTGTCAACCGTGGCAAGGTGATGTTGTTACTCCATTGGGAAGTCACACGACTTGGCTACTAGGAGTCCGGACTCGGCCAAGATGTCAAGTGTGTACTTCCGCTGGGAGAGAAAGAGACCAGTGTGACTGCGAGCGATTTCGATCCTGAGAAAGTATCGAAGAGGACCCAGATCTTTCATGTGAAAACATGAACTCAAATAAGCCTTGAATCGACTGATAGCATCAGCGTTGTCTCCTGCAACGATCAGGTCAGCAACATAAATAAGCACGTGTAAAGTAGTGTTGTGTCGTTGATAGGAGAACTCTGAGTAATCAGCGTAACTCTAAATAAAGCCAAATGCGCGTAACACAATAGTGAGCTTTGCAAACCAGTTTCTAGGAGCCTAGAGAAGCCCATATAAAGATTTCTGCAACCTGCAAACTTAATTAGGGGCCGTGGCGGAAAGACTCGGGGGAAGTCTCATGTAAACCTCCTCTTCCAGATCACCATGGAGAAAGGCGTTGTGGACGTCCATCTGATGTAGGTGCCAACCTCGAATTGCAACAATGGATAAGAATACTCGAACGGATGCCATCTTGTCTACCAGGGCAAATGTTTCAGTGTAGTCTATACCCTCGACCTGCATGTTACCAAGAACAACAAGACGAGCTTTGTGGCACTCAATGGCGCCATTAGAGGAATATTTAATGTGATAAACCCATTTATAACCAATGGCATGTTTATCAGGAGGAAGAGAAGTCAGTACCCACGTCTTGTTGCGAGGTAAGGCATCGAGCTCTCTTTGCATTGCAGCCTGCCATGGTGCCTGTTTAACGGCCTCGGAGTATGTCGAGGGCTCATGATCGGCGGTTACAGCTGCCAGAAAAGTATTGTACGAGGCAGAAAAATTCTTAGAAGACACATAAGCAGCTATAGAAATTTTGGTACCTGAGTGATGAGGGGTTTGTCGTAAACTCCTATCAAATAACCTCAAAAACCTAACTAACGTAGTAGAGTAAATAAGGATCGATCCCACAGGGAGATAAGCAATCTTCCTAATTACAAAAGTTGTATGCCAATAGTAGCAAAAGGGGGGATTTAGGTTTGTATCAAGTAACAATGTAAATCAATGCAAAAGATGTAATCAATGGATGAGAAGTAACTTAGCCAGACAAATATTCACACTTCAGTTTGATTGGTTGATCCTAGATTATCTCCAATTCCTACCAATGAATATTCCTATTCCGATCTTATGTATATAGACAGGTCAACTAGCCCTGAAAATACTTACCATTAAACAATCAAGATTCAATCTAACGGCAGCAATAAGAATATGAATTAAGCAGGATACATGCAATACTTAACAACTAGTCAGTACTCGACATGTAATCAATTCTCTTCACAATAAACATTCATAACTAGTTCCTGTAAATCATGGTTGCTACACAAGATAAGAGATTTCAACTAGAAATATCCAAACCCTAGCAATAGAAAATCACTAATATCAACTAGATGATCAGCCTAGTCAAATCAGCAAGAATCAATGGGATGAAGCACAAAGAGAATCAATATAATCAAAGAAAAGGAAATAGAGTTATAATCTCACAACCAAATACAAACAAAGGCTTCAATCGTCAGACTAAGCAATGGTTGCTTAGTTCTTCATAGTCTTCAAAGCATAAAAACTCTAAGGGAAAATAATGAACGATAAAGTGATGATCATGAAAAGGCTGCTAACAAAGAGAGGTAAATAACCTAGCAAAACCTAATTCCTAAGATAAGAAATAATATCTTCCTAAAATATAATAAACGGAATAAAAAGAAAATAAAATAAAGAGGAAATAAAATAACAAAGATCTCGGACGAATCGTCGACGCGCTTTGCGCCAGAAGGGAAATCCGCGACCGCGACCAATCTTCTGCGCCCGCGGAAATGCCTGTAGTCTTCATCTGCTTCTGTCGTCCTTCCGCGCCCGCGGCCTATCCTTCTGCGCCCGCGGTTTGTGCTCTGCCGCGATCTTCAGCTTCTTCCGCGGTCACGACCTTCACTCGGTGCATGCTTCGCCTTCACCGCTCCTTAATGTCTTCAATACTCCGTTAAAATCTACTTTTCACTACTTTTTCTCTACAACTCCATTCTCCTCAAATATCTTCAGCTTCTCTACAACAGGTAAATCCGTGCCCGCGGAAATCTCTGCTCCTCGCTCCCGCGGCTCTCTCCCATCGCGGCTCTCTTCCCGGGTCTCCTGTAGTGGCTTCTTGTCCTTCATCTCTTCAATGCTTTAATACTCTACTAAAATCTTCCTTTCCACCACTTCTTCTCTACAACTTCATTCTCCTAAAATGTCTTCTAAACCCACACCATTGGTACCTAATAATCCAGTAACAACTCCTAGTTACGCACTATAAAGTAGAGCATATCAAATTCCCCCATGCTTAGACCTTGCTCATCCTCGAGTAAGCTAATAGAAACATACTCCTCCAATGAAATACCCAAGGTCTCAGGAAGCACAGCAAAACTATCTCCACTAAGAATTGCACCTAATCACGAATCTCCAAGGCACTAACACAATCAACACAACACACAAGCTTAAAGGAAAGCAGAGTACTTCCCCCAAGCTTAACCCGAACACCATAGAGTGAATAAAAATATCTAATCCTAGCTCCAGTCTATCTTCTTATAACTCCCAGAGTGACCTACCCGAATCCTCCTTATATCTCCAACACTTATGTCACCACGCTAGGAAAAATGAGAAATCCTAATAATCACTCTTCTTCTTTTCACTCATTTTGCCCAGGCGCCCTTTCGGGTTTTCACATAGCCACTCATTTCATTTTTCAATAGATGGGCTCACCATTCCTCACATCACTCTACAACCTCTTATTACCCCAGCCTAATGCTGGTCCGAGCCACCTGCTTATTGCCTAAGCCGCCCTTTCGGGTTTTCGACTTAGCCCAGGATTTTTTTTTCTTTCTCAGACGACTAGCAAGTATAGATCACTCCCCCATGCTTAAATATTGCATTGTCCTCAATGTAATGAAAGACTAAAAGATGAAGCACTAAGGAAGGTAGAAAAGTACTCACACCGTCGCCGAGGTGGCCTGGACATGGACGTTGGTGCTGGCGGTAAAACATTGAAAACACAAGTCGCTAGTGTTGCGGGGTTCCTACTCAAGCAAACTCCACGTGCAACCAAATAGATCCAATGTAAGGGAAGTGGAACATCAAAGAAACGGGATTGCACGGGCCTTCTATGAACACGGATTTGGAGCCCTAGTGTAATCGTGTAGCGGGCTCTATCGCTCCATATCAATCGTCGTATCTGCAGTTGGCTCTAGAGCTCCTCCTCATCAGTTGTCTAATGTCGGGCCATCATCGGTGCCAAATAAAAATGTCGGGCTAATGTCTCTTCCTAGGCAGCATGATGCGCGCCGTCTCTCATAGTAAAAATCGAATAGTTAGGCCGCGATCGCGGTTTTAAGGTTGCGGTCGCGGTGTCTTCAGATTTTATTTTATTTTTTAAAATTTTTCGATTTTTTTCGGAGGGGAAGACTTACAGTGGTAAAACCGCGGTCGCTAAAAAATTTTCCGCGGTCGCGGTTTCGCGTCTGGTGCTCTACAGACTCTGTCTTCGAACTCCCACATGCGTTTTAGTCTAAAACGAAACAACAATAATCAAAGCTTGAAAAGAAAAGACATGAAAAGAATTACATACCTCGGGTTGCCTCTCGAGCAGCGCCTTGGTTAATGTCGTGGCTCGACATAGTGTCTTGTTGATCACATCGGTAAACCATCACACAAACAAGAATATACAGACTTTAGATTCCCCGGCAATGGCGCCAAATTTGATGAGGCTAAAGTCGTGATGCCTATCAAAGAATCCCTAAAAACCTAACTAAGTATAACAGGCAAGTAAGGGTCGAACCCAAGGGAATCAAATGATCTATCTCTAAGTAAGAAAGCAAGTTACCAACTAGGAACTAGGGGGAATTGCTGTTTGATTTCTAAAACTAATGAATAAAAGCATAAAGTGATTATAATTGTTGTAAATATGATTGTGAGGGTATTCTACCTAATAGATATCCACACTTCAGTATGATAGATCGATCATTGATTATCTCAAGTTCATTCAATCCTATAGTTGTTCCTATTCCAATCTTATGTATATTAACAGGTCAACTAGCCCTGAAAATACTAACTATTAAACAATCAAGAAACTATCAAGATTCAATTCAATAGCAACAGTAAGCATAGGAATTAAGCAGGATGCATGCAACACTTCACAACTAGTCAGTATTCAACATGCAATCAATTCTCTTCATAATAAACATTCACAACTAGTTCCTGTAAATTGTGGTTGCTACTCTAGATAAGGAATTTCAACTAGAAATAACCAAACCCTAGCAATAGAAAATTACCAATATCAACTAGTTGCACAGGCTAGCGAAATCAACAAGATTCAATAAAGATAAGTTCAAAGAGAATCAATACAATCCAAAGGATATAGAACAAGATTTATAACCTCATAACCAAATCAACCGAAGGCTTCAATCGTCAGGCGAAACAATGGAAATTAGTTCCTTCTCATGGTTTGTGAGCAAAAACTAGGGAAAAGAAAAACGTAAACTCTAAAAACTGAATAATTATCCCCAACTAGGGTTTTTCTAACTTAAATACCTCCTAGAAAATAGTAAACAAAAATAATAATAAAGTAATAAGTCTAATAACAAAAACACAAAAACGGACTTAAGTTTCATAAGTAAGCCCAATTTCCACGGTCGCGGAACATCCTCCGCGGTCGCGGAAACTCTTCTGCAGAAGTCTTCAATAGCGCATCTGCCGCGAGCGTGGCTACTCCTTCCGCGGTCGCGGAAATGCTCCTGGCGCATTCTTCAGCTCTTCTCTTCCATACGAGGCTTCAGCTTCCAATCTTCTGTAATTCCTTAGATTTCTTCACTTCTACTCTTCAGTTCCGGATCACAGAATTACATCCAATACGCCTCTAAACAACTCCTAAACTATGCTAATAACTACTAGATACGCTATACAAAGTACAGTGTATCAAATTCCCCCATACTTAGACCTTGCTCGTCCTCGAGTAAGCTAATGAAAACATACTCCTCCAAAATAATGCACAAAGGTCTCAGGAAGCATACAAGAATTTGAACCTAGCAACTACAACACATCATCAACATAGCCCGGACACCATAGAGTAATGTAACAATCTAATCCTAACCCAATCTAATTGCGCCTATCTAATCCTAATTACGCCCGAGAATATACAGACTTTAGATTCCCCGGCAACGGCGCCCAATTTGATGAGGCGTTTGTCATAGACATCTATCAAATAAACCTCAAAAAACCTAACTAATGTAGCTTCGGTAAGTAAGGGTCGAATCTCACAGAGAATCAAGCTATATATCCTGTTTGCCAAATCGTTCACCAATTGATAACAAAGACAAAGGGGGGAGTTTATATGAATCTAACTAAGAAAAATAATAGATAAAACATAAATAGCTTGGCTAGACAAATATCCACCTTCAGTTTGGTTGATCGATCATTGATTATCCCTAGTTCTCAATTCTCATGAATGTCTTAATCCCTGTTCTAAATTAATTACCAGTCCAACCAGTCCTGATAATCCTAACTAATTAAACAAACAAGAAACTATCAAGATTCAATTTAACAGCATGTAGGATCGTGATTGTTAGATAATAACTTAAGGAACTCAGAATATCGATTCTAAGTTCCCTTCACATCGGAAATAAACAATCAAACAAATGACAAGTTCCTTATAGTGGAAACCTTTGATTGCTAACTAGCAATCCAGGATAAAAACCACTACCTTTCTTTCGAAAGGATTTCAAGGTCTACTTCTTGATTTCTTATCTCTTTTGGTTACAGCTTATCCTAGGAACAAACACACAGTTTCTTTGCCTTACACACAGTTAGGCAATCCTAGATAACTTAACACAATCAATAATCAATCCAAGAAACAGACCTTCGCACCTAGGAACTATCACTTACAGTCACAGGAACTTAGCACTCAGCTCTTCTATTCCTTGACTGGTTCCTCTTGATCTCGGTTTGCTTTGATGATCTTGTTTGAAGGTTCACACTGGATATTTGCTAATGTGTGTGAGTCGTATTTCAGTGCTTGAAGATAACCCTTGAGTTAGTCTTCCTTTTATAGAGGATTCTTCGCAGCTTAATCTTCTCTGGGTTCCCACAGATTGAGCTTGCCCTAGGATAAGTGGTTCTCCTTGGTCCATGTTGTTCTTGGCATGTGCAAACAACCTAGGCAGCTCAGAGTCCTTCTAGGTTAGTCAACTACTTTAGCCAAGTCGTTCTCCAGCTTCCTTCTTCCGAGGTTCAACAATCTGGGCACTTGAGAACTGTCTTCTGGACAGTGACATCTCTATGAGCTGTAGCTTTCAGTGCCTTTGTCCGAGGTTCATTGTTCTATGCATCTTGGAGTCTTGCTCTTGGATGGTGGCAGGCTTTTGGAAGCTTCTCTCAAGTCGCTTTCACCTCCTTTTGTCCGAGGTTTGGTGTTCCCAAATTTCTCGGGAATTGCAACCTCGCATGCTACGTTTCTGGGCACACCTGGGTTCCTCTGGGTTCCTTCATTTGTCTTGTTCCTTTGGTTCTCTTGTCCTGTTTGGATTTCTTGCCTTCGGTATATTCATGTGGTTCCTTAAAGCACATCTTTGAGATAAAACATTAGTATCATAATATTTGTCATCTTCAAAAGTAGAGAAACTGAGGAAAGGAACTCTCAGGGGAACCGAAGTTCCAGAGTTCCGTTTCCTAACAATTTCCCCCTTTTTGATGATGACAAATATAAGGATACTAATGTTTTATCTCAAAGATGTGCTTTAAGGAACCACAGGAATATACCGAAGGCAAGAAAGCCAAACAGGACAAGAGAACCAAAGGAACAAGACAAAGGAAGGAACCCAGAGGAACCCAGGTGTGCCCAGAAACGTAGCATGCGAGGTTGCGATTCCCGAGAAATCTGGGAACACCAAACCTCGGACAAAAGGAGGTGAAAGCGACTTGAGAGAAGCTTCCAAAAGCCTGCCACCGTCCAAGAGCAATACTCCAAGATGCCTAGAACAATGAACCTCGGACAAAGGCACTGAAAGCGACAGCTCATAGAGATGTCACTGTCCAGAAGACAGTTCCCAAGTGCCCAGATTGTTGAACCTCGGAAGAAAAAAGCTAGAGAATGACTTGGCTAAAGTAGTTGACTAACCTAGAAGGATTCTAAGCTGCCTAGGTTGTTTGCACATGCCAAGAACAACGTGGACCAAGGAGAACCACTTATCCTAGGGCAAGCTCAATCTGTGGGAACCCAGAGAAGATTAAGCTGCGAAGAATCCTCTATAAAAGGAAGACTAACTCAAGGGTTATCTTCAAGCACTGAAATACGACTCACACACATTAGCAAATATCCAGTGTGAACCTTCAAACAAGATCATCAAAGCAAACCGAGATCAAGAGGAACCAGTCAAGGAATAGAAGAGCTGAGTGCTAAGTTCCTGTGACTGTAAGTGATAGTTCCTAGGTGCGAAGGTCTGTTTCTTGGATTGATTATTGATTGTGTTAAGTTATCTAGGATTGCCTAACTGTGTGTAAGGCAAAGAAACTGTGTGTTTGTTCCTAGGATAAACTGTAACCAAAAGAGATAAGAAATCAAGAAGTAGACCTTGAAATCCTTTCGAAAGAAAGGTAGTGGTTTTTATCCTGGATTGCTAGTTGGCAATCAAAGGTTTCCACTATAAGGAACTTGTCATTTGTTTGATTGTTTATTTCCGCTGCGAAGGGAACTTAGAATCGATATTCTGAGTTCCTTAAGTTATTATCTAACAATCACGATCCTACAACTGGTATCAGAGCAGGAAAAGCTCTAGATCTTTGTTTAAAGTTTGTAGATCATGTCTCAACCAAACAAGTTTGAGCTAGGAATTTCCATCAACAAACCTCACATTCGGAAGAAAGGAGAAAGGTGTTTAATGGTTAAGGAGGACTCAATGAAATCAGATGACTCCGAGGTATTCTCTTTTGACTTTACTAAATCTCTTCTTGAATGTGATAAGAAGCAATTGATTAAAATTATTAGGAAACTTGGAAAAGAGAACAGTTCCCTTCAGGAAAGACTAGATGAATGTGAAGAAGACATTTCATGCTTATCTACTGAAAATTCTGTTTGGAGCAAGAAACTTGATGAAACTGAAAAATTACTTGCTAGTTCCTCTAGAAAGTGTGATTCATGTACTGCTCTTGAAAATGAACTATCACAACTTAAAGATTCTACAAGCATGTCTAACGCTTCCCATATTTCATGTGATAATTGTACTGCTCTTGAAAAAGAACTTAAGCATGCTAAGAATTGTCAGAGTTCCCTTACTCCAGAAAATGATTTGCTTGTTGAGATCATAGATAAGCTTGATGTGTTGACTACTTCTATCAATGAAAAAATTGTCAATCAAACTGTGTTTGTTAAGCAAAGATATGGTATTGGTTATCCGGGAAAGGAAGATTCTGAGGATTCATGCTCTGCTGAAAATGAGAAGCTAAGAAGGGAACTGGTTGAGAAAAATGAAACTCTCAATTTCGCTCTTCAAACTTCTCGTGATAAAAATCAGTTCCTAGAAGAGAAGGTAAAGGTTCTTGAGAAGAAGCCTAAAGGTAAACAAACCTGGTTTGATGGACACAATGCTCATAAAATGTACGTCAATCAAGCTCAGGGAACTAGAGGTAAGGGAATTGACTTCCAGCAGAGGAAATATGACAAACTTTTTTGTCCCGGTAAAGGAAAATATGGTCATGTTAAGTATAATCGTGTTTGTTGGCATTGTGGTAAAAATGATCATTATATTCATGATTGTATTCATAAGAAAAGGCAAATTGAAGAAAGTCATAGGAAAAGGAACTTGTATGTTGAGATTAGTGGTCATGTGTATTACTCAACTAACTTGTAGGTGCAAAAGAACTCTCATTACCATAAACCCAGAAAAGCCAAGCGTGTCTGGGTGCGTAAGTCTTAATTGTATTGCAGGTTGAAGTGAGATGCCTAGTTCCCTACAAGATGCAAATTGATGATTGGGACGCATAATTGAAGTTTTGATCTAGCTCATCTCACTTCAAAGGAATAACAAGGGAAATATGTCCTTTGTTAAAGAAAGATTTGTATGAAGAAGCAGAAAACAATGAAGGGAACTCCAAACGCTAATGAAAATTATGGAGGATCACATGGTGTTGACGTTAGTTCCCAATGATAATATCAATGGAACTACAAGTATCAGAGTCAATGATTCAAGGGGAACTGAGGTAAATAAGGAAATTTGTCACCTCAACTGCTTATAGTTCCCAAGTCCTATTGTTGGAATCATCTCGGTGGTCAAGGGGGAATTAAGGAACCCGGTTTGATGTTAAGGGGGAATATGCAATTCACTAATGATTATTCTACATCTAGTTATGTTCTTCTTTTCCTCATATATCATTCATGCCTATTTTAGATATGCCAGGTTCTACATGTTTGTCATCATCAAAAAGGGGGAAATTGTTAGGAAGTGGACTTTTGGGAACTCTAGTTCCCTATCTGGTTCCCTTCCTCAGTTTTCCTAGTTTTGACGATGACAAACACTTTGCTACTAATAATTCCACATGTGTAGTTGAGCAGGGAACTCAGGTTCATGGAAAGGAAGAATAGAACCTTAGAGGACATGGCTCGAACTATGCTCATCTCAAGTGGACTCTCTCAATCATTCTGGGCTGAGGCAATCAACACAGCTTACTACATCATCAATCGAGCCATGCTTCGGCCAATCATAGAGAAGACTCCTTATGAACTCCTAAGAGGAAGAGTTCCCAACATCTCACATCTGAGGGTGTTCGGATGCAAGTGCTTTGTGCACAATAATGGAAAGGACAATCTTGGCAAATTCGACCCAAGAAGTGATGAATGAATCTTCATTGGATATGCCTCAGGCAGCAAGGCATATAAAGTCTTCAACAAAAGGACTAAAAAGGTAGAAGAAAGTGTTCATGTTATTCTTAATGAAAAATCACTTGGAAGAATTGTGCAGAACACTACCACTCCCTTTGAAGATCCGTTCCCCAAGTCACCTCAAGAAGATCCAGATGAAGATGTCACTCAACCCAGTTCCTGAAATACCCCAAAGGTTATAATTATGGCAAAATGGTAAATAAAATTTTTGGATCCCTTAAAAATCAAAAGGGGGAAAAGAAATCAGAAATTGGGGCATAAAACCCCCTTCGGTCTTCTTCGTTCAGAGCGACCTTGCCTTCTTCTCCATGTGAGCTGCTCGTTCCCGCCGATGGACACCACCTCTGAATCCTGCCGGTCGCCACCTTCCCTCCTTGGTTCGGGTCGCGATGAGCTGGTGTGAGCCGCGGAGAATGGTGAGCTCAACCCAGCAACCCAGCAACCCAGATCCCGCGAGAGCTGCGGTTGTTCGTCGCTGTTGCGGTTCGCCGCCGCTGCTGTTCGTTCCGGCGAGGAGCCATGAGCTACTGCCGTGCCGCCGCCTCTGCTATGTAGCTGTTGTTGTTGTCGCGTGTTGCTGCTGCTGTTGTGCCCTTCTGCCATTGCTGTTGTTGCACTTCCGGCGACGAGGAGCCAGTCCCGGCGACGAAGACACCTCTGACGAGATTTGGATGAATTGCATGGGGCGGTGGACAGCCATAAATTCTGTTTTGGGCTGAGGTATGGGTACGTGAATTTTGGGTGTTTGATTTTAACTTTTTGGGAAATTTTGGACTGATTTTTGGTTGGTACTGTGCAGCTTGTGATTTTGGGAATTTGGGGTTGAATTTGGATGTGATTTGGCCTAATTAATTAGGTATGATTAGGGTTTGAATTTGGGGGGTTTGTTCGTAGTGGATTTGTATGGGTTAATTAACGCCATGGATTTGCTCGGATTGATTTTCGCAGGTTCGTTCGAGTTGGTTGGAGATCCCTGAGGTCGTGGTTGTCGAGTTTGAGGAAAGATAAATCTTGCTAACCCTTCGTATATTTTATAAAATTACTTTTGTCCCTATATTGATTCAGTAATTGATTTAGCCTTGCCTGAGTAAATTAATTTGGACTATTAGCTGTGAATTTGCTTGGTTGAATATGTGTGTGCGTGTGTTTTAGTAATTGTCTCTTGTCGGATATTGGTTGTAACTGCTGGTTGCCGTTGATTGTTGTGGATCGATTGATTGTGTGAGTAATCAGTGGTTCTGTGATTGGATATTTATTGTTTATTTGGTTGTTGTTTTGTTGACGGATATCGGTTATGTGTTTTGTTATTATTTATGTGCTGGGTTATTGGTTTTGTGCGGAACCTAGTTGAATGGTTGGTTGTTGTTGCCTCGTATCGTGTGCAATTAAATGTTGACGTGGTAGGCAATTGTGACTAAATGTGATTGATTGTTGTTGATAGTGTTTGTTGACACTTGTGTGTGTGTGTTGGGTTGTGAATGTCGACACCTGTGTGTGTTGGCGGTTGTGTGTTAAATTGTGTGCGTGCCGGCAGTTGTATGCTGGGATTGTGCATTTGTGTGTGAATGTTTGTATGTGAATGTGTGTATGCTGGGATTGACTGATGTGGATTGATTGTTGTTGTTTGATTGTGGCGGATTGATTGTTATGGATTGATTGTTGTGGATTGATTGTCGTGGATTGATTGGATTATTGATTTTAAAGTTTCTTGGTTGAATATATATATATGTGTGTGAAAATGTGTTAATAGAGGTCGTGTGTAATAATTGATTGGTTGTCGGTGTGGTGGTTCGATTGTTGTTAATTGGAGGTCGATGGGCCAAGGGTTGGAATGGATTTCACCCAACCGCGTAGGGTATACAAGGTATACGCCTACGTCGTTAAGGGCCAAGGATTGAAAGGGATTTCACCAAACCGCGTAGGGTATACAAGGTATACGCCTACGTCGTTAAGGGCCGAAGGTAGGAATGGATTCCACCAAACCGCGTAGGGTTTACGCCTACGTCGTTAAGGGCCAAGGGTTGAAATTGAATTGGAGGTCGAAGGGCCAGGTGATTATAGACTCACCAAACCGCGCAGGGTATACAAGGTATACGCCTACGTCGTTAAGGGCCAAGGGTTGGAATGGATTGGAGGTTGAATTGGAGATGTGTTGGAGTCGTTTGTGTTTCAGTGTTGAGTTATATTATTGTTGATTACAATTGGTTGATTGTTGTGATATCTATTATGTGTTGAATGTTGGTTGCGAACTGATTAAGTGATTTTGTGTTGAATGTTGGTTGTGTACCTGAGTAAGTGATTTTGTGATGATATTGACTGTGCGCTTGATTAAGTGGTTGTATTGGCGAATATTGATTGTGTGTTTTGGTTATTGGTTTTATGTTGGATATTGATTATTGGCTAGTGACTTATCGTTCAATATTAGTTCTTTATAAGGTGGATTTCTGTTGGTATGGTTGTTTATGGTAACTAGTGGATTATGAAGGTTGGTTGCGTTGATTGTTATTAGTTGTGGTTGTGGGTCATTGTTGGCCATTGGTTGTGGTTGTGAATTTACGTGTGCTATAGTGATTGATTGTAACTAATCAAGGTTGTGAACCTGAGTTGATTGAAAGTTGAATTTAGCATAGTGAAGAGCTGAATAAAGATGAGAAATGGATTGTTATGTGATAATGTGCGTATAGGTTTGAGATGTGGTTGGTTGGTCGGAGTGATATTGGTTAAGTATAGTTATATATATATATATATTGTGTGGTAGGTTGTTGTTTGACATGATTGGATTGTCGTGACAATGCTATGTGTTTTTAAACTGTATTGGCTTGAGGAGTCTTGCCAGTCTTTCAAAAGACTGACTAGCTTCGGTTTACGTGCCGCGGTTGGCTGGGGTATCGGGTCCCCCAGTCAATCTGGCTTTGCAGATTTAGCGCCATCAAGGAGGATCCTGATCACCGTCGGTTTTGGGTCGAAGGCTCTACTTTTGGTTTTGGACTTTGACTTGGTTGTACGTATCGTTTTGGTTTTGGACCTTGAAGTGGTCGAACTTGTTGTATTGGTTTCTGGTTTGTAAATTGTTGTATTTTCTGCACATTAAGTTTGATTGTAATTTCAAACTCTGGACAGGTTTTACAGGTTTTCCATTGTGCTGTTTTTGATATTATATATATGGGTTATGTTTTGCATTTTTTTTTCTTTTCACCCGCCTTATAATCCTTCCGGATTATGGCACTGTAGCACCACTAGCCTGGGGGTGTTACAGAAGTTGCCCTGCTGCACAGAATCCCCCACTGGTTCCTCCACCAGTTCCCATGGATAATGAACAACAATCCATTTCTGGGAACCATGGACATGACAACAATATTTGTGGAGACATCAACGATTCATCCTCTCACATGATCTTCAATGGAGAAGGTGATCCCAACCAGGAAGCTGAAGCTGAATACTCAACTCAAAATGTCTCCACATCAAATGCTCTAGCTCCCAACAGAGAAAGAAGAACCATCAAGCCTCCAGTCAGGTTCGAACATCTAACCTTCTTTGCTTTCAATGCTTTTCTGTCTATTGTGGAACCAAAGAACATAGGTGAGGCACTGAAGGATGCGGACTGGATCCAAGCTATGCAAGAAGAGCTCCATCAGTTTGAAAGGAACAAAGTATGGCATCTAGTTCCCCGTCCCAAGGATAAACACATCATAGGAACTAGATGGGTTTTCAGAAACAAGCTAGATGATACAGGAGTTGTGATAAGGAACAAAGCAAGACTTGTTACTCAAGGATACAATCAACAAGAAGGCATTGACTATGATGAAACATATGCTCCAGTGGCGAGGATTGAAGCAATAAGGTTGTTGATTGCTTTCGTATCACACAAAGGGTTCAAGTTGTTCCAAATGGATGTAAAGACGGCCTTCCTAAATGGAATTCTTCAAGAAGAAGTCTATGTCAAGAAACCACCTTGTTTTGAAGACGATGATCATCCAGACCATATCTACTTCTTAGATAAGGCACTCTATGGCCTCAAGCAAGCTCCCAGAGCTTGGTATGATCGTATTGCCCAGTTCCTACTCTCAAATGGCTACAGGCGTGGAGTCATTGATAAGACTCTCTTCATCCTAGAAGAAGAAGGTAACATCTTAGTGGTTCAAATTTATGTCGATGATATCATTTTTGGTTCCACTAACCTGTCCCTTGTAGACAAGTTCAAAGACTTGATGAGCAGTGAATTTGAAATGAGCCTCATTGGGGAACTCACCTTCTTCCTCGGATTGCAAATCACTCAAAAGAAAGATGGCATACAAATTCACCAACATAAATATGTCAGGGAACTACTAAAGAAGTTCAAAATGGATTCATACAAGTCCATCTCCACTCCCATATCCACCATTGCTCATTTGGACAAGGACCACTCAAGCCCTCTAGTGGAAGAGAAACTCTATAGAGGTATGATAGGCTCACTCATGTACCTAACCGCTAGTCGACCAGACATTGTTTTTGCTGTTGGTTTGTGTGCTAGGTTCCAATCTTGTCCAAGAGAAACCCACTTGGCTGCTGTGAAGAGAATACTTCGATATCTCAAGGGAACTGACTCCCTCTGTATTTGGTACCCCAAAGAATGTCCCTTTGAGCTGATGGGTTTCACTGATGTTGATTATGCTGGATACCTGGTGGATAGGAAGAGCACCTCTGGAATGGCACAGTTCCTAGGCCCTTGCCTTGTGTCATGGGGTTCAAAGAAACAAGTCTCAGTCTCTCTCTCCACCACAGAATCCGAGTACATAGCTGTTGCCTCATGTTGTTCCCAACTTCTTTGGCTAAAGCAACAACTCGCGGACTTTGGTATGTCTTATGGTCCCCTCTCTATTCTTTGTGATAACACGAGTGCTATAAACATTTCAAAGAATCATGTGCATCACACTAGGACCAAGCATATAGATATAAGACATCATTTTCTTAGAGATCATGTTGAGAAAGGAAACATCATTATGAAATTTTGTAGAACTGAAGATCAGGTTGCAGATATATTCACCAAAGCCTTGAATAGAGTTCCCTTCGAGAACCTTAGATTGGAACTGGGAATGATTCCTATAACCTAGTAGTGACCTTAGTTTAAAGGCTCATTTCCAGTTCCCCTGATTGACTAGTTTAAGATTTTTCACTTGTTGAGTCTTGATATCTATGTGTAATATATTTTGCTACAAACCCTCTTCTCCATAATGGTTTCTTAAAAAGGCTTAGATAAATTTTTCTAGTTCGTATCTTTTGGTCTTCATTATTCTTTCAACTTCTCCATTGTTCAAGTTTCTTTGTTGGCCCAAAAGTCACAATCTGATCATATTCTAACCCAACAATACAAGCCGAAATGATGATTGTGTACTATGACCCTCCCTTGCCTCATTGCACAATCTAATTCCCTATGATCCTCTTCTTAACCCTCTCTGGGAATTAGTGTGTGATGCGATAAATGACTTTCCCCGATTTATTTTATGGGAACGTACTTTCAGGTCCTATGTCTTAAAACCCCACATCAAAGGTTCCCATATATCCCTCTAGCACACTGAAAATATCGCCAGAAAGGAACTAGGATGGGCTACCCCTTAAACGGCTAGTAAGAGAATTGCTCCTCCCAAGACAGTATTTATGGCAATTCTCACAGCGTCAGAGACGTCTTCTCAGCCTTGAACAGTTGCCATTTTTTAGCATTTTATCTTTGAATTTGTGATCGTTGCAAAGGCGCAAAAGCTTCAAGAAAATTAGCCGTTTCAACTCTTCAGAGTTCCCAGAAATATCTCCAATGGCTTGATTCTCAACGGCTCCAAAATTGCTCAAAGGTTATTTAAGGTTTCCTGTTTGATTGAGCCGAGCACTCTGTTCTCTCACGCCTTCTCTCAATCTCATGTTCACCTGTCTCTCTCAAAACACAAAGCTCCTCAAATGGACAAAAAAAAACTTCAATCTTAACCTTGCTCAATTGGAGGTAATTAGGTCGATAAGATAACAACAGGCCAAGATGAAGGAACTGCAGAAAAGAAGGAAACTGAAGAGGAGGCCACTACGCTGCCATAGGAACGTCTCTCCTAGTTCCCAGTGCTATAACATCACAGTGTGCTAGTAGTTACCTAGGTTCCTACTCCCCTCTTCTATCCTTATTTTGTCTAATGTCCAGTTGGTTGTGCTCTTTTGTTTCTCTTTCCACTATGCATCTCTGGGCAATGTTCTTGACTTTAATGATTAATGAACTCTTATGGTAATGTTTCTAATGCATCATTTGTCTTTGCCTTAAGTTTCTATTATGGTCACTGTCATGGGTTTAACGCAAATTGTTTATTTCACATTGATATCCTATACTTGATAAGTAACTTGATCTTTTCGATGATGTCAAAAGGGGGAAGAATGGATAGGAACCTTGAACTATTGGAACTACTAGACCTATAGGAAATTTGAACCCGTTCTATTTCTGAGGGGGAACTTGAATAACTTAGTTCATCTGCTTAGGGGGAATTTGCAACTATTGAATGTTCTATCATTATTTTATAAAGTTGTAAATCTCTTAGCTCAACTGTTCTCATGAATTTCATGTCCTTATTATACTGCCAGGTTCGTTATATTTGTCATCATCAAAAAGGGGGAAATTGTTAGAAACGGAACTCTGGAACTTCAGTTCCCGTAAGAGTTCCTTTCCTCAGTTTCTCTACTTTTGAAGATGACAAATATTATGATACTAATGTTTTATCTCAAAGATGTGCTTGAAGGAACCACAGGATAGTTACTGAAACTATGGAAGCCAAACAAGATAAATAAACCAAGCAGACAAGCCAAAGGAACCCAGGTGTGCCCAGAAATGCAACATGTGACTTTGCGTTTCCCGAGAAATCTGGGAACATCAAACCTCGGACAAAAGGAGGTGAAAACGACTTGAGAGAAGCTTCCAAAAGCCTGCCACCATCCAAGAGCAAGACTCCAAGATGCCTAGAATAATGAACCTCGGACAGAGAAAGGTGAAAGCGACAGGACATGGAACATGTCGTTGTCCAGAAGACAGTTCCCAAGCGCCCAAAGTGTTGAACATCGGACAAAGGAAGTTGGAGAACGACTTGGCTGAAGAGGTTGACTAACCTAGAAGGATTCCGAGCTGCCTAGGTTGTTTGCACATGCCAAGAACAACGTGGACCAAGGAGAACCACTTATCCTAGGGCAAGCTCAATATGTGGAACCAAGAGAAGAAGAAGCTGCGAAGAATCCTCTATAAAAGGAAGACTAACTCAAGAGTTATCTTCAAGCACTGAAATACGACTCACACACATTAGCAAATATCCAGTGTGAACCTTCAAACAAGATCATCAAAGAAAACCGAGATCAAGAGGAACCAGTCAAGGAATAGAAGAGCTGAGTGCTAAGTTCCTGTGACTGTAAGTGATAGTTCCTAGGTGCGAAGGTCTGTTTCTTGGATTAATTATTGATTGTGTTAAGTTATCTAGGATTGCCTAACTGTGTGTAAGGCAAAGAAACTGTGTGTTTGTTCCTAGGATAAGCTGTAACCAAAAGAGATAAGAAATCAAGAAGTAGACCTTGAAATCCTTTCGAAAGAAAGGTAATGGTTTTTATCCTGGATTGCTAGTTGGCAATCAAAGGTTTCCACTATAAGGAACTTGTCATTTGTTTGATTGTTTATTTCCGCTGCGAAGGGAACTTAGAATCCATATTCTGAGTTCCTTAAGTTATTATCTAACAATCACGATCCTACACAGCAGCAGTAAGCTCAGGAATAGATAGGCTCATGCAATACTTAACAACCAATCAGTACTCGACATGCAATCAATTCTCAAATTTGATAAGGCGTTTGTCGTAGACACCTATCAAATAAACCTCAAAAACCTAACTAATGTAGTCTGGTAAGTAAGGGTCGAATCCCACAGAGAATCAAGCTATATATCCTGTTTGCCAAAATGTTCACCAATTGATAACAAAGACAAAGGGGGGGGGGGAGTTTATATGAATCTAACAAAGAAAATGATAAATAAAACATAAATAGTTTGGCTAGACAAATATCCGCGGTTTTACCATTGTAAGTCTTCCCCTCCGAAAAAAAAATCGAAAAAAATAAAATAAAATTCTGAAGACACCGCGACTGTGGCCTTAAAACCGCGACCGCGGCCCAGCTGTCCGATTGTTACTACGAGAGACGGCGCACATCATGCTGCCAAAGAGGAGACATTAGCCCGACATTTTTATTTGGCACAGATGATGGCCCGACATTAGACAGTTGATGAGGAGGAGCTTCAGAGACCAATGCAGATATGATTATTGATATGGAGCGATAGAGCCCGCTACACGATTACACTAGGGCTCCAAATCTGTGTTCAAAGAAGGCCTGTGCGACCCCGTTTCTTTGATGTACCACTTCACCTTACAGTGGATCTATTTGTTTGCACGAGGAGTTTGCTTGAGTAGGACCGCCACAACACCAGAGACTTGTGTTTTCAATGATTTACCGCCAGCACCAACGTCCAAGTCCAGGCCACCTCGGCAACAGTGTGAGTACTTTTCTGCCTTCCCTAGTGCTTCATCTTTTAGTCTTTCATTACATTGAGGACAATGCAATATTTAAGCATGGGGGAGTGATCTATACTTGCTAGTCGTCTGAGAAAAAAAAAAGGAAAAAAAATCCTAGGCTAAGCTGAAAACCCGAAAGGGCGGCTTAGGCAATAAGCAGATGGCCCAGACCAGCATTAGGTTGGGGTAATAAGAGGTTGTAAAGTGATGTGAGGAATGGTGAGCCCATCTATAGAAAAATGAAATGAGTGGCTAGGTGAAAACCCGAAAGGGCGCCTGGGCAAAATGAGTGAAAAGAAGAAGAGTGATTATTAGGATTCCTCATTTTTCCTGGCGTGGTGACATAAGTGTTGGAGATATAAGGAGGATTCGGGTAGGTCACTCTGGGAGTTATAAGAAGTTAGACTGGAGCTAGGATTAGATGATCACTTTCACTCTATGGTGTTCAGGCTAAGCTTGGGGGAAGTACTCTGCTTTCCTTGAAGCTTGTGTGTTGTGGTGTTGTGTTGGTACTGTGGAGATTCATGATTAGGTGCAGTTCTTAGTGGATAGGTTTGTTGTGCTTCCTGAGACCTTGGGTATTTCATTGGAGGAGTAAGTTTTTATTAGCTTACACGAGGACGAGCAAGGTTTAAGCATGGGGGAATTTGATACGCTCTACTTTGTAGTGCGTAACTAGGAGTTGTTACTGGATATTAAGTACCATTTTGTGTGGGTTTAGAAGATATTTGAGGAGAATGGAGTTGTAGAGAAGAAGTGGCGGAAAGGAGGATTTTAGTGCATATTGTGAAGACATTGAAGATAAAGCGAAGCCACCACAAGAGAAGACCGCAAGCGAGTAGTAGAAGTTGCGGCAGAAACCGCGGGCGCGGAATCGTGGTCGCGGTTTACGAAGGAGACGCGGGTGAACACCAGGAAAATCCGCGGGCGCGGAAATATTTCCGCGGTAGCGAATTGGCGACGAAGCAGCTGCAAGGTTACAAAGAGCAAATCGCGGTCGCGGATCCATGCGCGGCGCGTTTCGAGATTTTCGTCCGAGATCTTTTATTTATTTTATTTTATTCCCTTTATTATATTTTTAGGAGATTATTGTTATATTTTTAGGAATAAGGGTTTTGGTAAGTCTATATATTCATTCTTTAGAACATCATATTAGAGAGTTCGTTTTTTCTCCTTCTTCATCTTTTCCCTTTTCTTTGTTTTTACCTTTGTTTTGTTTTTGGCTAGACAATTGAAACCTTGGTTTGAATTTGATTGTGAGATTATTCCTTTACTTTATCCTTGAATGTTATTGATTCTCTTTCTCTTCATCCCATTGAGTTTTATTGATTTCTCTAGCATGGTCAACTAGTAGTTATTGGTATTATTCATACTGCAGGATTAGGGTTTTGAATTCTATTGGTTTATCTAGTTCATCGTTTTGTTGTGATTAGTATTATTAGTATTGGTTTCCCTAGCCTGACAAACTAGTTGAGATTGATATTATCTATAGTGTTGGTTCCCTTAATCTGGTCAACTTGTTGAGATTAATATTGTTCATCCCTAATTCAGAGTAGCAACTATGATATTCTAGAACGGGTTGGAATAGTTTATTGTATAGAGAATTGATTGCATGTCGAGTACTGACTGGTTGTTAAGTATTGCATGAGCCTATCTATTCCTTAGCTTACTGCTACTATTAAATTGAATCTTGATAGTTTCTTGATTGTTTAATAGTTGGGATTATCAAGACTGGTTGGATTGGTAATTAATTTAGAACAGGGATTAGGACATTCATGAGAATTGAGAACTAGGGATAATCAAAGATCGATCAACCAAACTGAAGGTGGATATTTGTGTAGCCAAGCTATTTATGCTTTATCTATTATTTTTCTTAGTTAGATTCATATAAACTCCCCCCTTTGTCTTTGTTATCAATTGGTGAACGATTTGGCAAACAGGATATATAGCTTGATTCTCTGTGAGATTCGACCCTTACTTACCGAAGCTACATTAATTAGGTTTTTTGAGGTTTATTTGATAGGTGTCTACGACAAACACCTCATCAAACTTGATTCCACAAGCAAAAAGAGGTTGGACTCCTATCAAATCCCTGGCAACGGCGCCAAATTTGATGAGGGGTTTGTCGTAAACTCTTATCAAATTACCTCAAAAACCTAACTAACGTAGTAGGGTATATAAGGATTGATCCCACATGGAGATAAACAATCTTCCTAATTGCAAAGGTTGTATGCCAATAGTAGCAAAAGGGAGGATTTAGGTTTGTATCAAGTAACAATGTAAATCAATGCAAAAGATGTAATCAATGGGTGAGAAGTAACTTAGCCAGACAAATATCCACACTTCAGTTTGATTGGTTGATCCTAGATTATCTCCAATTCCTACCAATAAATATTCCTATTCCGATCTTATGTATATAGACAGGTCAACTAGCCCTGAAAATACTTACCATTAAACAATCAAGAAACCATCAAGATTCAATCTAACGGCAGCAATAAGCATAGGAATTAAGCATGATACATGCAATACTTAACAACTAGTCAGTACTCGACATGTAATCAATTCTCTTCACAATAAACATTCACAACTAGTTCCTGTAAATCGTGGTTGCTACACAAGATAAGGGATTTCAACTAGAAATATCCAAACCCTAGCAATAGAAAATCACTAATATCAACTAGATGATCAGGCTAGTCAAATCAGCAAGAATCAATGGGATGAAGCACAAAGAGAATCAATATAATCAAAGGAAAGGAAATAGAGTTATAATCTCACAACCAAATACAAACGAAGGCTTCAATCGTCAGACTAAGCAATGGTTGCTTAGTTCTTCATAGTCTTCAAAGCATAAAAACTCTAAGGGAAAATAATGAACGATAAAGTGATGATCATGAAAAGGTTGCTAACAAAGAGAGGTAAATAACCTAGCAAAACCTAATTCCTAAGATAAGAAATAATATCTTCCTAAAATATAATAAACGGAATAAAAATAAAATAAAATAAAAAGAAATAAAATAACAAAGATCTCGGACGAATCGTCGACGCGCTTTGCGCCAGAAGGGAAATCCGCGACCGCGGCCAATCTTCCGCGCCCGCGGAAATGCCTGTAGTCTTCATCTGCTTATGTCGTCCTTCCGCGCCCGCGGCCTATCCTTCCGCGCCCGCGGTTTGTGCTCTGCCACGATCTTTAGCTTCTTCCGCGCTCGCAGCCTTCACTCGGTGCATGCTTCGCCTTCACCGCTCCTTAATGTCTTCAATACTCCATTAAAATCTCATTTTCACTAATTCTTCTCTACAACTCCATTCTCCTCAAATATCTTCTAAACTCACACAAAATGGTACCTAATATCCAGTAACAACTCCTAGTTATGCACTACAAAGTAGAGCGGATCACTAAGGATAGTGACTGTGGCGGTGGTGAGGGCGAGGCAGAGTGGGTGGCAGGGTCCGGGGTGAGCACAATGTGACAAACAAAGTGGCGAAGAAGAACAGACGACTGTCGTAGCCTCGTGTTTTGCCGTGCCACTATGGGTGGTGGGGACGAGGACTGTGGCGAGACAGTCGAATGGGAGGATAGCGCGGGAGGAGAAGGACTCCCCCTGTCGTCGGACGACGCTGGCAATGGTAGGTGGTCATCGTAAGCTGCGGGCGAGAGAGGTGCACCCGGCGGAGGAGCAGGGGTGGACTCAAGTGTCGGAGATGGTGTTGTATACGGAAAGTGGGTTTCGTAGAAGACGACGTCTCGACTGATGAAGTTAGCACCTGTCTCCAAATCATAGAGACTCCACCCGCGTTTTCCTTGAGGATACCCAATAAAGATGCAGCTGCGACTACGAGAGGAAAATTTATCTTGAGTACGAGGTATCTTGGATGCGAAGCAAAGGAAACCAAAGACCCGAAGGTGTTTGTAGGAGGGCGGACGACCGTGTAGAAGGTCAAACTGGGACTTGCCTTGCAAAAGAGGCATTGGAGTCAGATTTATAAGATGCGCCGCAGTTTGGACGCATTCACCCTAAAAATCCAATGGTAAGCTAGCATGAAACCACAGGGTACAGGCGAAGTTAAGCAACTGGCGATGCTTGCATTCGACCCGACCATTTTGTTGAGGCGTGCTGACACACGACGTCGCGAAGAGAATGCCCTTTTCAGCAAAGTAAGGGCGCAATGGCAAAAATTCAGTCCCGTTGTCAGAGCGAACGCGTCTGACAGACTTGGAGAACTGTGTGGTGACAGTGTCGCATAAATTCTTGAATAATGCAACAACCTTAGTTTTCTCAGCAAACAGATAAACCCATACAGGTCGGGATTAATCGTCAACAATAGTGAGAAAGTAAGAAGCCCTAGATGAGGACTTAGTGCTATACGGACCCCAAACATCACAATGAACGAGGTGAAACAAATCCTCAGCTTTATTAGAACTAATGGGAAAAGAAGAACGACAATTTTTTGCTTTATAACAAGTGTCACAAGGCTGTATTAAATCTAAGCTAGCACTGGTAATTTCAAACTCAAAAATAGAAGATAAGACAGATGAAGATGGGTGACCTAAACAAGAGTGCCGCAAGGCAGCCAAACCCTTGGAAGACTGAGCTGATGATGTGCAAATTCCCATGCCAAGCGCTCGAAGCTAATAGACCCCTCCACGTTGCTCACCCATGCCAATCACTATCCTCGAACTGATTTCCTGAAGAACACATAATTTGTTCATGAGAAGGACAAGAAAATGAAGAGCAAAAGTCAGTTATGCAAAAGAAATCAAATTACAACTGAGATTAGGTACATAAAGCACATTAAGTAGTTCCAAGGAACCAAATTGCAATCTGCCTGCGTGTAAGGCCGTGGAATTCAGATAACACAATGGTTACTGTTGCAACGTCACTGATATCAAAAAGAAGGTTGCGATCTCCTGTCATATGATATGATGCCTCAGTATCAAGTATCCAAGGAACGGAAGACATACCAGAATGATCAGTACCCGAAGACTTGGATTGCAAGGAGTTAAACAAACTGATTATGGTGCCCCACTGTTCGTTGGAGAGGGCCGGACCGAAAGCTCGGTGAGAACGAAGGTTGTAGTTGCCGCGGATCCGATGGCATCTTACTGAACAACATTCGCCTGGGTAGGGTTTCCGCGGCCTCGCCCACGTCCAGCAGGAGGGGCAGTGTCGTTGGTCTTTGTCTGAGCCGCATGCTTCTCCTTAACCCAATCTGGAAGGCCATGGAGTTGGAAGAAGGTCGTGTGTTCATGCCCAGATTTACCGCAATGAGTGCAAGTAAGAGATTTGCGCTCCGTAGAAGGACCGAGACGACGAGCAACGAGAGCGAGAGACTTTGGTGTTGCATCGCGGGCATAAACGAGAGATTTATGGCGTTTGTTGGAATGGAACGTCAGTTCCCATGGAGTTCCCTTCCTCTGTTTCTCTTGTTTTGACGATGACAAACATTTGAACTTAACTGACTATTCTAATGTTTAATCTATAGCTGAAAAGATAAGGGAACCAAGTCCAAAGTGAGCGAAAATCAAGATCAATGGAATTGGATGGGAACCGCATCACATCAGCGTATCTGAGGAAATCTCACAGAATCTCTGAGAAGATTTACTTGCCAAATCTGGACGCCTCCAAACGAAGTTCTTAGGCGTGTTTACACATAGAGTATCTTTATATGATTGTGTAAATTAGGATTCGGTTTAGGGGATATTTTGTATCTTATTATTGGTAAGATATAAAATATGTCATCTTGGATTTATGGAATAAAATCATTCAAAGAATATCTTGTCCGAGATCTTTCCTTGACAATTTTATTGTATAAATACTCGATCATACCAGGGTTTCATTTATGCATTTTTTTACTAGCTTGAGAGTGAATCTGTGAGACAAAGAAGAAGACGAAGTGTTCGAGTTGAAAATTGTCGAAGTAAGTCTATTGTGTGTTAATCTATGATTTCTAGAGAACTAGGTTTAGTCTTAGTGAGATAGACTGAAACGAGATAGTTCGGAAGTTGTAATCGCATATTAATATACAAGTAGACCGTTTGAAATCCTCGAAAGAGGGGTGATTTTTATCCTAGATAACTAGTTGGTTATCAAAGGTTTCCACCTTAAGTAATTGTTCTTGATAACTTGTTTACTCGTTATTCCGCTGCCCATAGGAACTGAACACATTTGTGTCTCAGTTCCCTTGAAACTAACGCACAGATCCTACAATTGGTATCAGAGCTAGTGCTCTAGATTGTGTGTTTACTAAGCAGGTTGTCAAGATGTCTCACAACAACGAACCTGAACTCGGTGTCTCCATCAACAAGCCTTACATCCTTAAGAATGGACAAATCAACTGGTGGACGCAACAACTTATTGGCTTCATGCAAACCAACGACATGCAATGCTGGTATGTCTTGGAGAATGGGAACTATCCTAAGCCAACTGATTCAAAGGATCCCACCAAGCTTCTACCTATCTCTGAATGGACTCAAGAGCACTTCAATCAACAAGAAAAGAATGCCAAGGCTCGTCAATACATCCTGAATGCATTGACAAAAACTGATCAAGACAAAGTCATTGGCATCAACAATGCTAAGGAGATGTTGAAAGCTCTGAGGGAATTCAACCTGGGAAGTGAAGACCTTCAGAATAGCAGGAAATTTGATCTACAAGGAGAATACCACAGATTCAAAATGCTTGAAACTGAAAATGTCTCATCTTATCACTCTCGTTTTAAAATCCTATGCAATGAACTTATAGCTTGTGGTGTAGAACCTGAAGAGTGGTCCAAATCCATGGTGATTATCAACGGACTTAACTCCAAGTTCGAAATGACACAGAGCATTATGCTACAAACTCCTTCCATTAGAGTTCTCCATGTTCAGGAACTCATTGGTCAACTCCAGCGACAAGAAGACAAGGCTAAGGGAAATGAGCAAGTGAAAACTGATCAGAGCATTGCCCTGATGCTGACCAAAGTCATGGAAAGGCTGAAAACTGATGAAAACTCTGATGAAGAAAATGATGATGAGATCACTGCTCTTCTGACTCGCATTGTAAGGAACTTTCAGAAAGGCAAGGTCCCTAGGAAAGACTTCAAGAGGGAACACAAGGAATTCAGATGCTACCAATGCAACCAGGTTGGGCATCTTGCTAAGAATTGCCCAAACAAGAAAGTGGATGCTGAACCACAACAGAAAAAGGCGTTGGTTGCTACATCCACATGGGGTGACAATGATGAAGAATCTGAAGGGGAACCAGACGACTTATGCACTAGACAGTGTCTGATTGCTGAAACGTCATCTATAAGGGAACTCGATAACAGTTCCCTTGACGTCTGTCTCATGGCAAGTACAGACCCAAGTGCTGACTTAGACCCTACTAAACCTGAGGTATCGTCTGTTAAACTCACTGAAACTCTCTCTAAGTATGATAAAAAGCACTTGATTAAACTGATTATCAAACTTAGCGATGAAAACAACTCTCTGCAAGAAAAGATAACTGAAAATGAAGAAGAAATTTCTTGCTTAACTGATGAGAATGTTGTTTGGTGTAAGAAATTTGAGGATGCTTCTAAGTCTAGTAACACCTCGCATGTCATTTGTCCTATGTGTGATTTGCATGATAAACTGAATCTTGGTAACAGTTCTCTTGCTAGTTCCTCTCCTGACCATGAATTGTTGATGTCTATCATTGATAAACTTGACTCTCTCTCTGATTGCATTCATGAAAAGACTGTTACTCAAACTGTTTTTGTGAGACCTAGGGCTGGAATAGGTTATCTTCCAAATGACTCATCTGACCCCCCTTGTCATGCTCATAGTGACCTTGATAAAGTGTCTAGTGATCTTCAGGCTAGAAATGAAAGACTTGATTTAGCTCTTCAAACCTCAAACTGCAAAAATGAATACTTGCAAGAAAGAATCAAGGTCCTTGAAAATGAATCTAATGAAAACCTTCCATGCGCTCCAAATGATTCTAAGATACATGAGATGTATAAGGGAATTGGGCGAAATACTCCCAGGAAAAAGGTTGACCTAAGGGAAAGAAAGAAAGCCAACTCAGTTCCCTTTCGTAAAAAGGGTAAGTACCTCTGGATTCCCAACAATCGGGTTTGCTGGTACTGTGGGAACCAAGGTCACAACATTGACGAATGCAACAAGAAGGAAAAGGACGAGGAAAAGGCCTATATGAAGAGAAACTATATGAGGAAAGATAATAGGCAAATAACTGAAATTTCTGACTTGAATGATCCCTATTATTATTATTCTCCTTCTCAGGGAACTGATCATGTTAATCCACCTAGGAACTCTCCTCCTAACAAACCCGGAAAGGGTCAGCCGACCTGGGTTCGTAAGAAATGGTGTTTAATTGTGCAGGCTGAAGTGAGTAAAGAAGAAAAATGGTACATAGACAGTTGAGCTTCATGCCATATGACTGGAAACAGGAAGAAATTACACTCACTTCAGAAATACAACGGAGGAAATATTTCCTTCGGAGACAAGAGAAAATGAGCCATTTGTGGCGTTGGATGCGTGGACCTAACTGACAAAGTACAGGTAAGTGATGTTCATCTTGTTGATAATTTGGGTTTTGATCTAATGAGTGTGTCTCAGCTTTGCGACCAAGGGGAGAACCATGTCTTATTCACTCCCAAAGAATGCTTCGTGCTGAATCCAGAGACACACAAAACTCTATTGAAAGGGAAACGCTACAACAATGTCTATATCGTAGACACAAGCTTCATTCCTGAGGAAAATCTTTGCTTGTCTTCTATAGCTGATAGAACGAAAATATGGCATCAAAGACTTGGCCATGCTAGCCCTCAGCTTATTCATAAGCTACACAAGAAGGAACTGGTGAGAGGACTTTCCTCTGTTCAAATTGAAAAGGACAACATTTGCTCAGACTGTGTAAGGGGGAAACAGGTACGTAGTTCCTTTAAGTCAAAATCTGAGATCAGTTCCTCTCATCCTCTTGAGCTTGTTCATATGGATTTATGTGGTCCCATGCGTACTCAAAGCTTTGGAGGGAACAGGTATATTCTTGTACTTGTTGATGATTTATCTCGCTTCACCTGGACCATTTTCATAAAATCAAAAGATGAAGTATTTGACAGGTTCTCAGCTATTGTTCCTACTCTTGAGAACTCCCTTGGGCACAATCTTCGTGCCATACGTTACGATCATGGAACTGAGTTCAAAAATGCCAAGTTTCTAACCTTTTGCAGGGACAAGGGAATCTCTCATAATTTCTCAGCTCCTCGCACTCCTCAACAGAATGGAGTTGTTGAAAGGAAGAATAGGACCTTGGAGGACATGTCTCGTACTATGCTCCTATCTGTTGGTCTTCCTCACATGTTTTGAGCAGAGGCAGTCAACACCGCGTGCTACATTCTGAATCGTGCCATGCTTCGCCCTATGACTGAGAAGACATCCTATGAGCTCCTGAAAGGCAGAGTTCCCAACATTTCCCATCTTCGGGTCTTCGGGTGCAAATGCTTTGTGCACAATAATGGCAAAGATCCAATTGGGAAATTTGATCGCAGAAGCGATGAAGGGATATTCCTTGGCTATGTCAGCAACAGCAAGGCTTACAAAGTGTTCAACCTTCGAACTCAAAAGATTGAGGAAAGTGTTCATGTTGTGTTTAATGAATCTGCCTTTTCTAACATATAACAGGAACCCTCTAGCAATCCAACTGCTGATGATGACTTCGATGAAGCCATCCACTCATCTACTCCTGAGTTCTCTCTAAACCTGTCTAGAGACTATGTTGGGAACTCGTCTGACTCTGCAGTGTAATTCTCTCCTGCCTCTCAGCATCATGATCAACAAAATGATACTCCATCGACTGAGAGTCACCAAGTCATCGGAACGCCTGTTCAAGCTCCCAACTCTAGGGAACTCATCTCCTCCGATGCTCCTGCTCCCAGTTCCCATGCTGAAGGGAACTCTGATGATCATGCTGTAGGGAATTCTAATGATCATGTTGTAGGGAACTCTGATGTCACACATCCTGTTGTGACCAATGACTCAATACATGTTCCCAACTACAAGTACAAAGGATCTCATCCCGTGGATCTAATCATTACTCCATATCACAAACCAGGTCCGTCCACTAGATCCTCTCTGAATAACTTTTGTGCTTTCAATGCCTTCTTATCTCTTGTAGAACCCAAGAACTACAAAGAAGCACTCACTGACCCAGACTGGATTCATGCAATGCAAGAGGAATTACATCAATTTGATCGTAACAAAGTCTAGCGCTTAGTTCCCTGTCCTCCCAACAGAACCATCATAGGAACTAAGTGGATCTTTCGCAACAAGCTTGATGACTCAGGTGTCATCACAAGGAACAAAGCTCGTCTGGTAGCTCAAGGGTATAATCAACAAGAGGGAATTGACTACGATGAGACGCTTGCTCTTGTTGCAAGAATGGAGGCTATTCACCTAATGATTGTCTTTGCTGCTCACAAAGGATTCCAGCTCTTCCAAATGGATGTCAAAACTGCCTTCCTAAATAGAATTCTTCAAGAGGAAGTGTATGTCAAGCAGCCCCCTGGATTTGAGGACAGAGATCATCCTGACTACGTCTACTTCCTAGACAAAGCTCTCTATGGGCTAAAGCAGGCTCCCCGTGCATGGTATGATCGTCTTGCTCAATTCCTGTTATCCAATGGATACAGAAGAGGTTTGATTGATAAAACTCTCTTTTTATTGGAAGTTAAAGATGATATCTTGGTTGTCCAAGTCTATGTCGATGATATTATCTTTGGTTCCACTAACCTCTCTCTTGTAGAAAAGTTCAAGAACCTAATGAGCAGTGAATTCGAGATGAGCATGATTGGGGAACTGACCTTCTTCCTAGGTCTTCAAGTGAATCAGCTCTCTGAAGGAACTCAGATCCATCAACAGAAGTATGTGAAGGAACTACTTCAAAAGTTCAAGATAGACACTTGCAAACACTTTGCCACTCCCATTTCCCCAACAACCAAGATGACGCTGGAAGAGTCTGATCCCAAGGCTGATCAATCATTATACAGGCAAATGATTGGTTCCCTTCTCTACCTAACCGCTAGTAGACCAGATATTATGTACTCTGTGTGTCTTTGTGCTCGCTTTCAGGCTGACCCTCGCTCCAAGCACATGGCCGCTGTGAAAAGAATTCTCCGTTATCTGAAGGGAACTGACAATCTCTGTCTTTGGTACCCCAAACATTGTGACTTCGAGCTCCTCTCCTACACGGATGCTGACTATGCTAGATTCCTCTAGAATAGAAAAAGCACATCTGGTATGGCTCAGTTCCTTGGTCCCTGCCTGGTCTCATGGGGCTCCAAGAAGCAAACCTCCATGTCTCTCTCCACCACTGAGTCCGAATACATTGTTGTTGCTGCTTGATGTGCTCAACTGCTCTGGTTCAAACAACAACTCGCGGACTTAGGTAAATCTTATGGCCCTCTCAAAATTCTTTGTGATAATACTAGTGCCATTAGCATCTCTAAGAATCATGTATTTCATTCCAAGTCTAAGCATATTGACATAAGGCACCACTTTTTGAGAGATAACATGGAAAAAGGGATCATTATTATGGAACATTGTCGTACTGAGGAACAAATTGTTGATATATTCACAAAAGCCCTTAATCGAGAACCTTATGAGTACTTTAGACTCCTTCTTGGAATGATTTACATAGCTTAGCGGTTCTGAGTTCCCTTGCCTATTTCCCTGGTATTGACTAGTTATATGACTTATTATTTTCTTTGGTAACTAGTTGGGAACTGTGTTTACTGCTTTTCTTGTCCATCTCTACCTTCATGTGTTTATTGTTATGATATTAGTTGGACATTCTTCTCGCCTTCATGCGTTGTGTGAATATCTTGATTGCATTTCTTTCAACAATATATAATCAATCTGATCTCTGAACCCACATTATAAGCCGAAAGGATGATTGATTATAAGTTGTCCCTAACCTGGCTTCCCTATTAGTTCCCTATGAACCTTCTTCTGATTAGTCCACAACTGGGAACTTACTAGTTTAGAGTCAAAATTGCCTTCCTGCTATTTATATGCTTTTGGATGTGTACTTTTCATGATTTAAATACCCACTACATATATGCATCCAAAGCCTTCCCTAGCTAGGTACTTCTAAGAAACTAAGGGGAACTGAAAAGGTCGCTGCTTGTGTGCTTTCTCTGTCGTCGTCTCGGATATTGTGTATCCTTCCTTTACTGTGTTCAGAGATAATCATGATGAAACCCTGCAAATTATGTCCGATTGTGAACGTTGAGGATGTGATGTGATTCTGATCCGTTGCCTTTGGAAAAAAAAAAGGGAACTGAGCTGTTGGATCATTATCCTTAATATGCAAGCTTGCCACTCTCATCCATCGCACTCTCTGCCTTACCCCTCAATCATCAAAGCCCTGCTGACAACACTTGGTGTGTCCCCAGAGTCCTCCTCAAAAGACGATGTATCAGCACTAAATGGATATGACTTACATCAACCGTCTCCGGGTTAATGAGGAAAAGGAGGTTAAGCCTAAGAGGACTCGTGCTGCCACTGACCCATCTGTGCATGAGACCTCCGACCTCCAGATTGTCACTGTTGCCATCTCTGCTGAGCTCAAGGAACTCACTGCTGTTGTGAAGGAACTGACTGTTGCCTTCAACTCTCTTGCGGCTGCATTGATTGCCAAGTTGCCTCCCAGTTCCTCTTGAATTCCCTATGTTGTCTCTGGCTTCGTCTCCCTAGGAACTCCCCTGCTCACTAGCTGCCCTGCTTTGTTGGTTTTTTTTTCTCTTCGTGATCTTGTTTGTTTGCTCTTCGTGTGTTTGCTAGCTGCTTTGTGCATCTTTTGTTATAATTAATGAATATTTGTTTGCTCAGTTGCGACTTGCCATTTGCTTTGAACTTGTTCCTCTCTGGGTTACCATTTGAAACTAATCTATCTTTTCGATGATGTCAAAAGGGGAAATATACTCTGGAATCTTGGAACCAATAGGACTGGTGTATTTCTAAGGGGGAACTAAGTACTATGTTCAAAAATTAAGGGGGAACTATGAAGCATTTATCCCAGTAGCTCTGCTTCCTTAATATGTCAATTAACTTGCCTATTGGTTTTGTGCTTATTACTGGTATTAGTTTATCATCATCAAAAAGGGGGAAATTGTTGGAATGGAACTCTTTGGAACGTCAGTTCCCATGGAGTTCCCTTCTTCTGTTTCTCTTGTTTTGACGATGACAAATACTTGAACTTAACTGGCTATTCTAGTGTTTAATCTACAGCTGAAAAGATAAGGGAACCAAGTCCAAAGTGAGCGAAAATCAAGATCAAGGGAACTGGATGGGAACCGCATCGCATCAGCGTATCTGAGGAAATCTCACAGAATCTCTGAGAAGATTTACTTGCCAAATCTGGACGCCTCCAAACGAAGTTCTTAGGTGTGTTTACACATAGAGTATCTTTATATGATTGTGTAAATTAGGATTCGGTTTAGAGGATATTTTGTATCTTATTATTGGTAAGATATAAAATATGTCATCTTGGATTTATGGAATAAAATCGTTCAAAGAATATCTCGTCTAAGATCTTTCCTTGACAATTTTATTGTATAAATACTCAATGATACTAGGGTTTCATTTATGCATTTTTTGACGAGCTTGAGAGTGCATCTGTGAGACAAAGAAGAAGACGAAGTATTCGAGTTGAAAGTGTCGAAGTAAGTCTATTGTGTGTTAATCTGTGATTTCTAAAGAACTAGGTTTAGTCTTAGTGAGATAGATTGAAACGAGATAGTTCGGAAGTTGTAATCGCATATTAATATACAAGTAGACCGTTTGAAATCCTCGAAAGAGGGGTGGTTTTTATCCTAGATAACTAGTTGGTTATCAAAGGTTTCCACCTTAAGTAATTGTTCTTGATAACTTGTTTACTCGTTATTCCGCTGCCCATAGGAACTGAACACATTTGTGTCTTAGTTCCCTTGAAACTAATGCATAGATCCTACAACGTTCTTCCTAGACCACAAGTGCGTACACACGATTAAGGCCAGACAATGGTTCTTAGGACATAATGGACGAGCGAAGAGTGTCAAAAAAGGCATCGTCCAAGCCCATTAGAAATTGATGGACACGTTCAATCTCCCGTTCTTGAGAGAGAGACCCTCCGTGAGACGACATTCGCACTTCCCACAATTGCATGTGTGAGGTGGTACGTACTGTTGAAGCTCGTCCCATAGCTTCTTAAGTGTGCCATAATAGGCAGACACGTTTTGACGTTGCTGACGGTAGGAAGCAATCTGAGATCGTAGTTGAAGAATGCACATGCCATTCCCAACGGAAAATCGTTGGCGGAGGTCTTCCCAAAAGTTCTTTAACAGTGTCAAAGTAGGTGATGGATGATCGAAGAAGTGGATCGATGGAGGTCACCACCCAACTGACAAGCATCGAATTGACGTTATACCAGTCGTCAAGGTCTGGCAAATCAACAGTCGGGCGAGCAATAGAGCCGTCGATGAAGCCAAGTTTCCGTTTTGCACGGAAAGAAGTACGCATAGTTGGTAATTATCCCCTTTGAGAACAACCGGACAAATTTGGAGACCCGGATGATCTGAGGGATGTAGATAATAGGGAGAGGTATAATCCAACGCGGCGTTTGGGAGAGACATCGTCGGACGGCATGATGATAATAGGGTGGAAGCAAAGAGAACGGCGGGCGGCGCCACTAGGGGAGGAAACAAGGAGGGGGCGGCAGGTGAAAAAAATAGGTTTGTGTTTAACGTAGCTCCGATACCATGTATATTATGATATGTGGGATAAAAGTTGTAGGATCGTGATTGTTAGAAAATAACTTAAGGAACTCAGAATATGAATTCTAAGTTCCCTTCGCAGCGGAAATAAACAATCAAACAAATAACAAGTTCCTTATAGTGGAAACCTTTGATTGCCAACTAGCAATCCAGGATAAAAACCACTACCTTTCTTTCGAAATGATTTCAAGGTCTACTTCTTGATTTCTTATCTCTTTTGGTTACAGCTTATCCTAGGAACAAACACACAGTTTCTTTGCCTTACACACAGTTAGGCAATCCTAGATAACTTAACACAATCAATAATTAATCCAAGAAACAGACCTTCGCACCTAGGAACTATCACTTACAGTCACAGAAACTTAGCACTCAGCTCTTCTCTTCCTTGACTGGTTCCTCTTGATCTCGGTTTGCTTTGATGATCTTGTTTGAAGGTTCACACTTGATATTTGCTAATGAGTGTGATTCGTATTTCAGTGCATGAAGATAACTCTCTTGAGTTAGTCTTCCTTTTATAGAGGATTCTTCGCAGCTTAATCCTCTCTGGGTTCCCACAGATTGAGTTTGCCCTAGGATAAGTGGTTCTCCTTGGTCCACGTTGTTCTTGGCATGTGCAAACAACCTAGGCAGCTCAGAATCTCTCTTGGTTGGTCAACTACCTCAGACGAGTCTTGCTATGTCGTTGTTCAAGTGCTTTCGTCTGAGGTTGAGCAAGCTGGGCGCTTGGGAACTGTCTTCTGGATAGTGACATCTCTATGTCCTGTCGCTTTCATCTTTTCTGTCCGAGGTTCAGCGTTTCTGGGTATCTTGTTGTTTTGTTCTGGACATTGGCAGACCTTTGGAAACTTCGGACAAGTCGTTTTCAACAACTTTTGTCCTAGGTTGTGTGTTCCCAGATTTCTCGGAAATCGCAGCCTTGCATGCTACCTTTCTGGGTACACCTGGGTTCCTCTGGGTTTCTTCTTCTGTCTTGTTCCTTTGGTTCTCTTTGTCCTGTTTGGTTTTCTTGCCTTTGGTATATTCCTGTGGTTCCTTAAAACACATCTTTGAGATAAAACAATAGTATCATAATATTTGTCATCTTCAAAAGTAGAGAAACTGAGGAAAGGAACTCTCAGGGGAACCGAGGTTCCAGAGTTCCGTTTCCTAACAATTTCCCCCTTTTTGATGATGACAAATACAAGGAACCTGGCAACATAATAGGACTTGAATTTCATGAGACCATATTGAGTTTTAAGGGATTTTCAATATTACAGAGTAATGAGGAACATTCAATGGTTGCAAATTCCCCCTAAGCAGGTGAACGAGTTTATTTGAAATTCCCCCTTAGAAGTAGAACTAGTTCAGAGTTCCTATTAGTCAAGTGGTTTCCAAAGTTCAAGGTTCCTATCCTTTTCTTCCCCCTTTTGATATCATCGAAAAGATTAAATGCTAGTTAAGAACAGGATATCCAAGTGAATATGCAAATGCATCAATCCCATAACAGAAGCATAATGGAAACTTAGGACAAAGACAAATTGATCATTGGAACGAAACCAAAAGATAGTCATTAAAACTTAACATTGATCATTGTTCATAGAAAGGATAAGATAATCCACAAAACAACACAAACTAATAACTTAACAACCACCGACAAGAACCAACAACAAAATAACAAACGACGAGGGCAACAACAAAAGCAATCGTTAGGAAAGACGACATGGGGAAGGAAAAGGGAAGTAGGATCCTAGGGGAAACTACTAGCACGCTGTGATGTTACAGCACTGGGAACCAGAACAAGCGTTCCTATGGCAGAGCAACGGCCTCCTCTTCATCAACTGTGTCGTCAGTTCCTACATTTTGGCCTGTGGCCTGATGAGCACCGATTGCATCTTCCCAATTCATCTGAAGGACTTTCACCAGACTTATCACAACTGAGCTCATTTTTCCCAACTCTTGTACTTGATCACGGAGGGCGACCGGGATGGCAGTCGAGCCTTCCATGATTGCTTTTTCAATACGATCCAAAGCAAAGAGGATCGCAGAGGAGTCTAAAGAGGGGTTGAGCTGTGGTTGGGAGCTAGAAGGGGCCTGGGAACTCGCCTTTTCCTTAGGCGGATTGGCTTGAGCGTCAGAAGGGTTGGGCTGTTGTTCTTTTGTCTTCAACTTCCGGACAGTGGCCATGGTAAGGCACTTGCTATAGACTATCTCAGGCAAATCATCTGGGTATTGGTGAAGGTTAGAGAGAATAGACTTGATGATATGAGGGAAGGGTAGGGCATGGGAGGCATGGGATGAACAGAACTGCATATGAGCCAACACAATGCGAGGGAGATCAATCTGGACACCAGAGAGCACCTTGTCCATAAAAATGGCGTCTGTGATGAGAACGTCGTTCCTGTGCTCCTGTCTGGGAACTAGATTACGGGTGATCCAGAAGTATAACATCTTGTTTGTGATGGAGAGGTCCTTTGTCTCCAAGGATTGGGGGAGGCGCCGTCGTAGATTTTCTTGACCACTGCTCCCTTGGATTTGTAGCCCTTTCCCTTGGGCCACCCCTTTTTCTGAGGGAGAATGCCAAACCCAGACCTGGACTCAATCCCTAGAGCGGATGCGATGAGGTTGGAGGATAGGGGATAACTGGTTCCCTTCCATATGAGAATAGCATTGTTACAGGGACAGTTGTCTTTAGCGGGTACAAAATCGATAGACTGGTAAAACAGGCAGACGACCTCATCAGAAGCAGAGAAGGGCTCAATCAACATCTCGTCCCATCCTTGGTACTGCAGGAGGGAGTGGAACTCAGCAAGGGCTTCTCCAAACATATCCTCATCTTCTTCTTCTAGTTCTTGTGACCAGAACTCTTTGCCGATTGTGAAGGGCTTGAGGATCTTTCTCTTAGAGAAGAGAGAGGAGACGAGACCCAGGGAGGAGGAGGCAGAGACGGTTAGGGCTTTGGTTCTTTTGGAGGGTTTTTGCTCGTTGGAGTGAGGATCATAGGGAACCAAGGCTTGGGAACTCCTTTTCCGTTATTGTAGCCTGGTGGCAATAGAGGGACCAGGATTGGAAGGGGGTTTTGATTTGAGGCTTGCTGGTGAGGGCTCAGGGCTGGAGAGCGTTTGGATAGACTTGTCAAGGAAGGAGTCATGAGAGTCACCTTCGGGGACGGATTTTGTAGCCGATTCCGAGGCCGGGGTGATGGCTAAGGCTTTCTCCTCAGCCTGTGATTTTGACGGCTTCTCAAGTTTCTCTTCAGGTTTCTCCGCTGTTGTCTCCATAGTTTTATCTTCAGGTTGAGTTTTTGGAGAAGTGGTGGCAGAAATAGGCTTGGAGGAAGATGTTGCCTTCTTTTCGCGAAAGGCTTTGAGAAGGGTTGCCTCCTCTTCATCCAGGATAACATTGGGGTTTGGATTGGCCATTTTTTAGAGGTTAAGGATTTCTGTGTTTAAGAGAGAGATAAGTGGAAGATCAGAGAGATGGCGAGTTGTGGGATTAGCTTGGAGCAACATGGCAACTCTTAAAGGTGGTGAGGGCGGAAGGGACGTTGAGACAAATCTAGCCGTTGAGAAGATTGGGGAGAATCTGGAGCATTGAAGGCTCTTTGCAGCTTTTCCGAACGGTCAATACAAATTCAAAGCTTACCCTTTCAGAGAGGAGGGAGGTCTGCCAACTGATAGGACGTGACTGACCTCTGCGATTTTGCCATAAATAGGTTTGGGGGAGAGCCAAAGTAGCCGTTGGAAGTGTGCTTCATCCTGGTTCCTTTCTGGCGATATATTCAACGTGCTAGAAGGACAAGTGGGAACCTTTGATGTGGGTTTAAACAATGGAACCAGAAAAATACGTTCCCGTACAAGAAATCAGGGTAGGCCATTTATCGCATTGCACAATAATTCTCAGAGAGGGTTTAGGGATGGATCATAGAGAATTAAAGTGAGCAATGAGGCAGGGGAAGGTCTTAGTACACAATCATCATTTCGGCTTGTAGTGTTGGGTTAGAAATATGATCAGATTGTGACTTTTGGGCCATTCAAAGAAACTTGAACAATGAAGAAGTGGAAAGAATAATGAGGACCAGAAGGACACGAGCCAGAAAAATTTATCTAAACCCTTTTTAAAGAGACCATTATGAAAAGTAGGGTTTGAAGCAACAGATATAACACAAAGATATCAAGACTCAACAAGTTGACAATCTTAAACTAGACAATCAGGGGAACTGGAAAGGAACCTTTAAGGTTCTCGAAAGGAACTCTATTCAATGCTTTAGTGAATATATCTGCAACCTGATCTTCAGTTCTACAAAACTTCATAATGATGTTTCCCTTCTCAACATGATCTCTAAGAAAATGATGTCTTATGTCGATATGTTTGGTCCTAGTATGATGCACAGGATTCTTTGACATGTTTATGGCACTAGTGTTATCACAAAGAATTGTAAGAGGGCCAAAAGACATACCAAAATCCGCGAGTTGTTGCTTTAGCCAGAGAAGTTGGGAACAACAGGAGGCAGCCGCAATGTACTCGGATTCTGTGGTGGAGAGGGAGACTGAGACTTGTTTCTTTGATCCCCATGACACAAGGCAAGGGCCTAGGAACTGTGCCATTCCAGAAGTGCTCTTCCTATCCACCAAGTATCCAGCATAATCAGCATCAGTGAAACCCATCAGCTCAAAGGAACATTCTTTGGGATACCAAATGCAGAGAGAGTCAGTTCCCTTGAGATATCTAAGTATTCTCTTCACAGCATCCAAGTGGGTTTCTCTTGGACAGGATTGGAACCTAGCACACAAGCCAACAACAAAAACAATGTTTGGTCGACTAGCGGTTAGGTACATGAGTGAGCCTATCATACCTCTATAGAGCTTCTCCTCCACTAGAGGACTCGAATGGTCCTTATCTAAGTGGGCAATGGTGGATATGGGAGTGGAGAGAGGCTTGCATGAATCCATTTTGAACTTCTTCAGTAGTTCCCTGACATACTTCTGTTGATGAATTTGTATGCCATCTTTCTTTTGAGTGATTTGTAATCCGAGGAAGAAAGTGAGTTCCCCTATTAGGCTCATTTCAAATTCACTGCTCATCAAGTCTTTGAACTTATCTACAAGGGACAGGTTAGTGGAATCAAAAATGATATCATCAACATAAATTTGAACCACTAAGATGTTACCTTCTTCTTCTAGGATGAAGAGAGTCTTATCAATGACTCCACGCCTGTAGCCATTTGAGAGTAGGAACTGGGCAAGACGATCATACCAAGCTCTGGGAGCTTGCTTGAGGCCATAGAGTGCCTTGTCTAAGAAGTAGACATGGTTTGGATGATCATCATCTTCAAAACCAGGTGGTTGCTTGACATAGACTTCTTCTTGAAGAATTCCATTTAGGAAGGCCGTCTTTACATCCATTTGGAACAACTTGAACCCTTTGTGTGATACGAAAGCAATCAATAACCTTATTGCTTCAATCCTCGCCACTGGAGCATAGGTTTCATCATAGTCAATGCCTTCTTGTTGATTGTATCCTTGAGCAACAAGTCTTGCTTTGTTCCTTATCACAGCTCCTGTATCATCTAGCTTGTTTCTGAAAACCCATCTAGTTCCTATGATGTGTTTATCCTTGGGACGGGGAACTAGATGCCATACTTTGTTCCTTTCAAACTGATGGGGCTCTTCTTGCATAGCTTGGATCTAGTCCGCATCCTTCAGTGCCTCACCTATGTTCTTTGGTTCCACAATAGACAGAAAAGCATTGAAAGCAAAGAAGGTTAGATGTTCAAACCTGACTGGAGGCTTGATGACTCTTCTTTCTCTATTAGGAGCTAGAGCATCTGATGTGGAGACATTCTGAGTTGAACATTCAGCTTCCTGGTTGGAATCACCTTCTCCATTAAAGATCATGTGGGAAGATGAGTCATTGAAGTCTCCACAGATGTTGTCGTCATGCTCATGGTTCTCAGAAATGGATTGTTGTTCATTGTTCATGGGAACTGGTGGAGGAGCCATTGGAGGGTTCCGAGCAGCAGTGCAGGAACTGGGTGGAGTGACATCTTCATCTGTATTTTCTTGATATGACTTGGGAAACGAGTCTTCAAAGGAATTGGTGGTGTTCTGCACAATCTTTCCAAGTGATTTTTCATTAAAAATAACATGAACACTTTCTTCTACCTTTTTAGTCCTTTTGTTGAAGACTTTGTACGCCTTGCTACCCGAGACGTATCCAATGAAGATTCCTTCATCACTTCTTGGGTCGAATTTGCCAAGATTGTCTTTCCCATTGTTGTGCACAAAGCACTTGCATTCGAACACCCTCAGATGTGAGATGTTGGGAACTCTTCCTCTTAGGAGCTCATAGGGTGTCTTTTCTGTGATTGGGCGAAGCATGGCTCGATTGATGATGTAGCAAGCTGTGTTGATCGCCTCAGCCCAAAATGATTGAGAGAGTCCACTTGAGATCAGCATAGTCCGAGCCATGTCTTCCAAAGTTCTGTTCTTCCTTTCCACTACTCCATTTTGTTGAGGAGTGTATGGTGCAGAGAAGTTGTGATCAATTCCATGCTCACTGCAAAAGGTTAGAAATTCTCCATTTTCGAATTCAGTACCATGGTCAGACCGAATAGCATTGAGTGAACAATCAAGAGATTTTTCTAACAAGGGAACCAGATCTTTAAAGTGGTCAATAACGTCACTCTTAGATTTAATAAAGATGGTCCAAGTAAAGCGAGAGAAGTCATCGACAAGAACAAAGATATACATGTTCCCTCCTAGGCTCTGAACTCTCATGGGTCCACACAGATCCATGTGGATGAGTTCAAGAGGCCTTGAGGTGCTTACCATGTTTTTGGACTTGAAGGAACTACGAGCCTGTTTCCCTTTTACACAGTCAGAGCACAGTTCCTTAGATGTGCCACTTAGCTTTGGCAGCCCTCTGACTAGCTCCTTTGAGTGTAGCTTTTGAATCAGCTTGGTGCTAGCATGACCGAGGCGTTGATGCCACAAATCAGCTTGGTCATTCACAGTTGAGAGACAAAGTTTCTCCTTGGGAACAAAGGATGGATCAATTATGTAGACATTGTTGAATCTTTTCCCTTTTAGGATGATTTGTCCCGAGGAGTCAAGGACTAAACATTCGTTTGATCTGAATCTAACTTCATTGTCTCCTTGATCACACAGTTGTGACACACTTATTAGGTCAAAACCAAGATTATCAACAAGGTGAACTTTGTTTACCTGAATGTGATCGTTGAGTTTCACAGTTTCTATTCCACAGATTTTCCCTTTGCTTTTGTCTCCAAAGGATATGTTCCCTCCTTGGAGAGGTTGAAGAGAGGTCATTTGATTTCTTCTTCCAGTCATATGGCATGAGCAACCACTGTCGATGTATCATAGTTGAGGTTGCCTCTCTTCTTTCTGCACATAAGGGAACTAAGATTTCTGAACCCAGCGAAGCTTGACTTTATTGGGGGGATTAGCATTGCGAGTCTGTGAATAAACAGGAAACTGGTTCCTTTCATGGTAATGAGTACTTTTCTCCTTTTCAAAGTTCCTTTTCTTAGCACAGTCAGTGTTGTAATGACCATTATTACCACAGTAGGTACACAAACGATTGTAAACAACATGTCCATGTTTTCTTTTTCCTGGCCTAAAAGGTTTTTTCAGTTTTCCTTTTGTTAAAATCAACATTGTTTCTAACCTTGCTATGGGCCATGTCAATATATCTTTTGTGAGCAAAGGAATTGGTGAACCATTGGTTTTCAGGAACCATCTTTTCTTTTCCCTTTGGTTCCTTCTTAGGACTTTGAGAGCCTTCATTGAGACGTTTGGCAACCTCAGCCTTGTTCTCAAGGACCATGATCTTCTCTGATAGGAATTGATTCATATCACGAGAAGTGGCAAGAGCAATACTGAGATTCTCATTCATCTCAACAAGTTCTCGCCTAGCCTTTTCTTCTTCAGCATCATTGTTCCCTTTATTATTGACATATCCTATTCCATGTCGTTGTCTCACAAAAATAGTTTGACAGAATCTATGCTAGTTTCATCACAAGATGGGTTAGCATGTCATTTCCAGGTGGGTTAGCATGCAAGGGAACTTTGACAGAATCTATGTTAGTTTCATCACAAGATTTGCAAGTTTTAAGGTAACTAGCATGCACATTCCTAATATCAATGAGTTTGGAGTGAATTTCAGCTAGGTCTTTCTTAGTTTCATCAAGTTTCTTACTCCAAACAGAATTCTCGACAGTCAAGCAAGCAATTTCATCTTCACAATCATCTAATTTCTGTTGAAGGGAACTGGTTTCCTTTCCTAGTTTCTTTATGATCTTAAGAAGTTGTTTCTTATCACAATCAACTAGGGATTTTAAGAGATCGTCAGAAGTTACCTCAAGGTCTTCTGAGTCGCTTGAGTCTCCTTTTTCCATGAGACATCTCCCTCCAGAGAAGCCATTCAGATCCAGTTCCTCATCTGAGTCTTCTCCCCATGATGCTACGAGAGCCTTCTTTCTTTGAGGTCTTTCCTCTTCCTTGGACTCTTTTTTGTTGGGACAGTTCTTAGCATAGTGTCCCTTCTCCTTGCACTCGTAATAGGAGACTTCCTTGAGATCTCTTCTTGGTCCATTCTGAGAGGAACTGCCCTTTTGGAACCTTCCCTTCACAAAGAATTTTTTTATGTTCTTTGTGAAGAGGGCTGTTAGTTCGTCCTCCTCGTCTTCAAGGTCTGAGTTCTCTTCCTCCATCTCGAGCCTAGAGAAGGCTTTGGAGATCTTGAGGGCAATTCCTTTCTCCAGTTTCTTTTCGGTATTGGCTTTGGTGTGCTCTCCTTCTTCAACCTCCAGTTTCCCTATGATTTGTGTCAAGGGAAGGGATTGGATGCCTAGAGTGTTCTTCATGATTCCCTTCAGAAGGGTGAATTTGGAGTTGAATCCATTGATGACCACTAGGGACTTGGAGACTTCATCAAGATCGACTCCCGCCGCTGTTAACTTTCCAATCAGTCTGTTGAAGCGGGAGTAGTACTCTGAGATGGTCTCAGTTTCCATCATTTTGAAAGTGTGGTATTCTCCTTCCAAAGCAAACTTTCTGCTTTGCTTTAGTTACTCACTTCCTTCATGCATCTCCTTGAGAGCTTTCCACATCTCTTTGGCCGTCTTAATTCCTATGACCTTGTCCATGTCCTCTCTGTCCAATCCATTGAGGATGAACTGCCTGGCCTTGGCATTCTTCTCCATGATAACATAGTGTTCTGGTTTCCAATCTTCTTCCTTCATGGTGAGGTCGACATAACCATCTCCATTTTCGACTATCCTCCAGCATTGGTAGTCGTTGGTCTTGATGTGGCTTTCCATGCACTTTTTCCACCATGTTTCTTCTCCTTTCTTTCGGAGATGTGGCTTGTTGGTGGAGATTCCGAGCTCAAACTTGCTTGGTTGAGACATGATCTGCAAACTTATCAAAGATCTAGAGCTTTTCCTGCTCTAATACCAATTGTAGGATCGTGATTGTTAGAAAATAACTTAAGGAACTCATAATATGAATTCTAAGTTCCCTTCGCAACGGAAATAAACAATCAAACAAATAACAAGTTCCTTATAGTGGAAACCTTTGATTGCCAACTAGCAATCCAGGATAAAAACCACTACCTTTCTTTCGAAAGGATTTCAAGGTCTACTTCTTGATTTCTTATCTCTTTTGGTTACAGCTTATCCTAGGAACAAACACACAGTTTCTTTGCCTTACACAAAGTTAAGCAATCCTAGATAACTTAACACAATCAATAATTAATCCAAGAAACAGACCTTCGCACCTAGGAACTATCACTTACAGTCACAGGAACTTAGCACTCAGCTCTTCTCTTCCTTGACTGGTTCCTCTTGATCTCGATTTGCTTTGATGATCTTGTTTGAAGGTTCACACTTGATATTTGCTAATGAGTGTGATTCGTATTTCAGTGCATGAAGATAACTCTCTTGAGTTAGTCTTCCTTTTATAGAGGATTCTTCGCAGCTTAATCCTCTCTGGGTTCCCACAGATTGAGCTTGCCCTAGGATTAGTGGTTCTCCTTGGTCCACGTTGTTCTTGGCATGTGCAAACAACCTAGGCAGCTCAGAATCTCTCTTGGTTGGTCAACTACCTCAGACGAGTCTTGCTATGTCGTTATTCAAGTGCTTTCGTCTGAGGTTGAGCAAGCTGGGCGCTTGGGAACTGTCTTTTGGATAGTGACATCTCTATGTCCTGTCGCTTTCATCTTTTCTGTCCGAGGTTCAGCGTTTCTGGGTATCTTGTTGTTTTGTTCTAGACGTTGGCAGACCTTTGGAAACTTCGGACAAGTCATTTTCAACAACTTTTGTCCTAGGTTGTGTGTTCCCAGATTTATCGGAAATCACAGCCTTGCATGCTACCTTTCTGGGTACACCTGGGTTCCTCTGGGTTCCTTCTTCTGTCTTGTTCCTTTGGTTCTCTTTGTCCTGTTTGGTTTTCTTGCCTTTGGTATATTCATGTGGTTCCTTAAAACACATCTTTGAGATAAAACATTAGTATCATAATATTTGTCATTTTCAAAAGTAGAGAAACTGAGGAAAGGAACTCTCAGGGGAACCGAGATTCCAGAGTTCCGTTTCCTAACAAAAGTCTTGCATGATCTCATTGATAGGAGTACAATATATAGGGGATTACAAGGCTATCTTATTATCCAAGATATCTATCTAAGGAAAAGATATATAGAAGATATAGTAACATGGTAATTATCTATTAATCATATATCTATCTTTAACACAAAATGATCCAACTTTAAGAGTTTTGTTTACAAAAAATAACATGTGACAAAGCATAACCCTTTTCATATTTAACTAGTATGTGTCCCCGTGTCTTGCACGGGTATGACCATATATTTTAAGAATGAATTTAAATTTGTGTATAGTATGTAAAATATAAAAGATAATTATATAAAAAAAATTAACATGATGTATCGGAAAGATAATTCTTGATTGTAATAATTTATAAGGTGTATTGTATGATGAAAATTGAAGGTAGATGTGTGAATTTATATTAATAGAAAAAAATATAAATTAGGAATTTTATATAATTATTAAAAATAAATTGCACTAAAATAAGACTGTATATTGTATTCTTTATAATGGAGTTTACGGACAATCTATTCACCCTTATTAAATCATGAACACTAATTAAGTATGATAATAATAATTTTGGTGAGTGCATAAATCTATTCACCCTTATTAAATCATGAACACTAATTAAGTATGATAATAATGTTTTTGGTAAGTGCATAATTATATGTATGTTGGTGGGTGAACCGTATAATGTTAACTCTTTACGGACCATCTATCTATAAACATATCCTTATAATGGAGTTTACGGACCATTAACATACATATTATATTATGGACACTAATTAAGTATGATAATAATGTTTTTAGTAAGTGCAGAATTATCATGTACAAATATTTTGGGGTGGTAATTTAGGAAATTTGTATAAATAAAGAATAAAATTAATTGTAAATAGAATATGGGTGAATAGGTAAATATACATAATTACTTGATAACGTGACATACTTAAATGAACGACATGTAGGAGAAATAATTGCTACTTTAATAGTAGTATATAGATGAAATTGGAGAAAATTAACTTAGAACTCTACTCCTCGATCCATAGTCAAATCTGTTATAAAAAGTAACCGAAGTGTTTATGGAAAAAGCGAGAATTAAAAATTATTCAAATATGAATCATGCTATAGACAAATCTTTGAAGATAGAAACCCAAATTAATTAATCTATTATAAATATACTAAATCAAAACTATTCTATGTCATATGGCATCCCCTACTAAGCCTAGAATCTTTTTATGTCACATGACACACTCATATTCATTTTGACACATGATATTTTTTCAATTTTTCATTTTCTTAACAATTCAACATAATAATTATATATAAGATCTTTATTCTATTGCCAAGATTCAATACTTTGTATATTTGTTACCAATTTTAAGTCTTAGGGAAATTTTTATGATTTGATTGGAAATGATTTAATATATCTTGATGTAATATTGTCCTTTATTAATTCACTTAAAAGTTATATCAGATTATTAATTAATAATTACAATAAAACTTGAAATCAAACACTATAAGTTTTCAATTAATCTATTATATATAATATATCTATTAAAACAAAATTTCCCTACTAAAACAAAACTTTCCTATTAATTGATAATTAGTAGATATTTTTTTATTTTATCATATTTATCTTACTTTCATTTATATTATCACTAATTAGATATGTTTTTTTATTTATTTATTATTTTTTAAATGTAAAATTGATATATTTTTAATAATTAAATAATATTAATACAAAATTTATCCATGTCCCGTGCACTGGGAACTAAGCTCGTTTTATATAATGTTTTCAAATATTGATTATTTTGTGGAAATTTCCTCCTTGTAAGTATATCGCGTGAAATCACCCTACAATTTCTTCCTTGATTATTTGCTAAAGAGTAAGGGTCTGTTTAGATTCATCAAGATACATTAAATTATTAATTTAATATAAGATAATACATTTTAATACATTAAAACATGAATCTAAACGGACCCTAAAGACTCGTAGGAGGTCCCAACATACCTCGTGAATAAAGCAGCATGACAAGTAAAGCTGTCAAAAAGTGACTGAACTCGTTTTACCGACCTGACCGACCCGCTTTTGGACCCGACCCGATCTGACCGGAATTTTTGATAACCCGAAGTTATTGAACCCGAATTTACCGAGACCGAACCAACCCGAACCCGACCCGATTAACGAATAAATATGGAGTATTAATAAAATATAGCATAAAATATATATGATAATGGACATATAAATAATGATAATATGTTTAATATCCTAAAAAAAGAACATTGTTGTACTTATATAATTTTTTATAATGTAGATATTACTATAATAAAAATTAAATATAAAAAAAATGATTTTGGTCTACTAATACCAATTACATTAAAATAATTAATAATATTATTATTATTTTAATTAATTTCAACTTATTTTGACATATTTAAATTAGTTTTTAACTATTTAATAATATTTAAATAGTGAATAAAATATTTAAAAAATGACGCTCTTGACCCGTTGGTTAACCTGAATCGCCCGCTGACCTGTAATGACCCGATCGGCTTGACCTGTTATCCGAAATGACTCGACCCGTTCTCAACCCGAACCTGAAATAACCGAACCCGACTTGACCGACCCGATTGACAACTCTAATGACAAGTGATAAAGTAGAGAGTATGGGTGAGCATTCGGATATATCCGATCCGATCCGGTATACCGAATATCCGGAATTTTTTGTAATGAAACAGTGATCCGTATCCGATCCGGTATCGGCCGGATATCCGGCTAATATGACCCGGATCGGATCAGATATTTGTGTCGGATATCCGATATATCCGGTTGATAACAAAACTGTACAAATTTAATCTAAATTTCAAAATTATCAACAGTAGGAGTTTGCACTTTATAGTTTACACTTTACAGTGAGGACTGAGAAGGGAGAATTGCAGAGGAAGAGAGGGCACGGCGGGCGCAGCACTGTGAAAAGATTGAAGTGGGATGATGAAGTACTGAACTAGGGTTTTGGTTTTATTTTAGCATATTTATATTTTTCTTCCTTCATAAAAAATGAATTTGCTACTAGTATACTACGGCATTAACAATAGCATGTGCAAATTGATTACTGTATTTGGTATTTAGGCTGGGGAACGAAGAAAAATGGGCCTTATCAATTCAATTGGGCTTGGTCCAAAATTAATATACTAGCAAATAAGTATATAAAATATAAATTAATATTTAGGATGGGGAATATGAGGCTCGCTCATATACATAATCCTTTTAAGATAAAAATTAAACATTAATAACAATACTTGAATGAAGGAGATCAATGATTCAGATTTATTCTAAGAGAATCAGCAAAAAAAAAAAAAAAAAAAAGCAAGCTACTAAAAAATAGATATACGAATACAAAAAGTTAGTGAAAGGCGAAAATACACTTCCGTTTAAAACAAGCCAAAAGACAAGAACACGCTCATTTGCTCTTCCTCTTCACCGACAGGTACTTCCGGAACATCTCCTTCGCCGACGAAGATGACGACGAGCTTGTCCTCTTCACCGGACCAGATCTGGATTGTTCGGGATCCCGGACCGCCGATTTCGGATCCTTCTTGAACACATTCGAGAATCTGGAGAGGGAGAAGTAGTTTCTAGAGGCCGATTTCGTGGTTGACGAATTATTGTTCGGATTGAGCTTCCTGGTGAGGAGGTCTCCGGCGCCGGAGTCATCCTCGGCGACGGATCTGGGACGAGAGGAGTCGTAGGTAGCGTCGATTCCGGCGACAAGGAGAGCCAGGTCGGAGGCGAATGGGGAGATGGAGTCGGTGGAGTCGCGGGCCCTAGAGTAGAAGATTCACCTCTGTCTGGAAAAAATTCATCCTTGACAAGACTTTCTTGCTAATATCGTGTCGACTCCTGGAGCCAAGTCGGAATTCAGACGAGGTAATATCACATTTCCTCAAACCGACTTTCTTGATTTTGATGGAATTCAACTTAGTAGTTGGGTGAGTAGTGTCGGTGAATTTGATGGAATGATTAAATCGGTTGCTGATCATGTGAACCCAATTGATATTGGCTGATGTTCAAATGAGTTCAACTGAAATTTTTGGAATTGTTAGTGCACACAAGGTGTTTGACGAATTGCCAAAGAGAAAAACTGAGGTAAATATCAAATGCGAATTTGCTGCTACATTTTGTTGCTTCCTACTGAATTTGCTGAATTTGTGTGTTGCATATCCTCATGAGGTGTTGCTTGGCTACTGAAATTTTGATGCTACTAATTTGATGAGCTGCTGCTAATTTGATGAGCTGCTGCATTTTATTGCTTCTTTTTTTTTAGGTGAGGTTGATCCTTCCCTAGTTCCATATCTTGGAAGTTTATAGATGTGTCATTTTCGGATTCCGACTGTTGTGGCGGCTGGAGCATCAACAGCGGTTCTTGCTGGAGTTGTTGTTGCTGCTGCTGAACATGATAGGGATTCCCTGCATCAAATCCGCTCCCGAGCGCTAACAGAGGCGACATTGCAGCAGCAGCCCCTGTTGATGGTCCTGCTCCCATCTGCCCAAATTGATCTCCGTGAAACCTCATCATCTCCTGATGCTGCTGGGCTTGCATCTGGGTGTGTTGTTGCTGCTCATAGTTCCTCATCATCTTCTGCTCCTCCCTCACTTGCATTGCAGCCGCCATTTGAGCGTCCATGGCCTGCTGGGCCTGCATTTGTGCATCATCTCTAATCATCAATTGCTGATGTCCCACAATGTGTTGTTGAATATTCTCCCCTATTAATTACTTGGTTGAGAGTTGAGATAGTAGGAATTTACGGAACCAAATTAATTTCACAATATGTGAATTTGTAAATTTCAATTGAACCATGCACTTATATCTAACAGAATCTATTAATTTCATTTTTTAATCTCTGATTTAATCGTCATTTTTAAGGCTTTTATTTTGACGAGCCTACCTACCTACAAAATTGTTTTATGGAGCCTAATTACGAGATTAGGATCGGAATCGACCAGGTTCATTGGTGTTGTTTTGCAGGTTCATTAATTATCACATGCAGGTTCATTGAGTATAAGTAACAAGTTCATCATTTATAACTAACAGGTTCATTGAGTATAAGTAACAGGTTCATCACACATGGAATAGGTTGTACACTTCAAAAATCGACCAGGTTCATTGGTGTTGTCTTGCAGGTTCATTAATTTTCGCATGCAGGTTCATTGAGTATAAGTAACAGGTTCATCATGTCTAATTAACATGTTCATTGAGTATAAGTAACAAGTTCAACATTTATAACTAACAGGTTCATTGAGTATAAGTAACAGGTTCATCACACATAGAATAGGTTGTACACTTCAAAAATCGACCAGGTTCATTGGTGTTGTCTTGCAGGTTCATTACTTTTCGCATGCAGATTCATTGAGTATAAGTAACAGGTTCATCATGTATAACTAACAGGTTCATTGAGTATAAGTAACAAGTTCAACATTTATAACTAACATGTTCATTGAGTATAAGTAACAGGTTCATCACACATAGAATAGGTTGTACACTTCAAAAATCGACCAGGTTCATTGGTGTTGTCTTACAGGTTCATTACTTTTTGCATGCAGGTTCATTGAGTATAAGTAACAGGTTCATCATGTATAACTAACAGGTTCATTGAGTATAAGTAACAGGTTCATCAGTTATAACTAACAGGTTCATTGAGTATAAGTAACAGGTTCATCACACATAGAATAGGTTGTACACTTCAAAAATCGACCAGGTTCATTGTTGTTGTCTTGCAGGTTTATTAATTTTTGCATGCAGGTTCATTGAGTATAAGTAACAGGTTCATCATGTATAACTAACAGGTTCATTGAGTATAAGTAACAGGTTCATCATTTATAACTAACAGGTTCATTGAGTATAAGTAACAGGTTCATCACACATGGAATAGGTTGTATACTTCAAAAATCGACCAGGTTCATTGGTGTTGTCTTGCAGGTTCATTAACTTTTGCATGCATGTTCATTGAGTATAAGTAACAGGTTCATCATGTATAACTAATAGGTTCATTGAGTATAAGTAACAGGTTCATCACACATAGAATAGGTTGTACACTTCAAAAATCGACCAGGTTCATTGGTGTTGTCCTGCAGGTTCATTACTTTTCGCATGCAGATTCATTGAGTATAAGTAACAGGTTCATCATGTATAACTAACAGGTTCGTTGAGTATAAGTAACAGGTTCATCACACATGGAATAGATTGTACACTTCAAAAATCGACCAAGTTCATTGGTGTTGTCTTACAGGTTCATTAATTTTCGCATGCAGGTTCATTGAGTATAAGTAACAGGTTCATCATGTATAACTAACAGGTTCATTGAGTATAAGTAACAAACCATCTATTTATACAAATTGAGCAAATTTCAATGAAAGATTTCATTATCAAACCAACTATTTATACATAAAATCAACCAAGGGGAAAGAAAGATGCAAACTATCTACAATTTAAAGCAAAAGCCCGACTATATCGTATGGCTCGACTGTATACAAATTGGGAGTGATGGTGGAGCCATTTGTATAAACATGGCCAGCAGAAGAGATGGCCATGGCTCGACTGTATACAAATTGGGAGTGATGGTGGAGCCATCTGTATAAACATGGCCAGCAGAAGAGATGGCCACAAAGGGTAACAATGGGGTCCTGTGCTAAGTCAAAGCATATGTTGCATTCAAAATCTCCAGCTTCATTGCCTCCATTGCTTGCACTGGATGGGCTCGGCTTGCTTGCAGATTCCTCGCACCCAATTGGCATTCCTGCATTGCAACAGAAACCCTAAATTCAATAGAAGATGCAAACTGAACAAAAAGCATAAAAAATCCAATTCGCCAAAGTGGAGAAATGAGGTATGGAATCACGAAGCCCCCTTACATTACCACCAATTCCATAAGAAAAACAAAACCCTAACAAAATTTCGCCATGGTAACGAAAGCCCTAAAATACCAATCTGACAGATGGAGAAAACCCTAGAAACATTTCATCACGGTAAAAATCTCAACGATTTCATATTCCGCAGGCGGCAGACATGAAATTAGAAGCACAGATCCAAAATGCTTAAGAAGACGTAATTAAAGAGGCATCAAATTCGCCGAGCTTGTTTTTTCTCCTTCTCATCCACTTGCTTCTTCATCGGTTATTTTAAACGATGCAATCATAAACATCGAAATGAAATCAAAGACTAAACAAGAAATGGTAGAACATAACAGAACAGATCAATAACATTCGTACCAATCGCAAAAGAGAATGAATTGAACAACGAAGCCAAAACACAGAGGGATTTAACTGACTGACCCTTGGAATTCAAAGAGTAGTGGAGGATGTAAATCTTGAAAGAGTCGATCCGATTTGTGTAGAAGACGAAGAAGAGGGTGCAAAGTATCTAGTGTGATTGTAGATACGCATAGAGATGGAGGTGAAAGAGTTCAAATTCAATCCTTGGAAGGTTCCAGTTTTCCGTCTTTGACTCCTCCTTGTTTGCCACCAAGTTGTGAATCAATGTGCGTGTATCTGATCTGTAAATTAGGGTTAGGGTTTATGAGGAGCATATTAGGTTGGGCGGAGGCAGAGGAGGTTCTCGGCGCCACTGCCTTCGTCTAGGAGGGCCACCGCGTGGGCGTTGTCGAATTGGAGGGTGGTGTGGGCCTCGAAAGACAGCTCCATTCTAGGCATGGGAGAACTCCTTCCATGGCGGTAGAACTTGTTCGCCAAGACAGACGGGAGCCAACCTAGAGAGACAACAGAACAAATGAAGGCAAAAGGACGAAAATGTCCCTCCGTGTAGAATTTTATTGTTAAATTATGAATCACTCCCAGCCATTAGATGGTGACACGTGGATGGCTATAATAAATGCTCAATACTTATCTTAAGGTTTGTGCTCATTTGATCCTCTCTCTGGGGAATATATATATACATAATTTTCTGATTTTAAAAACATACATATTATTTTTCATATTCCCGGATTCCCGGATATCCGGTAAGTAAAATATTCTGATTCGTATCCGGTCCGAGTATCCGAAAAAATCACCCGGATCGGATCGGATTCGGATAAAAATAAACGGATATTTTTGAATACGGATTTTTCGGATTCGGACTGGCGGATAATCGGATCGGATCGACCGAATCGGATATTTTTACTTACCCCTAGTAGAGAGGGGTGGGACCTTCTTTGGTGCTTGACCTTAGTAAGGGTAAAACTGTCTTTCGATTCCGAACTTTACGTACCTCCAAAATAATGTGGGCCAATCTAGGTTGGACCGTAAATTTAGGCCCATTGCATACTGCGCTCGTAGTTGTAAGGCTCGTCCTAGGGGTGTGCAGATTCGGCCCGGACCGGAAAAATGGACCGGACCGAATCGAAAATGCTCGGACCGGACCGGGGGAATTACGATCCGGTCCGCGGTCCACATATTTTTAGAATTCCGGTTCTGGTCCGGTCCGGTCCAAACCCGGCCGGTTTCCGGTCCGGACCGGATGGACCGGTTTTTATTATTTTTAATTTAATTTTATATATTAATATCTTATAATATTATTAAAAATTAGTTTTTAATATAAATATAAATAAATAACAAAATATATTGTCTAATATTATACACAATAATTATAAAAATAGAAAAAATAATTAATTTTTCATTTATATAAAACTAAAAAATAAAAATAAAAATATGTAAACCGGTCCATGACCGGACCGGACCGAAACCGGACCGGACCGAATCATACCGGTCCGGTCTTCGGTCCAAGGTTTCCAAAAATTCCGGTCCGGTCTGGACCGGATGCACAACCCTAGCTCGTCCCTTTGTCCAATGCCAATGGCTTGTGATGTGTAAAGGCATGCTACTAGACATTCCACTAACAATGGAAGAAGATGTACGGTTACACTCAAAGATTGGTTTATTTTTTCATAGCAAAACAATCAAGTATACATCAACTTTTTGAAGTTCATATCACAAGCACCCCATCAGAGAAATCATACGTTGCTTGAGAGGTCCTTGTCTGGCTAAGATCTTTATTGTCGTGTGTGTTCGATCTACACTTGTACGGTTACAATCCTTGCAATTGGTTGCATTGTTGCTCATGGCTTGGTCTCATGAATATTGAGTTTGACACTACAAACATAGTGCTTTTAGATCGCAAAGATAACGTTATTGGTACAAGAGAGTAGTTAAAGCAACGAGAGACAATTGATTCGACAATACATTTGCAAAATGTAGCAGTGTCTTCAATTAATTAGATACACTCACAAAATAGTAGTATAACTGTCATCTTCTTACGTTACACAAACTTTTTTTTAAGGGTTGAAATTCTCTCTTGCTGAGAGATCAAGCCATTTTGATAAAATCTAAATCATCCTTCATTAACTAGGCGGACAGAGGACCATCCTTATTCACATAAGTAAACTTCTACCACTTGAAAGACTAGAAAGAAATTTTCAATCATCGTTAACCTGGCTTAAACTTATAAATGCCCTATTAAAGAAGACAATGCCAATCATATTACATTTTGATCACCACTTTCATTGGTTATGATGTGATCCAACCCTGTGAGGCAATATCGATATGAACTCAGATCGTCGTTTTTCTCAAACAAGCACACTTGACTCCTTCTTCTTTAAGAACTTCTTCAAGGAACCAACGTTATGGAACCTTTTCTTGTGTTTTGGATAAACCTTGGAGGTTGATGGGTGGTGGGATTCAACGTGATGAATCTCCGAGGAGGTTGAAAGAGGCCAATGTGATGGATCCTTCAAGAGCTTTGTGATCGGCTAAGCCGAATGGAGGAAGAAAAGGGATAAACAAAAGAGTGACTCTCAACTTTTGTTTAATCCAAACTTAACTTCTAAGATTATAATGTTGGTGCAAGAGTATTTATAGAAGAAAGCAAGAGAAAACAAGGAAACCCTAATGGGCTTGGGCCTAAGAAATCAAGGCCCAACTCATTTACAACATACTAAAATAAAAAGGAAAATAAAGTCTAGTAAAAGATATAAATAGAAAGGCGAGGCCAAAACCAAGACGAGATCCATCATTCTCCCCTTCTTAGAAACAATGCCTCCTCGATTTGTGCGCGTACTAAGGGAGAACCAGGAACCTATGTTGGTGCATCTCCACTTCTTACAGATGAAGTTGGAGTGAGAGAGGGCTCAAAAACACAAGTGAGCAAGGAGGTGTCACCAAGGTAGGCCACCAATCGAAATGGACCTTCTTCGTGTAGATCAAGCTTGTACATTCTAAAAGCTGGGAACCGAGCCAGGCATAGGACAACTAGAATCATGTCACCGGGGTCATATGGAGCACAACGCCGATCTTGGTCTGTGTGGCACCAGTGATGGGCGTCATGCTTTCCTTCTTGAGCGCGTCGTCGTTCCTTTTCCTTGTAGTGCTCCGGTGGCAAACCATCAGAGGGTTCCTTAGGCAAAACAACCTCGATATAATGCGAAATAGGAACAACGAGATGGGGTAAATTAAGTAGGGCCTTAACATGTAAAAGACATGCACATATTGATGAAAATGGGAAAACACAAACTACTTCCCTGAAAAAGTGATAGAACAATGTGCCGTTGCAATGGGGGCAATCGGGTCTTGCATGTGCCCTGGATAAGCGTCATCTTGACCACTAGGTTGGGAATAGCTGTCGTGGTCTGGTGCGTCGCATAAGTGCACGCATGCGTGTGTGTCGCGTCAAGATCGTCGAAGATGCTTGTAGTGGGGTGTGCTAGGATGCGCTCAGTGGTGCGTTCTAGGGAGTGCGTAGTGGAGCACTGATAGGGGTTGTCGTGACACCTAAACAAAATAATCCTAACAAACCTAAACAAGTAGTCTGGGCAAGTAAGGGTCGAATCCACAGGGAGGAAGTGATCTTTCTAAGTATTTATAAGCATGCAAAGTAACAAGGAAGGGGGGTTTTTGGTTATCAAACACAGAGTAACAAAGATGCAAGCTTTAGAGTGAAAATAAATATGACGGGTGGAAATATTCCACTAGACAAATATCCACATTTCAAAGGAAACAGGTTGATCACTGATAACTATTTTTCCAAGTTCTTTTCACAATCTTATAGTTGTTCCCACCCTGATCTTAAGTACTATCGATTCTCACAGTTGTCGATAGACTTATTACTACGTCAATGGGAAAGTACCTCCGATTCTCACAGTTGTCGGTGTACTTTACCACTAACACAGCAATAGCAATGTACACAAGGATATAAGATACATGCAAATAGAATGTGCTTCCTTACTACTTAACATGCAAATGATTCTCACTCACGATTGCACGCTCGGAACCCCTATACGCAACAATCGTGTATGCTACTAGATATGCACTCGGAACCCCTATATGCAAATCCTAGCAATTGATAGATGTCGAAAAACCTAGTTAGCTACGCTAGAAGAATCAACATAAACCAATAGACAATATGTTCAAGAGAATTAAACCAACTTTATAAGATATAGAACAAGGAATAGAAATCTCACAACCAATCCATTGCAATGCTTCAATCGTCTAGTAGAACAAAGGTGTTTAGCTCTCCATGGGTTGAAACCCTAGAGGCAGAATAAAAAACGAACTTCTAAAACTCAATTGTAGATTGTGGCAACTAGGTTAACTAAAGGGTTTTTAACCTAATTCTAAAAGTGAACGAACAGCAAAGCCTCCACAATTTGGCCCAATTCCAAGGCAGCTGCTCTCGGCCCGGCCCAACAACAGCTACAACATCTCGCTCGGCCCAATTCAAAGGCAAGCATCAGCGCTGACTTCATCATGACGTCATCGCCACATTTCTCCATTTCAGCTCACGCTGATTTCCGCTTCAATTCGACGCGGCATTTCTTCAATTCAATTGGACCGAGGCCTTCCTTTTGGGCCTTTCTTCTTTACGTGGGCCTAACTCCCTTCCAATTCCAGCAATCACCACGCGGGCTTGTATTAATTTAAGCTTGGTTTGCCTCGCGTGATGGCCGCGGGGCGCCAGCTCCCACCGCGGGGCGGTGACTTTCTCTGAGACCCACCGCCGGGTCGCGGTGGCTCTGGCGCGGGGCGGTAGAAATTCGCCCACTCCTTTCTCTTCTGCTCTTCATTACTACCAAGTGTTGGTAGTCTTCTCCAATTAATTTCCAGCAGATCCTCATCCATCTTCATCTTTTCCAAATAAGCTGTAAATCTCTGGATATCTTCAATTATCTCCACATCTTCTGGATTACAAACTTAACCCCAAATCTCATCATAAACTCATCTAAATAATGTTAATAATTGCTAGTTAAGGTGCATGAAATGACACCTATCAAGCACTCTGGGGAGTGTGTATTGGGGTGCGTGTCTATCACATCAGCGGCTGGACCTAGGCCAGGGGTGGAAGGTTGGGTGTTAGGCAAAGTAGGTGGTGGTACGGTGGTCACACCAATCTTGAACAGTGTCGTTGAGGTTGTCGTATGAGTGAATATTGGGCACTGGTTCTTGGGTGTGGTTAGCGTCATTGGGGTGACATGGGCGGCGTTTGGGCCGGTGTTGATTATGTGGGCACCGGTCGGGCCCGAGTGTGCGGCAGTAGTGCGCTGGTTGTCATTGTCCTGGCGTTGTGACGCGATAGCGTCGCTCTCGAGTGTGACGTGGTGTGTCATGTAATTGCGTTGCTTGTAGTCCTCCGGGATAAAACACCTCGTCATGACATACATAAGTTGGGCCCATGTGGAGATGGGGGCGTAAATGACATTCCTCACGTCTGTGTTTAAGTTGGGACCACCATAGGCGGGCATCATCGGCGAAGCAACGGGCGACGACTTCGACATGCTCACACTCATCATAGTCAAAGTGACTAAGGAGATAGGACGTATGGTGCTTCCATTAAACGAATGTCGTGCGTCGCCATAACCGGCAAAGGGCTCAAGTCGAAACCAAGAGTCACGACGGGAGCACTGGCTAGATGTGTGACGGTCAAACTGGTGACGAGCCCGGGCACAGAAGTCATGGGCCAAGTGTAACACCCTTAAATTACCTTAAGAATATTATCGCCAGTGACCTCAGAATGCATATCCTAAATCACCCAAGGCTTATAGTATTGATCGCAGATATAGAGTAATATGTAAACATTCCTAAAATAATTAAAATGTCTTACACGGAAATTGGTAACTAAATCAATATCAAAGATAGTACCAGGAGACTTAAAAAGAAAATACCAAAATTACATAATAGGTCATAAACCTAAAATCTAAGTTCAGGATCTTCAACCTTAATGTAAACAAAATATCAAAATAACAGTTGCCTTCAACCTCGGTATCCTGCTTCTTCACACTTGGGAAGAATTATCTTATGTGTCGTATGGGACAGATGACACCATCCAATCATGCAAGGAAAAAGAAAGGTTGGTTAGTCTAATGAAAGACTAAATAAGGGTATTTAAGAGAGGTTCCAAGTGATCGTATATAGTTACTATCATTGTCTCTCGAATAAAAGTGGGTAGACGATATATAACTAAAACTTCCACTGAAACATAGAAAGAGATATGATTCAAAAGAAGACTCCAATGGATTGAGTCTTATAGGCATTATGTAAGTTTGTTTCAGAACATTTATACTTATCACACAAAGTTTTAAAAATTGACTCCTTTGACTATTTGGGTCCTCGACCAGCCTCACCGCATAAGCAAATCCAGATTGGAAAGGGGACTTACTTTAGATAGGAGCCTCGAGCGGGTTCCACGTTGTAATTCTCGTCCGAAGTATATTAATTATGTGCATAGAAGCACTTATCTTATTTAATTTCAAAACGTGTATTACATTAATGTTTTTAATCCACATCAATCTCGGTATGAGAATATCATGGGACGAATCTCGAATAACGGCATTAGCTAAGTGCACCACCACTTATATTCGAATAAGGGTATAGTCATGACCAAAAGTACTAGGGCAATAATCCTCCTAATACCAAATTATAAAGAAATATCTAAACCTCGCAAGGTATATAGCGTTCCTATGAATATTCGTGCTAACTAATCATACAAGTCCACACCAAGTCCATCTAGCACCCTATGATAATAAATATATATATATACGAGGGTTATTGTTAGCAAAGTATACAACCTAATATATCATTTATTTTCCACACCATTATAGCACAACTTTATTAAAATAATTAATGAAATTTTCAATTAAGAAAATATGGAGTAAATTGCAAGAGCAAACCGCCACTTGCCTTGAATTACGAAGTAGGTCAAACGGAGTAACGAAAGCATTTGCTTTTGAACATCAAATTGGATTCCTGCTTTAATTTTGTTCCCAAAAGTGATTCTGAGATGTACCCAATTCACACAAAATACAGAAATTATAATTATATAACTTATTCAATAGCGAAAATTGAAGCATACTTGTCTCGGTTTCTAATTGAATTTATTTAAGTCTAAATAAAACAATTATCAAGGCTCTACAATAAAACGATTATTCATACGATGTCAAAATTCATTTAGTCGTATATTCTAAATAATCGTAACATAAAAAATAAATTTATTTATAACACTAATTAATTTTCTAACCCAACATATTATCTAATTAAAATGTTACAAATTAACAATTCAGAATATAAGATAATACCAAAAAATATATATTTAATTTAATTTTAACATTAATAAAATTAAATTAACCCCATATTTTTTTAATTAATCCTAATTAAAAAAATTAATGAGGATTAATTAAAATAAAGCAAGAATAACAAAACCGAAATCGGGTAAAATCGTTGTCGGAGCTTCGAATGGTTACCGGTCGGAGAAAGGCAAAATTCGGCCTCGTCGGAGCACCAATGCGGTCGGGGTCAAGGGGATTTTGAAGAGGACCTCGAGGCGGTGCTAGTGGTGGCGCCAATTGCGACGGTGGAGCACTATGGTGGTCGAGAATTGGCAAGAATAGACGCGACACGAACAGAGGAGAATCAGAATTTCAATCTCGAAATTGGATGAATTGTGACCATGGGTGAGGCCGAATTTATAATAGTAGGATAGCCCATAAAGAGAGATTCACAATCGCATCAAATCTGGCGCAAATTGATCCCAAATCGGATTGAATTTCACCAAAAAAATCGATCGACGCGATGCTTAACTAGGCTTGCCTTTCTCGGGAAAATTCGAGCAAATCGGGGAGATTTGATTTCCGAATTTAGAGGGTTTAAGGATGATTTGAACTTACCTAAGAGCCCACAATTCAATTTGAACAATCGCACCCAAATTGGATCGAAATCGGCCATTGAAATCCGGTTGCACTTGAGGTTGAAGAAGATGAACACTTCTTGCGCTCGACCTCCCTGACTTTTGGTATATTTACACATTTTTGCCCAACTTTTCCAATTGTGGCAAAAATGCCCTTATTTTACTATTCAAAAATTACAAAATTTACCCAAACTTATTTATAATATTATCCTAAGTTTATATAATTATTTTAATCCAAATTTAAGATTTAAGAAAGACTTAAATTAGGTTAAACTTAAACTTAAGTCACACTTTCTCATAATATTAACCATATTTAAATCTTAATTGACATATTCTTAATCTTAATTCAAATAATTTAGGTTAAATTGATAAGTTCATTTAAATTTAAATCAGCATAATGTTAGAATAAATTTAAATAAACCATGACTTACAGTTGTAACATACTTAGGGTAAGAATACTATTAGTATATTCCCTTTTTGGAATAATGTAAAAATTGTGATACCCCGTAATTTTGTAAGGCTATTTTGGGAATTATGGATTTTTCCCGAACGTCCGTTTGGTACGTCGGATTTAATTCTGAAGGTTTGAGACATTCTGTAATGTGCTCTGTATCTGTAATATTTTTCTCAGTGAAGAATTATACAGTCGAGATGTTTTGGAAGTTCGTACTCGTTCGTGTATGAACTTTGTTAAAGCGGGTTAAGATTGATACAAGTTTATTGCCCAAGAGTTGTTATCTAATGGGCAATAGTACAAGATTCTTTATCCAAAGATTATTGTCCAAGAGCTATTATCCATGACGCAAAAGTACAAGTTGGTTAACCAAGGGTTATTACCCAAGCTCCCTTTCAACCCTAATTTTGCCTATAAATAGAGAGCATTGTGTGAGAGTGAAAGGGGCTGAAAAACACGGAAGCGCTGTCAAGCTCTCGTCTCTCAAAAACGCACTCTCTCGGGAAGGCTCTAGTGGATCGTCGGAGCTCGTTTAGTGTCGTTTCCGGTGGCCAAGAGGAGCATTGGAGGCTCTCGGACGCCTAGAAACCAAGCAAGGCGGAGGACGAGCCAACCCGATCGTCGAGGGTAAGTTTTTCCCTCTCGTATTTCTGTTTTCGTTCGCGACGGCGACCGTCGCCAGGGAGACGGTGACCGCCGCCAGGGAGACGGCGACCGCCGCCAGGGAGACGGCCCCGCCGTGGAGAACGGCGCCCGTCGTGATGAGGTTGCCCAGCCGCCGTGATGTGTGGCCAAGGAGCGGCGCCCGCCGCAGATGGGCGGCGCCCGCCATGGATGAGCGGCGCCCGCCGCGTGTGAGGCGGCGCCCGCCGCATTTAAGGCGGCGCCCGCCGTGATTTGGGCAGCGCCCGCCGGCGAGAGGTGGTGGCCGTGAGTTGTTGTGGTTGGCTTCTGAGGCCTTCGTTCGTGTTTCGTTTCCGTCGATTCCTTTCGTCCTTCCGTAGTTTCTGTATTGTTGTTTGTCGAATCTAACTTAGGGTTTCTGTATGGGTCGATCCGAAGGTACCGGAGTTGGCAGATTCGTCTCTGTGTCGAGCCCGGAATCCCGTCGTTAGACTTCGTTCAAACTCTGCGGATTAAGGCAAGTAGCGGTTCGCTCTTGCTCATCATTCCATATTTACATTAATTATCAGTTGTTTATCTGGGTAATTAATTTGGAATGATTATTGTGTTCATCTGGAAACGGTTTTGTTAACTGTTTTGGAAAACTAAAATATAATGTTATAATAGGTTGTATATCTGTTAGAACAACGCTATTATATATATATGTGAATTAATACAGATATTATTATAGGTTGTATATTGTTAGAACAACGCTATTTTATCTGTAACTGGCCTTGAGGGCATTGATATGAGTTATTGTTGCGTTTGTAACTGTTTAGTTAGAACGAGTATTCGTAGGAACGCTACTGTGTATCTCAGTATGAGTGCTAGTCGTTTCTTGATAACCGGGTGGTTAGGATTTAGTTCCTACCATTCTTCTTTAGTGCCGTTGTAAGGATTTAGTTCCTGATTCCGCCTGAGGGATTTAGTTCCCGCGAGATTTAGTTCTCGATTCGACTCTTGGGATTTAGTTCCCGAGTCAACTCTGCCTTAGGGATTTAGTTCCCGAGGGATCTAAAAAGATTATAACGTGATGTGGGTTTTGGAATTAAATAAGATAAAGTGCCTGAGTGCACATAATTAATATACCTTTGGCGAGTAGTGCAGCTAAGTAAATAGTGCAGCTAGGAAAGCTCGTCTTTAGCTCGTCTCGACTTTTGATCAGAGTACGTTCTCTTTCCAATCTGGATTCGTTGTAAGCGATGAGGTTGGTCGTGAACCGAAACATCTAAGTCAGCCTTTAAATCACTGATGTGTAATTCTGTTAAACGTTCCAGATTTGTCATATTTCCTTAAAGACTCAATCTCTTGGAGTCTCTTTTCGGGTCGATTTCTGTGAAGATTAAGTCTTCCAGAATCTTCTCTTGTACATACCTCTTGTTGTTATTCCGTGAAAGTGTCGGGTTATGTATCGTCCCTTCGGTTATTATTCGAGGGACAATGATAGTAAACGGTTACGATCACTCGAACCACTCTGCTTTTTACCCTTGCTAGTCTATTCAAGTAGACTAACCCACGAACATTGTTCTCCGCATGTGGGCTGGTGTCATCCGTTCAATTCGGCACATCAGATAGAGCGAAGATATGAGGAGACTAGATTGACTATGAAGACGACGGTTGTTTTTGGATGTTTTAATAATTTCTTTTAATCAGGTTGAGATCCTTGGGCAGGTGATCATTACGATCACAACCCTTTTTGTAATATCTTTTATAAGACTTCCGTTGTACTTTGTTTAAGACTTTCGTTGTAATTTATTTAAACTCTGTGTTTGTCCTATTCGGGATTGGGATGTAATCCCGGGACTCATGTTTTATATAAATAAGGTTATCATTTCGTATCATTGTATTTCATGATTTGTATTTAAACGGTAAAGCCTTGGGTGATCTCAGTAAGGAACACTGAGGTCACTGGCGGTAATACCTTTCCAAATGGGTTAAGATTTAGGGGTGTTACAGTTGTGGTATCAGAGCTAAAGTTTTTAAAACGGGTTGGGTATTTGAAAACCATTTACTCGTTTTTGATTGAAAGGTATTTTCAAAAGGCTCTGAGTTTAAAAATAAAAACGGTGTTTTCATTTTCAACCGTTCATAGTCATGTCTTCTGTATAGTCTGATATAGTAAGCTTGCTTCTATGTCTAGAAAGACTAATTCCTTCCCCGTTATCCCGTTAGATATGGGTGCATCCTGTTCTCTTTAGAGGAACCCGGGAGAAGCCAAGGTGGTTTCGCCATACCCAATAAGGCTTGAATTCCCAGTTCCCTCGTTTTGAGTTAAGGTTGTAGAACCTAGTACCTCGGTTCGAGTCCATCAATAGAAATTACCAAGTTGATCTATTCTAAGTTGATTTTATTACACTAAGTATATCAGAATGATACTAATGGGATAAAATCCTTGGAATTTGATCGGTAAACAGATGATGAACACAAGGAGCGTTATCCGTGCTGGTGCTGGGCCGAGTAATGACCCTAGACCAAATGCGAGGAATGCTACAGACCCAACAGGAGAGCGTGAGTCTGTCTTCAACAATAATCCTAGAGGCAATGGTCAAGAGCAGACCAACGCTCCAATGGCATTTGATGCTGCAACATTAGAGGCAATACGAGGATTGGTCATGCAAGCAGTGACTGATATACTGCAACCGAGTATGCCGCAGGCACAAGGTGTGCAAATTCCCCCACCGGTTCCCAGATTTGAGAAGCCAGAAAACCGTATATTCCAGGAGAATATAGTCAGGACTCGAGACAACTATGGTCGTGCTCTGAAGACCATTAATTCCATGAGGCCTGACAGCTATAACGGGAAAGGGGAACCAGTCGGGGTGATCCATTGGTTCTCCCACATGGAGCGGTTGTTCCACAACATTGATTGTACTGAAGCTGAGAAAGTACATATAGCTTCTCTTCAGTTAAAGGAGGATGCTAGTGAGTGGTGGGAGAGTATCGGCTTAGCTGATAGCCCTGTTTTGAACTGGGAGATGTTCAAGACAAAGATGACAGACCGTTTCTTCTCTCGTGCTATGAGGGATGAGAAACACAAGGAGTTCCTATACCCTAAGACTGATGGATTGAAGGTGACTGAGCTGGCAACAAAACTCAATCATTTTCTACAGTATGCTGGACCTGAGATATCCAGTGAGGCACAGAAAATTTGGTATTTCCATGAGTGGATGGGCCCAGATATTAAGCCACTGATGGTGCGTCACGGATGCTCGACTTTGGAGCAGTATATGGATGCAGCCTACAAGTTAGAGGTGACTCTGGAATAGTCGACCAAGAAGCGTGATAGCCAGAGGCAAGGGGAGAACCAGCCTAAGGCAAGTGGGTTTAAACGTCCCGCTCCACCATCTGATTTTGCCAAATCTGGCCGAGCAAAAACGAATATGACTCAGGATGGGTCTACGCAACGTTCGGGTCAGGGCAATAGCTTGATCCAGTGCTACAACTGTGGTACCTACGGGCACAAGAGTAATGTGTGTCCAAAGGAGAAGAAAACGTGCTATGCCTGTGGAAAGGAAGGACACTTGCAGTTATTTTGTCCGCAGAGGAGACGGAAAGGGACTGAGTCACAGCAGGGATCTGTTAATCAGAACAACCAACTCAGGTTCAGTCCGGTGGAAGCCCCTAGTCCTTCAATGCAGACAACTGCGAGAAACAAAGGAAAAGCCCCAGTGGCTTCAGGAAGCCAAGGTCAACGCCTACGTGATGCGTGAGGCGGATGGACCCGATGCTCCATTTGCTTAAAGTATTTTGTACTACTTCTGTTGGTATGTTGTGGATTTGGGTATTACCCAGTCTTTTGTTTTGGATAAGTTATGTTAGTAAGTTTAAGTATGCAAAAAGGTTTATAAACCTTTGTTGTAAATATTCTTTCTAATATAAATGTTGGTTGAGAACCAATCGTCTGTCGAAATTTTCAATTAGTAAGAAATTCGAAGAGAATTCGATCTGGATAGCCATGGTTCCATGCGATAATTTTCTCGGTATGAAGTGGCTGACGCGTCATGGGACGATAATCGATTTTAATTCGAAGATTGTGACGGAGGCATCAGGGGGCCAGTATTTATGCAAATTTAAAGGTCTGAATGATGCTGATAACGGCAGGTTTATCAAGGCAATAGCTGCGTTTAAGCTACTTCGACAAGGTTGTGTCAGGTGCCTTTGCTACTTGGATCCGCCCATGAAAGATGAACCTTCAGTTCTTGATGATTTCGATACACTGAAGAATTTGGTACAGATTAAGTTTAGAAAAAATGTCACCAAATATACCATTTTGGTTTTAAAATTGCAAAAGAGGTATTCTTTTAAGGGATATTAATGCAATATCCACTTTTCTACCCAAATAAGGGTATTTAGGTAAAATTACCTATATTCGGAATTTTGAAGAAAAGGTAAAATAAAATTTAAATTTATCTTTTCTTTTCTTTTCACACTATTTTCTGAAAATTTTTAGGGTTTGAATGGGATCTGAGAGGCGGGGGGAGAGGGATCTGGGATTGTGGGAGAGGGAGTCGAGAGGAGGAAGATGAGCCGGAGAAGACGAAGACAAAGCCGACCGGAGAAGACGAAGACGAAGACGAAGCCGTCAACCCAGATCTGGCCGAGATCGAAGTCGAGTTGTAGAGAGGAGGAAGACGACCGGAGAAGACGAAGCCGAAGCCGTCAACCCAGATCTGGCCGAGATCGAGGGATCTGGCCAAGAGGGATCTGGTCGAGATCTGGCCGAGATCGAGGCGGGAAGAGGCGGAGACAGAGAAATCGAGAAGTCGTCTTCAATGGCGTCTTCAACAGAGGTCGAGAAATCGAGAAATCGTCTTCAATGGAGGTTTAGGGTTTAATGGAGGTTTGGGAGACAGAGAAGGCCGAGATCGAGGCGGGAAGAGGCGGAGACAAAGAGATCGAGGGGGAGGCGGTTTAGGGTTTAGGGTATGTGGCCGGAGAAGACGAGTTCTGGAAGGTCGCCGGAGAGGGAGTTCGGGTCGGAGAAGACGACCAAAATCTGAGGGGAGGTCGCCGGCACCCCTTTTCAAGCGGGTCGGAGAGATCGAGAGCGGGCCGGAGAGATCGAGAGCGGACATGTGGGAGAGATCGAGATGAATATGGGAAATCAATTTCAGATTTGGGGTTTGGGATTTGAGATCGAGTTTCAGATTTGGGATTTGGGAAATCAATTTCAGATTTGGGAAATTAGGGTTTAGGATTTTATTGATTATTATAATATTTTTAATTTTATTTTATCTTTAAATTTATAAAAAATAAATTCAATTTCAAATTTTTTGATTAAAAGAAAAAGATTAAAGAAAATCTAAAAAAGTTACTTTAGGATATTATTGTAATATCTTTTAAAAGAAGTATCACTTTGCAAATTTTAAAACAAAAGTGGTATAGTCTTGCAAATCACCCTTAAGTTTATGTATTCTTGAGGAGTAAGGTAACCATGTTACTCGTATAAAAGGATTAAGACACAAGTGTTTGATTCGGTTGAGAATGAATCATTTGGAAATATGATACTTTGAGGTTATAAGAGTAAGCTCTCATGTGATTGATTTGAAGAGCATACGAATAAGTATTGTGTTTATTCTTGGAGAAAGTATAAAAATCTTAAAGGATTTAAGTTAGAATGGCATAAGGTCAGACTTACTTCCAGATAAATGATGGAATTGTAAAAGGTACCTTTAAGGAAATTGATGATGTAATATTTCGAGGTTACTAAGAGTTGATTTTTGGATGGTAAGGAATTACGATGTGAACTTTGGGAAAATGTGTATAAGGAAATAGTGAGGGAGGTGCGTATTCTCCTATTAAAGATGCAATAATGTCGTTATGACAATTTTAAGGACCGTTAGTATTTAATGGTCAGAGCCTTGTGGATATAGTGAGAATGATTATATGGTAAAATTTATAGAGATAAAGTTACGGATGATACCAAGTGGACTTGAGGAAAAAGGTAACCCACGTTGGTTAAGATAAGCATATATCACGTTCGGGTGAGACAAGAGTATAATCCTATGGAATGGATTAGTGAATTATGTTGAGGTAATCAGACATAGATTGTAGTATTACTGATTGTGGGAACTCGTGAGTAAAGATTGTGAGATAAAAATATGGCATAAGGGCCGGATATGATTAAGGTATCAAGTGAATCGTTTATGTGAGGTTTGTATGACAGGTGGATGTACTAAGTTGTAGTACTGTTGATTTCTAAGTATATATTCAAGGACCGGATTGTCGAAAGGAGGTTAGTAGAAATATGTTGTATTCTTCTATGTAAGATTATTAAGGTCTTTAGGAGTAATAAGGCATATCAGCGAAGATTCATTGGAGATTTTTTTAATAGATACTCTGGTTAAGGCAATGGTAATCTTGTGGATGATTACATCTATTCTAACGAAAGTAAGGATGATAGACTATATGTTGTAAGCGGTTACAAAAGCGAATAGGAAGTTCGATGTTGGCAATATAAGTTGCGAAGACCTAATTGGTTAAGGATACCGACCTAAGGAGGTTTAGGTATATACTTCAAGAGAAGTTTAGAGGTAAGAGCATATGTATTCTCATGAATTAAGTATAGCGAGTCTTTGGTGGTGATCATGACTTTGAGAATGGTCACGAGTTAGTACAAGTATAGTGTATGGAGAGAGGTTATGCTGAGAGCCTGTGTACTCGATCGTCCGACTAGCTGGGAGGACAGCCTGAGTCTGATTAAGTTCACAATACAATAATAACTGACATGCTGCTATCAAGATGGCTTCATTCGAGGCTTTGTACGATCGAAAGTGCTGATCTCCGATTCGTTAGGATGAGAACGCCGACAAGATTCTGCTCAGACCAGAGCTAGTCAAAAAGGACAGCTTCGGACATTGCTTTGATTAGACAGAGGTTGTTGACCGCTCAGAGTCGACAAAAGTCTTACGCAGACCAGAAGCGTAGAACTGTCAAGTTCGAGGTTGGTGGCAAGGTACTTGTCAGAGTATCGCCATCCAAGGAAGTTTTCAGGTTTGGTAAGTGTGGGAAGCTTAACCCTCGCTACGTGGTACCATTAGAGATTCTGGTTAGAGTAAGATCTCTAGCGTACCGTTTGGCGTTGTCGCCATCAACACACCCAGTGTATAATGTGTTTCATGTATCCCTGCTAAGGAAGTTTGTGCCAAGATGAGTCTCGTATGCTGAGCTATAAGGACATCGAGATTCAGGTAAATGGTACTTGACAGGAGATGCCAGTGCGCATTCTCGAACACCGTGTGAAGCGACTGTGCAACAAGATCGTACTGTTGGTACGGATTATGTGGTCCAAGTTTGGGAAAGAGGAAGTTACTTGGGAAACCGAAGCAAAGATGCTCAGACGTCTTTCCAAGTTATTGGCGACCTAAGTTTCGGGGTCGAAACTTCTTTTAAGGGGGAGGTGATGTGATATCCCGTAATTTTGTAAGGCTATTTTGGGAATTATGGATTTTTCCCGAACGTCCGTTTGGTACGTCGGATTTAATTCTGAAGGTTTGAGACATTCTGTAATGTGCTCTGTATCTGTAATATTTTTCTCAGTGAAGAATTATACAGTCGAGATGTTTTGGAAGTTCGTACTCGTTCGTGTACGACTTTTGTTAACGCGGGTTAAGATTGGTATAAGTTTATTGCCCAAGAGTTGTTATCTAATGGACAATAGTACAAGATTCTTTATCCAAAGGTTATTGTCCAAAAGCTATTATCCATGAGGCAAAAGTACAAGTTGGTTAACCAAGGGTTATTACCCAAGCTCCCTTCCAACCCTCATTTTGTCTATAAATAGAGAGCATTGGGTGAGAGTGAAAGGGGCTGAAAAACGCAAAAGCGCTGTCAAGCTCTCGTCTCCCAAAAACGCTCTCTCTCGGGAAGGCTCTAGTGGATCGTCGGAGCTCGTTTAGTGTCGTTTCTGGTGGCCAAGAGGAGCATTGGAGGCTCTCGGACGCCTAGAAACCAAGCAAGGCGGAGGACGAGCCAAACCGATCGTCGAGGGTAAGTTTTTCCCTCTCGTATTTCTGTTTTCGTTCACGACGGCGACCGCCGCCAGGGAGACGGCGCCCGCCACCAGGAACGGCGCCCGCCGTGATGAAGTTGCCTAGCCGCCGTGATGTGTGGCCAAGGAGCGGCGCCCGTCGCAGATGGGCGGCGCCCGTCATGGATGAGCGGCGCCCGCCGTGGATGAGCGGCGCCCGCCGTGGATGAGCGGCGCCCGCCGCGTGTGAGGCGGCGCCCGCCGCGTGTGAGGCGGCGCCCGCCGCATTTAAGGCGGCGCCCGCCGTGATTTGGGCGGCGCCCGCCGGCGAGAGGTGGTGGCCGTGAGTTGTTGTGGTTGGCTTATGAGGCCTTCGTTCGGGTTTTGTTTCCGTCGATTCCTTTCGTCCTTCCGTAGTTTTTGTATTGTTGTTTGTCGAATCTAACTTAGGGTTTCTGTATGGGTCGATCCGAAGGTACCGGAGTTGGCAGATTCGTCTCTGTGTCGAGCCCGGAATCCCGTCGTTAGACTTCGTTCAAACTCTGTGGATTAAGGCAAGTAGCGGTTCGCTCTTGCTCATCGTTCCATATTTACATTAATTATCAGTTGTTTATCTGGGTAATTAATTTGGAATGATTATTGTGTTCATCTGGAAACGGTTTTGTTAACTGTTTTGGAAAACTAAAATATAATGTTATAATAGGTTGTATATCTGTTAGAACAACGCTATTATATATATGTGAATTAATATAGATATTATTATAGGTTGTATATTGTTAGAACAACGCTATTTTATATGTAACTGGCCTTGAGGGCATTGATATGAGTTATTGCTGCGTTTGTAACTGTTTAGTTAGAACGAGTATTCGTAGGAACGCTACTGTGTATCTCAGTATGAGTGCTAGTCGTTTCTTGATAACCGGGTGGTTATGATTTAGTTCCTACCATTCTTCTTTAGTGCCGTTGTAAGGATTTAGTTCCCGATTCCGCCTGAGGGATTTAGTTCCCGCGAGATTTAGTTCTCGATTCGACTCTTGGGATTTAGTTCCCGAGTCAACTCTGCCTTAGGGATTTAGTTCCCGAGGGATCTAAAAAGATTATAACGTGATGTGGGTTTTGGAATTAAATATGATAAAGTGCCTGAGTGCACATAATTAATATACCTTTGGCGAGTAGTGCAGCTAAGTAAATAGTGCAGCTAGGAAAGCTCGTCTTTAGCTCGTCTCGACTTTTGATCAGAGTACGTTCTCTTTCCAATCTGGATTCGTTGTAAGCGATGAGGTTGGTCGTGAACCGAAACATCTAAGTCAGCCTTTAAATCACTGATGTGTAATTCTGTTAAACGTTCCAGATTTGTCATATTTCCTTAAAGACTCAATCTCTTGGAGTCTCTTTTCGGGTTGATTTCTGTGAAGATTAAGTCTTCCAGAATCTTCTCTTGTGCATACCTCTTGTTGTTATTCCGTGAAAGTGTCGGGTTATGTATCGTCCCTTCGGTTATTATTCGAGGGACAATGATAGTAAACGGTTACGATCACTCGAACCACTCTGCTTTTTACCCTTGCTAGTCTATTCAAGTAGACTAACCCACGAACATTGTTCTCCGCATGTGGGCTGGTGTCATCCGTTCGATTCGGCACTCAGATAGAGCGAAGATATGAGGAGACTAGATTGACTATGAAGACGACGGTTGTTTTTGGATGTTTTAATAATTTCTTTTAATCAGGTTGAGATCCTTGGGCAGGTGATCATTACGATCACAATCCTTTTTGTAATATCTTTTATAAGACTTCCGCTGTAATTTATTTAAACTCTGTGTTTGTCCTATTCGGGATTGGGATGTAATCCCGAGACTCATGTTTTATATAAATAAGGTTATCATTTTGTATCATTGTATTTCATGATTTGTATTTAAACGGTAAAGCCTTGGGTGATCTCGATAAGGAACACTGAGGTCACTGGCAGTAATACCTTTCCAAATGGGTTAAGATTTGGGGGTGTTACAAAAATACCATAATTTCTTTATTACAATTAGAATAAGAAATTACATTTATACCCTTATATTAAAATGAGGGATATTACACCAAGTATTGGTCGTCGATGTCGTAGCATTCAGGGTGGAGATAGTCAGGACGATGGCGAGCGAGGACGCGATCGTGGGTGTGGTAGGTGTCATGGTCGTGGCGTCGATCGAGGACGTCGATTCGGGTGTGGGGCACTACACATAGATCGCGTATCTCGTGGTGCGACGCGTGGCGCCTCAGGGAGTTATTGACTGCGTTGAAGGGATGGCAAGCCATGTCTATGGTACCCATGCAAAACAAAACCCAAAATGAGTATCAAATGCACTCAAAGGTAGAGAACCAAAAATCAAGCTAAGTCATTGTCAGAAAGTTTCTGCACTTGGGAGGCTGTACTAAATTTGGCCGTTCGTGAGGAGGGAGATGCTCGACGTAAGGGTGAAAAACAAGTCAATAGCAATCAACCAAGCAAGCAAGTGTCCTTCTCAATATGCAAGAAAGTTTGTCCCTTTTGGTTATGGTTTCGTTTAGACAATGGAGGGGTTGCTTAGTGGATCTTGCGTCGTAGTGGGGAATGTTTACCCTTAGCCTATGATGTGCTTTTGCTCTTCCTTAGTGATAGGCCCGCAAGTGCACTGTACTATCAAGTAGTATAGAAGATATCGAATCCAAGGGAACACTTGTTGATCACCAATTTTACACAAACTAATAATCTAGATCAAACAAGAGATGTGAAGTTTTTGGTTTTGATTTAATAAAACTAACAAGAAAAACAAGTCTAGAGCTAACTAAAATGATAAAAGGAGGATTTAGATTAATTGATGGATGGAAGGCTAGGATTGGGGTTCACCACAATGATAGTACATAATGATAAGCAAGTCAAACTCTAAGGTTGCAAGTGATGGTCTACAAATCTAAAATGGTCAAATGTCCTAATACTTCTCTTATCATCTTTCAATGTATAAGAAAACTAGCCTAAAGTTGATTAACTCCTATTTTTTTGGTAATTAACTCAAGATTAGAGGCATTAAGATTTATGGAAATTGAAACAACCACTAGAAACTAAGCCAACTTTCGTGATCCTAGAAGTCCTAGCTCAATTCTTGAGTTTCCAATGTCAAATATCATCTTCAAATGCATATCTAACTTATAACACAGGTAAAAATACTAACTAGGCATTTTCACAAACACTTAGTGTGCAAGATTTGAGTAGTAAACCAAAACTCAATCAACCAAAGAGAGAACTTCACCAAATCATCATATAATCACCATTGGGTAACTCTGAATCCTAACACAAGCAACTACTACTCATAATTTGCATCAACATGTCACAGAACATCAAATCAACCATTAAACACATGTAAACAATGAACGACAAAACAAGAAATAAAGAGAATGAGTAAGAATTACTTATCATTCAATTAAACTCTTGAGTTATCACTGAACCATGAGAGAAAGGTTGAAACTTTGCTCATTTTCCAAGTCCTGCAATACAAGAGTGTTCAACAACCCAAAATAGATCTAAAATCTAATGTCGAATTACTAATTTAAGTGGAATCTATGAGAATCTAGAGTTAAGTCTAAGAGACAAATGAAATCCAAGCTAACCCTAGAAATGGAGGCTAAAGTGTGAGAATGAGTCCCAAAGTCTCTTGCTTTCGGGTATTTATATGTGCCCAAAAGATGTGGGGTTTCCAAAATTCAAAACAATGAAATTCTAAGAGTTGCATGGGCATGCCATTCGGCATGGAGTGACCATGCCGACATCAGAGAGAAAAGTTTTGGTCTAGGTTTTTGGCGTGGCCATGCTGAGCGGCACCGACACCCCATGTCATGTCCTATGAAGGCATTCTTGACCTTTTTGGATGGAAATGAGTGCTCCACTTGCTTGTATGGCTTGTGAAACACCGTTTTTCTCCATTGAATCTTCAATTTGGCATCCCTTTTGCTCTTCTTAGCTCCAACCATAGTCGCTTGAATCCATTTGTCCTTGAAAGAGATCCAAATCGCACCTATAAAACCAAAAACAACAAAAGAGTAGATATCTGCACAAACAAGCATAAATATCCTAAAATGATCATGCAAGTGTATGATTTATGTACAAAAGTGGCGGTTAATATGGTCAAAATGTGTTATATACACATGTTATCACTTAGAAAGAATGATTGTTGGAAAACTTTTTTGTTTTGATTTTTGGTTGCAAGGCTATTTATTTTTTTGGAAAGAAGAATTTAACAAGCAATTCCATCAAATAATAATTAAGAAAAGAAAATAATCATGCAAAAAAATCAAGAAAAGCAACTACTTGCTAGCCAAAAAAGATAAGCTTTTAGTATGTTTGAAAAGTCAAAGATAGAGTCTTAGGGAAGACTCAATCTCAAACCTAGAGGATGGTATGGGCATGGCTAGGGTTGCTAGCTGAGGGGGAAAGAGGTTGTGGCGGCGAAGGCGATCAGTGGTGTTCACGTTGGCGGGAGCAAGTGGCGGTGAGCAGTGGGATAGATGGGAACAAAGTGAAGAGTCACGCGTGCACCGACCACACTGAAAAGAAAGGCAGAAGCAAAAGAAAATGGTAAAGCATATGGAAGAAGATGAGTGTCAAATTTCTAGATTGAAAGAAGACAAGAAATTTAGCTTGAGGGATGACTCTGATATCAATTGATGTGATCCAACCTCGTGAGACAAGATCGATATGAACTCGAATCATCGTTCTTCTCAAGCAAGCACACTTGACTCCGTCTTTTTCAAGAACTTCTTCAAGTAACTAACATTATGGAACCTTTTCTTGTGTTTTGTGGATCAAACCTTGGAGGTTGATAGGTGGAGGGATTCAACATGATGAATCTCCGATGAGGTTGAATGAGGCCAACGTGATGGCTTCTTCGAAAGTTTTGTGATCGGCTAAGCCGAATGGAGGACGCAAAAGGATAAACAAAAGTGTGACTCTCAACTTTTGTTGAATCCAAACTTAACTTCTAAGATTACAATGGAGGTGCAAGGGTACTTATAGAAGAAAATAAGGGAAAACAAGAAATCCTAATGGGCTTGGGCCTAAGACATCAAGGCCCATTAGGTTGAGAGGAATCTCAGAATAATGAAGTTGCCTTGTCATTATTTACGCTAGCTCAAAGATTGTTTTTTCTTGCATTTTATGGCTATTTAAACGAGCCTGTTTTCCATTGTTTAGGCAACTTATTTAGAAAACAAACCTTGAGTTATCCAACTTATATTCCTTTGGAGAGATTCCAATTAAATCCAAGCTTTGGTGACTTCATTGAAGCTTTTTGTCTCTTTATTGTGTGGTGTGAATATCCTCAACCAAAGTGATGAATTGTTCAAGCCAAAAGGGGTGTGTTTATCCCTTGGCGTGTTGTCCACTTTATAATAACCCACCTTAAATTAGAAGGGTGTTATTGTTATTTATTTTGATAATAATAAAATATACGAAGTTTATTATATTTTTTTTTATAGAAGATATAAATTTTCATTAATTTAAGTCTAGAAATTATGTTAAGATAATTTTTGTACAAATTATCAAAAGAGTTACAACAAAGTGTAGGAATTACTAATTAAGTGTAACAAGGATTATAAAATAAAGTATGGACAACTTTATAATAATTTTGTAACTGAAATAGGTTTATTAAATAAATTTAACCACTTTATAAAATAAAGTGGTGAAACTCTATTAACAAAAGGTTACATTAATATGGTTATAAGGCTACACAAGTAGAATTATGTTTTTTTAAATAAAGTTTGGAAACGTTATTATAATTTGTGTATTGGAACAATGGCACTTTTGTCACAAATTGAAAAGTTGGGTACAAATCTATTTAGCCTAAAAACGGGGGGAGTGTGCAATTATAGGAAAAGTGAATTGCGGAAGAACAAACCCCAATTTTTGAATTAGGGTTCCAATTGAATTCAAACATTCGATCCAACCAGTGCAAATTGGCGTGTCTCCTAGATGAAGCATTGAAGAACAAGCAATCAATCAAAGCCCTACAATTTTTGGTCAAAGAATTGTCCGGATTCATCCTGGGAAGTTGATGATGCGAATTTAATTCGATAAAAATTAATTCCTAAATATTTTATCAAGTCCGTATTAATTGGGAGGAGAAAATCGCATGATTGTGTCGAGGACATTACTAGCAACATTCTCCTATAATTTGGACCCAAATCGAGTCGATTTCAGCACTCAAATCGTCCTCAAAACCTGAAAACTTCCTTCGTCGTATGTTTTCCAACCAGCTACTGTTGTGGTGGTTTTCCGGCGCCGTCATATCCCTCAACGTTTCGAGTCCGTAGCAACTGGCCTTCCTTTATTTGGACCATAATCGAGCCCTCCAAAGTTGGCTCGAGTTGCCTTGTTTCAGTTGTGCGCTGCGGCTCATGTCACCACGCCACCAGCTCTAGTCGTTCGTCGTGCAGCGCTGCCGCCAGTCTTCCTGTGATGCCGCTTCCTCCTTGGCCGCCACCACGCTGCCGTTGAAGTCGCTATTGTCCCGCTCGAAGTTTTGCAATTTGCTTCTTGCAAATTGTGGAAGATGAAGATGTGGGACCCACCCATATAAACTAATATATATGGGTGGGGCCTAAAAGCCATTTAACATATCCCGTTCAATTCGATCAGAGATCGATCGAGCGGTATAATTTCTACATATTTTGTATCATTATTTTAATAAACGAATTACATAATTAAGCATAAATAAATCTATGTTTTAATTGTGTCTGTACTTTGTGGGTCGTGATTCGATTTAGAAATGGAACCTCGTTGTTGGATTCGTAGAAGCCGACATTCTCGCTAATTAATCAACAGTGGTCGCATTATCTAGATTCACCGTTGAATCTAATTAAGGCAAGTGGTGGTTTGCTCTTTTCATTTCACTTCATCGTTTGACCAAAAATTAATATTAAAATTATATGTTAATTAATTGGATAATTTCTAAAACTAATTAACGTTTGGAAACACTTGTGTGCTTTAGATAATTTAGTATCTAGGTTGGTAGTTATTATTGATATATAGTTATATAGGATTAATGGTGTTATCATTGTAATGACGATATTGGATGTGGACTTTGTGTTTTATGTGTGGACTTTATAGTCATTAAGAGTGGACTTCAATAGTCATGTGTGTCAGGGATATTATGGACTTGTGAGGCGTAATGATCTCTTTATAATTTGGTATTAGGATGCTTAATTCCCTAATACTTGTTCGGTCATGACCATGCTTCTTATTCATCGTGGAATAAGAAGTGTCTGGGGTACCTAGCTAGTGTAATGTGTGGGTTGACAATGAGTCACCCATTCTGGTCTCGATTATTGAGAATGTGTTAAAAGCTTTAAGATAATGTGTGATGTTTTGAAAATATATAAGATAAGTGTTGCGAACACATAATTAATAAACTTCATGCGAGAAGTACAACTTGGAAACCGCTCGTCCGCTAGCTTAAGTAGGTCGTCTTTCCAATTTGAATTTGCAAGTATGCGTCGAGGTTGGTCGAGCCCAATTATTCAATAAAGTTTTGTTATATTTGTGTGTTGATTTAGAATATTCCCAAATGAATCATATCCTCTTCCTATAATACCCACATTCATTCGGGTATTCTCTTGGTGCATATCTTTATTTATCGTCTATTGACTTTTAGTCGAGAGACAATGATAGTAATTAGATATGACCTCATAGAACCTCACATAAAATACCATAGCTTAATCTTTCATTAGACTAACCAACCACTATTATTCCTTGCATGGTTGGCTGATGTCATCCGTCCTATGCGGCACATTAGTTCACGTGTCTCAGGTTATCTAAAAGTAGCAAAACAGAAAAAAGGCTTACAGTTGAAGTTTAGTTTTGAAGTAATTTCATAGTGGTTTGAATATAAGGTTTGCTTTTTCTAGTAATGTAACAGGTGAATGTGTTAGATAATCTAGTCGTGTAATTAGGGTTTATGTAAAGTCTCTCGTTTAATTTTGATGTTGTCTTGTAAAACTAATTTACTTAATTTACGAGGAGAATTTATTATAAAGATGAGGTATTTATTACAAAAAGTCAATCGCTATTGTTTCTCTTATTATAAATGAATTTATATTTACACATATATTGTTTGGTATAAGCCTAAGGTAGCTTTTGACATTAAAGTCCGAGGTCACTGGCTTCTGACATTTTTGACGTAAGTCGGTATCAGAGCAATGATTTTAAGATTCATGACCTATTATTAGGTTTCAAAATTTTCAAAATTATTTCTATACTATATTTTATATATATACTATTATTTAAAAAAAGGGAATTTTGAGAATTTAAATCGTTAAGTATTAAATTCAAAGGAATTATAAATGGCTTAGATTTTATAAAAATATCAAAATTAGTGGACTAATTATTAAAAAACTAATATTAGTTATATAGTTTTATTCATATAGCAATTATGGTATAAATGGATGAATTTTAAACTCATTTAATGATTTTAAAGTGTGAGTTTGAAAATGTTTGAGAGTTTAGAAAATAAAAGCATTGATGATTTAATTTTAAAGAAATTAACCTTAATATAGAGAAGTGTTGAGTTATAAATTCATTAAAGGATTTAAAAGTAGGATTTTGAAAATTCTGCAAGTTTCGATTCAGTTACTTATTCTGTAGATCCCTTCATAAGAATCTCTCTATATTCTTAGAATAATATCAAGTTGGATATTGACATTTTTTTCGGTCTTGATCTTCTGGTTCGACCGGTCATAACCGCTCTATATCCAGGTCGGGGTACTGTTGGCACACAAAGTGGTAGACTCCTCCCAACATCAATGTCTCCATATACGCCTTCAGCAAGAATCGAACTCGAGACCTCTGAATGGAACGCTTAAGGAAATCTAGTGTCAAACCACTAGACCAATTGAATGTTGGTAAGTTGGATATTGACATTCTTTGCTCTCATTGTTAGAGTGGATGAGCATTGTCTCGTGAGTTTAGTTTTGTAAGGATTTCTTGTTTATAATGAATTTAGCATGTGTAGTCAATGCTCTGTGGAGTTTGAGATTTTATTTCTCATGTGTATACTCTGAACATTAGTTGTGGTGAATTCAGTATGAGGGTAATATATAGCCTTAGATGATTGATTGTGAATTTTAAAATTTATTCAACTAAATGAATAAATTGTTCAAAACAGTATAATTACAAAGAGTTGTATTTATCTAAATGATCGTAATTTAAAATGATTAATGATTTAAAATATAAATTTTAAGGATTTAGACGTGGTGATTACAAGTGAATGTGTCTCTTGTAGGAGTAATGACATAAAGCTTTTGGGAAGATCTAAGTGTATGAATCTATTATTTTGAGAAACCTACTAAAGTGATAGGTGACATTATAAGGGAAACAATTTAGAAAGTGATATAATGATATGCGGAGTATTAAGGGATTTAGTCATAGGTAGATGGTAAATTTGGTTAGCCAAAGAGTTTGCTCAAATTGAGATAAAAGATCCTGGGAGAGAAATTAAATATTTGAGGATATTTATGGACAAATAACAAACTCAGTCAGTAAAAATTTGTTTGATTTGGGTGGATTAAACTTGAAGGATGAAATTTTAGTTTAGAAGTTTTTCCAACTAGACTTGAGGAAAAAGTGATTTATATCTATTAAGGTTTATTTTATTACATGTTTTAGGAAATGAAATGTTGGATCATTAAGGTGTTAAATCAACTATCAAAATCATGTTTTGAGGAGAATACGAAAAAATGTTGTGTGATTATTTTTGGGAAATTGTTTTAAGTTAGAGATGGATTATTTGAACGGGTTAAATTTCCTTTGGGAAGATTTTAAGTTCGAGATGACATACGAGCCAAATTTGATTGAGATAAATAATGGAATTTGTGAGTTGTACATTTAAGAAATAAGAAGATATAATACTTGAGAGTTACTAAGATTTGATTTATGGGTTATAAGGAAGTTATGTATGGACTTTGGGGATCTGATCATCGAAAGAACATTAGAAGAGAAATGTAGTGTTCTTTTGCTTAAGAGATATTAATATCTTTATAGTGAGTAGCACATAATAGCGAGATAATCTTAGATACTATTATTCTAACGTAGTTATAATCTTCTGGATAGATTTATGAGTTATTATCTGGTATAATAAATGGAGATGACATATAAGACGTGATGTCAGGATCGAGGAAACTTTTGTGATATTAGTTTCAAGGATGAAATTATTTAAGGATATCAAATTAAGGGAGTGAGATAAATATGAGAATTTGGTCTTTTATCTTGGTAGTACTAGTTTCGGGGTCGAAACTATTTTTAAGGGGCCTTAAATTAGAAGGACATTATTGTAATTTTATTTGATAATAATAAAAGTTATGAAGTTTAATTTATTTATTTTATAGAAGAGTAATTTAAATTTCCATTAACTTAAGTCCAGAAATTATGTTAAGATTTTTTTTGTACAAATTATCAAAAGGGTTACAACAATATAGTGTAGGAATTATTAATTAAGTATAACAAGGGTTATAAAATAAAGTTTGGACAAGTTTATAATAATTTTGTAGATGAAACAGGTTTATTATTATGGTTATAATGCTACACAAGTAGAATTATATTTTAAAATAAAATTTGGGAACTTTATTATAATTTTTTGTATTGGAACAAGGGCGCTTTTGCCAAAAGTTGAAATGTTGGGTAAAACGTGTAATTTAGCCTAAAAGGGGAGGGGGCATGTGCAATTATAGGGATAGTGAATTGGGGAAGAACAAACCCCCTATTTCAAATTAGGGTTCCAATTGAATTCAAAAATTCGATCCAATCAGTGCAAATTGGCGCATCTCATTGATTGGGCATTGAAGAATAAGCAATCCTTAATCAAAACCCTACAAATTTCTTCTTAATTGGTTAAAGAATCGTATAAATTCATCTCGGGAAGCTGATGATGTTGATTTGATTCGATCGGAATTAATTCTCAAAAATTCGATCAAATCCGTATTAATTGGGAGGAGGAAATCATGTGATTGTGTCGAGGAAATTACTAGCAATGTTCTCCTATGTCTTTTCCTTCAGTGCAATATGATGAAATTGAACCTAGGAGGAGTAATGACAAAAGAGAGGAACTAGTTTTGGTCTTGATTTTGTGACTGCTTTCTTGATTGAACTCAGTGATTATGATGAATTGAATGAGATATTCATTCGTCTACATATGCTAGAGGGTGATCCTAAAACATATGATGAAGTTGTGAGTTCATTGAATGCTACTTTCTGGAAAGATGCAATTAAGAGTGAAATAGAAACTTTCATGTTTAATCACACAATAGAACTAGTTGATATGCCTAAAGAGAACAAAGTCACTAGATGCAAGTGGATTTTTAAGAAAAATCTTAAAATAGATGACTTTGTAGAGAGATATAAGGCAATACTAGTTATTAAAGGACTCACTCAAAAACACGGAATTGACTTCTTTGACACTTATTCTCATGTGACCAATATATCTACCATTCATGCATTGTTTGCTTTAGCTTCTAGCTATAAGTTGCTAGTGCATCAAATGGATGTTAAAATTGATTTTTTTAATGGTGATCTTAATGAGGAAATTTATATGGAACAACCTCTAGGGTGTTGATGTGACCCTGCCCTCCATGTCAGCTACAGAGGAGGAAGACACCATGAGACATCCGCCTTGAGACTCCTCTATAGCTACATCCATTCCGAGTTAGATTTAGGAGACTTTCTAGTCTTGCTATTTCCAGACATTACTACCTTAGTACTTTCTATTTACAGTATTTCTATTTTTAGTAGCTACTAGTTCTGGGTGGTTTCCATTTATGTTAAATGGGCCGGCAGAGTTAGTAACTAGAGAGTCTGGCCCATTAGGTCAACTCTCTAGTATATATAGGAACTCTTGTCTTCCTTTTCAGTTTACGTCAATTCAAGCCTAAGTTCAAGTCGAGTAAACTCCTTAAACCCCGGGCCCCGACGTCAACAATCCTTGCGTTTCCTAGTCGAACTATTCTGGCGCATCGATTCAGTTAACGCGTTTCTAGTGAATTATCCTGGCACGTTAACTCGGTTACCCAGATCTATCCATCACTATCCGCAACCAACACTCCACAAACCCTAACTCTAGTTCTCACGGCTGCCTCCATCCACCTTTACCCTCTCGGCCACTGCCCTCTCACCACCACTTCCGCCTCCGCTCGCTGCACTTCCACCGCCGCGCCTCCACCCATCACCGCCACATCTCCATCCAGTCTGTTGTGTCTCCACAGTCCACTGTGTTCCGAACACCCCCCACAGTCCACCGAACACCCACTTCTCCCCCTTCCGAAGAGTTGTTCACCCCAATACGCATTCAAGCGATCCTTGACAACGATTTGTGGTCTTTCCATCGGACAAGGTCACATCAGGTGTGTGGTTCCAAGAAAGGAAAACCAAGTGTGCAAACTGAAAAAGTCACTCTATGGATTGAAGCAAGCACCAAAGCTGTGGTATGAAAAGTTTCATAAAACTATTCTTAGCTTTAGTTTCAAGGTCAATGGTTCTGATGCTTGTGTTTACTCAAAAAATGTTTGGTGTTGATTGTGTGATTTTATGTGTATATGTTGATGACATGCAGATTTTTGGGACACACATTAATGTTATAAACACGACCAAACTATTTTTGTCTTCTCGATTTGATATGAAGAACTTAGGGGAAGCTGATGTGATTCTAGGTGTTGAAGTCACTAGAGCTGAAAAGGGATTCACTATATCTCAACCACATTATGTAGAGAATGAATTAAAGAAATTTAATGAATTTGATGTGGTGCCAGTGATAACTCCTTATGATGGAAGCATGTAATTAAAGAAGAATTGTGGTGATAATGTATCACAAAATGAATATGCTAAGGTAATAGGGAGTTTGATGTTTCTAATGAATTGTACTCGGCCTGAAATTGCGCATGTAGTTAGTAGACTTTGTCGGTATACTCATAACCCTAGTAAGGAACATTGGTGTGCACTTAATAGATTATTGAGATATATGAAAGGCACTATTGATTGGGGTTTGCACTTTGTTGGTTACCCTCAAGTGTTAGGGGGATATTGTGATGCAAATTTGATTACTGATAATGATGAAGTTAGCTCCACTAGTGGTTATGTTTTTACATTATGTGGTGGTGCTATTTCTTGGAAGTCTTCTAAGTAGACTTGTATTGCTAGATTTACTATGGAATATGAGTTCATAGTTTTAGACTAGCAGGTCAAAAGGTTGAGTGGTTTAGAAGCTTATTGGATGATTTACCATTGTGGAGGCGTCGAAGTCCTCCTATTTCTCTACAGTGTGACTCACAATATGCTATTTGTGTAGCTATCAACAATGCTTATAATGGCAAGAAGAGACACATTTGAGCTAGACATGAAACGATGAGACAACTAATAACGAATGGTGTACACAGTTTGGAGTATGTGAGACAAAGAGAAACATTGCAGATCTTTTGACTAAAGGACTAAGCAGAAGATTATACGTCAAGGGGGTTGGGACTCAAACCCGTGGGATGACGAATTCATGGTGTATCCCCCGTTGTGGTCAAATGAAGCCATGACAAAGACTCATGAGTGCATTGTGACCTTGACTGATAAACTACGCGTCTTACAAGACCGCACTTTGATGACGTTGATTGGAGCGGGTGAGGAGTGCAATGGAGTGTAATGGTTTCGTGCAACTATACCTTCAGCATGTTCTTTCTGAGTGGAGAGTGATTCCGCCTCTCTTTGGCATCGCCATTTGGGTCATCTGTCCTTGTATATCCTTCAATTTTTTCCTAGTGTCAAAATAAATGGTCAGTTGGACCCGTGTGATAGTTGTCATCGGGCAAAACAAATCTGTTTTTCTTTCCCTGCTATAGTGAGTCTCATGCTTCTGAAATTTTTGATTTGGTTCATTGTGATGTATGGGGTCCTTATTGTACTATTTCCTTGTCTGGGGCTAGTTACTTTCTGAATATAGTTGACGATTGTTCTTGCTAGGTTTGGATATTTCTTATGGATAATAAAACAAATGTTTCTTCTTATTCCCAAATATTGTGCCATGACTCAACGCCAATTTGGCAAATCTACTAAGTGTTTTTGCAGCAACAATGAGACATAATTTACATGCTTGCGTTCCTTCTTTGATCAGTATGGCTGGCATTAATTTTGAAACCTCTTGTGTTGGTATGCCTCAACAAAATGGTTGGGTTGAGAGAAAACATCGCCATATCCTTGATGTTTCTCGTGCTCTACGTTTCCAGGCCAACCTACCCCTCGATTTTTTGGGGCGAGTCAATTCTCACAATCAGATATCTTATTAATCAAACCCATACCCCACTCCATCATCACAAAACGCCATACAAAATCCTCTATGGTTGTTCCCCCAAATTCAATCATCTTAGGACATTTGGGTGCTTATGTTATGCCTCACAAATACCCCGAGATCCCAACAAGTTTGATTCTCGTGCCCGAAGATGTGTTTTTCTTGGTTATCCTAAGGGTCAAAATGGGTGGCGTGTCCTTGACATTACAACAAATGACATTTTAATAAGTCTTGACATGGTTTTTTTATGAAACTCATTTTCCCTATACCGATCTTATTGAAATCGAGTCTTCCCATCCAATTCCTGCCCACATCTGTCCATTTATGATGCCACAGACAGTACCACAGCCACACCTCCTAGCTCAACTTCCTCCTCGCCACCACCAGATGATGTTAAGGGGAGCCCTTTGCCTCCTTCTTCCGCTCTAGCCATACAACCACCTCCATCTTCCTCTTCCCGTCGTAGCACCCGCGTTTGGGCTCCCTCGGTAAAGCTTCATGACTATATCTGCAATACTGTTCGACTCCAGAAAACTTCATTGTCTTGTTCATCAAGTCCTTCAACTTCATTAGGTACATCCTATCCCATAGTTAATTATTACATTTGTAATCGATTTTTCCCTAGTTATGTTGGTTTTCTAGCTAATGTTACTGCTGGACATGGACCCACTAATTTCTTTGAGGTCGTTCGGAATCCTAATTGGAGGGAAGCTATGAAGGCTGAAATTGATGCTCTTGAGCGTAATGGTACCTGGACTCTTGTTGATCTTCCTCCAGAGAAGAAATCTATTGGATTTATGTAGGTTTTCCAGATCAAGTATAACTCTAATGGGTCTATTGAACGTTACAAAGCTCGCTTGGTTGTACTCGGCAACAATCAGAAAGCAAGTATTGATTACAATGAGACATTTGCTCTGGTTGCAAAGATGGTTTGTGTTCGTAATTTTCTTGCAGTTGCAACCGTTCAGGGTTGGGACCTTCACCAAATGGATGTCTATAATGCCTATTAAACGGTGATTTAGATGACGAGGTTTACATGAAACCTCCTCATGGATTTAATACTTCTTCCGCGGGCAAAGTTTGTCTCTTGAATCGGTCTTTGTATGGGGTTCGTCAGGTACCGAGTTATTGGTTTTCTAAGTTGGCAGCAGCCTTGTGAATGTTTGGCTTTGTTCAGTGTCATGATGACTATTCTCTATTTTCTTACTCTCAACCCGGTGTGCTATGTATGTGCTTGTTTATGTCGACGATCTTATCATCACTGGAAATGATTCGGCTGTCATTGCTAAGTTCACATCTCAACTAAGCTCTTGTTTTCACATGAACGATCTTTGTCCACTACAATATTTTCTTGCGATTCAGATTGCTCGTTCATCTTTTGGTTGTCTTAGTGCAAGTACACTCTTGATATCTTATCTAAGGTTGGTCTGCTTGGCTCTAAACCTTGTGATTTTCTCATGGAGTAAAATCACAAGCTTCCACTTACGTCTGCTCCTCCATTTGATGCTCTTGACTGCTATTGACGATTAGTTGGTCGGTTGATTTATCTCACTATTACTCATCTTGAGATATTTTATGTTATTCATACTCTTGCACAGGTTATGCAGGCTCATATAGTTGATCATTGGGATGATGCTATCTGTGTCCTTCATTATCTCAAAAGTTGTAACACCGCTGACTTACGTCGATAGTGCCACACGTCAGTGACCTCAGACTTTAATGTCCAAAGTCACCCTAGGCTTTAATCAGAACTTGAGCTTAAATAAATAAATGAACATTAAGTAATAATAGAGTAAATAGCGGAAGACTTTGGAAATAAATACTTAAACCTTTATTGAAATCTTTCCTTGTAAATTGAGAAGATAAGTTTTACAATCGAAATTACAATACAACGGAAGACTTCAAAACATCTTAATATTACATTAGAACATAACCTTCAATTGCAAGTCTTCGTCTTCGATTGTTACTTCAAATCGTCTAGGACCAACCATTGATGTGCTGTATAGGACGAATGACACCAGCCAACCATGCAAGGAAAATGAACGGTTGATTAGTCTAATGAAAGACTATGCAAGGGTGAAAAATAGAATGATTCTTGTGATTGTATCCAGTACTATCATTATCTCTTGAATAATAGTCGGTAGACGATGCATAACTCGAATACTCTCACTGAAACGATAAAAAGAGACATGCTCCGAAAGAAGACTCCAACGGAAATGAGTCTTATGGAAAATTAATGAATTTGTTTAGGATCATTATATTTATCACACAAAGTTTTTGAAAACGCCTCATTGAATATTTGGGTCATCGACAACCTCACCGCATAATGTGAATCCATATTGGAAAGGGGACTTACTTTAGATAAGAGACCGAGCGGATTCCACGTTGTACTTCTCACCCGAGGGTATATTAATTATGTGCAAAACAACACTTATCTTATTTAATTCCAAAATGTGCATTTACGTTAAAGCTTTTAATCCACATCAATCTTGCAATGAGGGTAGGTCATGTCCAAAAGTATTAGGGCAATAATCCTCATAATACAAGTTATAAAGAAACAGCTAAACCTCGCAAGGTAAATAGCGTTCTTACGAATACTCGAACTATGCAGTATATAAATCCACACCAAATGCACAACAAATCCACACCAAAGTTGATCTAGTACCCTATAATAGTATTATATATTATATATATAAGGGTCGTTGCTAGCAAAAATACAACATAATAATAAGGTTCATTTACACACCAATTTAACACACAAGTTGCCAAATGAAAATTAAGAATATTTATCCCAACTTAATAGCACAATCGATTCATTGTCAATTAAGATGAATATGGAATAAATTACAAAAGCGAAATGCCACTTGTCTTGAATCACGAAGAAGATGAACGGTATAACGAGAACGGTTGTTTCCGAGTAGCAAAATAACTTTCTGCTTTGATTTCGTTCCAAAAGCGATTCCGAGACGTACCCAAATCACACAAAATAAATAAATTATAATTAGATAATTTATTCAATATCAAAATTTGAAGGGTACATGTCTCGGTTTCTAATTGAATTTATTTAACTCTAAATATATCAATTTTTAAGGCTTTTCGATAAAACGATTATTTATACGATACTAAAAATCAATTAGTCATATATTCTAAATAATCATATCATAAATAAATTGATCCAATAATTTATTTATAACCCTAATAATTTCCAACTCAAAATATTATCTAGATGAAGAGTTATAATTTAACTATTCATAATACAAGATAATATTCCCAAAAATTCTAATTTAATTTTATTTAATCCAAATAAAATTAATTTGGCCAAATATAAATTTTTATCTAATCTAGATTAATTAACCAATATTAATCAAAAATCAAAGCCAAAATCCAAATGATTACACGGTCGAACCATTACCGAAGTCGTGGATTGACACACGCTGGAAAATGGAGATGTTCACCTTCGTCGGACCACCACTGGGGCTGGGGTTTGATGGCTTTTTAAGAGGACTCCTTGGTGGTTCTAGGGATGCCACCAATTGCAAAAACGAAGTTAGGAAGAGGGCTAATTCCTTGGATGAACAGCCACGAAAAACTCGGTTAGGGTTCTTGAGTTTGGGAAGAAATTGGATGAATTGGGTGAACTAGGGCTAATGTAGCCTTGAATGTCCTCGACATAATCCCACAAGAATCGCCTCCCAATTCAATCGGATGAGGACGAATTTTGAAGACTTCAATTTGCATGGTTCGAACCACATTCTTGCTTCCCGGATAAAATCCTGTTGATTTAGCCCAAATTAATCCCAATTGATGGAGCGGTTTAATGCACAAGATCATCCTCTTCAATGCCCATGATTTAATTTGGCCAATCGGGTCGAAAAACAGACCGAAATCCGCCATGGAAGAGGCTTGGAGGAGCTGTGTTTTCTTCATCCTTTGGTTGGAGGTTGAAGATGACCATTCCCCTTAATTACACACGCCCCCTACTTTTGCCTTAACTACGCTTTTTTGCCCAACTTTTCAAGTTGTGGCAAAAATGTCCTTACTTTAACTTTTAAAAATTACACAATTTAGCCAAACTTAATTATAACTTATCCTAAGTTTATTTATACATTTTAACCCAAATTTAAGTTGAAGGAAAAATTGAATTAGGTATCTTTAAGGCTAAGTTACATTATTTTATAAACTTAACCATGTTTTAATTAACATTCTATTATTCTTTCTTTAAATAATTTATGCTTAACAAGATAATTTTATTTAAATTAATATTAACATAAGTTAACATAATTTAAATAATTCATGGCTTAAAGAGGTAACCTACTAGGTTAAGTATTATTTTATCCCTTCATGGATAAACATAATAACTCTATAACCTTTATTATTATATCTAAAAATTCTCAAAACCACATTCATGGTTATACTTAATTGGTTATTTCTACCCATATTATGATTACCCATTTGATAATTTGTACAAAATTATCTTAACCTAACTTTTGATCTTAAGTTAATGAAAATTTAAATTACTCTTCTAAAAGAAATAAAATAAATTTCATAAATTTTATACTATCAAATTAAAATTACCATATTACCCTTCTAATTTAAGTGGGATATTACAAAAGTCGGCCTAGACAAGGTGTCTTTTTTTCTCGGGATAGCTCTCTCCAGCTTCGTGCTTTCTGTGACTCTAATTACGCAGCTTGTCCTCTTACTCGTCAATCTATCACATGATACTTTGTAAAATTGGGGATTCTCCTATTTCTTGGAAAATTAAAAAGCAACAAACGGTCTCTCGGTCCTCTGATGAAGTCGAATACCGTGCTATGGCAGTACTTGTTGTGAGTTGATTTGATTGAAGGCGCTATCGAAGTCTCTTGGTGTCCACCACACTGGTCTTGTGCACTTGTTTTGTGACAGTCAAGCCGCTCTCCACATTGTTGCTAATACGATGTTTCATGATCGCACCAAGCACATTGAAGTAGACTGTCATTTTATCCGTGATCTCCTCCAATCCGACACGATCTCCACTGCTCATATTCAGAATCATTCACAGCCAGCCAACATTCTCACAAAAGCCCTTGGTTCTCAACAATTTCATTATTTAGTGGGCAAGTTGGACATTCGTGATCCACATGCTCCAACTTGAGGGGGGGTAATATAGTATATATTATATCATGTATATAAGATGTATTGCTATCCTTTTAGTTCAGTTTTATTGAGGCCCAAGTTTAGCTATGTGCAGCTTGTATATATACTCTTTATTAGTAATAGAAAAGGCAATTTTTCCTCCCAAATTGTTCGTTAGTAACTGATAAAGTGATCATGAACACTTGTAATGTAAATTATGGTCTACCAAGAAATACATGGTTACTTTACTTACTATTTTGCAGTGGTTCAAGTCCTCGAAATCAGGATTCATGGTGGCACATACATGGCGGACTTGGTCTTGAGCCCTGGCTTGCCAATCTTGGTGCTTTGCAAGCAAGATCATGGTCCATGTCAACAAGGTGGAGGTGGTGTCTTGACCCGCAAGGTAGAACAACTTGCACTAGTCTATTTGCTCTTTGGTTGTGATTTTGATCTTTTGCTTATACTTATTCTTAGTACTACAAAGCTTGTCATCATCATTTTGAGAATTTGAATCCAAGAGAATACCCAACAAGTCATCCCTGGCAGGCCCGACCCTTATAGGGTCCAACCAATTATTTTGAACAAGGCCCCCAAATTTTTGGGGGCCCAATTTTCACCTAGCCCATATGCAGGGGCGGATCTACAAGGGGGGGGGGGGGGGGGGGGGGGGCAACCTCCGCTTCCCCCTGTAAATCCCTTATAATATGTTGAATTTTTGATTAAGTCCTCTTTTGAATTTTCATTATGTATATACAAAATTATAAGTAAATGACAAGAAAAATGCATTGGCCTAGTGGTATTTGTCTTGGAACTTGTGTGGAAAAAGCTAAAGGTCATGGGTTCAAATACCTTCCCCAACCTTTTTTTTCTACTTTTGTTAAAAATTTGAGTTTTAATTGCTTTATTAAAATCTTTGTGTTTATTAAGCATGTTTATTTCTCTTTTGTTTTTTATTTTTCTTTTAATTTTTTATTAACACAAAAATTGAAAATCTTACATTATTCAAATAATTTTTCAAAACGCTAAAAAATAGAGTTTATACTACATGAATTAATCAATTTTCAATAGGTCAATCTAATATTTTTTGTAATTTTAAAATATTAATATAAATGTCAATTTATGAAGTGAAAAATATACAAAACTCTAACCCCCCTTGAATTAAGTTCTAGATCCGCCACTGCCCATATGTGTATATAAAGGAATAAATGGGAAAAAAAAATTAAAGCTTTATCTAAGGTAGAGTGTACGAAAAGCATGATGGGTTAATGACAATGTACTGTACTATTATCCTATTTTTCTATTATCCAAGGGATAATTTTGTTTGTTTTTTTATTACGATTTAAGGTATTTGAATATTAAATGAATTTTTAAATTTTATTATCATATTTTTTATTAGTAGGAAGGGCCTCTTTCTAATAATTGTACGAGATCCTTGAAATGGTCGGGACGGCCCTGATCCCTGGCCACGACCTTTTGTTTGACAATTTAATAATCTAAAAGCTTTTAGATTATTAAATTGTCAAACAAAAGGTCGTGGGGTCCACACAAATTTTATTTCACCTGAGAGTAATTGAGTTAAATTTGAGTTAAGGCAGCAACCTCATTCTTACAATAATATTTTTCTCAAACTAAATTTACGTGGGGAAATAAATAGAGAATGTATCGGTCCGACACACATGCATATATAAGTCTAACATTAAGCCTAATAGAGTTATATCCTACCACCTAACTTATATACTAGTGTTTTTAGTCATAACTTTCCAACGTGAGAAGTTCATGTCACTATTCTCGATCCAAATCAACAATTTAGCAAGAGATGGAAGAGCTTATATGTTTTAAATCAAACTTGCGTCCTGGGAAATACACAGTGTGTGATATTGACGGTGACAAAAATCTGGTCTCTTATGAGTTGAAAAATCTGCGTGCCTTCCTAGAAGGAGCTCCAAAATGCGGCCCCGAAATTAAATAGGCCGGTAGACTTACAAAACCACCGCACACATCGATCTCATGCTCAACGTTTGATACCTTATTTTTCCCAAGAACGCAGCGTTTCGCGACAACTCGTATAAAATGTCGGCAGCATCAGCTGCACGTACGCACATTCAAATAATCAAATTGATTTATATAATTATACTACGTACAGGAAGTCAATGTAAATATAGTTAGCTTAGGCATGTAGTCTACCTTCAATTTGTGGATACGGAAAGCAGGATTGATGAGCTTCTTATGGAGGGCCCACTTGTGACCATCATAGGCCGTGGCGGATCTAGAACATATTATAAGGAGGGCTCAAAGTCTTATAAAAAACATAAACATAATTAGTTGATTTTTACAAAAATAGCGACACAAGAAGTTCATTACAAAATATTATCGCTTATGACTCTTCAAACTACAAAGGGGGTAAACTCATCCTACGAAGGGCTGGGCCCGGTGACTAGAGCTCGTGCAAGGGCGATGGAACGAGCAACTCAATCTTTAGTCACCCAGAGTTATGCAGGTTATTCAGCGTCAAACAGTCCTAAATGGGTCCTCCTTTTGACCTACGAAGGGCTGGGCGACGCCCCGTCCTGAAATGGAAGTTGCGCCCGTGGTTGTGTATCCGCGCCCGCGGCAAAGCCGCGACCGCGGCCTTGCATCCGCGACCGCGGCTCGTTCTCGATTTTGCCTGCGATCGCCGCCTTCTTTGAACAACTTTATAGTTTCTTTCCTTAATTTATTTAAGACTATTTTTAGATAGTGTTTCGGTTTGCCCCTTATGTGTTTTGGGCCAGCCCACCCTTTGGATGTTTATTAGTTAGCCTACTTCCCTTACTAGGTTTTGTCTAGACTATTTAAACCTTCTTTCATTCATTAATAAGACCATGTTGATTTGAGTTGTTAAGTTGAGTTATCTCCTTCCTTGAATCCCAACATCAACCCCCTATGATCCCCCGGATCTCAATTATCCTGTAGCTCGTCGCTTCGAGCATTAATCCGACGTTCCTCTGGCGAACGTCTTGATCATCTCTTTGATCGTGACTGTCCATCACTCTGGACGTGTTCAGACCATCACTTTGGTCCAGTTTCCTGCGTGCAAAAGGCTATCTCTTTAGCCTTAGAAGACGCCATCTCCTTGGCAAGTAGAAGAGACGAAGGAAGGCTTGTTCAACGTTAAAGATCCTATCTTGCAACGGCATTTTCGAGGGTCGTTCGCATCAATTGGCATCAGAGCCAGTACAAGTTGAGTTTCTTCTTCTCTTTTAAGTGTTCCTTGAATTTTTTCCGCGTTAAAAACCTTTTTTTTGCCCCACCACCCCGCCGCCGGAACCACCCACCGCCGCCGTGCAAACCCCCCACCACCACCAATACTTCCGCCACCACCCCTTCCCATTCACGGCTGCCCTAGGGTTAGATTAGTCTTCAAGTAAGATTAATCTTTGACTTTTCAACCTTCCTTATCTTAATTTGCTAATAACCATAAGTAGCTTTATCTTGTTTCCTTATTTGCATATCTTATTCTCTTGTTTATTTTGTGATTTTTTTCTTGCTTTATCTTAGGGTTAATTACTTGACTAGTTGTTTGATTTTATTTCCTTCTAGGTTCCATAAGTCTATCTCTTTTTATCTCTTGCACTTTACTCTTGTGCTTCTTTCTTGCAAAAAAAAAAAGGGGTGTAGGCCGAAAATCAAAAAAAAAATATATATATATATATATATATACCTTCCTCAAACAAGAAACTTGGAAGACGGAAGACGGAAAACAAAGGCAAGGGAAATCCCTCACTACGGTCCTACACTCCATCTTCATACCTCTCATGTCTAAAGCAACTTAAAATCAAAGGAAAGATTTCTTGCAACTCTCTTGTGATTAACTCATAGAAACTTGAATTTGATCATACTTGAACTATGGGATATTGATTGTTGTTTGGACTTGATTTTGCTACTTCTCTTTCTTCTTGCCTTCCGTTCAAGCCTCTCCCTCCTCACGAGCAACCAAATTAGTACGCCTTGCAGAAAATTTCTTGGTTCACTTTTGAGATAAGGACTTGGTTTGAACTTGTTCTTTTGTTTGGTGCGTTTTGATCCTTGTGCTTTGCATGCTTCGTATAGGTACGATGGACATCCTCACTACGAGTCGAACCCGCTAGTCCGGACGCCGCAGTTCCGACCCCATACACGACGTTCATCGTGAATTGGAGGCCGCCCATGCCGCCAATGATGAGAAGGACCGCACCTTGGCCGACCGTGACACCGAGGTTGCACACATACGCCGTCTTGTTAGTGACATGCACCTGCCTTTGGAGGATCCCATGCTGAACCCCACGGCCACTTCACACCAGCCACGTGGTCGTAAAGGCAAGGCAGTCGCGTCTACACCGCATGATCGCCTTCATTCCCAAATTGAAGGATATCCCACCTCTCGATGCGTTGATCCCCGTGATCGGTATGATGCTATCCATGACGTGGACTATTTAGATGGCAATCGCTCGAGACGCAGCGTTCGTGTTTCAAAGGATCCATTCCCTTATGTCAACACTATGGATCGCCGACAAAGAGGACCACGCCAAACCCGGTATGACAATCCCGAGTCCGACGTTGATGACAACCGTGATTCTGCCTCAGATGATGCCCGAGACAGATTTGATGATGAAGAAGCTTATGAGGCGGAATGACAAGCGGAATATAGGGCACTGTGCTACAACACCGAGCATCGACGTCCGTATGACCGACGCCGTCCAAGCCCGCACCTTCACAGCACCCTACGCCGAGACATCAAGGTGAAAGTTCGTAACTTTTATGGTGATTATTATCCAATTAAGTTCCTTGATTGGCAACAGTCCGCAGAGTATGTGTTGGCTTAATACAAATACCCCGAGGAGGACAAAGTTGAAGTCGCGACGTTGCACTTTGAGGGCGCTGCGCGTGCATGGTGGCACCAGTTTCGGACTGACCGAGACCGCTGTGGTGATCCACTCGTAGCCACTTGGCGTCAATTCGTCCATATCATGAAGAAGAAGTATGTTCCCGAGGACTTCACAACCGAGATGCGCCTCAAGTAACAACTTGCATCCCAAGGACACCAATCCCCCCTTGATTTCTATGCCGAGCTTGAAGAACTTTCACACAAGGCAGGTATCTACCATTCCGATGAGGATTTTAGGAGTATGTTTCTTCGCGGCCTGCATGCACCTATTCGGGACCAACTTCGAGTGCTCAACATTAGGAACCTCCAAAAGTGTGCCCACACGGCTCAAGAGATTTGGACGCAAGCCCAAGCGGCTAAGAAGGCGTCTTGGTCTCGGCCTAACACAAGGTATGGTTCTACTCCTATATCAAGTTCCCCTTCTACTAATGTGCGTTCATCTTCGCAGTCCACTCCCGCACCATCGACACCGACGCCGGCCAACCGTCCTAGTGCCCCGGCGCGCGTCAATCAACCTCCTCCGTGCGGCACCGCTACTTCCGAAGAAAGGGCTCATGATCGAGTGTGTTTTAAGTGCCAAGGATGAGGTCATGTGCAGTGGGACTGCCCTAACAACAAGAGGGTACTCTTTTCCAACACTTCCGGCTATGAGTCGTTTGAAGAAGACGACATTGCCACCGGTCCCGTGTTTGACGAGTACAATCCCGAGGACGCCGGCAATGATGACGGCTATGTTTGCAGCTCTATGGATGAGCAAGGCACCGTGCCTCTTAGCCTGGTCACACGACGTGTCCTCACCGCCAAAGAAGGTACATCATTGGACCAACGCGAGAATCTCTTCCATACTAAGTGTGCAGTCCAAGGTGCTTCTTTGAGTGTGATCATAGATGGTGGGAGTTGTTGCAATATCATCAATGAAAAGGTGATCAAGCACTTTAAGTTCGAGACGACTCCACACCCGCAACCTTATAGCCTTTAATGGATCTCGGAAGGCGATGATACCAATGTTGTCAAGCGTCAATGCACAATCACTTTCAGCATTGGGTATTATAAGGACTCGGTGCTCTGTGATGTAGTTCCTATGGATGCCACACATCTTCTCTTAGGGCGACCTTGGAAATTTGACAAGCGAGTCCTTCATGATGGTTTCCTCAACAACTATGTTTTCATGCAGAATGGGAGAAAGGTCACCTTACTTCCTATGAGTCCTAAGGAGATCTTACAAGACCAAGTCGAAAGGAACCGAGCCAAGGCTTTGGAGCAAGCCAAGAATGCAGCCGCCACTGCACAAGGTGACAAGGGTGCCGTGCCATCTAAACCAGGCCATGACAAGGCCACCAAAGCCGCGGCCAGCCCATCTCCGATGCCTCCACAACCCGGCTTTCAAGGCAAATGCGAGAATCGGCTTCTCTTAGCCTGGTCCCGGGATGTCTCTCCAATTATTCAGGGATGTCTTCCTTGTTTTTTACTTGTTCCTTTCGCGTGTCTCTTAAATGTTAAGGATTTGGTTGATTTATCCCCTACGGTGTCTATTCTTTTGCAGGAATTTGAGGATGTTATGCCCGAGGAGTTGCCTGAAGGATTGCCACCAATCTGAGGGATAGAGCACCAAATCGACTTTGTGCCAGGCGTGTCATTTCCCAACCGAGATGCATACCGTGCGAGCCCGTAAGAGACCAAGGAGTTACAACGCCAAGTGCAAGAGTTGATGGACAAGGGCTACGTCCGAGAGAGCTTAAGCCCCTGCGCCGTGCCAGTCATCTTAGTGCCTAAGAAGGATGGTACTTGGCGTATGTGTGTTGATTGTAGAGCCATCAACTAAATCACGGTGAAGTATCGTCACCCTATTCCTAGACTTGATGATATGCTTGATGAATTGCATGGTGCTACTTTGTTTTCTAAGATTGATCTTAAGAGTGGGTACCATCAAATTAGGATGCATGAGGGTGATGAATGGAAAACTGCATTTAAGACTAAGTTTGGCCTTTATGAGTGGTTGGTGATGCCTTTTGGCCTTACTAATGCTCCTAGCACTTTTATGAGACTTATGAATCATGTTTTAAGGGCTTACTTAGGAAAATTTGTAGTTGTCTACTTTGATCATATCCTTGTTTATAGCAAGACCTTCGATGAGCATGTTATACATCTTAGGAAAGTTTTAGAATGTCTTAGGAAAGAGAAACTTTATGCTAACTTAGGTAAATGTTATTTTTGCTCGGAGTCTACTATTTTTCTTGGTTTTGTTATTAGCAAGGATGGATTGAAGGTCGACCAAGAGAAGGTACGCTCCATTGAAGAGTGGCCACGACCTACTACACCGATGATGGTCCGGTCTTTCTTAGGCTTGGCTGGTTTCTACCGTCGGTTTGTGTGTGATTTCTCCACCATTGCAGCCCCGTTGCATGAGCTAACCAAGAAGGCTGCATCCATAGAGTGGACGGACTCCTATGAGCTTGCTTTTGTCACCTTGAAGGACCGTCTTTTCCACGCCCCTTTGCTGTAATTATCGGACTTTTCCAAGGCCTTTGAAGTGGAGTGTGACGCCTCTCACCATGGCTTGGTGGTGTTTTACTACAAGACCGCTGTCCCATTGCTTACTTTAGTGAGAAGCTCACTGGCGCCCAACTCAACTACCCCACTTATGACATTGAGCTCTATGCTCTTATTCGGGTGTTGAAGACTTGGCAGCACTATCTTTGGCCCAAGGAGTTTTTCATACACTCGGACCATGAGGCTCTGAAGTACTTGAATGGATAATACAACCTTAGCCGGCGCCATGCCAGATGGGTGGAGTTCATGGAGACCTTCCCCTATGTGGTCAAGTACAAGAAAGGTAAGGAGAATGTGGTTATCGATGCCCTTTCTCGATGGTATGTGTTTCTTACTCAACTCGATGCTTCTATCTTAGGCTTTTCCTTGATCAAATAACTGTATATGCATGATGATGATTTTGCTGAAAATTTTAAAACATGCATGGAAAAAGGAGAGTCTAATGAGTTCTATGTGGATAATGGCTACCTATTTAAGGCCGGGAAACTATGTATCCCAAAAACGTCTATACGTAGGTTGTTAATTCAGGAAGCTCATGAAGGTAGATGACATTTTGGTATTCCTAAGACTTTGGTTGCATTAAGGGAACATTTTTATTGGCCTAAAATGATGCATCATGTTACTCAATATTGCAAGGCTTGTGTTACTTGTGTGCATGCTAAGTCTAGGTCGAGTCCCCAAGGTTTGTATACCTCTTTGCCTATTCCTAACGTCCCATGGGAGGATATTAGTATAGACTTTATCACTGGTTTGCCTTTGTCTAAGAAGGGGAGGGACTCGATATTTGTTGTTGTTGATCGATTTTCGAAAATGGCTCACTTTATTGCATGCAAGACTACTAATAATGCTTCTGAGATTGCTTCTTTATTTTTTGAGCATGTTGTTAGGCTGCATGGTATTCCTAGGAGTATAGTGTCCGATCGTGATGCTAAGTTTGTGAGTTATTTTTGGAAATCTTTATGGGCCAAGTTGGGGACTAAGCTGTTATTTTCTACTAGTTATCATCCCCAAACGGATGGCCAAACAGAGGTCACTAATAGGACTTTAGGTGCTTTATTACGTACTATGTTAAAGTCTAACCTCCGCAAGTGGGAAGAGTGCTTGCCTTTTGTTGAGTTCGCTTATAACAGGTCCATGCACTCGGCAACGCAGTTGAGTCCGTTTCAGGTTGTCTACGGAATCAATCCCCACACGCCTTTGGATCTTGCACCGAGGCCCATGACGGACAAGGAGAGTGTCAAGGGCATGGAGCATGCGGACATGGTGAAGGCGCTGCATGAGCGGACCAAGGCACAGCTGGAGAAGAAGGCCGCGCAGACCGCTCGTCAGCGCAACGCAGGCCGGCGTGCCGTGGAGTTTGAGCCCGGAGACTTGGTGTGGCTGCACTTGCGTCGCGATCGCTTTCCATTGAAGCGACGCCACAAGCTGGATGCTATAGGTTATGGCCCATTTCAGGTGCTACAACGCCTTGGTGCCAACGCCTACCGTTTGGATTTGCCCGATGACTATGGTGCGCATCCTACCTTCAACGTCGCTGATGTTTCTCCTTATACACCTCCTGCTTTTGACGATGAGGACGAAGCGGGGATGCTTCACTGCCAAGAAGGGGAGATTGATAGCTCCATGACCCCCTCAATGACGGCGAAGGACGAAGAGGAAGCAATGGAAGTGCAATCCAACGGCCCGGTGACTAGAGCTCGTGCAAGGGCAATGGAACGAGCAACTCAATCTTTAGTCACCCGGAGTTATGCAGGTTACTCAGCATCAAACAGTCCTAAATGGGTCCTCCTTTTGATCTACGAAGGGTTGGGCGACGCCCCGTCTTGAAATGGAAGTTGCGCCCGCGGCAAAGCCGCGACCGCGGCTCGTTCTCGATTTTTCCTGCGATCGCCGCCTTCTTTGAACAACTTTATAGTTTCTTTCCTTAATTTATTTAAGACTATTTTTATCTAGTGTTTCGGTTTGCCCCTTATGTGTTTTGGGTCAGCCCACCCTTTGGATGTTTATTAGTTAGCCTACTTCACTTACTAGGTTTTGTCTAGACTATTTAAACCTTCTTTCATTAATTAATAAGACCATGTTGATTTGAGTTGTTAAGTTGAGTTATCTCCTTCCTTGAATCCCAACATCAACCCCCTATGATCCCCCATATCTAAATTATCCCGTAGCTCGTCGCTTCGAGCATTAATTCGACGTTCCTCTGGCGAACGTCTTGATCATCTCTTTGATCATGACTGTCCATCACTTTGGACGTGTTCAGACCATCAATTTGGTCCAGTTTCCTGCGTGCAAAAGGCTATCTCTTTAGCCTTAGAAGACGTCATCTCTTTGGCAAGTAGAAGAGACGAAAGAAGGCTTGTTCAACGTTAAAGATCATATCTTGCAACGGCGTTTTCGAGGGTCATTCGCATCAATATCCTTCTCCATATAGCACACTAGAGAATCGGTAAGAAACTCATCTCCCGTCTTGTTACGCAAATCTGACTTGATGATACTCATTGCTGAGATGGCTCTTTCTACAGTCGCAGTCGCAACAGGTAACACTAAAGCCAACTCAATAAGACGATATACCAAGTGAAAAGCACCATGAATTCCTACCTTGATCATTTTCTTTGCAAGAGCTCCAGTATTTTACAAGTTTGAAAATTTGTCATTCCGTCTCATTTCATGAATCCACAACATCAACTGTGCTTTAAGCTCCATTAGATCACACCCTAAAAAGTCTTGTGGATATAATTCTGCAAGTCGAAGTAGCTTTGACTCACTAAAATGGGAGAATGAATCCTTTGGATCAAGGCATGCTACACATGTGAGTACTTCTATGCTCGTCTCACTGAAATGGCTCTCCATTTCTGTACCAATTTGGTCAATAACCTAAAAATATAACATAATATTAATTTTACGAATAAGAAAAATTAGTTAAGCATGTGAAAAAACAAATAGTAAAGTACCTAACAGAATATATCAACACAAAATCGATGGTAATATGTAGTAGTAGCACATCTACGAAAGATAACCGGAGCATCATCTTCTATGTTGGGAATGATGATATCATTCTTAGCACAAAAATCGTTGACATCTTCTAATAACGTACTCATCCCATCCATTTTCCCTCAAATCTTGCAACTTCTCTTTAGCGCTTTGAACCAAACTCATGACCTCAATAATATCTAAATCTTTTCGTTATAAGACTTACGACAAAATATTTGTGATCCCCAATACTAGAACCATCAAATGAGCAACAAAAATAAATAAATAATTCTCCATTTTTTGTCCCAAGCTACCGGCCGTTGCTCGAGCTTTCGCATCTTGTCCATCATCATATATATTTTCATGTACTTCAGTGGTTGGCGACCACATAGATAGGAGACGAACAATCATAGTATAGTAGGAACCCCAACGTGTAGCTCCGGGCCGAGTTAAGCTACTCTCTTCATTCAATCCTCTCCCGCAAGCAATTTCACCACTTTCCAACCTTTCCACCATGTTTTCATGTTGCTTTTGCCGAAACGCATCTTTTCTTTTACAAGAAGCTCCAACAAGATTAGTAATCATGCACATATAGTCAAAAAAATCACTTACAAATAGATTATTTTGTGAAACCACCACGACAACTAGTTGGAGTTGATGAGCAAAGCAATGAATATACCTCGCACTTGGATTTTTATTCAATATGAGAGTCTTCAATCCATTAAGCTCGCCTCGCATATTAGAAGCTCCATCATATCCTTGACCTCTAAGTTTAGGGATTGATAATCCATGTCTAGCAAAAAAATCATCAATACATCTTTTCAAAGATAATGCGGTGGTATCAACAACATGAACAACTCTAAGAAACCTCTCCATCACAAACCCATGGTTGTTCACATATCTCAAGACAATAGCCATTTGCTCTTTCACCGAACTATCACGGGCCTCATCAACCAACAAAGAAAAGAACTTGTCTCCAATATCACTAATTATGACGTTTATTGTCTCCGATGCACAAGCACTAATAATTTGCTTTTGAATGGAATGACTAATAAGTTGGTGATTTTTTGGTGCATTCTCCTTCACCACCTTCCCAACCTCAAGATTGCGTGACCTATACCAATCAAGAACTTCAAGGAAATTCCCTTTATTTCTTGAGCTTGATGTCTTATCATGTCCCCGAAAAGGCAATCCTTGATTAATTAGCAATCTAGTAACATCCACCATTGCGGTCAAACGAATACGGTATTCCTCCTCCAATACTTGTTTTCCCAAAACCACCTTTCTTGTCAAACTTTGTCTTTGATCTTTGAAAGCAAAGAATAGTGTCTGAGCATCATTGTGTACACTACCGACAACTCCCACATGTTCTTTAAATTTATCACAGCCCTTCTTCCAATTACAAAACCCCGTTTTCACAAATACATCATCTCCATTTCTTTTGCCGATCTCCCCTCTAAAGAGATAACACCAAAAGCAAAATGCAGCATCCTTAGAAACACTAAATTCCAACCATTCCCATTTCTTGAACCACTCAACTTGAAAACACCTCAAAGTCTTACCAAATTTACTTCGTTTAAAATCATAACAAATTGTTTGGCATGGACCTGTAACCACATACTCTCTCCTAACATCATCTCTAAACCGAGGATCATATTCGTTGATTGGTTTCCGCAATGCGGGATCACTATCAATATCCTCTTCACATATAGTCTCCATTCTATCTCTTTTGGGACTACATCCACCCACATTGTTATCAATATATTGGGATTCACTCAACCCACCTAAATTCATATCAACTTGAGGCTCACTTAGTCCACCCACATTCATATCAATTCGAGGTTCATTCGATCCACCCGCATTCATATCAACTCGAGGCTCTCCATCCACATTCATATCAACTTGAGACTCATTTAATCAACCCACATTCGTAGTGGAAATTTCCGTCCTCTTAGTCCGAATAATATACTTATCCATTTCCCTAAACATAAACAATTCAATTTTAAACAACATCAATTAAAATATGAAGTGTTCAACCAATGGTCCAATGTTTAACATTTCAATCAATTCCCCCAAAAAATAACTATAAACAAACATTCCAAACTAGAATCCAATATTATTATAGATTCTATAATTAATTAACTTATTAATGTAAACTATGTAATCTTTAAGCAAGAATAGATATAATTCATACAAATTTTCACTTCTTAAACCCTAAATTAAAACAACTAAAACTCACCAAATTTTGACTAAATGAGAGGCGGTGGGCGGCGGGTTGGTTGACAGTGGGCGTCAGGCGGCGTCTGGAAAGCCAGAATTTCGCCGAAGAGTCGGAGCCGAGATCGGTGCGGCGTGCTGGAGACGGAGTGCTGGACCACCGACCACTGCTTCTTCTTGTTTTTGTTTGAAAAAGGCGTGCAGTGTTGGTCTTGTTGGAAGCTTCCCCGAAAAGGTCAACACCTTTTTATTGCATAGGTACAACTGCTCCTTTAAAAAAAATTTAAAAAATAAGGGGCAGCTGTTTAAAATTTTTTACCAAACGACGTCGTTTTAACAATTTTTTTAAAAAAATTGCATCAGCCAAAGGCCCAAAGGGTCTTCTTCTTCCTCGCGCCTGGTTTTTCCAGATCTGACCACTCGCCTGCTCTTCAATGCCGCCGGCCGCCGGGGGGGCTCAACGCATCTGACCTGCTGCTCTTCAATGCCGCCGACCGCCGGGGGGGGGGGGGCTCAACGCCGGTCTAGTAGGCTTCTCGCTGGAGGAGGTAAGCGGGGGCGGCCGCCCCCTAGCCCCCCCCCCCCTCCCCCCCCCCCCCCCTTGGTCCACCCACATTCATATCAACTTGAGACTCATTTGGTCCACCCACATTCATATCAATTTGAGGCTCATTCGATCCACCCGCATTCATATCAACTCGAGGCTCTCATCCACATTCATATCAACTTGAGACTCATTTAATCCACCCATATTCGTAGTGGAAATTGTTGTCCTCTTAGTCCGAATAATGTACTTATCCATTTCCCTAAACATAAACAATTCAATTTTAAACAACATCAATTAAAATATTAAGTGTTCAACCAATGGTCCAATGTTTAACATTTCAATCAATTCCCCCAAAAAATAAATATAAACAAACATTCCAAACTAGAATCCAATATTATTAAAGATTCTTTAATTAATTAACTTATTAATGTAAACTATGTAATCTTTAAGCGAGAATAGATATAATTCATACAAATTTTCACTTCTTAAACCCTAAATTAAAACAACTAAAACTCACCAAATTTTGACTAAATGAGAGGCGGTGGGCGGCGGACTGGTTGACGGTGGCCAGTGGGCGTCAGGCGGCGTCTGGAAAGCCGGAATTTTGCCGGAGAGTCGGAGCCGAGATCGGTGCGGCGTGTTGGAGACGGAGTGTTGGACCACCGACCACTGCTTCTTCTTGTTTTTGTTTGAAAAAGGCGTGCAGTGTTGGTCTTGTTAGAAGCTTCCCCGAAAAGGTCAACACCTTTTTATTGCATAGGTACAGTTGCTCCTTTTAAAAAAAATTAAAAAAAGAAGGGGCAGCTGTTTAAATTTTTTAACCAAACGACGTCGTTTTAACAATTTTTAAAAAAAAGTGCATCAGCCAAAGGCCCAAAGGGTCTTCTTCTTCCTCGCGCGTGGTTTTTCCAGATCTGACCGCTCGCCTGCTCTTCAATGGCGCCGGCCACCGGGGGGGCTCAGCGCATCTGACCTGCTGCTCTTCAATGCCGCCGACCGCCGTGTTGGAGACGGAGTGTTGGACCACCGACCACTGCTTCTTCTTGTTTTTGTTTGAAAAAGGCGTGCAGTGTTGGTCTTGTTGGAAGCTTCCCCGAAAATGTCAACACCTTTTTATTGCATAGGTACAGCTGCTCCTTTTAAAAAAAATTAAAAAAATAAGGGGCATCTGTTTAAATTTTTTAACCAAACAATGTCGTTTTAACAATTAAAAAAAAAAAAGTGCATCAGCCAAAGGCCCAAAGGGTCTTCTTCTTCCTCGCGCGTGGTTTTTCCAGATCTGACCGCTCGCCTGCTCTTCAATGGCGCCGGCCACCGGGGGGGCTCAGCGCATCTGACCTGCTGCTCTTCAATGCCGCCGACCGCCGGGGGGGCTCAACGCCAGTCTGGTAGGCTTCTCGCTGGAGGAGGTAAGTAGGGGCGGGCGCCCCCCTAGCCCCCCCCCCCCCCCCCCCCCCCCCCGTAGATCCGCCTCTGATCATAGGTGACAACTCCTCGCACAAGCATGTAGGTGAGGGTGTTCAAATAAAAGTTGAAGAAGTCGGAGGAGTTGAATAGAACTTTCTTCATTAGCTCTGCTTCTCCCACATTCACCGTTGCCACCGGCCCCTCCAATGGCATGCTACTTTCCCTGTACGCCAACCTGTTACACTTTGGTGAAATTTCTCTTAGGATAGCATTCTCATTAGGTAGGATACTTGTAGGATTACATAGCTTCGTCTCCAAGTTGACTTGCCCAACAAGCTTGACTAACACTATTACATAATATAATAGTACTCTAACATTCCCCGCAGTCGAAACTGGAGGAATCCAATTTTTGAGACTGGACCTAAAAAGAAGGAACAGTTAATGAGGCAGACCCTGGGAAAAGATGCAATGGACTGAAATGCAAATTAACTGAAAATAGATTGATATGTGGAGGGAGCATGAAGAACCCAACCACTGCCTCCTGGACAATGAGATTGTCCAATTTATTCTACTTGTGTGCAGGCCTTGACAATGAGGGAGCCATTAAGGACAAGGCAGGAGGATGAGAAGTCAGGGCATTGTGCTGGAACTCGGGGAGAGTCGAGCCGGCGAGTAGGAGAAGGAGTCGGCGTTGTAGAGATGCGACTTTGAGGTTGGAGGAGCCAGCGCTTCGAAGAGGCGGCTTGAGGTTGGAGGAGCCGGCACATTGAAGAGGCGGCTTGAGGTTCGAGGAGCCAGCACTTGGGAGAGGCGACTTTGATGTCGGAGGAGCCAGGGCTTCAGAGATGCGACTTTCACGTCGGAGGAGCCAGCACTTCAAAGAGGCTGTTTTGAAGTCGGAGAAGGCAACGCTTTGGAGAGGTGGATTTGATGTCGGAGTAGCCAGCGCCGCAGAGAGTCGGCTTTGAGGTTGGAGGAGCTGGCGCAATAGGAGGGGGCGACGGAGAGGTCAGAATCCATGACTTGAGAGACAAGATACTTTGGTGAAATTTCCCTTGAGATAGCATAGCCTTAGCTATAAGATTACATAGCTTGAGCTCCAAGTTGGCTTACCCAACAAGATTGACTTACATTATTAAATTATCTACTATATATTTACTAAAACAAAACATTTCTAAGCCACATGGCATCTCTTAATTAAGACAGACCATTACACGCCATGTGTCAGCCTCTTATTTTTTATTTTTTTATTTATTTAATTAATTATAAATCAAAGATTTACTAATTCTACCTTACCATTATAGCAAATCTGTTCTCCATCCCCATTTGATTTCTTAATTTCCTTTTTTCTCTTACCTCTTGATTCGAATAATCCATGTTCCAATTCTCTTATTATTTCCTCTCATTTACTTCCATTTTTATCTCTGTTAATCCAAGATCTGCAAATCTTCTTCTATCGATTGATTCCAAAACCGCTTCTCACTCTATCCACATTGCAACAACCAACTTTTCTTCCTCCCAAAAATGTGAAAGTAATCTCTTCATAAACATCCCCACCTACGCCTTCAAACTCACTTTGAAGCACCGACGATCAAATTGATCTATTGAGAGGGAGATGAATCCGGATAACGAAATTGATGACAATAAGCTTGAGATCAATTTTTCAACAGTTTTGAAACCCTTGGCGCCTACTACAAGGCAGTTGTGAAACTCTTTTAAATTTCCATGTAGTTTTCAAATAATAATTAGAGCTTTGAATTAATTTTCTACAAACGTGGGAGGTCTTAATCACTCGAACATCTTTAGGGTATCTTATAATTCTTATTGCATAATTTTCAAATGGAATTCGTATGGGTTTCTTTCACATAAATTCGATTGTTTCAATAAAATTCATGGAATATATCATTCAATGGCCTTTCTATATCCAAGACTTTGGTGTGTATTCTTCTTCTTCTTTTTCAATTCTTCTGTTGAATTTCTATGTATAGGTTCGTTCAATTTTCAGTCTCTTTATTATTAAGGTGGAATTGTAAAAAATACCAACTTTTAAAAGGGTGTTTGCAAAAATATCAGATTTTAAAAAATATTGTAAGAATACCATAAAACTGCAAAAGTTTATTTTTAGAAAAAGATAAATTTATATTTTCTTTTATCTTTTCTTTTGTGAAAATTATACTCTTAATAAATGCTAATTACATTTAAAAATTGATTGATAACAGGTTTAGGCTTCTCCCCCTCATCCCATCGACTTCTCCACGACGGCCTCCTTTGGCGGCCTCGTCTGCTGGCTGTCCGACCTGCTGGCTCTTCGACCTCCATCTGCATCGCGAACCTGGCCGACGAGTGCTTCTCAAGGTACCTCCCATGTTATCCAGACCTCCCTGCTTTGCCTCTTCCTCGAAGGCCGCCAATTCCCCCAGCTCTCTCTCTTTATCTTCTCCTCCCGCCTCTACATCCACCACCGCTCCTCCTCCTCCTACCACCGCCTGAACAGCCTCCCGATCCACCCCCAGTCCACCGGTGGCGGCCTTTCTCCCGATCCCTCCATGTCGCCTGGTTTTAGGGCTCAGATCTATGCGAGTCGTGTGGCATTTTTTGGGTTATTGCTTTGTTTCTGTGTTTCCCTCTTTTCAGACAAGAAAAACGAGAACAAGGAGGTTGTTGTCGATGACTTCTTGCCTGCACCTACAACCCATGAAGTACTCGAGCATTCGATGTATGTGCTCGTTTCCTTTGTCAACTGCACTTAGTGCTGGAGCTTCTGTTGATAATCCTGATGGCTACTCGTTCAAGACAGTGGCAGATAGCTGTGGTCTCTTTCACATGTGTGTATGCGAAATCTTTATGACCTTTCCTCATTCTCCAATTTTGTTTTTTAGGGTTTTGTACTTGTGTTATTCCTTCGCCCTTTTCAATCATCAAGAGGTATTTCTAGTTCCACCATTTTTTTCCTGGGTAGTAGTTGTGAACTGGAATAAGAGGGGTTCATGTTGCTTCAATTCAGGTATGATTTCTATGTAAATTGCTAAAAAAATCATCTTGAGCCTTTAATTTTATCTTATGTGACTACATTGATTATAATTTTGTTATCAGATTGTTGATTTGTTTCTGAGGAAACTTCCGGGTTTTGTAGCCTTTTAAGATAGTGATGTAGCTGGAGTTTGTTTGGTTTGTTCTGGATCTGGGTTTTTTGTTTTGTTGCATTGACAAATTGGGATTTCTCTTGTGCTATTTTGTTTTTTTGGGTGACTTTTATCTCTTTTCAACTTGTTAGGGTATAAGCATGAACTTTTAAATTGGCTAGGAAGTAGGTTTAGTACATAAACATGAGTGAGTTTGTTGTTCTCTGGACCTCTTCTTAATTGTTCTAGTGTATGAAGTTTAGGAAGTGGGAATTGGGAAAAGCAGTTGAAAATTTATGTGGCTCAGTTAAGAAAATTGCAATGGAGGATTTATGTTTTGTTATCTGATATATGTGCTTGTGCTAAACAAAATGGAAGCCAGAAATTCATCTTTTTTGTTGGATACATTGAAGCCAATCATCCTTGAGTTCACAATGGATGGAAACTTCATTCCAAGCCACATTTATACGAACATATATATGTCACGACCAGGCCTTGTTCGACTCCAAGTAAATCACGTTTCGATTCATCAAATTCAAAATCTAACCACACCATCGTATTCGTCATGCTCAAGTTACTTAAACCCGCCTCTTGAATCGTTTGAAATCATCTCCGAACGACATCGAATCACCTCCGTATCGGCCCGCTTTGTGCATGGAAAACCTGGACTCTTAAATTATATATAGATCCCTCCCTCATTTATGTACTTTATCGGGCCACATTTATACAAAGTCAGGTCAATGCTCTATTATATCACAAAATTTCAAATGTTAGCCGATTTTAAATGTCAGAGCAATATTCACTTTATCAGGCCACATTTATACGTAGTCAGGTCAATGCTCTGTTATATCACAAAATTTTAAATGTTAGCCGATTTTAAATGTCAGAGCAATAATCACTTTATCAGGCCATATTTGTACGTTGTCTGGTTATTACTCTGTTATATTAACTTTAAATTTGAAACACTTAAGTTTGCATTTATTAGTTATGATTCTCGTTGAATTGATAACCACTCATAATATTTATGAGTTTTGATAAGAGAAATATGCCTTAAACCACCATTCATACTTGGTTGGTTCCGTAATAAGAAACACTAACGACCATCAAAAAATCGATTTTGTGACAAAAAAAATGAATCTAGAGGCTTGTGTTTTATGGGGTGAAATATCATTATCCTTCTCAATCTCATGTTCTTCTATGAAGGACTAGTCTGTAATAACCTAATGGGATATGTGAGGTCCAATTTTCATATAAAAAGTTGCTTTTAAAAATAAATAAATAAAATGTTTCATGAGTTTGACTTTTGACCATAAACTTGCATAAAATGTTTCATAAAGACACCAACCAACGTTGGTTTCAAATTTAAAGGCAATATAAATGTGGTTTCAAATTTAAAGGCAATATAAATGTGGTTTCAACATTTGAAATTTCATTTCTATAAATTTTGTGATATAACACATCATTGACATGACTTGGTATAAATGTGGTGTGATAAACTAAATATTGTTCTGACATTTAAAATCGTCTAACATTTAAAACTTTATTTTCGTAAATTTTGTTACATAACAGAGCATTATGTACTTTATCAAACCACATTTATATGAAGTCAGGCCACATTTATTCGAAGTCAGGTCAACTTTTTGTTATATCACAACATTTCATATGTTAGCCAATTTCAAATTTCAGAGAAATATTCACTCTATCAGGCCACATTTATACGTTGTCAGGTCATTACTTTGTTACTCTCCTTCAAAACTTTTGTAAAAAATTTTACACGTAGATTGTAAAAAATTTGAGTAAGAGAAACAAGGTGAGTAGTGATGACAAATGTAGATTGTAAACATTGCCCCTTGAGGAGATAATCATTACTCTCCTTCAAAACATTAGCTAATGGTCCCGGTTTTGATGCCAAGCCGGTTAGTCTTTGTGTAGAGGATCAGGATTACATGGGCCGTATCAAGCAACTACAGTAATATATGAACAAGGTCTGCTATATATCAAGCAACTACAGTAATAAATTAAAGTTTGTGTAGAGGATCAGGTCAATGCTCTGTTATATTAACTTTAAATTTGTATGTAGTCAGGTAGGCCATATTTTTATATAGTCAGGTCAATGCTCTGTTATATTAACTTTAAATTTGAAATGTTAGCCGATTTTAAATTTCAGAGAAATATTCAATTTATCAGGCCATATTTATACGAAGTCATGTCAATGCTCTGATATATATCACAAAATTTCAAATGTTAGCCGATTTTAAATGCCAGAGCAATATATTCACTTTATCAGGCCACATTTGTACTTGACAATGTACAAATGTGGCCCGATAAAGTCAATATTGCTCTGAAATTTAAAATTTGCTAACGTACATTTGAAAATTTGTGATATAATAGAGCATTGACCTGACTTCGTATAAATATGGCCTGATAAACTATAAATGTGGTCTGATAAAGTAAACTGTATGAGTTTTGCTTCTCAATTTGACTCTGAAAGGGCATAATTAATGTTGACAAATGGAGCGCATACCAGTTTTAAAAAGCATACTGCACGGTTTGCTTGACAAATGGAGCGCAATTCAACAACAGATTTGCATGTAATTAATGTTGTTTTCGATCAATTCAGTTATAGCACATCTATTGATAGTTTTTTTGATATTGTTGCTTATGTCAGTGAATAATTATTAGTTACCTCTGCTAAATACCTGGTAATATACAATATGGACCAAAATTTCAAGATCCCATCTGTTATGTTTGCAACTTATCATTTGGAATAGAAATGTAGGTGGAGTACGTTTTAGCTTCCTTATCGGTTTTGTTTTTGTCCCTATTTCTTCTGTTAATTAAACTCGTTTCTTAGCCACGTTAAGAAAAGGACCAATTTGCAGCCTTTTCACACTAGAAAACCATCAACTCTCCCTGATATGAATACTAACTGTTGGGTGTAAATCTCCTCAGTACATAGATCATCTATCGTCTAATGAGCTTGAAAGCATGGTATACATCGATTGAATACAAGAATATTTATATGTTAATTGATCTTGTGTCTCATTACGGAACCAACCAACTTTTTAAAAATGATATATAAACGGACCTATAAAGATCGATTATAACATCTATTTTAATCTATAAATTAAAAAACAAGCATTTAAAACTTCATTTTCGTAAATTTTGTTACATAACAGTGAATATTGCTCAGACATTTAAAACTTTATCAGGCGACATTTGTACGAAGTCAGACCACGTGTATACGAATTCAGGCCAATGCTCTATTATATAACAAAATTTCAAATGTTAGTCAATTTTAAATTTTAGAGAAATATTCACTTTATTATTCCACATTTGTACGTAGTCAGGTCATTACTCTGTTATATTAACTAACTTTAAAATTTGAAACACTTAAATTTGCATTTATTAGTTGTGATTCTCGTTGAATTGATAACCACTCAAAATATTTACAAGTTTTGATAAGCGAAATATGTCTTAAACCAAGCAAACCATTCAATATAAATTTACAAAAATGATGTTTGAAATGTTAGTAACTTTGATAAGAGAACTATGACTTAGGAGGTTTCAATTTTTTCAAGAGCAACCAAGAGCATTCTGTGAATCATATAGGCACACGGGAATTACCCAACCTGATCCCATAACAGCTCTAAATTAATCAATTGTAAGACATCATACTAATCTAATACCAGTATACCACTATGTTACTTGCTGTCAAGGACAAATGAGTATCATTCTCATTGCTTCAGATCTGAAAAGACAAATACTTAGCCTGACCTACCTTATAAGCAATTGTGCATCATATCACCCTTTCCAATTTGTATTCCACAATCATGGGTCTGTAAGTATGAGCTTGTATTTAGATAGGTTCACTACTTAGTAGCAATATACACAAGTACAATAGCAATATACACAATTACCAACAAAAACTTTCTTTGGCGGGGAATATTCAGAATTTGGTCCAAAAGATAATGAAATTGAAAAGTTATCGATCTTAAATCTTGAAAGAATGCGATGGAGTAATGAAGCCAGCGATTCGCCTTCCACGGCCAAGAAAGAAGCCTTTCGAGTGAGCAGTGACGAATGCTAATAGGCTCATAAAAATTCTTTGAAGTAGCAGTCCCTCTGCATTACCATTGCCTCCTTTAATGTCTATACATGCATGCTTCACACTGGTGCTTTGTCTCTACAGTCAACTGTTGTTGCAAATCCGTCAATATCTTTTGATCCATTTGCTGCTCATGTCAGAACCATGAGGAAGGGATCAAGTAATGATCATATTGCTCTAGACACTGTAAATACAAGGAAATAGACGGATTTATACAAGTAATCAACCGATAGTCTTTGTTTCTTCTCCACTGAATCTCAAAATGATCCCTAGGATTCAAGTCTTCCAGACAGAGCTGCAATATGGAAGCTCATCTGTGTACAACATATAACAAAATTAACAAAAGAGATACTTTTTTTTATAAAAAAAAACAGCATTCATCCACGTTTCTCTTCTCCACAAGCTTGGCAAACAAGCTCGACCAATAAGCTTCGACTTCTACATTGACAGCCTTCACCTATGTGGAGATCTTTTCTCCCATCAGATCAATCCATCGAGAAAATTAATATACAACAAATGGAGTCAATCCACATGGATATGATATACGAGTATACGACACATTGACTCTGAATCAACAAAATTCAAGTTGCATTACACATTCAAAACACATGGATAAGATATACGACACATTAACACCGAATCAACAAAATTCAAGTTGCATTTTACATTCCAAACACATGCCTAGCTGCATTGAACAACTTTAAAAGAATCTGATTCGCCACTAAAATTCTAGTTCTGAGAAGAGATAGTACCCAAATAAGGTATTATAACTAATGAATATCTTCTAGTATTATCAATGAAGGCCATAATCATTACTCTATCTTTACACAAAACATTGAAACTTCAACTTATCAAGTTACAGCAGCAAAAGCGGAGAGATGTCACCTGAATTCCACGAATCGTAGACGTTTAGGTTGGGGTATGGAAATGAAGTCTTCCAAGTGAAGAGATTGATCCAGCCACAAGCAATTTCTAGATTTGAAACCCATATATTGGAAAAAAGGAGGAATATGAATTCCAACATATAGGCAATTCTAGATTTGAAACCCACGAGCAATTTCTAGATTTGAAACCCACAGATTAGGGTTGGAATAAGGTGGGCACAACGTGAAAGAGTAATTGTGTTGTGAGTGGTTGGAGAGAAAATATGCACCACTCGATCCAAAGTAGTCGTCGGTGTCAACGGAGGAAGGGTCGCCGGCGTCAGTGGAGGAGGAGGAGTCGGCGAGGTGAACGAGTTGTCCTCAGAAGCGGAGAAAGAAGAGGGATTGTGAGAATTAGCCTTGCTCTGCCTGTGCCGATGACGAAGGAGGCGGAGCGGAGGGCCAGAGATGGAGCCTTGCTCGGCTGCGCAGGTTGAGGGCGGAGGCGATGGGAGAATTCCGGTGAAGGAAGCAGTGCCAAACTGAAGAAATTAAAGTAGGTTTAACGGAAATATGAAGGGAGTAGAGGTCGGAGGACCACGGGGAAGATGAAGGGAGTGGAGGTCGGAGGACGAGTCCATCAGAAGCAGAGGACAAAGAGAGACGATGAAAAGTACGAGATTTGGGAATAATTAGTGTGATAGTAGGATTAAGATTTTTTTTAGTTTTTCTTTTCAAAAGTTTTAATGATTTATTTGATTTTTAGGTTTAAAAGAAAAGTTAAATTTAACCTTCAACAATAGCAAAAATACCATAAAAAATACAAAAAGTTGGTAGTTTTACAATACTTTTCAAAATATGGATTTTTTGCAAGTTGCTATTGAAAAGTTGGTATTCTTGCAATTGGGCCTATTATTAATGCATCTTGTAGTTTTGCTTTTTTATCACAAATTCTCATTTCTATGTTTACTATGCCGATGGTTCGAATAAAGCAAGGCCTGTGAAGGCATATTGCAAAGAAACTATTTTTTCATCTTTTTCGGGATTTCCTAGGCATAATTCCTATTGATGTATTTTGTGCATGTGTCCCATTTGATAACTAATTAACAAATCTATTATATAATTACTAAAGTATAACCTAACTAATGTCACTTATCGTCTCTAGAGTAAGTATGTCACGTGTCACCACAACATATATCCACGTCATTATTCAAAATTTACAATGTAATTTTTTTTTGTTATTTCAAACTTTTACCCCATTTGTTTGTAGGGTACTTTGTCTTCGTCTTCTCCGTTAATCATCTTGTAACTCTTTGCTTGCTTCTTCATTCTTCTCTCAACAAGCACAACTCGGCCACATGTACAATCTCCATTGTATTCTCTTATGTTCCCATTTTCTTCTAGGGTTTTCCTCCACGTAGCCCGATCTTCTTCTTTTTGCATCTCAACAAGAGCCTTAGTTTAGACAAGAGCCTGAGCGGGTTCCACATTGTACTTCTCGCCCGAAGGTATATTAATTATATACAAAACGACACTTATCTTAATTAATTCCAAAACGTGCATTTACGCTAAAGCTTTTAATCCACACCAATCTCGAAACGAGATATATCATGGGACGAATCCCAAATAACGGCACTAGCTAAGTGCACCACCACTTATATTCGAATAAGGGTAGGTCATGACCAAAAAATATTAGGGGAATAATCCTCCTAATACCAAGTTGTAAAGAAACAACTAAACCTTGCAAGGTAAATAGCGTTCCTACAAATACTCGTGCTAACTAAGCATACAAGTCCACATCAATTCCACACCAAAGTTCATCTAGCACCCTATGATAATAAATATATACATATGAGGGTCATTGCTAGAAAAATATACAACCTAATATATAAGGTTCATTTTCACACCAATTTAACACACAAGTTCCCAAACACAAATTAAGAATATTTATTCCATCTTAATTATAACAATCGATTAATTGTCATTTAATAAAAATATGAAATAAATTGCAAGAAGAAACCACCACTTGCATTGAGTTACGACGAAGTTGAACGACGTAACGGAGATGGTTGCTTTTGAATAGCAAATTGGCTCATTGCTTTATTTCCGTTCCAAAAGTGATTCCGAGATGTACCCTAATCACACAAAATAAATAAATTATATTAAGATAATTTATTCAATAATGACATTTGGAGGATACAAGTTTCGATTTTTAATTGAATTTATTTAACTCTAAATAAATCAATTTCAAGGCTTTTCAATAAAACGATTATTTATACAATACTAAAAATTATTTAGTCGTATATTCTAAATAATCAAAACAGAAATTAATTGATCCAATAATTTATTTATAACCCATTTCTAACCCAAATATTATCTAGATGAAATGTTATAATTTAATAATTCATAATACAAGATAATACCCAAAAAATATATTTTAATTTTATTTTAATACAAAATTAATTTAGCCTAACATAATTTTTAAATAATCCAGATTAATATAATTAATCAAGATTAATAAAAAAACAAAAAAATAAAATCAAAATCGGTTGAACACCCTAGCTGAAATTCGCGGGTGACACTTGCCGAAAAATGGGGAAATTCACCTTTGTCAGAGCACCGCCGGGGTTGGGGTTAAAGGGCTTTTGAAGAGGACTTCTTGGTGGATCTAAGAGTGGTACCAATTGCAAAAACAAAGGAAGGGAGTTGACGACTTTCTTTGATGAAAAGTCGCGACTTCTCTGCTAGGGTTTGTGATCTCTGACTTCAAAATTGGATAAATATAATCCTTGGGTGAAGCTCTAGTTATAGGGCTTTGATAGATCTCTCAAAATTCTACGGATTGATATAAAATTTGGCCCAAAACGATCCCGAATTGGATCAAATTTTACCATAAAAACGTGATGGCATAACCAAATATTTTTCTTGCCTTTCATATGAAATCTTATCTTTTATGGGGATGAATCTACCCAATTTTAATGTGTATGTGAATGATTTAGTGTTACCTAAATTGCCCAAGCTTTATTTCCAAAAAACGCACCAAAATTGTGCCAAAAATCCTCCATGTAAAGTAACTTGCCTTATGTGAAGCTTGGAGGTTGAAGAAGAATCACTATTTGCTCATATTACAAACAGACCCCTTAATTTGGCTAAATTGCACATTTTTGCCTAACTTTCCAAGTTGTGGTAAAAATGTCCTTATTTCACTTTTCAAATATTCCAAAAATTACCATTACTTATTTATAACTTATCCTAAGTTTATTTATACATTTTAATCCAAATTTAAGTTAATGGAAAAATTAAAGTAGGCTAGTTTTGAGCAAAAAGCATCTTTTCTTATAAACTTGAACATATTTTAATTAACATTCTATTATTCTTACTTTAAATACTTTATGCTTAACAAGATAATTTTATTTAAATAATATCAACATAAGTTAACCTAATTCAAATATTTCATGACTTAAAGAAATAACCTACTTAGGTTAATTATTATTTTATCCTCTCATGGATAACCATAATAATTCTTATAACCTTGATTTTAATATTTAAAAATTCCCAAAACTACATTCATGGTTATACTTGTAACACCCCCAAATATTCCCTTGGAAAGGCATTACCGCCAATGACCTCAGACGTTCTGTCTGATGTCACCCAAGGCTTTACCAGTTGATATAAACCATCAAACCACAATTATGATACAAAATATCATAACTTTCATTTAAACCATAGTCGCGGAATTACAACACAATTCCAAGTACGATAAAATACATCAGAAATACAGCGGAAGTCTTTACACAAAACATTTTCTTAACACAACGGAAGTCTTTTAAATAACCACCAAAGGGTCTTGATCGCAATGATCACCCGCCAAGGATCTTAACCTGGATCACTTGTCAAAAACACCGTTTGTCTTCATAGTCATTCTAGCCTTTACGGAACTGCAACCTATCTGATGTGCCGAATCGAACGGATGACACCAGCCAATCATGCAGAGAATAATTACGGTTGGTTAGTCTAATGAAAGACTAAGCAATGGTATAAAGCAGAGTGGTTCAAAGTAGACGTGTTAGGTTAGACTCATCGTGTCTCGAATAACAGTCGATAACGATAGTCAACCACCATACTCCTACTAGAATATAAGAAAAGGCATGATCAAGAGAAGATTCTGGAGACCGCGTCTCACAACAATCAATCCCAAAAGAAGACTCCAACGAAATGAGCCTTATTGGAAAGCATGGCAAATGTCTAGAACATAAATAATTCATACAAGCGTTCAAAAACGACTTGATGTTTCGGCTCACGACCAACCTCACCGCCCAAGGCGAATCCAGATTGGAAAGAGAACTTTACTCTGATCAAAGTCAAGACGAGATTTCCTAGCTGTACTATTTCCTAGATGCACTACTCGCCTGAGGGTATATTTAATTATGTGCGACAACGGCACTTATCTCATTTAATTCCAAAACGATCATCACGTTATAAGCTTTTAAATCTCCTCACAAGAGATATCGAATCTCCTCACAAGAGATATCAAATCTCCTCACAAGAGATATCAGAGGGAATAAATCCCAAAAGATTTGGCACTAGCTAAGTGCACCAACCCTGAGTAAGGGCATGGTCATGACCAGAGAGAGTACTGGGGAAAAATCCACCAAGTACTAGTTATAAAGAAACAGCTAAACTCCCACAAGGTACATAGCGTTCCTACAAATACTCGTTCTAACTAAACAATTACGAACGCAGTAATAATCCACATCAATGCCATCGCGGCCAATAACAGATATAATAGCGTTGTTCTAACAGATATACAACCTATCATAATATCTGTATTTAATCACATATATTTATATATAATAGCGTTGTTCTAGCAGATATACAACCTATTATAATATCTTTTAAAATCACAAACAGTTATCAAAACTGTTTCCAACGAAAACAGTAAATCATCCCAAACTAATTAACAATTAAACAATTGATAATTGATTGAAATATGGAATGATGAGCAAGAGCAAACCGCCACTTGCCTTAGATTATACGAAAGATTGAACAAGCTTAGAAACGTCGGGTTCTTGGGTCAGAAGCAGGGACAGATCCTGGATAACAAATCCCTATGGAGCGACCCATAACGAGACCCTAAGTTAGATTTAATATCCTCATATATGAATCTAAAATAATACAAAAGGAATCGAAGGAACCAAGCCTCGCTCAAGACCACACACCCACGAGCCATAACACGAACCCAACTTACCGCGGGTGCGGTGGGGTCCTTGCCGCGGGTGCGGCGAGCTAACAGAGGCAGAGGGCTTCAGCGAAAATTCAGAAAACTCACCCAAATCGAGTTGTTTGCTTTCGATTCGATTATGGTTCACTCTCCAAACACCTTAAACCTTCCAACACCACTTGGGAGTACTTTCTCCACTCAAGGGAAACTCCGGCGAAAGCTTGGAAGCTCAGGCGGCAATGGAGAAAACAGAGGAGGAAGAAGACAGAGGAGGAGGAAGACATTCAGCAGGGCGAATCTTCCTCTCCAGCTCCTCCCTTTTATATCCTCAACCCACCTCCACATGCAAGGGAACAGATGGGACGGCTAGGGGCGAATTCAGGCGGCCAAGGCCTGACAACCGACGCCACTTGCAGGGGAAGACGATAACGCTGCAGAAGAAAAATATCCCACCGCGGGGTGCGGCAGGGTGCGGTGGCCTCCTCAGACCGCCTCACTTGTTTGGCCTTCACCGCGGGTGCAGCCACTTGACCGCAGGGTGCGGTCAAGACCATTTTTCACCCTTTTGTCCGTTTTAAACTTGGGTTAATTATATTTAACCCCGGGTTAAATATATTCATACACGAACGACTATTTAACCTTGAACACATGTCAACTGTATTTTATATTACTCGGAAAAAATATTACAGAGATCAAACATGATACAGAATGTCCGAACTTCTCTGAATTTAATACGACTTATAATACGGGAGTTGTAAAAATTCCAAAATATCCTTATAAAATGAGGGATATTACAATACTTAAGTATTTATTTCCACTTATACTATTATAACCCATTTGATAATTTGTACAAACTATCTTAACCCAACTCTTGAACTTAGGTTAATGAAAATTTAAATTATTTCTCTAAATGAAATAAAAATATATTTCATAACTTTTATATTATCGAATTAAAATTACCATATTACTCTTCTAATTTAAGTGAGATATTACAATACTACCCCCCTAAAAATAGTTTTGACCCCGAAACTAGCGCTTAACAAGGTAGGGAACAATAACTCATGTTTCAACATGTTATACCATCTTTTATGAGTCCAGGCAGTCTTTATCAGCACGTGACCTGTACTGTTTTGACACTCAAGGATTCTCGTATGAATGCAAAACTCGAAATAGTAATGAATTTAGTAATTTCCAAAACAAGGAAATACTTCTTTATTATTCGAAACACTGAATTAACACCAGCAGAAGGAATATCAAATGAACAAATCAAACAACTACGGAGACTGTAGACACACACGTCATAGCTCCTTATTCTTAAAAAGGCTTAACTAAAACATAACTACTCGTTCAGGGTGTCTTGCTCGTCGGTCTGATGCATCACAAAGAGTCGTTGCTCTTGACTCGAAGATTTGATAGGCTCCTTGCCTTTATTCCGGGCAACAGATTGACCAAAAGCGGACACTTCCGACACTAGGTTATGCCTACTGCCAGCACTAGATACCTGGTATGGTTGTGTCAACCCTTGGCCTTTCTGTCGAGAGTAAGTTTGCATGTGGCCTTCCTTCCATTAGTTATGGCATACCCGTTTCTCTTTCTGGCAATTCAAATTATTATGCCCGGCTTCACCACAGTCATGGCACCACTACTCCAACTTAAGCCTTTGGTGGTGTTAGACTAAGTCGTCTCAGTCTTATAACGACCAGACTTCTGAAACTTGATAGGCGATGTCGGCCGCATAAATGCAATAAACTTCTAGTTATGTTGCATACCTTTAGCCTTATTCTTTTCCTCTAGCTTTCAGGTGGATTCTTCCAGCGTAATTTATATCTTGTAGGTTGCATCCACATACTGCTCCAAAGTAGAGCAATTGTGACGCACCATTAGGGGTTTGATTTCTGGGCTCATCCATCCATGGAAGTACCAAATCTTTTTTTCTTCAGAATGCACTTCAGAATCAACATAATGTAGCAAATGATTGAACTTTGCCGCCAGCTCGGTCCCTCAGTCTCTAGGTAGAGGGATTCTTTCAACTTCTTTTCTCTCATAGCACGGGGGAAGAATCGATCAGTGAACTTTGCCTTGAACATTGCCCAACTCAGATTCGGGTGGTCATCGAATCCAGTTCCTTCCCACCACTCACTTGCTACGTCTTTTAAATGCAACGAAGGTATGTGCACTTGTTCAGCCTCGGTGTATACCACGCTTCGAAATAACCTTTCCATATGGGAGAACCAATAGGCAACCTTGACTGGTTCCTCGGTTCCACCATAGCTATCCGGGAGCATTGAATTAATAATTCTCAACGCTCGGTTATAGTTCACTTTGTTTCTCTCGGGAATCCCTGGAGGTGCAGGGTCTTCATGTCCTCCAATATCAGCTGTAACCTGAGGAACGGGAGCAACTTGAGCTTTCGGTATTCCTTGGGCTGTCATTATATTGACAACCTGCCTCACTATCTACTTTATGACCATAGCAACCAACACGATCGGGGTAGAAGGTGGATTAAGTGGAACTTCCCCCGCAACTTGAGGGTCCACTTGTTCTTGACGAACACTTTCCCGCAGTGGCGGGTTAATGTTGTGGGAGCCAGATCCCACGTCATCCCCTTGTTGAGCAATACTCCTCAGCTGAATCCGAGAACCATCGTTGGGACCTTCATCGGCCGCTCAGTTTATGGATCTGGTGTTCACCATCTTTTGATGAACCATAACGCTGATTTAATATTTTCCAACTTGTATCATATGATGCTTAAACAACTACGTTATGATACGAATTATATGAGACCAAGCTAATAATTGATATTAGATTGACTGACCCACCACCATAATTCTTAAAACAATCTTATTCTCTTACTTGAGAATAAGACAAACAGGAGAAATGTCAACCTTTGAATGACATAAATCCTAAGAATGGAGAATATCCTTATGAATTGCCCTAAGAATTAACTGAATCGAAGCTTACAGAAGTTTGAAAACCACTGACTATCAAACCTTATACTTTCAAACTTTATATACTTAACTTAATAAAATAACTTTTTATATAGTTAGTTTCTTAAATTAGTGACATTATTATTTCATTATAACTTTTACCAACCCAAAATCACACTTTTAAAGTTATAAACATAAACTTAATTATAACTCTTTATAACACCATTTTATAGAACAACTATATATAAAGATTAATATTAGTGTTTTAATAACTAAACTATTACTTTTAAAGTTTTCTAAATTTTAAGCCATTTAAAACCTTCAATTTGATACTAACAATTTAAATTTTCAAAATTCCTTTATAAAAATAAAATAATTTTGAAAATTCTCAAACCTAACAATAGGCCAAGAATCTTAAAACCATTGCTCTGATACCACATTTGTAACACTCCCGACTTATGTTGGTAGATCCACATGCCAGTGACCTCAGACTTTAAATTTCAAGGTCACCCTAGGCTTTAATCGGAATAATTATGCTTAAATAAATAAAGAAACATTAAATAATAAAAGAGTAAGACTTTTTAGAAGAATTACTTAGCCTTTATTAAATCTTCCCTTGTAAATTGAGAAGATAAGTTTTATAATTCAAAATTACAATACAGTGAAAGACTTTTTAAATAAACCCTAAACACATGACTAACTTATCTACGTATTACATTTATTTAAGAAGATTAAGTCAATACTAGACAACTTTAACAATAATATTATTTTAAATCACAATATTCAACTGCAAGCCTTCGTCTTCGATTCGTTACTTCAAGGTTGTCTGAGACCAACCACTGATGTGTTGTATAGGACGGATGACACCAGCCAACCATGCAAGGAAAGAGAAAGGTTGGTCAGTCTAATGAAAGACTGTGCTAGGGTGAAAAACAGAATGGTTCTTGTAGTCATATATAATCACTACCCTTGTTTCTCGAATAAAACTTGGTAAACGTATATGACTACTGTACTTCTACTGAAACGAAAGAAAATGCATGCTTCAAGAGAAGACTCCAACGAGCTGAGTCTTATGAGAATTAAATGAATTTGTTTGGGGACATTTATAATTATCACATCAAAGTTTTGAAAATGACTCACTGAATATTTGGATTCTCGACCAACCTCGCCGCATAATACGAATCCAAATTGGAAACGGGACTTACTTTAGACAAGAGTCCGGGCGGGTTCCACGTTGTACTTCTCACCGGAAGATATATTAATTATGTGCAAAATGGCACTTATCTTATTTAATTCCAAAATATGCATTTACGTTAGCTTTTAATCCACACCAATCTCGAAACGAGATATATCATGGGACGAATCCTGAATAACGACACTAGCTAAGGCACCACCACTTATATTCTGATAAGGGTAGGTCATGACCAAAAAGTATTAGGGCAGTAATCCTCATAATACCAAGTTATAAAGAAATAGCTCAACCTCGCTAGGTGAATATCGTTTCTACGAATACTCGTGCTAATTAACATTTTATATTCTTACTTTAAATACTTTATGTTTAACAAGATAATTTTATTAAAATTAATATTAATATAAATTAACCTAATTTAAATATTTCATGAGTTAAAGAGATATCTTACTTAGGTTAATTATTATTTTATCCTCTCATGGATAACCATAATAATTCTTATAACCTTTATTTTAATATTTAAAAATTATCAAAACTACATTCATGGTTATACTTAAGTATTTATTTATACTTATACCATTATAACCGATTTGATAATTTGTACAAACTATCTTAACCCAACTTTTGAACTTAGGTTAATGAAAAATTAAATTAATCCTCTAAAAGAAATAAAAATAAATTTCACAACTTTTATCAAATTACCATATTACCCTTCTAATTTAAGTGGGATATTACAATTAATATTTTAGATACTTTTTTTTAAAGGTTTAAGCATTCTTTTTTAGAAAACATTTGCTGAAACTAGAAGTCTTAACTCTTAACCGTTTTTATATTGAGCCAAATTATCTTTCGTCACATATTTTTATTCCACAATGCGACACTTATCGCCCTTTAATTTATTTTTATCTTCATTATGAGTTCTATTAAGATAAAAAAAATGGTCTTACTTTTATTTTTTATACATGTGATCTTGTTTTTTCATAAAAACTTTATTGATTTTTATAAAATACTATTCTATTATCGTTGTGTACGTCTTGACCCCCCTAACCCTGCTTGTATGATATTACACTAGGTTGACTGTTGGTATTATTTTCCAAAAAAGTTATTTTTTATATATAATATAGTAAGATATATATGTAATATCCATATTTGGATATATATTTCTACTTCTTATAACATAATATCAATTTTATAATTTATGAAATTATAATCTAAATCTAATGTTACAATATTATAGTAGTTACTCAATAAGGCTATATGTCCCTAATTTATTAAGTAGTTATTTAATAAATGTAACATATTACATGATTGAGAAAAGATATTGTAAAAAATGTTTTATTAATCAAAACTATGATTATTTCATAAACATTTATCTTATTATCAATTTATTAATAATTATTTTCAAATATATAGATTAATTTAATATTAATATTCTATATAAAATTATATATAATGTAAAGATCGTGCAACGGACGGGAATTACGCTAGTATAGTATAATAAGGGTTGAGATTCGGTGAGGATGGGAATGGAGGAGAGGAATGAGGACGCATGAGAGCCGTCGGATGGAAAACAAACAGAGTGCCCAAATTGTTTTTAAAACATCCGACACGACCGAATTATTTGCGAAAAAGACGGATTCGCGTGCACACGATTTGCAAATTTGTGTGCATGCCAAATACACTGATGTGTGCATGCCAAATAGACTATTGTGTGCATGCCAAATGCACTATGATGTGCACGTGAAATTCATTTTTGTATGCATGAATAAAACGCATGTGTTTATATGGAATGAACAAAACGTGTGCACATGAAAACACGATTGTGTGCATGCGACGTATACTAACGTGTGTATGTGAAAATGACATGTTTGTGCATATGAAATGCACTACATGCTATGTGTGCATGTGAAACATGCATGTGTGCATGTAAAACAACGTAGGTGTGCATGTATGCACATGAAAATAACATGTGTGCATGCGAAAATGACTCAAAGCACGTACGAAATAACATGTGTGCATACGTATGAAAACGAACGAAAATAAGCTACGTGTGCATACAATAAATGACATGTGTGCGCACATGAAAACAACGTGTGTGTGCATGCAAAACAACGTATGTGTTCATAGGGACCAAAATGGGCGTGCACACGGGAAGCGTTTTTTCGCAAAAAAATCAACTGTGTCGAATTGTATCCGAATTTTTTCCTTAACTAATCTGGACGCTCTATTTCTTTATCTAACGGTTTTATAGCATTCTCACTCCTCTCCTAAAGCCTCGTCCTCACCCTATTTTTTGTCGTATAATAATACTCTTTAATAGTTGGGAAAGGTTCAAGTGAGAAAGATTATTAGAGTGAGAATAAAAAAACGCGTGCGCGCACAGGATATGGGATGTGCATAGATTTTGGGTTGTGTGTGCATGAATTTGGACTTGTATGTGCATCTAAATTCTACTTGTGTACATCGTTTTTCTGGGTTAAAATATACATGAGTTTTGAACTGTATGTGCATTCCTTTTGAAGTGTCATGCCTTTATACTTGTATGTGCATGTAATTTGTACTGGGTGTGCATGAGTTCCACTTACATATTTTCTAGAAATAAAAATGTACATCACTTTGTGTAAGTAAAAATTCATGCACATACAGATAAAAACTTATGCACTTCTCAGAATGTGCACAAGTTTGTGCTTGTATGTGCCTAAGTTTTGATTGTATGTGTGACTTTGTTTAAGTGAAAACTCATACACATAAATGCAAAAACTTATGCACTTCTTGGAATGTGCACAAGTTTGTGCATGTATGTGCACATATTTCGACTTTATGTGTGACTTTGTATAAGTGGAAACACACGCACATACAGGCAAAAACTGATGCACTTTTCTAGAACGTGCACGAGTTTGTGCTTATATGTGCATGAATATTTGTTTGTCTTTGTTTAGTGAAAACTCACGCACATACATGTAAAAAAGTTACCCGTGAAATGTGCACAAGTTTGTATTTCATTTGACTTTATGTGGACGAGTTAAAAAATGCACAGATTTTTGCCTATATGTTCATGAAAATAAGTCTCTATGTGCATTATTTTTGTGTTGTATGTGCTAGCGAATAAAAAAAACGCAAGCACATGCATCCGTCCGTATTTCCCCCCAAAAATACGCGTTTTTTTCAAATAAAATTCGACTGTGTCGAATTATTGCGTTTTTTTGGTTTTTTTAATCTACGCCTTTAGTTTTCTTAGATCAAATAACCCATATTCAATAATAAAATGAAAACCCAACTCAAAAACACTCTCTTTCACCAGCAAAAAAAAACCCTCACACTGTTCCCTCTTTTCAGCAACTTTTCCCCAAAATTTTCATCTGCATCTTCGCCGCCTTGCTTGTGATTCGATGGCTCAAAGCCATTAATACTCTGCTCTTTGTGCTGCTGTACTTTGTTAAGAGCTTCCAATTTCTGAAACCAAAAAACCCTAAAAATATTCCCAAAAGTTGTTTCCATGGACACGCTCGGAAAACTCCCCAGAAAGTTTCTCTTTTTCCTTTGTTTCAGACTCTTTCCACCTCCAATCGTACTAATTTCAAATACCTCTTGGATTTACATATCCTTGGGTGGCTCGCTCTTAGACCAACTATCCTCTCTCTCCGAGTTAAGTTGACTCTTGTGGGCGGCGTGTTGGTGGCGCCGCTGTGGAACTCCTTTCCATCTCCTTGGGATGTGACTTGTCGGGGTTGTCTCAGATCACTGTTGTGTGTGTATTGGCTTGGAGGCCACGTTTCTCTGTTGAAACCCATCCTTAGGGTGCTTGGGGGGCACACTTTCCTCTCTAAGCCGCCTTGCAAACTTCTGATTGCCTTCCGTACCTTCTGGCTGCTGCAATCTGACTGGCTTGATGGACACTCCACCCTGCAAACTATTGCTCAATGTCCTTTCTGGTTTCTTGGACGCTGCCCTCAGAAGCTTAGTCCTTTGAAGACTATTCTTTTGTACAGGTGTATCACTCCAAACTCCCTTAGTTACTCAAATCTTAAATTCCATGCTATCATTTTCTGCTATAAATATACTAATCATCAGTACACTAATTGCACTCCACCTCTGAAAATTCCCTGCTCTTTATTTCCTTCCACTTTGCTTGTGTTCACTTACTCCTGCAATTACTATTGGTCTTCTTATTTACCTGTGCTCTTCAAGAATCTCATGGATAAAGGGAAAAACCCTTTTCTACTGTGCTCTGCACAGAGGCTTCACAAGCCAACAACAATATCTACCCAACTAGCAACAAAACTACCCACATTAATGACCCTACAACTGGTGAAAGCTCTGTTATCCCTGTTATTCCTCCCACTAATATACTTGGGCATGCTCTTAGAGAGGAAGGGGTTGCTAAGCCTAAGATTGACACTCAGGCCTTTCTATCCAGACTCTCTAAGGCAAGAGAAAATGTGAAAAAATCTATGGAGTCTACCCTTATGGGCTATATCATAGGTAACCCGATAGACTTTCCTAAAGTTTTCGCTAAACTCAAAATGGAATGGAGAACTCTCAAGGGGGGATTTAGTTTCTCTGATCGTCACTATGGTTGGTTTGAAATTAAGTTTGCTAATCCCCTTGACATGAAAAAAGTTTGGGAAGGTAGACTCTTCCATGTCTTTGGTCAACTCCTTTTGCTTAAACATGGATGTGATACCTTTGACCCTCAGTTTCATAATCTGTTCCAAATGGATCTCTGGATTAGGATCCCTCTTTTGCCTATTGAATATTGTAATGTTGAAGCTATCCAAGCTATCCTGGAAGAAAACCATTTTGCTACCTTGCTGAAACTTGACCCCTTTGCTGCCAAACGCAAGTGGGCTAAGTTCACTAGGATTTGTGTTAACATTGACTTGTCCAAAAACAAAATAGCTTCGTGTGGATTCCTGATGCCAACATGGTCTATAAAAGATTTAATGTCTGGTTTGAGGATTTAATGTCTACCATGATGCCCCACCACCTGCATCATTGATGTCCCCCATTTCACTCCCCCTTTTGGTACTCCCACTTACTGGGATGGAAGAATTCTGTTGCTAATCATTTATCTAGTTGTTTAAGTTATGTAACTGTGTGGTATCCTTGGTGTAACTCCTCTAGTTTTGCATCCCTGGGGCTTTATCCCTTTGGGTGTGCATTACTCCTATCAATGTACTATTTTCATTATGGTTATGATCCACTGCATACTATTAATTTACTCATCTGCTCTTTGTTTCGCAGTTCCTATTACCTCCTCTCTTATGAGTGGTCTACTCATGGTTATTACTTGACGAAGGTTTATCTCTGCTGCAAACTTATCAGACTGATCTCTGGCAACTATATTTGGCTCTCCCTTGGTGCTACTAGGTGGGTTCTTACTCTCAACTTTAAACTGCACAAATTGAATCTTGGGTCTCATGGTCTTTCTCAACCCAAGACCTTTAACTTTAATGCTATTTGTATCCTTGGCTACTTGACTCCATGGTGGACTTCTCAGGGTTTCTTATCAAGGAATTATGTTGGCCTGAACATCCTTAACTCATCAAGCTCTCTTAGGAGTTGCTGCCTCCACCTTACCCCTTGTTTTCAGAAATCTAATACCAATTATCAACGGATTCACAATCCAAAAATCAATTGTACCTTGTACCCTTATGGGTCTACCCTATCAAAGAGTGTTGAGTTCTCATACAATGATCTATGTATTCTGAGCTTAGTGCTACGCCTTATTATAATGATGGTTGCTCACTGGTTCAGAACTGGTTTTCATCTCCAAAATTATCCTTCTTGGTATTACCATACCAAATCTAATATGATCACTCAATTTCTTTATATGTGTCATCCATTGGGTTTCAATACTATCTCTTTACATATGCTGTTTCTTGTAAACGTTCAAAATCAGTGTTATAACGCCTTCACTGAACATCTGAATATCAGGGATGCACTCCTCTGGGATCCTCTCTGGTATTTTTTGATTGCTTGTAGTCATTGTTACTTTAAAAACAACAATAAAACTATTTACCATTGGATGCCTACTCCTCTACTTCTCATCAATAGGATAACAAAGTGCTTTAGCCCTCAACAGGATAGTCTATTATCCATTATCTGGTTTGTATGGGTCTTTTGTGATACAATAACTACACTCAAAAGTTTCCTGATCATAAATAAAAATTATGCTCTCCTCACTACTATAGTATATACTGCACTTAAGCCTCTCATGCTCATTTTTCACTCTATAATTAATAGCTTCCATTGGTATAACAAATCCAATTACGGCTGGCACTGCTTCTGTCCCAACCCCTATTATCCATATTTTGTAATCTGCTTAAAGATTAATTCATCATATTCTAAAAACCAACTTTACCTTACTAACTGCATGCTTCTTTTCAAGACTCCTACCATTAATAGATGTATTCACTGGAAACTTAACTACCATCACACTCACTTTTATGATGGATTACACGAGAACTATAATCACCACTACCTTATGTGGCCACCATCTCCTTGGCCCCTGCTTACCATGTTCATCCATTCTCTTTATATTATACACTATAATCCACTCACCAAGTCTTCGTGTGGGGTTGGGTACTATAGACCCTCATTACTTAATCGTAAACAATTAACAACCAAGATTCACCAACTAGCAAGACCAATTTTACTTGCAAAATATTACAAGGTATTTTTATGAAGATATGCCTTTGGAACTATCGAGGCATTGGTCGCACAAACCTATGGACCGATGTGGATTCTTTCTGCAAAATTGAGAAAATTCAAATCATGGCTCTAGTTGAAACTAGAATTGAAAAAGAACTGAAACCACACCTTTGGAGAAAAGCAGGGTTTGACAATTTCCACTATACTCCTGCTATTGGCTTTTCAAGAGGTCTGTGTGTTATGTGGAAAGTACATCAACTACAAAATGAAATTTGTGAAATCTCTCATATTGATAATCGGTTTATTGCAGTTAAATATAAAATTTTAGATAATGATATTTGTATCTTGATCATCTTTGTCTATGCCCCACCTAGAGATACCGATAAAGACCCTTTTTGGGCCCGACTTACCACATTCATCCAACAAACTAATATGGCTTGCCTGATTATAGGTGACCTAAATGAAATCCAAAATAATAGCGAAAGATTGGGTGGCTGCCACCTCCCCGCCTCCAAATTCCTTAGACTTCACAATTTTAAAAATAATTGTGACCTCATTGATATCCCCACCCAGGGTGGTGAGTTCACGTGGAAGAAAAACATAACAGAAATCAACAACATATACTCTAAACTTGACAGAGCTCTTATACATGATCAAATCCTACAATGGTATCCTGGAATCTTCACTAGGAATCATGCCTTTACATTCTCTGATCACTGCCCCATTTCTATTGAACTAACAAACCAGAACCATATCAAAGCACAACCATTCAAATTTGAAAAAATGTGGACCTATAGGAAAGATTTTGAAAATATTGTTAAACAAGCCTGGCGCATCCACACCAATGGTACTCACATGTTTAATCTTGTGAAAAAAACCAATGCTCTTAAAATAAGCGCTAAACGTTGGAATAAGACAACCTTTGGCAATATCTTTAATCAACTACAAGAGGTTGAAAAGTCACTCACAGCTATACAAAAAGATATTATAACTAATCCTACTCAGAACTTAATTACTAAACAAAATAAATTAATAATAAAAAAAGACAATCTGCTATCCTTTCATAAGAGATATTGGAGCCAACGCGCGAAAATTAAACATATAAAGTCAATTGACACAAACTCCAACTACTTTCATCGGGTGGCCAACGGTAGACGAAGTAGAAAAATCATTAAAGAAATAAGAACCAACGATGGAACAATTATCATTGGCTTAGAAAATATCAGAAAAGAAATCAGATCGGACTTTGAAAAAAGATTCAAAAAAGTACCATTAACAATAATATCCTGGACCTGATGGTATGTCTGCTCTTTTCTACCAAAAATATTGGCACATTGTCGGTCCTATGGTGATTAAAGCGGTTAAAAATTTCTTTCACTCAGGAAAACTACTCAAACAAATTAACCACACCTTCATTACACTGATCCCAAAATGTGATAACCCAAATTCCACTAATCATTATAGACCCATAAGTCTCTGTTCCACCATATACAAAATAATATCAAAAATCATGATTAACCGAATGAAACCAATTCTGAACCAACTCATCCACCCCCTACAAGGAGCCTTTGTTGCAGACCGTGCTATCCAAGATAATATTCTTATAGCCCATGAAATTGTCCACTCTTTCCGAGCTAAAAAGGGAAAAGAAGGTTGGGTTGCAATCAAGCTTGATATGGAAAAAGCATATGATAAAATTGAATGGGAATTTATTCTTAAAGTCTTAGAAAAATTTGGATTTTCCCCAATTTTTCTAGGTTGGATTAAAGAATGCATTGAAACAGTAACTTTCTCAGTTTTAGTTAACAATGGACCAACCGACGTATTCTTCCCAAAAAGAGAACTTCGTCAAAGAGATCCCTTGTCCCCTTTCCTCTTTATCTTAAGAGCCGAAATATTAGCTAGAAAACTCCAAGCGGAAAGTTCTACAAATAATAACCAAATTGGATTTAAAATCTCTAGAAGAGGGTCCAATATCCCTTTCCTTGCCTTTGCCGATGATATTCTTATCTTTGCCAAAGCAAATCAGATTGCATGCACTAGAATTAAAAAAATTATCGAAGAATATTGCTCTATCTCAGGCCAATGTGTTAACTTCCATAAATCGTCCTTCCAGACAACTAATAATACCACAAACGCCACTAAAAACTTAATACAGTCTGTACTTGGTATTTCTCACTCCATCTCTTTAGAGAAATACGTAGGTTGCCCCATCATAAATGGAAAAGTAAACCATGATACTTTCCAGGATACAATCACATTCACTAGGAATCAATTAACAAAATGGAAAGCAAACTCTCTTTCTCAAGAAGGCAGAAACACATTAATAAAATCCAACCTAGCTACTAAGCCAAACTATATTATGCAAAGCTTCATGCTTCCATTGTATATACATAAAGAACTAGATGTTATCAACAGAAGCTTCTTTTGGAACAATGATCCCTCATACAAACCCTTAATCGGATGGGATAAGATTTGCAAAAATAAAAATAATGGTGGCACGGGAATCAGAAAAACACAAGATATGAACAAAGCACTTCAAATGAAACTCTTATGGAAAATCCTTGTTGAACCTAACAATATTTGGGTTAAAATTATTAATGAAAAGTATCTCAAATATACTAATATTCTACAATATAAGAAAAAAGGGAATCTCTCCTGGCAATGGTCGCATCTTCTTAATCTCCGAACTGAATTTCAATCTGGACTTCAGTGGCTTATTGGTGATGGCAAAGACATTCATTTATGGACTGATAATTGGATATCTAATATCAATATTAAAAATAATGCACTACCGCATACTAACATTAACCCATCCATAAAAGTTAGTGACTTCATTGATTTAAATCGTCGGTGGAACCTAACAAAACTAAATGAAACTCTAAATAGGCAAACGGTAGAACTTATCTTAAACATACCTATCCCTGAGAATCCTATCTCGGATAGATTGTATTGGACCACAAGTAAAAATGGATGGTTCTCTACCAAATCAGCCTTCGAACTGATCACCAAACAACAAAACCCTAATACTAATAATCTTTCGTGGATATGGAAACTTGACACATATCCTAAAGTGAAAAAATTTATGTGGAAAATCTGTCATGAAGGGCTTCCTACTAAATCTAGATTAGCACAGAACCACATCCCTGTTCCACTAGAATGTGATCTATGCAGCAATCCTGTAGAGGATCTAACACATTTTCTTATTAAATGCCCATTTACAATCAAACAAGTGAGTGAACAAAGCTCGATTATTGGTAACATCATCAATCATATTGATATCAATAATAAAAAACCAAAAGACATTATGACTGAACTACAAGCGTTATTAACCAAACAAGAATTCATCTGTCTCTGCACCTCTTGGTGGTGTATTTGGATTCATAGGAACCAAACCATCTTTAACACTGACCCAAATGATAAAATAAAAAATCTCCCACAATATATTGCCACTATTCTAAAAAATTGGGCGTTAACGAAAAAACAAGAGGAAAAGGATATCCCAATCAAATCAAGCAAAAAGCAACAAAAAAGAAAAACAAGATTTCTCCGTTGGGAGAAACCTCACCAACACTTCCATAAAATAAACTTTGATGGATCAAAACAACTTAATGGTGAATCTAGTGCGTGATTCATCATCAGAAATGACAAAGATGACGTCGTCCTTATGGAAAATCTACGGTACGACTCTAATAGTATTCTTATGACAGAAGCACTTGCGCTTAAACAGAGCATCAAAATGGCCAAAACTATGAAAGTAACAAAACTACAAATTGAGGGTGACAATCTCTGCCTTATTAATTCTCTTAAAGGCATTTGGGATTGTCCTTGGGAAATTGAGATGGTTGTTGCAGACATTCTGACTGACATCCATTCTTTCCAGGAGATCGTTTTTAGACACGTTTTTCGGGAGGTGAATCGTTCGACTGATCGCATTGCTAAACTCAGCTTTTCACCAAATGTGTCTGCTCTTGATCTTGATTCAGACCTTCGTGTTCTCATCCGTAAGAATGCTCTAGATTGGACTTCGTACAGAAACTAAGCCCAATCTAATGCTTTTCCTCATCGAAAAAAATAAAAATAAATATTCATTCTTATTTCTTACCTAAGTTTCTTACCTAAGTTTCGTTTCTCAACGGATCCGCATCCTTAATAATTTATAACAAAAATCTAATCTCACTTTCCTTTGGTAGGCTCGTCAATAATGGAGGGCTCCAAATCCAAGCCAGACCCGGCGGCTGTACTCGAACCCGACTGGGGCGACATAGCCTGGAGCTTCCTCTCCGAACTCCGTCAGCAATCGCCATTAATCCAATGCATCACCAACTACGTTTCCATGGACATAATGGCCAACACCCTCCTATCCGCCGGCGCTTCCCCCGCCATGGTCCACTCTCTCCTGGAGATCCCGGATTTCACTCCCATCACCCACGCGCTCTGCGTCAACGTCGGCACGCTCACCGCCGATTGGCTGCCGGCGATGAAGGCTGCGGCCGAGCTAGCCGTCCGGCTTGGTAAGCCTTGGGTGCTCGACCCTGTCGCCGCCCGCGTGTCTGAGTTCCGGTTGAGGGCTTGCTTGGATTTGGTTGGGTTGAAGCCCAGTGTAATTAGGGGGAATGGGTCTGAAATTATTGCTCTTTCTACTTCCTCTATGGGCTCCAACAAGGTAAATGTTTCTGAATTTGGGAGCGGTTCTTTGTCATGAGTTTTGCAGTTAAGGTGTTTGTGAATATGTCTTTGGCTGGGATGGTTTGTTTTTATCTGAATTTGTGATTGTGTTTCATGATCTATGTGCTCTGATGTTTGATTTTAAGTGCGAATTTCGTCTGAGTTTTAGTTATAGATTGTAGAATGAGATAAACTGATTATCAATTTTGAGTGGCAAGATTGTGTCATGTAATCAAAATAGTGCTGTTTCAATAGACAAAGTTATCCACAGTTTCATGAAATCAATAGAATAAAAAAACAGCATGTGAACAGTTATATTGTTTCTTACTTCTCGGTCCGTTTTTTTTTTTTTTTTTTTTTGGGGGTACTGTAATCAGGGAGCAGACAGCCTACATGAATCAACAGATGCCCTAGAAGCAGCGGAATCTTTGGCCAAAGAAACTGGTGCCATTGTTGCAGTGTCTGGAGCCGTTGACATAATCACAGACGGGGAGCGAGTCATTGGTGTGCACAACGGCGTTCAAATGATGCAACGGATAACAGCAACAGGTTGCGCCGTGACAGCCCTCATCACTGCCTTTGTTTCACTTGACCCTCCAAATGCCCTTGAAGCAACAGTCTCTGCATTGTCTGTTTTTGGACTTGCTGGTGAGATTGGGATGGATCAGGCAAAGGGGCCTGCTTCTTTGCGGGTTCACCTGATTGACGCATTGTATGGGCTCGATGAAGCAACTGTGCGCAGTCGTGTCAAAGTTACTATCCTCAAGTGAGGTATATATTTCCCGTGTTGTTTGGTATGGCCTATATTTGTGTTCACAGCACAGGAGTACTTTAGTATGTAGATTGATTTGCTGATGTGTAGAACTGGATCATAATGTTCAATAAGCCCTTGTTTTAGGTAAAATACACAAAACACTTACAGTGAAATCATTTTCATACAATTACATGCCAAGTGTAAACACCAGGATACATTCATTCTCCACACAAACAAATCACACAAGCATTGTTCCAATCAACACAAGATCCTTCCTCAGTAGGTCAGATGGACAAGAATCCTGAGCAGCGTCTCGGCTCCATCAAGGACCTGCTGACCTGGAGGTACCAATGGCCTTAGCTCAGCAAATCCACAAGCATTACCGAACTTTCCAGTACCACCTGTGACGGACAACTGAGATATGGTGCTCCCAATCTTGTACACTCCAAAGAAGTTGATGCTGTCTCCGTATTCGCCCCCCTCAAGCATGGCAGTGAAGGCCATGAGCTGGCTAGACCCATCAGCTGAGCTGGCCACATAGACACCCTGAGCTTTCCCAATCATCTGCGTGCCGAGTTCGGGGGAGGCTGTCAATATGTCATCTATGACCGTGATGGTACCGAAGCCCAAACCCAGGCCATCAGGTGCCAGCTGGGTGTTTACGGTCTGGACATTGCTTGTGGATGTCCCAGCAAAGGCACTTCCCGCTAGCCCTGTTCCAAGCGGGACACCGTTGACCCCGTTGACTGTTGGAAGTGCACCGTTGCTGTTGGGGACAGCAATCCCGTTCTTTGGAGGCTGAAATCCCAGGGGCCTTGCAAAGGGCACTTGGCCGCTGTAGATGTTCCCAAGCAGGCCAGTGATCGGCCTAGCCGTTGGGCTGCTTCCCCCGAGTATGTCGTGCATGTAGAACTCAATGACGGGTGCTTCTGCCCCTGCACCTCCTCCTCCTGCTGCTGCTGCGCCAGCGCCAGCTCCAGCTCCTGCTCCAACTGCTGCTCCAGGTGCTGGATCAACAGCACTCACGGCTGCCGTCGAGTGCAGTGCTGCTAAAAGGATTGCAATGAAAAGAGAAACGGGGATTTTTTGGGTTTTCATGATTTCCGAAGCTAGTTGGTTTTGCTGTGTTGATTGTAATGCGTGAGTTTGGCTTTGAACTCTCTGTAGTACTTTGGAGTTGAATTCAATGAGAAGAAGCCCTATTGGTTTATATAGGAACTAGGAGAAGGAGATTGGCTCTATTGTGGAGTTGTTTTGACGCACAAGATGTTGAAGCAGTTGTACTTGAACCAAAATTGCTTTTTCTGCAATGCAGTTGAATGATTTTGCAGTAGGAAGACAGTTCTTAATCTTCTGCTGGATAATTATGTGATCGCAGCCGTTCATTCTATGAGGATTACTCAACTAATCCATTAACAACAAGGCTTTTTCTTTTTTATATGTTGCTTTAAAATATTTATTATGATAAAATTTTGAGCAATGAGCTGGAGTTATTTCTTCTATGATTACATGATCATAAAAGAAGCTACAAAGTAAATAAATTAATTTGATTCATAATCGAATGAAATGTCTCACCCTTCTGATGCTCTAAATTGGTGTAAATCGGATGCTCTAAAGTATCAATCTAATCACCAACTATTATTAAGGGAAAAAAATCATTCTCTTTGGCTTTTATACAAGCTTACAAAAGAATACGTGTTTTACCAGATTCGTACTTTCAAACTCTTAGAAGGTGAAATCCTTGTTTTACATGCAGATGAATATATGGCTCTTTGTTTGGCTTGGAGATGGAGTACATAGACCAAAGGGTACAACACTAAAAAAAGTTGCTAGATTCATACAGCCAAACAACACTAATAAAAGTTGCTAGATTCATACCGCCAAACGCTCTTTTATTGTTGGAACACGAAAAAATGCCTATTTTATGCTTGGTGTTGTCCATTTTCGCTTACTAACAACATACGATGAGACCCATCAAAGTTTAATGTGGTCAACCAACCTAGCTAAAAGAGAAAGGTGGACTGGGTCTAGTGAACAAATGAAGGATGAATGGACATGGGATTTCAGCTTGATCCTTAAAATGCTACACGTTCGCCGGTTGCATTGCTGCTTCTTGGTCCGTCACCTTGGCTTCTCTGACAACCGGCGACATCAGCTTCCACACTGACCACCAGAGGACAATGCTAAGTTATGGGCATCCAGAATTCTTCCTAGCACCATTTGAATTTCAGTGCAAAGACTAAAGTATACTCGAGGCCAGGGAGCACCGTTTACTTACAGTATATGGTGGCTGCAAACCACTCATTGATGATCTTCACCCAGGTACTCGCCCAACCCACATCAATGCTCCATCTATACATCGCAAAGACACTAATGAACTAACATAGAAGCCTAAAGGCAGACGAAAGATGCACAAGCAAGCAAGCAACCAAGCAGGGATCTTACACTCTAGCTGACTTGTTGAGATTCCAGCTGACAAACAGCATTGCAAAGTACATGGCGCCGAGGGAGAATACCATGTGGAAGAAACCATAATTGTATGGTATATCATCCTCTTCTCTGCCCTCATCCTTGCGAAACTGAAATTCAAACAAATTTGAAAGAAAATCAGCACGCAGGAACTTGCTCTTTCACTTTTGTTAGACAAGGCATAACAAGGGTTCACCTGGAAGGACTCCGAGTCAATTCCTGTTGACAAGGTTGCCATCACAATTGCACCCATTGCAATGAGGAAGCTCTGCAAGCACAACACCCATAGATGAGGTTTTCCAGTCACAAGAGTGAAATGATCATACAAGATGATGAGAAACCGTGTCTTGGGATCAGGTGATAAGGCAAGACAACACAAAAACATGGTTTGATGCTTACAAGCACAGTGATCCAATCGTGATGTCTGCTCGTCTGCTTCTGAGGGCTGCATTTGTCGCTGCCAGGCTCACTGGAAATACGCATACTTGAGATGGAATGTAAAGAAAACGGATGCAATTAGAGCAATCAATAGCATAGATCCTGACCTTCTGATAGCAGACCAACAAAGAAACACAAGATAAGCTGCCATTATCCCTGAAGATACAAGGCCCCTATTTACCTGCTTCAAGCATCCAAAACTTCGAATTAGTACGAAGATCTCCAAGATTGATCTCGGTTATATAAGATAGTTTTTTTTTAAATGGTATAAGAAGCATATATACCTTTGAGTGTAGAGATATGGCCATCATCACGATGATCAAGATAGCAGTCCAGGCGATGAAGAATATGTTAAGTGTACAGGAGGATCTTGGTACATACAGTGCAAACATCAAGCCGGTTCCACATATGGAACCTACATAGAAAACGGTTGACGTAAATGCCCCAAGGAAACAGCTGCATGTAGGAAATGAGTTAGTGAATTTCTTGGTGGTACACTCACAAGATTAACTGTCAAAAGAGCAGGATCAGTAGCATCTATTTTCAGGAAGTGGACTGTGAATAACCTATAGATTGGGCAAAACACATCAAAGAAATTGCTAACCTTTGCTTCTTTTTCTCTTCAGGCATCCAGCACTTGTTACACCAAGTGATGAACTGAATCACACTAATCAGTTGCAGAGCAAGGAAAACCCTACACAATTAGAACCATGATAGAATAGTTGTCAATTCAAAAATCAGAAATTGATGCATTTTTTTTGGATTGGGAGTATTAAGTGATGGAATTGAAGATTACCCTGCACCAATACGTGCGAACTCACCTACAAGGACATACAGAACCCTTCATCAATTCACTAGCTCTAGATGATAATATAATTATAAAATGTCCTGGAATTTTTAGCAGAACTTACCATATAGCTGAACAATATTTGGAGGGAGAAAGAAAGGAGATGTTACTGAAACAACTAAAAGAATGGACTTCAATGGCCACCATCTTGAATGCCAGCCATTTCGAATTTCATACAACTTGCTAGTTCCAACTGTGGTGAGAAACATCACGAAGAAAAATATCTGGAATTCGTGTCAGGGACGATCAAAAGAGAAGAAGGGCAATTTGACTTCAAATCATGCTGAATCATTAGAATCCATATCAATTACAAAATATATCCTGTTTCTTGCCGTATGGTTTACTGATAAAAGATACAAAACATCCAAAGCTAACGCGGAGGACTCCCATTGTATGAAAACATTCATAACCCGTCTTCCCACAAGCCCTCAGATCTGCAATGAAGATCACAACAATCAGCATTCGACAAAAACACAGCGATTCCCAGATGGAGAAGCACATTTCAGTCATCTGACTTACAAAAGTTGCCTGGAAGAATCCTTTGTCCATAGTCGCGAACAAACCAGGCAACGAGATTTGTTAGCAAGAAGATAATGCCGTAGTAATACCGAGCTCTCAAGGACTTATTTTTCTCAGCTGAGTACTCAATCCTCTTTCTCTCCAACAACCCTGGAAGTTGTTCTGCAGGAATAACCATATGGCCTCTTGAATTGCTCATCCTAAATGACTTGGTCTGAAGAATTTTTGTAGGCTCATTCAACCTGTAAAAAGTTCACCAAACCTAGTGAGAAAAGGTTGACTGTAGCTGAACACAAACAAGCCTTCCAATTCTAGATTGTGTTCTGCAGGTAAAATTCCTGAGCAGAATGTTTCAACCCCACAAAAACTAGGAGGATCAAAGTCGTTAAATAATATGATGATGCGGAATTTTGTGTTGTTGAGATGGGTCATTGAAAAAGCTTGAATCTTTCTTCACAACCCAACTTGTTAGAAAAGTGTTCCTTACTGAGTTTGAATCAGTTGTTTGAAGAGATTATTAAACATGGAGCAGAACAAAAATGTCGAAAGTATGCAATGAGGGACCAAAAGAACTCAATATAACAGAAAAAGGAAAAGAAAAACCCACAGTTGAAAAGCAAGATGGAGCAGGAAATGGTAGAAAAGAAAGAAAGAATGGCAAGAGAGCTAACCTTAAATTTGCCGTTGGAACAGAAAAAATGTCTGGTTTTGTAGTTGCTCTTCCTTCTTCTTCTTATGACTAAGGAGGACTAGTGAGAAAACAGACTTTTAGGAGAAGGCAGCCATGGTCATGGTTTGAGCAGTGAGCACTCCACCTACGCGCTCTATAAGAAATCCAACACTTTGAAAAGGCCTTCTACGAATGGAAACATATATAATTTCTTATAATCTACTGACTGTGCCACATCTCATTAGTATATTGATTTTGTCATATGTCATCACCATAATTTTTCTAAATTTTTTTTCAATAAAACAACTAAAACTAAAAATTATATACCAACTATAATCTACTTTCCTAATTAATATATATATACACATATACCTACCTTATTTATAAATTACAATCAATAATTACCAAAATTAAGTAATAATATTACACAACTTTCATATTTGATTACGGTACTATCAGTTTTTACCAAAACAATCAATAATCACCAAAACCTATTAAGCATAGCAATTGAATCCTGATAATGATTGTTCAACCTATACAACAAAACAACACATTGATAAGAACAATATTGCAAATCTCATAATTAATCCCAAAAATTAGTATGACCGGAATTTACCCCAAAGAAAGACTTCAATAAGAATAATGCTTGCAAATCTCAAATATACTGCAAATCTCAGCATTGGTAGAGCAATGCTGCAAATCTTTTGTTTCATTAGTTTTGCTGTTTTGACTTAGACATATTTTTACGGTTTATCATTATCTATATTTTAATGTTGGATGTGGTTATTCCGGTTTCATAACTATTTAGCCATTTTTTAATATAAATAAAGTAATAGAGAGTGTCACCTCTCTTTCGATAATTTATTCTATTGTTCTTTTTTAATACTTACTATTAAATTACAGTTTATAAAGCTCATTAGTATTATTAATTATGTAATGACCCAATAAGCTCTATTATTAATCTATTTTAGTTTATATATATAATATTTACTAAAACATATTGTATGTTGTGAGCGAAGGTGGAGAATCAATTTAAAGTTGGGCCTATAAGCCGATTAAAACTATTCAAAGTTGCATTCAATATTAACGTCATATACATTTAGTAGTTATAAATATAAATTTATATTATATTTTTGATAATACTAAATTAAATATTTACCGTGGACCTTTTGTAATTTTTTTATTACTTATATTAATTAGTTACATATGTTTATGTATTTTTATAATATTAGGACAAAAACATTAGTAGTATGTAGATTAATTTATGTTACTTTGAATATATTTTAGATTTGTAAGGTGATTTTGTTATGGACGAATTAACCCGACATAACAGAACGTTGAAATTGCCGGTTATTAGAGAGAAACGACAATGGACAAATTCAAATCGATCAGCTTAATAAATTGCATTTAATTCTTTGACATTTGTTTTCGATGAATTGAAATATGAAATTTAATATAAATACTAAATATACAGGTTCTATTCTTGGAGTTAGTCCAAATTCTTCAGTTAGTGAACGTATCCCCCTGACCGACATTTCAAATGGTTAGTGATTGTTATTCTATAAAGTCTCTATTTATTTTTATAATACTAAATTAAACCACACAGCTTGGCAGTCATGTCATACAAGGGGGAATTATTTCAGGCAACAATATTGGACACGCGGTTTTGATTCCTCGCATGATCATGTCACCGTCAGACACTTCAATTTCTTGCAAATGTCGGTTTGTATCTTCCAGGTCTTGTTTTCAATCATGGTCAGTTTTATATTGCTTCATTAAGGATGACTAGTAAGAAAGGTTTGAAGATATTGATTTGCGATAAAGACAAGAAGAGATATAGTACTACAACCAATGTAGTATACAATAAAGTTTTTGATAATTTGTAGCAATTTTAAACATCGTGCCATATTTTATGTTTAGCGTGTCATTTTCATGTATTAGAGTTAGATGAACATTTTTATTATGTTTGATCGTTTTAGTAGTATTGATGTAAAGGGGTGTGGCTATCCCTGTTTCTAAGACTACTTAGCCAATTTTTCTTATTAATAAAGTTATGGAGAGTTCTGTATCTCTTTATATAATGTAATTTTTTATATCTTTAATTTGTTTAGTCGATTAGTCATTTTTAATTTAAATAACTAATCAAATATATATTGAAACATTAATTCAACGATAATTAAAATATACTATTTTTACAAATATAAGAAAAAATAAACAATTCCGTACAAGGCACGGATATTACACTAGTATAAACTAATCCAGAAAAACGTGGATTGGAGAACGGGGAAATAAAAGGTGCAACCAAATTCGTAATGAACTGGCCCTAATGTAAGAGGCTTTGAAAAATATGGTTCCTGATCTAATACGTTGTTTTAGTTAATTATTTTGCCATGTTATGAAAATCTGCTACTTCTCTAGTATTAAGGAAGTTTTGAGACAAAATTTCGTCTAATGTAGAACTTACGTTGCTTCCGAATAAAGGTTAACACTATACTTGAATTTTAGTAGTCTCGTCTAATGTAGAACTTACGTTGTAGACAAAATTTTGGGAGTCTCGTCGGAGCTCTGCAATACTTGAATTTCACCAGACCTGACATATCATACGACGTTCAACAAGTTCGTCTCTTCATGCATGACCCTTGTGAGACTCACCTTGCTTCCTTGAAGCATCCGGTATGGTCAAGGTACTATTAGTCTAGGCAATACCATCACACTTGCCCTTGCCCCTTCTTTGATTGCCTACACTGATAGTGATTGGGCTATGTGTCAGGTTACTAGATGATATACATCATGAAATTGCATTTTTCTCAATGACACTTTAGTCTCCTGATGGCCAAGTGTCAATATGTTGTCTCCCGTTCTAGTGCTGAGGCAGAATACCACGGTGTCGCGAACGTGGTGGCTAAATACACGTGGATTCGTAATCTCCTTATTGAGCTTCATTGCACTTCATCTTGTGCTATGTTGGTCTACACAGACAACGTCTCCGCCATGTACATGGCCAACAATCTTGTCCAACATCAACGTACCAAGCACATCGAGTTAGACATTCAATTCGCCAGGGAAAAGGTGGCTTTGGATCAGATCAGGTTCTGCATGTTCCGTCTGCCTATCAGTACGTTGACATCTTCACAAAGGATTTGCCTCACCAGTTATTCGATGATTTTAGGGACAGACTCACCGTTCGGCCTCCTCCATATTCGACCGCGGAAAATGTTAGAATATAATTATGTATTTATGTTATATTGCCTTGCTTGTTGTTCAAAACTTACTTGTACCCTATATATATATCATCTAATACGAAAGACAAACCCTAAAAGGTATTCTCGCACAGTCTAACAATATTATTAGTGTAATGGTGCAGAAAGATTAACTCACTATACTATTAAAATGACAAAGTTTGAGCATCAATAATGAGGTTAATTATAAAAGCACGAAAATAGAGTTTGTGATACATAACTTAGTATATTACAAAATTCAAAAGCAATAAACTTACAAGATGTCATTGATGTATAAGCTTCAAAAGGTGAAATACTGAAATATATAATTTCCCATATACTTTGCACGCATAATTCCAATGTATTTGTAAACTTTCTTCATGGATTGCTTGAGCTAGTAAAATCATTTACATTCAAATGAATAATAAAATAAGATGATCTTATTGTAAAAAGGAATTCCGTAAAAATTAAATTATAAACTTAGCATATATCGTTGAAAGATTTATAACACCATACCCCATATATAGAACAATAGCAACCCGTACTTGATATGTTCTACAATCAATAGTCTCATTGATGTATATATTACGTACCCAGCTAACTATATGAATTGATTTTTAGTAGAAATATTTGGACCTTACTTGATGTGTTCTACAATCAATAGTCTCATTGATATAATTGTAATAACTAATGTTAAAAGTGTTAAAATGTAAAATTATCCCATACCGAAATGAGTAAATATCAATGTCCACTATTAGAAAAGAGGCCAATTTCGACACTATAGCTTCGATGTCCAATATCAATGTCCACTATTAGTAAATACCAATTATTATGTGTAGGTCTATCCCTTTTAGTTTCACTATAGGGATTTCCTTAATTTGGATGCCATAGAGGAATATCAGGTGTAATTTTGTAAGGTTTATTTGCAAATCAATCATGGTAGCTAGTTTTGTGTGCCATGCCTTAGTTTTTACCTTCTAGGGTATGTCTGTCTTGTGGGTACAATTGCTCTAGCTAATTGTTTTTCTTGCATGCTTGTCTTTTGTTTATGTAGGTCTACCAATTTCATTTTCTGTAACATGTCTTTTCATTGTATGGTAGAACTTTATATGCTAGCTTAACTTTGAACTCATACAATTGCTAAAGAGAGAATGGCGAATTGACTGAACTCATGGACGTAAGGTGCTAAAATGCACTCATATTGCTATTTAGGCATTTAGCTTTGCTCTTGTTACTGAATCTGACTATTTATTGCTTCTTGTCTTTTTTCCCTCTGCGGGATATAGGACTTCCAAGCCATGTTGCCAAGTTCTCCAAGGTTGCCTAATTTCTAACCTATATTCACTTTTTTTTAATCCCTTACTAGTGCTTCATATGATTCTATTGAATGAGCTCCTTCTCATTTCAGTAGAATGAAAGCTTGAATCAACAAATATTGCGGCAATTGCTATATAAAAAAATTCAACTTGAAGTCAAGGAAACAACTACCAATTCTGCAACTGCAGTGATTGGTGTATGGCCAAACACGTTGCATTCTGAACCTTAAGGCAGTGTGCATTTGTTCTTGTCTTCTCACTGACTGAGCAAGTATGACTGAGCAAACAACTTCCTCAGAAGATTTGGTGTAGCTTCTGAAACATCTTCTCCATGTATCCAGACATCCACTCAGGTGACTCAACTAAGTGACACTTTACGCGATATCTTCAGCATTAACCTCATAAATACTGGTAAATTCACTATATGCTAATTGTTACTCCAATGTCATAAATATCCCATTGTCTCAAGTGTTCATCCTGCTACCAAATTCTGTTCAGTGCCACAGAAGAGCTCCAGAAGATGGATGGGTACATCTGTTAGCATGTCATTGCCAAGCTTCAGGTAAATCTTTTGATGTGTAGTGCAGTTAATAGCGTCACACACTCGTTCTTTTGCCCGACTGACTCATCCTTGTCAATCTGCAGCGGTCGAACAAAGGACAACCCCTGCCTTCTCAAATATACATGTCAAATGGCCTGCAGGTTCTTTTGATGCCATATTAAATCAACTTCTTCTCTAACATATATGAGGAGAAATGTGTTTGTTTATTGAAGTTTGATCCTCAGGCTTGTTTTCTAGCACCTTACCATGTGATCTTAAAAACCAGTAGTCATACTTTATGATATATTATATATAATTATTGTTTTGGCTTTAGTTTGTCTAAAATATTTTATTTCATTATTTCGAATGCACTATATATATATATATATATATAAATAAATTAGCATGGAAAAATGAAATGGCCATTTGGATGGCTGATATAAAATGATAAAAATCGACACTTTATGATATCGTTATTATCTCCACATATCTATGAAAATGGCTACAAATATCGACACCTTAAAGTGCCAAAAACGACATAGACATTCGAATGTGTCGAAAATGAATGTTGAAAGTGACACTTTAATGTGTCATAAATGGCTTCAAATAACGACACTTCAGAGTGCCAAAGCTGACAAAGACACTGAAAGGTGTTGAAAATGGTTGTTAAGTGTGACAATATAAGGTGTCGAAAATGGATAACAATATCGACACCTTAATGTGTCAAAACGGCCACTGACACTTAAAAGTGTTGAATATGGCTACTGACCATTTCTGAAAGCGATTATTTCGACACTATGATATAGTGTCGGAAATGGTTTTTTCCACACCTTAAGGTGTCGAAATTGGACTTTAAATGTGTCGAAAATGGTCATCTTTTATAGTAGTGGTCTAATATATATATATAAGGTTAGTGAAATATTCATCTTATTACCAATTGGGGTTTAGGATGGAAGCTCATCGGACTTATGAACTAGGCTTATATGCGTATGTGCGTTCATATATGCACGACATCTAGTTTATCGACCCACGAACTTAAATAAATTTTTTTATCGGTGAACATGATAACTAAGTAGTGTGATTTTAAACCTAGGGGGAATTAATTAAGGTGTTCATTTTTAGAGTGTGAATTGCAGATCAATCTAAATCAAGAAGTTAGAAAGACAATTTTGTTAGCGTTTGGTGAGAATTAAACAAAAGAAAAGAACAACCAAATGAAGACAGAAAAGAGAGCCAGCTGGCGTGGTGGGCCCTATCTTTCACTTTACGCGGGTTTATAGGTTTGGGCCCACTTGTTTACCGTTGCATAAGCCCACCTCATAGACTAGGAGCGGGGCTCAAGGCCGCTCTTTTCTAGTTAACTCTCAAACTAATTGTGGATTGCTAAAAAAATCCTTAAAATAGGTACGTGTGAAAGTAATGTTTCCGCCTATTATATACTATAACTTCTATGTTCTACTATACTAAATCTGATGCAATCGCTAAACATTTTGTATGTCAAAACTGCAACGAACGATGTTATAATGTTGAACTTATATGTGGTTGTTGATTATTGAATTCATTTTCACTGATATTGGAGGTGTTGAGCTTAATTAATATATTGTCTCCATGCTACACAAATGTCGTGCATGGTTTAAAATTAGTCCTTACGACTCGGACTCACCAATAATATTTTAGTTCTTCTATCTTTTTAGTATAATTCTATCTATGAATATATTTAATTTGAAAATGTATCAATCACAATAGAGTGAACAATAGAAGATGCAGCATATGTCTAAATTGGTTAATTACTTGTAGCAACAAATATATCCAGATCGATATCCCACTAATTATGTCTTCAAGGAAAGCAAGACTTTTTCTTTGTAAGTAAAAGATATATAAGTTTTATGTATACTTGTGTATTACTCTACCGTAGGTCCGATCCGTAATTAATCAACTATCTTAAGCAAGGTCCATAGACTTATAATTAAACTCTTGTATTTTTGTATTTCCATTGATTAATAACGATCTTAAAACAAATGAGATTCGATGTTCGCGCGTCCTCACTTCCTCAGTAGCTAATCAATTACATCAAGTACGTATTCATAAGATATGAGTTTGGATCATATGCGGAGCACTCTTCCCGTGCGGACGTGCGGATCATGCACTTTAGGGCCTTATTTATGCACTTTAACGTCTTATTTGTGCACTTTTTCAAAAAAAAAAAAAAATTTCTTTTCAATTTTTTTTCCAAGCATTTTTCAATTTTTTTACAAAAGTGCACAAATAAGGCTCTAAAGTGCACAAATAAGGCTCTATAGTGTATGTCTGCACGTCCGCACGGGAAGAGTGCTCTGCACCGGAACCGCACTCCATAAGATATCCCCAAAAAAATTAAGCGCACTGAAAATGTAAATATATGATCACCTACCAAATATTTTGTACATTTGGAAGTGGACATGGAAAAATTGGAGATATAAACTAAAGTAGGTTGTTCTTTGTCATACTCATATATAGGTATCTTCTAGAGGGGGAGATTAATTAATTAAATAATGGAGTAATGAGTTGTAGAAAGGTTGTTATTTGTGTTTGTAAACTTTTGTGAGAGGAACCATATATGCAACATGTGGTTGGTGGAAGGTGGTAGGAATTTTCACTTTCAGGAATCATCCACATAAATACGTGCATGCTAGCTTTTTATTTCATACAATTTTGGTAATAATCTAATCTAATTAACTTAAATTAACCTACTAAATATAATACCCCGTTCGTACTAAGTAACGTTTCCCAGTGAAACAGATTTAGCACCATTTCTGCAAGTAGCCCAAAATGTTATGTACACTTCATCTCCATAAGTTCAGCTGCTCCAGTTTTCTTCACGCTTACGATGTTAAATTATCATTATTGTAAATATAAGGGAAATTTCTATTAATGTCCCTGAGTTTAGGGTTATTCTGTTGCTATTCTATAATTTTTTTTTTCGGTTGGTGTCCCTAAAGTTGTGTTTGTTTGCTTCGTAGTCATGTTTTTCCATATCCGTACTATTCTAGTTCGAATTGATTAAATCCAAGACCACCGTTGTGTTTCTCGTCCTCAAATTAATACGATCCGACTCCTAAAACACTCAAAACCAAACCCGAACCATCTCGATTTGAATTTCTAAAGTCAAAAGTGGAATGTTGTTTTAAAATTCAAATCGAGATGGTTTGGATATGAATTTTGGTGTTTTAGAAATCAAATCCTACAAATTTGGGGGTGAGAAACACAATGGTGGACTTATATTTGATCAATTCGAACTTGAGGAGTGAGAATATGAAAACACTTGGTTACGAAGTAAACAAACACAAAACCTTAGGGGCATCAATCGAAAAAAAGTTAATCATGTGACACCAAAAGAAATAACCCTAAACTCAAGGGCACCAACAAGAATTTCCCAGAATATAATTGTTTTGAGTGTTACACTAGCTTGCATGATATTGTAGGTGAATCTTTATTTGTCATACATATTGTATGCGAATCTAATATCGGTTTTGGTTGTTAAAAAACACACATATACATGGGAGCGTTCAGGTGAGAACAGTCATCCGCGTGAGAAATCGTTCTCACCATTTTCGTGCTGACACGTATCACTAATGATATCATTATTTTTTATACTTTTTTTTAGTATGTGTATTTCTGTGTAACAAGATGTGCATTCGTATATCAAATTCTAGTTTTTTCTTCTTCTAGAATGTGCATTTGTATGTAACAAAATGTGTATTTATATACAATTAGACGTGCATTTGTATATAACAAGGTGTATATTTGTATATCAAATGCACATCTAGCTCTTTTTTGGGATATGCATCTGTATATAACAAGATGTGTATTTGTATATAACTATATGTGCATTTGTATACATCTATTTTTTTTTTTGGATGTGCATTTGTATGTAACAAGGTGTGCATTTGGTACAAATGCACATCTAGTTTTGTTTTTTTAGGATGTGTATTTGTATATAACAATATGCGCATTTGTACATCAAATGTACATCTAGTTTTTTTTTAGGATGTGCATTTGTATATAGCTAGATGTGAATTTATATATCAAATACACATCTAGTTTTTCATAGGTTGTGCATTTATATATTGCTAGATATGCATTTGTATATAACTAGATGTGCATTTGATCTAGTTTTTTTTTTTAGGATGTGCATTTGTATATAAATAAATGTGAATTTGTATATCAAATGCACATCTAGTTTATTTGGGATGTGTATTTGTCATAACCAAATGCACAAAGGCACATCAAAATGCAGAAATGCACATCATATGCAAAATGCACATCAAATTATATTCAAATGCACATTTACATTATAACAAAATGCACATTCACGTTATAACCATTTGTACATTCACGTTATAACCAAATGTACATTCACATTATAACCAAATACACATAATGATGTTTGCCAAATGCACATCCACGTTATAACCAAGTGCACATCAAAATGCACAAATGCACATCAAAACGCACAAATGCACATCAAAATGCCCAAATGCACATCAAGTTATATCCAAATGCACATTCACGTTATAACCAAATGCACATAATGGTGTTCGCCAAATGCACATAATGGTGTTCGTCAAATACATAAAATTTGCTAAAAAATGGCCCGAAAAAAAAAGTGTTCGGAAAAATATAAAAAAATGAAAAAAGTGTTTGTCAAATGCACATTCACATTAAAACCAATTGCACATTCGCGTTATAACTAAACGCACATAATGGTGTCGCCAAATGCACATAATGTTGTTTGCTAGATGCACATAATGGTGTTCGTCAAATGCACATATACCACCCAAAAAAGTGGCCCAAAAAAAGTTTTCGAAATAATTAAAAAAAGTTCGAAAAATAATTCAAAAAAAAGTAAAAAAAAAGTGGTGATATAGAGGCTTAGGAAAAGTGTACTGATGTTATTCATTGATAAGTTAACTTGTACATGAAGAGCTGACAAACTGAGAGAGATAATCTCTAACTAGAAGATAAATTCGCAATTAAAATAAAACAATGATTATCTAAAATAACTGAACATCTATTATTATTATTATTATTATTATTATTATTATTATTCCCTCACAAGTTGATCGACCTTATGGGAAAGATGCAGCTTGGACAAGAGAGCTTCAAACCGTGGCCTGAGGAGCGGTTTTGTTAACACATCAGCTAGCTGGTCATTTTTGGAGATATGTGTAACCCGAAATACACCTTTTTGTACTTGTTCCCGAACAAAATGGTATGCAAATGCTATATGCTTCATGCGGAAATGAAATATCGAGTTGGAACTTAAGCTGGTAGCTCCGAAATTGTCATAATAAATCACTGGTTGATGTTGCAGAGTGAGACCAACTTCAACAAATAACGATAACACCCAAAAGAGTTCAACAACCGAGTCAGCGAGAGCCTTTTATTCAGCTTCGGTGGAAGAGCACACTACTGACTTCTGCTTGCGTGAGCTCTAGGAGATGGGTGTTGAACCCAAATATAATATGTAACCAGTGGTAGAAATGAAATCATCATTGTCTCCCGCCCAGTTAGCATTTGAATAATAATGAAAATCAAGTGGGGCATTGGCAGAAATATGAATACCTCAATCAAGACTGCCTGCGAGATACATGATTACGAACTTCAGTGTAGTCCAGTGACTGGTTGTTGGGCGATGCATGAATTGCGACAATTTGTTTACAGTTAATGCAACATCTGGCCTCGTCAAACCGAAATATTGAAGGCTGCGTACAAGAGTTTTGTACTCGTTCAGTGAAGGCAGTGGCGTGCCATCGTCACACAACAACAGGGATGTGGCAATAATTGGTGTCCACATCGGCTTTGTTTCTATCATTCCGGCCTTTTGTAATAAATCAAAAACATATATATGCTGACAGAGAAAACACCATCACTTGAAGGTAGCACCCCGACACCAAGAAAATAGCAAAAGTCCTAGATCCTTGAGCCAAAATTTTAAACCAAGTTGACTAATTAGTTGGTCAACATCAGTGAAGGAGTTCCTTGTAACGATTATATCTTCCACATAGATTAACAGGAATAGAGTAGTTAGACCATGTTGAAATATAAATAAAGATGTATCAACAATCGAATTTTGAAAACTATGTTGAAGAAGGTAACCCCTGATTTCATTGTACTAAGCACGCGAAGCCTGCTTCAGGCCATAGAGCGCTTTTTTGAGCTTATAGACAAAAATCAGATGGTCCTTGTTAATAAACCCAAGCAGTTGAGTCATGAACACAGATTCATTGAGCGTTCCCTACAAGAACGCGTTGTTGGTCTAATTGTTTGAGACACCAGCCTTTACTGAATACAAGAGTGAGAATTACGTACTTGAACAATAATGGTCTTTACAAAATGGGTTAAATGTTTCGGTGAAGTCCTAACCAGGTCTTTGATGAAAACCCTTCACAACCAACTTAGCCTTGTACTTGTCTAATAGAACCATCATGTTGATATTTTACTTGGTAGACCCACTTACATTTGACCAAATTTTGACCCTCTGATGGCGGAACCAAGTCCCATCTTTCATTTTAACATAAAGCATCAAATTCCTTTTGCATTGCAGCACGCTACTCGGGGTTTTTCAGGGCTTAGGTAATGGTCTTTGGTTCGAGTGTGGCGATTTGGGCATTTAGGTTTAACTTTTTGATCGGTTTGGAGATGTTGTTTCGAGAGTGAATGATTATACCTCGCTCAGGAAGTGGTGGCAGTATTAAAATTTGTGAGCGGGTTTGGGTCGGTGGTGTGTGGGTTTCAGGCGAGTAGGGTTAGGAGAGGGGAGGGTGTTGGGGTTGTTACGGATTTATTGGTGTGGATAAGAGATATTATCCATGGAGTAGTTATTGATAGGATTTGAAGTGGGGATGTTTTGATTTGGAGGGGGTGGGGGTCGTTGAGTGGGAGAGTTATTAGGGCCGACAATTTTAGTAATTTGGGAACGTGGGGTCGAGTTTTTTGAGGTTGGTTGGGATTGGGTTGTTGGTGATTGGCTAGGGGAATATTTTGACGTGGGTGGGCTCATTTGCAGCTTGAGGTCGCAAGAGTGGTACAGAGAAGCGGGACCATTCGTCCCCAATTGTCTCGTGGCTAAGGTCTTTTTGTGAAGGTCTGTTTTTGTATGGAAATTCGTTCTCTAGAAAACAATCATGGCGAGATGTGTAAATGCATTTTGTTAGAGGATCCAGACATTGATAAGCATGCTAAGTTGAGGAGTAACCTACAAACACACAAACAATAGACCGAAGTTCAAGTTTATGAGAATTGTAAGGTTTAAGCCATGGAAAACACACGAGTTCCTAAGAAAAGACCAGTTTCAACAATATGTCTATTCTTTCGTTCAGAAATTTGATTATGTTCGGGAGTGTGAGGAGTTGTGAAAAGGCCGATCCCATGAGTTCCTAAGAAATTTTTGAGTGCTATATATTGCCCAGCATTATCAGAACACATGACTATGATTTTGTGTTTAAAGTAATTTTCGACTAAGGATTTGAACTTGATGAAAACAAAATGTGTTTCAGATTTCTTTTTGAGAGGGTAAAACCAAACATACTTGGTAAAGTGATCAACAAAAATAACATAGTATTAATGACCATCATAAGGATGAACTGGAGGCGACCATACATCAAAAAAGACGATCTCAAGAGGATGAGATACCTCTAGACTAGATGACTGAAATGGTAACTTATGGCTTTTGTTTAGTTGACAAGAAACACAATCCGACTGCATAAAAGTAAAAGATCCTAGTTGAAAATGTTGTTGGGTAAATTTGTAGATGGCAGTGGAGGGATGGCCGAGAATGTGGTGCCACGACGCAGAGGAGAGGACTTGAGCACTCTTGACGATCAGATTGGGCAAGGGCCATTTGTAGACACTGTCAACGCATGGACCCTTAAGAATTGTTGTTCATGTTTTGATATCCTTCACAAGAAAACAAGATGGTAAGAAGACAATAGCATATTTGGTTTGATCAGTGAATTGAGAAACTGATATGATATTTTTTGGAAATTGAAGGAACACAAAGAACATTAGACAAGTGAAATTATTAGAAGGAAAGTTAAGCTTTAGAGTCCCAGTGTGTGTAACAGATAAACCTGTACCATTGTCATTAAACAATTCATCTGGAGTAGTGTAGGGGTGGTGTAGAGCAAGGTTGTTTAGGGAATGGGTAACGTGATGGGATGCCCCGCTGTCGACACGCCACGATGGGTCCGTAGGTGCTGCGGTCATGGTGTTAGCTGTTTGATGAGAATCAAACCTCCAATGTGAGGCTTTTCTTCCCAACTAGCTCGATCTAGACTAAGCCAAGTGAAGACTCCCTTCTCCTTGTGAATGGACGATCTCCTAAGGCCCTTGGGGGCTCAAGACGGCAGCCAAGAGAGAAAGGACGCCGAAATGAGGGGAGGACTGGCCGGAGCTAGGGTTGGATGGTGGCGCCGGCGAAGAGACCAAGGGAACCTCCCTTGGAGGTTCCTTGACCGAAACGAACTTGGATCTAGATTTGATGAATGTTTGATTGAGTAATCATGAAGGGAGAAAAAAGGAAGAGATTTGGGAGAGCTTGAGTTGATAGAAAATAATTGGAGACCTTAGGGGAGGATTCCTCTACCCAAGGCAATATTCCAATTCTCTATTCTTCAACTAGTTTGCAAAAGGAGACAACAAGGAGTTTAAATAGTCTAGGGTTGTTGGGTGGACTAGGAGCCATTGGCAAATGGGTCCACACGCCCACCAATAAAAGGAAATGCATAAATAAACCCAAAATGGAAAGGCACTAACAAGAATTAATTGACAAAAGGGGAAAATGGGATAAAAGCCACAAAGGCTTGGATAGGGACGCGCGCTTGCATGCCTTGGAGTCGAAGCATCGGATGCTTGATTGTCGTGGCATTGAGGCGTCAGCGTCTTGGCTTCTCCGAGATGAGGCCCAAGAGTAGGTTTGTCCCTTGGGTTGGTGGATCTCCGTTGCTTGGGCTTGAGAGGGCACGGTGGACTAGGGCGTTGAGGGTTTGTGCCATGGGTCGGGCTCGTGCCCTAGTCACTGGACCTTGAGTGTCCTTGTTGATGGGTGTTTGGCACTCATCACTCTCCCCTTCTTGAGGGAGAATTGTAATCAATCCGGGTGCAACATCTACGAGCCACTTGATCACTCGGGAGGCGTCATGGCCGGATGGGCGAGGAGTGAAGCGACCCCGGGCTGGAATCCGTGCACACGTAGGAGGCAAGTCTGCAAAAGTCCTAGGACAAGTAAACTCAACAAGGAATGGTCAAGTTAGCCAACGGTGTGGGGGAGCCCTAAGGATGGCCCTAAGCAAGTCATCGGGGGGAAGAGGGCAACTAGTGTCAAGGATATAGCACACCCCAAAATGCAGCCACCAAAATCTCCAAAAACGAGTCACTAAATTAGATGTACAAACCACCACAATAGCGTTAGGGATTCCCTCGAAGCCAAAAGGAAAGGGAGGTCGTTCGGTTGTTGGTGGTGGTGGAAGACAAGACCTTCCACGAGCTCTCCTAGGGGTTGTCTCACCTAAAACATATATGGAATTCCTCCCCTTCTTACACATGTGCAATCTGGTGAGAAAAACCGTAGCTAGGTCATCCCAAGTGGTGGATGCATGAAAAAAGGGCGCGTAAGGGCCGGAAGGGTGGAACCTAGGCAAAGGGGGAACAAGTGGTGGTGCAAGGGTATAATCCTTAAAGGTGGTGACATAGCTTGTGTTCCCAAACTCAAAATGGCACTCGAGGGCATCCTTAAGCAATAATGTCCTAAATGGGGCTCTAAGGTCACAAAGCTCATGTGCTCGGGGAAGGGGAAAGTCATCCCAAGAATGTCCCGCAAGGTCATCTAACATGGCGCACGCCGGGGAGAGAGGACTATGGGGTGTCTTGGGTGCATGCAAAGACAAAGGGATATGAAGCATGAAAGTGTAAGCATGATGAGGAGAGGAAAACCCATACCTCGGAGACAAGATGTTGACAATCTTGTCTCGATCCATCTTGCACCACTCGTCATTGGGGTAAGGGTCCACAAGGGTCATTCCACGTGCATGCATCCGCAAGAGGGCAAAGGCCGTATGAAGGCCGAGTGGTGAGAGCTCCTTAAGGGGCGGTCGGTCTCCTTGGTAGCGTGGCAAAGGCGCGGTCCCTGGCGGTAGTGATGTCGGCGACCAATTGAGAAGCAAGGCCACGCCTCTCATGATGGGGTGGTCAAAGTTAAGCACCAATGTGGAATAAGGAATCCCATCAAGAGGTGTCGGCGGGAGGCCGTGGCGACGAGCCAAAAGAGTACGGTGCTTGCCACGCCCTTGGAGGGCTGATAGGCGTTGTCGTGACACCTAAACAAAATAATCCTAACAAACCTAAACAAGTAGTTTGGGCAAGTAAGGGTCGAATCCCACAGAGAATTAGATTATCAATTCAAGTAATTGCAAGTCACCAACTAGGAACTAGGGGGGGGGGGGGGGGGTTGTATGATTTTCGTAACCAAACAACAATTAGAAAAGTAAACAGATTCGCAGGCAAAGGTTGTGAATATGATTGGGAAAAGCTTCACACCTGACAAAGATCCACACAACAAGAGATATGGTTGATCACTTAATTCTATCAATCTCAAGTTCTTATCTTTCCTTTAGTTGTTCTTATCCCGATCATATGTAACTATTAGTTCTACCAGCCCTAATAATACTTATTACTAAATCAAATCCGAAAACCTTCAAGACTCAACAAAGCAATAGCATTCAACCAATGATTCAGCAAGATACATGCAATAGAAACAACCCGTTACTATAAGCATGCAATTAACTCTCTCTCACGATGAACACTCGCAACCCGCTTATGTAAATCGTGTTTGCTACTAGATATGCAACCCGAACCCGGAATCACAAGTCCTAGCTATATGGATAATATCAATAAACCTAGGTGATCAGTCTAGATAAACCAATAAGATTCAATAAACATTCAAGCGCAAGAGAATTAATACAACTAGATAGGAAAACGAACAAGAGTAGAAAACTCACAACCAATCAATTGAAGGCTTCAAAACGTCAAGTGCAACAATGGAGGTTTAGTTCTCCATAGGGTTTGTGAGAGAAAAAACTATGAAAGGTGGCAACTAGGTTAACCTAAACAAAGTCTAGGTTAGATCCTTAAATACTAGGGCAAATAATTCAAAAAATAAATAAAAGGAAATAACAAACTTGGAAACAAAGTTTCAGAAATAAAATAAAAATGAAATAGAAATTCCGGAAATAAATCCGGGAAAGTCTTCAGCGCATCGTCACCGCTGGGTGCGGCAATACCCACCGCGGGGTGCGGTGGTCTTCCAGAACTTCGCGCCTTCTTCTCTGCTGGCTCACCGCGGTTTGCGGTGATGTTGCCGCGGGTGCGGTGTTACTCCAGCATCTGCGACACTTCCGTACAAACGTCATAACGTTTGATTCCCAACTCGGATTAAGCTAATATTTTGAGGAATTGCAGTAGACTTCAAGATCTAACTCCTAGAATTGGAATCACTCCATTTGGATATCTGAGTAAAGAGAACGAACCAATTGAATTCAACACACTGTTCTTCTACTCTTCAATGCACTTCAAATCTCTGTAAATCCCATGATTTCTTCACTTCTCGTCTTCTCTTCCGGATTACAGAATTACCATCAAGTCATATCCAAACATACTCTAAATCATGCTAATAATCCCTAGATACGCCATACAATATGCCGCATATCAAATACCCCCATACTTAGACCTTTACTCGTCCCGAGTAAGCTAAAAGAAACCTACTCCTCCAGTCATGCTCCAAGGCCTCAGGAAGTACAAGAGAAAATGACACTAGAAATACCAACACATTCACAGTAAGCTCTAAGACAACCAAAACAAGTGATGCAAAACTCATCTAATCCTAACTCCATCTAATCACCTTATTCCTCCAAAAGTGGCCTACCCGATTCCTCCTTATAACTCCTCTTCTTATGTCGCCAATGCCAAAATGAGGAATCCTAAAAATCACTCTTCTTCTTTTCACTCATTTTGCCAAGGCGCCCTTTCGGGTTTTCACCAAGTCACTCATTTCATTTTTCTATAGATGGTCTCACATATGCTCACATCACTCTTGACCAATTGTTACCCCAGCCTAATGCTGGTCCAAGCCACCTGCTTATTACCTAGGCCGCCCTTTCGGGTTTTCGACCTATCCTAAGATTTCTATTTAAGCCTTTTTTCAAATTTTTGGCTCCTTTCATTTTTTTCTTCTTCTCAACGACATAGCAAGTATAGAACCCTCCCCCATACTTAAACATTGCATTGTCCTTAATGTAATGAAGACAAAAGAATAGAAGCACAGGGAAGAGCAAAAAATAACTCACAGACGCCGCTGAGTTGGCTTGGAGACGTACGTTGTTGCTGGCGGTAAAACAATGAACGCTCAAGTCTCTGGTGTTGCGCGGGATCTTCTTAATCAATAATCTTCTCCTACCGTGCAACCAAAAGGAAACCACTTTGGTGAATAGTGGTATATCAAAGAATTCGGGGCTGCACGGCCTTCAATGAACACAAAAAAATGGGCCTAGATGTTATTGTGGTATGGGCCCTGGTGTTCCTCCTCTCCGGCTGTCGACTTTAGGGCCATCATCGTTGCCAAATTATGTGTGCGGCGAATGTCTCCTCCTGGACAACATGATGCGCACCTTCTCCATGGGGAACCCGGACATCTGGCTCCGATAAAACTCTTGTTCGTTGCTGTTTCGATTTTTTTTTTAATCCCCGTTAAAGGTTTTTTCGAGGATTTTTTTTTTTTTTTTAGAAAAGCAGAAAGTAAAGGGGTGCCCACCGCGGGTGCGGTGAGCTCTCCAGAACCCTCCATTGAACCTTTTCTTTCGTACCTACGTGTTAGTGCACATGCGAAACGAAACAAAAACAAACTACCTAGCTATGAAACCACAAAGATAAGAGAAAGAACGAAGAAGAAAAAAAACAATACATCGGGTTGCCTCCCGAGCAGCGCCTTAGTTAATGTCGTTGGCTCGACATGGGACTCAGACAATCTCAATCCACATCATCAGGTTCCTTAGGAACCCTCTCATTCAACACCTCCTTTCTGAACCAATCATGGAAAGGTTTGAACCTTAGACCATTCCTCTTCTTCAGCGGCTCCTCCACATTGACCTTTTTAGTCGCCTTCCCCCATACTTAGATCGATCAGGGGGGCGTTTAACCTCCGACTGTTCATTCTGCACAACAAAAGGAAAAGGCTTCTTGCCCTGTGGAGTCAGTAAAGTGGGGCAACTGCCCAAAAGAGAAGTGGGAGAATCACCCTTCTCATCCAATAAAGCCGTGACTTCCTGCAGATTAGAAGATACAAGAATATCGACAGGCAAGTCAACTATGGGATCCTCTATTATAGGTTGCAATTCATCCAAAGGGTTAGGACTCATTACATCAACAAAGTTTAAAGAGGTGTTAATGACAGGTTTCATATCATATATGTTATATTCAACTCCATCCCCATCAAATTCCATAGTTAATTTCCCACTTCTGACATCAATTGTGGTATTTGCGGTTTTCATGAATGGTCTATCTAACAGCATATGTGCACCTGTACCACCACCCATATCAAGCACATAAAAATCAGTGGGAAAAATCAACTTATCTACCATAACAAGGACATCTTCAACAACCCCTTTCGGGTAGACATTGGTTCCATCAGCTAATTGAATAACTAGCCTAGTGTCCTGTAATGGTGGCAGACTAAGAGACTCATAAAATGACAATGGTAAAACGTTAATAGCTGCACCAAGATCTAACATAGCTTTATCAATCTTTGTCTCACCAATGACGCAGGGGATAGAAAACATACCTGGATCACTGTACTTCTTGGGCAGGCGCCTTTGAAACACAGCAGATACTTGCTTGCTCATCTAGACCTGCTTCTTTTGCTTCTGTTTCCTCTTGATTGTGCAAAGTTCCTTCAAGAAACGAGCATATTTGGGAATAGTTTTAACAAGTTTGAGTAAAGGGATGTTTACCTCGCACTTGCTGAAAGTCTCGAAGAGGTCCTTGTCGTCAATGATTCTCCTCTCCTTAAGCGCCTCTGGGAATGGGGCGGGTGGCTTCTCAGAACCGAGATGAGGTAAATATAGACGAACATAGGTGTCCACGTATGGCTCTTTAACATCTCCTGAAGGTCCACCGCGGGTGCGGCAATACCCATCACTGGGTGCGGTCGACTCATCAGAGAATTCTCGAGAAATCTCAACACCGTCATCGCGGGTGCGGTCATCCCACCGCGGGTGCGGTGATATTGCAGGAGCCTCAGTTTTCTCTGCCGCTGGGTGCAGTGAAAGTGAAGCAGGGTGCGGTTGTTCCTCTGGAGTCCCACTGAGGGTGCGGTGAGGGTGCCGCGGGTGCGGTGAACTCAACAGAGAGTTCTTGTCTTCTGTGTCGTCCTCTTCAGCACTAGGAGCGACGTTCAGCTGCTTACCACTTCTAAGCATCACAGCACTAACATTTTCTCGTGGGTTCACTACCGTTTGAGATGGTAGATTTCCCGAAATCTTTGCATCGATCCTTGTGATGGCTTCAGCCATTTGGCTCATCTGATTCTCTAAATTCTTTATGCTCGACCCCGTAGCTTGAACATGAGTAGTGAAATGTTTCGTCAAAGCTTGGAGCATATCTTCAGTTGAGGCAGACGTACCCGGTTGTTGATCTTGCGACCTTTGTAGAAATTGAGGTCTTGGCTGTTGTTGTTGTTGAAACTGAGGCTGTTGTTGTTGATTCGGTTGATCCCTCCATCTGAAATTTGGGTGGTCTCTCCATCCCGGATTATAAGTGCTGGAGTAGGGATCGTTCCGAGGTCTTGGAGGTCCATAACCTCCTACATGGTTCACCTCAGCATTCGGATCATCTTGCAATTGAGGACATGCATCGGTGGGGTGGAATTGATCAGCACAAATCCCACATGCTTTAAGTTGTTGAGGAGTTCCTTGCAGCGTTAGTCTCCTCACCATGTCCTTCAATTCAGCAATATCTCTTGCAAACTCAGGGCGATTGGAGTCCACAATATTGACTCCTCTTTTGGTAGAAGTTCTACCGAAGTTTCTTGTCCCCTCTGCCATCTCCTGAATCTTTTCCATGGCTGCTACCGGCGTTGTGTTGAGAATGTTGCCACCACATGCAGCGTCAACGATCCTTCTCTCATGATCCAACAAAACATTGTAGAGATGAAACACTAGATCTTGAGTAGTGTACCCGTGGAATGGACAGCTTGAGCAAAGTCTCTTGAACCTCTCATAATACTCGTACAGAGTCTCGTCAGTTTCTTGCTCAATGTTGCTTATAGCCTTCTTCAAGCTGTTCGCCTTCTTGGCAGGAAAGTATTTTTCCAGAAAGGCCTTGTGAAGCTTGTTCCACGTGTCTATGCTTCCAGTGGGGAGATGGTAATACCAATCATCAGCTGCGTCCTTGAGGGTGAACCCGAAAGCTCTCATCTTGATTTGTTCCTCCGTGACGTTCGCCGGTTTCATGCTCATGCAGACAGTGTGGAATTTACCCATATGCTTGATTGGGTCTTCACCACTTAGTCCATGGAATGACGGGAGCAAATGAATCAGCCTCGACTTCAGTTCAAAGTTCATGCCATCTCCTATGGCTAGGATGGTCACAGCCAGTGGTTGCATGGTCAGATTCGGCGCAGTCAATTACCGAAGCGTTTGGTCAGCATTGTAACTTGTGGGGTGGTGTGTTCTATGCGGTTCCTGTGGAACGTCCTGTCGATCTCTGGATCTAAATCAACAAGTGGATTGTGAATAGCACGGGTGTAGACCATAAGATAGATCCACACAAAAGTCGATAACAAACAAAAACACAAAAATAGAAATTTTGATTCCCCGGCAATGGCGCCAATTTGATAGGCGTTGTCATGACACCTAAACAAAATAATCCTAACAAACCTAAACAAGTAGTTTGAGCAAGTAAGGGTCGAATCCCACAAAGAATCATATTATCAATTCAAGTAATTACAAGTCACCAACTAGGAACTAGGGGGGGGGGGGTTGTATGATTTTCGTAACCAAATAACAAGTAGACAAGTAAACAGATTCGCATGCAAAGGTTGTGAATATGATTGGGAAAAGCGTCACACCTGACAAAGATCCACACAACAAGAGATATGGTTGATCACTGAATTCTATCAATCTCAAGTTCTTATCTTTCCTTTAGTTGTTCTTATCCCGATCATATGTAACTATTAGTTCTACCAGCCCTAATAGTACTTATTACTAAATCAAATCCGAAAACCTTCAAGACTCAACAAAGCAATAGCATTCAACCAAGGATTCAACAAGATACATGCAATAGAAACAACCCGTTACTACAAGCATGCAATTAACCCTCTCTCACGATGAACACTCGCAACCCGCTTATGTAAATCGTGTTTGCTACTAGATATGCAACCCGAACCCGGAATCACAAGTCCTAGCTATATGGATAATATCAATAAACCTAGGTGATCAGTCTAGATAAACCAATAAGATTCAATAAACATTCAAGCGCAAGAGAATTAATACAACTAGATAGGAAAACGAACAAGAGTAGAAAACTCACAACCAATCAATTGAAGGCTTCAAAACGTCAAGTGCAACAATGGAGGTTTAGTTCTCCATAGGGTTTGTGAGAGAAAAAACTATGAAAGGTGACAACTAGGTTAACCTAAACAAAGTCTAGGTTAGATCCTTAAATACTAGGGCAAATAGTTCAGAAAATAAATAAAAGGAAATAACAAACTTGGAAACAAAGTTTCAGAAATAAAATAAAAAGGAAATAGAAATTCCGGAAATAAATCCGGGAAAGTCTTCAGCACATCGTCACCGCTAGGTGCGGCAATACCCACCGCGGGGTGCAGTGGTCTTCCAGAACTTCGGAACTTCGCGCCTTCTTCTCTGCTGGCTCACCGTGGGGTGCGGTGATGTTGCCGCGGGTGCGGTGGTACTCCAGCAGCTGCGACACTTCCATACAAACATCATAACTTTTGATTCCCAACTCGGATTGCACTCATATTTTGAGGACTTGCAGTAGACTTCAAGATCTAACTCCTAGAGTTGGAATCACTCCATTTGGATATATGATTAAAGAGAATGAACCAATTGAATTAAGCACACTGTTCTTCTACTCTTCAATGCACTTCAAACCTCTGTAAATCCCATGATTTCTTCACTTCTCGTCTTCTCTTTCGGATTACAGAATTACCATCAAGTCATATCCAAACATCCTCTAAATCATGCTAATAATCCCTAGATACGCCATATAATATGCCGCATATCAAGGGCAGCCGTGGGTGCGCACGCCGCCGCCTGGCCGGAGGAAGTCGACACGTAGGCCGCGCGAGGGGAGATGGCTGCCGGTGCAGGGTCGAAGGAGGGCGCCTTGACTTGGGTGTGGGCCGCTAAGGGATCGTGAGCTTCAAGGGCCTTGAGCCGATTTCTCTCGACTTGATCTTCAAGAACATCTCGTGGAGACATAGGCAAGAGAGTGATCCTCTTCCCATCATGGACAAAGACAAAGGTATTGAGGAATCCATCATGGATCACCCTCCTATCAAAGTGCCAAGGCCTTCCAAGTAAAATGTGAGTGGCATCCATAGAAATCACATCACACAAAATTTGATCAAAGTAGGAGCCAATGGAGAAAGCAGTGTGGCATTGCCTAGCCACCACATCACCTTTACCATCTCCAAGGCCTTGGGGGCTATAAGGATGAGGATGAGCCGTGGTGGGAAGATGGAGACGCTTGACCATGCGCGCATTGACAAAGCTGGCACATGACCCGCCATCGATGATCACACTAAGGGAGGAAGTACCCATGAGGCATCGGGTGTGAAAGAGACTCTCCCGTTGGTCCTTTGTGTCATCCTCGTGGATCGAGAGCACACGGCGAGTCACTAATCTCAAGGGGGCGGCGACTCCATACTCAAGGGGGCGCAATCATAGTTCTCATAAATGCCCTCCACGGAGGCCTCATGCTCGTCCTTCGGGGCCTCCTCTTCATCATCAAAGGATTCATCCCCACTTGTGGCGGTGAACAAGACTCGCTTGGCGTTGGGTCAATCCCGTTGGATGTGGCCACGGCCGCCACACTTGAAGCAAGCACGGTCGCTAGACCGCTTGGACGTGGGGGTCAGGGCACGCGTGCCGGGAGTCGGCACATGGGGTGGATCACGCAGCCTAGCGGCGCCGGCGGCCTTGGTTGAGGTGGGTGGGGCTGAAGCGAGCCCGGTGCGCGGCTGCGGGGCAACAACGGCGGCCGAGGGCAAAACAAAAGAAGGAGCTAGGGGCGGTGGAGACCCGAGGTGGCTGCGAACAGGCCCAAGCGGCCTTCTTCTTTCATTGTTTTTGATTGTAGATCTCCATGTCCGTGTGGGTGAGAGTGTTGATGTCCCAGACGGGGAGTAGGATCAATGGCTCACGAATGTCCAAATCAAGGCCGCAGAGGAACATAGTGCGGAGAGAAGCGGGGGTGGTGGACACGCCGGCCTTGTGGATGAGCTCCTCAAGCTCGGCAAAGAACTCAAGCGGCGTGCGGGTGCCTTGGCGGGCTAGGGCAATTTGGAGGCGCATGTGCTCAAGGTAGTCCTCCGACACATACCGCTTAGTCATGGCATAGATGAGTTGGTTCCAAGCCACGACCGACGGTAAGCGACATCTCTCTCTCTCGGTGGTGAATCGGAACCACCAAGCACTGGCATGGCCGGTGAATTAGAGCGTGGCAATCTCAACCCGCTCATAATCCTCATATTGGCAATGATTGGGGCATACTCCGTGGCTTGCTTCCAATCAAGGAATTTGGCCGCGGCGTATTCCCCCTCAAAAGGCTCGATGCGGACCTTGATCTCCCGACGTTGGCCAAAGTGTTGCACAGGCCCGGCCGGATCACGGCGGTCATGGAATTGACGGGCCGCTTGCCCACGGCCTCGGAAGCCAACCGGCGGTGGGGGGAGCCATTGTGGGTCACGACGATCCAAAGGGCACCGGCGGTGGTCACGGCCTCGGCCATGAGGACGGGGGAGCAAGTCGGCCAAGGGGTCATCCTCAAATGGCTCGGGGAAGACTTCATCAAACACGTCATCTTCCTCATGGGTCCCAAATGCGTCATCCATGTCATCAAAGCCCTCAAAATTGCCGTAACCATATCGGGGGTTGGTTAGGGCATCGCCGGCAGGGGCCCGAGTGGCGCGTGGATATGGCTCACCATCAAAGGGGGATGTGGGGTGGTGGAGATGCTGGCCTGGTAGCGGCCGAGCATCATGATGGCCTCGGGAATCGGCACGCGCCGGTTGGTGGCCGTAGGAGCTCGACTCTCGGGGCGGTGACAAGTGCTCGGCAAAGGCCCAAGCATCGGAAGGCGGTGAAGGGTGCATTGGTCCCTTTCCCTGGGCATGCGCCGTGTGATCATGGGACGGCTCGACCGGGCCATGCGATAAGGCGTCGGTGTAGATGGGCGCGGGCTGCTGCGGTGCCACGGTTGGCGCGGTGGGATGAGGGCCGGCGGCAATGGTGGCCAAGCTAAGCTCGAGGGCGGCCATGCGCGCGTCGGCGGCCTCCTTCTCGCGGCGGAGCGCAGCCATCTCGGTGTGGGCCACGCGCAATGCCTCGACGGCTGCCTCTTTGGCTTGGCTTTCCTCGGCGAGCCTAGTCGCAAAAGACGTGGGGGAAAGTGTGGGCATGGAGCTCCGAGTGCCGGCATCCAAGGGATCCTCCATGTGTGGAGTCACCTACAATAGGCCACAAAGCAAAACAAGTAACCAATTCACAAGGAACAAGTAAAGTAACTTAAGAGGGAAGATAAGGAAATGATGTCTAAGGCACAATCACACACAAAGTCAAAGGCTCAAACAAGGAGAGGCAAGGTGGAGCATTGCATTTATCTTGAGAATTGGGTGGACCCAAGGCACATTCAACCCATGCCAATCTTGTATCCTTTAGGCTAAGTAGTAAAGTCTAATTTGACACCTAGGATGACAAGCCTAATGGGAGTATCAATTCGGCCACCCAATGGACCATATGAGTGAAGTAGTCATGACAAAGGGCTAGAGGAACATGGGGGGGGGGGGGGGGGGGGGGGGGGGGGGGACGGGCTTAGTGGCCCAAGTTTCCAAGTGAGGGTGGGAGAGCCCACCAAGGGTTGTGGCCCAACCGAACAAATAGGAGAAAAAAGTCTTGACCTTGCCTTTGCTTTTTCGGAGTTTTTTTTTATTTCGGGTCTTGTTTGCCTTTTTCTTGACCTCTTGAACTTTGTTGGCTTTTTCTAATGTAAAGAGAAGCAAGGCCGAAATGTACACATATGTGTCTTGGAAAAGAAAGTGGAGCCACAACAATTTTTGTTTGCTTTTGGGAAGTGGTGGCAACAAGGGTTTTGTTTTGACATGCCAAGGTCCCTTTTTTTTGGAGGGGGGGGGGGGACAAGGCTAGAGAAAGAAGAAAAGGAAGGTGTCCTTTGCCACTAATAATTTTGGCCCTTTTTGGAATCCCACTAAGGAAGCTTCATTGCAATCCTTCCACTACCAAATCAGCCAAAAAGGTACAAATTGTCCTTTACCCAAAATAGACTAAAGGGGACAAAAAGGACAAGGTGAAGGTGGGTGTGGTCCTTCCCAAAGGACAAGGTACAAGCAAGTGGGAGGGAATTCAAAATGGAGCAAACATACACACAAGGCCGACTGGGGGTAGGGGCTAGGCAGCAGTAGGGGAGGTGGTGGGTGGTTCTACGGCGGCAGGGGTGGTGGTCCGGCGACCGGTGGTGGTGGTGGGCGGCGGAGAAAGGGTTTTTCTTTGGTTTTTTGGTGCATTTTTGGGGGGGAAACAAAGAGCAACTAATCTCAACACAATTTCATCATGCAAAAAGAAAAACATTCATGCTGGAAAGTGAAAAAACTGAACACAAAAACACCATGGAACAACAAGGAAGCCCAAGCAAAAGGAAGATGAACATAAACACCAAGTCTTCATGCAAACAAAAGGAAGCTAAGCATGATAAAAATAGAAAATAAAGAGAAGAAGAGGGCTTAGCATAGTCCTTGGCTCTGATACCAATTGATGAGAATCAAACCTCCAAGGTGAGACTTTTCTCCCCAAATAGCTCGATCTAGACTAAACCAAGTGAAGACTCCCTTCTCCTTGTGAATGGACGATCTCCTAAGGCCCTTGGGGGCTCAAGACAGCAGCCAAGAGAGAAAGGACGCCGGAATGAGGGGAGGACTGGCCGGAGCTAGGGTTGGATGGTGGCGCCGGCGAAGAGACCAAGGGAACCTCCCTTGGAGGTTCCTTGACCGAAATGAACTTGGATCTAGATTTGACAAATGTTTGATTGAGAAATCGTGATGGGAGAAAGAAGGAAGAGATTTGGGAGAGCTTGAGTTGATAGAAAATAATTTGAGACCTTAGGGGAGGATTCCTATACCCAAGGCAATATTCCAATTCTCTATTCTTCAACTAGTTTGCAAAAGGAGACAACAAGGAGTTTAAATAGTCTAGGGTTGTTGGGTGGACTAGGAGCCATTGGCAAATGGGTTCACACGCCCACCAATAAAAGGAAATGCATAAATAAACCCAAAATGGAAAGGCACTAACAAGAATTAATTAACAAAAGGGGTGATCAGCGCTACTTTGTAGGATTTAACTAGGAGTTGTTACCGGTGTTTTGGGTACCATTTGGAGATGTTTAGAGCGTTATTGTGGAGATTGGAGTTGAGAAGTAGGAATGCAGATATGGTGGTTTGGAGAAGCTTAAACGAAGACATTTAGAAGATGAAGAGAAGAAACCACATAGAAGACGAAGACAGGACGAAGTTCAGAAGTGAAGAGGAGCAGCAGAGTCAAAATCGCGATCGCGGGCGAGCAGTAGGCCTGGTCGCGGATAAGTCGAGAGAAAAGGATCAGAAACGGAATTTTCCGCGACCGCGGAAATTCATCCGCGATCGCGGAATTGTGCATCAGCGTGCCACGGCGGGAGTTCATCCGAAGTTCGCTTTTATATTATTTCCCTTTTATTTTATTTATTTCGTTTGCATTATTTTAGTTTCCTTTTAAGATTAGACTTGTTATCTTTTTAGCATTAGGTTTGGTTTTTAGGCCATTTAACCTAATTCCCTAGCAGCCACTTTGGCTATCTCATTCTACGTTCAGTTTTTCCCTTTGAGTTTTATTGTTTCAAGACTATGAAGAACTAAGCACCCTTTTGCTTAGTCCGACAATTGAAGCCTTCGTTTGATATATGATTGTGAGGTTATAACTATATTTCCTATTCCTTTGGATTATATCTTTTCTCTTGGGCTTATTCCTATTGATTATTACTGATTTGACTGGCCTGATCAACTAGTTGATATTAGTAATTGTCTATTGCTAGGGTTTGGATATTTCGAGTTGAAATCCCTTATCTTGTGTAGCAACCATGATATTCTAGGACTAGTTGGACTAGTTTATTATGAAAGAGAATTGATTATGTGTTAAATGCTGTGAAAAATCGGTGTTGCATGTATCCTGGTTAATTCCTATGCTCCATGCTGATGTTGTTCTAAATCTTGATAGTTTCTCATGCGTTCAATAGTAAGGGTTGCCAAGACTAGTTGGACTGGTAACTATTTCAGAATAGGGACAGTAATAATCATAGGAAGGAGTAGAGATAACCTAGGACCAATCAACCAAACTAAAGGTGGATATTTGTTTGGCTAAGTGTTTTTCTCAATTTGATTACAAACCTTTGCTTCTTTACTTTGTTTACTTGCATAACAATCAACCAATCCCCCCTTGTTACTTTGGCATACAAACTTACATAAAGAAAGACAACTCCTCCATGTGGGATTCGACCCTTGCTTGCCTATTCTACTGAGTTAGGTTTGTTTAGGATAATTTTGATAAGGCGATACGAAGGATTTATTTTGTTTAGGTGTCGCGATAACGCCTATCAAATTGGCACGGTTGCCGGGGAGGCAAGTTTTGATTTTTCTTTGTGTGTGTTTGTGTGCCAATTTTTGTGTGGACCTATCTTATGGTCCACACCCGTGCTACTGACTCTCCACTTTTAGCTTTGGATACAGAAATTGAGAGAACGCTCTCCCTGAACCGCAAAGTGAATAGATATTTGGCTTTGATAACCCAATTTTTGAGATGGCTGAAGAAGCACCCACGTTGAGGCAGCTGACTTCCCATAACCTACAACAGCAACCGCTGGCTGTGCAGTTTCCTGAGCTGGCCGATGGCGTCAACTTCGAGCTCAAGTCAGGGTTGATCCACCTACTCCCTCACTTCCACGGGATGAGTGGTGAAGACCCCAATAAGCATTTGTCGGAGTTCCATACCGTCTGCACAAGCATGAAGCTTAGAGGAGTGACTGAAGACCAGATCAAGCTGAGGGACTTTCCTTTCTCTCTGAAGGATTCGGCCAATGACTGGTTCTACTACTTTACCCCAGGGAGCATCGACACGTGGGCCAAGATGAAGAAGGCCTTCCTGGAAAAGTACTTCCATGTAACTAAGCTCAACAGTCTGAAGAGGAGCATCAACAACATTGAACAACAGGCTACTGAGTCGTTGTATGAATACTACGAGAGGTTCAAGAGGCTGATCTCTAGTTGCCCCTACCATGGATACTCTGACCAGGACCTCGTACTTTTATTGTACGGAGGTCTTCTTGATGACAAGCGTCGGATGGTGAACGCTGCCTGTGGGGGGAACATCTTGAACAAGACTCCAGACCAGGCATATGAAGTTTTCTTTGAGCTATCTGAGGGCTCAAGACAGTTCAATAGGAGGGAGAGCGCCCAAACAGTTAGAGCTGCGGACTCTCAGCCAAATTCTTCACTACTTTTTGACATGGGTGAGATGAAGGAGATGATGATGAGGTACATGATGAAGGGTGGCCAGCAGCAAGTCAAATCATGTGGGATATGCTATGACACGATGAATCCAACCGATGCATGTCCCACGCTGCAGGAGCCCACTGCTGAGGTGAATGCCATTGGGGGATACGGCCCTTCAAGGCCCAGATATGACCCGTACTCCAACACGTACAATCCAAGATGGAGAGATCACCCCAATCTGAGGTACAGAAATCAACAGAGTACTCCTCAAGGCCAAGAGAATCAAGAGTATCAACAGAGGCCTCTACAAGTCCTACAGCGCCCACAACCATATCAACAGCCTGGGGGTCAACAAAAACAATATCGAGCTCCATATGACCACAGACCCCAAGGCCAAAGCTCAAGTTCACCCACGTCCGTTGATGACATGATCAGGACCCTCACCCAGAGCGTATCAATAGTGGTCAAGAACCAGGAGTCGCTAGTTCTGACTGTAGCAACGTTGGGCAATACTATGGTCCAACAAAATCAAGAGATGTGGTCGAGTATTCAGAACTTGGAGAAGCAAGTGGGGCAGATCTCCATAGCAGTGAGCAAGCTGGAAGCTCGGGAATCGGGGAAACTACCATCTCAAACGGTAGTAAACCCGAGGGAGAATGTTTGTGCCATGACGCTAAGGAGCGGAGCAGAATTGGATGCCAGACGGGGCCAATAGAAGCTTTTTCGCGACCGAGAAGAAGGAAGCCGCGACTGCGGATTGGCTACTGGCGAAGAGGAGCAAGAAATCGACGCTTTTCCGCGACCGCGGACAGAATTCCGCGATCGCGGAAAAATCCACTCTGAAGAGGAGCTGTTCGAGAGCAATCCGTGACCGCAGACAGAAATCCGCGATCGCGGAAAACTTACTGGAGGCGAGGAATTGTTCGAAGACATTCCGCGACCGCGGACATCTATCCGCAATCGCGGAAACACCTCTGGAGCCCTAGTTCCCCTCGAAGACGCCCACGATGGATATGTGCGTCCCAATTTCCCTCCGCTTAGCACATTGAAGCCTCCTGCTCCCTTTCCCGAAGCTCTAAATGATACAAGGAGGCCGGCGAATAATAAGGAATTGTTCGAGACCTTCAACAACTGTGAGGTAAATATTCCTTTACTTAAGCTGGTTAATAGCATCCCTCGTTATGCTAAATTCTTGAAGGAGCTATGCACGATAAAGAGGAAGAAGGTGGTAAAGGAGAAGAGAAAGGTCCAGGTCAGTGGGAATGTTTCTGCTATGCTGCAAAAGCGGTTACCAAAGAAGGCCAGTGATTCGGGCATGTTCACTATTCCCCGCAAGATTGGGGGCTTCTTGTTCGACAAGGCCATGCTAGATTGGGTGCCTCCATTAATATACTACCTCTCTCGTTGTACGAGTCTCTGGAGGTCGGACCATTAGAGAAGACGGGGATTGTGATCCAGCTGGCGGACAATTCCTATGTCTACCCCAAAGGAGTGGTACAGGACGTGATGGTAGAGGTTGACAAATTGCTTTTCCATGCAGACTTCTTTGTGATGGATACGGGGCAGGACAAGAATGTAGCCCATGTGATGCTAGGAAGGCCGTTTATGAACACGGCGGGTACAAAGATTGATGTGAGCAGCGGTTCGCTCACAATGGAATTCGACGGGGTGATGATCGGTTTCAGCATAGATGATGCAAAGCGACACCCTCCGGATGGAAACCCCAAGTTCTCAATTGATGTGAGCAACCCAAGTTGAGGTGAGAGAGTAGCAAGTCGAGCCACGACAATAACTAAGGCACTATCCGGGAGGCAACCCGAGGTATGTATTTCTTTCCTGTCTTTTCATTCCATGTTTTTAGGTGTTTGTGTGCTATTTTTGTTTTTGTTTTTGCATTTAGACTAACATGCAGGAAGGAAACCCGAAGAAAAATTGAAGACGGTGAACTACACACCAGCAACATTTCCGCTGGCGAGGAAAATTTTCAGCGGTCGCGGAAATCCCACTGTAAGTCTCCTATTCCTGAAAAAAAAAAACGAAAAAAAAAATTCGGAAAAAAAAAGTTCTACCGAAGGCCAGCTGTCCGAGTTCCCCATGGAGTGATGGTGCGCGTCATGTTGCCAAGGAGGAGACATTCGCCCCACAATTTTTTTGGCAACGATGATGGCCCGACATTCGACAACTGAGGAGGAGGAACACCATGGCCCACACCACGATTACATCTGGGCCCCATTTTTGTGTTCATTGAAGGTCGTGCAGCCCTGATTCTTTGATGTACCACTACACCTTACAGTGGATTCCTTTTGGTTGCACAGTAGAGTTTGAGTTTGAAGACCGGCGCAACACCAGAGACATGTGCTTTATTGATATACCGCCAGCAATAACTTCCGTGTCCAAGCCAACTCGGCGACGGTTGTGAGTTAATTTTTTGCTCAACCCTGTGCTTCAATTTTTATTTTATTTTTCTTGTCTTTCATTACATTGAGGACAATACAATGTTTAATCATGGGGGAGTGTTCTATACTTGCTAGTCGTTTGAGGAAAGAAAAAATTTAAAAAGTCAAAAATATTGAAAAAGACAAAAATAAAATCCTGGGATAAGTCGAAAACCCGAAAGGGCGGCTTAGGTAATAAGCAGGTGGTTTGGACCAACATTAGGCTGGGGTAATAAGAGGTCAAGAGTGATGTGAGTTTTATGTGAGCCCATCTATTGAAAAATGAAATGAGTGGCTTGGTGAAAACCCGAAAGGGTGCCTTGGCAAAATGAGTGAAAAGAAGAAGAGTGATTATTAGGAACCATCATTTTACCTGGCGTGGTGACATAAGAAGAGGTGATATAAGGAGGATTCGGGTAGGTCACTTTGGGAGGCATAAGAAGATAGATGGAGGCTAGGATTAGATGTTTTTTTCACTCTATGGTGTTCGGAATAAGCTTGGGGGAAGTACTCTGCTTTCCTTTAGGCTTGGTGTTGTGTTGTATGTTTTGTGTATTATGCGTATTGTGTTGGTGCCTTGGAGTTTCATGTTAGGTGAAATTCTTAGTGGGGATGATTTTTTCTATGCTTCCTGAGACCTTGGGGATTTGATTGGAGGAGTAGGTTTACATTAGCTTACTCGAGGATGAGCAAAGTTTAAGCATGGGGGAATTTGATCAACGCTACTTTGTAGGGTTTAACTAGGAGTTGTTACCGGTATTTTGGGTACCATTTGGAGATGTTTAGAGCGTTATTGTGGAGATTGGAGTTGAGAAGTAGGAATGTAGATATGGTGGTTTGGAGAAGCTTAAACGAAGACATTTAGAAGATGAAGAGAAGAAACCACATAGAAGACGAAGAGAGGACGAAGTTCAGAAGTGAAGAGGAGCAACAGAGTCAAAACCGCGATCGCGGACGAGCTGTAGGCCTGGTCGCGGATAAGTCGAGAGCAAAGGATCAGAAACGGAATTTTCCGCGACCGCGGAAATTCATCCGCGGTCGCGGAATTGTGCATCAGCGTGCCGCGGCGGGAGTTCATCCGAAGTTCGCTTTTATATTATTTCCCTTTTATTTTATTTATTTCGTTTGCATTATTTTAGTTTTCTTTTAAGATTAGACTTGTTATCTTTTTAGCATTAGGTTTGGTTTTTAGGTTATTTAACCTAATTCCCTAGCAGCCACTTTGGCTATCTCATTCTACGTTCAGTTTTTCCCTTTGAGTTTTATTGTTTCAAGACTATAAAGAACTAAGCACCCTTTTGCTTAGTCCGACAATTGAAGCTTTCATTTGATATATGATTGTGAGGTTATAACTATATTTTCTATTCCTTTGGATTATATCTTTTCTCTTGAGCTTATTCCTATTGATTATTACTGATTTGACTGGCCTGATCAACTAGTTGATATTAGTAATTGTCTATTGCTAGGGTCTGGATATTTCGAGTTGAAATCCCTTATCTTGTGTAGCAATCATGATATTCTAGGACTAGTTGGACTAGTTTATTATGAAAGAGAATTGATTATGTGTTAAATGCTGCGAAAAATCGGTGTTGCATGTATCCTGGTTAATTCCTATGCTCCATGCTGCTGTTGTTCTAAATCTTGATAGTTTCTCGTGCGTTCAATATTAAGGGTTTCCAGGACTAGTTGGGCTGGTAACTATTTCAGAATAGGGACAAGAATAATCATAGGAAGGAGTAGAGATAACCTAGGACCAATCAACCAAACTAAATGTGGATATTTGTTTGGCTAAGTGTTTTTCCCAATTTGATTACAAACCTATGCTTCTTTACTTTGTTTACTTGCATAACAATCAACCAATCCCCCCTTGTTACTTTGGCATACAAACTTACATAAAGAAAGACAACTCCTCCCTGTGGGATTCGACCATTGCTTGCCTATTCTACTGAGTTAGGTTTGTTTAGGATTATTTTGATAAGGCGATATGAAGGATTTATTTTGTTTAGGTGTCGTGATAACGCCTATCAAGGGGAAAAGGGGATAAAAGCCACAAATGCTTGGATAGGGATGCGTGGTTGAATGCCTTGGAGTCGAAGCATCGGATGCTTGATTGTCGTGGCATTGAGGCGTCGACGTCTTGGCTACTCCGAGATGAGGCCCAAGAGTAGGTTTGTCCCTTGGGTTGATGGATCTCCGTCGCTTGGGCTTGAGAGGGCACGGTGGACTAGGGCGTTGAGGGTTTGTGCCATGGGTCAGGCTCGGGCCCTAGTCACCGGGCCTTGAGCGTCCTTGTTGATGGGTGTTTGGCACTCATCACTGTTGGTGGGTGGGGGGTCTCCGGGAAATGAGCCAAGGTCGAGAGTTGTACGGTTGGGTTTTGTTGATGGAAATGGGGACATTGGGTGAGGACATGACCCACTGTTCGACACCACTGGCAGCGACCTCAGAATGGTTTGCCATTTGATGGTCCGACTTAGTTTTGTAGGGTTGTGGGTCGATAGGGATTAGTTTGAGGCCATGATTGGTTTTGTGGGATTTGGGCGTGCTTCCACTACATTGGGGACCCGTTGGATTTTTGCTTCTTTTTGGCTTGAGCATTAAAGGCAGTAGCTGGTTCCAAAGCCACCTTCGTCTTAGCCTTGATGGAAATTTCCCGATGGATCAACTTCTCATATAACTCTTCGAAAGAGATCGAGGTGTCTCGAGCATTAAAACCATCCACCACCGGCTTATAGGCCTCATCAAAGCCCTTGAGGATGTAGTCGGTCAGATCTTGGGCGTTGACATGAGCACCGAGAGAAGAGAGGAGGTCGAAAGTGATCTTGAGGGACTGCATATATCAGATATCGTATGTGATCCTTCTCAGCAGATCAAAGCTTTTCTTTCAATTGTTTGATGTGTCCTCGAGAAGCCTTAGCAAAGGTTTGCTTAAGCAAATCCCAGATCTGAAAGATGTAGATTGTCTGGGTGACCAAGGACACTACTGATGAAGAGAGTGTTCCAAGGACAACAACGTACAACAAGCGATCCTGCCGCTTCCATGAAAGAAACGTCGGGTTAAGGATAATTTTTGGTGGAGCTGTTGTCGTCGTGGATGTTTCCGCATGAATTGGATGAGAGCTATTCAGAGTTTTAAACAAATCATAGCCTTCAGGGTTTCTTGAAGCTGGAGTTTCCAGGTTAATTAGTTTATGGAGGTAATTCTAATCACATTTATCAGATGAACAATTGTGAAGGGATTGTTGGTGTCGATGGGTTGGGGAGTTGGGTAGCAAAATCAACCTCCGTTAATGGCTAGAGGGTCGTGTTTTGTGTTTGAGGAAGATGGGGTCCAAGGAAATTGTAGGCTGATACCATATAGAGGCTAAGGAAAAGTGTATTGATGTTATTCATTGATAAGTTTACTTATACATGAAGAGCTAACAAACTGAGAGAGATATCTCTAACTAAAAAATAGAATCACAATTTAAATAAAACAATGATTATGCAAAATAACTGAATAACTCTTATTATTATCAGTGACGTGACACCACGTGATGTTGACACGTGACAACGCGAAAACGGTTCTCACCATTCTCGCCAACACTTCCCATATATATATATACTAGATTAATTTATACAATGTTATCAATACCCACTTATAATTGGTCTAATGATATAGTAGAGTGTTAATCGTCCCGACAACATGTACGTATTAAAGTTCGGTGGAACAATCACGGGGATACGTATAAATTCGATCGCAACATACACATAAAGCCCATCATGTAAGCCTAGTGGAGTTCCATTCCAAAACCAATTAGAAATAAAAGAAGTAGCCCACCAACCATATATATACTAGGTCCTGGCACTTGATGTGGCCCATGTGAGAAGCTAATTCTCACACGTCCTTCAAGTGCAACTGCCTGGTCATGGTGCTTGACAACATGCCTTCAAGCCTACAAGTCAAACGAGCTAGCCTATATCATGCCCTCGTGGCGAGCTAAGCTCAAACAGTGTCTTAAGGCCGACAAGCCAAACATCTAGCTCATATCACACCATCATGGCGGGCTAAGCCCAAACAAACTAGGAAACAAATCCAAACTCAGAATCCGCTCTGATATCACGTTAAAGTCTAGTGGGCCAATCGTGGGGGTACGTGTACGTATAAGTGCAACACTCACATAAAGCCCAACACATACGTTCAGTGCGGTTCGATCCTAAAACCAATTGACAATCAGACGAATAGCCCATAAACCTTATATACTAGACTTATTTTCTTCAAACTTCCAATGTGAAAAGCTAATTCTGTATGAAAAAACTGATTTTGTAAGTAACTCATCATCCAAAATAGAGAAAAAAAACCAATATTTATTTGCGAGGATCGAATATCGATATTGGGTACATGGAGAATAAGAAGTATATATGATACAATTACATACATTAAATATCGATCAACTAAAGTATGGTTTCAAGAGAAACATGATATGCATCTTATAATGCTAAAATAGACAAAACTTATGTTCATGAATTTTCATCTATTTTAGGGGTTTGTTCAATAAGTAGAAAGATGAGTTGAGTTGAAGTAGAAATAAGAGTTGAAGATGAAGTTAGTAGTTGAAGTTAGAAATGATATGTTCGGTAAACAAAGCTTATGAAAGTTGAAGTTATTAAATTGGGGTATAAAGACAAACATAGGTATGGAATTAAAATAATAAGCTTGACACGTGCCCATCATGAGACACTAAACACGTGTCCATCACGTGACTATCCTCTCCTCATACACGTTAGATGCATCGCCATGCTGTTTGTTATGGCTTTCCTGTTTCCATTTAAAGGCCTCCTCTCTTCCTCCCATGGCGTCTGTTGGTTAAAGTTTCCCATTTCCAAGGTACTGCATCTCCTCCTCATTTACATGTTTAGGGTCACACTTAGGGGTTTCTTTAATATTTATCTTCATTCATCTTGCTTCAATTTCATTAGCTATAGTTTAGGCACAACTATGGAGGGTGGTGCGCGGTTGCTCTCTTGCAGTTAGTGGGTAGATAAAAGGTGAGCTTCTAGTTCCCTTTTAATGTAGGAAATTTTGGTTTAATTTAACTACTTATCTCAACTACCTTCGGGTGCGTTAGATTTTCATCAGGTGCTAGTTTTGATTCAGCCGAGGGTGGTTTTCATTAGGTGCTTGTTTGTTCTCCTGGTACCAATCATCTTGTGAAAAAAGGTGAGCTTCCACATACCCCTTGAAGACACTACTTAGGAAAATTTGGTGCACGTCTGCTAGACATCCTGATAATTGATAATTTTGTGTGCTTTGGCCGAACCAGTCTCCAACGAACTTAAAGGGGTTTCATGTATTAGTGGCATGTGTTTAGTAGTTTATATGCACAAGTAGTTTCAGTTTCTTCCTAGTACCAATCCTCTATATTACTTGGTTGGTTATTGAACTTATATATATGTTCAGCGTCATTGCAATTTCCTTACTGGAATCTTGTTTGCCTTTATGATTTCACTGTTTAGTTATTTGCTAGTTTATTATTCATCATCATTCGTTATGTTGCACAATTAATTATTAGTAATGTTGATAGTCTAGTAGGCTAGTATGGCTAGCTAGCTATACTCATGAGTATGATTTGGACCTAAGAGTGCAATCAGTCAATGATGAGCTTAGCGGTTCAATTTTACTCAACATTTTACTAGTAGTTATGATTCATACTTCGGCAATTTTTACATATTTTCCTGTTGTAGAATTACTATTAATGCTATGGAGTTTTAGTCTACAGAGTTCATACCCTTGTTCTCTTGCAATAGCAAGAAATCATTTTAATTGCTATACAAAGCACCATACTAACTGTTACACATTTCCGTTTTGTGGTATAATTTTACTAAAAAATCAGAGTTTGAACCTTGTGCATAATTGCTATAGATGGCTTTCATCAGGTTATAAGTGTTCTTATTTTTTATTCCATAGATGAACGATATGAAAAAATAAAGGTGAAATACGTTGATGTAGAATTATTATAGATGGCTTTCATTAGGTTATAAGTGTTCTTTTGTTTATTCCATGACCAATTTCTTACAAGTGCTAATGAACATGTTTATATTGATTGAGACTTATTTGACTATATATGAATGATATTATAAATTTAAGGTGAAATACATTGATGTAGAAAGATGAAGGTCAACTGAAGTGATTTGAATGTTTTTAATGTGTGGAGGTTGCTTAAGAATACTCAGTTGATGTGCCTAATTTCATTATATTGCATATCAGGGCATGGAGGTTGCTTATTCAACGACTGAATTGGAAAGTTATATTGTAAATCTTGTATTTTTTAATGTTCAAACTGTGTATTACTTGTTTGAGTTACAATTATATTGGATGAACAAACTAGATGGCGGAAAAAGGTTGTGGAAAAGGAAGGAGAAGTCATTACCTTGGATTGAACCTCTTGCTTTGACATTGATGAGAGTCTGCAAAGATTATCAAAGGACATATGGTTACAATCAAGCATTTGCTTGTCCTGATAAAAATGACGAATGTGAGAAAGGGGCAGGGATGAAGCTCCCCAAAAATTGTGCAAGGAACAAACTGGAGCATATGAAAAAAACATGGAAGTCGTGGTGCGACTTATGTTACAAGGTGAGATGCGCGAGGTAGGATCCACAGACCGGAATAGTCACCTGTGATGATGAATGGTGGTAAAGACAAAAGAAGGTACTCTTAACTAGCATCATTAAAGTATGATAATTTGTACAATTTAGTAACTATTACCCCATCACATATTTTTATTTCATTTTATAGGAAAATGATGACAAGTTCAACACATTCTGGAAAAACAAGGGTCGAAACGGAGTTAAGTGACTTGTGGGGTTTGGCCAAATTGTTGCAATGAGAAAGCATGTCGTTTCACCAAGTATGGACCCCAATTTGGTTCTCTTTTCCCTAGCTAATGATGACAATGTTGACTGTGATGAAGCAAGCAAGAATTCTCTTGACCGTGAAATAGAGAAAGATGTCGAGGATGACCAAGAAAGCCTGCAGTCCCTTGTTGCTATGGTAAGTGTGGAGCTTCCATATGAAAAATGCTTAGAAAATTTACATAGGGTTATGACTAGTCCTACTCCTTCGAAACAATCTGTTGGAAATCACAATCCAAGGGGAAGAGCACCAGTTTCATAACTTCATCGCAAGCTATGAACAACAAGCGAAGGAGAAGGCAATGACCGACATCAAATGCATTCAACGAACACATGCCTTTGGTGGGGGAAACTAGTAAAAATATGATTTCTTTGATGGAGGGTGATCTTGGAAGTAATACGGAAGCTCAAGATCCAAGAAAAAGCTATGAATATTCAGAAATTCATGTCGTGCTGCAACTACTAGTACGTGAAGGCCTTCTGGAAGAGGAATCCAAGATTTAGTGCTTTGTAGTTAGTCAACTTGCATTGGAACACAAACGTGAATGTTCATGAGTCCGCCGAAATATTCGAACAGGGTTACATGGCTCCAGTACGTGATGTGAATGAAGTCTCCAAGAGGAGCCTCTCTTCACGGCTTGGGCTCGATCGTGGCTAGCAAGGCAATGCTTCTTCTCTCCGGGCACCAAATGGATCTTCAGGTCTTCTTGTTGGCTCGAATCAGGCGGAAGCAAGGGGGGGATCTTCTTGAAGGGAGCCGAGAAGAACAAGGCCAAGGGAACCTCTAAGGGAGGTTCCTTGGCTGAATTTTCGTGAAGCAAGAACAAGTGGACTTTTGTTTGAGCAAGAACTTGTGTGATCGAGAGAAAGAGAGGAGACAAGAGAGAATTGGAGTTGGAAGATAGATTGGATAACTTGGGGAGGTATTCCTCAACCCAAATTGGATTTCCAATTCAATAATGATCAACTAGGTTACAATGAAGCCAACACTTGGCTTAAATAGACAATTCACTTGGCCAACAAGGCCTTGCCAACTAATGGGCCGTGACCCATTTGCAAATGGTCCAACACGCCCAAAAAGGAAAAAGCAATAATAAAGACTACTACTACAAATAGGAAAGCTAAGATAAGAACCCCTAAGTGGGTCCGGATAGGCGTTCCATGGGACGCGGATATGGATGGCATACGTCACGACCAATGGCAAGACAAGTCATGACATCGAAGGCATCAAGCCAAGGCATCAGGGTGCCAAGGGCCCAAGAGCCAAGGTGTGAGGGCAATGCCGATGACTATCAGTACGAGTACCAACACACGTACAACATATATCAACCGTAGATGGAGTACAAGTATGAGTTTGAATAGGCAAAATGAAATAGTGCTTGCAGATTGTATATGAGATGTATTTTTGTGAGTACAAATTTGTGTCTGGGGATTTTTTTTTTCATTTTAGTTGTTGGTTGTTATCCTTGATGGAGGATGATGTCGTGAGTTTTCCATTTCACCTTTTGACCAAGTTGTGGTTCAAATTTATGTTGTGACCACAAGGCTGAATTTATGTTTGTGAGTTTTTAGTGTCCAGATTTTTTTATCCTTTGTCACGATCTTGAAGAATCTGCAAATGGATTACTCTCTAAGAACACAAAAGAGAAGACAAGAGGCACGAAAGAAGTAGGACCCCAGGTACTAGTTGTGGTTGACGACATGTGCACGTCTGTCGATTGTATACCGTTATAGATTTATCCACAATGTTCCACGTTTTGATTCAAATTTCACAGGATACATGTGGATGAGACAAGTGATGGACTCAGAATCAGATATTAGGTGTATGAATGCATTTCAGATGGAGAGGCATGTCCTCCAAGATCTGTGCAATGAGTTAGAGTCCAACTGCGGGCAAACAACTTTACTCCTTATGTCCGTTATCGAGAAGGTTGGAGTGTTCCTATACATGATTGCACTAGGGGATGTCCAATAGAGATGTTCTTGAGCGGTTCCAGAGATCCCCCATTAGTTAGGTGTTTCACCAAGTATTTGATGCGTTGGTTGGTAGCCAAAGGGGGTTTGACGACCTTGTACATAAACTTATATAACCTAGTGATATGAATTTCACAAACATTCAAACCTAAGTTTGAAGTGAGGGCATATATAACTTTTTCAAGGTATGATCCAAACAAAATTTATGTTTTTTGTTTTAATTTAGCCTCAAATTTCTATTGCATTCAAGATTTATTTTGTCTATGAAATAGGGTGCTATTGGATGCATTGATGGGGTCACATAGAATGTTGTATACCCGAGGAAGATCAATTCTCATGCAGAGTTTGTAAGGGGTTCGACTCATTTAACGTAATGGCGATGTGGGATTTTGATATGTATTTCACATGTATTTCTACTAGGTGGGAAGAAAGTAAGGATTGGCATCCGGTCCGGAACGGACCGTAAAAATTTTAATGTATACACCAAGAACTGGACCAGACTGATATGGTCCGGTCCTTTACGGTCCGGTCCACGGTCCGGACGAGGAAGAACGAATTCATAATTTTTGTCATATAAATTGTTTGATTATGGACCGGACCGGTCCGTAAAAATTACGATATGAACCGGACCGGATCGTAAAGATTACGCCCAAAATAGTAATGGATTTTTTTTCATTTTTACGGTCCGACCGGTCCGGACTGTAAGATCGGAAATGTCAAATTCCCGGACCGTGACGGTCCGGTCCAGTCCGGTCTAGCTTTGCCCATCCTTAGAAGAAAGGGCTCATGACTCTCAGGTGTTGGGCCACGCTCTGAACACTCCACAGATGGACTTTCTCCGTCCTCCGTTGGGTAAATAATGCAATTTTGATTTCATTTACTTATTGGTTACGTTCTAACTACTCGCTTAACATTTGTTTCAATTATTGTTCGTAAGTATATACTACTTACCCTCTGTTTGGAAATGAGTATTTGAAGGGGAAAAGGAGGATGGGAAATGAACAAATGTATTTGGTTGAATTATTGGAAGAGATTTGAGAGTAAAATGGGAGAAAGAAAGAGAAAATAAGTTGAGAATTTTGGGGTAAAACAATTCCTTTAATTTGGGTAGAATTTGGAGAGATTCTTATTTTCCAACAATATTAAAAATTGAAAAAAATAAAACTCATACAACTATTTCTATTGTACGTTACTTGTTCACCTATTCTTATTTTTTCTTTTACTTCCCCTCACTTTCTTCTTAAATAGCCAAACAACATTTATAAAATCCCGCCCTTTCCTTTCCACCCTAGCCAAACAACATTTATTTAAAATTCTGTCTTTTCTTTTCCTATCCTTTTCCTATCCTCTTTTACTATCTCTTCCCTCCCTTTAATGCACCTTTAGCCAAATAGAGGGTTAGTTGACAATGGATACTCAGACAAACAATGATACATGGTCCCCACTCTAAAGTAAAATATCACCAATCCCAGTTCATACGAGAGGCTCTGAAAAACATTCGCGAAAAAATTAACCGAGTGCATTCTTCTATGGGGACGACAATAGAACGATGCTTTGGTGTTCTTAAAAAAGAGATGAAAGATTTTAAAATGCATGCCGACTATGGCGTTGACTCATAAATTGACATAATTTGTGTTTGTTTTGAACTGTATAATTACATCCTAGATCACAAGCATAACGATGCAATCCTTGAAGACAAAGAGAACGAAGAATGTTTTAGGTATGAACCCGAAAAAGAAGGCGAAGACCATCCCAAAGGCATGAGTAGCCTCCGAATGCCATATTTGAACAAATTTTGTAGAACAAAACGAGACACTCTAGAGGAATGTAATTCTTAGAATCACAATGTCCATTTTAGTAAACAAGTCTAAATTGAAAACATGACTTGGCTAATGATGGGGGTTTAGTGTCGTCCTTATTTTGCGTAGAGGGGTGAAGATTTTGTCCCTAATGTTGTGGTGAATTTGTGTAGGGGGTGGGGAATTTTTCCCTAATGACTTTGCTAATGATCAACCCATTTTATGGTGTATCTATCCCACTATTATGGGATGATTTTACACTTTGAGTAGTCCTCTTTAAGTAGCAGGTCACCTTACACTTTGTTATAAAAGACCTTCACTTCTTCACTCGTAAGGAACTCAAGATCTAAAAAAACAAGGCGTTCCACAAATTGATAAGCAACATAGAAGATACACACCACAATTATACATAAACATTGTGATGAGAATCATATCGTTGTTTTCTCACGTCGGTGTGGAAGAAGTCCTTTTTAGATGTAGTCTCCCCGAATTCTAAACTTTGAAGCGTTTTGTCTGAATTGAAATGACGACAAACTGAAACACTATGACTTTATTGAAGAATTTGAACAAGATACGCAATCAATGCTCAATTGGATAAACACACCAAAGGAACTCGAAAGATAAGGCAATGCCTAAGGATAAATGCACCAAAGAAGTTGATCTAGTTGTTCTTGATAAACTCACAAGAATGGGTATAAAATCAATCACTCTTGGATAAGCCCACCAAAAGGGGTTGATAGAGAATCAAAATTAGTTGGGATAAACCCACCCAAAAGAAAACGATCCAAGGTTCTTGAATCCATGAGAACTTTGTTGGATATGCTCATCAACCGAAGAAAATGAATCACTCCTAATCTGTTTGAAACACTCAAACATTTTCCAAAAATACTTAAGTTAATACCATCCTTACAATGGAAAAAACGCAAGCTTAAGTAGAAAGAAGAACTCTTCAAGTGGCCAAGATTTGATGATGGAATGAGAAAAAGAGTCTATCTCTCTTCATGGAAGCCACACGATTCATTTGATAAGGACTCTTGGTGGGTATGAATTTGATTGCTTGGAAGACAAATCACTTAACTCTTGAAAGTGGTAAGGAAAACCATGTAGATTTTGAGTTGTTGGCAATATCATCCATTTTGGGCATCTTTGAGGATGATTTGGCAGAAGAGTTGAACGTGAAAGTTGTAGGCATTTGAAAGTGATTTCCAACAAGTCTTGATTCCCCTAAAATGAACAACAACAACCTCCAAGCATGACAAAAAGGCTGAAAGTTTGTCTGAAGATTCGAGAAGCATGAAGTTGACTTTATAACTCATTGTTGTTTGGTGGTGCCCATTCTTGAATCACATCACATCTTCCTCATACAAAAGCAAAACATACAATGCTTTTTCCTCATTCATTCAATATGGTGACTAGATGTACCAAAACATACATATAGCATACAATACACACCATAATTTAATAATCCCAGAGGCGAGCACACAAGTCTTTTGCGGTAGGAGTCAAAGGCCTACTGCAAAACTTGTTGTAACTTTGACATACTTGCAACAAAGACAAAAAACATATATTAACTTAGAAGATGTATTTTTTATATGGATACAACCGTAATATAGTTACAACTAACTCATCCTCATTTTGTTCTCTCATCAATCATCATCTTCCAAAATGGCACTAGTTATGAGGTCGCACTAAACACCGCTCGATGCTCCAAGCCTCTTTCATTGTTGGTAATCCTTCCTTAACCTGGCGTATCTGCATTTCAGCATCATAGTAGTAGCTTCTTTGCCAGTAGCAAGAGTGGAGTCAAATGATATAGGACTCTGTTTATAAGTCTCGTACGCACCAAGTAATACTTCATATTCTTTGCACATGCCAAGCAAAGCTTGAGAGTCAGTTTTCGTCCAAGTCACCCTTCCGTCCTGTTAGAATAAATGGAAAAAAGGTAATGATAATATAAATATTTGTTTAGCAAAAGGTTGGAGTTATGGACAAATACGCAATGTTGTTGTGACTAATATGAACATTTCAATTTTTTTAATGCTTGGACAAATGCACAATACCCAGGTGACTAAAATTTCAATTTTATGGATGCAACATGAAATCTAGTCAGTTCAAACTATAATGCATAAGCAACCTACACAATATTTTATGGATACCATATATATCAAATCTAACATGTTCTTCCTATCTAGAAAAAGTTGTTAAATATTTTTAATGTAAACAGTATTCATTTATTAAGGTTGTTCACCAATTTCAGTCATATGCTAGCCTAAGAGCATAAAAAAACAAACCTTATGATTCCATTGACATTTTCAATTGATTATTTTAATTAAGATTGAAGATCACTTGGGAAAATAATCTTGACTTCAAGCACATGAAAGTCAATGCACAATTTCACTCATAAGGTTGATCAAACACGTCTAAAAAGAGACCAAACATGTCCGAAATGTTGAAATATTCATTCTTTGTGATCTATCTCCCTAATAAACTAGGAGAGATGTGTTATTAATAAGTCAGTTTATAGGAGTTACACTAAGATCAGTCTAATTTAAATTATTCAAGTATAAAGGCATATACTTGCCTGAGAGGCAAAGGGAGGATATGACTGGTATTTTGGAACGATTGCAAGAGATACACTAAGAAGTATAAAGGTCTGAACTTCCTTAGATGACAGACTACAAAACATATGCTTTCAAGTATAAATTCAAGTACTTGTTTCCATTATAGTAGATTATTTGTCACAAACTATTACTAGTACTCTAATATATCTTAATTAGTCACATACAATTCAAGCACTTGTTTCTCTTGAATACACAAGATAGAATAGTAGGAGATACATAAATAATAGATTATGTGTTACAAGTATTAGTACTACACTAATGTATTCATTTCCTAAGGGAGGAACTTTCAATTTTCCATCACAAAAAGATAGTGCATTCAAGAAAAGCTCACAGCAAAGCAAAGATATAGCATCTAAAGTTCAAGATCTTACCTGAATTTCATCCAGAATCCAAGATCTCTACGTTGCTTTGTGTTTCATGGAGAACAAGGGAGGATTGGACCTATATGCACAAACGGGCCTAGGTACAGTCTTGGGCTTGTTTTTACAACCGGCAAGACTATGAATATATAAGAATGCAATCTTATAACAGTACACAAGTTATATATATATATATATATATATATAAAATAGAAAAGCCAACCAAACACCTTAACAACCAACATAAAGGTGTTGTCCATTATAATAGATAACGTCCCTACTACGTAATCGTATCAAAAACACTATATAGCATACAATACAAACCCTAATTATCATAAAAAAGAATAAAGGCCGATGTGAGGTGTACATAATAGCAAAATTATAACCCAAAGTAATCGGAGGTGATTCATGTACACACCACAAACCATTGTTTTCAGTCATTTTTTATCAACATGAACAAATACATAATACGGATGATAACAAACATAATAACCAAGCCGGGGACACTCGTAATGACCCAACCATAATATAACCTCATCCTTGTAGTATCAGAATGTGCAATGTTTGTGATGATGAGGTTGTCACGATCTAAGGTCAATTGAACGTTTGCATACACTAGTCTAGAGACTCGCTCGACTACTTGTTCGTTGAGATCATCCAAGTAACCCACATTCAAGCTCTTGTTAAACCTAACGGATAAGATTATCAATTCTAATTCCGAACCTTGTGGAAATATATTCAAGAGTGCAGATATGTTCCCTTAACATCCTACAACTTGTTGCTTCATATATGCCTTCAAAGAGGTTTCGACCCCATCGATGAGGTGATCAAACCTAGTTATGTCATACTTCTACAAAATATAATTAGTTTATTGAGTCTCATTTTAATATTATGTAACCTATAATTAGTAATAATGAATACAAAGGCTTTACATGTAAGTATGTAACACATTATCAATGGGTGAACTATCGGAGCTGTAATCCTGTAACCATTCCCTCACCCAGCTTGGGAGCGGTTGATATTGAAGTTCATATTCACCACTCTCTCCATCAGTAGAAGCCATGATGTTCCGTTGAACACACTAATCGGGTCAACTGATTTCATAATGATGCACAATGTTCAGTTCAACAAATCTATATATTACACTGTTCAGTTCAACAAATCTTTATATCATAATGTTAAGTTCAACAAATTGAGTCAAACTAAAGGGGTCACAAATTAAAGCTTTAATAAAATAAAAAGTAACTTCAAAAAACTTCACAATGATGCAAATGTTAGAAAAATGTTGCACCTTTACAACATATCAAAATCTAAATCATGTTAAAGTGATGATAAGGTGCTAATCTGCTCATATATTAGGGTGATAATCAACAACATTCAAATAATTATGTAAATGAATTGGAGCATCTTAGCATTTCACTAAGGTAATTACCTTTTAGCACAGTCATATATGATGTCATTAGCTTCAGTTTTAGGATGGCAAGGAATTTGTGAATATTATTATAAAGTTGTTGGTTTGCCCAACACACACTTAAATTTCACAAAGGTTGATGTGTTACCATGATTCACATTTATGACTCTCTAGATAAAAGAAATGACTAACACTTAGCTAATACGAAGGTTATATCAATTACATCTATCATAGCTTTTAAGCACAAACTGGAATCTGTTGAGAGAAGAACACTTAGCTAATAGGAAGGTTATAGATATCATTTAATTAGGGTGAACACTGATGCAATTAGCTATTAGTACAAAGTAGAATCCATTGACAGAGTAGATAATAAACGGCTTGACAGAGTAGATAGCATGTAATTATAGAAAATAACATTGATGAAACAAGATGCTAGAAGGATTAACACTTACCTAATTTGCTCACATTAATGACTCACTAGAGAAAAGTTATCATAGCTTAGAGTAGATAATTAGAGGTGTCATTTAATATATTAGGGTGAACAGTGATACAACTAGCTGCTACGAGGCTTCATTCCATATACCAATGGTGAAAGTGTGAGTTTGTTATCTTAGTTAGTGTTAGTTAGAGCCAAGGAGGAAGGTTATAGATAGCATTACTCAGTTACTAACCAATGAAATCATATTATAGATTTCTTAATCACTCTCTTCTCTTCACGAATACTCAGTTACTAACTAATGAAATCATATTATAGATAGCATTTAATTAATCAATTGCTAACTAATAATGAATATTGATGCAACAAGCTACTAGGAGACTTCTTGTTTCTCATCTTTTAGTTTCTATGGAAGCTAGAAGCCAATTTTTGGGATGTTATATTGTGAATTCCTTGAATCCTAAATAAAAGTTATAGAGCAACATACAACAAAATGCTTCAATCTATGGAAGCTAGAAGCCAACTTTTTGGGATGTTAGATTAGTCTTAAGCTGCCCAAAGTTGGTCGTGGAGCAACATACAAGAAATTATTCAATTTTTGGGGTGTTATGTGCCTACTTTCATTATGTTCAACTTTCTTTTAGAAAAGTTCAATCCTAAAGAACAAGCCATGCGCATAATTGACATAAGAGGCTTCGTTTCATTAGTACAAAGTTTAATTATGTTCCCTCACCAATACCACTAGTTCAATTCAGCGTAGGCAGAGCATCGGTTCAAAACCGAAGCAAGAAAATGAACCGAAAACAAAATTTCAAATTCTGCTAAACCGAAAACGTAACCAAACATAGTCGGTTCTTTTTCAATTTGATTTTTTCGGTTCCGTTCGGTTTTGAACCGAATTGAATCGACCATTAATCTTAAATGTTTCATATTGCATACCGGTGTCACTCACAAGACAAGATTTCTATACGTATATATTTTGAAATCCAAAATATATAGAGATTATAAAATAAAAAAGCAACATTTATAAATTAGATCTATTTCAACCATTAATTAAATGTAAACATATTTAAACAAATTATGAGAAGGATTAATTGGGAAATTGAGAAATTAAGTATTGATGGGACGAGACTCGAGAGAGATGAAGCGAAGTAGGAGGCTAGTCGGGTGTGGCGCACAAATCAAAAGAGAAATGAGGTAGACCGAACCGAACTGCACCGAAAATCAAAATCTCAAAATATGTAAACTAAACCAAAAAACCTCGGTTCATTTCGGTCCAAATTTTGGTTTACCCAAACCGTGCTTAGCCCTAATTCATCGTACATGAAAACAAATTGTTAAGCACTAAATACACACCATAATTATCACAAACACCATAACGAACAAGCCTTGCTAAATTGTTAAGTACTTTTCAGCACTTAATACATATGATGTGATTCTGTCCCATCTTCAAGACATGGACAAGCTCAACAAGGAGGAAGACATGGAGGACCAGCCAAGGAGCAAGGAAGAGAAGGACAAGCCCGTATGCATCACCCGAGCAAAGGCCAAGGAGCTCCAACGATCACTTGATCAAGGCCTACTTTCTAATGGGCTTTTGGCAAGCAAGGAGGACGGCCCATCCACTCTCCTAATCACCAAAGAAGAGGCCTCAAACCAGCACAAAACCTAAGGAGGCCGGCCCTACAAAGAGCATTTAAGGCTCTAGTTACTAGCATTCCATATTTGCACTTTTATTCCTATTTTGGCACTTTAAATTCAGCCATTGAAACACTTTAATTTGCACCATTTTGTAACCTCAATAAGAGGCATTTATTTGCTTAAATGTTAGGCGTTTTCGAGCCTTAATAGGAGGCTTGAAGGCTGGCTTGGAAGGCAAGGAAGGCCGACTCACTAGCCTACTTGTAGCCTTCCCTTTGTATTGTTTTAGCAACTTGAATTTGATTAAGAAAAGCTCTCTTTGAGAATCATTTGAGTTCACCTCTTTTCCTGCATTGTGAGTCATATCAATCCAGAGAAAAGCCTTCGAGTTTGCCTTGGTGAGTCACATCCAAGCACAAGCTCTAGTTCATCCAACGTTGGTGAGTTATATCCAACTTTGAGTGTTCATATCTCCACCTTCCACCGCCGCCGCTTCCACCCCTCAAACTACACTTCACAAGCCACCCAACCACCAGCAAGCGCCACCTCCATCGCTTCCACGCCTCCCTCAAACCGAAGCCCTAATTCACCTTCCATCGTTAGGGTTTCCACCAAAACCACCACTCTTCCATCCTCCATAAGTCAAGGCTCGCATCGGCGCCACCAGGCCCCTTTTGCACCACCATTCCTAACATCCTCCACCACCATTGGAGACCAAGGCCGCCGCAAGCCGCCTCCAATGCCACCCTACATCCCGCTCCCAAAGATGTCTCCCCGGTTTGCCGAAGGGTGACGACCGGCCAAGCACTTGCACCGAAGCTCATCCAAGTCGATCCTTGTCAAGTGGTATCAGATCCACGCAAGGTTTGGCCATCAAATCTGTCTTTATTTAGTGCAATTTGTTCATTAGAAGTGCAAGATTAGGTTGTCTAGACTTTAACTTCCGAATTTGGCCTTGTTTTGTGCATTTCTCCATTGTTGTCTTGATCTTTTGCTTGCTTCGACTTCTGAACTTTCTGAGGTTGAAGGAGACCGTTGGCATGCTCAAAATCCAGTTACAAAACACACAAAAAAAACGTAACTCAAATCAGCCATCATTGCTAGTTCATTACTTTCCTTATTTGGCTTTATTACCATATTTGCTAGCATTCAATATCTCCTCTTTGCATCCAATCCTTAGCCACGAATTTTACCTTGACTTTGGTGTATATTCTTGCTTACTAAGTTGCTGCATAAATCAAGCTTTGGACTTAGGTTAAGGGAATTTCACTTTTACATTTCTTGTGGCTAAGACAACACCGAAATTGTGCAAAAAAAAAGATTGTTGGTGTGATTGTTCTCGAAATTTTGTGAGACTTTGATTGTTAATTCAGTATTGTAATAAGCTTCAAAACTTGTAGCTTGCTCAAAAAAAAAAAAAGAGAAGAAAAGTGCTCAAGAAAAACCTGGCCTAAATAGGAGAGGCTATAGAAAAAGTGAGCCATTGAAGAGCAAATTTTCTTTCTTTTCTTTCTTTTGTTTACGTGAGGTGTTGAATTGTTTGTGGTTGCTTGGGTGTGATAGTGGTCGGTACCTTCCTCGCCTTTGCTTGTGGTTCCGACTTAGTAGTGAAAATATACACCAATTTTGCCCTACCCACAAACCTAGCTCGTAACCTCACTTGAGCTTGCTATTTATTGTGAACACTTTGTGCTTGATAAATTCAGATTGTGTGGGCCCTTGTGTGTGCTCAAGGGACCATTTGCTTTGATTCTTTTGTGGTTGTGCTTTTAGTGCTTTTTCTAGGTTATCATGGGAGATCACCCTAAGGAATCGGGTGGGGGCAAGTCCGCCTTAACCATCAATGAGCCCCCCACCTTACAATCTGTGATGGATTCCCTAAGAGGAATAGAGAGCCGCCTTGATGGGGAAATAATGATGGCTCAACAAGAGTTCCAAGCTGACCTTAAACGCTTGGGAGCTAGAGTTGGGGCATTCGAGAATCGCCTAAGTAGTGTTACAAGGGTGGTTGAAGGCTTCCACTCCTCTCACATTGGAGGAGACTTGTCGTTTCCTTCACTTCCAAGAGCCAAGTCAACTTTGATCTTCAGGGAATCTACAATGGAGACCTCACCTATTGACAATCGGGATTTAAGGAAGGATGCCAAAGAAAAGAAACTTGAGCCAACAAAATGTGAAGTAGAGCTCAAGGCAGAATTGCAACCCCCTATTATCTATGAAGAGGAGTTGAGGCTACAACAAAGGGATGAGGAAGTGGTGCAACCATCTCCTTCTTCCACAAGAAACAAGCTTTGCCGGACCGTAATACGTAGCTCCATAAATTCTTTGGCTTCTCCATGGATGGATGCAACACCTATGGTCCCTTTGTTCTTTCCATTTTTACTCCAAGAAGAGGTCAATGCCATGGATGTTGGGCATTCCGAGATGCCAACTTTTGACCATGAAGGGAAAGACATCCCAATGAAGCCTAATCTCAGGGCAGTAACACTTGTTCCTACTTTGTCAATTCCTTTATCCTTGATTGAAAATGAGCATATAGAAAAGGGTAGAGGATTGCATGTGCTGACATTCCTTCTTGCATGTAGAAGTGGAACTAGATACTCGTGTATGCACTATAGTTCTCTTGGCCAAATCATGACTTGTTGGATGCCTTTAGTTCTTGCTAATCATGTGTACAAATCCTTGCCTTTGTGCCATCCAGCTACTTCAAGTAGAACTAGGCATTTATGTGTGCATCATTGTTCTCATTCACAATTCTTGTTGCATGAGAAAAATTTTGTACTATGCTTTGCATTTGTTGTCAAGTATGTCATATGCATTTCGTGTTCTATACTTAAGCATATCTTTAGGCTGAAATTGGGCAACACTTGTACATGGAAATTCCTGCATGGGCATTCACTAGATCTAAAGATGTGTACGCACACATGTCCTTCATTCTCTAAGAACTTCTTGGTCCCTCACTTCCTTGTTTTTCTTTGTGCAGTTTTGTGTGCTCTAAACCTATTTCTTGAAGTGCACTCAGATTCGAGGACGAATCCTTTTGAAGGAGGGGAGGATGATGTGATTCTGTCCCATCTTCAAGACATGGACAAGCTCAACAAGGAGGAAGGCATGGAGGACCAGCCAAGGAGCAAGGAAGAGAAGGACAAGCCCGTATGCATCACCCGAGCAAAGGCCAAGGAGCTCCAACGATCACTTGATCAAGGCCTACTTTCTAATGGGCTTTTGGCAAGCAAGGAGGACGGCCCATCCACTCTCCTAATCACCAAAGAAGAGGCCTCAAACCAGCACAAAACCTAAGGAGGCCGGCCCTACAAAGAGCATTTAAGGCTCTAGTTACTAGCATTCCATATTTGCACTTTTATTCCTATTTTGGCACTTTAAATTCAGCCATTGAAACACTTTAATTTGCACCATTTTGTAACCTCAATAAGAGGCATTTTGATGCGACCTTGCTATGAAGAAGGTCTCAAGTCCCGGATGAGATCGTGATGAATCTGTAGTGGGGCGAAGCAACTCCTTGGATAGGCGTCTGCGTTTGATGGAGATTGCAAGACGACGGTGAGGCGGAAGCGATTGCGGAAGCGATAGAAATTTGAGTGGATGACCGTAGGGATGAAGGGGTGTTCACGGCCAGTATAGGGCTGGAAAAGATGGAGATTTGGAAGAGGAATAGATGAAGGGAGCACGCTCGACCTAGATCTAAAGGATTTGATGTGAGAATGACGAAGGAGCAAGCTCGACTAGGTGATTCAAGGTGACGTTGAAGGAGCTTCAATGGAGGTTTTCTCTCAACATAAAAGTATAATTATCAACGTACGAGAGAAAGGAGGCTACAAAGCTAGGTTAAGTAAAAGGAAGACTCTTCCTTTTCCTTAACCAAAAAGTTTAAAAATAAAACAAATAAAACACTAAAAATTACTCTAAGGGGGTTGGTCATTCTAAGTATAAAAATGACCTCCTAAACTCCCTTAAAAATGCTGAAAATAATAATAAATAATATCCGGACTAAAAACTAAAAATGTCATAAATCAGAAATATTGATAACTCGGCGAATAACGATCAATATCTCTAATCTATAAGCTCCGGGATCTCTGCAGACTGTGTAGACGTCCCAACTGTCACTAAACTCAGAATGGATCCCTCATCTGTAGTTGGACGTCCATGACCTGCTACGAGTCTGGTCACCAGTGATTGAGTCGCAACTTGAATAGCTTTGGCTCGTGCTCTAGTAATGGGACCTGAGGACCTAAGACTCATAGCCTCCTCCTCGTCTGCAGCTGTCATGGTAGGCGAGGTCACATCATCCTTCCCCACTTGAGTGTGAAGCGTCCCCGCTTCACCCTCATCATACTATGGCTCCACGTACGGTGATAGATCAGCAACATTGAAGGTCGGGTGAACACCATACTTGTCTGGGAGCTCTAGCTGGTAGGCGTTGTCATTGATGGCCTTGACAACACGGAATGGGCCATCACCCCTTTGGTCGAGCTTAGACTTGCGGTTGGAAGGAAAATGCTCCTTCCGCAAGTGAAGCCAAACCAAGTCGCCAGGAGCAAAGACAATCCTGCGTCGTCCTTTGTTCTTCTGGTCCGCATACTGTGCTGCTCTGCGCTCCAGCTGGTTGCGCGTCCGAGTGTGCAGTTCCTTGATGTGATCGGCCAATCTGTCAGTTGTGGTGTTGTCTGTATCCTTCCTAGGATAGGGAGTCAAGTCCAGCAGCGTCAGCGGGTTCCGTCCGTAGACAACTTCGAACGGGGTGAGTTTAGTCGCGCTGTGCCTGCACCTGTTATAAGAAAACTCCACAGTAGACAGTAAGTCCTCCCACCGGCGTGGGTTACTCTTTAGAACCGTCCGAAGGAGGGCTCTAAGAGTGCGGTTGGTCACCTCTGTCTGACCATCCGTCTATGGGTGGTAGCTCGTAGAAAATAGGAGTTTAGTACCGAGCTTACCCCACAAGGTTCTCCAGAAATGGCCGACGAACTTGGTGTCCCGATCACTAACAATAGTGCGCAGAATACCGTGCAGTCTCACGACATTGTCGAAGAACAGAGTAGCAACGTCAGTGGCGTTACTAGTGTTCTTACATGCAATAAAGTGTGCCATCTTAGAGAACCTGTCTACGACCATAAATATAGAATCTCTACCACAACGAGACATAGGCAACCCAGTGATAAAATCCATGGAAAGATCTTCCCACGGGCCAGCTGGAATCGACAGAGGCGTATAGAGACCATGCGGACTAGACCTGGCCTTATCTTTATGGCATGTCACACCACTCTGACAATACTTCGTAACATTGTTGGCCATCTTAGGCCATAATAAGTGCTCGCGAAGTGATGCCAGCGTCTTAGACACGCCAAAGTGACCACGACTATGTGCTTCCTCAATCAGAAAATTTCTGACAGAGGATGAAGGAACACAAAGCTTCCCACCTTTGTACAGAAATCCGTCATCAAGGAAATACGTAGCATGTTCACGACCAGTGGATTTACATTGCTCAAAGAATGTAGAAAAGAAAGGATCAACAACATAAAGATCCTTGAGCAATGCAAACCCAAATAACTGAGACTGAAGCTGAGTAATGAGGACGTACCTGTGAGAAAGGGCGTCGGCTACCACATTCTCCTTATCTTTCTTGTGAACAATGAGATAGGGGAACGTCTCCATGAACTCAACCCAGCGAGCGTGGCGTCTGTTAAGAGTCGTCTGGCTGCGCAGATAACTAAGAGTTGCATGATCTGAGTGAATCACGAACTCTGCAGGCCACAGATAATGTTGCCACGTCTTTAGAACCCGAATCAGCGCGTACAACTCCTTGTCATACGTCGGGTAGTTCAGCTGTGCACCTGACAACTTCTCTGAAAAGTAGGCAATCGGCCTCTTCTCCTGCAGCAAGACACCTCCGATACCGAAATCAGAAGCGTCGCATTCCACCTCGAACCGACGGGTGAAGTCAGGAAGCTACATCAGTGGCGCGTGGCACAAGGCATCCTTTAGGGCGGCAAAAGCAGCATCATGCCGTGGAAGCCAAGTGATAGACGCGGCCTTCTTGGTCAGCTCGTGTAATGGGGCGGCTATAGTGATGAAAGCACGAACAAACCGTCGATAAAAACCAGCCAAACCCAAAAACGAATGTACCTGAGTAGGAGTAGCGGGCGTCGGCCACTCCTGGATAGCGCGGATCTTTTCTGCATCCACCTACAGGCCGTCCTTGCTGACGACGAAACCTAGGAAGTTTGTAGAAGGAGAACAAAATACACACTTGCCAAGATTGGCGTATAAGCTCTCTACTCTCAAACACTCTAAAACAAGTCGAAGATGCTCAGCATGGTCATCTAAAGTCCTAGAGTAAATAAGAATATCATCAAAATAGACAACTACAAACTTACCCAGAAAAGCTCTCAAGACATGGTTCATGAGTCTCATGAATGTAGAAGGAGCATTGGTCAGTCCAAATGGCATGACTGGCCACTCATACAGACCATACTTCGTCTTGAAAGCAGTCTTCCACTCGTCCCCCTCCTTCATGCGAATCTGATGATAGCCGCTCTTCAGATCAATCTTGCTGAAGAACTGCGCTCCATGTAGCTCGTCAAGCATGTCGTCGAGGCGAGGAATGGGATGTCTGTATTTGACGGTGATCTGGTTGATGGCACGGCAATCCACGCATATCCTCCAAGAACCGTCCTTCTTAGGCACCAATATGACAGGAACAGCGCACGGGCTAAGAGACTCGCGCACATACCCCTTCTCCAACAGTTCGTGCACCTGCTTTTGCAACTCCTTTGTTTCCTCTGGAGAAGTTCGGTAGGCAGCTCGGTTGGGAAGAGTAGCTCCCGGGACAAAATCGATCTGGTGTTCAATGCCACGAAGTGGTGGAAGACCATCTGGCAACTCGTCCGGCATCACATCCTGAAACTCCTGCAAAATTGACAAAATACAAGAGGGGAGTGCGGACTCTGAAACAGGTAGGGCAGTAGGAAGAGCAATGAGTAGGAAACAGGGAGACTTGCCTTGGATGATGTTCGAAACCTTCCGGCATCGCGCCAAGAGAAGTCGCTGCTCACAAGTGCCTTGCAGCGTAGAACTACCTTTTCCACCCTTCTGATGATCAGAACCCTTGACAGCGCCCTTCCCTAAACCCTGAATGGAAGCGTCCGAAGCTGCAGAAAATCCGGAATGGACTCCAGAAGGTACCTGCTTACCATGACCACTAAAGTTAGGAAATTTAAGACTAATGGACTGGTCACTTACCTGTTCTGAAGTGCCCTGGTTACCCGAAGAAGATGCTGCAGAAAGTTGTAGGGAACTCTGCTGAAAAGTTGTATGGGACTCTGGAGGGGGTTTTCCGGCGTCCTTTGCAGCCTGTATAGCCTTGTTCCTCTGTCTAATAGCATGGTCCTGTAAAATCTCATTCGGAGTCATAGGTAAGAGCGTCACGCGCTTTCCATAGTGAGTGAACATGTAACTGTTCAAAAACCCATCATGGAAGACGCGACGGTCAAATAGCCAAGGACGCCCTAACAGAATATGGGTGGCATCCATGGCGGTAACATCGCACAAAACAGTGTATGTAAATGGTCCTATGGAAAAAGTAACGGGATACTGTAAAGAGACATTGTTACCTGGTTGGTCTGAAATCCACTGCAGACCGTAGGGCTGAGGATGTGGTTGCGTCTGAAGATTGAAGTCGCGGACGACTCTCTCATTTATAATGTTGCAGCACGACCCTCCATCAATTATCAGACTCAGCGACGCATTCTTCATACGACACCGGGCATGAAACAAATTCTCCCTTTGGTCCAGCGGACCTCCTTCCTTGACGCTGAGGACGCGTCTGGTGACCAAGGCATAATGCATGACGTATGTATCATGGTCGCCCTGCCTGATCACCTCATCAGTCAGCTCTGTAGACTCCTCTGGGACGTTCTCATCTTCATCCGAAAGGCTCTTGTAGTCTGCAGTTTGGGCAGAGTAGAGGACACGCTTCTGATTAGGGCAGTCCTTTCGATAGTGTCCTCGCCCACCACATCTGTAACACTCTATATCGCTAGAACGATCTGTACGGCCTGTCTCAGCAGAGGCCGATGGCTGTCGGCGCGCAGAAGAAGGGGGCGCCGGCCGCGGCGTCGTAGAAGACGCAATACCTGTACGATCCTGTCGAGGCACAGAACTAGAAGAAGAGTTAGTGCGATAAGAATTGACAGGGTTCGAGGTATACCTTGGTGAGGGTGAAGACGAAGACTGCCAAGGCTGCTGTCGACGTCTTTGCGCTTGAAGATAGAGCTTCTGCGCAGTATGTACTACGTTGTTGAGGTCTCGGATTGGCAGAACGTCAACCTGATCCCTGTACGGCTGTGACAAACCCGTTACAAAACGTGTACGTAGAGTAGAGGGAGTAACACTTACCCCGGCCTTGAAGTACATGTCTTCTAAGCGAGCAAAGAACTCCTGTGGCGTATCACGACCCTGAGTAGCAAGTGCAATGGCTGTCTTCATATCCTCTCGGTATGTTGTCGGCATGTACTTGCGCGTCATGAGCGCCACTAGCTGTTGCCACTCTGTCACAGGTGGCCACCCCATGCGTGCCTGCTATTGGACCAGTCGGTTCCACCAGGTGCGCGCTGCTCCTTGGAAATACAAGGTGACGATCTCCACCTTCGCATGATCCTCATATTGATAGTGTTGAAGAACATGGCAGGTACTCTACAACCAATCTATGAAAGTAGAAGGATCATAAGTACCAAGGAAGGGTTCGATTTTCACCTTAATTTCTTGGCGATACGTAGCTGGGGGTGGGTATCGCTGTTGGCCTACAACTGGAGCATAGAAATTCTGCTGTGGAAGCCCCTGCCCCTGCTGTCCAACTGGTAGTTGTCGCCGTCGCTGCGCTCGTGGAGGACCGGCAACACGCTGCTGTGGATATAGCTGTGGATGACCCTGTACAGCGTAATAAGCAGCCTGATTCTATGGCTGCTGTGGAGGAGGAACCCAACCTGTACGATGAAACTGCTGCTCTGGTGGGTCTTGTATGGGCGGGTGATAACCTGCAGAAAACCCATAGGCCCCTTCTTCCTCATCCTCAAGGTCAAATTCCTGGAACCCTTCATCTGAATCTGACTCAACAGGAGAAACAGTACTCTGATGGTCAGCAAAATAATGGACATTGAAGGTTTCAGAATTTACCTGCTGTCGACTTGGACGAGCTGTGGAGGGTTTCCCTTGCTTGCTGGTGGAAGCATGTGGTTCTGTGCGTCTGCTCTGGCGTTTGACGGCACTGTCATCTACATGTTCATCCTCTTCTGAAGACGACTCATCATCGTCCTCGTCCTGAGAGTTGTGTTCAGGAATTGTCAACTGGGCTGATTTGGAGCGCACCTTGTTCTTCGATGCGCTGCTTTCTTTCTGCGATCCTTTCCGCTGAGTCTGCGTAGGAGGAGCGGCTATCAGAACGCCCTTGCCCTTTTTCTGCTTCTGGGCTAGGGTACTCTGGTCGTCACGCTGGTTCGGTGACGGAGACGGCATCACTCTACTGAGCATGTCACGCATGGCTGCAAAATTGGCTTCAGAACGTTCATCGGAACGTGCGATGGCAGCCGCGTTGCTCTGAATGGCGGTGTCGGAACGTTGCTGATTGGCCACCAAAAGCTCAATGGCATTAGCCAGTTGATCGACCCGACCCGTATCCTGTCCGTCATTGGAGTTCACCATTATCCTGAAAAGACAACAGAAACCCCAACAGAGCAAAGGAAAAACAAAAACAAAGCAACAGAAACGAAAGAGAAGTCGAAGTACCAAGATATCACAACTGAAAACAAGGCTGAAATGGCCGTGAGGGCGGGAAGGCTAAGGATAATCACACAACAATCACAAAATGCAACGATAACTCAGCAAACAAATTGTAGATATAAATTGCAGCAATATAAGCCTAGATATGCCAACAAGACTATAACAGCCAAGACAGTGAGAGAGAGGAAATGGTAAATGAATCAATAACGATAGGGCAACGATTACCTTATTTTGGCTTTGCACACCCTATATCTCTTCACCGTTGCCACCTAAGTTCGGCTTTTCTCACAAAAAGCTCCTGCACTCTAATACCCCTACAGAAACCTCAACTGTTGTCGCCAGGATATAACGGTAGGCACAGAACTTAATCCGGCGTGAACCTAGGCGTCCCGGCTAAGCAGCTGCAAACTAACAAAAGCGGATAACTCACGCCAAGGTCAGAAGGATAACGGTAAAAAGCGAATGCAGAAACCGCCACAAAAAGGAAAAATAAAATAAATAAATAAAAGGACTCAGATCCCTGCAATCTAATACCCCTACAGTAACCTCAACTGTTGTCGCCAGGATATAACGGTAGGCACAAAACTTAATCCGGTGTGAACCTAGGCGTCCCGGCTAAGCAGCTGTAAACTAACAAAAGCGGATAACTCACACCAAAGTCAGAAGGATAACTGTAAAAAGCGAATGCAGAAATCGACACAAAAAGAAAGAAAATAAAAAATAAAAATACCAAGGGCCTTCCGTAGGGTGCAAATTTCGGAACCCACGAAAAGAACTCGGATCTGTGAAGTCCGTGCTCGTTGCGCTGCGGGGGGGTCTTTTAACCCGGTTCAGAAGCACCCGGGATAGAAGCGCTGGGCGGCTGGGCGCGCGCGCGGGCGCGGCTTGCTGGGCGCCGATGCTGCTGCTGCTTGTGTGGCGCCGAAGGCAAATGCCTTAACAACCTTCCCTAAATACTAGGGTTTGATTGCCTTGATTATTTTTTTTGATTGATAATTTTTTTTTTGGCAATTCTTCAGATCTGGCTTTTTCTACAAGGAAAGATCTCAGCCTTTTTTTTTTTTGAATTAGAGAAATTGCAACAAAAACTCAAGAACCCTAATCTTCAAGGGTGAAAATTCTTCAAAGATGCCTCCTTGCGCAGATCGGTACTCAAAATTTTTTTTTTAAAATATTCTAGACACCAACACACTCAATTGATTCAAGTGGGAAACGAAGAGATCAAAGAAGATGCAGATTAATGGCAAATAGGTCAAGTACAACAATTCAACGTATATGCATGCAAATCTAGATCTATAATTCAATCACCAATTTATCAACACAAGAAGCAATTGTTGTGTGTAGGGGACAAGGTAAGAACTCTAAAAATCAAGCCAACGAATTTTTTGAGGACGAAATTCACTAGAGCCGTGAAGAACTAGAGAAAATCACCCAATTTTTGTTTAGAATCAATTCGGTTTTGAAGGGGAATTTTTTTTTTGAATTTTGTTGACTCTAAAAACTGAACTGAATAATAACAATCAGAATTATCAAGAAAAATGCAGGAACAAATTTTTTTTATTATTATTTTTTGACACGAAAATAAGGTTGTGATAAGCAAGGAATCGATTCGACTTATAGATTCGAAGGCTCTGATGCCAGTTGATGCGACCTTGCTATGAAGAAGGTCTCAAGTCCCGGATGAGATCGTGATGAATCCGTAGTGGGGCGAAGCAACTCCTTGGATAGGCGTCTGCGTTTGATGGAGATTGCAAGACGATGGTGAGGCGGAAGCGATTGCGGAAGCGATAGAAATTTGAGTGGATGACCGTAGGGATGAAGGGGTGTTCATGGCCAGTATAGGGCTGGAAAAGATGGAGATTTGGAAGCGGAATAGATGAAGGGAGCACGCTCGACCTAGATCTAAAGGATTTGATGTGAGAATGACGAAGGAGCAAGCTCGACTAGGTGATTCAAGGTGACGTTGAAGGAGCTTCAATGGAGGTTTTCTCTCAACATAAAAGTATAATTATCAACGTACGAGAGAAAGGAGGCTACAAAGCTAGGTTAAGTAAAAGGAAGACTCTTCCTTTTCCTTAACAAAAAAGTTTAAAAATAAAACAAATAAAACACTAAAAATTACTCTAAGGGGGCTGGTCATTCTAAGTATAAAAATGACCTCCTAAACTCCCTTAAAAATGCTGAAAATAATAATAAATAATATCCGGACTAAAAACTAAAAATGTCATAAATCAGAAATATTGATAACTAGGCGAATTGCGATCAATATCTCTAATCTGTAAGCTTCGGGATCTCTGCAGACTGTGTAGACGTCCCAACTGTCACTAAACTCATAATGGATCCCTCATCTGTAGTTGGACGTCCATGACCTGCTACGAGTCTGGTCACCAGTGATTGAGTCGCAGCTTGAATAGCTTTGGCTCGTGCTCTAATAATGGGACCTGAGGACCTAAGACTCATAGCCTCCTCCTCGTCTGCAGCTGTCATGGTAGGCGAGGTCACATCACATTTATTTGCTTAAATGTTAGGCATTTTCGAGCCTTAATAGGAGGCTTGAAGGCTGCCTTGGAAGGCAAGGAAGGCCGACTCACTAGCCTACTTGTAGCCTTCCCTTTGTATTGTTTTAGCAACTTGAATTTGATTAAGAAAAGCTCTCTTTGAGAATCATTTGAGTTCACCTCTTTCCCTGCATTGTGAATCATATCAATCCAGAGAAAAGCCTTCCAGTTTGCCTTGGTGAGTCACATCCAAGCACAAGCTCTAGTTCATCCAACGTTGGTGAGTTATATCTAACTTTGAGTGTTCATATCTCCACCTTCCACCTCCGCCGCTTCCACCCCTCAAACTACACTTCACAAGCCACCCAACCACCACCAAGCGCCACCTCCATCGCTTCCACGCCTCCCTCAAACCGAAGCCCTAATTCACCTTCCATCGTTAGGGTTTCCACCAAAACCACCACTCTTCCATCCTCCATAAGTCAAGGCTCGCATCGGCGCCACTAGGCCCCTTTTGCACCACCATTCCTAACATCCTCCACCACCATTGGAGACCAAGTCCGCCGCAAGCCGCCTCCAACGCCACCCTACATCCCGCTCCCAAGGACGTCTCCCCGGTTTGCCGAAGGGTGACGACCGGCCAAGCACTCGCACCGAAGCTCATCCAAGTCGATCCTTGTCAAGTGGTATCAGATCCACGCAAGGTTTGGCCATCAAATCTATCTTTCTTTAGTGCAATTTGTTCATTAGAAGTGCAAGCTTAGGTTGTCTAGACTTTAACTTCCGAATTTGGCCTTGTTTTGTGCATTTCTCCATTGTTGTCTTGATCTTTTGCTTGCTTCAACTTCTGAACTTTCTGAGGTTGAAGGAGACCGTTGGCATGCTCAAAATCCAGTTACAAAACACAAAAAAAAATGTAACTCAAATCAGCCATCATTTGCTAGTTCATTACTTTCCTTATTTGGCTTTATTACCATATTTGCTAGCATTCAATATCTCCTCTTTGCAGCCAATCCTTAGCCACGAATTTTACCTTGACTTTGGTGTACATTCTTGCTTACTAAGTTGCTGCATAAATCAAGCTTTGGACTTAGGTTAAGGGAATTTCACTTTTACATTTCTTGTGGCTAAGACAACACCGAAATTGTGCAAAAAAAAAGATTGTTGGTGTGATTGTTCTCGAAATTTTGTGAGACTTTGATTGTTAATTCAGTATTGTAATAAGCTTCAAAACTTGTAGCTTGCTCAAAAAAAAAAAAAGAGAAGAAAAGTGCTCAAGAAAAACCTGGCCTAAATAGGAGAGGCTATAGAAAAAGTGAGCCATTAAAGAGCAAATTTTCTTTCTTTTCTTTCTTTTGTTTACGTGAGGTGTTGAATTGTTTGTGGTTGCTTGGGTGTGATAGTGGTCGGTACCTTCCTCGCCTTTGCTTGTGGTTCCGACTTAGTAGTGAAAATATACACCAATTTTGCCCTACCCATAAACCTAGCTCGTAACCTCACTTGAGCTTGCTATTTCTTGTGAACACTTTGTGCTTGATAAATTCAGATTGTGTGGGCCCTTATGTGTGCTCAAGGGACCATTTTCTTTGATTCTTTTGTGGTTGTGCTTTTAGTGCTTTTGCTAGGTTATCATGGGAGATCACCCTAAGGAATCCGGTGGGGGCAAGTCCGCCTTAACCATCAATGAGCCCCCACCTTACAATCTGTGATGGATGCCCTAAGAGGAATAGAGAGCCGCCTTGATGGGGAAATAATGACGGCTCAACAAGAGTTCCAAGCTGACCTTAAACGCTTGGGAGCTAGAGTTGTGGCATTCGAGAATCGCCTAAGTAGTGTTACAAGGGTGGTTGAAGGCTTCCGCTCCTCTCACATTGGAGGAGACTTGTCGTTTCCTTCACTTCCAGGAGCCAAGTCAACTTTGATCTTCAGGGAATCTACAATGGAGACCTCGCCTATTGACAATCGGGATTTAAGGAAGGATGCCAAAGAAAAGAAACTAGAGCCAACAAAATGTGAAGTAGAGCTCAAGGCAGAATTGCAACCCCCTATTATCTATGAAGAGGAGTTGAGGCTACAACAAAGGGATGAGGAAGTGGTGCAACCATCTCCTTCTTCCACAAGAAACAAGCTTTGCCGGACCGTAATGCGTAGCTCCATAAATTCTTTGGCTTCTCCATGGATGGATGCAACACCTATGGTCCCTTCGTTCTTTCCATTTTTACTCCAAGAAGAGGTCAATGCCGATGTTGGGCATTCCGAGATGCCAACTTTTGACCATGAAGGGAAAGACATCCCAATGAAGCCTAATCTCAGGGGAGTAACACTTGTTCCTACTTTGTCAATTCCTTTATCCTTGATTGAAAATGAGCATATAGAAAAGGGTAGAGGATTGCATGTGCTGACATTCCTTCTTGCATGTAGAAGTCGAACTAGATACTTGTGTATGCACTATAGTTCTCTTGGCCAAATCATGACTTGTTGGATGCCTTTAGTTCTTGCTAATCATGTGTACAAATCCTTGCCTTTGTGCCATCCAGCTACTTCAAGTAGAACTAGGCATTTATGTGTGCATCATTGTTCTCATTCACAATTCTTGTTGCATGAGAAAAATTTTGTACTATGCTTTGCATTTGTTGTCAAGTATGTCATATGCATTTCGTGTTCTATACTTAAGCATATCTTTAGGCTGAAATTGGGCAACACTTGTACATGGAAATTCCTCCATGGGCATTCACTAGATCTAAAGATGTGTACGCACACATGTCCTTCATTCTCTAAGAACTTCTTGGTCCCTCACTTCCTTGTTTTTCTTTGTGCAGTTTTGTGTGCTCTAAACCTATTTCTTGAAGTGCACTCAGATTCGAGGACGAATCCTTTTGAAGGAGGGGAGGATGATGTGATTCTGTCCCATCTTCAAGACATGGACAAGCTCAACAAGGAGGAATGCATGGAGGACCAGCCAAGGAGCAAGGAAGAGAAGGACAAGCCCGTATGCATCACCCGAGCAAAGGCCAAGGATCACTTGATCAAGGCCTACTTTCTAATGGGCTTTTGGCAAGCAAGGAGGACAGCCCATCCACTCTCCTAATCACCAAAGAAGAGGCCTCAAACCAGCACAAAACCTAAGGAGGCCGGCCCTACAAAGAGCATTTAAGGCTCTAGTTACTAGCATTCCATATTTGCACTTTTATTCCTATTTTGGCACTTTAAATTCAGCCATTGAAACACTTTAATTTGCACCATTTTGTAACCTCAATAAGAGGCATTTATTTGCTTAAATGTTAGGCGTTTTCGAGCCTTAATAGGAGGCTTGAAGGCTGGCTTGGAAGGCAAGGAAGGCCGACTCACTAGCCTACTTGTAGCCTTCCCTTTGTATTGTTTTAGCAACTTGAATTTGATTAAGAAAAGCTCTCTTTGAGAATCATTTGAGTTCACCTCTTTTCCTGCATTGTGAGTCATATCAATCCAGAGAAAAGCCTTCGAGTTTGCCTTGGTGAGTCACATCCAAGCACAAGCTCTAGTTCATCCAACGTTGGTGAGTTATATCCAACTTTGAGTGTTCATATCTCCACCTTCCACCGCCGCCGCTTCCACCCCTCAAACTACACTTCACAAGCCACCCAACCACCACCAAGCGCCACCTCCATCGCTTCAACGCCTCCCTCAAACCGAAGCCCTAATTCACCTTCCATCGTTAGGGTTTCCACCAAAACCACCACTCTTCCATCCTCCATAAGTCAAGGCTCGCATCGGCGCCACCAGGCCCCTTTTGCACCACCATTCCTAACATCCTCCACCACCATTGGAGACCAAGGCCGCCGCAAGCCGCCTCCAACGCTGCCCTACAGCCCGCTCCCAAAGACGCCTCCCCGGTTTGCCGAAGGGTGACGACCGGCCAAGCACTTGCACCGAAGCTCATCCAAGTCGATCCTTGTCAACATGAGTACATGAAATTAGGTTTCCTCAAGTTCATCACGAGATGTGGAGTTTCCAATTGATTGGATCAAATTCCACCCAAATCAAATCTAAATAAGACACAATACTACCTCAAACACCAATCCTACTCTCGATCGACACCAATTCCAGCATTTCAACATAGGAATTTGTACTGAATACACGAGTACATGAAATTGGGGTTCCTCAAACAAACACGAAATTTGGGGTTTTCAACTGATTAGAATAATTTTGACACAAATCAAACCTAAAAAGATAAATTACTACTGGAAATTGATGCTACATTTGCAAAGAACAAAACGAGAACAAAAATCAGACGCAAAATTTGTAAATTTGCAGACAATACAAAGGAAAAGTAGTGTATCTCTAAAATTTCGGGACTGTGCATTTCAGATGAACAAGAAAGCATGATAAGAAGAAGGGCAAACCCTGGGATTTGTAAAGCTTTAATGCCCTTCAACTCCCTTACCCTGGGGGGGGGGGGGGGTAGGATAAGAAATCTTCTTTCATTTGAACCTCCTTCAACATCGATCAACTCCCTTCCATTCCGACATGAAAATTTGCCAAATGCGTTGAAATGAGTTGAATTTCCAACTTCATCTTCCTCATTGCCCAAATTCAACGTTACCGAACACAAACCTAGCTAGCTAGCTAAAGAGTTTGTTTATCCACAAGAGTTACTAAAGGAAAAACAAGGGATAATATGGTTGTTAATGTGCTCTTTGTAACAAGAGCTTATTACAAGCTTTCGCTTATAATTTTGTTCTCGTCAGCATTTTTATAGTGGCATTTGTTCATTATTGATTTGATGTCCATACTCTATATTTCCTTCACATTAAGTGATACTTTTTTTTTTGAAATAACTAGTATGAAAGTATGTGGATCGATAGACTAAGGATTGTAGAAACGAGCGCATAGACGCAAATTAGCCCAGTATATAAGTATGATGGGTTACATCCTAAAACTTATTGGAAATAGGAGGAGTATTCCTTCAACCATATATTCTAAGCATTTATATCCACCAACTTCCGATGTGGGATGGACTTTACATTCCAACACGCCCCCGCAACCGCAAGTGCAACATGTGGGCAACGGGTCTGGCCGAATTGACACTTGGACAAATGTGTGTAGGTGGACATCTCAATCTTTTTATAGCCAGATCCATTAAACCCACGAATCATACCCAAGACTGAACCTGCTCTGTTATCATGTGATAATCATGGGTCGTATTACACGAGGTGCAATGCCGTGACTAACCATTACTAGATATAAGGTTAGGATCCACCTTTTAACACAAAAGCTTAAGCTAGTGTGTAGGATTTCACCATAGACTTATACAGTAGTAGCATTTGTTTTTTATATCGATGTGGGATGGAAATCCAATCTCTTAACACGCCCCTTAAAGTGGCACACTAGCCCACATTTTTTTTAAAATGGGTCCTTAGCCTCTTAATCTCTTATAGCTAAACACCCACAATTTCTTTTTAATGAGTTTAGCATCTCAATCTCTTCTAACTATATACCCAAATCCAAGAAGAAACAGACCCATGACCGAACCTGCTCTGATACCATATGAAATTTTGTAGACCAATAGACCGAGGACGTGTAGACACGAGCGAATATGCGCAAATTAGCCAAGTATATAAGCCTGGTAGGGTTCCATCATAAGACCAATTGGCAATAGGAGGAGTTGTCCTCCAACCTTATATACTAGACATTTATATTCACTCACTTTCGATATGAGATGGACTCTACATTCCAATATGAGATGGGACTCTACATTCCAACAACTAGCGTCTTAATCTTTTTACCTTGTATTGGATATGTAAAAAGTTATAAAAGTGTTTTGAAATTATTTCTTACATTAAAATATCTTTTACAAAAAATATAGTATTTATAAAGTTAGATAAAATGATACGTTAGTATCCATGAAAATATGTCTTACCTTTTCTAAAAAGTTAATAATTTCCTCAATTTGAAGTGCATATCTACACGTTTTTTTAATGATTTGAGGGATTACGGTTTTACGCCTTTAGGAATGGCGTATGGAATACTAGATGTTTTTTTCCTTTTTCATTCATTCAAATTGACTCGATACCAATTGACCGGAATATCAATTATTCTAGTGTCTTAATTTTACGGTGATGCTAAATATATATTTTTTTCTAAATATAAACACCTTGTCACGTATAGGCTTTGCGTGGGTGTGAAAATGGCCACGCATACTCATTGTGCATGTGTGTCTGTAAAACAAGCATGCATTGACACACATCACGTAATTGTTCTTGTCCTAGCACATTTAATTTATGATTTTTTTTGTCATCACTTGAACCGTGAAAATGAAGAGATAATGTTGACATGAGTGACACTTCAATCATTTATATATAAACCAATCTAAAATTCAAAGTATTGTAATTAGACTTGTCAAAGATGTGCCCTGACTCGATGACCAACCTGAACTGCCTGAATTATTTAGGGTTGAGACTCAACCCAAAAATCAATGAATCAAAAAGGACTCGAACTTGACGAACCCGAACTTGATGGACCCAACCCGACAGACCCATAATTTTAGGATTAAGGTTTAGGATTTAGGGTAATATTAATACTATTGAATATAGAATACCAAAAAATATTATAATACTATTGAATATCAAAAGATTAATACAATCGAATATCGTTATTAATACTATTGAATATCGTGATACTATCGGATATCGTAATTAATACTATTCAATATAGAATACCATAGAATATTGTTATTAACACTATCTAATATTGTAGTACTATTGCATGTCGAATACTATTAAATATCGTTTAATTAATACTATCCAATATCAAATGTCATTATTAATACTATTGAATATTATACTATCGAATATAATAAGATTAATAGTTTCGAATATCATGATACTATAGAATATCGTAATTAATACAACTAAATATTGAATATTGTTATTAGTACTATTTGTAACACCCCAGATTGAGATTGGTTTATAAGGAATGAAGTGTTGTCTATGTCAACTAGAGCTCTTCCTTTTTAGGATTCAAGTAGGGACAAATAACTCTTAAGTTACGCGTTATAGGAAGAGAATAGGATAGGTGACCTCCTGGGAAGTCCTCGGGATGACACTCTAAGACCTCGAGCCTTACAAATGGTATCAGAGCATACTCTAGGTTTTGGACTTGGCTTGGAGGGTTGTCACTCGACTTAGAGGGGGTTGTCACTCGACTTAGAGGGCGGTCTTTGGGCCTTGACAAGGACCTCAAGGGTTCAAGTGGGAGAGTTTGTAATATCGCGGACTTGAGATTGATTTATAAGGATTGAAAAGATGCATATGTCAATAAGAGCTCTTCCCTTTCAGGTTTCAAGTGAGGACAAAGCACTATAAAGTTAAGTGTACTAGAACGAGTGTAGTACTAGGATGGGTGACCTCCTAGAAAGTCCTTAGGTTGGCATGGGACCGTGCTTCTAAGGCCTTAGAAGTTAGACCGAATACCATCGAATATCGTAAGATTGATTCTAGCGAATATCATTATTCATACATTGATAATCGAACACTATCGAATATATTAAGATTAATACTATCGAAACTCATAATATTATCGAATATTACAATATAGAATATTAAGTAATTAAATTTACTAATGTTTCACGGTTTTGGGTAATGATTTAAGGTTTTGGGTTATGTTTAGGGTTTAGGGTACTATTAATACTATGTAATATTGTTAATAACACTATCAAATATCTTAATGAATGCAATCAAATATAGAATACTTTCGAATATTGTTATTAATATTGTCGAATATCATAATATTAATACTATCAAATATTAATACGATTATATATCGTAATATTATCGAGTATCACAACACCGAATTATTAGTAAATTCATTTATGGCACATGATTTTGTAAGACTCGAGGCCTTAGAAGCATCATCACATGCCAACCCGGGGACTTGTCAAGAGGTCACCCATCCTGGTATTACTCCCGCCCTAGCACGCTTAACTTCATAGTTCTTTGTCCTCACTTGAACCATGAAAAGGAAGAGCTCTTGTTGACACGGGTAGCACTCTAATCCTTATAAAGGATTACAAATATGAGGTGTTACAATCACCCCCACTTAAACCCTTGATGACCTCGACAAGCCCAAAGACCGCCCTCTGGGTCGAGCGACCGTCCACCGGACCACGCCCACTTGTAACCCAGAGTCGGCTCTGATACCATTTGTAGGACCTGAGGCCTTAGGAGCGCCATCACATGCCAACCTGGGGACTTCCCAGAAGGTCACCTATCCTGGTACTACTCCCGCCTTAGCACGCTTAACTTCATAGTTCTTTGTCATCACTTGAAATATGAAAAGGAAGAGCTCTTGTTGACATGGATAGCACTTAAATCCTTATAAAGGATTACAAATATGGGGTGTTACAGATTTAGGATAAGGGTTAGGGTTTTGGATTATGATTCAAGATTTGGTGTTATGAGATTCAATAATATTACGATATTCTATGGTATTAATATTACTCTAAACCTAATCCTAAAACACAATACCATAAACCATAAATGAATTTACTTGATATTCGGTGTTGTGATATTTGATAATATTACGATATTTAATAGTTTTCGATACCCTAATATCCTAAACCATAACCCTAAACATTGAAGCAATAATGAATTTACTTTATATTCGGTGTTGTGATATTCGATAATATTACGATTTTTTATAGTATGAATCTTATTATATTCGATAGTTTTAATAACGATATTCGATAATATTATGATATTCGATAGTATTAATCTTACGATATTCGATAATATTAATTTTACAATATTCGATAATTTATTATTTAATGGGTATAATAACAATATTCGATATGTATTCGATATTCGGTAGTATTAATTACAATATTCGATAATATTTACAGTAATACATCCTAAAACCAAATCATATACATCTACAAAATCAAAAACATAAACATCCATGCCAAAACATAACCTTGCACAAAATCCAAAACATATATTATAATATCATTATTAATGTGGTAATACCCCTAAAATTGTTGGTCCGTGGAGTTCAGATTCATCGAGTTCGGGTCCTTCTTGACTTATTGATTTTTGGGTCGAGCCTCAACCCTAAATTTTTTGGCGGTTCGAGTTGGGGAATGTATTTGACAAGTTATATAATATTCCGGATTTTAGATTGGTTTATTATATAAATGATTAAAGTGTCACTCAAGTTAAGCAATATCTCTTCATTTTCATGGTTTAAGTGAAGACAAAGAATTTGAAAGTTAAGCGTGCTACAACAAGAGTACTAATGAGATAGGTGACCTCCTGTGAATTTTTTGTCGTTGTGTTGAGGCCATGCATCCTGGTTAGGCACGCAACCAAAATGCTTGCTAATGTTTTTTTACAACACGCAAGCGCAGTACATGGACGTGGCCTTTTTGACCTACGCGAAGCGTATGCATAGCGAGGTGTTTGTACTTAGACAAAAAAATGAGTGTGTATTTAGCATCTTCACAATATTATCGGATATGCTAGTGAATCAAATCATTCTCGTTTATTAATAAAGGAAACTAATCAATTAAAAATATGAGTTGTTTTCACAAAACCACTCATTATATTTAAATTTTCAAAATTTACCTATAAAAGGGATCAATTTTAAAAAAACATTGCCTTCGGCCATAAAAAAACCCTGTCAAATAATGTAAAATGTCAAGTCTTTTCAACTTAGCTGACAAGCATGATACCCCAATGATGCGTACTAACCAACCCGACGACCACGCGACAGCGCGACCATGGAGACCGCGACCTTGACGTCCCCCTTGGCGTTTCTTATATTTCTCATTTTAGCATTTCTAGGATTCTAGTACTTTCCATTTTTGGCATGTTGCCACTTTTGATCATTTACTTTATTTAGTATGTTTGTTTTTAGTACTTTCTGTTTATTGTTGGTTTCCATTTCGGGCGTACGCTCCTCTTATGCTTAAGAGGACCGACCCATTAGGTCAAATAAGGCCCATGGCCAAACTTGCGAGGCTATATAATGTCTCGCCCTTGTCATTGTTTCTTTCGTTGAATACATTGTGTAAGCTTGTTGTTGAGAATTGTCTCCGCCCTTAGGCCTTCGACGTCACCCTTCCGATCGATACTCGTCATGGATCACACTCAAACACATCCGAGCATTTGTTTAAAACCCACTCACCCCTCCTCGATCCCCATCGAGCGTAAGAGTGCCGTCAACCTCCATTTCGGTGAAGATTGTCATTTATCCCGTTCGTTTGCCGAAGAGAAGAAACACAAAGACTTATCAATTGGTATCTAGAGATCAGCGGTTTAAGGTTTTGTCTTTCCATCTCTTTTATTTCTCTCTATCCATCATCACCCTTACCCTTCATTCCTTCACTTCCTTCAAAACCCCCTCAAAAACAGCCTTCGCCATTTCCTACAAACCCTTGGTCCGTAACAACACCAACAACGAAATCAACAAAAAAAAAAAGTCTCAAAATTGAAGCTTTGCCCCTGTAGAAACTCGTATCCAACCCCACTCAAATCCCACACCTCTCATTCAACGTTTTAAATTTTGGTCAAACTTTCCAACCAAAGAAAACAAATCCCACAAATTTAGCCCCTATCTTTGACTTTCAAAGTAATTCCAATTTCCCATTAACTTTCGATTAGTTTTCAAATAAAACACAAAAAAAAAATCCTTATTGTCCATGAAATCTTTCATTCATTCCACAAAAGAAAAAAGGGGAAAACCGGATGGATGGCTTTTAATTTAGATATGAAAAAAGCTTATGACAAACTAAACTGGAATTTTATTACTCATGTCCTTCGTAGATTTGGATTTTCAAATCTATGGATAGATCGTGTCATGACTTGTATCACTAGTATTTCTTCCTCTGTACTAGTCAATAATGAACCGGGTTATGTCTTTCATCCTCTCTGTGGCTTACGACAAGGTGATCCTATAGCTCCATTTATTTTCGTTCTTGCAATGAAATATTTGGCAAGGACTCTTATTCAAGAATCACGCTCTTCTCACAGAAAGGTTGGTATTCAGATAATTAAACATGGAACTTGTATTCCTTTCTTAAATTTTGCAGATGACACATTAATTTTTGCAAACGCTACCATAAAAGCACCTTTCAAACATCTTGTAACATTTCTAGACAACATTCTCTTTCTCTTGCAAGTATTTTAAATTTACAAGTTACTCGTTCTATGGAAAAGTATCTAGGTATTCCTATAATTAGGGGACGAGTTAAAACGAAATGTTCTCTGAAGCGATTTTGAAATTAAAGAAACAACTATCAAAATGGAAAGGTAATTCAATGTCGCAGGCAGGTCGTTGTGTCCTTATACAATCAAATCTTCAATCTCAAACTAATTACCTCATGCAAAGTTTTCTTCTTTCAAAAGGTGTTTGCCAAGAGATTGATAGAGTGAACATAGACTTCTTTTGGAATCATTCGAGTCCGAATTATCATTCACTTATTAAATGGGAGACTATTTTCCAACCAAAAATGTATGGTGGTCTAGATCTTGAACTCTCTCAGAACATCAATATTGCTATGCAAATGAAACTTCTATGGAAATTAATATTTGAACCACAATCCTTCTGGGTCCGATTAATATCAGAAAAATACATAAGGAATTCCGATATTTTCTCACACACAAAAAAGGCATCGGACTCTTGACAATTCTCCAGACTCCTCCAATTACGAGAACAATTCAAGCAAGGATTATTCTGGCAAATTGGTGATGGTACTCGTATCAAATTTTGGGAAGACCACTGGATCCCTCAATGTATTCTTTTGCAATTCGCAGGAAGTAATGATAGAACTTGCACTGTTTCACAATACATTACCATCTATAGAAAATGGGATCTGGGTGCACTTCAGCGTGTTCTTCCTTCTAATTTAATCCCAAACATTCTGAACATCTTCATACCTATAACTTCCATACCTGATCAACTAATTTGGTACCCATCAACGGACGGAACCTTTTCCGTCAAACGTGCTCGATCGTTAACTACTTATTCTGCAGCCTCTCCAGGTTTCCCAACTTGGTTCTGGAAATTAAAGATTCCGCCGAAAATAAAAAAAATTCCTATGGAAATGCTTCAGCGACTCCTTACCAACTACGGAACGGCTAAACATGTTCTTCAATAGGGTTCCTTCCGGCTGTACCCTCTGTAATTCTCCCATCGAGGACTCCAACCACTTGTTTTTCAAATGCCCATTTAGTTTACGATCTCTACAACTTCTTCAAGAACTTTTGGGGATCACTCTTAGCATCGACTTTGACAATGATTTCTACACCAATTTGGAATGCTTTCATTCAAGAAACAAAAATATCATTCCGGTTCTTTTCCTGTGGTGGACAATTTGGAAAGATCGAAATGATTTAATATTTAGAAATAAACATATGAATATGCATACCACATTCAAGAGTGCTTTCATTTCTTATAAGGACTGGATGCGGTCCTTTTTGGAAGAAGATTCCTTCCCTTGTTTTAATAAGGGAGCAAGGAAATTTTCAAGATGGAGAAAACCCCCTTCAAATTGTATTAAATTAAATTTTGATGCTTCAGTCAAACAAAATGGTTCAACACATATTGGATATGTATTCTGTAACCATTTTGGCGAGGTGGTCTTCTTAGACCATAAGCAGATCCTCTGCTCCTCGCCAATTAAGGCAGAGGCGTTGGCAACTCTTGAAAGCCTTCGTAGGGCTATTTCGCATCGTTTTACGCGAATAGTTCTCGAATGAGATAATCTTTCTGTCATTAACTCAATCTGTGGAACTTGGAAAATTCCTTGGGAAATCTCTCCCATTATTATGGAAATTAGATCTTTGTTATATGGTTTGGATTATTTTCAGGTTCACCATTGCTATCGAGAGTCAAATAAAGCAGCTGACTTTCTGGGTTCTACTACCATCCCTTCTTCTGTTCTCCGCAGTGCAGTCTCTGAGTTCCTTTCAAAGAATCAAGACCGTACTCAACAACTTCGCTCTCGAAGAAACTACCTAGATTCGAGATTTAGCGTTCCGTTAGCTTGTAAATCCTTTGTAAAAATCATCCGTTGCGATGATTTAGGTATGCATTTTGGTTTGTAAGGATACCTTCTGTTTGCCTGTATAAAAAAAACACACAAAAAAATCCACCCAAATTTCATTCCACTATTCTCAGCCACATATACCATCAAATCTTGTACACACTTTCCTAATCCATTATTATTCCATTCCATTTTAAATCTCTCGGTCACACTTAGTCAAAAACAAAACAAACTCGTTCACTGACACAGTCAACCATACCAAAAATAACCAAAACCTATTACTTCACATCTCGTCTTGGTACCATCCACATGTCTCGCCACCGATCAAAATGGCGTCCGCCCGAGGTATCTTCCAGCTAGGGATGGCAACGGGGCGGGTTTAGGGCGGGGAGTACCCTCCCCATCCCCGTTTAGAATTGCATTCCCCGTCCTCATCCCCGTTTCTTGTTTAAAATTTTCCCCATCCCCGTCCCCATCGGGGAATCCCCATCCCCGTTAATTTTCCCCATTTAAATTCCACAACGGGGATTTTCCATCCCCGCTAATTTTTCCATGCGTAGTATAGCCCTAATTAGAAAATAGCTCATTAACAAATCACAAAACGTAACATTAGGTAACCAATAACATGGTATAGACCAGCTAACTAACAATATCCAACCAATTACAAGCATAGAAAATATAGTTTAGCATCAAGTACCCATTCAGTACGTAAACAACTCCAAATAGTAAATATTCTTAATCATTTAAAAAACCAACAAGTAATACTAGTAACAAAGTTGAAATTCTAGTCCAAATTAAGCAATGGTGGATAGTGGATTTAGCTCCTCCGGTCCTTCCGACGGGGACGAGGGCAGGGATCCCCGACGGGGATAGGGGCGAGGCGGGTACCGGGTTGGGGACCCCTATCCCCAACCCCGTCCCCATCCCCACGGCGGGGATATAATTTCCCCCATCCCCGCCCCCGTCCCCGTATAAATTCCCCATCCCCGTTGTGGGGATTCCCCGCCCCGCTGCCATCCCTACTTCCGGCTATGGCAATGCCGACACATTTTTGGAGTGGGTCTAACATGCGGCTTACTTCTTTAGCCGTCATGACTATGATGAGTGCTAGCAAATTGTAGTCGCCCTCCGTTGCTTCCACGGCTATGCCCTCGCGTGGTGTTTCCGACTTAAGAAGGATCGTTGGAATTGTGGTTGGGAAAACGTTGTCACTTGGGAGCAGCTCATGTATGTCATGACACAACACTTTGCCCCGGAGATTGACGTAATCGCCCACGCCGCACTTACGCGTCGTAGGTCCAGTCCTCAACATGAGCGCCACACCGAGTGCTACACTGAGCGCTCTCCTGAGCGCATTCTAGCGCATTGTGCCAGATCACATGAGCGCCACACTGCGCGCTCCCCAATGCGCAACGCCAAGCGGAACCCAACGTGCTCCCACAAGCGCCCCAGCGCGCGCTCTTATGCCACTCGGGTGCCCGACGTCTTTACCGTTCCAGCACGGACGCCCGCACCTCCAGCGACACCAGCTCTGACGCCTCCTGTCGCACTCGCTTTGACTCCCATTGCAACAACCACTCCCACCTCGTTTCCCAGCGCACAACTCGCTCGCGCTACGGCTCCCAACGTAGCACCCGCTCCCACATCGGCTCCCATAGGAGTGCCCGCACCAACGGCTCCAAATTCGAAACTCGGACTAATAGAAGGCAAGAAATTGGTGTGATACTACCTTTAGAATCTGATTCGGTGCTGCTCCTTTGTTTGTTCTATTCGTTGTTTAACATTTTTTTGCTTCGATTGTGTTTTGATGTTTCTTCCACGAATATCGCTTGGTCACTGCCTCTCCAATGTGATGAGAATCTTGAAATTGATCTTCTGATTGCTTCTCAAAGTTGTTTCCACTCCGATTTTCGTCGTTCGGTTGGTTGATTTTTTGAGTATGAACACGAGATTTTGCTTGAGGTTTTTTGAATCCAATTGTTTGTAGAGAGTGTTTTGAAGGAGTAGTCGAAGAGTTTTGCGTTTGAAGCGGTTAAGGGCAGGAGCGTCTTTGTTTCACCCGTTTTCTCAATTTACGAGAATGCCACCGTTGCTTTCATCTGTCGTGCGCGTCTCTATTATAGGTGTATGGAGTCGTCTGATCTGAGCCGTTGGAAGCCTCCATCCTACGGTGGGCGGTCGGTCCACATGTTATATTTTAAGGCCCGTATGCACCAGACTTGGACACAATTTAATACTACAAAACGTATTTCACTTTAAATTTGATTATATTTTTCATTGTGAATCCAAGAATCAGACGAGAATTTAACTGTGTTACCGTCACCAATTTCTCGTGCAATTTCGAGTCGGAAGTCTTTACGAAGCTGGAGAAGTCGAGTTAATTGCCACGGTTGTTGTGGTCTCTTTTTATAGGAGAACATATCGGATGTCCGCATATATTTTTCAGTAATATTTTTCGTGTAGAGATTTTCTGGCTCTACAAGGAGTTTCCATAAAGGTTTCATTTGTAGAGATTTGTTCTAGAAGAAATCCTTGACTATTTTATCAATCTGCTGGCAAATGCCAATGGGTAAAAGAAAGCTCTGCATTAAAAAGCTGAGTGTAGAAAGTAAATTTGACTAGATAAGGGTTAATCTACTATCTTGAGATAAATTGTTTTCCCTCCATTTAGACAATTTCTTTTTCAGATTGTGAATATATGATGCAAAGATCTCATTTTTTACTCGGCCTCGAACTATTGGAATTCCTAAATACTTTTCCATGGATTTTGTTATTGATAGATTAAGTGTCGATGCAAGAGATGTCATTTGACTTGGATAAATATTCATAGATGTGTGGATTGAACTTTTGTGGAAGTTGACAACTAGTCCAGAAAAGGGTACTGAATTAGTGAAGTATATTTTTAATATAAGTCATATTAGTCTAGTTGGCGTTGGCAAATATATTAGTATCATCAACGAATGTTAAAATCGGAATATGGGTGCCATTTCTAGTGAGGTTGATTCCCACCCTATGGTTTCGATGTTGAGATTCCAAGGTTAATGATCTGGAACGAAATTCCATTGTAATAATAAAGATGAAGGGGGCTATTGGGTCACCTTGACGTAAACCACATTTTGGAAAAAATAAAGGTCCAGGTTCATTGTTGACAAGGACAGAGAATGAGGTGGATGTGATACATGTCATCAGAAGATGCACCCATCTGTTAGAGAATCCAAATTTGAGCATGATGTGTTGAATAAAGTCCCAATTCAACTTGTAATATGTTTTTTTCACATCTAGTTTGAGCGTCATCAAGCCGCGTTTCCCTCTGCTTTTTTTATGAAAAGAATGAAATATTTCATGAGCAACTAGAATATTATCTTGTATGCATCGGCCTTCGACGAATGCTCCTTGCTGAGCATAGATAATTTTCGTGAGTAAGAGTTTTAATCGATTAGCCATTAACTTAGTGATAATCTTATAAGTAGTACTGCATAGACTAATAGGTCGATAATGGCTGATAGAAATGGGGTTATCCTATTTAGGGATGAGTGCAATAAAGGAATGCGCACATTCTTTTAAAAGAATTCCCGAGTGAAAGAAAGCTTGGATTGCGCAAGTTAATGTTTTGCCGACAAAAGGCCAATAGGATTGATAGAATTCAGCAAGAAATCCATCGAGACTTGGAGTTTTATTGTGGGGCAATTCGAAAACAATCTTTTTAATTTCCGTGGAGGTAGGAGGTGATAAAAGGAAAGAATTATCATGTTGTGTTATAAGAGTAGGTATAATATCAAGGTCACTGTTAAAAAGGGAAGATCATGTGGTCGAGGTAAAGCGTAATTGTAAGTCAGATGATATCATTTGTTGGATTTGATAATGATCATGACATGTGTATCCATCCGTACTTTGGAAACTTGATTTTTTTTTGTATATGCATTCTAATTTTGGCTACAGTTTGAAAGTACCTGGTATTCTTATCCATATTAAGTAAATGTGTGGATTTGGCCCGCTGTTTCCAGAAAAGATGTTGGAATTCTAATAATTTATTGTATTTCAGAAGATGTCTTTGATATAGCGAATAAAGTTGAGGGGAATGATTAGCGCGTATAAGCGCATGTTGTAGTTCCTGAAGTTTGGATTCACATAGTTTTAGTTGTTCATAGTTGTTTTGGTTATTGGTGTAGTATGGGAATATGTCGCAATCGGGAATCCAAGAATCAGACGAGAATTTAACTGTGTTACCGTCACCAATTCCCCGTGCAATTCCGAGTCGAAAGTCTTTACGAAGCTGGAGAAGTCGAGTAAATTGCCACGGTTGTTGTGGTGTCTTTTTATAGGAGAACAGATCGGATGTCCGCATATATTTTTCAGTAATAGTTTTCCTGTAGAGATTTTCTGGCTCTACAAGGAGTTTCCATAAAGGTTTCATTGTAGAGATTTGTTCATGTCAGATGCTTTCCTAAGGCGCAATCCTCCCGAAGATTTAGGTTTGGAGATAGAGTCCCGGTTAATAAGGGGACGGTATGTGTTCAGATTTGTTGTAGAAGAAATCCTTTACTATTTTATCAATCTGCTGGCAAATGCCAATGGGTAAAAGAAAGCTCTGCATTAAAATGCTGAGTGTAGAAAGTAAATTTGACTAGATAAGGGTTAATCTACTAGCTTTAGATAATTTGTTTGCCCTTATTTTAGACAATTGCTTTTTCAGATTGTGAATGTATGATGCAAAGATATCATTTTTTACTCGGCCTCGAACTATTTGAATTCCTAAATACTTTTCCATGGATTTTGTTATTGATACATTAAGTGTGGATGCAAGAGATGTCGTTTGACTTGGAGAATATTCATAGATGTCTCGATTGAACTTTGGTGGAAGTTGACAACTAGTCCAGAAAGGGTATTGAATTAGTGAAGTATATTTTTAATATAAGTCATATTAGTCTGGTTGGCGTTGGCAAATATATTAGTATCATCAACGAATGTTAAAATCGGAATGCGGGTGCCATTTCTAGTGAGGTTGATTCCCACCCTATGGTTTCGATGTTGAGATTCCAAGGTTAATGATCTGGAACGAAATTCCATTGTAATAATAAAGATGAAGGGGGCTATTGGGTCACCTTGACGTAAACCACATTTTGGAAAAAATAAAGGTACAGGTTCATTATTGACAAGGACAGAGAATGAGGTGGATGTGATACATGTCATCAGAAGATGCCCCCATCTGTTAGAGAATCCAAATTTGAGCATGATGTGTTGAATAAAGTCCCAATTCAACTTGTCATATGCTTTTTTCATATCTAGTTTGAGCGTCATCAAGCCGAGTTTCCCTCTGCTTTTTTTATGAAAACAATGAAATATTTCAAGAGCAACTAGAATATTATCTTGTATGCATCGGCCTTCGACGAATGCTCCTTGCTGAGCATAGATAATTTTCGTGAGTAAGAGTTTTAATCGATTATCCATTAACTTAGTGATAATCTCATAAGTAGTATTGCATAGACTAATAGGTCGATAATGGTTGATAGAAATGGGGTTATCCTGTTTAGGGATGAGTGCAATAAAGGAATGCGCACATTCTTTTAAAACAATTCCCGAGTGAAAGAAAGCTTAGATTGCGCAAGTTAATGTTTTGCCGACAAAAGGCCAATAGGATTGATAGAATTCAGCAGGAAATCCATCAAGACTTGGAGTTTTATTGTGGGGCAATTCGAAAACAATATTTTTAATTTCCGTGGAGGTAGGAGGTGATAAAAGGAAAGAATTATCATGATGTGTTATAAGAGTAGGTATAATATCAAGGTCACTGTTAAAAAGGGAAGATCATGTGGTCGAGGTAAAGCGTAATTGTAAGTCGAGTAAATTGCCACAGTTGTTGTGGTTTCTTTTTATAGGAGAACAGATCGGATGTCCGCATATATTTTTCAGTAATATTTTTCGTATAGAGATTTTCTGGCTCTACAAGGAGTTTCCATAAAGGTTTCATTTGTAGAGATTTGTTCATGTCAGATGCTTTCCTAAGGCCCAATCCTCCCGAAGATTTAGGTTTGCAGATAGAGTCCCGGTTAATAAGAGGACGGTATGTGTGTTCAGATTTGTTCTAGAAGAAATCCTTGACTATTTTATCAATCTGCTGGCAAATGCCAATGGGTAAAAGAAAGCTCTGCATTAAAAAGCTGAGTGTAGAAAGTAAATTTGACTAGATAAGGGTTAATATTCTAGCTTGAGATAATTTTTTTGCCTTCCATTTAGACAATTTCTTTTTCAGATTGTGAATGTATGATGCAAAGATCTCATTTTTTACTCGGCCTCAAACTATTGGAATTCCTAAATACTTTTCCATGGATTTTGTTATTGATAGATTAAGAGTGGATGCAAGAGATGTCGTTTGACTTGGAGAAATATTCATAGATGTCTGGATTGAACTTTTGTGGAAGTTGACAACTAGTCCAGAAAGGGTACTGAATTAGTGAAGTAGATTTTAATATAAGTCATATTAGTCTGGTTGGCGTTGGCAAATATATTAGTATCATCAACGAATGTTAAAATCTGAATGCGGGTGCCATTTCTAGTGAGGTTGATTCCCACCCTATGGTTTCGATGTTGAGATTCCAAGGTTAATGATCTGGAATGAAATTCCATTGTAATAATAAAGATGAAGGGGGCTATTGGGTCACCTAACCACATTTTGGAAAAAATAAAGGTCCAGGTTCATTGTTGACAAGGACAGAGAATGAGGTGGATGTGATACATGTCATCAGAAGATGCACCCATCTGTTAGAGAATCCAAATTTGAGCATGATGTGCTGAATAAAGTCCCAATTCAACTTGTAATATGTTTTTTTCATATCTAGTTTGAGCGTCATCAAGCCGCGTTTCCCTCTGCTTTTTTTATGAAAAGAATGAAATATTTCATGAGCAACTAGAATATTATCTTGTATGCATCGGCCTTCGACGAATGCTCCTTGCTGAGCATAGATAATTTTCGTGAGTAAGAGTTTTAATCGATTAGCCATTAACTTAGTGATAATCTTATAAGTAGTATTGCATAGACTAATAGGTCGATAATGGCTGACAGAAATGGGGTTATCCTGTTTAGGGATGAGTGCAATAAAGGAATGCGCACATTCTTTTAAAATAATTCCCGAGTGAAAGAAAGCTTGGATTGCGCAAGTTAATGTTTTGCCGACAAAAGGCCAATAGGATTGATAGAATTCAGCAAGAAATCCATCGAGACTTGGAGTTTTATTGTGGGGCAATTCGAAAACAATCTTTTTAATTTCCGTGGAGGTAGGAGGTGATAAAAGGAAAGAATTATCATGTTGTGTTATAAGAGTAGGTATAATATCAAGGTCACTGTTAAAAAGGGAAGATCATGTGGTCGAGGTAAAGCGTAATTGTAAGTCAGATGATATCATTTGTTGGATTAGATAATGATCATGACATGTGTATCCATCCGTACTTTGGAAACTTGATTTTTTTTGTATATGCATTCTAATTTTGGCTACAGTTTGAAAGTACATGGTATTCTTATCCATATTAAGTAAATGTGTGGATTTGGCCCGCTGTTTCCAGAAAAGATGTTGGAATTCTAATGATTTATGGTATTTCAGAAGGTGTCTTTGATATAGCGAATAAAGTTGAGGGGAATGATTAGCGCGTATAAGCGCATGTTGTAGATCCTGAAGTTTGGATTCACATAGTTTGAGTTGTTCATAGTTGTTTTGGTTATTGGTGTAGTATGGGAATATGTCGCAATCGGGAATCCAAGAATCAGACGAGAATTTAACTGTGTTACCGTCACCAATTTCCCGTGCAATTCCGAGTCGAAAGTCTTTACGAAGCTGGAGAAGTCGAGTAAATTGCCACAGTTGTTGTGGTGTCTTTTTATAGGAGAACAGATCGGATGTCCGCATATATTTTTCAGTAATAGTTTTTGTGTAGAGATTTTCTGGCTCTACAAGGAGTTTCCATAAAGGTTTCATTTGTAGAGATTTGTTCATGTCAGATGCTTTCCTAAGGCCCAATCCTCCCGAAGATTTAGGTTTGGAGATAGAGTCTCGGTTAATAAGGGGACGGTATGTGTTCAGATTTGTTGTAGAAGAAATCCTTGACTATTTTATCAATCTGCTGGCAAATGCCAATGGGTAAAAGAAAGCTCTGCATTAAAATGCTGAGTGTAGAAAGTAAATTTGACTAGATAAGGGTTAATCTACTAGCTTGAGATAATTTGTTTGCCCTTATTTTAGACAATTGCTTTTTCAGATTGTGAATGTATGATGCAAAGATATCATTTTTTACTCGGCCTCGAACTATTTGAATTCCTAAATACTTTTCCATGGATTTTGTTATTGATACATTAAGTGTGGATGCAAGAGATGTCGTTTGACTTGGAGAATATTCATAGATGTCTGGATTGAACTTTGGTGGAAGTTGACAACTAGTCCAGAAAGGGTATTGAATTAGTGAAGTATATTTTTAATATAAGTCATATTAGTCTGGTTGGCATTGGCAAATACATTAGTATCATCAACGAATGTTAAAATCAGAATGCGGGTGCCATTTCTAGTGAGGTTGATTCCCACCCTATGGTTTCGATATTGAGATTCCAAGGTTAATGATCTGGAACGAAATTCCATTATAATAATAAAGATGAAGGGGGCTATTGGGTCACCTTGACGTAAACCACATTTTGGAAAAAATAAAGGTACAGGTTCATTATTGACAAGGATAGAGAATGAGGTGGATGTGATACATGTCATCAGAAGATGCCCCCATCTGTTAGAGAATCCAAATTTGAGCATGATGTGCTGAATAAAGTCCCAATTCAACTTGTCATATGCTTTTTTCATATCTAGTTTGAGCGTCATCAAGCCGAGTTTCCCTCCGCTTTTTTTATGAAAACAATGAAATATTTCATGAGCAACTAGAATATTATCTTGTATGCATCGGCCTTCGACGAATGCTCCTTGTTGAGCATAGATAATTTTCGTGAGTAAGAGTTTTAATCGATTATCCATTAACTTAGTGATAATCTCATAAGTAGTATTGCATAGACTAATAGGTCGATAATGGTTGATAGAAATGGGGTTATCCTGTTTAGGGATGAGTGCAATAAAGGAATGCGCACATTCTTTTAAAACAATTCCTGAGTGAAAGAAAGCTTAGATTGCGCAAGTTAATGTTTTGCCGACAAAAGGCCAATAGGATTGATAGAATTCAGCAGGAAATCCATCGAGACTTGGAGTTTTATTGTGGGGCAATTCGAAAACAATCTTTTTAATTTCCGTGGAGGTAGGAGGTGATAAAAGGAAAGAATTATCATGCTGTGTTATAAGAGTAGGTATAATATCAAGGTCACTGTTAAAAAGGGAAGATCATGTGGTCGAGGTAAAGCGTAATTGTAAGTCAGATGATATCATTTGTTGGATTAGATAATGATCATGAGATGTGCATCCATCCGTACTTTGGAAACTTAATTTTTTTTGTATATGCATTCTAATTTTGGATACAGTTTGAAAGTACCTGGTATTTTTATCCATATTAAGTAAATGTGTGGATTTAGCCCGCTGTTTCCAGAAAAGATGTTGGAATTCTAATGATTTATGGTATTTCAGAAGGTGTCTTTGATATAGCGAATAAAGTTGAGGGGAATGATTAGCGCGTATAAGCGCATGTTGTAGATCCTGAAGTTTGGATTCACATAGTTTGAGTTGTTCATAGTTGTTTTGGTTATTGTTGTAGTATGGGAATATGTCGTAATCGGGAATCCAAGAATCAGACGAGAATTTAACTGTGTTACCGTCACCAATTTCTCGTGTAATTTCGAGTCGGAAGTCTTTACGAAGCTGGAGAAGTCGAGTTAATTGCCACGGTTGTTGTGGTCTCTTTTTATAGGAGAACATATCGGATGTCCGCATATATTTTTCAGTAATATTTTTCGTGTAGAGATTTTCTGGCTCTACAAGGAGTTTCCATAAAGGTTTCATTTGTAGAGATTTGTTCTAGAAGAAATCCTTGACTATTTTATCAATCTGCTGGCAAATGCCAATGGGTAAAAGAAAGCTATGCATTAAAAAGCTGAGTGTAGAAAGTAAATTTGACTAGATAAGGGTTAATCTACTAGCTTGAGATAAATTGTTTGCCCTCCATTTAGACAATTGATTTTTCAGATTGTGAATGTATGATGCGAAGATCTCATTTTTTACTCGGACTCGAACTATTTGAATTCCTAAATACTTTTCCATGGATTTTGTTATTGATAGATTAAGAGTGGATGCAAGAGATGTCGTTTGACTTGGAGAAATATTCATAGATGTCTGGATTGAACTTTTGTGGAAGTTGACAACTAGTCCAGAAAGGGTACTGAATTAGTGAAGTATATTTTTAATATAAGTCATATTAGTCTGGTTGGCGTTGGCAAATATATTAGTATCATCAACGAATGTTAAAATCGGAATGAAGGTGCATTTCTAGTGAGGTTGATTCCCACCCAATGGTTTCGATGTTGAGATTCCAAGGTTAATGATCTGGAAAGAAATTCCATTGTAATAATAAAGATGAAGGGGCTATTGGGTCACCTTGACGTAAACCACATTTTGGAAAAAATAAAGGTCCAGGTTCATTGTTGACAAGGACAGAGAATGAGGTGGATGTGATACATGTCATCAGAAGATGCACCCATCTGTTAGAGAATCCAAATTTGAGCATGACGTGCTGAATAAAGTCCCAATTCAACTTTTCATATGCTTTTTTCATATCTAGTTTGAGTGTCATCAAGCCGCGTTTCCCTCTGCTTTTTTTTGAAAAGAATGAAATATTTCATGAGCAACTAGAATATTATCTTGTATGCATCGGCCTTCGACGAATGCTCCTTGCTGAGCAGAGTTAATTTTCGTGAGTAAGAGTTTTAATCGATTAGCCATTAACTTAGTGATAATCTTATAAGTAGTATTGCATAGACTAATAGGTCGATAATGGTTGATAGAAATGGGGTTATCCTGTTTAGGGATGAGTGCAATAAAGGAATGCGCACATTCTTTTAAAAGAATTCCCGAGTGAAAGAAAGCTTGGATTGCGCAAGTTAATGTTTTGCCGACAAAAGGCCAATAGGATTGATAGAATTCAGCAGGAAATCCATCGAGACTTGGAGTTTTATTGTGGGGCAATTCGAAAACAATCTTTTTAATTTCCGTGCAGGTAGGAGGTGATAAAAGGAAAGAATTATCATGTTGTGGTATACGAGTAGGTATAATATCAAGGTCACTGATAAAAAGGGAAGATCATGTGGTCGAGGTAAAGCGTAATTATAAGTCAGATGATATCATTTGTTGGATTAGATAATGATCATGACATGTGCATCCATCCGTACTTTGGAAACTTGATTTTTTTTTGTATATGCATTCTAATTTTGGCTACAGTTTGAAAGTACCTGGTATTCTTATCCATATTAAGTAAATGTGTGGATTTAGCCCGCTGTTTCCAGAAAAGATGTTGGAATTCTAATGATTTATGGTATTTCAGAAGGTGTCTTTGATATAGCGAATAAAGTTGAGGGGAATGATTAGCGCGTATAAGCGCATGTTTTAGATCCTGAAGTTTGGATTCACATAGTTTGAGTTGTTCATAGTTGTTTTGGTTATTGTTGTAGTATGGGAATAAGTCGCAATCGGGAATCCAAGAATCAGACGAGAATTTAACTGTGTTACCGTCACCAATTTCCCGTGCAATTCCGAGTCGAAAGTCTTTACGAAGCTGGAGAAATCGAGTAAATTGCCACGGTTGTTGTGGTTTCTTTTTATAGGAGAACAGATCGGATGTCCGCATATATTTTTCAGTAATAGTTTTCGTGTAGAGATTTTCTGGCTCTACAAGGAGTTTCCATAAAGGTTTCATTTGTAGAGATTTGTTCATGTCAGATGCTTTCCTATGGACCAATCCTCCCGAAGATTTAGGTTTGCAGATAGAGTCCCGGTTAATAAGGGGACGGTATATGTGTTCAGATTTGTTCTAGAAGAAATCCTTGACTATTTTATCAATCTGCTGGCAAATGCCAATGGGTAAAAGAAAGCTCTGCATTAAAAAGCTGAGTGTAGAAAGTAAATTTGACTAGATAAGGGTTAATATACTAGCTTGAGATAATTTGTTTGCCTTCCACTTAGACAATTGCTTTTTCAGATTGTGAACGTATGATGCAAAGATCTCATTTTTTACTCGGCCTCGAACTATTGGAATTCCTAAATACTTTTCCATGGATTTTGTTATTGATAGATTAAGAGTGGATGCAAGAGATGTCGTTTGACTTGGAGAAATATTCATAGATGTCTGGATTGAACTTTTGTGGAAGTTGACAACTAGTCCAGAAAGGGTACTGAATTAGTGAAGTATATTTTTAATATAAGTCATATTAGTCTGGTTGGCGTTGGCAAATATATTAGTATCATCAACGAATGTTAAAATCGGAATGCATGTGCCATTTCTAGTGAGGTTGATTCCCACCCAATGGTTTCGATGTTGAGATTCCAAGGTTAATGATCTGGAAAGAAATTCCATTGTAATAATAAAGATGAAGGGGCTATTGGGTCACCTTGACGTAAACCACATTTTGGAAAAAATAAAGGTCCAGGTTCATTGTTGACAAGGACAGAGAATGAGGTGGATGTGATACATGTCATCAGAAGATGCACCCATCTGTTAGAGAATCCAAATTTGAGCATGATGTGCTGAATAAAGTCCCAATTCAACTTGTCATATGCTTTTTTCATATCTAGTTTGAGCGTCATCAAGCCGCGTTTCCCTCTGCTTTTTTTATGAAATATTTCATGAGCAACTAGAATATTATCTTGTATGCATCGGCCTTCGACGAATGCTCCTTGCTGAGCAGAGATAATTTTCGTGAGTAAGAGTTTTAATCTATTAGCCATTAACTTAGTGATAATCTTATAAGTAGTATTGCATAGACTAATAGGTCGATAATGGTTGATAGAAATGGGGTTATCCTGTTTAGGGATGAGTGCAATAAAGGAATGCGCACATTCTTTTAAAAGAATTCCCGAGTGAAAGAAAGCTTGGATTGCGCAAGTTAATGTTTTGCCGACAAAAGGCCAATAGGATTGATAGAATTCAGCAGGAAATCCATCGAGACTTGGAGTTTTATTGTGGGGCAATTCGAAAACAATCTTTTTAATTTCCGTGGAGGTAGGAGGTGATAAAAGGAAAGAATTATCATGTTGTGTTGTAAGAGTAGGTATAATATCAAGGTCAATGTTAAAAAGGGAAGATCATGTGGTCGAGGTAAAGTGTAATTGTAAGTCAGAGAATATCATTTGTTGGATTAGATAATGATCATGACATGTGCATCCATCCTTACTTTGGAAACTTGATTTTTTTTGTATATGCATTCTAATTTTGGCTACAGTTTGAAAGTACCTGGTATTCTTATCCATATTAAGTAAATGTGTGGATTTAGCCCGCTGTTTCCAGAAAATATGTTGGAATTCTCATGATTTATGGTATTTCAGAAGGTGTCTTTGATATAGCGAATAAAGTTGAGGGGAATGATTAGGGCGTATAAGCGCATGTTGTAGATCCTGAAGTTTGGATTCACATAGTTTGAGTTGTTCATAGTTGTTTTGGTTATTGTTGTAGTATGGGAATATGTCGCAATCGGGAATCCAAGAATCATACGAGAATTTAACTGTGTTACCGTCACCAATTTCCCGTGCAATTCCGAGTCGAAAGTTTTTACGAAGCTGGAGAAGTCGAGTAAATTGCCACGGTTGTTGTGGTTTCTTTTTATAGGAGAACAGATCGGATGTCCGCATATATTTTTCAGTAATAGTTTTCGTGTAGAGATTTTCTGGCTCTACAAGGAGTTTCCATAAAGGTTTCATTTGTAGAGATTTGTTCATGTCAGATGCTTTCCTAAGGCCCAATCCTCCCGAAGATTTAGGTTTGCAGATAGAGTCCCGGTTAATAAGGGGACGGTATGTGTGTTCAGATTTGTTGTAGAAGAAATCCTTGACTATTTTATCAATCTGTTGGCAAATGCCAATGGGTAAAAGAAAGCTCTACATTAAAATGTTGAGTGTAGAAAGTAAATTTGACTAGATAAGGGTTAATCTACTAGCTTGAGATAATTTGTTTACCCTCATTTTAGACAATTGCTTTTTCAGATTGTGAATGTATGATGCAAAGATCTCATTTTTTACTCGGCCTCGAACTATTGGAATTCCTAAATACTTTTCCATGGATTTTGTTATTGATACATTAAGAGTGGATGCAAGAGATGTCGTTTGACTTGGAGAAATATTCATAGATGTCTGGATTGAACTTTTGTGGAAGTTGACAACTAGTCCAGAAAGGGTACTGAATTAGTGAAGTATATTTTTAATATAAGTCATATTAGTCTGGTTGGCGTTGGCAAATATATTAGTATCATCAACGAATGTTAAAATCGGAATGCGGGTTCCATTTCTAGTGAGGTTGATCCCCACCCTATGGTTTCGATGTTGAGATTCCAAGGTTAATGATCTGGAAAGAAATTCCATTGTAATAATAAAGATGAAGGGGCTATTGGGTCACCTTGACGTAAACCACATTTTGGAAAAAATAAAGGTCCAGGTTCATTGTTGACAAGGACAGAGAATGAGGTGGATGTGATACATGTCATCAGAAGATGCACCCATCTGTTTGAGAATCCAAATTTGAACATGATGTGCTGAATAAAGTCCCAATTCAACTTGTCATATGCTTTTTTCATATCTAGTTTGAGCGTCATCAAGCCGCGTTTCCCTCTGCTTTTTTTATGAAAAGAATGAAATATTTCATGAGCAACTAGACTATTATCTTGTATGCATCGGCCTTCGACGAATGCTCCTTGCAGAGTAGAGATAATTTTCGTGAGTAAGATTTTTAATCGATTAGCCATTAACTTAGTGATAATCTTATAAGTAGTATTGCATAGACTAATAGGTCGATAATGGTTGATAGAAATGGGCTTATCCTGTTTAGGGATGAGTGCAATAAAGGAATGCGCACATTCTTTTAAAAGAATTCCCGAGTGAAAGAAAGCTTGGATTGCGCAAGTTAATGTTTTGCCGACAAAAGGCCAATAGGATTGATAGAATTCAGCAGGAAATCCATCGAGACTTGGAGTTTTATTGTGGGGCAATTCGAAAACAATCTTTTTAATTTCCGTGGAGGTAGGAGGTGATAAAAGGAAAGAATTATCATGTTGTGTTTTAAGAGTAGGTATAATATCAAGGTCACTGTTAAAAAAGGGAAGATCATGTGGTCGAGGTAAAGCGTAATTGTAAGTCAGATGATATCATTTGTTGGATTAGATAATGATCATGAGATGTGCATCCATCCGTACTTTGGAAACTTGATTTTTTTTTTTATATGCATTCTAATTTTGGCTACCGTTTGAAAGTACCTGGTATTCTTATCCATATTAAGTAAATGTGTGGATTTAGCCCGCTATTTCCAGAAAAGATGTTGGAATTCTAATGATTTATGGTATTTCAGAAGGTGTCTTTGATATAGCGAATAAAGTTGAGGGAATGATTAGCGCGTATAAGCGCATGTTGTAGATCCTGAAGTTTGGATTCACATAGTTTGAGTTGTTCATAGTTGTTTTGGTTATTGTTGTAGTATGGGAATATGTCGCAATCGGGAATCCAATAATCATACGAGAATTTAACTGTGTTACCGTCACCAATTTCCCGTGCAATTCCTAGTCGAAAGTTTTTACGAAGCTGGAGAAGTCGAGTAAATTGCCACAGTTGTTGTGGTTTCTTTTTATAGGAGAACAGATCGGATGTCCGCATATATTTTTCAGTAATAATTTTCGTGTAGAGATTTTCTGGCTCTACAAGGAGTTTCCATAAAGGTTTCATTTGTAGAGATTTGTTCATGTCAGATGCTTTCCTAAGGCCCAATCCTCCCGAAGATTTAGGTTTGCAGATAGAGTCCCGGTTAATAAGGGGACGGTATGTGTGTTCAGATTTGTTCTAGAAGAAATCCTTGACTATTTTATCAATCTGTTGGCAAATGCCAATGGGTAAAAGAAAGCTCTACATTAAAATGTTGAGTGTAGAAAGTAAATTTGACTAGATAAGGGTTAATCTACTAGCTTGAGATAATTTGTTTGCCCTCATTTTAGACAATTGCTTTTTCAGATTGTGAATGTATGATGCAAAGATCTCATTTTTTACTCGGCCTCGAACTATTGGAATTCCTAAATACTTTTCAGTGGATTTTGTTATTGATACATTAAGAGTGGATGCAAGAGATGTCGTTTGACTTGGAGAAATATTCATAGATGTCTCGATTGAAATTTTGTGGAAGTTGACAACTAGTCCAGAAAGGGTACTGAATTAGTGAAGTATATTTTTAATATAAGGCATATTAGTCTGGTTGGCGTTGGCAAATATATTAGTATCATCAACGAATGTTAAAATCGGAATGCTGGTGCCATTTCAAGTGAGGTTGATTCCCACCCTATGGTTTCTATGTTGAGATTCCAAGGTTAATGATCTGGAACGAAATTCCATTGTAATAATAAAGATGAAAGGGGCTATTGGGTCACCTTGACGTAAACCCCATTTTGGAAAAAATAAAGGTCCAGGTTCATTGTTGACAAGGACAGAGAATGAGGTGGATGTGATACATGTCATCAGAAGACGCACCCATCTGTTAGAGAATCCAAATTTGAGCATGATGTGCTGAATAAAGTCCCAATTCAACTTGTCATATGCTTTTTTCATATCTAGTTTGAGCGTCATCAAGCCGCGTTTCCCTCTGCTTTTTTTATGAAAAGAATGAAATATTTCATGAGCAACTAGAATATTATCTTGTATGCATCGGCCTTAGACGAATGCTCCTTGCTGAGGAGAGATAATTTTCGTGAGTAAGATTTTTAATCGATTAGCCATTAACTTAGTGATAATCTTATAAGTAGTATTGCATAGACTAATAAGTCTATAATGGTTGATAGAAATGGGGTTATCCTGTTTAGGGATGAGTGCAATAAAGGAATGCGCACATTCTTTTAAAAGAATTCTCGAGTGAAAGAAAGCTTGGATTGCGCAAGTTAATGTTTTGCCGACAAAAGGCCAAAAGGATTGATAGAATTCAGCAGGAAATCCATCGAGACTTGGAGTTTTATTGTGGGGCAATTCGAAAACAATCTTTTTAATTTCCGTGGAGGTAGGAGGTGATAAAAGGAAAGAATTATCATGTTGTGTTATAAGAGTAGGTATAATATAAAGGTCACTGTTAAAAAGGGAAGATCATGTGGTCGAGGTAAAGCGTAATTGTAAGTCAGATGATATCATTTGTTGGATTAGATAATGATTATGAGATCTGCATCCATCCGTACTTTGGAAACTTCATTTTTTTGTATATGCATTCTAATTTTGGCTACAGTTTGAAAGTACCTGGTATTCTTATCTTTAATAAGTAAATGTGTGGATTTAGCAAGCTGTTTCCAGAAAAGATGCTTGAATTCTAATGATTTATGGTATTTCAGAAAGTGTCTTTGATATAGCGAATAAAGTTGAGGGGAATGATTAGCGCGTATAAGCGCATGTTGTAGATCCTGAAGTTTGGATTCCCATAGTTTGATTTGTTCATAGTTGTTTTGGTTATTGTTGTAGTATGGGAATATGTCGCAATCGGGAATCCAAGAATCAGACGAGAATTTAAGTGTGTTACCGTCACCAATTTCCCGTGCAATTCCGAGTCGAAAGTCTTTACAAAGCTGGAGAAGTCGAGTAAATTGCCACGGTTGTTGTGGTTTCTTTTTATAGGAGAACAGATCGGATGTCCGCATATATTTTTCAGTAATAGTTTTCGTGTAGAGATTTTCTGGCTCTACAAGGAGTTTCCATAAAGGTTTCATTAGTAGAGATTTGTTCATGTCATATGCTTTCCTAAGGCCCAATCCTCCCGAAGATTTAGGTTTGCAGAGAGATTCCCGGTTAATAAGGGGATGGTATGTGTGTTCAGATTTGTTCTAGAAGAAATCCTTGACTATTTTATCAATCTGCTGGCAAATGCCAATGGGTAAAAGAAAGCTTTGCATTAAAAAGCTGAGTGTAGAAAGTAAATTTGACTAGATAAGGGTTAATCTACTAGCTTGAGATAATTTGTTTGCCTTCCATTTAGACAATTGCTTTTTCAGATTGTGAATGTATGATGCAAAGATCTCATTTTTTACTCGGCCTCGAACTATTGGAATTCCTAAATACTTTTCCATGGATTTGGTTATTGATAGATTAAGAGTGGATGCAAGAGATGTCGTTTGACTTGGAGAAATATTCATAGATGTCTGGATTGAACTTTTGTGTAAGTTGACAACTAGTCCAGAAAGGGTACTGAATTAGTGAAGTATATTTTTAATATAAGTCATATTAGTCTGGTTGGCGTTCACAAATATATTAGTATCATCAACGAATGTTAAAATCGGAATACGGGTGCCATTTCTAGTGAGGTTGATTCCCATCCTATGGTTTCGATGTTGAGATCCATTGTAATAATAAAGATGAAGGGGCTATTGGGTCACCTTGACGTAAACCACATTTTGGAAAAAATAAAGGTCCAGGTTCATTGTTGACAAGGACAAAGAATGAGATGGATGTGATACATGTCATCAGAAGATGCACCCATCTGTTAGAGAATCTCAATTTGAGCATGATGTGCTGAATAAAGTTCGAATTGAACTTGTCATATGCTTTTTTCATATCTAGTTTGAGCGTCATCAAGCCACGTTTCCCTCTGCTTTTTTTATGAAAAGAATGAAATATTTCTTGAGCAACTAGAATATTATCTTGTATGCATCGGCCTTCGACGAATGCTCCTTGCTGAGCAGAGATAATTTTCGTGAGTAAGAGTTTTAATCGATTAGCCATTAACTTAGTGATAATCTTATAAGTAGTATTGCATAGACTAATAGGTCGATAATGGTTGATAGAAATGGGATTATCCTGTTTAGGGATGAGTGCAATAAAGGAATGCGCGCATTCTTTTAAAAGAATTCCCGAGTGAAAGAAAGCTTGGATTGCGCAAGTTAATGTTTTGCCGACAAAAGGCCAATAGGATTGATAGAATTCACCAGGAAATCCATCGAGACTTGGAGTTTTATTGTGGGGCAATTCGAAAACAATCTTTTTAATTTCCGTGGAGGTAGGAGGTGATAAAAGGAAAGAATTATCATGTTGTGTTATAAGAGTAGGTATAATATCAAGGTCAATGTTAAAAAGGGAAGATCATGTGGTCGAGGTAAAGCGTAATTGTAAGTCAGATGATATCATTTGTTGGATTAGATAATGATCATGAGATGTGCATCCATCCGTACTTTGGAAACATGATTTTTTTTTTGTATATGCATTCTAATTTTGGCTACAGTTTGAAAGTACCTGGTATTCTTATCCATATTAAGTAAATGTGTGGATTTAGCCCGCTGTTTCCAGAAAAGATGTTGGAATTCTAATGATTTATGGTATTTCAAAAGGTGTCTTTGATATAGCGAATAAAGTTGAGGGGAATGATTAGCGCGTATAAGCGCATGTTGTAGATCCTAAAGTTTGGATTCACATAGTTTGAATTGTTCATAGTTGTTTTGGTTATTGTTGTAGTATGGGAATATGTCGCAATCGGGAATCCAAGAATCAGACGAGAATTTAATTGTGTTACCATCACCAATTTCCCGTGCAATTCCGAGTCGAAAGTCTTTACGATGCTGGAGAAGTCGAGTAAATTACCACCGTTGTTGTGGTTTCTTTTTATAGGAGAACAGATCGGATGTCTGCATATATTGTTCAGTAATAATTTTCGTGTAGAGATTTTCTGGCTCTACAAGGAGTTTCCATAAAGGTTTCATTTATAGAGATTTGTTCATGTCAGATGCTTTCCTAAGGCCCAATCCTCCCGAAGATTTAGGTTTGCAGATAGAGTCCCGGTTAATAAGGGGACGGTATGTGTGTTCAGATTTGTTCTAGAAGAAATCCTTGACTATTTTATCAATCTGCTGGCAAATGCCAATGGGTAAAAGAAAGCTCTGCATTAAAAAGCTAAGTGTAGAAAGTAAATTTGACTAGATAAGGGTTAATCTACTAGCTTGAGATAATTTGTTTGCCTTCCATTTAGACAATTGCTTTTTCAGATTGTGAATGTATGATGCAAAGATCTCATTTTTTACTCGGCCTTGAACTATTGGAATTCCTAAATACTTTTCCATGGATTTTGTTATTGATACATTAAGAGTGGATGCAAGAGATGTCGTTTGACTTGGAGAAATATTCATAGATGTATGGATTGAACTTTTGTGGAAGTTGACAACTAGTCCAGAAAGGGCACTGAATTAGTGAAGTATATTTTTAATATAAGTCATATTAGTCTGGTTGGCGTTGGCAAATATATTAGTATCATCAACGAATGTTAAAATCGGAATACGGGTGCCATTTCTAGTGAGGTTGATTCCCACCCTATGGTTTCGATGTTGAGATTCCAAGGTTAATGATCTGGAAAGAAATTCCATTGTAATAATAAAGATGAAGGGGGCTATTGGGTCACCTTGACGTAAACCACATTTTGGAAAAAATAAAGGTCCAGGTTCATTGTTGACAAGGACAGAGAATGAGGTGGATGTGATACATGTCATCAGAAGATGCACCCATCTGTTAGAGAATCCAAATTTGAGCATGATGTGCTGAATAAAGTCCCAATTCAACTTGTCATATGCTTTTTTCATATCTAGTTTGAGCGTCATCAAGCCGCGTTTCCCTCTACTTTTTTTATGAAAAGAATGAAATATTTCATGAGCAACTAGAATTTTATCTTGTATGCATCGGCCTTCGACGAATGCTCCTTGCTGAGCAGAGATAATTTTCGTGAGTAAGAGTTTTAATCGATTAGCCATTAACTTAGTGATAATCTTATAAGTAGTATTGCATAGACTAATAGGTCGATAATGGTTGATAGAAATTGGGTTATCCTGTTTAGGGATGAGTGCAATAAAGGTATGCGCACATTCTTTTAAAAGAATTCCCGAGTGAAAGAAAGCTTGGATTGCGCAAGTTAATGTTTTGCCGACAAAAGGCCAATAGGATTGATAGAATTCAGCAGGAAATCCATCGAGACTTGGAGTTTTATTGTGGGGCAATTCGAAAACAATCTTTTTAATTTCCGTGGAGGTAGGAGGTGATAAAAGGAAAGAATTATCATGTTGTGTTATAAGAGTAGGTATAATATCAAGGTCACTGTTAAAAAGGGAAGATCATGTGGTCGAGGTAAAGCGTAATTGTAAGTCAGATGATATCATTTGTTGGATTAGATAATGATCATGAGATGTGCATCCATCCGTACTTTGGAAACTTGATTTTTTTTTTGTATATGCATTCTAATTTTGGCTATAGTTTGAAATTACCTGGTATTCTTATCCATATTAAGTAAATGTGTGGATTTAGCTCGCTGTTTCCAGAAAAGATGTTGGAATTCTAATGATTTATGGTATTTCAGAAGGTGTCTTTGATATAGCGAATAAAGTTAAGGGGAATGATTAGCGCGTATAAGCGCATGTTGTAGATCCTGAAGTTTGGATTCCCATAGTTTGATTTGTTCATAGTTGTTTTGGTTATTGTTGTAGTATGGGAATATGTCGCAATCGGGAATCCAAGAATCATACGAGAATTTAACTGTGTTACCATCACCCATTTCCCGTGCAATTCCGAGTCGAAAGTCTTTACGAATCTGGAGAAGTCGAGTAAATTTCCACGGTTGTTGTGGTTTCTTTTTATAGGAGAACAGATCGGATGTCCGCATATATTTTTCAGTAATAGTTTTCGTGTAGAGATTTTCTGGCTCTACAAGGAGTTTCCATAAAGGTTTCATTTGTAGAGATTTGTTCATGTCAGATGCTTTCCTAAGGCCCAATCCTCCCGAAGATTTAGGTTTGCAGATAGAGTCCCGGTTAATAAGGGGACGGTATGTGTGTTCAGATTTGTTCTAGAAGAAATCCTTCACTATTTTATCAATCTGCTGGGAAATGCCAATGGGTAAAAGAAAGCTCTGCATTAAAAAACTGAGTGTAGAAAGTAAATTTGACTAGATAAGGGTTAATCTACTAGCTTGAGATAAGTTGTTTGCCCTCCATTTAGACAAATGATTTTTCAGATTGTGAATGTATGATGCAAAGATCTCATTTTTTACTCGGCCTCGAACTATTGGAATTCCTAAATACTTTTCCATGGATTTTGTTATTGATAGATTAAGAGTGGATGCAAGAGATGTCGTTTGACTTGGAGAAATATTCATACATGTCTGGATTGAACTTTTGTGGAATTTGACAACTACTCCAGAAAGGGTACTGAATTAGTGAGGTATATTTTTAATATAAGTCATATTAGTCTGGTTGGCGTTGGCAAATATATTAGTATCATCAACGAATGTTAAAATCGGAATGCAGGTGCCATTTCTAGTGAGGTTGATTCCCACCCTATGGTTTCGATGTTGAGATTCCAAGGTTAATGATCTGGAACGAAATTCCATTGTAATAATAAAGATGAAGGGGGCTATTGGGTCACCTTGACGTAAACCACATTTTGGAAAAAATAAAGGTCTAGGTTCATTGTTGACAAGGACAGAGAATGAGGTGGATGTGATACATGTCATTAGAAGATGCACCCATCTGTTAGAAAATCAAAATTTGAGCATGATGTGCTGAATAAAGTCCCAATTCAACTTGTCATATGCTTTTTTCATATCTAGTTTGAGCGTCATCAAGCCGCGTTTCCCTCTGCTTTTTTTATGAAAAGAATGAAATATTTCATGAGCAACTAGAATATTATCTTGTATGCATCGGCCTTCGACGAATGTTCCTTGCTGAGGAGAGATAATTTTCGTGAGTAAGATTTTTAATCGATTACCATTAACTTAGTGATAATCTTATAAGTAGTATTGCATAGACTAATAGGTCGATAATGGTTGATAGAAATGGGGTTATCCTGTTTAGGGATGAGTGCAATAAAGGAATGCGCACATTCTTTTAAAAGAATTCCCGAGTGAAAGAAAGCTTGGATTGTGCAAGTTAATGTTTTGCCAACAAAAGGCCAATAGGATTGATAGAATTCAGCAGGAAATCCATCGAGACTTGGAGTTTTATTGTGGGGCAATTGGAAAACAATCTTTTTAATTTCCGTGGAGGTAGGAGGTGATAAAAGGAAAGAATTATCATGTTGTGTTATAAGAGTAGGTATAATATCAAGGTCACTGTTAAAAAGGGAAGATCATGTGGTCGAGGTAAAGCGTAATTGTAAGTCAGATGATATCATTTGTTGGATTAGATAATGATCATGAGATGTGCACCCATCCGTACTTTGGAAACTTGATTTTTTTTTGTATATGCATTCTAATTTTGGCTACAGTTTGAAAGTACATGTTATTCTTATCCATATTAAGTAAATGTGTGGATTTAGCCCGCTGTTTCCAGAAAAGATTTTGGAATTCTAATGATTTATGGTATTTCAGAAGGTGTCTTTGATATAGCGAATAAAGTTGAGGGGAATGATTAGCGCGTATAAGCGCATGTTGTAGATCCTGATGTTTGGATTCACATAGTTTGAATTGTTCATAGTTGTTTTGGTTATTGTTGTAGTATGGGAATATGTCGCAATCGGGAATCCAAGAATCAGACGAGAATTTAATTGTGTTACCATCACCAATTTCCCGTGCAATTCCGAGTCGAAAGTCTTTACGATGCTGGAGAAGTCGAGTAAATTACCACCGTTGTTGTGGTTTCTTTTTATAGGAGAACAGATCGGATGTCCGCATATATTGTTCAGTAATAATTTTCGTGTAGAGATTTTCTGGCTCTACAAGGAGTTTCCATAAAGGTTTAATTTGTAGAGATTTGTTCATGTCAGATGCTTTCCTAAGGCCCAATCCTCCCGAAGATTTAGGTTTGCAGATAGAGTCCCGGTTAATAAGGGGACGGTATGTGTGTTCAGATTTGTTCTAGAAGAAATCCTTGACTATTTTATCAATCTGCTGGCAAATGCCAATGGGTAAAAGAAAGCTCTGCATTAAAAAGCTAAGTGTAGAAAGTAAATTTGACTAGATAAGGGTTAATCTACTAGCTTGAGATAATTTGTTTGCCTTCCATTTAGACAATTTCTTTTTCAGATTGTGAAGATGCAAAGATCTCATTTTTTACTCGGCCTCGAACTATTGGAATTCCTAAATACTTTTCCATGGATTTTGTTATTGATAGATTAAGAGTGGATGCAAGAGATGTCGTTTGACATGGAGAAATATTCATAGATGTCTGGATTGAACTTTTGTGGAAGTTGACAACTAGTCCAGAAAGGGTACTGAATTAGTGAAGTATATTTTTAATATAAGTCATATTAGTCTGGTTGGCGTTGGCAAATATATTAGTATCATCAACGAATGTTAAAATCGGAATGCGGGTGCCATTTCTAGTGAGGTTGATTCCCACCCTATGGTTTCGATGTTGAGATTCCAAGGTTAATGATATGGAAAGAAATTCCATTGTAATAATAAAGATGAAGGGGGCTATTGGGTCTAGGGCTGAGCACGGGCCGACCGAACCGAAAGCCCGAACCGAACTGACCCGAAAAACCCAAACCGAACCCACATGACTTCGGTTCGGGTTTCGGGCCGCATTTTTTTAGATTTCGGGTTCGGTTCGGGTTCGGTCCGGGTTCGGGTTCGGTTTTTGGCTTGTTTTTTACGTCTGAATGTTGTTTTAGCCCGAACCCGAACCGAACCCGAACCGAACCCGAACTTTCGGTTCGGTCTTCGGTCCCATTTTTTTAGGGGTTCGGGTTTCGGGCTTTTCGGGTTCGGTTCGGTTCGGGTTTAGGCCCGTGCTCAGCCCTAATTGGGTCACCTTGACGTAAACCACATTTTGGAAAAAATAAAGGTCCAGGTTCATTGTTGACAAGGACAGAGAATGAGATGGATGTGATACATGTCATCAGAAGATGCACCCATTTGTTAGAGAATCCAAATTTGAGCATGATGTGTTGAATAAAGTCCCAATTCAACTTGTCATATGTTTTTTTCATATCTAGTTTGAGCGTCATCAAGCCGCGTTTCCCTCTGCTTTTTTTATGAAAAGAATGAAATATTTCATGAGCAACTAGAATATTATCTTGTATGCGTCGGCCTTCGACGAATGCTCCTTGCTGAGCAGAGATAATTTTCCTGAGTAAGAGTTTTAATCGATTAGCCATTAACTTAGTGATAATCTTATAAGTAGTATTGAATAGACTAATAGGTCGATAATGGTTGATAGAAATGGGGTTATCCTGTTTAGGGATGAGTGCAATAAAGGAATGTGCACATTCTTTTAACAGAATTCCCGAGTGAAAGAAAGCTTGGATTGCGCAAGTTAATGTTTTGCCGACAAAAGGCCAATGAGATTGATAGAATTCAGCAGGAAATCCATCGAGACTTGGAGTTTTATTGTGGGGCAATTTGAAAACAATCTTTTTAATTTCCGTGGAGGTAGGAGTTGATAAAAGGAAAGAATTATCATGTTGTGTTATAAGAGTAGGTATAATATCAAGGTCACTGTTAAAAAGGGAAGATCATGTGGTCGAGGTAAAGCGTAATTGTAAGTCAGATGATATCATTTGTTGGATTAGATAATGATCATGAGATGTGCATCCATCCGTACTTTGGAAACTTGATTTTTTTTTATATGCATTCTAATTTTGGCTACAGTTTGAAAGTACCTAGTATTCTTATCCATATTAAGTAAATGTGTGGATTTAGCCCGCTGTTTCCAGAAAAGATGTTTGAATTCTAATGATTTATGGTATTTCAGAAGGTGTCTTTGATATAGCGAATAAAGTTGAGGGGAATGATTAGCGCGTATAAGCGCATGTTGTAGATCCTAAAGTTTGGATTCACATAATTTGAGTTGTTCATAATTGTTTTGGTTTTTGAATTTGTACCAGGATTTGGAATATGACTTACTAATTTTTTGTTTCTTGTATTGTTTGATCATATAGGATCCATGGTGGTTATATTTCCAAACCTTTTGAACCAACTTCTTATAACTCAGGTCATTAGTCTAGGCTGGCTCAAAACGAAAGGGATACTTTCGAAAGGCTTGCATTTGTCCCAAGCGAAAGGTAATAAGGCAATGGTATGATGTTGTACAGTGAAGGGTGGGAATATATTTGTAAGATGTGGATGGATTAGAACACGGTCTAATCTTTCATAAATTGTGTCATGAGTTTGAGCGGATTTATTCCAAGTAAAGGGGAAACCCGAAAAAATTGTGGGTATTAAACCAAATTCTGTGAGTAAATTATTTAATCTAAGAAATCGGGAATGGGTTAGGGTCATACCACCTAGTTTATCAGAAGGTATTAATATGTCATTTAACTCTCCAATAATGAGGATCGGGAGGTGGTACAAAGTGATTAGATGTCCAATTTGATTCCAGTAATCAGTCTTTTGATCTTCGCGTCTGGGTGCATATAAAAAGTAGAGAAGAAAAGGTGAGTTGTTATATTGTGTTTGGAGAATGATAATATTGGAATCATTGAATAATAGAGATATAGTATTGGTAAAGGAGGAGTCATTAAGGAGTAGCCATAAACCTCCTTTTGTACCAGATGCCAGAGATATGATGATACTTTTGAAACCAATTTTATCAAGGAAAGTGATGCTCGGGGTGTCATTAGTCTTTGTTTCTGCTAGACAAAGAATGTCAAGTTGATTATATCGTTTCATAAAGGCAATTTCAGTCCAGAAGTGAGGCCGTCGAACGCCCCAGGAATTCCAATATCCGATTTTCAAAGCTTCCATAAATGAACTCGTAAAATAAAATGACTGATTTCGTCAATTTTGCAAAGTTCTTGAGGTAATGTTGTGCAGAGATAATTAAGGTGTATTACTTGAATGCGTTTGAAATAATGGCATGTAGTATAATGAGGACATATTCCACAGATGTTACTGTTTTGATTTATAAAATGTAAAGATTTTAGTAATGGCATATTGTAATTGGTGATAATGTATATAATTGGACATATATATCGAAACATGTGAGATTGATGATTAAGTGGACTGGTCATAATTGATTCATGTGTATGGGTCATAAAAGGAGGAATGGGCCGAAGCCTGAAGAGAAGAAAGAGAGACAGGGAAAGAAAGAGAAGAAAAAGACAGAGGAGACAAAAACAGAGGGCCAAGGCCCAAGACAAATAAAAAACAAAACCAAGACAAAATGAAAGCGAAAAATCAACAAAAACAAAAGGGAGAGGATAGGCTCCCAAGGAAAATCATTTACAGGAGAAAAAATTAAAAAGATTTTCAAAGAAAACTTGTGAGAAAAAAGACGGTTTAATTGAAGAGCAATATTCAGTTTGAGAGAGAAGAATTTGGGAGATAAAGCAGTTTATCAAAACAGTAAGGACAAAGTCATACATCAAACATATATAAAACCACATCATAGGGCATATACTAGGACAATTCTGGACTGTCATACGGTAAGCATTTACATAGTCATCAACCAAGTAACAGACCCGTGCCTGAGATAGTTTAGTAGGCATTACTAGGCTGAGGAAAAATAGATGTGAGATAGGTTGTATTGGTGGATCTTTGGAGCAGCAAAGATGTTTCAAAAAAAAGGCCGCAAGAAGATGGTAAATTAAAGAGATAGACTTGAAGCATGTATAACAATATCTCCTGCAAATTAGGACACCAAGATTAATACTAAAAATACAAGCAAAAGGAACTTTAAGGTCAAAAAAATGCCAGATGTGGATTTCACTGGGAATTTGACAGAGGGAATCAAAGAAGAGTAGATACCACACATGGAGAAACTCGTAGATGGCTAGTAGTTTCTTCAACAAGATCAAGTAAAGTGTCATAAGTATTGTCAGAAAGTGAGTTAAATAGCATAAAGTCAAATGAGCTTGCCGAAGTTTGCAAGCCTTAACCATAACCATATAATTGTCATGAGGTAGGTGCAAAAGTATCAAATGATTAACAATTAAGGGATAATCTGAATGAAAACCAAGCAACAATTGATATAAAAGCAGTGAGAACAATCCAAGTCATACAGATTAGAGGTAGAAATTCTTATCTCATAAGTGATGATTGCACACCTGGTGAGAGGCCAAACGGAGAAGCCGTTGTTGAGGGCAAGATCGATACAAAAGGAACCCAAATCTACGCCAAAACTGGAACCAAATTGAAAAATCTCCAGATCTGGAAGATTGAGATGGAAGATGCACGAGCAGGGCTCAGAGTAAGAGACGATGGCGATGGTGGAACCACAAAAATCAAGGTTGACAGGGAACCGGGCCCGGAAAGGATTGCGTTGGCGCTGGATCTGGATCTGGATCTGGATCGGATGGGAATCAACCATCTGGCGATTTGTTGGGGTATGGCGGTTAGTCGTCGGGGTCAATTTCGTGAGAGGACGAGGTTTGGGATGAGATTTACAGTAAAGATTATAACAAATGGAGTCATGTTTCAATTCATAGTTGATTTTAGGGATCTCAAAATTTGACGCTATCCGAATGACCCGTTCGATATTCGAAAATAATTATAAATTTGTATATCTGAATTCGATCCGACTCAAACCGACTAGCCCGAATCCAAAAAATAAATCGAACGGACTAGCCCATTATCAACTCGGTACGCGAAGTCACCCTATCCGAAATCACCCGAAAACCCGAAGTTGCCAAATCCGAAATCACCCGAAAACACGAAGTTATCCGATCTGAAATCACCCGAAAACCCGAAGTTGTCCGATCCGAAATCACCCGAAAGCCCAAAGTTGACTGATTCGAAATCACATGAAAATCAAAACTCAATAGCCCGAAATCATAGAAAAAATTAATGTCACCTGATCCTAAACTTTCCTTATCGTTTAATCATAAACTTTCCTTATCATTAAATCATAAAGTCAAAGGTCTAGGTTTATCCTTACTATTTACCGTAAGTATCATCCTTACCAAAATCCAATCTTAAATATAGAACTTTAATGATAGGAGATTTTATAGTGAATATATATATTTATTGTAATTATGTTTGCCTTCAATCGAAAACCAATTTCATCGAAATACATTTCAACCACAATTCAATTTATATGAAATGCGATTCTTTTGAGATCGTACTTAAACGAAATCTTATTCATTCGAACTCATATTCATATGAATTCTGACTCAATCGAAATATGATTTACACAAAATCTAGTTCGACCATAATCCGAAATAGCCCATCGAAATTGACCCAAATATATGACTTCTCCCGATAAAATGAATAATGGACCCGACCGAGCCGAATTGGATTGAGTTGTCAAAATACACGTGAATACGTCATTAGCCGGGATCCGAATTAATCTGAAACCAAAATGACCTGACCCGAAACCGATCCGATTTCCCCGATTGACAACCCTAAGTTTGACCGAAATCCAAATTAACCTGACCGAAATTGACTCGAATATCCGATCTCACCCGATAAATGAATATCCGACCCAACCCGATCCGATATGGTCCAACTTGTTATAATATTGGACATTAGCCTGAATCCGAAATGACCTGACTCGCTCGATTGAGACCCCTAGTTGATTTCAATAGAGAAAAGAGAAAAAGAAAGAATATACAAGAAGAAATGGGGAGGAAGGAGAAAAGCGATGCACAAGTGAGACCTCAGCCCAAAGGAAAACTAGACAGAGAAATTAGAGAGAGGAGAGAGCTTTTCACCTAGTTAAATACAATGCCTAAACGGGCCTGTTTTTTTGGACAAATAGAGAGTAGTTCCTTGATTAACTAGATCATTGACGTTGATTTTCTGACGTAGCCACGTGTCGAGAATCGTATCAGCGACTACACCATAGTCCGCATGCACCCGATCACTCCTCAACACCCCTGTGGCCCTGTAGACTCTCACCTCATATTCTCTCCCATTTCGCGAAGCCCTTACATCATAAAACCAATTTTCATCGCCGCCGGCGACGACTTTCCCTGAAACCCCTCACCGATCCCCGAAAACCTGAACGTCCGCTTCGAGAGACACTTCGAAGATGACGGAATCGATGATCAGGAACAAGCCAGGAATGGCGTCTGTCAAGGATATGCCCCTCCTCCAAGATGGGCCACCTCCGGGCGGGTTTGCTCCGGTCCGATACGCCCGCCGGATCCCAACATCCGGTCCCAGTGCCATGGCCATCTTCTTGGCAACGTTCGGTGCTTTCTCTTGGGGCATGTACCAGGTCGGCCAAGGCAACAAGAAGCGCAGGTAACATTGAGATTTTGATTCGTAGATTTCTCTATTTGCGATCTTCGCTGCACTGTTTTCATTTTTCTCTCGTTCGAATAGCCTATTGTTGAATCTGATTCGTGTCCCTTTTGCTAAGTTCAAATTGGGGATCTTTGGTGAATGTTCGAATTGTGAATGCCCTAGAAATATAGGGGTTTCTAATTAGAGGCGTATGTTGGGAAATTAAATGAGTTTTCTGACTAATTTTCTCGTGTACCTAGATTAGATTTCATCTGTCAGTTATGCTGGAACGATGGCTGAAAAAGTGAAAAAAGCATACACTTTGAGGTTCAATGCTTGGCAATTGAATCATGAGCTGCGGTCATTACAGATCATACTGAATTTATGTTTCTGTCGAGGCTGGGAAATTTGAATTTGTTGTTTGCTGATTTTTGATAAGGTGGATAAATTGCATAGTCAATAGTAGATGTATGCTGATTGCTTCTTGAATTTGTGAAGTGGGCTAGTTTAAAAAGCCATTTAAAAAAAAAAATGACATAGCTTTTTCATTTTGGGACAATGAAGTTATGTACTAAAGAGTTAGGAAAATTTTCTGGGTATTAGAATTGTATGGCCTAGACAATGTCTTCCAAGTTCCAAGCCAAGCTATGTTGATGGAAATTTATTTAGATGGTTTGATGACTTTCAGTTGCTGAGATAAGGCCCTCACCATAAGGGTCATAGTCACAATGTTCAGTATCATGAGTCATGAAAGAGTCCATTTTCAGGGATGCTGCTAAAGTTAAAATTCTTGGCATTGCTGGATTTATCAATAATAGGCTGGAAAATATATATCCTCGAAATTTCTCAACTTTTGAGAGAGTCTTTCAAGTTGCAACAGAGAATTGGATTTTGGAAGAATGTCAAACTAGTTTTAAAAGTCTCTCTTTGAGATGTTTCTTATCTCAGACAAATCATTATAGATGTTTAAATTCACTATTACTGTCTAGTGACCAGTTGGCTCATTTGTCAAGTGTTCTAGTTATAGTCATGTTGTAATTCTTTTCATCCAATCTGTATTCATTGGTAATGGCGTAATGCATTTGAAATTTGGTAGCTAGTTAGCCAAGTAATGCTAGTCTGTTACTGCTCCAACACTGTGCTCAATAGCCATTGTTCTATGCTTTTATAGTATTTCAGACTTGTGAAGTACAATGAAGCTTGTTTGAGATGTTGATAAACTCCTATGAATTGGCACATTCTAATCAACCTGCATGTACAGGGCACTCAAGGAGGAAAAATATGCTGCTAGGAGAGCTATACTGCCGTTCCTTCAGGCAGAAGAGGATGAAAGGTATCCTACTATCTCATTACCCTGGAACCATCAAACACTGGTTATGGTGATCAATCTGAGGGATACATAATATTCTGTATATGCTCTACCTTTGTGCAGGTTTGTGAAAGAGTGGAAAATGTATCTGGAGGAGGAAGCCAGAATTATGAAGGATGTGCCTGGCTGGAAGGTTGGTGAGAGTGTTTACCACTCTGGTAGGTGGATGCCTCCTGCAACAGGTGAGCTTCGTCCTGAAGTCTGGTAAAACCAGAATCAATCACCCCCCGCCCTCGCAAATCGTTGGTCATGCTTCTTTCACCGAAGAGCTTCTTTGGATATCATGTATGCAAGATTCTTCTGTTTGTTGCTTTTTGAAGGATAGCAATAAATGTAACTGAGAATTTCTCAACGCTGTTGGTTCTTGACCATATTAAGCTTTGCATCCAAGCTCTTTAGCATCATGGGTAAAGCGTTTTCACCTGATTCATCACTGCCAACAATCTGTCATGATTTTATCTCAGACCATGCATTTTGATATATAAACTGTTTTCTTTTATGGACCTCTTCCTGTTTCAGCTTTGATAAATTGTTTCAGGCTTTCAGCAAGTATTGTCTTGTAGATAAACAGAGACTATCCTATGAACTAGATTCTGTCTACCTAATAAAAAAAGCTGCAATAGAGTGAAATGAGTTAAGAGACTCTTGGATATGTTGGGTTATGGAGTCTGATGGAGTGTACACGAAAGCCCAGCTTTCAGCGATTCAACTAGGGTTTCATTCGTACAAGGGTCTTTTGGGCCCGTCCGTACAAAGGTCTTTTGGGCCCGTCCGTATAATAATGTAATGGGTCTAATTAGGGTTTCGTTCATTAGCTTAAATATCCTATTGATCATTGTAATCGTTATCACAATAGTAAGAAAAACTCTTGTTTGATAGTGTTCCAGACGTAGTCATATTCTGTGACGAATTGGGTAAACAATTTTCTTGTTCTTTGTTTCGTTTTTCTGTTTCATTTTTCTCTCGTTACTGCGTTTAGACCTTATAACGCTGAATATCAGACACTGTTGCAAACTTGCACATACCAGAGCAAGTTTTAGCTAGTTCGCTCAACCACACTTGGAATTGAAATGGAGAATGCAACTGCCTTCTCAAGGCCCAGTACTACATAGATCTCTTATCAAGGTTGACTTGAAATTTGGAAGGTCAAAAACATGCTTATACACTGTCTGGAAGAATTCATTCTTAGCATATGGATTGACACTAGGCGTTTGGTATAAATTTGGGTATGAAATTAGAATGAGGTATGGGGTTGGATAGGAATGGGGTTGAAAACCCATAGTTAGAATTGGGTGTTTGGTAAATATTTAGGGATAAAATATTAGGGTAAAATTGTGCATCTTCCTCCTTTCTTGCCTTCCTATTTCTGCCTCTTCTTGTATCTTTTTTTTCCCGACATCATTCTTCTTATTTCTTCTTCCTGCTACCCCTCTTCTAGCCTCCTCCAATTATTTTTTCAAATTTGAAAATATGAAAATCAAATTATGAAACAAGGGAGTAACTATGATGGTTGAAATGTGAAAAAATAAAACAAGAGGAGAGTATACCAAAGGCTGAAATCTGGAAAAAATGAACAAAGGGGAAAACTTGCAGAAAAAGAGGGTAGGGGGAGGAAAATAGTGGTGTCAGGTTTGAGGGAGAAGACAAAGCAAATCCATTCCAGACATCCATACCTGGACAACATGAGAGGTATGAGAACCCCATACCTAGCCGGTATGAGGTATCGGTTTCAATTCTGAAAATTCATCAAACAAACACTAGGTATCAGGTTTTGATTTCCCAACCCCATACTTGATTCCTCAAACCCGATAATAGTATTAATTTCTCTCAATCATCTCCTCCTCCCCTAGCTATAGATGACCAAGGGGTTGCTTCTTCCAGCTTCTAGAATCTCCATGATTGTGTAGAGCTTTGCAGCATATAAATGTTTCCATCTAGTTCCAAGTGATACTGTAAATGCTGTCTCTTCTTTCCTATAAAAAAACGGGACAGAGAAATAATCCCAAAAGTTTGGTGTTGTGAGAGGGGGAGATTACAACCGGGATGACTAGATGGGATGGTGATTCTGATCTCAGCGCTAGATGGTATCAGCTGTAAATTCTGTTCAGTTGAGTTGTCCATGAATAAAGAAATCGTGATGGGTTCATAATATTTGGTGAGTTGGTTGCCATGTTCTGGAGGGGAGGCTCAGTAGTTCTATTCTTAGGTATATTTGAAAGCTTATATTACAGTTGAAGAAATGGAGTAGTTGATTTATGTAAATGTATTGTGTGAAATTACAGGTTCGTATTAGAGTATATCAAAGTGTAAAAAGAGAAAAGAAAGTACAAAAGCCTCTTCTTTCCTCTGCACAAAATGCCCAAATTCTGAATGGAACTTTGGGCCTTTTTTGTACTGTGGAGAGGGCTTCTTTGAGTTGTATGTTCCTCTTCGGCGTATGTTTCTGATTCATTTTCAGATCCTGTAGATCTAGATTTCGTTCCTGGCCTTTGTGTAAGTAGCTTAGAACTGCTGCGATATGCATCTCCTGTGGCAAGCACCAGGTGCTCTAGGGTTCTTCTTCTGCTGCTTGTTCCCTGTCTCCTCCTTCCAGATCTTCCCAATGTCCTCCGCCACTTTCATTGCATCTTCAAATGCACCAGATAGGCCTCTTCTTGTGAACCCAGCTGCATACAGCCCAGCTTTCCCCTTCCACCCATTTGGAAATGGTGCCTTTGGGAACCCATTCTTGGAGAAGAATTCACTCTCCTGACATTCCTGTTACCCAATGTCAGAACACAAAAGCTTCAGTAACAAGTTTGATTCGAGAATAGTGTAAGTTTAGCCAGACAGAATCTAACATGCTTCAAAAGGATCTCTAATTCACAATTAAGAACCCATCTGCTGCTATTAACGATGCACGTATGTACCCTGCATGTTGATTAATTATAACAGAAAGTAGTATAGTGTCTTTTAAAAATAGGAATTGTCAACCAAATAAAGAACAAAGGAATTGAACATTATGTTATATACGCTATACTAATAATGTCACTGTGAAGCATGATTATTGATGATATGAAAATATATAGTGGTTAACTGCATTAGGAAGAAAGAATATTGATGCGTTATATGAAACTGAAAGCAATGGTTCCTGTCTGTTACCTTGAGCCATAATATATATATATGATGGAACATTAATTGCTCCGGTAGCCTGTGGCTAGAACGACGGAGTGGACGGGGATAACCTCGCCATTGACAAGCTGGACCCGGCCTCGAGAAAACCTCTTGATTCCGGGTACAACCTGAATCTGACCGGACCTGAGCTTCCCCAGTGTACCAAGATCCAGCACGGGCGTCTTCCCCTCCTTGTTCTTCAGCTCTAGATCGAGGCCCCATTTCCGGCCTCTTCACCCCGTACTTGTCTGTACTCCCGAGAAGCAGGATCTTGTCCACCACCAGCCACAGAGGAAGCCACCTCATCATGCATGGTCCCCGCCAATTCGAACGTCGACTTCCCCAAGACCTCCTTGGGTAAAACATGCAATGCAAGGTCAATTCTTGGAATGAATTAATATTCTTTCTTGGGGACAACCTTCTCCCCCGTGGCCACCACGATCCACTTGCAAATGTACTCCACCTCCCTCTTCCCGACGTCGCTGCCCGAGAGCGTCCTGATCCTCCAGAGGCCACTCGATCAGCTCGTCTCGTCATACTTAATTGGCGGACTGGACGGAACTGCGGCTGGATGTCGAAGTGCCTTGCATACGACTCCAAGTAGCCTACGAACTGGTCCTTGGAAGGGTACTCCGGAGTGGTGTCGGGGAAAGGGAGCTGGCACAACTGCGCGCGCTTGCTTCTGCCAGAGGGAGGCAATGCAGTTGGCCCGCTCCAGCTAGCATCACCAAGGGCACGCCCTTCTCCTTCAGCCCTGCACCCACGGCTAGCCCCGAGGGGCCCGCCCCGACCACCACTGGGCCGTTCACCCATATGCACCGCCGCGCTGGGATCGGAAGAGGTCCTCATGGTCCAGCTGCTTGTATAGAGTGGAGCTGCACCTCATCATGGCGCCGGCTTTTCCTTTTCTGCTTTTTGTTTGAGCTGGGATTGATTGGTTTTAGGGTGTGTTAAGAGGCGAAAGATGAATACAAGAGAATGTATGATTTTGGAGAAACGAGTGGGGTGTTGCAGTCATATATAAGAGGAACACGAGACTAGCATGTGGCAGCTAAACTGGCTCAATCAAAATCATTAATTATTATTAAAATTTTACTTGTTTTTTTTATGTATTTTATGATGATGGACCAATGTACTAAAAAACAGAAATTTGGATATGCTGATCATTGCTGAAATTTTTGCACAGTATTATTCAACTAAGATATATACTCCTTCCGTCTAATATTACATGTTTGACACAATATTTAAGAAACCAAAAACTAGTCTAATATACCCTATTAAATTGCTTAAAAGTAACTCTATAGTTTCTTGGATGAATAAACTACATTAATAATTAAGAGTAAAGTTGGAAAAAATATAGTCAAATTAGCATAAAAGACAAGTATTTCTAGACAAAATTTTACACGATTTCTATTTAGCGCACTAGCAAAATTTCTATTTAACGCACTGGTTCGTCCGTCAAAATTTCTATTTAGCGCACCGGCAAAATTTTTATTTAACGCACTTGTTCATCCGTGACGGACGAAACATGTTCATCCGTGACGGACGAAGCATGTTCATTCGTGACGGATGAACATGTTTCGTCCGTCACGGATGAACATGCTGATCCGCGACACGATTTTGGAATCGCCATAATTTTGATTCCCTAGTCCAAACGCGCTGAAATTTGGAGAAGTTATAGTTGACATCTTGATCTTTAATCTGACGTTAGAATCACTCAATTCAGGATTACATAGAAAAAGTTATACTTTTCCAAAGACGGGATAAAAAAGAGAGATCTCTTAAGCACCATGGCAAGTACAGTAGCATTTGAGTCGGCTTACAATATCATTGCAATCATGGATCACAATAGAATTACAATGTGCGAGTACAATAACATTTAAGTCGGCTTGCGACCTCGTCTCTTTCTTGTGCAAGAAGGTCTTAATGCCATCAGCTGAGAAACAAATGGATCATATAGACAAGCAGCAGAGGCATCATGTGCATGCTCCCACATGACAAATACCGGAGGCAATGGTGACGCCTCTGATAGGACCATCTACTCATGGGTTCAAATAATTAATATAAAATAATTAAATGATTAGTACCATACTGAAATGAAATGTCTCTCCTTCTCAACATGGCAGATGCAGATCGTCTTAAGCTTATACGGCTCAAAGTCTTTAATGAAGGATTGTGGAGGCATATAAGGTGGTGAAAATATTTGACCTACTGAATTCTTGGGAGCTCTAACCTGAGATGACCTCAAAGGAGTGGTAGGAGCTTTAGGGTTTCATGAAGGTGTGCTAGTGAGCATTGGTGGCCTACCTCGTTGCTTCTTGAGAGGTGTCCCTTCCGTATCTTTGTCTATGTACTCCAATGAAAAAGGATGTCTTTTAGTGGTATCTTTGTTTAAAACTCCCATTAGTCGTCCTTTATGCCTCACAATAGCCGGCTTTTACAGACTAGTCCCCTCGGGATGAGCTATGTCGTAAAGTCACGAGACACATTTTTCTTGATCATCTACTAACAGATTGAGGAAATGATCCGTATAAAATTGATCGATCAAAGATCTCGCAACTCTGCGCTTCACCTCACCTTCGTCTTGCACTTCTGACAAACTCAATCGTCTGCAAAACGGATGCAACGCTGAAGGCTTAATAGGGATTGAACTCGTCACATTTCTAGCGATGTCATCCACACACGGCAATCCATCTCTCACCCTCATCTGGCATGTGCAGATCTTGTCACAAAATGGATTTTCTCCTTTTTTGTATTCCTCCGTCAAGCAGGCAAGTGCAACCTTAGATACTTTGTACTTCAACCGCTTGAAAACATCAGCTCATGTCCCAAGAGTCATCGTGCTTTGTACACTCTCGTTGAAGGTCCCCTTGATGTCCTTTACTTGGTTACCCATCTTTGAATGATATTGACCAAATATCGTGTCTAGACTACCATTTGGAATAGTCAAGAAGTCTTTCAAGAACCTTCTTCCACAAGAAAGAGACGATGTCGAACCTTCTTCCACAAGAAAGAGACGAGGTCGTTCGAACCTTCGTTTATATGATCCATTCGTTTCAAGAACCTTCTAGACCAAATATCCTTTACTGCTTGTCTATATGATCCATTCGTTTCTCAACTGATGGCGTTCGAACCTTCTTCTACAAGAAAGAGACGAGGTCGCAAGACAACTTAAATGCTATTGTACTCGCACATTGTAATGCTATTGCGATCCATGATTGCAATGCTATTGTAATCCGACTTAAATGCTAATGTACTCGCCTTGGCGCTTAAGAGATCTCTATTTTTTGTCTCATCTTTGGAGAAGTATAACTTTTTCTACGTAACTCCGAATTTAGTGATTTCAACGTCATATTAAAGATCAAGATGTCAACTATAACTCCTCCAAATTTCAGCGCGTTTAGACTAGGGAATCAAAAGTTATGGCGATTCCAAAATTATGTCGCGGATCAGCATGTTCATCCGTGACGGACGAAACATGTTCATCCGTGACGGACGAAACGTGTTCATCCGTCACGGATGAAAATGCTTCGTCATTCATGGATGAACATGTTTCGTCCGGTACGGATGAACTGCGTTAAATAGAAATTTTGTCGGTGCGCTAAATAGCAACGACCAAATTTTATGGCTAGAAAGACATGTAAATAGAAATTTCATTAGACTCCTAATCATTGCTGGTATAAAAGTTGGCTTTTAATGGTTATCCCAAACTATATACTGATACAAATAGCATTTGTTTTGAAAGGGTATTTAAGCTTTTGTGCTTGTTGTAGAAGACACTACTGTTATAAGGGTATGCTTATCAACTAAAATGAAAATACTGTATATGATTTTTGTTTTTGTATATGAAGAATGGATAAACTTTGACGAAAAATAGAGAAATGTTCAATTTTCATTTTATGACAGGGACAAAATAGAGTTCAATGTTCCTAAGAAAAATAGAGAATAAAATGGGCTACGTTGGAATATATTTAAGCCTTCAACTTAACATAATATGTGTTAAGAACTCAATTGAAAATTATTTTTAACATATTTATTAAATCGAAATGGATAAACTCTTTGATAGAAAGTTAAATTAATAAATAAATAATATTGTATTAAATATGAAAATTTATGAGAAAAATCCTTATAACTTTTATCATTTTCTGTACAAAGAATACTTTTATCATTTACTAGGGTACCTGAAGATAAAATCCTTACGTCTATAAGCAGGAAAAGATACTTTCACTAACAGCTAGCCATGAACTAGCCTTTAACTGAAACTAGAAATAATTTTTCCGTGTCACTATGTTATTTGTATTACCTTTTAATGATACATATAATATGAACTTGCAATGATAGTTTTTCCTGCAACTTGAATGAATTAAGTGTGTGATTTCAACTTTAACTGAAGTGCATGTGTCAATTCTAAGTTGCTTAATACAAATAATTTATACTCTGTTTTTCAATATGGAAATTTGCTTTAAATAATACAACCTTGCAAATTGCAACTTGCAATGATTGTTTTACAGCCACCAACTTTGTAGTATTGAAAATACGAATCTTGGGGTGATACCATTAGTGGAGGAACCAAACAATTCTGAAAAAGAGATTTTTTTTTAAATATTATATTAATATTAAATAAAAATAGTTATGAATAATATTAATATCAATCTCACATGTATTCTCCTTTCATACTTTTTTTTAAAAACCAACATTAATCTTTATTAACGTTTTTAGGTTTATTAGGAATAGTCGAAGACTAACACTTGAAATAGATAATCTCTTACTCGCACAATAAATTTGTCTATATTCCTTTCTAGAATAATTCAATTTAATAAGAGTTTGTTAACACGTCAATTAAATTAAATTAAGTTTGAATTATAAATAAATTAATTCAAGCAAATCTATACCTAAATCGAAATACCCTAACCATCACGATTCGAATTTATAAGATCGAAAATGAGTTGTTGTTTCAGAATTCAAATTGAGATGGTCCGGGTATGAATTTAGATGTTTTATTAGCAAATCCTCCTAATTTGAGTGCAAGAAATACGTGAAGTTGGACCGGAGTATCCTTAAATTCAAGGATACCCACCGAAATTCCTAAAAAAATTAATATAAAGAATGAGCGGAAAAAAAAACTCGGAACGAAAGGGGGGGGGGCACGGGACCCCCCTCAGTTCCGCCCATGATACCGTGATATTAATAGATTATCATTTGATAAAAAAAATAAGATTATCATTAGATGTCACAATTATGTTAATTAGATAGTTGAAAAATATATAATTGTTCTGTTCTTTTATAATATATAAATAATAAGTTTGTATTTGTTTTTTATTTCATAAAAGGCGTCTGTTTATTTTTCTAAGATTTATGGTCGATCTATTAATAATTTGTGATTGTGTAATAGGTTCAATTATATCTTTATATCAATTTTGTTCTAATAACTCTGTTAAAATATTTATATTATGTACTTTAAATAAGAAGTAATGTTATTTATTGTACAATAGAGGACATTAAGAGCCGAACTTTTTATAATATCAAATTAGAATACTATTTTTTTTTTAATTTGACCATAGTTTATTTATGATAAGAACTTAAATAAACTAAAGATGATAAAATATCTATTTTTAAATTATATGAAAATGACCTTTATTCTATTGAATATAAAATTTATTAATAAAAAATATTAATTTACATTTATGAAAATATATAAATTATTATTGTGGTAATAATAATAATGAAAATGCCCCAATTATGTTATTTTGGGTGGAAAGAGAGTGACTTTTGTAAAATTGAAAGCATTCAACACTACTAGAAAACTGGTGCAAAGTCGACGCTTATCCCTCGTCACATTTGCATTCTGTCGAGGAAATTCTGGACGCGCTGCAAAGGAGACGCTTTAATCGACTCTTGTTTGCGTCGGTATATTGTCGACGCTCTTTTGCGTGAATATGTTAAAACGCACACCCCGAGAATTTTTAATAACTAAAGATGCATTTCCCTCAGACGCTTTACAGTTCAATGGTCTGGCATGGCTTTTCTTGGGTGTCCCAAGTAGCTCCTTACTCTACAAAGAGATAAATCCAAATCTTAGACGAGTTAATCTGAACCATTTTGTAGAACAAAAATGTAACTTGGATTTGCATCATGTCTTACAACAAGTAAGATAGGAGTTTGAGAAGATGAAAGAAAAGACTCCGGAGAACTTCAGGTTGGATTTCGATGTGAGTAGAGAGCAGACGAATGAAAGGAAATGTTCTGCTCTTGACTAAAAACCGTTGGATCTTATGATTGTATTGTATGCATAGTTTAATTGCCTGTTTTGATTGGGAATGACAAATTCCTTATTCTTGCATTGCAACTCTATAGGTCCTAACCAGGTATCTGCTACAAAATTTATCAAACTCAATTGAGCTTGGTGTTGGAGGCTTTGGCCCAGTTTACAAGGTAATTCCTTATAGTAAGTGTACTGATGTGCTTGATGTAATTGGCTTAGAGACAAATTTGGTGAAAAAAGTGCTCATGATATTCATACTCTATTATGCTTGATAGTGATGCTTTTAATGAGTATGACGTTGCTTATTGAGCTACATGCCTACATGTTAAATTGGAAGAATGGCTAGTGCAGTTGGAATTTATTAGTGGCCTATTTCATTTCTAGATTCTACTTCTGTTATTACAACTGAGATAGACAATATGTACTTGTTACTGTGAATTAAAATGATGTCATAACTCATAAGATTATGGCTTTTAAATTTTTATATTTTTTTTGCATTGAATAGTTTCAGCAAGCATCTTTGTTGTTGGTTTCTCAAAAGCAGAAGTCTTGGAAAGAAGAAGATGATTGTCTAACAAATAATTCAATATCCTAAAAACGTGAGGTGTTTGGTGCATCAGAAAATGCAAGGTTTTTACTAGGTGAGTAATTCATGCTGGAGATGTTTAGTTTGAGATATAAGTGCATGTAAAAAGGTCTAGCACTCAAAAACACAAACCCCCATAACTTTTTAGAGGGAGTTGAAGGAATTACTCCCTTTTAAGTAGGGGTGAGCAAACGGATATATCCGGTCTGATATGTCGGATATCCGGTAAAAAATATTCACAAAACTCCTATCCGTATCCGATCCATTTCGGAACGGATATCCGATAAATATTATCCGGATTGGATCGGATATTCGACTCAGATATCCAAATTATCCGGATACTAGAAAACCTATTAAAAATTAAATCAAAATGATAATTTTTCCAATTCAATCAAAACTAACAATCTGTAAAGTGCAAGCTAAATGTCAAACATCAACATTATTTGCAAGTCCCTGTAATTTTTTCAAACAGTTAAACTTGTCAACCTTTTCAAATTGAAAACCATAAACGTATATATTATATAACAAGAGGAATTGGCAAGTATATATAAAATTGTACATTTAACTTATATAATCAAAATTCAATTCAATGATGAACACTCAGTCTTGACAAAAAAACATATTTGCTCTGTTTAGTGAGGTGACGATTAGTACATGATTTATTGATTTGAGGTTTTAAATTTATAAGAATAATAATTAAGGTTGTTTTTTTTATTAAAATGAATAAAATAAGGAATGTTGTATTGGAGAATTGAGATCATCTAAACTAATTAAACATTGTATACTATTTGTAACAACATATATATTATATATTAATAGTACCGGATTTCCGGATATTCGATAAGCAAAATATCATGATCCGTATCCAAAAAAATCACACGGATCGGATTAGATTCTGATAAAAATTAAACGGATATTTTCGGATACAGACTTTTAAGGTTCAGATTCGCGAGTTATTGGATCGGATTGGCCGGATCGGATATTTTTGCTCACCCCTACTTTTAAGATATTTTTTGATTAATTACCCAGATAATAATTTCTCTTAGTTTTATATCCTTTTTTACAAAAATATACTTAAGTACCTCATCATAGAAATTAGCAGATTTTAAAAAAAAAAATCCAGGCAAATCTTGTTTGTTCAATATGTATGTTCGATTTTCCTATAAATTCTGGTTTTGAAATGAGAACACTTTCTTCAGATATGAGTGACTTGGAAATGATCTTGCAATGTTGGAATTTCTAACAGAGGCCATTGAGTATGCATTTTCTTCAAATTAAGGTGACGACACGAGAAGGGAGATCTCAGAACGAATGTCCTCCGAGGTATTATCTCTTTAATTGATCACATATGGAATTGTTGATGTTCTTTCTTGTTGTCATCAAACACTTCTAAGAAACTTTTCAATTTCCTTTCGCTTAGTTCTTCTGATGCAACAGTGTAGAATGAGTTACTTAATGGCATCTTCGTTGGTGTATATTGGCTTGTAATTTGCAGGATGGCATTGCAGAAGCAGTATGAATTCTCAAGGAAAAGCCTGATGTCTTGAGATTTAGGTATGTCTAATGAATTGCTCAGATTTATTTATCTTTTTCATTAATAACTCTATCTTTTTCCCTTTCTTTTTTACTGTTTTCTTTTCCTTTTACTGAAGTAATTTGTTGCTATATATATGTAGGCTGCTTTAGCTGTAAAGAGGCAATGATTATCGCAATGGATTGGGTGATCTTCTCTTTTCAAGCTCACCGTGCTAGAATAATTATTACAAGCTATCTTGGGTTCACAAGCTAGACATGAATCTAGAAAGAATGTTTTCACTCGTTTTGATGGGACATCTAGACATATAGTTGGATATAACTTAAGTACCGGTTAGCTTTGTTTTTCATGTGGATATGTTTATGTTTTGGATCTTTCTTTTGTTGTATAAATGAGAAGAAATAAGTACTAATTAATTACATTTTGTTTCTCGAAACATAAATATCATACTTTTTTTTGCTTTATTTGGATCCAGTATCAACACTTTTTTCCATCTAGAATTACTATTACGGTCTTGGCGCCAATTATTCTCGACGCTTTTTGATGTCAATGAAATCATGCATGTCTTAGTGTCAATTATTTTCTCGACGCTTTAAGCTGTCAAGAAACCCTGTAGGGATGTGAGAGACAACTCTCGACGCTTTTATGCGTCTAGATTTATAGCCAATGTGGAATCTTCGACGCTTTTAAGCGTCGAGAAACGACTAACGTCCGTGATATTTCACCAATCGGGAATGCATCCTCAGCGCTTAAAAGCGTCGAGACTGGCGACGTAAAAAAGCGTCGATCAATTTCAACGTTGAAATTCTCGACGCTTTTATGAAGCGTCGAGATAGAAAACGTCAACGCTTTTAAGTGTTTAAAAAAACATCGAAAAAGGACATATTTTCTAGTACTGCAAAAACATATAAATAATTGTTTAGAAATATTAAGGAAATTAATACAATTTTGTTTTGGATACCAACTAAGCAAATAACTTTAATATAGTTTTTAATAGCTCATTTGAATTCCACTCTGTATAACATACATCATTTTAGTAATTTTATGCACTTATTGTTATAAATTAATAAATAAATGAAACTATGCAGTTATTGTTAGAAATTAGAAAACAATTTAGGAATTGAAATAATTTTTTTTCATAGAATAAATAATTACTCAATCATCTAGTTCTCTCCAAATTTTTATATTTTAGTTTTACTATTTGTTCATATATAGTTTTATATTATTTTCTATCTACTTATATAGGGAGTTTTATTTGGTTTGGTCCCTTAAAATGGCACTTCTTATTTCTTAACCATACATGAGAATTATTATACAATTTAATTAAAGCCATTTCATTAGTTGTGGTAGAATATAAATAGACTTTGTATTGTTATTGTGGAAGTAGAAGGAATCTAATAACATTTTAAGTATTTAAATTCAAAACATTTAATAAGACTGTTTTGGGCGAAAAAGATCGAACCGACCTGAATCGCTTAAAAAAGGGCAACTAGACGACAATTAGATTGACAATATCTAGATAACCCAAATCAACTAGAGATGTAAACGAAATAAGATTAAAGGAATGCAAAGACTGGCTTATCTCCTCTGAATAAGAGGTCGGTCGAATCAAAGGAGCTGGACGTCGGTCGTTTCAGTACTAGAATGCGGATTCGAACTAGAGAATTCAAATGAATGCAAGTAGGAGAGTAGTTGTATGTATTATGTTCAATTCGTGTCCCTTTTACAATGATCTGTAACCCCTTTATATACACACTCGATTTCCCAAAGATCTAACTAAACTAGCCGTTTTGCCTCCGTGATCTTCGCTCACTAGCTTTTATTGCCAGATTGCCATGATCTTGTGGTATTTATGGTTTGATTACGTGGGTTTGTAACTGCTATATGGAAGGATATATCAACCTCCATGATCTGGGTTTTAGTAACGTCTCCGATCACGTCGTTGCCGTGATATCTGCTTGTCGCTTAATCACCAGTCGCTTCAAGACGAAAAGATCACTTTAGCCACTGGGCCGCTTTCTTTGAGAGTCCATTAAGAGTGAGGCCCAACAATTGCCACAAGGAATCGAACCGGGCCGGAGATAGCAGTTGAGGGGCGGTTGGATTTCTTCTTCTCGTGCTTTTTCTGGACGTGATCTTTTTTCTGCTGATTTACTGCAGTGGATCGATGACGTGTTGCCTTCTTATTGGCCGATAGGTTTGACCGTAGGTGAGCAGTTTACCCATAAATGGCAGTCACTTCCCTTTCTTTTCACCATCCTCTTTCTTGCTCACGAAAGGTTTTCTGTTTCAAAGGTAAGAACTTTTTCGAATTTCTTACCGTTCTTCTTGCACCATGTCGTTTCCGAGATCAAAGAAGTCTAGAGCTTCATACTCTGGCGTCGGTGGGAAAGATAGCGAGCTCTCCCCCTCGAATCTCCTTAGTTCGGAAGATTCCCTGGCCGGAACCCTAACCCAATCGGAGTTGGATGTGATTTTAGAAGTGGGTCAATTTCCTTCTGAGACGGTGGCTCGTCTCCCTTTACCCCAAGAACGGGCCGAATGGTGTCACGACGGATGGGTCTGCTTCTTTGAATATCCCTTCAGAATAGGCCACTCTTTTCCCTTCTCGAGTCTGGTGAGGAATTTATTGTCTGTCCTTAACCTTGCCCCATGCCAGGTGATGCCACATGCATGGCGTCTTCTTAGGGTAATCGACCTTTTGGTGTCTAGTGTTGAAATCGATTTTGCCTTCGATGCTCTCTGGTATTCGTATTACCTGAGTAGTCGGGGTTCTTCCCGCTTTCAATTGCGCCTTAGGCCAGATAGGAAGCCAATCGCTTTAAACCTTAATGTGAACGATCGCGGATGGAGGTTGCGATTTTTCTTTGTTGAAAAGAAGTTGCTTGAGGGGGGATTCGACTGTTTTTTCTTACGCGACGTTTGGAGGACGACATGTATTGTGTTAGTCTCTGAAATCTTATGTTTTGATGTCTTGTTAACTGGTGCTTACGTGTTTCTTTTTTCAGTGCCAAGCCCAGAGGAGAAGACGGATTCCGACTTTGCTGCGGTTACTGAGGTTTTGCTTGCCTTTTCGGAGCCGATAGATCGTTCAAGAACATGAGATTTTTAGCCCTTCCTTCGAGCATGGCGACTCCGTCCACTTCTGTCACTAAAGGCACCTGTTCGTTCCTTCAAGTATGCATGTGGGTGGTCTTTGGAGTGACCATATGCTTATACGTTTGTACTTGCCTGACAGTATCCCGGGGTGCGAGGTCGAGTGCTCGTCTGTCCGGAAAGAGTCTTCTGGACCAAAAACTGTCGGCGGCGAAAGCGTCCTCGTCGGCTAAGTTTGAAGCCAAGGCTCTTTTATCGGCTAGGATCGTCGCATTAGACTCGCCGTCATCTAAAACTTCAGGGGCAAAGAGGAAGGCGTCGGGTGCCCCAGAACTTTCAGTAGGCATGGTGAATAAGAGAGATTTGGAGGATTTGCTTCATACTCTGGACCCTGAGGATAAGAAGGAGATTGGTGATTTACATCCCATCGATTGCATTGATGAGGCTGGGGCGGCCGTCTGGCGAGTAAGTAGAAAAAAGTTTTGTATGAAGTGTTTCTGCCAATGTACATGTCCTCAATGTTTTTTACATGTTTTGTCGTTCACAGGCCCTTTAGTATTCACTTATCGCATTTTCTAATGTGAAAGAATTGAGAGACAATGTTGATAGGTGGATAGCCGAGGTCGAGGGCTAGTTGAAGATGGCTACTAGGCGCGTCAAGGCGGCCGAGAGCAAGCAGGCGTCGGCCGAGAAGAAACTGGCGGAGACTGAGAAGAAGCTGGTCGAGTTGCAAACCTGTTTTGGGGAGCTTGAGAGTAGCATTGAAGATTTCCGTTTGAAGGATGCTCAGGTCGCCGCTGATGTTGGGACGTATTTCTACCTCAAGTCCCGTATTGAGATGATGGAGGAGTATGCCCTGGGGGCCCATTTGTCTTGGAAGATTGAGGATGCGAGGGCAAACATGGATCTTTTGTACCCTAGTGGCAATCCTGGCAATGAGTTGTTCAAGTTGATGGGACTTGGTGAGGATGAACAAGGAGAGGAGGTTGTTCCTGTGGCGATCGAGGAAGCTGTTGGGGATGTGTCGAAAGGGGCTTCCTGAGGCGACCGAGGGCCAAGATGTCATCCTTGTAGAAGTCGATGAGAGGTTAGGGGAGTCCTGATATTGTCTTAACAAATGACATTGTTTTCTTCTGGTGTTTGTGAACGTTTAACTCTAAGTGTTTTAGGTAGTATGTTGTGCCCCATCATGGAGATGGGATGGACAATGTTTTGGTGACCCGTCTACCATCGCGGGTCGCGTATTTTGTAAACGTTTTGGTTGTTGCGACATACCTTGTGTTTGTTTTGTATTTGTCTTGCGCGTTTTGTTTTTGCAGGTGGATTTTGTCATTTCGCGCCTTGGCCGAGACACGAGGTGTGTGGTCGTAACGACCTGTAGTTGTAAATGTTAGTGTAGCATGCTTTTCGTTTGTCCAGGGAAGAGTAGTTTGTAATGTATGATAAGGACGAGTACCTGGATAGGACAAGCCTTTGTAAAATGGATCATTTCGTTTTGTTCCTCTATTCCCTGTGTATCGATCGATTTGTATGTTGTAAGCGTTGTTTTATGTGTAGTAAGGATATCCTCTTTGAATGTCAAGTTTGTCTTCAAGGCCTCTCGTTCCTGTTCAGATTTTATTAAGAGTACACAAAAGAAAGGTCTTGGGGCGACCGTTGGGGGGTGACCCAACGGCCCTCCGATGCTTAAGTCAGTGATCGGAATCCCAGCAAATGTAACTGAATAGATATTAAAAATGTGGAAAGGAAAAGGGTTCAGAAATGATACAACTTTAAGTGGATCGCGTTCCAACTTCTGGGGATCGATTGTCCATCCTTTGTTTCTAATCGATATGCTCCTTGTCCGACGACTTCTTTGATGAGGTAAGGTCCTTTTCATTGGGGTGCTAGCTTTCCGTCGATTGGATCTCTGGTGTTTTGGAATGTTTTCCTTAGGACTCAGTCTTCTAACTTGAAGACTTTAACTTAGACGTTCTTGTTGTAGCTCCGGGCGACTTGTTGTTGGTACTGGACCATTCGGATTCTAGCTTTCTCTCTGGTCTCGTTGATGGTGTCGAGGTTGTGAGCCAACTCGACGTCGTTTTGTTCTGGCATCTGGAGCCCGTATCTGGAAGTTGGGACGAGTAGCTCAGTGGGGGTGACTTTTTTGCTTTCATAGACTAGCGAAAAAGGGCTTTGTCCTGTTGCATTTTTTGGCGTCATCCTGTCGGACCATAATATTAAAGGGAGCTCGTTGGCCCATTTGCCTTTTGCCCCTGTGAGGCATTTTTTGAGATTGTTGATGATGATCTTATTGTTGGATTCTGCTTGACCATTGGATTGTGGGTATCTTGGTGTGGACGTGACTAATGTGATGTTCCACTGTTTACAGAAGGATCGTATCTTGCTACCGATGAATTGGGAGCCATTGTCGCATACGATTTCTGAAGGGACGCCAAATCTACATAGAATATTACGTTTTATGAACGAGATGACGTGTTTTTCTTTTACCTCTTGATATGCTTCGGCCTCTATCCATTTAGAAAAATAGTCAGTCATGGCCAGGAAGTAGACGCGTTGTCCTGACGCTGGTGGAAATTTTCCGACGATGTCCATGCCTCATCGCATGAAGGGCCAGGGAGCTAGAGTCAGATAGAGCATCTCCGATGGCTGATGCGTGACAGGTGCGTGCCGTTGGCAGGCGTTGCATTTTCTGACATAATCGGTCGCGTCTTTGTTTATTGTGGGCCAGTAGTAACCTGTCCTGAGAGATTTGCCGGATAGGCTGCATCCTCCAGTGTGGTTCCCGCATTCTCTGTCATGAAGGGATTGTAAGACGCGTTGTACCTCAGTTGTTTCGAGGAAACGTAGGTATAGGCCTGTAACGGGTCGTTTGAACAATACGTTATCTTTTAAATCAAAGGTTATGACTTCTACCTTGAGTCTTTTAGTTTCTGCTTTGTCTGCTGGGAGAGTTCCATCTCTGAGCCACTTGATGTAGGGGGTGGTCCAATTATCTTGGTCGCCCACCAAGTCTTCTTTTGTATGGTCGCCTACCTCTGCTAAGACGACTTCTTCTAGGGGTAGCTCATCCATTGTCTGAGTGTCATCTGGATTAGGTGTCTTGAAGGCTTTGGGGACGGCTGGTGTGGTGATATGTGCTAATGGAATATTGCAAAAGTCGTTAGGATGCAAGGTGGAGCCAATGTTTGCTAGGGCGTCGGCTTGTGTGTTGAGGTCGCGTGGAACTTGTCAGATGGTGAAGTTTTGAAATTTGCTTGCCAACTTTTGACGATATCCAGATATGCCATCATTATGTCATCTTTGGCAGCGTACGAACCTTGTACTTGGTTGACGATTAAAAGAGAGTCGCATGTCACCTCTATGCTCAGAATTGCGAGATCGTGTACGAGTGTTAATCCGAATACGAGGGCTTTATATTCTGCTTCATTTTTGGTCGCGTCCCATTCGCATCTCATAGCTTGGGCTATATAGTCCCCTTATGGTGATTTTAGCACGACGCCTAGGCCGACTCCTCTTACGTTCGACGCTCCGTCTGTATGGAGTTGCCATGTGCCCTTGTTTTCTTCAATTTTTAGTTGTTCGACCTCTTTCGTGGCTTCTTGTTCCAATGTCGGGCTGAAATCGGCCACAAAGTCGGCTAAAGCTTGAGATTTGATCGTCGTCCATGGCTCGTACTCGATGTCGAATCCGCTGAGGTGTATGGCCCATTTGGCCATCCGTCCTGTAAATTCTGGTTTCCTCATGACTGCTTTCATGGGATGGTTAGTTCTCACAATAATAGCATGTGATTCGAAATATGGTCGTAACTTATTTGAGGCCATGACCAATGCCAAGACTAATATTTCAAGTGATGTGTACCTGGTTTTGGCGGGAAGTAAGGAACGACTTACATAGTAGATCGGTGACTGCTTACCATCTTCTTCCCTTGTTAGAACTGCGTACCATCTTCTTCCCTTGTAAATTCTGGTTTCCTCATGACTGCTTTCATGGGATGGTTAGTTCTCACAATAATAGCATGTGATTCGAAATATGGTCGTAACTTATTTGAGGACATGACCAATGCCAAGACTAATATTCAAGTGATGTGTACCTGGTTTCGGCGGGAAGTAAGGAACGACTTATATAGTAGATCGATGACTGCTTACCATCTTCTTTCCTTGTTAGAACTGCACTGAAGGCTGATTCTAACACGGCCAGATATAGTGGTAATGGCTCATCGTATTTTGGCTTAGCCAGTAGGAGTGGACTTGCCAGATATGTCTTTAGATTTTGGAATGCTTGTTTATGTGCAGTTGTCCAGTCGAATGATTTGTTCTTTTTCAAGGCTTCGTAGAAGAGCTTGCATTTATCCGACGACTTGGATATGAATCTATTTAGTGCCGCTATCCGTCCTATTAGTTTTTGGACGTCCTTGACGCATCGAGGGGATTGGAGGTTGATGATGGCCTTGCTCTGGTCGGGACTGGCTTCGATCCCTCTTTGAGTGACCATGTATCCCAATTTTTTTCCTGAAGACACTCCGAAAGAACATTTAGTCGGATTTAATTTCATGTTATATCTTTTCAATACCTCGAAAGCTTTCCTCAGGTGTTCGATGTGGTCCCCTACTGCTTTGGACTTGACGAGCATGTCGTCGATGTAAACTTCCATGGTATCTCCGATGTGATCTTTGAACATTTTGTTTACCAGCCTCTGGTATGTGGCCCCTGCATTTTTTAGTCCAAAAGGCATTACTTTGTAGCAGTACGTACCTTTGGCTTGTTGTAAAAGCCATCTTTTCTTGGTCGTCAGGGTCCATGAGAATTTGGTTGTATCTGCTGAACGCATCCATGAACGTTAGCATTTCGTGTTCGGCTGTCGCATCGACCATGACGTCGATATGTGGTAATGGGAAATAATCTTTTGGACAAGCCTTGTTTAGGTCCGTGAAGTCGATGCATACTCTCCATTTCCCATTCTTCTTTTGAACCACGACAACGTTTGCTAACCAGTCGGGGTACTTGACTTCCCTTATTTTACCTGTCTCAAGTAAGTTTTTTACCTCATCGTCTACAATCTTGTTACGCTTTGGTGCGAACTTTCTTATTTTTTGCTTGATTGGAGGGTACGTGGGATCTACATTCAATTTGTGAGTAATAATATCTGGGGAGATTCCCACCATGTCTTCGTGTGACCAAGCAATGTTGGATCGTAAAAAAGAAATTAAATCTGCCCTGGTCGAATCGTTTAGATCTGACCCGACCTTCACCGTTTGTGTTGGCTTTGGAGGATCCAACATGATCTCGTCGAGTTGTTCCATTTCTGGTTTAACGTATCGTGTGGTTCCTTTGCCATACTGTGATTGATATGCGGAAGATTTGTCGACTGCCCCTTTCATTGAAGCGAGGTAGCACTTCTTGGCAGCCCGCTGGTCGCCTTTGATTTCCTGTACCCCCCATTTAGTAGGGAACTTTATTGTCTGGTGGTATGTGGAGGGTACAACTTTCATGGCGTGGATCCAGGGTCTACCAAGGATCGCATTGTATGGCGACGGGCAGTCGAGTATCAAAAACTTTACATGTTGATTGATTCCACCGGCGTACGTCGTTAACACGATCTCGCCTTGAGTATACTTTACTTCCCCGCTGAATCCGACCCGTGGGGTAGAGTTTCTGGTTAAGTCGTCCTCGCTTAAACCATACACTTTAAGGCATTTAGTGTTAACAAGTTTGTGGAGCTACCTGTGTCGATTAGAACACGACGGATAAGGCAATTGCTAATTGAAAGAGAGATTACCAAACCGTCGTGGTGGTCGCCTAACTCTTGAACATCCGAGTCATCGAAGGTGATGGCGGGAGTGTCAGAGATTTGCGATGGTCTTGTCTCCGTCTGGATTGGCTTGTCGCCTTTGCTTTCTTGAGCATGTCTTTTGGCGGCCGAGTACGTGTTTCCACACATGTCTGACCTTCCTGAAGAAGTGTTGACAATTTTAGTGGGAACCGGAGAGGATGGTTTGTCGGATTTTACCTGGTCCCTTCGATCGAGGGTCGCTTTTGCCCTATCTGAGATGACATCGCGTAGTAGCCCCTGTGCGAGGAGCCTTGCGACTTCTTTGCGAAGGGCTATGCATTCGTCCGTCAAGTGTCCATGGTCTCCGTGGAATTCGCACCATCGATTCATGTCCTTCTTGGCGTCTGGATTGTCGCTCTTTTGAGGCCACCTTACTTCCTTTCCATATTTGTCAAAACTTTTCACGAGCTCCGATACGGATATGTTGAAGTTGTAAGAGTGAAGCTTCGGAGGGAGAGCGGGGTTGTTCCGCCAATCCTGGTTCCTGTCATAAGAGTTGTTTACCTAATTGGGGTCGCTTCGTCCCTTAGGGTATGGTTGGTGTCATCGATCGCGTCGATAATCTGAAGATGCCCTTCGGTCGACTCGACCGGGACTCTTGTTTGCCTTGGAGGGTTCCTCGTCTTCTTCGAGTCTGACTTGTGCCATGGTTTTGGCTTGCACGTCTTCAAAGCTTCGGCATGGGTATTTGGTCAATTCGCGGTAGAGTTCACTGCGCCTGACCAGGCCCCGGCGAAATGCTTCGATCGATGTTGGAACGTCACAATGCGGGATCGCGACCTTCTCTTTGTTGTATCTGTTAAGATAATCTCTTAGGGGTTCGCCACACCTTTGCACAATCCTGTACATGTCGCTTGACCGCTTTTCTAATCGTCGACTGCTAGCGAATTGTACTTTGAATGAGTTGACCAAGTCGGTGAAGGAGGCGATGGAACCCTGTGGCAAATGCATAAGCCATGTTAGTGCAGGTCCCGCGAGGGTCGTGCCAAAACTCTTGCACATGACTGCCTCGCGATTTCCTTTTAGGATCGAGATAGTCATTAATTTTTGCTTATACAGACATGATCGTCGGGGTCCCCGGTCCCGTCATAGTTACGCATGTTGGGGACGTGGAACTTTTTAGGAATCTCGATGCGTGCAATCACCTCTACGAAAGGCGAGTCTTCATATCCGTCGATTGCTTCTCTTTCAATTGGTTGGGGAACTCCCGGGATCCGTGCGATTCGGTCGTCTAGAGTCTTCATATGTTCATTAACGGCTTGCTGTATGAGGGCCTGGAGGTCGGCCGAAGCCGTCGTCTGTGGATGGAATGCTCGAGCCCCGAGAAGCTCGGCTACAGATTCGGCAAGTTAGTCGTGACGAGAGTGACCGGAGGGGTCTGAAACATACCAGTGTGCTGGGAAGCACTGGTCTCCACTGCGGGTGTCATGTCCACTCCATCCAAATCGAGTCGTGTGGATAAACCTTCCGTGTTGACCACACGTCTTGAGCCTCTGGGGATTCATATGGACGATTGTACCTGTGATATTAGAAACTCGTTTTCATGGGTTAGTCGAGCGATTTCAGATTCAGATTGAGCACTTAGCATTTCAGTCCTGGTATGCTGTTGGACTAGTTCTTCTTGAAGGACGTTCATGGCTTTTGCAAGTTCTTGTATTTGTGAATCCGCAACTGGCTGGGCGTTGGCGTTTTCTCCCTGATTTTCGATTTGAACGTTGTCCTAGGCTGGATCTTCGACGGGGGTCACGGGATTTCCTGAGCCAGTCATGATGAGGTGAATCTCGAATTGATGATTGGATCGTCGATTGGCTAGATGCCCCACGGTGGGCGTCAAATTGTTTTGGGCGAAAAAGATCGAACCGACTTGAATCGCTTAAAGAAGGGCAACTAGACAACAATTAGATTGACAATATCTAGATAATCTAAATCAACTAGAGATGTAAACAAAATAAGATTAAAGGAATGCAAAGACTGGCTTCTCTCCTCTAAATAAGAGGTCGGTTGAATCAAAGGAGATGGACGTCGGTCGTTTCAGTACTAGAATGCGGATTCGAACTAGAGAATTCAGATGAATGCAAGTAGGAGAGTAGTTGTCTGTATTATGTTCAATTCGTGTCCCTTTTACAATGATCTCTAACCCCTTTATATACACACTCGATTTCCCAAAGATCTAGCTAAACTAGCCGTTTTGCCTCCGTGATCTTCGCTCACTAGCTTTTATTGCCAGATTGCCATGATCTTGTGGTATTTATGGTTTGATTACGTGGGTTTATAAGTGCTATATGGAAGGATATATCAACCTCCATGATCTTGGATTTAGTAACGTCTCCGATCATGTCGTTGTCGTGATCTCTGCTTGTCGCTTAATCACCAGTCGCTTCAAGACGAAAAGATCACTTCAGCCACTGGACCACTTCCTTTGAGAGTCCATTAAGAGTGAGGCCCAACAAAAACTAAAAGCTAACTTTTAAGTATATAAATATATTTAACTTTTACAATTTGTCAAATAGACCACTTTATATGGCATTCCATATATCATGATTCATGACACATAAATCATCGTTGTTTCATTACTTAACTATCACTCTAAAATTTGAATTATGTGCAACAAGTACTCGCTCCATACTCAAAACACCTTTAAAGATGATTTGGGGTTAAAATTCGAATTTTGAAAGAGAATAATCCGATAAATATTTTTCTACATGCATACTAATAGTTGGAAGTAAGTAAATCTGATTTGCCCAATGAGTTTCTATCCTAAAACCAATTGACAATTGGAAAAGTAACCCACCAATTTATATATTATGTCTTTTATTCTCAAATTTTAAATATGAGATGTTAATATTCTAACACGCATCCGCAGGCCGCAAGTGCAACTGTCTTTGTTTGGTTGACTCTTGGATAAACGAGTGTGAGTGAACATTTCTCTCTCTCTCTCTCTCTCTCTCTCTCTCTCTCTCTCTAGCCAGACCCAATCATCCCAATAATCGGACCAAGACCGAACCCACACTGATAACATATGAATGTTTATGGGCCCAATAGACTGGGGCGGGAACGTGCGAACGCATATGCATAGATAAACCCAGTACATAAGCCAGTAGGATTCCATCCTAAACCAATTGACAATAAGAGGAGTAATCCGCTAAGGTTATATACTAGGCATTAATATTCATCCACTTTCGAAGTGTGATGGACTTTATGTTCCAACACTCCCCCACAACCGCAAGTGCAACGAGCAAACAATTGGCCTTATCTAGTTGACCCTTGTTGGGAGAAGAGATCATGTTGGGCCACAACCACCAAGACCGATATATAAGTCCAGTGATGTTCCATTCTTAAACTAATTGGCAATAGGAGGAGTAACCCACCAACTTATATATTAGGCCTTTTATTCCCAACTGTATAATGTGGCGTGTTAATATTCTAACACATCCCCGCAAGTGCAACAGACTTTGCCTGGTTGACACTTGGATAAACGAGTGTGGGTGGGCACTCTCATTCTCTTTATAGCCAGACACAATCAACCTAAGAAACGGACCTAGGACCGAACCAATTCTGATATCTTGTGAATGTTTTTGGGCGCATAGGTAGGTAGGTAGATTGAGGTCGTGGACGTAGGAGCGCACATGCACATTAAGCCCAACACATAAGCCAAGTGATGTTTTTTCTTAAATCGATTAATAATAGGAGAAGTAGTCCATCAACTTATATCTTTGACCTTTTATTCCCAAATTCTTGATGTGGGATGTTAATATTCTAATAATGTTTCTACTTTTTTATCATCCTTGGAGTTAGGGTCCGTAGAAATTGATGTAGCGTCTAACTTCAGCATAACTGAGTGTTGGAGTAGGTGTTCCAAGTTCGACCAACTCCAGCCCCTGTCTAGGACCCAGTAATTTTTGACCCGACAATTCAGTTGGTATTCTGCAATTCTACTGATCATCACATCCATTAGAGGCACATCTAAAAGACATTTATCCTTCCAGAAGAGGATCGGATCGTGCACCCATTACCTAGGTTCTAATGTTTTTTTGTTTAGAACTTTCTTCACACCTCTGTTGATACTCGTCCATATGTGGGAACCTGATTTCGGAATAGGTCTCAGGTGGCGCACATATTTGCTACTGTAGCCGAGTACCAGAGACTGTCCCTCTTCCAAAGAGCTCTTCATCCTAATTTTCCCACCAACGAAGGGTTAAACTCCTTCATTGATTTAATTCCAAGCCCACCATCCTTCTTTGACTTGGTTACCTCTTTCCAAGCATTAGGGTGCATCTTTCTATGCCCTTATGATTATCCCCAAATAAAGGATATGCAAAGTTGGTCAATTCTTTCACAAACCGACTGTGGGAGGATGACTGTCGCCATGGTGTACACTGGGAATGAACTGACATTGACTTTGTTGAGTAATTCTACATGCGAAACCGAGAACCTTCCTTTTCCATCCATTGAGTCGTTTAGAAATTTTGTCAAGAATCAGGGCAAAGTGTTCTTTCTCCACTCTAGAATGACGAATTGACATTCCAAGGTAAGTCCCAAGGTCGTCAGTAATCTAAAATCCACTCTCCTATTGGATTCTATCTCTCAGTAAGGGACTAACGTTTAGTGAGTAGAAAAATTTAGATTTACGGGCACTCACTTTTTGGCCTGAAGCGGAGCAGAATACGTCAAGACAAGTTTTGTTCACTCGGATTTGGGCAATCGATGCTTCGACAAAGAGTATAATGTCGTCCGCAAAGAAGGTATGGGATAGTCTTGGCCCATTTCTTGTGAGATTGTTGGGTCTCCACTTCCCCTGCTCAACGACATTGAGTATCAAGTGGCTTTGTCTTTCGATACACAACACAAAAAGGTATGGCAAAAGTGGGTCTCCTTGGAGGAGGCCACGGGCTAGGAAAAATGATTGACCAAGTTCCTCGTTCCAAAAAAGTTGGAGCTTCGTAGTACCAATACATTCGCTTAATCAACCTATCTAGTGACTCGAGAAGCCTGCAATTCTGACCGTCTCTTCCACAAAGTCCCATTGAAGCCTATTGTAGACCTTTTCCAGGTCCAACTTCAATATCATCTGTTGGGCCTAACATCACCCTTGGAAGATGGATCGAGCAAAACGGGCCCAGGCTCAAGACATATCAGAGGAACAGGGGAGAGTCCAGAGGAGGCGTCGAAGCTTCTCTGGTCGAACACTATCCGACAGGTCGCGAAGATCTCGCAGAGCATTAAATGCTTAGATTGAGCAACGGCCACAACATTCAAACACCACCGTAATTGCAACAATTAATGGCAGAATCCCTGCAATCACTCCTGGCGTTGAAGATACGATAGGATTAAATCATAAACGGTAAAAAGGAGAAGGACTTACCATATATGGGGGAGGAGAAGATAAAGAAGGGACACTCATACGATTACGTTACACACTCACTCGAACTTGCTCTGAAAGAAAACGGAGACACACTTGCTCTAGCCTAGCTCACCAGGAGTCAATCACGCCTGTTTTCCGCCGGTCGAAACCTAGAAGTCACCGGTCGAGTTCAATAAAATCCCTTGTCTTACTACGATAAGTTGTACCTCCATTCAATTCGATCAATACTATATCTAATAAAATCATCTCGCTATTTCATATTTTCTTTTTACTCGTTGATTATCTACTTGGTTTGGATTGATTTCTATCACCCGATCGACTAGTTACCCCGTCTAAGGCGATTTAGGTCGTCTGATCTTTTCGCCCCAAAACAATTTGGCGCCCACCGTGGGGCAACTTGTCGATCACCCTTTCGAAACTTTCCAACCATGACTATCGACCCACCTACCAACACTGAAGAACCGCGTCTCGAAGACGAAACCCAAGCTCCAGGAAACACGACCGAAAATCCTACTCCAACCCAATTCCAAGAGCTTTCCCAGAAAATGACCGCCCTGTAAGAGGAACTAGCCCAGCAACGCCAAAAGACCGAAACCCTAGCTGCCCTATCGACCCAATCCGAGGCCGAAATCGCACAGCGAACTCGTGAAAATGAGTCTCTTAAGTCGCAGGTACAATCAATGGCCTCAGGGTCCACTAGTGGAAAAAATCCTTATAGAGGCGGGCCTTTGGATACTTATTGAGGCGAACACCGTTCGCTTTAACTAAGGGGGCTGCAACAAGTGGGGACACTTTTTGAGGCGGACATTTTACGCCTCTAAAAGGACCTTATTGAGGCGGACCTCCGAAGCCCGCCTCAACAAGTCCCTCACTTTGGCGCCAAAATGAGGGACTTGTTGAGACGGGCCTCTATAAGTAAACACTTGTTGAGGCGGGCCTCTATAGGCCCGCCTCAACAAGTCTCTATGTACTTATAGAGGCGGACCCCGGTATTTCGAAATAACCGGGGTCCAGGATCTTTTTTTTTTTAAAAAAAAAAACGGGACCTCGGTTTTTTGTAATACCGGGGTCCCATTTCTTTTTTTTTTTAAAAAATCAGCTCAAATCATCTAAAGCTTCAACAAAATACAGGAAGCTCATACCCTGCACATATAAACTATATCACCTGAATTGAATGAATAGCTAAAACATAGTGTACAAGAAAATACAGGACCAGTCTACTGAACACTGCAACAATACAAAGGAATATTGCCAAACTAGCCCCTACAGTTTTTTAAAGGAAGAAAGAATGTCTAAACAATAGTAATACGGATACTTTACTCTCCAATCACCAGAAAAAAAAAGCAACAACTTACACGTATAAGACACTACCTAAATGTTATCTACTACATTATCTTAAAGATGGATTGCAGTAACTTCTTTAATAATTTCACAACAAAGCAGACAACTAGAATAACCTCCAAGCTTTTGAGCCTCAGCAATCACATGAAGAGAAAGAGTTGTTTTTCCAGATGCGACCATAAATCTCCACAACCCACCCCTGTCAAGATAAAAACCTCTACAAGATCAGAAGCATGAGGATATATTATCACATTTTTGAATTAAGTAGTTGTAGAAAAATCTAGCAAAAGACAGAAGTGAAATGAAGAAAAGAGGGACAAATTGGGGCTATTACAGTAAATATCTGCATAATAAAAGATATGTTGTGTGTGCACTTGTCAATCAACTCCTCAGAGTTTAGGCTACAGAACAAACACACTGTCTAGAGTCACATATAGGAGGATACAAAATTTCAGAAGATACCTTTGCAAGTCCACCAATACCTAATGCTATATCCAGAGCAAATGATCCAGTTGAAATTACAGGTACATGTCCGGGGGTGGGGGATCGACCAAGCAACATAATAGACCCCTTCCCAAATGACTTATTAATTTGCTCCAGGGCTAATTGTAGAGCCAAATCTTTCTTGGACATATTTTCGTCATTTGATTCACTTTCATTTGATTTTGAACTCTTCCTACCTACAAAGATGGAAGTCATACAGAATAAGAAACATTCATCTGAACAATCAATAGTACAACATCAGTTCCTCTTGTGACTCATTACACAAAAGCTGGATATTTAGTAGTTGAATATGAACACATGTTTAATTAACAAAATGGATAAAGTAGATGATAAAAACAAACGCATACAAGGATGGTGCTACCATATCTACATTTCTTCGATAATAGTTCTAAGTTCTAACTGCTAAATAAACAATGTCGACAAGTAGATAAAACAAATTTTAAGAAATATTCATCAAAAAAGTGAAGCAAAAGATGTGCAATACTGACTGTAAGTCGTAACAAGTACTGACCTGTATACGTGCTCCAGATTTGCTCTGCATGCTTTTAATAGTTTCACTACCTTTACCAATAATCAAAGCAACCTGAAAAAAAAGGTTTAGCACTTGCTATCAGCTTTTAGCTCCACCTAAAAGATGGTTACACCACTACACATACCTTGTCACTAGGAACTTTCATTACGAACTGTTCACCTCCAGATTGGACGAGATTAATTATGAGATTTCCGGATGAACCATCTAAATCCCCGCTGCATCTGTCTGTACAGTACACAGAGACAGTCAACTATTTTGCATCATAGATAAGATCATGGCATAATAGAGTTTAGCCTCACAACATTCACCTCTGCTATCACTTCATTAACTAGCTGTTCAGCTCTATTGATTTGTTCTGCTATCCCCATCAGTTCGACCTCCCTTGTCAATAAAGTTGGATCAACATCCGAGTCTCTGGTTATTTGGATTCTAGCACCTGAGCGATGCTGAAGATTTTTTATCATATCTCCACCTCTACCAATGATCACACCAACCTGTTCGCAAACCATATCAACATGAGGAACCTTAGAAAAGAAAAATCACCGTTTTATTTCAGAGAAATCAGAAGATCATGTATATGGCATCTCAACCAACCTTTCCATTCGGAATGTGAATTTTCTTGCTTGTACCTTGTGAGCCATTGTATTGGCCGGTTTGAGCAGTAAATACTGAAATATGTCTAAGAAAAAATCATTGACGGAAGATGCTTTTTTGTATATTGACTTGCATGCATCACATGAAAACGTTATTATTATTGTTATTTTCAGAGGTATGGAGGAAATGAGATGAAATGGAAGATCAATATGTCAATTTCATATATATAATATGACTAGAAAGAGTTGAAGTTCATCACAAAAAAAGGCAGTACAGAGAAAAGGAAAACTTGATAGTACACATACTAGAATCATACATCATCAGGAAAGAGATAGCAAGGGAAACTATATGATACTGTTGATAAATATATTATCGCATGCAAGGAACGTTTCATGGAGAGAGATATCACCACAGGAAAGGATGTTGCCAGTGAAATATCCACTCAACTACACATATGCATGTTGCACAGCAATGTGATGGACCATCAAAGCGTAAAGTGATTTTCCCTTTCAAGCTTCCTTCTCATGATATGAAATTATCTCCCTGGCTAATAACAACCAATTTCAGTCATAGCATGAACATAAATGATAAAAACCCTAATTTTACCCCAACATTTTTTGCAAAATGATAAGTCCAACAATGATAACTCCACAAACAACAAATCCAGGTTGCATTAAAATGAGAGGACGGAAATTTCACCAGGGTAGGAGGGCTGGGATACGGCGGAGTTAGCATAGGCGGCATCGGGCGAGTCGAACCGAGGGCGCTTATGCTCGGCAGCGGTGTTGAGTCGAGCAGCCACTTCGAGAACTTTCTGCCTCGCGAGTTCAAAGTCCTCCACAATCTTCCTCTTGGTACCCTATGAACTTAGGGTTTGCTCCTGCCCAGCACCTTCCATTTCTCTGCTCGCTTCCTCCCTCGGGGACAAAACTCTTACTTGCCACCAAGATTCAACACACGGAGCGCAGAAACAAGCGTAAACGAGAGAGATGAAGATGAAGGAAGACGAATTACTTGGCTCCCATTAGTAAGGACTAATGACATTGGATATGGAAGAATCGCAGCGGAGATTTAGATATGAGAGAGACACTGGGGTTGATAGAAAGAGAAGGGTTAGCAAAGATCCGAAGATGGCTACGTTACGACGTCGTCTTGAACATACTTACATGCCCGCCTCTATTGAACATACTTGTTGAGGCGGGCTTTATTAGAGGCCCGCCTCAACAAGCTTTAATTGAGGCGGGCTACTTGGCCCACCTCAATTAGTTAGTATTAGAGGCGGGCCTTACCCTGGCCCGCCTCTAGTACTTTAGCGGGAAATGTTTTTTCGGATACTTGTTGAGGCGTATATTAATTTGCCCGCCTCAAAAGATGTTTTTGAGGCGTATAAATTAATTATCCGCCTCAAAAACCAAATTAAGTGATTGCCTAAGTCGTTGTTGAGACGTTTTGAACTATGTACGCCTCTAAAAGGGAGCCTCAAAAAGTGTTTTTTCCACTAGTGGTCTAGGAACATGTCCATCCATAGCAGCGTCCGAACGCGCCTCGATATGGATAGCATCGAGTCGACACCTGCGAGCATACGACGGCCCGGACACACAGAGGGTATATCTTGAATTCCTTTTGCTAATCCGTTTTCGACTAACAATGTCACCTTTTCCACACCGATCGGGTCGGCAGGGGCCCGAATCGACGAACCGTAGGTTACCAATCCGCCAGATGTCCTAGCTCTTTTCCAGCAGACGCTCGACTGACACATGAAGACGATCGACGATCGCTTCAACAGACTTCCAGGAGTCCCACAACCAATCGAGAGAGAAGCGTTCGGCAGATTCGAAGAATCCCCGTTCGTCGAAGAAATCGCTAGGGTCGAGATCCCCAAGAAGTTTCATCTCCCCAATATGGCGACATTCGACGGCACCAGCGACCCAAATGACCATATCTCTCTCTATAAACAAAAACTAATGGCTGCATCTGTTTCAAGGGAGAGCCGCGAGGCCGTCATGTGCAAAAGCTGGCACGACCCTCGTCGGTCCCGCACTAACTTGGTTTATGCGTTTGCCTCAGGGAATGATTTCATCATTTGCGGATTTGGTCAACTCTTTCAAGAGTCAGTTCGCCAGCAGTCGGAGGCTCGAGAGACAATCGAGTGACCTCTACCGAGTCACACAAAGGTATAACGAACCTCTCCGAAATTACCTCAATAGGTACAATAAAGAGAAAGTGGCGATCCCCCATTGCGACGTCACCACCTCCATTGAAGCCTTCCGACAAGGTCTGGTCAAAGACATCAATCACTACAACGAGATCACCAAGTACCCGTGTAGAAGTTTTAAAGATGTCCAGGCCAAGACCATGGTCGAGGTAAGATTGGAAGAGGACCGTGAGTCGCGTAAAGCCTCACACGGACCCGATCCATCTGATCGTAAAAATCCCTCCGACAACCGTCGAGACAGACGTCCTCACCCCTATTCTCGTAATCGAAACGAGCCGAACCAGGTAAACTCTTTCCAAGACAGGTCACAGGATTGAAGAGACGGTCCGGCGTTGCCTCATAGGGTCCAATCTTATAACTTCAACGTTTCCGTGTCGGAGCTCGTCAAGAGTTTCGACAAGTATGGAAAAGAGGTAAGATGGCCCCGAAAGAGCGATCGACCGGACGTCAAGAAGGACATGAGTCGATGGTGCGAGTTCCATGGCGACCAGAATGACCGACGAGTGCATTGCCCTACGAAAGGAAGTCGCTAGGCTGCTCGCACAGGGGCTCCTATGCGACGTAATCTCGGAGCGGGGAAAAGCCATCATGGAACGACGAGATCAGGTAAAACAAAAGAAACCCACATATCCCATCCATACAAAAGTTGTCAATACTATTTCAGGTGGTTCGGACATATGTGGAAACACATACTCCGCGGCTAAACGGCATGCAAAGGAAAGCAAGGGCGATAAACCCGAGGCATCAAGATTCAAGCTAAGAAAGACCTCCGACCTTCCGACGGTCACATTCGACAAGTCCGACTCCGACGGGTCGGATAGCCATCACGATGGTCTGGTAATCTCTTTGTCCATTGGTAATTGCTTAATACGAAGAGTAATAATCGATACAGGGAGTTCAACCAATCTTTTAACCCTCGACGCCCTTAAAGAAATGGGTCTGACTGAGAACGACTTAATCAAAAAGTCGACCCACTGGTCGGGTTTAGCGGTGAGGTTAAGCATACGACCGGCGAAATCATTCTAACCACCTACGCTGGAGGAGTCAACCAACAAGTGAAATTCTTAGTCCTGGATTGTCCGTCTCCCTATAATTGTATTCTTGGCAGGCCATGGATACACGCTATGAAGGCGGTACCCTCGACGTATCATCAAGTCATCAAGTTCCCCACTGAATGGGGAGTCCAAGAAATCAAAGGAGATCAAAGGACCGCTAAGGAGTACTACGTCGCTTCTATGAAGAGCGCAGTCGAACACAAGACCACATAGCAACCACAGAGCGGCGAAGGACCTAGTCGGTACGTCGAACCAGAAATGGAAAAGCTCGACGAGATCGTACTAGATCCTTCAAAGCCAAACCAAACGGTAAGGGTCGGGTCGGACCTGGACGACTCGACCAGACAACAACTCCTCGATTTTCCCAAGACCAATACCGACTGTTTTGCATGGTCGCATGAGGACATGGTCGGAATATCTCCAAATATTATTACTCATAAATTAAATGTAGATCCATCTCATCCCCCTGTCAAGCAGAAACGCAGGAAGTTCGCCCCCGAGCGGAACAAGATAGTCGACGACGAAGTCAAAAGCTTATTAGAAACAGGGAAGATAAGGGAGGTCCACTACCCCGAGTGGCTGGCCAACATAGTCGTAGTCCAGAAGAAGAATGACAAGTGGAGAGTTTGCATCGACTTCACAGATCTCAACAAAGCTTGCCCTGAAGACTCGTTCCCACTTCCCCACATTGACTCCATGGTCGACGCTACGGCAGGACATGAAATGCTTACCTTCATGGACGCTTTCAGTGGCTACAACCAAATCCTCATGGAACCCGAAGATCAAGAAAAAATGGCATTCGTCACTAGTCAAGGTATCTATTGTTACAAAGTAATGCCTTTTGGTCTAAAAAATGCAGGGGCTACCTATCAACGACTAGTCAACAAGATGTTCAAAGACCAGATTGGGGACACGATGGAAGTCTACATAGACGACATGTTGGTCAACTCAAAAAAGAAATAAGATCATATAGACCATCTTCGCGACAGCTTCGAGGTGCTAAAAAGGTACAACATGAAACTAAACTTACAGGTCGGATAGCAGCCCTGAATAGATTCATTTCAAAGTCGTCCGACAAGTGCAAACCCTTCCACGACGCTCTCAAGAAGAACAAGTCCTTTCAGTGGACGGAAGAACACGAGGCAGCGTTCCAAAACTTGAAGGAATACCTGGCCAGTCCCATGCTACTAACCAAACCTAAAGGCGATGAGCCCTTATTTCTATATCTAACAGTGTCAGAATCAGCCGTAAGCGCAGTACTGGTCAGAGAAGAAGATGGCAAGCAGTCACCGATATACTACGTTAGTCGGACACTGTTACCAACAGAAACAAGGTATTCGTCACTTGAAAAGCTCGTACTATCATTAGTGATGGCCTCGAACAAACTCAAACCTTATTTCGAATTCCATACTATTACTGTTCGCACTAATCATCCCATGAGAGCCATCATGAGGAAACCTGAGTTCACAGGACGAATGACCAAATGGGCTATACACCTCAGCGGTTACGACATCGAGTATGAGCCCAGGACAGCGATCAAGTCGCAAGCCTTAGCCGACTTTGTGGCCGATTTCAGTCCGACCCTAGAGCAAGAAGCCACAAGAGAGGCGACACAACTGCTCACAATAGAAGAAACATGCACATGGGAACTCCACACAGATGGTGCGTCAAACGCCAGAGGATCAGGGCTAGGGGTCGTGCTGAAATCGCCACAAGGGGACAAGATAGCTCAGGCCGTAAGATGTGAGTGGGACGCTACTAACAACGAAGCTGAGTATGAAGCGCTCATATTCGGACTCATCCTGGCTCGCGACCTAGGGGTCCGAGAGATCGAAGTCGTTTGCGACTCCCTGTTGGTCGTGAACCAGATACAAGGGTCGTACAGCGCTAAGGACGTCAGAATGATAGCCTACCTGGAGGTAGCCAAGAAGCTGATCGGACAATTCCAAACATTCGACATCAGACAGGTACCCAGGGATCTTAACTCCCAAGCTGACGCACTTGCCAACCTAGGATCCATCTTGGACCCGAAAGAATTTCCATACATACCATTAACACACATCATGACGCCAGCCGTCCCAAGAACACCCGTCGAATCTACCACACCACTAGAAGAGCTCGTCGCCATGGAGATAGGCGATCGACCAAAAGAAGACATCGTCAACACCGACGACGACTGGATGCTACCCTACATCAGGTGGTTAAAGGACGGCAACCTGCCTGACGACAAAACGGAAGCAAAAAGGATCAAGGTATAAGCACTCTCTTTCGATATCATAGATAACATCTTGTACAAAAGGTCTGTCACAGGGATACTCCTACGATGCATTAATACTCCAGAAGTCGGACGCATCTTGCAATCGCTACACGAAGGAGAATGTGGAAACCATACCGATGGACGAAGCCTCTCGGGGAAAGCCCTATGAAACGGATACTACTGGCACACGATGAACAAAGACGCTATGGAATACACCAAGAAGTGCGACGCCTGTCAGCGGCATGCACCCGTCCATCATCAACCTTTAGAGCTCCTCCACCCGACTCTGGCTCCATGGCCCTTTATGAGGTGGGGAATGGACATCGTCGGGAAGCTCCCGCCCGCATCGGGTCAAAGAGTCTTCTTCTAGGCCATGACGGATTACTTTTCCAAGTGGATCGAAGCCGAAGCCTACAGAGAGGTAAAAGATCAACACGTCATTTCATTCATAAAACGCAATATCCTGTGCAGATTTGGCATCCCATCAGAAATCGTGTGCGACAATGGCTCCCAATTCATCAGTCATAAGACTCGAGCCTTCTGCGATCGATGGAACATCAAGTTGGTCACGTCCATACCTCGGTATCTGCAATCCAACGGACAAGCCGAATCCAGCAACAAAATCATCATCAATAACCTCAAGAAACGCCTCACTGGGGCTAAGGGCAAATGGGCAGACGAACTCCCATTCATTCTCTGGTCTGACAGGACTACTCGTAAAAATGTGACCGGACAATCACCTTTCTCTCTCGTCTACGGGAGTGAGGCAGTCATTCCGGCCGAGTTACCGGTCCCGACCGCCCATTGCAACCTTCAGACAAACGAGCAAAATGATATCGAACTGGCACACAACCTGGACACAATGGACGAGATCAGAGAAAGAGCCCGAATCAGGATGGTCAAGTCCTAACAACAGGTCGCAAGGAGTTACAACAAGAACGTCCGGATCAAGGCATTCAAAGTCGGAGATTGGGTCCTCAGGAAAACTTTCCAGAATACCAAGAATCCATCCGACGGAAAGCTCGCACCACATTGGAAAGGACCCTACCTAATCACCGAAGTGGTCGGACAGGGAGCATATCAGTTGGAAGATAAAGACGGTCAACCAATCCCGAGAAGTTGGAACAAGGCACACCTAAAGCTATATCATTTCTGAGCCAACAAGGTAAAACATTATATAACTTCACACATCGCTCATTATCGCATATACATCTCTATTCTTTAAACAACTAGCATGTGACACTAAGTGAGGACTTCCTCCTTACAAAAACACGAATGCAGAACAGCATTGACGTATACATTGGATCAGTCATCCACAAAAAGCGCTTACATTACATCTACACGATCGATCGGAACACGGGGAGATGAACAACACAGGCACGTCGGCACACCGCCTGCCTTATACAAAACATAAGGTATGACACCTTATTACATTTACACAATAGAAACATATTGCTTACCTTCCCGACATAAAGTCATGACTAACACATATACCAACATTTACAAGCCTTCTCTACACACATACATACGGCGAGCCCCACTCGACGGAGCACACGGGTGAAACCGACATACAAAATATGCAACGTCATCGACGATCTCCATGAAAGTCTGATGACATAAACGAAACAAACGGACATACAATTCTATATGTAAAAGCAGATTGCATCAAATAAAAGCACGGACATTTTTATACAAATGCGCGACCCGCGATGGTAGACGGGTCGCCAAAACATATTGTCTGCCTACATACCTGTAGGACTTCATCAACATTCACTTAAAAATATTCTGCGACCCGCGATGGTGGACGGGTCGCCAAAAACACCAAATATCCAAACCCACACACAAGTGGGACAACAAGTCAAACTACGCAAGAAAAATAAGTCATGCATCAGGGACGACGGCACTACCTTCAACAGGGGCTGGCTCCAGAGAAGCTACTCCATCAACCGGCTCGACATCGCCGGAATGGGCCTCGTCCTCGCCAACGCCCCCATCCGCAGCTTCCTCTCCGACGCCAGCCAAGCGGAAGAGCTCCTGACCAGGATTTCCCTTCGGGAACATGGAGTCTAAAGTCTCCTTCTCTGCCTTCAGATCCCAGAGCTCATGCTTGCCATCGTCAAACTCTTCTATCATTTCGACACGCGACTTCAATGCATAAAAAGCACCGACGTCGCCTGCGATCTAGTCAGCTGCGATTTGAGCCTGCTTCACCTCTCCCTCGACGCCTAATCGGCTCTCTTCAAACTCTTTCCGGCTTGCGACCAACTCCTCTTGACAACTCTTCATCTCCCTGGTAAGGCGGTGCTCAGTCTCTCGACAACGACTCTCTGCTCCCTCTAGCTTGGTCCTCAAGGACGCAAGGGCAGACTCTGACCTAGCAGCCCTTTCCTCGGCCTTGACGACCATCGTCTTGACACCAGAGTATGCTCCCAAGAGGTACTGAAAAGTCTAAAGCAAGAAAATATAACACGATCAGAAAACACAGTCGACGAAAGAGAAACACAAACGGAGACAACTCACCCTCCACGCGGAACACCCCGCTTCACCAATGCAGTCCAGGGGAGAGATGTCGTCGACCTCCGATTTCAAAGACGGATCCTGGGCGTGAAAGAGGTCGGCAATCGATTGATCGACCGCGCCGATTTTGTCGATCCCTTCAGCGATCGCATCTTTCTTCCTAGGAGGCTCTTCTGCTTTGACATCACCAGGGGAAACGCCCGCTTTCCTCTTTAAGCCACCTTTGACTTGAGGCGCCGAATCCGTCGGAACCGACTTACTCGACGCGATTTTGGCTGCCGCCTTCCTCTACTCGATCAGGCCCTTCCCAGACACTCCCTTCAAACGAGCACTTGCTCGACCACCAGAGGAAGCTAACACGACAGACATAAAAAGATCATAAAGCATGCGACAAAGTGAAGAAGTACAGAGAAAACTCCCAAGGTCGAAAGCTTACCCTTGACGCGAGATGACGAAACAGTCGACATGTCGTCTTGAGCAGCAGGGGATGTCGACAACAGGTTGACGTTGACAAAACTCCTCTCCGACGCCGGAACAGAAAGAACAATTCTGGACAAACCCTCCGACCGAGCGCCCACCTCCAAATCTTCTGCCTCAGGGACTACAAAAAAGAAAAGTTAAAGCAAAGAGTTAAGACGCATAAACAAGCAAAGGAGAGAACAAACACATACTCTCTACTCGCCACTCCGTCAACAAGAACGAACACTCTCACCCCTTCTCCAGAGACAAACGCTCGACAAAAAAGAACTTCAACCCCCATCCGCGGTCATTGACATCAAGATTCTGCACCAAAGGCTTCCGACCCTGTCGAATGCGTAACTGGACACGGGAAGAACTCTTCGACCCAAGGAAATAATTATACCACAAGGCATCAAAATCAAAACCAGCCCCAGATCGGACGTTCACAAGGTCCAAGACCCTGAGAACCCTCCATGCCTGTGGCATCACCTGACATGGCGCCAGCGCCAAAGTGGCCAAAAAATCCCTAACAAGGGGAGAAAAGGGGAACCTGTGACCAATCCGAAATGGATACGCATAAAAACAAACCCAACCCTCATATCGGGCATCGTCCCTCTCATCCGGGTGAGGCAATCTGGCGACCGTTTCCGGGGGAAAGCCTCCAACTTGAAGTATTTGCTCGAGCTCCGCCTGGGACAAAGTACTTGTCAAAGCATCAGACTCCTTCAGAATGAAGAGGGGAGGAGCTTCGCCCTCGCGCGAGTCAGAGAGAGTCTTCGACGACTCAGAGGCTTCACTAGAAACCATCTCAAGAACAGAAAGAGAAGGACATCGAAGAGCTATGGCGAAAAGGGTTGAGAAACCTACCAGAGAAGCTTGCAAGAGAAGAAGAAGTAAAGTCAAATCGCCAAGCGTCTACTCCGAATTTATGGAGGGAGATGATGATCTACAGAGATGTCGCATCGTGCTCCAATCTCCCGCCACGTAGCCCTGGACAACCGCGCCAAAAAAGGATGGTGGAGATCATGGCTAAAGAAGTTGCCTCGGATTTCACCTGCTCGCCTAGCCGAAAGCCGAAAGCAACTTGGGGCTATTGTTGGGCCTATCATCCCCCTTGGAAGATGGATCGAGCAAAACGGGCCCATGCTCAAGACAGATCGGAGGAACAGGGGAGAGTCCAGAGGAGGCGTCGAAGCTTCTCTGGTCGAACACTATCCGATAGGTCACGAAGATCCCATAGAGCATTAAATGCTTAGATTGAGCAACTGCCACAACATTCAAACACCACCGTAATAGCAGCAATTAATGGCAGAATCCCTGCAATCACTCCCGGTATTGAAGATACGATAGGATTAAATCATAAACGATAAAAAGGAGAAGGACTTACCATATATGGGGGAGGAGAAGATAAAAAAGGGACACTCATACGATTACGTTACACACTCACTCGAACTTGCTCTGAAAGAAAACGGAGACACACTTGCTCTAGCCTAGCTCACTAGGAGTCAATCACGCCTGTTTTCCGCCGGTCGAAACCTAGAAGTCACCGGTCGAGTTCAATAAAATCCCTTGTCTTACTACGATAAGTTGTACCTCCATTCGATTCGATTAATACTATATCTAATAAAATCATCTCGCTATTTCATATTTTCTTTTTACTCGTTGATTATCTACTTGGTTTGGATTGATTTCTATCACCCGATCGACTAGTTACCCCGTCTAAGGCGATTTAGGTCGTCTGATCTTTTCGCCCTAAAACATCATCCATCCTTTGTTTCCTATAGTTCACATGCGCATTGAATGCACCACCTCTTGGACCAGTACAATATTATTGGTTATTAGGCGTTCGGGGAGAAATCTAACTTGGGCCAGCCCAATAAGCTTTGGAAGCAATGGTTGGATCCTATTCGCCATCATTTTAGTTATGCTATTGTAGACAACATTACATAGGTTAATCAGGCAGATTGGGTACTAGCATTGGTGCCCATGTTCCAAGTAAACTGTGCTTCTGAGAATGCCATATCAATTAAGTTATGGTTATTGATTGTCTGCAGGAAAATATATGAGTCATCATGGAGGCCTCCACTCCTTCCTTGCCTCTCATGGAGATAGGCGATACAATTGAAATCCCCACCAAGGATGATCTGACCAGGTGAATTTTGCATTGCAGACTGTAATTCTCCCTAAAAAGATTGGCAGCGCTGAACCAAAGGGGGAGCATAGACTGCAAAAAACTTGGGTAGTAATGTTGTTTTTCTCCACTGAAGCATGGATGAAATTCTGATGAAGCACCCCAATTTTCAGGCTAATCTCTTCTTGCTTCCATAGAATCCAGATATGTCTAGAGTACCCAACCACTTCAACTCGAACATTATCAGAAAATGGTATACTTTCACACACTTTCTTAGCATGATCTCCTGAAATCCTTGTTTCAAATAACATCATAACTTTCACTTTATGAACTCGGCACATATATTTAACAGCCTATTCGAAGCCTTCTTTTCCTATACCGAAACAGTTACAAAAAAAACATATCATATCAAACTATTATTGTGGAGTAAACAATCGTCTACCTAATTTCCTTGACCAACTTGGGTCTTCTCTTCCTCCACCATTGGGGATTCCTCGCTGGTTTTAGACTCTGCCTGAGAATCACTGCCTTCTTCCCCTTGGGAGTCAGGCGGTTTCGCCTCTTGTGAGGACGATATTTCCATTAGCCCATCTTCAGCCTTTGATGTCCGCGTAGGAACATCTACGGGGTCTTTTTTTGTCAGGGTCATCAGAGCCCCAAAGCGGATGTGCCCACATGTCCAATTTTTTCCTTTCCTTTTGGTTTGGCACTATTTGTCCCACGAATCATTGCTTCTTTTCTTGTGTTGCTCTATGTGTGTGTAGGAGTGGTCCTTTTCGCTTCTCTATTTCCGGGGTTAGGGTTCCCTTTCCCATGTCCAACCACCATCCAGCCACCGTGGAAACCACGTTTGTGAGTCGTCGGCGATTGGTCCGCCTTATTTGTGGTACCCCCTTCTCTCATCCCCTAAGGTCTAGTCCGTTCATCGCTTTTGAACATTCTAGGTGTGGCCCTCGGATCTCCAGAGGCTCAAAAGGGCAGTGGGTGTTGGTGCCCATAGCGGCCTTCATACTCTATCAAGTATCTTGAATCACTGCATATGGTGCCTTTTAATGGTTTTTCTAGATTTACTTCAACGCATATCCTAGAGAAACGGCCCCGGTTTTTATACATCGTCTTTGGATCAACCTTGATGTGACATATTATTCCCTTGACGATCTTTAGAAATACATTTTCTTCATAGAACATAATAGGGAGATTGGCTAACCTGATCCACGTCGGCGCAGTCTGGGACTACTCGGTGGTTTTGAACAATGGAGACCAAGATTTGATGATTAAGCATCTCCCAAAGATCATCCATGGCCCTCCGGTGAGAGTTGCGAGATAATCCTCCTCCTTGGCAAAACGAACAAGGAAGGGCCCATGGGAAAAATCAATAATCTGCATGCGTATGCAGAAGCTCCAAAGCACCCAGATTTTTCTTGTAAAGACATGGAATGCAACCTGGTTGCCTAACATCTTGACCACCACTGAGATCTTCCAAATGCTAGAGAGAACCTGCATAACATGTTCTTGAATGTGGATGACTGGGTCCCCTTCTTCACCATCAAGAAATGACACCTCAATCTTACTAGTGAGGAAATTCTCATCCAGGGTTGTGTGTTGTTGGGATTGACCTCCCATAACCACAATATCTTCACAAGAGAGATTCTTGTCGAGGGCCCCCCTTGGGGGTTATCCGTTGGAGCTTGCACCGTTAACATCTCATCAGTTTTCGACGGGGGGTTCGAGTTCTCACTAGGGTTAGACGAGAGTGTTTCCATTAGGTTATGCTTTTAGGGATGTTATAATTCTAACACACCCCCGAAAGTGCAACATACTTTGCCTAATTGACTTAAATAAATGGGTGTGGGTGGACATTCTCTTTCTCTTTATAGCCAGACCCAATCAACCCAAGAAATAGACCCAAGACCGAACCAACTCTGATATCTTGTGAAACTTCATGGGCACATAGGTAGGTAAGGTAGATTGGGGTCCTGCACAACGCACATGCGCATACAAGCCCACACATAAGCCCAATGGGGTTTCATCCTAAACCGATTAATAATAAGAGAAGTAGTCCACAAACGTATATCCTAGACCTTTTATTTACAACTTTATGATGTGGAATGTTAATATTCTAACAATGTTTCTACTTTTTTTTTGATAAGGAAAGAATTCGAAATATCAGACATATCCTGGTAGATCGAGAGTCCAAGCGAGGCTCGGAAGTCGGACAAAACCGACATGAAACAAACCAAACAACAAAATGAGTAAAAGGAGAAGCAAACAAGATGAAATGAAGAACTAACATAACCTGGGATGGTCAAAGAGATACACAAACGCGGGTTAGAACGAACAAATTCTAACAAGGCGTATGATGTGCCGCCGGAGAGCAATCTGCAAGGCATTCAACTGAAAATGCGATGAAACACCTGGGCAAAACTCTGACACAAGGAGACCACAAGAACCACAGAACCACAGAACCACGCCTTCGACCTCAACCGAAACAACATCTCGAACCAAAACAAACCAGGGAAAGCCCCACACTGATCATAAGCTTCACAATCAATTTAGAAATATGATGCCTTGATTTTGTTGATAACAACACACATTTTGGAAGGGGTTGTTGCTTGTGAAGCAATCATACATAATCTTGATTGATATTACTTTTTAACAGAGAAAAAAAGTCCTTTTGTTATAGAGATTGTAAATTAATTTTTTCTTCCAAAAAAAATAAAAATATTAATTAATAATTTTTCTTTGTATGAGCTTTGGGTAGGGGTTGCTTGCCCAAGTAAACAAAAAATTATTCACTGTAGGCGGCCCAAGTTCCAACCACGAATTATCTTTGTCCCTTTTTTTTTTCCTATTCAACTTGTACTTTGTTCTTCATTTCAAATTTTTTTCCAATTTTGTTTTTAGGCTTGCATCGCAAGAAGCCAACTTAATTTTTTTCACGGAAATTTCGCCTGATACCCTCGAGGTTTTGCATAATTCGCGAAATACCCAGAGGTTTAAACATTTTCTCGTGGTACCCCTCAACTATGGTCAGAATTTTACCAAATACCCTTCTGTTCACTAACCGTTAGCAAAACGTTAAATAATTTTTTTTAAAAAAATAAACCCTCTGACTTACCCCTCACCCCTTTGAAATTCTAATCTCCCTCAGAGAAGCCATTGGAGAGGAGGCTCGTAACCTTTGAGCGCGGAACCTTCGAGCGGTGGTTGGGTCGTCGCGTGGCTGGGCCGTTGAAGGTGGTGAGGGGGCCACAGTACTCGTTGTTCTTGTTGCCGTTGAGCAGCGACTTGAGGTCAATCCGGCGGCCGTCGTCGGAGATCTGCCAGATTCGGAGGAAGTCGGGCGAAGATTGCGCCAGATATCTCCGAGGAGGAGACGAGGAGGTTACTGTGGAAGACGAGGAGAGCTTGGCGGAAGCCGAGGCGGAGGAAGAGGAGCGGGCCATGGCGGCGGGATATCTGGAGTAAGGCGGCGCCGAGGAGGAGGAAGTCGTCGGCGATCCGAGTCCAGATCTGGAATTCAGGTGGGAGAAGGCGGCGCCAGAGGAGATGTCGGCAGGGGTGGAGAGGTTGAAGGCGGAGATCCGGATCTTCTTGAAATCGCCGGTGAGATTGCTCCACCGCTTGCGGCACTGGACCGGGCCGCAATTGACCTCGTGGCGGCGACAATAGGAGGAGACGGAGGCCCATTTGGGCTCGGGCTGGCCCGACTCCTCCTGGGCGAGCCGGCCTCCCCCTCTGAACCCGGTTCTCGGCGACCCTATCAGCACCAGGATTTCAAGAAGAGCTCAAGCGCCGACGGTGAGCTAGCGGAGGTGGCCGGTCGTCTAGCGGAGGTCGCCGGATCTTTTGCAACTTCAAGTAAGAATGAATTGTGAATTTTGGGATGAAATTGGATTGTAATTGGGGATGAAATTGGATCTTCTACAGCTTCATTGGGGATGAAATTAGGGTTTAAGTTTGAAATTGGATTGTAATTGGGGATGAAATTAGGGTTGAAATTGGAGGGTTGGGGTAAACACCAGCACCAGGATTTCATTGGGGATTGTAATCCGCACCTGCAACTTTCAATTTTTTGTTTTATTTTTGCCTTTTATTTTTTTGTCACTTAACGGATGAGGCAAAAGATTTAACAACTCTTAACGTTAAGGGTATTTGGCAAAAAAATTCAAAACCTCAGGGGTACCATGCGAAAATGTTCAAACCTTTGGATATTTCACGAATTATGCAAAACCTCAGGGTACCAGGCGAAATTTCCGTTTTATTTATTTATTATTGTTATTTCTTTTTCTGTTTTTTTGCAGGTTGTAGGTTTTGAACAAATTGAATGAGGAATTTGTTCCATTGTTCTGTTAGAATTTGTTAGGATAAATCAATTTGATGAGAAAGAGTTCATTAGTATTTGTACTGGAGGATCCTAGAGTTGTTGAAGGAGGTGTTGAACAGGAGGCTATTCCAAAGAACTTGCTTTGGGTTGTCCCGAATTTATTTGATAATGGGTTTCCCCGGAGGTGTTGACGGGGGTTGCCCTGAGTTGCTAAGTGGGTTTGTTCCCATTTCTCTCACAAGAGTGGAAGAGATAGATGAGAGTCCCAAAGAAGTGGTAAATGTTGTTTTTCTGTGTTGTTTAGGTGTTGTTAGTTGAAAGAGAAGGTGGACACCTTCTCAAGGCGAGACTGATCTTGTAGATGCACCGCCGACCGATTAAGTCTCCGAGCCTGCCCAGGCCGATCAGGCCGTAGGTGGTACCGAGAAGAGAGACGGCGACCTCATTGTGACCACCAATGGCGGAACTTGCCCCATTTGTGGATCGGGGTTGGAAACGTTGTCGTGGTAGTAAGATCGGACGAGGGGTTTCATGATCTAAGGGATGCAGAAGGGGTTGTATGCCTTTGAAGAGGTAGATTTGTGTTGTAGCAGTGTGGGATTGAGGGTTGGAGGCGGTGGGTAGGGTTGGGGAAAGGGGTGAGTTTTGGGAGTTTTTTGGGTTCACCGATAGGGGTCAATATCTAATTCGGTTACAAAGATTTCTGATGGTGCTGGGGACGGTGGCTACTCGAAATCGATAAGCTTGAGTTTGCGGTAAGCTAGAATTTTGGAAATATTGAGAACGGCCTTATTGAAAGAGGTCTTTTGGAAATTTGGGTTTTTGTGCTTCTGGAAATTTGAAGATCTTTGCTTTTGGAAATTTGGTTGGGATGTTTTTTGGGTATTCTTTGTTTTCACAACCTTGCATTTTTTTTTTGATAAGGTAAGAATTCAAGTTTTCAGGACAAACCCCTGATAACTCGAGAGGCCGAACAACCGGCGAAACCAAACAACAACAACGACAAACAAACAACAAAAACGAAAGCAAAGAAAGGAAAAGTAGACACAAACAAAAATAGTAAACAACTGAAACAGACAAACCAAAAGCATAACAAAGAGAAAGTCTCCAAACATGGGTTGAAAAAACTCCAACAAGGTCGTTTGAAGCAGCCGGAAAGAAGAGAAATGACACAATCTGATGGCAAATCGTCAGTAGACACCACCAGGGATCACACAATCACTGTCAAATCTCGAACCGAAACAACAGTCTCTCATCAACCCAGGTCACCTGCACAGTCGAGAACCAACACCAACAAACAACAGAAAAAAAACAAAGGAAGGGGGGGGGGTCAGAGGGGGGCGAAGGAAACAGAACTGGAGGGGAAGGGGGAAACAGAGAGGGAGGTGAGGAGGGGAATCCAGAGAGGGAGGCAGGGGGATTGGGTTCAAGCACGAGGGCGAGGGGAAGACAAGAAGGGCGAGGGGAAGACAGGGAGGCGGCGACAGGGTCAGGGGAAGACATGGAGGGAGGCGGGAGGACAGAAACGAGGTCGGAAAGGAGAGGGCGAAGCCGGCGAGGAGGGCCGAGAGGAGGTCGGAGGACGGGCTGAGGATGGCGGAGGGCGGGCTGAGGATGGCGGAAGGCGGAGAGGAGGGGGTCGGGGAGGAGGGCGGAAGGCAGGCCGAGAGAGAGGCGGCGGCGGCGGGCCGAAGAAGGAGGACGGATCTGGGTTCTCCCGGCAGCGACCGGTCCGGGCTAGGAGAAGCAAGGACCCGGCGGCGTCGGGCTCCAAGGCGGGCCGGTGAGGCGGAGTCGGTGAGGCAAGTCGGTGAGGCGGAGCCGGTGAGGCGGGCCGGAGAGGCGGGCCGGTGAGGCAGAGCCGGTGAGGCGGGGCTGGTGAGCCAAGGCCTTCTAGGGCCGGCGCCCCTCATGGGAGCCATTGAAGCTTTTTGCCCGTTGAGAGCTTTTTTCGAGATCTTCCTCTTTTAAAATTAAATTGTTCTTTTTAAGTTGGGGTATTCTTTGCTATTGGAAAATAAGGGATATCTTCTATGAACCATGGATGTAGAGCACTGTAAAGACTGTGTACGGTCTCAGGGGTTAGGCTTATTTTATTGTTGAAGGTGGAGCATGGCAAGGTAGTGGGTGGTGTTTATTGTTTGTGGGTTTTGGCCTTTCAGTGGTGGTGATTGTTGATCCTACTTGTGGTTAGTTATAGAAGATGGCAGATTGATTTCAAAGCCAAGTTAGAAGTTGATGAGTGTTTTTCCGGAGATTTTCAGTAGTATTCCATGGAGGATTATCCAATGGTGTGGATGGAGGATGTCCAAGTAATAGTATGAATGGGGTGTTGCCCCTTAATTTTCATGGGAGGCTGTCCATAGAGTTTTGGGGGTTTTTAGAGAGAACCTTCTCTCTAAGTCCCAGCAGGATGATCAAAATTGGAGCTTTTCTCCATGAAGATATAAAGCCGTATTTTAATTATACAATGTTTCTACTTTTGTATCAACTACGGGTTTGTTTAACAAAATTTTTTATAATAACTTTTTTACTTATAATGTATTTTTTGTCAAAAGATAGTTTCTAAATTTTAAAATTTTAAAATTTAAATGATATTAAAAATGTAAAAATAAGTATTTTAACTAATAAAAATTTTATAATAAATTTGGCAAACAAGCCCAACATTCGTCTCAAATCTTCTTCGACTCTATTAGACACTACTAGACCTGTCAAAAATCGACTTGACCCGAACTTTTTGGGTCGAGACCCGACCCAAATGTCACTGGGTTAAGAAGGACCCGAATTCGACCCGAACGTGAATTCGAGCTTCGCGGGCCCCACCATTTATTTTATTTTATTTCATTTATATTAAATATTTTAATATGCTTTATTAAATAATTAAATAATAATGATTTTTTTTAAATTATAAAAAACAAGCATTTTTTGATCCGTTGGGTCGACCCAAATCCGAGATAAACCCGTTTGACCCGATCAACCTGAATATTTTAACGACCCAATCGACTCCAACCCATTTTAACCCGAATTCAACTTGACCCGACCTTAATCTGACACGCCTGACCCAATTAACAGGTCCAGACACTACTATCATTTATATTTGAGTCCTACTTTGATGTATTCTATTGAAACATCATAACCCCTGTTTTTTTCGAGTTTTAATCTGTTGAGAAGTGCGTGCTATGATTTTAATCTGTTTTGTTTTGATTTGTTGATAGAACTCGCTTCACAGAGCATATACAAAGGTAGAAGCTACGAGTTTCTCCATTTCAAAATGAAAGAAGTAAACTAAAAAAGAAAATGGGTTATGTCATAAAATTCTACTTTAGTTCTTATGTTAGTATGTTCTTCAAGTGACTAGAACAAGAACTAATATAATTATTGTATGATACATTCCCCTACAATTTCCTTGTAAATGTTCTTAGAGGCGGATGCAAAGAGTTAACATAAAAACATTATTATGAGAAACTCAACCGTTGTCATTCAACCATACAATTTATTTTAACTACACTACATAAAGATATTATGAATACTTAACGTGAAAGCCTTTATCGTGAAACGTATCCGAGATGCATTCATAGCCGAAATAGCATGACGTCTGGGATGAGGATATACGTGTGTAGTCGGCCTGATATATGAACCAACCAAGATACTCCTCATCCATATCATAATCAGCAACCGCCGGTAGGCTAGCTAATACCTCAACGCATAGATGCTCATCCAAGCGATCCCAACCGTCCCATACGTCAACGAACTCAAGCTAGTAGGCTTCCTTTCCTTTGCCGCTGATGGGACGAGACACCACTCTCGGGCGTATTGGGTCGAGCGGCCTGCTCTGGACCCGTCCAAGCCGGCGTACCACACGATCGGGCATACACGGCTTTGTAATCTTATGGAACTTGATCGTGCCTCGATACGTAGACTGTTACACCCCCGAATTATGTCGGTAGTGCTACACGCCAGTGACTTCAGACTTAAAAGTCAAAACCCACCCTAGGCTTTAATCTGAACAATTATGCTTAAATAAATAAACATTTAATAATAAAAGAGTAGCGAAAGACTTTTGAAATAAATATCAAATATTTATTAATATTCTCCCCGTAAATTGAGGAGATAAGTTTTACAAATGATACTGAAATTACAGCAGAAGACTTTAAATAAACTTAATTACATGAATAAGATATAACAATTTCACTTATTACATTAATTAGGAAATTAAATCTTATATTCAAACAACCTTAAAAATTCTTCAAAACTAAACTTCAAGTAGTCTAAGACCAACAACTGATGTGCCGTATATGGATGAATGACACCAGCCAACCATGAAAGGAAAAGAAACGGTTGACTGGTGTCATCCGTTCCTATATGGAACATCAGTTGTTGGTCTTAGACTACTTGAAGTAACAAATCGAAGACAAAGGCTTGGAGTTGAAGTTTAGTTTTGATGAATTTTCAAGGTTGTTTGAATATAAGATTTAATTTCCTAATTAATGTAATAGGTGAAATTGCTATATCATAGTAATGTAATTAGTATTTATTTAAAGCCTTCCGTTGTAATTTCAATATCATTTGTAAACCTTATCTCCTCAATTTACGAGAAGGATATTAATAAAGATTTGATATTTTTTTCAAAAGATTGAATGTTTATCTATTTAAGCATAATTGTTCAGATTAAGCCTAGGTTGGCTTTGGACTTTGAAGTCTGAGGTCACTGGCGTGTGGCATTACCGACATAAGTCGGGGGTGTTACAACTATGGTATTAGAGCCGACTCTGGGTTACGAGTGGGCTTGGTCTGGTGGATGGATGCTCGACCCAGAGGGTGGTCTTTGGGCCTTGACGAGGTCGTCAAGGGTTTAAGTGGGGGTCATTGTAACATCCCAGATTTGTAATCCTTTATAAGGATTAGAGTGATATCCATGTTAACAAGAGCTCTTCCTTTTCATGGTTCAAGTGAAGACAAAGAACTCTGAAGCTAAGCATGCTGGGGCGGGAGTAGTACTAGGATGGGTGACCTCTTGGAAAGTCCTCGGTTTGGCTTCTAATGCATTGGGCCCTTATAGATAGTATCAGAGCCGACTTTGGGTTACGAGTGGGCTTGGTCTGGTGGACGATCTCTCGACCTGGAGGGCGGTCTTTGGGTTTAAGTGCGGGTATTTGTAACACCCCAGATTTGTAATCCTTTATTAGGATTAGAGTGTTACCCATGTCAACAAAAGCTATTTTTTTTCATGGTTCAAGTGAGGACAAAAAATTCTGAAGTTAAGCGTGCTGGGGCAGGAGTAATACCAGGATGGGTGACCTCTTGGGAAGTCCCCGATTTGGCATGGACTAGCGCTTCTAAGGCCTCGGGTCTTACGTAGATGCCTTCTACTGTGACGCAAAATCAAGCAAGCCGTGTGGCAACCAATACACCTACACACCAAATAACACTTAATGAGTAACCATTATATCTTAAACCATAAAATATAGTATAATCATGGTACTTACATCCTCAGGCCGATACTCATCTAGGACATGACGCTAATGCCTAATCTGCCCACTTCCCGTAGAGGGGGGTGCTGATGGATTCCAACCCCATTGTCCTCCATCAACGACACCGGCGAGCCATGGGCACCTCACCTCCACATTAAGGGATGCCAACCTCCATCAACACCTTAGCCGAAGCACTCATCAAGGCCATCACTTGGTCACGGCCAAGCCCCATGACATTCGCCGCGCCCTTGCTGCCAAGACACCCATAGGCGCGCGCGGCCCATGCCCGGCCTAGTGGCCGCACCTATCCAAGCCTCCAAGGCTTTTATCCTCCTTTCCCTTGTAGTCAATTAATTATGTTTATGCCCTTCTATTTTGGGCTTGTTGACCCACTTGCACATGGGATCCTAGTTCATTAGAAACCCTAACTATTAAAGCCAATTCTTGGCTGCCTTGTTCATTTGGTTGAAGAACTAAGAAGTGGAATATTTCTCTTAGGTTGAGGAATACGTCCCTAATGCCTCCACTTATCTATCAACCCCAAGCTTTCCAATCAATCTCTCTTTCTTTCTCTCAAATCTCACGCATTCATCAATATCTCAAGTGCTTGATCTCGTTCCAAGACAAACTCAGGCGAGGAACCTCTAGAAGAGGTTCCCTTGGCCCATTGCTACTTTTAGCCAGCCAAGCCTCCTCCCGGCCGGCACCTTGGTTCCCCTCGGCTAGCCTTTGCTTCCTCTCGGCTTCCCAAGGCATTCCCCTTGCTTCCGCCTTCAAGACACCTCCAAGAGCCCTAAGACGCTAGCCGGCCCCCAAGGAGAAGTTCAAGCCTCTCTTGCGCCACGATCTGGAGCTCAAGCTTGTGAGACGAGGGCATTCAACCCCTTGTTTCACATCAGGTGCTCAACCCAATACTAGGCAGCACATCGTGCATCATCCTCTCTGCTCTGAATGGGATGCAGTCTTATCGGAGACCTCGAGAAGTATGCCTATATCCACGCCTGCAATTGATCACAAGAGACATAACAACTTTATATTAATTGGTAAATTTATAAATTTCTTTTTACAAAACGTAAAGTATTAGCGATAATTTACGTGAAGTAAAAAGGTACAACTGGCTATGCCCGCTCTTCGCGCCTGTGAAGCCTCACCTAGGTTTCTATATAGGAAGGTGAGAACACCGACTCCCCAAGCCGTGCGCATGTACGGTCGTGATGTAGCAACAACGACAACAAGAGACACTTTAGCTTGTCCATGGACTTGTTCACGAACAAACTAGACCTCATGGTGTGGAACAAATACCCTGTTGCAAAAGCTATGGGGTTGTCGTCGCCCAAAATCATGAGCCGCAAGTCCCTCAAGGATATCAAAATTATCAACCCTGACGCCCTTAGTCCACTTTTTCACCTCCGTCGATGGGTAGTGAAAAACCTCCACGAATAACCTGATCAACTCAGCGTCCTTAGCTGGCACATAGGCCGTGTATCCCTCAATACACAATTCCATGATCCACTCCACGTCATAAAGCATGATCGTAATCTCACCCCACGAAAAATGGAAAATGTTCATCTCCGGAAGCCACTTCTCTACGAATGCAGAAATGAGAACGTGGTCCACCGATCCGAATTGAAACGCGTGGAGTCTGGTCAACCCGTTGAGTGACGTGTTGTGCCACCAACAACCCTCGACCACCTCCACCTAGGAATAAGGCGCCGTCGCCAGTAATCAAAATGGATGGGACGTGTGTAGGCCTTCAAACGACGAGGCGCAACATCTGGAGTATGCCATATCCGATGAGCAATGTGAGTCGTCAAGGACGACAACAGATCAAAGGTCTCCACACTGCAAGGGCCGCGGGGAGGTGCGGGTTAGAGGCGGGAGGGACGGGTGTAGAATCGCCAACAAGGTCACAAACAAGGTCCTGGGGGCGGGAGGGATGGGATCAGCACATCCAACATGTTCCTGGGGGATGGTAGAAGCCTCTGTAACGGTTTCCTGGAGACGTGAGGAGCCTCTGAAACGGTCTCTCGAGGGACAGGATCCTCCATGATAAAATCATCAAATCTTAGAATGAGATCCTCCATAATAACATCATAATCTCTAGGGACGAGATGTTGTGGTCTCCCCCTCTTGTGGCCAGAAACGGTAACAGGATGATTCACCGCGTCTCGTTCTACCTCTTGACTCCGCGGTTGAAAATCCGCAATTATTTCTCGGTTAATCAAATTTTAATTTCTTTTATGTTATTTTGGTTATATATAATTATTACACTTTCAATAGTTCTTTCATTTCGACATCATATTTTTCTTTTGTTATAATTTTTATTTTAAAATTTCCTTAAATTTAACTATAAGAATTATAGTTTTATTAAATTTTAATACTTTAAATTAAGCTAAAACTTTTCATTACGTAGTTATTATTTATTTTTTCCTTAATTTTAATTATAATAATTCTAGTTTTCTTACATTCTAATATTTTAATATTTTGAATTAAGCTAAAACCTTTGATTAACCTAAACTTTTAATTCGGCAAGCAATTATTATTTTAAAATTTCCCTAATTTTAATCTCATATATAATAATTTTAGTTTTCTTAAATTATCAAAAAAATCTCCCCAAAAATTCTTTTGATACTCTATTCGGATAATATAGTATTAGTGTCATTCCGCACACTTCTAATTCATATAAAATACTTCCCCAAAATACCATCCTAATTCATATATTAAACTTTTCTAAAATCCTTCCAATGTTTTACCATTCTAAAATAATTTAATTTCATTTGTAATATATAAACTAAAAAATAAATTAAAGACATTTAAATCAAACGACGTTCAAAAACATACGTTATGAGTACACCGACGAATCGGAGTACGCCACTTCTTTTTGATAACGACCGACATCATCTTCGATCCACTCGCCTCAGCTTGAGCCAACACCTGCTCCGCCCAACTCAACGACGCCGGAGCCGATGTCAACGCCAAGATCGCCACTCCGTCTGCCGCCGCCACCGACAGGGCATTTTCCTCTTCGACTGCCTCTTGCCTCCCTTCCGCCTCCTCTGGCACCGTCCTTCCTTCCAGCGCCATGTCTCCTCTTGATGTCGCCTCCTTCGGCATCGTTGAGCCACCACTGGATCTGGGCTCTCTAAGCGCCGACGATCGACTCGACACCTCCTCCTCCACCGAAGCCACTGTCCATCAACCCCCTTGAGCAGACGCCTCCTCCGTTGTCAGCACATCGTGCATCATCCTCTCTGCTCTGAATGGGATGCAGTCTTACCGGACACCTCGAGAAGTATGCCTATATCCACGCCTGCAATTGATCACAAAAGACATAACAACTTTATATTAATTGGTAAATTTACAAATTTCTTTTTACAAAACGTAAAGTATTAGCGATAATTTACGTGAAGTAAAAAGGTACAACTGGCTATGCCCGCTCTTCGCGCCTGTGAAGCCTCACCTAGGTTTCTATATAGGAAGGTGAGAACACCGACTCCCCAAGCCGTCCGCAGGTACGGTCGTGATGTAGCAACACCGACAACAAGAGACACTTTAGCTTGTCCATGGACTTGTTCACGAACAAACTAGACCTCATGGCGTGGAAACAATACCCTGTTGCAAAAGCTATGGGGTTGTCGTCGTCCTAAATCATGAGCCGCAAGTCCCTCAAGGATATCAAAATTATCAACCCCGACGCCCTTAGTCCACTTTTTCACCTCCGTCGGTGGGTAGTGAAAAACCTCCACGAATAACCTGATCAACTCAGCGTCCTTAGCTGGCACATAGGCCGTGTATCCCTCAATACGCAATTCCATGATCCACTCCACGTCATAAAGCGTTATCGTAATCTCACCCTACGAAAAATGGAAAATGTTCATCTCCGGATGCCACTTCTCTACGAATGCAGAAATGAGAACGTGGTCCACCGATCCGAATTGAAACGTGTGGAGTCTGGTCAACCCGTTGAGTGACGTGTTGTGCCACCAACAACACTCGACCACCTCCCCCTAGGAATAAGGCACCGTCACCAGTAATCAAAATGGATGGGACGTGTGTAGGCCTTCAAACGACGAGGCCCAACATCTGGAGCATGCCATATCCGATGAGCAATGTGAGTCATCAAGGACGACAACAGATCAAAGGTCTCCACACTGCAAGGGCCGCGGGGAGGTGCGGGTTAGAGGCGGGAGGGACGGGTGTAGAATCGCCAGCAAGGTCACAAACAAGGTCCTGGGGGCGGGAGGGATGGGATCAACACATCCAGCATGCTCCTGGGGGATGGTAGGAGCCTCTGTAACGGTTTCCTGGAGACGTGAGGAGCCTCTGAAACGGTCTCTCAAGGGACAGGATCCTCCATGATAAAATCATCAAATCTTAGAATGAGATCCTCCATAATAACATCATCATCTCTAGGGACGAGATGTTGTGGTCTCCCCCTCTTGTGGCCAGAAACGGTAACAGGATGATTCACCGCGTCTCGTTCTACCTCTTGACTCCGCGGTTGTAAATCCGCAATTATTTCTCGGTTAATCAAATTTTAATTTCTTTTATGTTATTTTGGTTATATATAATTATTACACTTTCAATAGTTCTTTCATTTCGACATCATATTTTTCTTTTGTTATAATTTTTATTTTAAAATTTCCTTAAATTTAACTATAAGAATTATAGTTTTATTAAATTTTAATACTTTAAATTAAGCTAAAACTTTTAATTAAGTAGTTATTATTTATTTTTTCCTTAATTTTAATTATAATAATTCTAGTTTTCTTACATTCTAATATTTTAATATTTTGAATTAAGCTAAAACTTTTGATTAACCTAAACTTTTAATTCGGCAAGCAATTATTATTTTAAAATTTCCCTAATTTTAATCTCATATATAATAATTTTAGTTTTCTTAAATTATCAAAAAAATCTCCCCAAAAATTATTTTGATACTCTATTCGGATAATATAGTATTAGTGTCATTCCGCACACTTCTAATTCATATAAAATACTTCCCCAAAATACCATCCTAATTCATATATTAAACTTTTCTAAAATCCTTCCAATGTTTTACCATTCTAAAATAATTTAATTTCATTTGTAATATATAAACTAAAAAATAAATTAAAGACATTTAAATCAAACGACGTTCAAAAACATACGTTATGAGTACACCGACGAATCGGAGTACGCCACTTCTTCTTGATAACGACCGACATCATCTTCGATCCACTCGCCTCAGCTTGCGCCACCACCTGCTCCGCCCAACTCAACGACGCCGGAGCCGATGTCAACGCCAAGATCGCCACTCCGTCTGCCGCCGCCACCGACAGGGCATTTTCCTCTTCGACTGCCTCTTGCCTCCCTTCCGCCTCCTCTGGCACCGTCCTTCCTTCCAGCGCCATGTCTCCTCTTGATGTCGCCTCCTTCGACATCATTGAGCCACCACTAGATCTGGGCTCTCCAAGCACAGACGAGCGACTCGACACCTCCTCCTCCACCGAAGCCACTGTCCATCAACCCCCTTGAGCAAACGCCTCCTCCGTTGTTAGCACATCGTGCATCATCCTCTCTTCTCTGAATGGGATCCAGTCTTACCGGAGACCTCGAGAAGTATGCCTATATCCACGCCTGCAATTGATCACGAAAGACATAACAACTTTATATTAATTGGTAAATTTACAAATTTCTTTTTACAAAACGTAAAGTATTAGCGATAATTTACGTGAAGTAAAAAGGTACAACTGGCTATGCCCGCTCTTCGCGCCTGTGAAGCCTCACCTAGGTTTCTATATAGGAAGGTGAGAACACCGACTCCCCAAGCCGTCCGCAGATACGGTCGTGATGTAGCAACAACGACAACAAGAGACACTTTAGCTTGTCCATGGACTTGTTCACGAACAAACTAGACCTCATGGCGTGGAACAAATACCCTGTTGCAAAAGCTATGGGGTTGTCGTCGTCCAAAATCATGAGCCACAAGTCCCTCAAGGATATCAAAATTATCAACCCCGACGCCCTTAGTCCACTTTTTCACCTCCGTCGGTGGGTAGTGAAAAACCTCCACGAATAACCTGATCAACTCAGCGTCCTTAGCTGGCACATAGGCCGTGTATCCCTCAATACGCAATTCCATGATCCATTCCACGTCATAAAGCGTGATCGTAATCTCACCCTACGAAAAATGGAAAATGTTCATCTCCGGATGCCACTTCTCTACGAATGCAGAAATGAGAACGTGGTCCACTGATCCGAATTGAAACGCGTGGAGTCTGGTCAACCCGTTGAGGGACGTGTTGTGCCACCAACAACCCTCGACCACCTCCCCCTAGGAATAAGGCGCCGTCGCCAGTAATCAAAATGGATTGGACGTGTGTAGGCCTTCAAACGACGTGGCGCAACATCTGGAGCATGCCATATCCGATGAGCAATGTGAGTCGTCAAGGACGACAATAGATCAAAGGTGTCCACACTGCAAGGGCCGCGGGGAGGTGCGGGTTAGAGGCGGGAGGGACGGGTGTAGAATCGCCAGCAAGGTCACAAACAAGGTCCTGGGGGCGGGAGGGATGGGATCAACACATCCAGCATGCTCCTAGGGGATGGTAGGAGCCTCTGTAACGGTTTCCTGGAGACGTGAGGAGCCTCTGAAACGGTCTCTCGAGGGACAGGATCCTCCATGACAAAATCATCAAATCTTAGAATGAGATCCTCCATAATAACATCATAATCTCTAGGGACGAGATGTTGTGGTCTCCCCCTCTTGTGGCCAGAAACGGTAACAGGATGATTCACCGCGTCTCGTTCTACCTCTTGACTCCGCGGTTGAAAATCCGCAATTATTTCTCGGTTAATCAAATTTTAATTTCTTTTATGTTATTTTGGTTATATATAATTATTACACTTTCAATAGTTCTTTCATTTCGACATCATATTTTTCTTTTGTTATAATTTTTATTTTAAAATTTCCTTAAATTTAACTATAAGAATTATAGTTTTATTAAATTTTAATACTTTAAATTAAGCTAAAACTTTTAATTAAGTAGTTATTATTTATTTTTTCCTTAATTTTAATTATAATAATTCTAGTTTTCTTACATTCTAATATTTTAATATTTTGAATTAAGCTAAAACTTTTGGTTAACCTAAACTTTTAATTCGGCAAGCAATTATTATTTTAAAATTTCCCTAATTTTAATCTCATATATAATAATTTTAGTTTTCTTAAATTATCAAAAAAATCTCCCCAAAAATTCTTTTGATACTCTATTCGGATAATATAGTATTAGTGTCATTCCGCACACTTCTAATTCATATAAAATACTTCCCCAAAATACCATCCTAATTCATATATTAAACTTTTCTAAAATCCTTCCAATGTTTTACCATTCTAAAATAATTTAATTTCATTTGTAATATATAAACTAAAAAATAAATTAAAGACATTTAAATCAAACGACGTTCAAAAACATACGTTATGAGTACACCGACGAATCGGAGTACGCCACTTCTTCTTGATAACGACTGACATCATCTTCGATCCACTCGCCTCAGCTTGAGCCACCACCTGCTCCGCCCAACTCAACGACGCCGGAGCCGATGTCAACGCCAAGATCGCCACTCCGTCTGCCGCCGCCACCGACAGGGCATTTTCCTCTTCGACTGCCTCTTGCCTCCCTTCCGCCTCCTCTGGCACCGTCCTTCCTTCCAGCGCCATGTCTCCTCTTGATGTCGCCTCCTTCGGCATCATTGAGCCACCACTGGATCTGGGCTCTCCAAGCGCCGACGAGCGACTCGACACCTCCTCCTCCACCGAAGCCACTGTCCATCAACCCCCTTGAACAGACGCCTCCTCCATTGTCAGCACATCGTGCATCATCCTCTCTTCTCTGAATGGGATGCAGTCTTACCGGAGACCTCGAGAAGTATGCCTATATCTACGCCTGCAATTGATCACAAAAGACATAACAACTTTATATTAATTGGTAAATTTACAAATTTCTTTTTACAAAACGTAAGTATTAGCGATAATTTACGCGAAATAAAAAGGTACAACTGGCTATGCCCGCTCTTCGCGCCTGTGAAGCCTCACCTAGGTTTCTATATAGGAAGGTGAGAACACCGACTCCCCAAGCCGTCCGCAGGTACGGTCGTGATGTAGCAACAACGACAACAAGAGACACTTTAGCTTGTCCATGGACTTGTTCACGAACAAACTGGACCTCATGGCGTGGAACAAATACCCTGCTGCAAAAGATATGGGGTTGTCGTCGTCCAAAATCATGAGCCACAAGTCCCTCAAGGATATCAAAATTATCAACCCCGACGCCTTAGTCCACTTTTTCACCTCCGTCGGTGGGTAGTGAAAAACCTCCACGAATAACCTGATCAACTCAGCGTCCTTAGCTGGCACATAGGCCGTGTATCCCTCAATACGCAATTCCATGATCCACTCCACGTCATAAAGCGTGATCGTAATCTCACCCTACGAAAAATGGAAAATGTTCATCTCCGGATGCCACTTCTCTACGAATGCAGAAATGAGAACGTGGTCCACTGATCCGAATTGAAACGCGTGGAGTCTGGTCAACCCGTTGAGTGATGTGTTGTGCCACCAACAACCCTCGACCACCTCCCCCTAGGAATAAGGCGCCGTCGCCAGTAATCAAAATGGATTGGACGTGTGTAGGCCTTCAAACGACGAGGCGCAACATCTGGAGCATGCCATATCCGATGAGCAATGTGAGTCGTCAAGGACGACAACAGATCAAAGGTGTCCACACTGCAAGGGCCGCGGGGAGGTGCGGGTTAGAGGCGGGAGGGACGGGTGTAGAATCGCCAGCAAGGTCACAAACAAGGTCCTGGGGGCGGGAGGGATGGGATCAACACATCCAGCATGCTCCTGGGGGATGGTAGGAGCCTTTGTAACGGTTTCCTGGAGACGTGAGGAGCCTCTGAAACGGTCTCTCGAGGGACAGGATCCTCCATGATAAAATCATCAAATCTTAGAATGAGATCCTCCATAATAACATCATCATCTCTAGGGACGAGATGTTGTGGTCTCCCCCTCTTGTGGCCAGAAACGGTAACAGGATGATTCACCGCGTCTCGTTCTACCTCTTGACTCCGCGGTTGAAAATCCGCAATTATTTCTCGGTTAATCAAATTTTAATTTCTTTTATGTTATTTTGGTTATATATAATTATTACACTTTCAATAGTTCTTTCATTTCGACATCATATTTTTCTTTTGTTATAATTTTTATTTTAAAATTTCCTTAAATTTAACTATAAGAATTATAGTTTTATTAAATTTTAATACTTTAAATTAAGCTAAAACTTTTAATTAAGTAGTTATTATTTATTTTTTCCTTAATTTTAATTATAATAATTCTAGTTTTCTTACATTCTAATATTTTAATATTTTGAATTAAGCTAAAACTTTTGATTAACCTAAACTTTTAATTCGGCAAGCAATTATTATTTTAAAATTTCCCTAATTTTAATCTCATATATAATTATTTTAGTTTTCTTAAATTATCAAAAAAATCTCCCCAAAAATTCTTTTAATACTCTATTCGGATAATATAGTATTAGTGTCATTCCGCACACTTCTAATTCATATAAAATACTTCCCCAAAATACCATCCTAATTCATATATTAAACTTTTCTAAAATCCTTACAATGTTTTACCATTCTAAAATAATTTAATTTAATTTGTAATATCTAAACTAAAAAATAAATTAAAGACATTTAAATCAAACGACGTTCAAAAACATATGTTATGAGTACACCGACGAATCGGAGTACGCCACTTCTTCTTGATAACGACCGACATCATCTTCGATCCACTCGCCTCAGCTTGAGCCACCACCTGCTCCGCCTAACTCAACGACGCCGGAGCCGATGTCAACGCCAAGATCGCCACTCCGTCTGCCGCCGCCACCGACAGGGCATTTTCCTCTTCGACTGCCTCTTGCCTCCCTTCCGCCTCCTCTGGCACCGTCCTTCCTTCCAGCGCCATGTCTCCTCTTGATGTCGCCTCCTTCGGCATCGTTGAGCCACCACTGGATCTGGGCTCTCCAAGCGCCGACGAGCGACTCGACACCTCCTCCTCCACCGAAGCCACTGTCCATCAACCCCCTTGAGCAGACACCTCCTCCGTTGTCAGCATCGTGTCATCGCCGCCGTTCAATTTCTCCCTCTCCATCGTCGTTAGTGCCGCCGCCGTTTCAAATTTTTTATGGTTTGAGAGGCTGAAGACGATGCGGGGAGGAGAAATCGTAGAACTACTTAATAGAGTTTTTAAACGCTACTTAGTGGCGTCTATATAGACGCTATATGGTAACGTCTAACAATGTTTTTTTTCCTTCTGAAATCTCAGTTCACTTAAAACGCTACGTTATACCGTTATAACTTATAAGTGAACCCTTTTTAAGTGCCTAGCATCTATTTACGATATAAGAATAAAAAATCTGCGTTGCAAATAGGATCCCGTATAAATATTGCCGTGTCAATCTAGCTATTAAATAAATCCGTATAGGATTTAATTAAATTCCGGCCTCATTACATTATCACATGTAAAAGACACATGATCGATTACCTGAATTAGATTTGGACTACTCTCCAAATCCGTTAAACGACAAAACTGTTGATTACATGCTCCAAGTCGATCTTTGATTACACCATGTTTATTGGGTCAAACAAGCTATATATTGAGTCAAATACTTTCCATTTATTGTTTAACTTTACTGAAAAAGTTTGAATTTTACAGACTCGAATTTATATATTAGTATGAAGTACTCTGTATATCTTATTTGAGAATATGTTTATGCAATAACGGGATCGGAGTACAACAATATCTCTAGTAGAGCAACTTCCACAATCCTTGTATAGCATCTCTATTCAATATCTCTAGTAGAGCAACTTCCACAATCCTTGTATAGCATCTCTATTGCCCGCTTTGAGGTATATATTTGAAATTAACAACAATATTATGAAGCAATGAGTCCGTTTCACGTACATTTCATTATTAACGTATAAAACACGAACTTCTAACAACCATTGGATGTATGAAACAGACGAAGGAGATTAAAAACTGGGGAAAAATTTAAAAAAATGGGGCGTGCGTTTTTTTTGTCTCATTTAATGGCAATTTAATAAATAAGCTGAAAATGACCATTTTTTTCAAAAAAGCCCCCACGTCCTAGCTCTTTCTTCCTCCTAAAAACACTCCTAGATCTGGAAAAAAAATGACATTGAAGATGTGGTGAAATCCTTTGTTCGAGTGTTGAAACCTCAGGCTCCATTAGTCTTCATCATCTCAAATAACAAAACCGTTTTTTCCCGAGGATTAAATCCCTCAATCTCCATAACCAAGTAAAAGTAGCCATGCCCAAGCACAACTTAGAGAAGAAGCATTGTTAAAATTCTAATGAATGGCGACGATAGGGATGGGCAAATTGAATGTGCCTATTCTCTTCTATGATAAATCTGAAGCTCATTTTGATATACAACTTTGGAATCAAACATTCAAGAAGGATGAGTTAGAGTGCACACAAGTAGAAATGCCTCTAAGACCAGAATATACTAGAGTTATGTGTTAAATGTCCAAACAACTGATTTTGTCATAGCCTATTAGCTCAAAATGGTAGAGCAATGTGTTGGTACACATGATGTGGGTTTGAATTCCACATATGGCTACGTATGTGCTTTTGAAAACTCTCAGTTTAAGTTAGGTTCACGTGTATCATATTCAAGTTCATATATATTCACTTAAGGTTCATATTTATTTTCCTGAAAACATTCATGTCCTTTTTCATTTTTTGTGTAACATATGTTCATCCTTTGTGTGTAAATGTCCACATATATTATTTTGAGCACCTTCATGTTTGAGATTTATTTTACCTTGGTTTATAGAAACACTTGGGGTTCATATGATACAAGTTAATATTCATACATAACCATATAATGTTCATATATAACCATCTAATGCATATATATGCTCATACTTATTTTTATTAATTCTTCATACCCAATTCTCACACCTCTAATGTTCACATGTTACATGTCAATGTTCATTTATAATCATTTAAGGTTCCTATTTATTATTTCGAGAACTTGATCTTGTTTTATTCATACTCTAGAGACAATAAAAACTTATGAATTCATATATAACATGTCAATGTTCATATATAATAATCTAATGTTCATATTTATTCTTTTGTAAACATCACATAATTTTTGATATTTCGTGAACCATAAAAATAAACTAGGCATTCATAAGTTACGTTTAAATGTTCACATACAGTCATATAAGGTATATATATTATAACATCAAGGTTCATATTGAGCGTAGCATTAGTTCAGTTCATTTTGTTGCCTATATCGTGACTTCCTCCTATGTTTTGTGACATTTGTCTATAACATTGTAAAACAAACCGAGTTATTCATCATTGAGGGCAATTCTATGAAATTGTAAAACAAACCGAGTTATTCATCATTGAGGGCATTTCATCATGTACAGCTCACAATTTCTCTCTTAAACATTCCATCAAATAGTTTGCAAGCATGTCTCAACTCATCCCCTATAATCAAAATCAAACTTCTCAATCCAGAAATTGACCATCTATACCAATAAATTGGTACACCTAAATGAAAATCATAGCAACCAAAACCATTTATAGAAAGAAAGAGAAAGCAAAGATGAGTTTCAGAACGACAAAGTGGTTAACGTGGAAATCAAATTTGAAAAATAAGGGTGTGGATTTGTATCTTGACATAGTCGATATTAGTGCACTTGAGAAGGTTGGATTGCTTCTCTATAGAGCGTAGGTGAGAAGAAATCCACGAAGAGCTCGAATAAATCCACGAAGAGCTCGAATCGGGTTCACCGCCACCATTGGAGACGAAGGTTTGAGGAAGAAAGCTGATGCACATGGGATAAGACATTAAACGCGGCAATGACCAAAATACCCCCGCTTTAATTAAATCTTGCTTTATCATGGCCGTTAGATGAGTTCGATCCTACGGTGAGCATCGCTTCACAGATTGTACAATAAGGCACGAACGTGCCTGATCCTAAATCATGAAGTTATAAGCCTTTTAAGAATATACTTAAATAGTTTCGAACTGGTGATACAACTTTGTTGAAAAATATGATTAAGAGCTCCTCAGCTCTAACTCAAACATACTTTAATGTCATGTGTTTGGAGGTCTACTTATATGAGTACACACAATTAATGTTAGGTGATCTACTCCATCCGTCTAAAAATACTTGTCTTTCTACCATTATTTACACTTATTAAGAAGAGTATCAAAAATATAAATACATCCTTATTTATTATAGTACTTTTTTACTTTTCCTGAAAACCACTACTAATAACAGGATGCGGATCTGGTGAGAACACTTCTTAAAATAAAAAAAAGTCTCTTAAAATGCGAACTGGTGCACAAGTATATGCAACAAGGTGCACAAGGGGAAGGAAGTGCACAATGCACTTGCAATCTCATACACACATATTTGGGTGCACAATTGTGCACTACATTGGTGCACAACTAGTCTCCCCCCATGACCCATCGGAGCTCCGACGTTGACCACCGTTGACCTGCATTGACCGACCGTTGACCGGTGTTGACCGACCATTGACCAACCCTTGACCGGTCAATGCACTTGCTTATGTACCATTTTGGATGTGCACCATGTTATGAATACTTATGCACCATGTTGGAAATAATTGTGCTTTAATAACCCCTAAAATTCCCAACTGTCGTTTTGTAAGCAAGACGTGTTGGGCAATTTCTGTAACCTCTGTAAGAACCATTTGAACGTAATAATATACGTTTAGTAGAGATATATGGGTCATAAATTAATTGTGGAATGCTAAAAATAGAATTTAGCAAAGATCGCGATCACACCCGCGAGCAAGGGCCAAGAACGCGAGCGCGGCAGATCCGCGACCGCGGTTTTGCCTGGGCAAACCGCGATCGCGGTTCTAAAACTGCGACCGCGGGAGACTCTATTCGTCTTCTTCACCTGCTTCCAGAAGGCCGACGATCGGATTTCCCCTCGTCCTCCGAACGCCGGGGAGTTGGATCGGTTGGCTTGCTCGACGTTGAGGTGAACTCCTCCTCCTCTGAGCCTATAAATAGGAGTTGTAGCTGAGCTTCTCCATCATCCTCAAGCTCCCTCCTTTTCTCGTCGCCGTGGGAGATCCTTGGAGTGTTGGAGGTGCTCTTTTGTCCAGAAGCGAAGTTGTTGTGCCTCATCGACGTTAGTATGACTCAAAAAGTCGAGTTAGGTTCGCGTCAGGATGGAGTCCCATGACCACGGCTCCATCCACCGCGACCGCGGCCGGGCAGAGACCCGCGGCCCTGGCTGGGCGCGAAACCGCGATCGCGGTTATAAAATTGCGGGCGTAGTTTTTCCCAGCAAGGCCGCGATCGCGGCAATGCCATCCGCGACCACGGCACTAGCCTTTTTCCTTCGTTTTGCTTCGTCTTTTCGTATCGTATCTAACTTAGGGTTTTGTCATAAAACTCGTCGTCATCGTAGGAACCGTGCTCAAGTGCAAGTTTCCAGATCTCGAAACCCGATCTCTTCGTTCGTCTAGCTAAGGCAAGTGGCGGTTCGATCTTGCTCATTATTCCATGTTTCCCTTGATTGTCAATTATTTAATTGTCTAATTAAGATGGGATAAAGTTATTGTTTTATGTTTGGGAACATATTTGATAAAACAATGTGTTAAAATATGGATTTATAATAGGTTGTATATATTGCTAAAAACAACGCTATTATATCTAATATTACCGTATTGGTTTTGGTGTGGATATATGTGTGAACTTACATGTGTAGTTAGAACGAGTATTCGTAGGAACGCTATGTACCTTGCGAGGTCTAGTCGTTTCTTTATAACTGATATTAGGAGGATTTTGCCCTAGTACTTCTGGTCATGACCGTACCCTTATTCCAGGGTAGGTGCACTTAGCTAGTTCCAACGTTCGAGATTCATTCCCAGAAATATCTCTCGTATCGAGATGATGTGAATTAAAAGCTGTAACGTGAATGCACGTTTTGGAATTAAATAAGATAAGTGCTTTTACGCACATAATTAATATACCCTCGGGCGAAGAGTATAACGTGGAAACCGCCCGAAATCTTGTTAGAGTAAGTTTTCTTTCCAATCTGGATTCGCATTGCGCGGTGAGGTTGGTCGTGGACCCAAATAATCAAGGTCGTGTTTTAAACTTTTGTGAAAACTTAACGTTCCCAAACAATTTCACATGTTTCCCATAAGACTCAATTCCTTTGGAGTCTTCTCTTCGATCATGCCTTTTCTTGTGTTTCCATAGAAGTATTGAAGTTCACATCGTGTATCGGCTATTATTCGAGAAACGATTGTTGTAACTTAATACGACTACTTAGAACATTTTATTTTTACCCTTGTATAGTCTTTCATTAGACTAACCAACCGGTTATTTTTCCTTTGCATGGTTTGTAATACCCAAACAAGTCCCGAACTGTCATTTTGTAAGAAAGACGTGATGGGCAATTTCTGTAACCTTCTGTAATCTCAGTAAGATCATTTGAACGTAATAATATACGTTTAGTGTGTATTGGGTATTAGATTATTTTTAGAAGTGCTAAAATAAAAGATCTAGCAAAAAAACACGAGCGAAGCCGCGACCAAGGGCGCGATCGCGGCGGTTCCGCGACCGCGGCTTGCTTTCGCGGGCGCGGATTCGCCCAAGAGCCAATCCGCGATCGCGGATTTGTTTCCGCGACCGCGGATCTCTGCTTCTTCATCTTCGTCGTTCTTATCCGAGCTTCGCCGATTCATTTTCCCTTACGTTTTCTTCGGTTGTCGGTGGTGGGAAGCCGGAACGCTTGGTTTGCCCAGGGAGGGGTTAATGCCTTCGGATCCTTGGCTATAAAAGGAGGCCGAATTAGCCTCTCTCCATCATCCACATCACCATCAATCTCTATCTCTCTCATTTTTGTGTGTAACCGGAGTTCTAGAGTTCGTCAGAGCCTCGCCAGAGTTGTTGGTGGTCGCCGGTGTGCCTTGCAAGCCTTGGAGTGGTTGTGTTCGCGGTGGTGCCATAATCGTCATCGTCGTCTTCATTGGTAAGCTCGGAACACCTCCAAATTCGTCGTCGGAAGGGAGAACCGCGACCGCGGGGATGAATTCCGCGACCGCGGCTCTTCCCAGATTTCCGTGACCGTGGATGTGCAAACCGCGACCGCGGCTTGCCCTGGTAAGCGCGATCGTGGCTTGGGCAACCACCGCCGCGACTTTGGAATTTGTTCCCTTTCGTTCGTACCATTTAGTCATTTCGTATCCTCGTTTCATTCGTATCGTATCTAACTTAGGGTTCCGTCTTTTGTTTCGACGTCGTCGTAGGAATCCGTATTCAGATCTCGGAGCCCGACATCTTCAATTCGTCTAGTTTAAGGCAAGTGACGGTTTGCTCTTGCTTATCATTCCATAATTCCTTTAGTTATCAATTACTTGATTGTTAATTAAATTGGAATGAAGTGTTGTTTTTGTTTGGGAACAGATTTAAATAAAATAATGTGTTAAAATATGATTCTATAATAGGTTGTATATTGCTAGAAACAACGCTATTATATATGATATTACCGTGATGGTATTGGTGTGGATTTATGTATGAACTTATATGTGTAGTTAGAACGAGTATTCGTAGGAACGCTATGTACCTTGCGAGGTCTAGTCGTTTCTTTAAAACTGGTATTAGGAGGATTTTGCCATAGTACTTTCTGGTCATGACTGTACCCTTACTCAGGATAGATGCACACAGCTGGTGCCAATAATCGGGATTAATTCCCAATATATCTCTCGTGTCGAGACGATATATATTAAAAGCTTTAACATGAATATACGTTTTGTAACTAAATAAGAGAAGTGCGGTATGCACATAATTATTGAACCTTCGGGCGAGAAGTACAACTTGGAACCCGCCCGGACTTCGGTTAGAGTAAGTCTTCTTTCCAATCTGGATTCGCATTGCGCGGTGAGGTTGGTCGTGGACCCAAATGATCAAGTCATTTTTAAACGCTTGTGTGAAAACTATAAACGTTCCCAAACACTTGTCATACGTTCCGATAAGACTCAACTTCTTTGGAGTCTTCTCTTCATACGTTCCCCATAAGACTCAATTCCTTTGGAGTCTTCTCTTGATCATTCCTTTTCTTATGTTTCTATAGAAGTGTTGAGGTTCATTGTCGTCATCAGCTATTACTCGAGAAGCGATGGGTGTAACCTAACACGACTACTTAGAACCTCTTTATTTGTACCCTTGTATAGTCTTTCATTAGACTAACCAACCGGTTATTTTCCTTTGCATGGTTGGCTAGTGTCATCCATCTCATACGGCACAACAGGTAAACTTCCCTTTCCGTGAAGGCCAGAATTCGATGTTAAGGGCAGATGGTGATTTAAGAGTTTTTCCAAGGTTGGAGATCCTAGGCGTGAGATCGCTCAGATCAAAACCCCTTCATGGTTTTTTCTAATTTTCAAGACTTCCGTTGTATTAAACAATTTTGTATTTGGTTTGTTGATAGTTGTAAAACTATGACGTTGGTTCGAATGTTATTTGGGTGACTTTTATGATATTTAATAAAGTATCAAATGTTATATTGTTTGTTATAAAAATGGTAAGCCTAGGGTGACCCCGAGAGTGTATTCTGAGGTCACTGGCGGTAATACTTTCAAAGGAGAATTTGGGGGTGTTACTGATTTGGTATCAGATCTAAAAGTTTTTTTAACGGGTTTGGGTTGTCAAATCGTTTTACCTAAAACAAAAACTTTTATAAACCGTTCCCCATTTGTGTTAAGAAATTGTTGGTTAGTCCAAAAATCAAAAATTTTGAACAAAATTATACTTTGAGTAAAATGTGATCTTTTGAAACCTCTGCCATTCAAATTGTGCCTTCTTTTCTAGTCTGATTTAGTAAGTTAGCTTCTATATTTAGAAAGCCTAATCCTTTCTCGTCGCCTCACAAGATATGGGTTCCTTCGTGTCTCAGCTTAAGGGTAGTAAGGGCGTCGAGATAGCTTCGCCACCTCAGGCTGAGCTCGTTTTTCCCGTTCCCCCGAGCTGTACATAAATTGGGGAGCCGAGTAGCCTACCAGAGGAGGTAAAGACCGTCCTCATGGATTCAGTTGTGCCGGTATCCGACCGGGTGGAGGATCCCGAGGAGGATCCGAAAGAAGACCCGGAGGAGGATCCCGAGGAGGATCCAGAGGAGGATCCCGAGGAGGATCCAGAGGAGGATCCCGAGGAGGATCCTGAGGAGGATCCCGAGGAGGATCTAGAGGAAGACCTCGAGGAGTACTATTACGACTCGGATGATCTGGAGTACCTGCTTGATGATAGTGAAGACCCGAGAATGCATTTCATTTTCCCGATTCCGGAGATTCCACCATTTCAGGAGTACGCACCGTTGTCCCCTACTGCATGGGAGGCACTTGGTGTGCCCGGTGATGAGAGGGCGGAGTACGAGCCTTTGGATACGCCAGTGGGTCCGCATCCTACTCACGTGCCTAGAGAGCTAGTGATGATCTTTGCGTCTCGTCATGCGCACAATCTGAGTGAGATGGCTTCCGCCGAGGCTCGTCACCATGTGAAGGTGATGACTGAGCGAGCTCGTATACGGGCAAGGCCGTGGGAATCGATGGATGCTCCAAGAGAGGTTCCGACCCAGCAGGCCAGGCCTAGGCCTCGAGTGCTAGTAGAGCGCATGGAGGAGTAGACGGAAGCATTGTACGATATGGAGGAGCGGACTTATGAGACTGAGCTCGGTCTCTCCCGTATGTTGGGTGACGTCCGTGAACTCCATGAGTACATCAGACAGGCCAAGTTGCTACTCAACCCACATTACGAGGTGAATGGGGCGGATTTTCAGCCAGGGTTCCTGGAGGAGTTTTGCTACCCACCTATACCTGGTGAAGGGCCGAGTGTTCCTGTGCCTAGAGCGGGGCCAAGTGTTCCGATGCCTAGGGAGGAGCCGAGTGTTCCGGGTCCTAGTAACTCGAGGACGCCGACGCCGGAACCCGAGAACGGACTACTCCCAAAGAGAAGGTGTCAAAGGTCTGACGTGTATATGAATTTCTTCAAGGCACCTTGAGGGTGGGAAAATGGCATGTCGTAGTGATTCTCTTTTCTAGTTGTTTGTTTTTAGTTGTTTTAGAGCCTTAGCCTCCTAACAATTTTGTCTTGTCGTTTAGGAAGACTATTGTAAACTTATCAAACATGGTTTCATTTCATTTCATCAATAAAGTTTGCATGTTTGATCTAATTCGAATCAAGTTCATATGTTGTGCAAAATCAAAGTGTGATATTAATGTTGTGAAATACTTGAATAATTGATTGACAAACAGATGGTGAACACAAGAAACACAATCCGTGTTGGTGCTGGACCGAGTAATAATCCAATGTTGAATCTGAGGAATGTCGCTAATTAAGGGGATGAGAACGAGTCTGTCTCTCACAACAACCCCATAGGCAGTGGCCAAGTTCCGGCTAATCCTCAGGTGGTGTTCGATGCTGCGGCCATAGAAGCCATTCGTGGGCCATTCGGGGGATTGTTATGCAAGCGGTCACCGATATAATTCGGCCAGTTGCACCACAGGCACAGGGTGTTCCGGTTCCTCAGGTTATCCCTGAATTTGAGGAGCCAGTTGTTCATGTACCTCAGGTCGATGTCGTCAGGAATAGAGGAAACTATGGTCGAGCCTTGAAGGCCATTAGCTCAATGAGGCCTGACAGCTATGACGGTATAGGAGAACCAGTCAGAGTGGCGTATTGGTTCTCACACATGGAGCGGTTGTTTAGGAACGTCGAGTACACTGAGGCTGAGAAAGTGCACATTGCTTCCCTTCAACCGAAGGATGTGGCTAGCGAATGGTGGGAGAGCACCGGTTTAGCTGATCATCCCGGGTTGAACTGGGGTATGTTTAAGACGAAGATGACTGACCGTTTCTTTTCCCGTGCTATGAGGGAGGAGAAGCATAAGGAGTTCCTTTACCCTAAGACGTATGGGTTGAAGGTGAATGAGCTAGCTGCAAAGTTCAATCATCTGTTGCAATATGTGGGGCCGGAAGTGTCGAGTGAGGAGCAGAAGATCTGGCATTTCCACGAGTGGATGAACCCAGACATCAAGCCGTTGATGGTGCACCACGGCTGCTCTACTCTGGAGCAGTATGTGGATGCCGCCTATAAATTGGAGGTGACTTTGGAAGAGTCAGCGAAGAAGCGCAATCGCCAGAGACCGGCACAGAGCTAGCCTCAGGCTAGTGGATTTAAACGACCCGCGCCACCGTCGCATTTTGCCAAGTCTGGCCGGGCTAGAACTGAGGTGACGCAGTTGGGTCCTACTCAATGCTCGGGCCAGGGCAAGAACCCGATACAATGCTATAACTACGGAACGCCGAGGCCTAAGAGCAACGAGTGTCCGAAGGACAAGAGGACGTGTTTTGCATGCGGTAAGGAGGGGCACTTGCAGACGTTTTGTCCTCAAAGGAGGTAGAAGGGGGCTGAGTCGCAGTAAGGGTCAGTTATCCATAGCAACCGATCCCGATTCAAGCGTGTAGAGACTCCTAGCCCTTCGACGCAGACGACTGCTCAGAATTAGGGGAAAGCCCCAGCTACTTCCGTAGGTCAAGGTCAGCGGCTATATGAGATGCGTGAGGCTGACGGACCAAATGCTCCAATTGGTCAAGGTACTCTATACCTCCATTCTACATCTGTGTGCATATTGTTTGATTCGGGTGCCACTCATTCTTTTATTTCGGAGAACTGTGTGAGTAAGCTAGGCTTAGTATGCAATGACTCTTGCGAACCATTTGTGGGGCATCTTCCCAATGGTGAGCAACTAGTAGGGACCAAGCGTCTGTCGGAATTTCCGATTACTATTCAAGGTCGGAAGTTCGAAGCAGATTTGATCTGTATAGCCATGGCTCCATACGATATTATTCTCGGGATGGACTGGCTGACGCATCATGGGGCGGTAATTGATTTTAGCTCAAGGACAGTGACAGTTTCATCTGGGGGCCAGTTTGTGTGCAAGTTTAAGGGTCGTAATGACGCTGATAACGGAAAGCTCATCAATGCGATGGATGCGTGTAAGCTACTTCGACAAGGTTGTGTCGGGTACCTGTGCTATCTAGATAAGCCCAAGAAGGATAAGACTTCGGTTCACGATGTGCCGGTCATATGCGAGTATCCAGACGTTTTTCCTGATGAGATCCCCGGATTACCCCCGAATCGTGACGTGGAGTTTACCATTGACCTGGAGCCCGGTACCTCGCCGATTTCCAAGGCACCTTATCGGATGGCTCCAGCCGAGATGAAGGAGCTGAAGAAACAACTCGAGGACCTACTTGAGAAAGGGTATATAAGGCCGAGTGCATCGCCTTGGGGCGCTCCGGTCTTGTTTGTCAAGAAGAAGGATGGTTCGTTCAGACTTTGTATCGACTATCGAGAGTTGAACAAGGTTACTATCAAGAATAAGTATCCGTTGCCTAGGATAGATGATATGTTGGATCAACTGCAGGGAGCAAAAGTCTTTTCCAAGATCGATCTGAGATCTGGTTACCATCAGCTCAAGATTCGTGAGGAAGATATTCCGAGGACTGCATTCCGGACGAGATATGGACACTACGAGTTCGTAGTCATGCCATTTGGGCTTACTAATGCTCCGGTAGTCTTCATGGATCTAATGCATAGATGTTTCCACCAGTACCTGGATAAGTTCGTGGTGGTATTCATCGACGATATTCTGATCTATTCTCCGAGCAAAGAGGCTCACGAGGAGCATCTTCGAATCACCTTGTCAGTCCTTAGACAAAATCAGGTGTATGCAAAGTTGTTTAAATGTGACTTTTGGATCAAGGAAGTGGCTTTCTTAGGCCATGTGATTAATGAAGATGGGGTAATGGTCGACCCTCAGAAGATCGAAGCGGTAGCCAACTGGAAGCGACCTCAGAACGTGAAGGAGGTGTGCGGTTTCTTGGGACTTGCAGGTTACTACAAACGGTTCGTGGAGGGATTTTCAAAGATCGCTCTACCCATGACCGGGTTGCTCCGCAAGGTCCATAAGAAGTTTATATGGGACGATAAGTGCGAGGCATGTTTTCACATGTTGAAAAGGTGCCTGACGTCCGCACCAGTTTTAGCACTACCGGAAGGAACTGATGGTTATGTGGTCTATAGTGACGCTTCAAAGCATGGGTTAGGATGTGTATTGATGCAAAAGGGAAAGGTTATTGCATACGCATCTCGACAATTGAAGACCTATGAAGCAAACTATCCGACGCATGATCTGGAGTTTGCGGCTGTGGTTTTCGCGCTGAAGATTTGGAGGCACTATCTCTATGGTGTTAGGTGCCAGATCTTTACAGATCACAAGAGTCTCAAGTATGTGTTCACTCAGAAGGAGTTGAACATGAGACAACGTCGCTGGTTGGACCTACTCAAAGACTACGACATCGAGTTGTTGTATCATCCGGGCAAGGCTAACGTAGTAGCTGATGCTTTGAGTCGAAAGACGCCGCACGAGACCGTAGTAGCTCTGCTCACTGCTCAGACCAATCTGTACCAAGGATTGTGCGAGGTTGATGTCTTGTATGATCAACGTCGAGGATGCCTGAGTATGTTGGAGATTCAGGCTATGCTGCTTGATCAGGTCAACGAGAAGCAGGTTGATGAGTGATCTTAGTGAAGATAAGCAATGAAGTGATGTATGGGAAAGCTCCCGGATTCGTGATTCAATATGATGGATTACTCTGGTTTCAGGACCAGATCTGTGTGCCTGATGCAGATGGCCTTTACCAATTGGTAATGAAGGAGGCCTATTCGTCAGCTTATTCTGTACATCCAGGATCCAGTAAGATGTACAAAGACCTCAGAAAGAAATTCTAGTGGCCCAACATGAAGTGGGACGTAGGAGAATTTGTGGTGAAATGCTTGACTTGTCAGAAGGTCAAGATAGAACACCGCAGACCAGGTGGTGAGTTACAACCTCTCCCAGTGCCAGAATGGAAGTGGGAGGATATTGCGATGGACTTCGTCACGGGGTTGCCGAAGACTCAGAGTCTGAAGGATGCCATATGGGTGATCATTGACCGGCTCACGAAGAGTGCTCATTTCGTGGCCATCAAGTCAACTTGGGGAACCCAGAGGCTATCTGAAGTTTTCCTACACGATATTGTCCGTTTGCATGGTACGCCAAAAATCATCGTATCGGATCGGGATGGCCGATTCATGTCGAGATTCTGGAAGGATCTGCATAAGGCCATGGAAACTGAATTGAGGTTCAGTACTGCATTTCATCCTCAAACGGATGGACAGTCTGAGAGGACCATCCAGACACTGGAGAATATGCTGAGATCTTGTGTACTAGACCAACTGGGAGAACAGCTTAAGTCTGATTGAATTCACGTACAACAATAGCTGGCATTCTACCATCAAGATGGCTCCATTCGAGGCTTTATACGGTCGAAAGTGAAGATCTCCAATTTGTTGGGATGAGAATGCCGACAAGATTCTACTCGGACCGGAGCTAGTCGAAAGGACTGCTTCGGACATTGCCTTGATCAGACAGAGGATGCTTACAACTCATAGCCGACAGAAGTCCTACGCTGATCTGAAGCGCAAGAATGTCGAGTTTGTGGTTGGTGACAAGGTGTTTGTCAGGGTGTCGCCATCCAAGGGTGTGTTCAGGTTCGGCAAGCGTGGGAAGCTCAACCCTCGATACATGGGACCATTTGAGATCCTTGACAGGGTTAGATCTCTAGCATACCGTTTGGCATTGCCGCCGTCGGCGCATCCGGTGCATAATGTGGTCCACGTGTCTCTGCTAAGGAAGTATGTGCCAGATGTGTCTCATGTGCTGAGTCATGAGGACATCGAGATTCAGGCAAATGGTACCTACGAGGAGAGACCTATGCGTATTCTCGAACGCCGTGAGCAACACTTGAGGAACAAGGTGGTACCATTAGTGCGAATCCTCTGGTCCAAGTCGGGATCTGACGAGGTAACTTGGGAAACCTGGGAGACTGAGGCTGATATGCTTAGTCGTTTTCCCGAGCTGTTTTCGGCCTAGTTTCGGGGTCGAAACATTTTTTAAGGGGGAGGTATTGTAATAACCCCTAAAAGTCCCAAACTGTCGTTTTGTAAGAAAGACGTGATGGGCAATTTCTATAACCTTCTGTAATCTCAGTAAGATCATTTGAACGTAATAATATACGTTTAGTGTGTATTGGGTCTTACATTATTTTTAGAAGTGCTAAAAATAAAGATCTAGCAAAAGACCGCGAGCGAAACCTCGACCAAGGGCGCGATCGCGGCGGTTCCGCGACCACGGCTTACTTCCGCGGGCGCGGATTCGCCCAAGAGCCAATCCGCGATCGCGGCTTTGTTTCCACGACCGTGGATCTCTTCTTCTTCGTCTTCGTCATTCTTATCCGAGCTTTGCCGATTCGTTTTCCCCCACGTTTTCTTCGGTTGCCGGTGGTGGGAAGCCGGAATGCTTGGTTTGCCCAGGGAGGGGTTAATGCCTTCAGATCCTTGGCTATAAAAGGAGGCCGGATTAGCCTCTCTCCATCATCCACAAAACCATCAATCTCTCTCTCTCTCTCTCTCGTTTTTGTGTGTCGTCGGAGTTCTAGAGTTCGTCGGAGCCTCACCGGAGTTGTTGGTGGTCGCCGGAGTGCCTTGGAAGCCTTGGAGTGGTGGTGTTCGCGGTGGTGCCATAATCGTCGTCGTCGTCTTCGTTGGTAAGCTCGGAACGCCTCCAAAGCCGTCGTCGGAAGGGAGAACCGCGACCGCGGGGATAAATTCCGCGACCGCGGCTCTGCCCAGATTTCCGCGACCGCGGATGTGCAAACCACGACTGCGGCTTGCCTTGGCAAGCACAATCATGGCTTGGGCAACCACGGCCGCGGCTTTGGCATTTGTTCCCTTTCGTTCGTACCGTTTAGTCGTTTCGTATCCTCGTTTCGTTTGTATCATATCTAACTTAGGGTCCCGTCTTTTGTCTCGATGTCGTCGTAGGAATCCGTATTCAGATTCCAGTTTCCAGATCTCGGAACCCGACATCTTCAATTCGTATAGTTTAAGGCAAGTGGCGGTTCACTCTTGCTTATCATTCCATAATTCCTTTAGTTATCAATTACTTGATTGTTAATTAAATTGGAATGAAGTGTTGTTTTTGTTTGGGAACAGATTTAAATAAAACAATGTGTTAAAATATGATTCTATAATAGGTTGTATATTGCTAGAAACAACGCTTATATATATGATATTACCGTGATGGTATTGGTGTGGATTTATGTATGAACTTATATGTGTAGTTAAAACGAGTATTCGTAGGAACGCTATGTACCTTACGAGGTCTAGTCGTTTCTTTAAAACTGGTATTAAGAAGATTTTGCCCTAGTACTTTCTGGTTATGAATGTACCCTTACTCAGGGTAGGTGCACACAACTGGTGCCAACAACCGGGATTAATTCCCAAGATATCTCTCGTGTCGAGACGATATATATTAAAAGCTTTAACATGAATATACGTTTTGTAACTAAATAAGATAAGTGTGGTATGCACATAATTAATGAACCTTCGGGCGAGAAGTACAACTTGGAACCCGCCCGGACTTCGGTTAGAGTAAGTATTCTTTTCAATCTGGATTCGCATTGCGCGGTGAGGTTGGTCGTGGACCCAAATGATCAAGTCGTTTTTAAACGCTTGTGTGAAAACTGTAAACGTTCCCAAATACTTGTCATACGTTCCGATAAGACTCAACTTCTTTGGATTCTTCTATTCATATGTTCCCCATAAGACTCAATTCCTTTGGAGTGTTCTCTTGATCATTCATTTTCTTATGTTTCTGTAGAAGTGTTGAGGTTCAATGTCGTCATTGGCTATTATTCGAGAAGTAACCTAACACGACTACTTAGAACCTCTTTATTTGTACACTTGCATAGTCTTTCATTAGACTAACCAACCGATTATTTTCCTTTGCATGGTTGGCTGGTGTCATCCGTCTCATACGGCAGATCAGGTAAACTTCCCTTTCCGTGAAGGCCAGAATTCGATGTTAAGGGCAGATGGTGATTTAAGAGTTTTTCCAAGGTTGAAGATCCTAGGAGTGAGATCGCTCAGATCAAAACCCCTTCATGGCGTTTATTAATTTTCAAGACTTCCGCTGTATGAAACAATTCTGTATTTGTTTTGTATTTGGTTTGTTGACAGTTGGAAAACTATGACGTTGGTTCGAATGTTATTTGAGTGACTTTTATGATATTTAATAAAGTTTCTAATGTTATATTGTTTGTTATAAAAATGGTAAGCCTTGGGTGACCCCTGGAGTGTATTCTGTGGTCACTGGCGGTAATACTTTCAAAGGAGATTTTGGGGGTGTTACATGGTTGGCTGGTGTCATCCGTCTCATACAACACATCAGGTAAATTTCCTCATCCGTGAAGGCCAGATTCCGACGTTGAAGGCAGTTGATATTTTAAGTGTTTTCCCAAGGTTGAAGATCCTGGCGTGAGATCGCACAGTTCAAAACCCCTTTATGACATTTATTTATTTCAAAGACTTCCGCTGTAATAAACAATTTCTGTATTTGGTTTTGTCATCAGTTGTAACTTACGACGTTGGTATGAATATTATTTGGTCAACTTTCATATTATTTATTAAAGTTTGCAGTATTACATCATTTGATTTAAAAACGGTAAGTCTTGGGTGACCCCGGGTGTGTATTCTGAGGTTACTGGCGGTAATATTTCCAAGTTAATTTGGGGATGTTACAGATTTGGTATCAGAGCCAATTTTTTTTAAAATGATTTAAATCTTCAAAACATTTTATTTTAAAACAAGAAATTTTGTAAATCATTTTTCGTTCGTAGTAAAGAAATTAATTTGATATTTCAAAAAACGAGTCAAATTTTTAAACAAAATTATACTTTTGAGTAAATTTTTATATTTTGAAACATCTGCCATTCTAGTCGTGCCTTCTTCTTCTGTCTAATATAGAAAGTTAGCTTCTATATTTAGAAAGTTCTAATTCTCTCTCGTCACCTCGCAAGCAATGGGTGCTTTTGTATCGCAACTGAAGGGAAGGAGGTACGCTGAGGTAGCTCTGCCACCTAAGGCCGAGCTTGAGTCCCCTATTCTTCCAGAGTGTGCTCTAGTCGGGGTTGCAGTTAGTCCTCAGGAGGAGAAGAAGACTGTTCTCGAGGAGTCGGTGGTTCTCATATCCGACAAGATGGAGGATCCCGATGAAGACCCCGAGGAAGACCCCGAAGAGGATCCTGAGGAAGACCCAGAAGAGGACCCTGAGGAGGACCCTAAGGAGGACCTCGAGGAGTACGATACTGATATGGGTCTGGAGCACCTGCTTGTGGATGGAGAAGATCCGGGGATGCAATTCATTTTCCCTAGCCCGGAGATGCCACTGTTTCCGGAGTACACGCCCTTGTCCCGTGCTACTTGGGAGGCACTTGGGGTGTCTGGTGCGGACCAAGTGGAGTACGAGCCGTTGGATGCAGTAGTGAGTCCGCATCCTGTTCACGCACCTAGAGAGCCGGTGATGAGCCTTGCATCTCGTCACGTACACCTTCAAAGTGAGATGGCTTCCACCGAGGCTCGTTGCGAAATGGAGGAGATGACGGAGCAAGCTCATAGGCGAGCGAGACCGTGGGAGGCTCTTGTGGACATTCCCACTCAGCAGGCAAGGGTCAGGTCTCGAGTGCTAGTTGAGCACATGGATGAGTGGATGGACTCGCTGTACGCTATGGAGGAGCGGGCTTATGATGTTGAGTCCAGTCTCTCTCTCATGATGGGTGATGTCCACGAGCTTCAAGAGAACATCAGGCAAGCCAAGCAACTGGTCAACCCGCACTATGAGATGAATGTGGCGGATTTTCACCCAGGGTTCTTGGACCGGTTTTGCTATCCACTGGTGCCTGAGGAGGGGCCAAGTGTTCTTGTGCCTAGGGAGGGGCCAAGTGTTCCTGTACCTAGGGAGGGGCCAAGTGTTCCGGGACCTAGTAGCTTGAGGAGGCCAGCTCCGAAACCAGAGGACAGGTCACCTCCAAAGAGATATCGGAGGGCTGATGATTACAGGAATCTCTTCAAGGCACCTCGAGGGGGACAATAGCAAGTTGTAGTGATCGTTTCTCGTTGTTTTGTGTTTTGTTGTTTTTAGAGCATTAGCCTCCTAACAGTTTTGTCTTGTCATTTAGGAAGGTTATTGTAAGACTTATAAAACGTGGTTTTAGTTCTTCTATTAAGAAAGTTTGTCAGTTTAATCTACTCTGAATCAGTTACATCTATTGTGCGTCTTTAAGTGTGATATTAATATTGTAAAGTACTTTAATAATTGATCGGCAAACAGATGATGAACACAAGGAACACAACCCGTGCCGGTGCTGGGCTAGGTAACAACCCAAGGGTGAACCTGAGAAGTGTCGTTAACTAGGGGGATGAGAGCGAATCGGCCTCTCACAATAACCCAGCTGGCAATAGCCATGTTTAGGCTAACCCTCAGGTTGTCTTTGACGCTGCGGTCGTCGAGGCCATTCGAAGGATCGTGGTGCAGGCTGTCACCGAGATAGTTTGGCCAGTTGTGCCACAAGCGCAAGGTGTCCCAGTCCCTCAGGTTGTCCCTGAATTTGAGGAGAAAGTGGACCCGGTACCTCCGGTCGATACCGTTAGAAATGGAGGGAACTACGGTCGGGCCTTGAAGGCCATTAGCTCAATGAGACCAGACAACTATGACGGTACCGGAGAACCAGTCAGGGTGGCGTATTGGTTCTCACATATGGAGCGGTTATTCAGGAATGTCGCTTGCACTGAAGCTGAGAAAGTGCACATTTCCTCCCTTCAACTAAAGGATGTGGCTAGTGAATGGTGGGAGAGCACCAGATTAGCTGATCATCCCGCATTGAATTGGGGTATGTTTAAGACAAAGATGACCGATCGTTTCTTTTCTCGTGCTATAAGGGAGGAGAAACATAAGGAGTTCCTTTACCCTAAGACTGATGGGCTGAAGGTGACTGAGCTTGCTGCAAAATTCAATCACCTATTGCAATATGCTGGACCGGAAGTGTCGAGTGAGGAGCAGAAAATCTGGCATTTACATGAGTGGATGAACCCGGATATTAAGCCATTGATGGTGCGCCATGGCTGCTCTACTCTGGAGAAGTATGTGGATGCCGCCTATAAGCTGGAGGTGACTCTAGAGGAGTCGGTAAAAAAAGCGTAATCGCCAGAGACTGGCGCAGAGATAGCCTTGGGCTAGTGGGTTTAAACGACCCGCACCGCCGTCACACTTTGCCAAGTCTGGTCGGGCAAGAACTGAGGTGACACAGTCAGGTCCTACTCAACGCTCGGGCCAGAGCAAGAACCCGATTCAGTGCTATAACTGCGGAACGCCGGGGCACAAGAGCAATGAGTGCATGAAGGGTAAGAGGACGTGCTTTGCATGCGGAAAGGAAGGGCATTTACAGACTTTTTGTCCGCAACGGAGGCAGAAAGAGGCTGAGTCGCAACAAGGGTCAGTATGCTCTACTTTGTAGTGCGTAACTAGGAGTTGTTATTAGTATTTGGGTTGCCATTTATGTGTGTTTAGGACGCAATATAGGAGAATGGAGTTTTGGACAAGAAGTGTTGATTTGGTGGTTTTGAGTGCTTAAATGAAGACTTAAGGAGATGAAGGCGAACCCATAAGAGAAGACCACAAGCGAGAAGTTGAAGATCGCTACAGAAGCTTTTCCGCGGGCGTGAATGGATGGTCGTGGGCGCAGAACGAGGCGAGAGCGAGAAGAGCAACATCGAGCAATCCGCGGGCGCGGAAGACAAGCCGCGGTCGCGGAAAACACACGGAAGACGCGAGCACTCTAGAGACTTATCCGCGGACGCAAAATTATTTCCACGGTCGCGGTTACTGTTCACACGCGGGCGCCGAGAATTTGTTTCGTCCGAACTTTATTTTACTTTATTTCTTGTATCATTTATTTCTTTTATTTCGTTTACTTCCTTTTAAGAATATTATTTTCCCTATCTTTTTAGATTAGGGTTTGCTAGGTTTTATATCTTTCTTAGTAGCAGCCTTTTCATAATTCAAGTTATCAACTTTATCGTTCAGTTTTTCCCTTAGAGTTTTTATGCTTTGAAGACTATGAAGAACTAAGCAACCTTTGCTTAGTTCGACGATTGAAGCCTTCGTTTGTATTTGGTTGTGAGATTATAACTCTATTGCCTTTCCTTTGATTATATCTCTTCTCTTTGTGCTTCATCCCATTGATTCTTGTTGTTTTGACTAGTCTGATCATCTAGTTGATATTAGTAATTATCTATTGCTAGGGTTTGGATAATTCTAGTTGAAATCCCTTATCTTGTGTAGCAACCGCAATTTACAGGAACTGGTTGTGAATGTTTATTGTGAAGAGAATTGATTACATGTCGAGTATTGACGGGTTGTTAAGTATTGCATGTATCCTGGTTAATTCCTGTGCTTACCGTTGTTGTTAGATTGAATCTTGATTGTTTCTTGATTGTTTAATGGTAAGTATTTTCAAGGCTGGTTGACGTGTCTATATACATAAGATCGGGACATGAATATTCATTGGTAGGATGTTGAGATAATCTAGGATCAACCAATCAAACTGAAGTGTGGATATTTGTCTGGCTAAGTTACTTATCATCCATTGATTACACCTTTTGCATTAATTTACTTTGTTACTTGATACAAACCCCAAAAATATCCCCCCTTTTGTTACTATTGGCATACAACCTTTGCACTTAGGAAGATTGCTTACCTCCCCGTGGGATCGATCCTTATTTACCCTACTATATTAGTTTGGTTTTTGAGGTTTATTTTGATAGGCATCACGACTTTAGCCTCATCAATGCTTACAACTCAGAGTCGACAGAAGTCTTATGCTGATTTGAAGCGCAGGAATGTCGAGTTTGAGGTTGGTGACAAGGTGTTTGTCAGGGTGTCGCCATCCAAGGGTGTGTTTAGGTTCGACAAGCGTGGGAAGCTCAACCCTCGCTATGTGGGAGCATTCGAGATCCTTGGTAGAGTTGGATCTTTAGCATACCGTTTGGCATTGTCGCTGTCGGCACATCCTGTGCATAACGTGTTTCACGTGTCCCTGTTGAGGAAGTATGTGCCAGATGAGTCTCATGTGCTGAGTTATGACGACATCGAGATTCAGGCGAATGGTACATACGAGGAGAGACCGGTGTGTATTCTCGAACGCCGCGAGAAGCACTTGAGGAACAAGGTGGTACCATTAGTACGGATCCTCTGGTCCAAGTCGGGATCTGAGGAGGTAACTTGGGAAACTTGGGAGACTGAGTCTGATATGCTTAGTCGTTTTCCCGAGCTGTTTTCGGCCTAGTTTCGGGGTCGAAACGTTTTTTTAAGGGGGAGGTATTGATAACCCCTAAAAGTCCCAACTGTCGTTTTGTAAGCAAGACGTGTTGGGCAATTTCTGTAACCTCTGTAAGAACCATTTGAACGTAATAATATACGTTTAGTAGAGATATATGGGTCATAAATTAATTGTGGAATGCTAAAAATAGAATTTAGCAAAGACCGCGATCAAACCCGCGAGCAAGGGCCAAGAACGCGAGCGCGGCAGATCCGCGACTGCGGTTTTGCCTGGGCAAACCGTGATCGCGGTTTTAAAACCGCAACCGCGGGAGACTCTGTTCGTCTTCTTCGTCTGCTTCCAAAAGGCCAACGATCAGATTTCCCCTCGTGCTCTGAACACCGGGAAGTTGGATCGGTTGGCTTGCTCGGCGTTGAGGTGAACTCCTCCTCCTCTGAGCCTATAAATAGGAGTTGTAGCCGAGCTTCTCCATCATCCTCAAGCTCCCTCCTTCTCTCGTTAAATTTGTGTTTGTCGCCGGAGTTTCGTCGCCGGAGCCGAAGTCGTCGATGTGGGAGATCCTTGGAGTGTTGGAAGTGCTCTTTTGTCCAGAAGCGAAGTTGTTGTGCCTCGTCGACGTCGGTATGACTCAAAAAGTCGAGTTAGGATTGCGTCGGGATGGAGTCCTGCGACCGCCGCTCCATCCACCGCGACCGCGGCCGGGCAGAGACCCGCGGCCCCAGCTGGGCGCGAAATCGCGGTTTTGCCCAACAAGGCCGCGATCGCGGCAATGCCATCCGCGACTGCGGCACTGGCCTTTTTCCTTCGTTTCGCTTCGTCTTTTCGTATCTTATCTAACTTAGGGTTTTGTCATAAAACTCGTCGTCATCGTAGGAACCGTGCTCAAGTGCAAGTTTCCAGATCTCGGAACCCGATCTCTTCGTTCGTCTAGCTAAGGCAAATGACGGTTTGCTCTTGCTCATTATTCCATATTTCCCTTGATTGTCAATTATTTAGTTGTCTAATTAAGATTGGATAAAGTTATTGTTTTATGTTTGGGAACAGATTTGATAAAACAATGTGTTAAAATATGGATTTATAATAGGTTGTATATATTGCTAGAAACAACGCTATTATATCTGATATTATCGTAATGGTTTTGGTGTGGATATATGTGTGAACTTACATGTGTAGTTAGAAGGAGTATTCGTAGGAACGCTATGTACCTTGCGAGGTCTAGTCGTTTCTTTATAACTGGTATTAGGAGGATTTTGCCCTAGTACTTCTGGTCATGACCGTACCCTTATTCCAGGGTAGGTGCACTTAGCTAGTGCCAACGTTCGAGATTCATTCCCAGAAAAGCTGTAATGTGAATGTACGTTTTGGAATTAAATAAGATAAGTGCTTTTACGCACATAATTAATATACCCTCGGGCGAGGAGTAGAACGTGAAAACCGCCCGGACTCTTGTTAGAGTAAGTCTTCTTTCCAATCTGGATTCGCATTGCGCGGTGAGGTTGGTCGTAGACCCAAATAATCAAGGTCGTGTTTTAAACTTGTGTGAAAACTTAACGTTCCCAAACAATTTCACATGTTTCCCATAAGACTCAATTCCTTTGGAGTCTTCTCTTCATACGTTTCCCATAAGACTCAATTCTTTTGGAGTCTTCTCTTCGATCATGCCTTTTCTTGTGTTTCCATAGAAGTATTGAAGTTCACATCGTGTATCGACTATTATTCGAGAAACGATTGTTGTAACTTAATACGACTACTTAGAACCTTTTATTTTTACCCTTGCATAGTCTTTCATTAGACTAACCAACCGGTTATTTTTCCTTTGCATGGTTGGCTGGTGTCATCCGTCTCATACGGCACATCAGGTAAATTTCCTCATCCGTGAAGGCCAGTATCCGACGTTGAAGGCAGTTGATATTTTAAGTGTTTTCCCAAGGTTGAAGATCCTGACGTGAGATCGCACAGTTCAAAACCCCTTTATGGCGTTTATTTATTTCAAAGACTTGCGCTGTAATAAACAATTTCTGTATTTGGTTTTGTCATCAGTTGTAACTTACGACGTCGGTATGAATATTATTTGGTCAACTTTCATATTATTTGATAAAGTTTGCAGTATTACATCATTTGATTTAAAAACTAAAAGCTTTGGGTGATCCCGGGTGTGTATTTTGAGGTCACTGGCGGTAATATTTCCAAGGTATTTTGGGGGTGTTACATGTGCACCATTTAAGTAAAATACAAGTGTACAATTAAATAAAATACAAGTGTACCATGTCATAAATAAATGTGAACCACATTACATGTAGTGCACCACAGTTCATGTGTTTGTGCACTGAGAAGGTTCATGTGTTTTGTACTCCATTGTATTTACAAAAATAAAAGTGCACTACTCGATAAAAATCGGGTGCACAATTCAACATATTATGGTGCACTTTTCAACAGACTTTTGTGCACAGACTCATGCACAAACATTGTGCATTGCTATTGTACTTAGAAAAAAAAACAAGTTCATTACTCAATAAAATTCGGTTGCACAACTTCACATATTTTGGTGCACTTTTCAACAGATTTTGATGCACAAATTCGTACAACTTGGTGCACAAGACTAGTTTGCATTTTAAGAGAAGTTCTCATTTTAAGAACAGTTCTCACCAGATCCGTTTACACTAATAACATATCATTAATTATAAGAATAAATTTGTAAAGTAAGAATCAAAATTGCTAAAAAAATAAGTATTTATAGAGAAAGATGAAGGCTAAAAAGACAAATATTGTTAGACGTATGGAGTATTAAATAGAGGGAGGTTCCGGTGCGAAATGTCCTTACCGTGCGAAGTGCGAAACTTCGCGTTCATAAAGTAACACCAAATGTTCATTATCTGGGCGGTCATGTTCACAGATAACATGTTCATGTCAACGAAAAGTCATGTTCATAATCAAGGCGGTCATGTTCAAAAAAAAAAAAAGTTCACCGAAATTACAGATTTTGCCACCGCGTTTTTTCACTTAAAATTTCCATCTTCTAATCTCAGCCCTTCATCCAATGGCCCATGTTATCAAATAACCAGGAAAGGAGTAGAACATTCCTAGGAAGGAATAAAGATAATCTAGGATCAACCAAGCAAATGAATGGTGAATATTTGTCTAGCTAAGTACTTTTCTCGAATTGATTATCACATTTGCTTTACTTTATTTAGTTTAATTGCAAACAAACCAAAAAAAACCCCTTATTACCTTTGACATACATTTGTGCACTTAGAAAGATTACTTCCTCCCTGTGTGATTCGACCTTTGCTTGCCTACTTTACTTGGTTAGGTTTTTAAGGATTTATGTAAAAGGTTTACACTAACAAATTTATGAAACGATTTTTGTCTCGGAAATTGATAGTAGTATTTATTATACGGAGTAATATGTTATTATCCAATTAATTCATATTGTTACGTACTAATTAACAACAAATTAAAGTCCATATTGGTCTTTAATCTCAAAAGTTACTCCGTGTTTGATAAAGTTAAGTAATTATCGAATTAATTAATCTCTTAGCTATGTAACTAGTTAAGGTTTTATTAATTTACTAATATGGTCAACTGTGTTCATTTGGTTATTTAAGGAGTATATCTGAACCAAACAAGCAAGGTGATCATTATATGAAAAGAGAAGTGGAGCCAAAGACATTACCGACCTTGTTTTGAAAAATTACAATAATTATTCAATTGCCTTGATTAATTAATTAGAGATCTACTGTGTTCATTTGGTGCATTAATGTTAAGCCCAACCACGTTATATCTGGAATTAGGCCATGTGTGTGACGCGTGTATTCTAGCTTATTCCCTCCCTCTCATACACATAAAAAAATCTTATGCGACAATCCATTGAATCATATAATATTTCTAACCAGAAGTTAGTTGATGGAAAAAATATTTCTTTGTGGCAAAAATGAATTCGATCACCTAAGTGAAGTAATGATGTGCAGGATCATTCACTAGTACAGATTGATCTTGGCATAGCGGTTTTTTTATGATACGGATAGCGGTTTTACAACCGTTATCTAAGCGTCTGTGATAAAATAATCTAATAGCGCTACAGAGAGAACGCTATAAAAAAACAAGCATAGCGGTTTTTTGTAAATAACCGCTATGTTTTAAGTGTGTTATTTGATCTATGAACAATAGTACTCTTAGCGCTTTTTAATAAAAAGCGCTAAGATTTTCAGTAACACTCTTAGCGTTTTTTTATAAAAAGCGCTATGTTATTTGACTTTCTGATGCAAGTCTTAGCGGTTTTTACAAAAAACCGCTATGTTTTTTTGGTTCTATGATGAAACTCTTAGCGCTTTTTACTAAAAAGCGCTGTGGTTTTTGGTTCTCTGATGAAACTCTTAGCGCTTTTTACTAAAAAGCGCTATGTTTTTTTGGTTCTATGATGAAACTCTTAGCGCTTTTTATTAAAAAGCGCTATGTTTTTTTGGTTCTATAATGAAACTCTTAGCGCTTTTTAATAAAATGCGCTATGTTTTTTTGGTTTTATGATGAAAATTTTAGCGCTTTTTACTAAAAAACGCTATGATTTTTGTAATTTTTTTTTATTCAATATTTAATTTTGCTCCTACACCACCCTGCATACCAGCAAAATTTACAGCAAAAAACTTTCATCAAAATCATATCAAATCAGTACGTTTGACATGAAACTCATGTCCAGATTTGTGTATGGGAGGGACAAGATCAGGTTGCTGTTTCACTTTCATCAAAATCATAAACGACGTCATTAAATGCATGATAAAACCACCATTAAGACAACAATTACTACGCTAGACATATGTAAAAACACAAAATCGATCAGTATCGTATCCATAAAATCACTAATTAGGTCAATTGAGCACTATATCCAAAAGGTCATTCTAGTCTTCCTAAATCCTAACAAAATGAAGTATCATATATATCCACAAAATTGAGAACCTAGTCCCCCTTAACAAAATGAACAAATTGTCAGTTCAAAAAAAAAATTTATACGAAGAATAAATTCTTTTATGAACCTCGTAATCCTTTTAAGCTAATCTCAATCAACTACTAGTATTGCACTTTCACATTGTTAAATATGTATCCTTGGGAGAAATGGCAACAAGAAACACATCACTGAAATCTGCAGCTCAAAATTCATTCTAGAACAGAACTGCAGCACTATTTATTTTGGGTTACCTAGAACCAACAAGGTGCATCGTAACAGGAAAAACAACAACCGTATGCATAGCTAAGTAAATCAATCTACGTGATTAAAAGACATCTTTTCAGATAAAAAATCATTCCTCATTCAGAAAGACCTTCAATTAGCATAGAAGTGGATAATTTTTCTCAAGTTCAGAAATGAAGAGTGTCTAAATTTTATCAGTAAGCCCATTTGTTACTCAATAAAAAAGGTATATCTCGTTAAGCGGTCAAAAACTCACATTTTCAACACACTGAGATGACATCTTGCAAAATGCCGTTAAACTAGATTGGACTTGGTTTAGATAATTGTTGACGATAAATGACATATTGCATATAATTCATCACAATCAAGCCGCAAATGCCTATCAATTCAACCAGCAGGTTTGGCAGATGAAACTCAAAAAGGGGGAAATTACCTCTATTTACTCTGCTTCCCAATTGCTTCTGTGATGGCTGATTAAGCAAAATTGCTAATAGAGATGTAGCAGGGGAGTGAGTTCTTTTTGCTGTAAAAATTGTAAAATTGGTTCACTCAGCAAAAGTTCACTCATAATAAGCAGACTAGTTCAAAAATTAGGCAAAAATTGACAGGCAGTGAATGGATAAACATGGAACTCAATCAAACAAGACTAATTTTGATTGAGTTTCGCAGGAATTGCAAGTTTCTCAGGAATCAAAATTGACATGCAGTGAATTTCTCTGAAGCGGCGCCGAGAGTTTCTCAGGAATCAAAATTGAAGCGGCACCGAGAGTTTCTCAAGAATCAAAATCGAAGCAGACAAGATTGAAGCAGGCAAAAATTGACAGGCAGTGATTTTCTAGTTTGAAGCAGACAAGATTGAAGCAGATAAGGTGGCATACCTTGCGACGCCGGAGATGGATGTGAAGATGCCACCAACAGAGCCACGGAGAGAAGCTCCTGCGAAGATGGCAACTGGGAGCCGCCGACAGAGAGGAGATTGGAAACGGAAGCGGCACAGGAGACCGGAAATGAAAGCAGATATACACAGGAGGCCGGAAGCGGCGCCGAGAGTGGAAAATCGAAGGTAGGACGGGAGAGACACAGGAGAGGGCGGGAGGATGAAGTTAGGGCGGGGGGATGAAGTGAGGGCGGGATAGAGAGTTAAGTACTTAGTAGCAGCGCGCGAGTGTAGAAAGTAGGAAACGTTTTATAGCGCTTTATTATAAAAAGTGCTATAAAAAATTTTGACATTTTAAAATTAAGTAGGAAACAACTCTTAGCGCTTTTTATAAAAAAGCGCTAAGAGTAGTTTAATTTTCTTAGCGTTTTTTTATAAAAACCGCTAAGAAAATTTTAGACATTTCAAAATTAAAATGGAAAAAACTATCTTAGCGCTTTTTATAAAAAAGCGCTAAGAGTAGTTTGATTTTCTTAGCGTTTTTTTATAAAAACAGCTAAGAAAATTTTAGACATTTCAAAATTAAAATGGAAAAAACTATCTTAGCGCTTTTTATAAAAAAGCGCTAAGAGTAGTTTAATTTTCTTAGCGTTTTTTTATAAAAACCGCTAAGAAAATTTTAGACATTTTCAAAATTAAAATGGAAAAAACTATCTTAGCGCTTTTTTATAAAAAGCGCTAAGAGTTGTGCAATTATCTTAGCATTTTTTTATAAAAACCGCTAAGAGTTTAGAAATACCTAATCAAAAAAAAAAGATTTATTTATTCTTAGCGGTTGTTTCATAAAACCGCTAAGCGTTTGTTTATTTTATTGCGTTTTTTAATAGCGCCCTAATTTTAGTGCTATCTATGGAAAAGTCTGTACTAGTGATTATAAATTCACTCAAACACCTATTAAAGGGCCGAAGGATCCTAGGACATGGAGTCCTTGTCTTAGAGTGATCGTAAATACACGACTTATTTTCTTAGTAACAATGTCGATTATATAAAGAGTGAATGTATAGTCTCCATGTTTCTTGACATATTCAAGAATACATTTGAGGACTAATAACACCGTCATATGGACCAATATTAATTGTTCATATATTTTATGATGTTGATAGATGCATCAACACATTGGTTAAACGATTTAAAGTGGGAGAAATCAATCAATCAAGTAGTGTAATAGTCGAGCATCAGGAAACTCACACTATTTAATAGGACGACATAGTACAATCGTTATTTATATGGTCATCAATCATAGCTGGGTTAAAGCTAATACATGAAACGATCTAAAAGAATCGTCGACCATATGGGGTCATACAAAGTTTGAATGTCGAGAATTAAGTTTGACTTCGACTGACCATGATATATTCTCCTAATTGAAACTTATGTCCAGAAGAGAACTGAAAGTATATAGATATGCGGTGTACGTCCCATTCTCATCCTAAATGAACTAAATTAATGCCATAAGGAAAGTTGAGATTATACGAGGGTAGGAGTCCCTATAGATTATTGAATACCTAGAGCTTATATTGGGTGATCGCTCGGTATCAAGATTATCATTTTGAAGAGATAAAATCCCAACTTTAGGGGGAGCGGAAAAAGGAGACTAGTACGTATAAGAGATTACAAGGAATGCAAATTCTCGATAATTTAAGATCGTTGGATAAGCGAAAATGAACTAGAAGTTCAATGGATCATATACTTAAAGTATAGATGACATGCTATGAACTGCATTTACTAAAATCCAAGGAAGTGACGGAGTCACATATACCAACTGAATGCCTAGCTCATTTGGAGGTTCTTGTAGTAACCCAGACCAATCCACTACAAGGGAGTCTTAATTACGCCAGAAGCGTGAGAGACTATTAGACTATGTCTGAAGCTCAACTTTCCTAGAGGAATCACATATTGTTGCTTATCAAACCGTTAATTGTCGTCAAGTGACGTTTTCTTGAGATAAGTTCCTGAATAAAATCTTATCTCAGATTACACATCATAACAAGGATTTTAAGGAACAAGTATGAAATGTTTGTTAGAATCCATTTATGAAGGAATCGAAATGAGATTGTCCTTGATGAGTTTGTTTGAATAAGTACTTGCACCAGAAGTGACATACGAGAAAGGTTCATGATTCTCAATCAATGGAAACACGTCGACAATGATGATTGGTAGAGCTGAGAAAGGCGTTTCAAGCAAAGTTGGAATTTGTATATTAAAAGTGATATGTAAATCATTAATTTAGAAATGGTTATCTGTATTGGTTTGTATTTATATTTTTGATACAGTTATGTACATGCAAGTTCCCGAAGAACCGAAATTTATGTGCACGAACACAAATGGAGATATATGAAGATCATGCATCACTCCGCACTCAAATCACTTACATATTGACGATATCTATCTACACTCATGAGCTTTGAGTCGAAAGGAGGACCAATTCAGCAGATTTAGTCAAGCAATGTTAAATTGACGGGGAGAACTACAACTGCACTCTTTTTCCCTTAGTTTTGGTTTTTATCCCATTGGGTTTTCCAGACAAGGTTTTTAACGAGGCAGTTAGTGATGTACATCCAAGGGGGAGTGTTATAATATTATATTTATGAATGTACATAAGATAGACTTTTCTCAACCCTAGAGTTGACATATTCCCCAAACATTATAAACCCTATATAAAGATCTTATTGAAAGCCTAATAGACACAAGATCTCATTGCTTCCTTTTCTTCCTCTCAATGTCTCTCTTCTCTTAGTTTATAACAAAAATCACTTGTTAGTTATATCTGATAATGGAATTGAAATGTAATTAACATAATCGATGCATGGATCTCTGCATGTTCTCATGATTTATAGGAGATCTTCTAATTAAATAATCAAGTAATTATAATTACGTAGTATAAGACTACCATGACACATGCAAGTAGTCGACCAAATCTTTTGAGGGTTAATTACTGTTTTCAATTTATAATTAGAAATATAATTTCCATGGTTTTGTTAGGCTATTACACTAATAGAATTTCCACATGGAAGCATGAGAGGCTTTAACCTTTAAAAAAATGATTAATAAGTAATTAATAGTTAAATAATTGTTTTAATAAAACGGATTAGGTGGAAGCAAGTTTTTTGAATTACTGCTCAATAATGGGAGATATTGGCGCATAAGGTAAGGCCATGTTGCCTGGCCTGCACATGCTTTTATTTTCTCATTTCCCATCTCTCATTTGACTCCCGGCCCACCACGTACCTACTCATATATAATTCATTTACCATAATAATGATAATAAGACCATTATTATGGCATGTATAATAAAGGAGCTATGATCGACTACATCTAGATATATGTCCTAAATTCCTTTCTTATGTGTTGTTGTCGTATCCGACTTAGTTGAAGAGGAGAATCGAGGGAAAAAAGAGACGGAAGAAGAAAAGAAAACAGGAGAGAAAAGGGACGAGTTTAGTAGAGAATGAGAGAAGTTTGTTATTCATCATAAGCATGTTTGTTATATCATTTTCATCAATTGTTAGTTTATCCACATAGTAGTTACATCGCTCTAGCAATTATCTATGCTATAACATTGCATCCCTACTTTAAGCCTTGTCTTCAAGGTTTGTTGGCAAAGTCATGAAACTGGTGGATAATGCGACTTGTCGGTTCCCATGTATACTATGTAATTAAGGTCCAAATTGGTCCACTGGATTAGCCATTCCGTCACCGGTGCACTATCAGACAAATAGGTGACCCTAGTATATATCCAGGATTGAAGCACGAGAAATTTCAAAATGGCCCTCCTCAGTTGTAGTAGGCAAGGCTGCACCCGTAGAAACATGAGGACCAACACGTGATTTCAACTGCGACACATGAAATATAGGGTGAATGCGTGAATGAGAGGGCCATAATACTTGGATAAGAGCTTCAGATAAACCCAATCTCCCACTTCTAAACCACGCTAACAACATTTTGAATCTCCCAGCTTGATCTTGTTGTAGATCTTGCTTTCATTGAGACATGGCTACCTCTCTATCCTTCAACTAGTCTCCCACCGAAGTCGTTGTGATTGAAGATGCATCAACCCCTAGCTGAGGAGGAGAGTAGCCAAATAAAGATTGAAAGGGGGTAAGCTTCAATGACGTGTGGTAATTGGTATTGTACCACCACTCGGCTAATGGCAACAACCTAGCCCATTGCTTGGGTTAATTGAAAGCAAGTTATGCCTCTGATATAATTCTAGACACTAGTTAACTCCCTCTGTTTTACCATCACTTTGAGGGTGATAGGCTGTTGAGAGGTGCCCATAGTTGTAAACAATTTTCACCAAAAATGACTGAGAAAAATCTTATCGTGATCAAAAACAATGCTAGTGGGTAGGCCGTGCAATTTGAAGACAAAATTGGGGAAGTCCAATGCCTACTTTAGCAGATATAAATCGATGTCACATGGGAATGAAATGGGCATATTTGGTTAGGCGATCGACAATTACCAAAATTGTGTCTTTGTGAGTTGATTTAGGCCATCCCTCGCTGAAGTCCATACTAATATACTCCAAGTAGTCTCAGGTATTGGAAAGGGTTACAAAAGTTTAGAGCTCAACTTGTGCTCTGCCTTATTGCATTGACAATTGTCACATTGCAATACAAACTCTTCAATCATAAACTTCATCCCAGGCCAGTAGAACAAGGTTTTGAGCCTCTAATATGTACCTTGCACTCTTGAATGTCCCCTAACAAGCGTCTCTTGTAAGGCAACGATTAATTGAAATTGTAGTGCCTTATGAAATATACAACCTCATATGGAAGTGCAAATACCCTTGACCACTTTGTATTCAGAAGAAGGATCAATTGAAGCTGAACTAAGAAACTTCAATGCTACTGGATAATTTGAATAACTGTTATTCACCTTAAACATCTACTTGGCTTCCATAGCTAAAGGAGCATAGGCAAAGCCAACTTCAGTTTCATCACTTCTAGAGAGTGCATCTGCTACACGATTTCCTTTTTGTATGTGATTGAATATGAGAGACCTAGTAACTTGCGTATAGCCTTGCGTTGGAGGTGGGTGGTCGTACATAAATTTTTCAAAAAACATTAATTTTCCGAAAAATTACACCATATTTTTATAAAACCATCAAATATTTGTAATTGTTACAAAATTTGAGTGGGAGAAGGGGTAAAACTGTGGTTGGGTGGCCAAAATGGCTCACGGCGGTACGATGATGGTCGGAGGTGGTTCGGCGGTGGCTCGACGGTGGCTCGGCGGCAAGGGTGGGGCGCGCGGCTGGTGGCTGGCTGTGTGGGCTGGTGGTTCGGCTGGCTGCATGGTGCGGCTGATGAGGTTTAGGTGGCTAGGATTAGGGTTTGTTAGCCTAAGATCCTAATTGCCTAAAATAGATATGGTAATAAGATATCTTATCTCTAGGGTATATTTTATCCAATTATACATGATAATGATTAATATTGGTATTAATTTCATATATGATTTTATCGAATTAAAATAATAAGAAGATTGGATTAATTATTTTATGAGATAATTTAATTAATTTGATCTTAAAAGTCTATTAATATGATTAATAGTCAATTCTTGTCTTTTAATATTTGATATTATATTATGCATGTATGATTTAATATTATGATATTATTATTGCATGGGGTGACTGGTATGGCCTAAATAGGATAGAAAATACGATCTGCATATCGTTATTGTTTTCTTATACACGATATGCATATCGTTATGTACTTTTGTAATTTAATTTTCAAGAAATTAGATTAGATTTACATTATGTAATACAAGAGAAGAAGATCCTATGAAGAATCAAGGATGGAGATCCAAAGGAGAATCAAGGATGGAGATCCAAGAGACAAGAAAAATCTATGAAGGTTAGATCTTATGGGTTTTTTAGGGGTCATACTAGGATCACATTTATTTATTGCATTTATTTTGCTTTAAATATCTCTAAGTTTATGCTTGCTTGTTTATTTATGTTATTTAGTTCACTAGTAAATAGACTTTCATGATAAACCTAGTTCCCTTAAAAGAAAATTGAGATTTTGCCTTTCAAAATCATCACCTATAAGGCCCTTGGAATTTGATGGATAGGTTTTGTCAAAACAAAGTGTCCTTCTTTAACCTTGGGATAGTACGGGTAAATCTACATAAGGGGTTTGCAACCTTAATTTGGTTATACTCAACAAAAGACCAAAACATAAAGTTTTGGATTTTGAGGCACGGGATAGATTTGACATAAGATGTAATTTATCAACCAAGAGTTATAAATGTTACAACTAGTAAAAGTTACTTACCTTGATCACATAGGATTTAGGGAAGTGCCAAAGTATACCTAAAGTCTTATCTGAAATAGGATCTTGGAATCATTTTATTCAAAGGGAAAATATAAATGAATAAAATGTGCATTAGCTTATTTATGTTTAAAGCATGTTTAAAATTTTAAGTTTTTGCATGACAAGCATGATTTATATTTTGCATGTTATTTCTGTTGTAGATATCATGTCTAGAAACGATAACCCAACAATAATTAACCTACGTTCGATTATTGAGAAGAATAAGCTGAACGAAAACAACTTCCTCGACCAGGAAAGAAATCTGAGAATTGTTCTCATGTTTGAAAAAAGAGAGAATGTCCTTGACACCCTTATCCCAAAACTGACTACTATGTCTACTCCAGAGATAGAAGAGGAAAATCAGATCAGAGATAAGTCAGTGATTGTCGCTTGTCTTATGTTGGCCTCCATGAAATCGAACCTTCAAAAGAGGAAATCGAACCTTCAAAAGAGGTTTGAGAGGATGGATGCCTACACCATCATTCGCAACCTGAAAGTTATGTTTCAGGAGCAAGCAAGGATGGAGAGATATGAGACTCATAAGGCAATTCTTGATTGCAAGCTTGAGAGAGGTAAGTCAGTCAGTGCTTATGTGTTCAATATGATTGGACATTTTGAAAACATGGAAAGACTTGGCTTCCCCTATAGTCAAGAGTTGGCTACATACATCATACTCCATTCTCTGCATGATGGATTTGCTCAATTTAAGCTGAACTTCAATATGAACGGAGTTGGAAAAACACTTGAAGAGCTACAAGGGATGCTCAAAACAGCTAAGCAAAATCCCTCTATTGACACAAAGAAAAAGATTCTGATGGTCAACAAGGGAAAAAGGGTTCAAGAAAGGGGCACCTAGACAGCAGAAGAAGAATGTGCAAGGGAAGGGCATGCAAGTTGCACAACCCAAGCAGACTTCTGAAAAAGCTAAAGTAGTTGTTGACCATGATTGTTTCTATTGCCATGCCAAGGGGCATTGGAAGAGGAACTGCCCGAAATACCAGGAAGATAAGAAGAATGGAAATGTGAGTTCCAATTCAGGTACATATGTTATAGAAGTCCTAACAGCTAAAGCTTTGACTTGGGTATTAGACTCTGGTTGTGGTTCTCACATTATTTCGGATGTGCAGGGACTAAGAAGAAGTAGCAGCTTAGCTAAGGAAGAGGTAGACCTACGCATTGGAAATGGAGCAAGGGTTGCTGCACTTGCCATTAGAGATTATAGTCTACCTTTACCTTCTCGTTTATTATTAGAACTTAATAATTGTTATTTTGTCCCTTATATTACTAGAAACCTTATTGCGACTTGTGTTTGGATATTAAAGGCTATGATTTTAGACTCAAAGATCAACGTTTTTCTATTTACAAGGATAACGTCTTTTATGCAGATGCACTACTAAGTAATGGACTCTATATGGTGGAACAAGGATCCAGAATCTATAACATAAACACCAAAAAGCAAAAATCAAATGATTTTGACACCATCTAACTATGGCATTGTCGATTAGGTCACATTAGCTTAAATCACATGAAGAAGCTCCAAAAGGATGGACTTCTAACCTCATTTGATTGTGAATCATTTGAAACATGTGAATCTTGCCTAATGGGAAAGATGAAAATGTCACCTTTTACTGGGCTAAGTGAAAGGACAACTGAGATTTTGGCCCTAATACATACATATGTATGTGGACCAATGAGCACATAAGCTAGAGGTGGTTACATATACTTCATAACCTTTACTGATGATTTAAGTAGATATGGATACATATACTTAATGAAACATAATTCTGAACCATTTGAAAAGTTCAAAGAGTTTCAGAATGAAGTTGAAAATCAAGTTGGCAAGAAAATTAAAAAAACTACGATCTGATCGTGGTGGTTCATATTTGAGTTAAGAATTTGATCATCATTTAAGAAGATGTGGGATCCTCTCACAACTAACTCCATCAGGAACACCACAATTGAATGGTGTGTCTGAGAGGAGGAGTAGGACCTTGTTGGACATGGTTCAGTCTATGGTGAGTTTTGTTGATCTTCCAATATCTTTCTAAAGATATACTCTCACAACTGCAATGTTCACACTAAATAGGATTTCGTTCAATGATGTAGATAAGACAACATATGAGTTATGGGCTGGAAGAGTTCCAAGTTTGTTTTTTCTAAAGATTTGGGGATGTGAACCTTATGTAAAACGTTTACTAGAAGATAAATGCTTCTTTGTAGGGTATCCTAAGGAAACTAAGGGATACTACTTCTACAATCTCAGTGATCACAAAATGTTTCCAAAAAGAATTTATTTCCAAAAAGTCAAGTGGGAGAAATGTTGATCTCGAAGAAGTTCGAGAAGAGCAACAAATTGAGCAACAAGATGACATGGATTATACTATGTCAGAGACGACGATATTTGGGGACCTAATCCTGCAAGGGGAGGGAACCTATACACCGGAGGTAGTGGAGTCGTAAGATCCCATTCCTATCGTTCCTCCAGAATATGATTCTAATGAGATTTCACAAAGTGTTATGGAAAATCCTCTTGTTGTTCAGCCTACATGTAGATCAGATAGGCACAGAACGCAGCCAGAGAGATATGTTGATTTCATATTGACTGCGAGTTTGGATATCATGCTTTTAGAAAGCGAGGAGCCTACAACATACAAGCAAGTTGTGGCGAGTCCAGACTCCGAAGAATGGCATATAGCCATGAAGTCTGAAATGGATTCCATGTCTAAGAATCAAGTATAAGACTTGATAGATTTTCCAAATAGGGTAGTACCCATAGGATGCAAATGGGTTTACAAACTCAAAACATACAAGGATGGAAACATAACAGTTTTCAAAGCGAGACTGGTTGCAAAAGGTTTTAAGCAGATTCATGGTATTGACTATGATGAAACCCTCTCACTAGTTGTCATGATCTGATCCATTCAGATAATCCAGCAATTGTAGCTCATTATGATTATGAGATCTGGCAAATGGATGTCAAGACCTCTTTTCTAAACGGGTATTTAGAAGAGGATTTGTACATGACACAACCTAAGGATTTTGAGTATCCATAAAATCCTAGGAAAGTATGCAAGATTAAGAATTCCATTTATGGACTTAAGAAGGCATCGACTTGATGAAGTGGTCAAACAATTTGATTTCATTAGATGTGAAGAAGAACCTTGTGTTTACAAGAAGTTTTGTGGGAGCAAAGTGGTCTTCCTAGTCTTGTATGTGGATGACATACTACTCATTGAAAATGACATTCCTATGCTGGAGTCCACTAAGGACTGGCTTAAGAAGTATTTCTCAATGAAAGACTTAGGAGAGGCCGAGTTCATATTAGGCATCAAGATCCATAGAGATAGATCTAATAGACTTATTGGACTAAGTCAAGGAACTTATGTGGATAAGGTTCTTGATAGGTTCAATATGAAGAATTCTAAGAAGGGATTCTTGCCTATGCAGCATGACTTACATCTCAGTAAGAAGAAGTGCCTAGTGAAACCTGCTAAGCTAGAGAGAATGAGTAGGATTCCTTATGCATCAGCAATAGGATCCATCATGTATGCCATGGTCTATACACGCCCAGATGTTGCATTTTCTTTGAGTATGTGCATCAGATATCAATCGAATCTAGGTGAAGCACACTAGAATACAACTAAGAACATCCTAAAGTACTTAAGAAGCACTAAAGATGATATCTTGGTGTATGGATGATATGATGAGTTAGCCGTTAAAGAGATGTGAAATTTTGCAAAATACATACGGATGACAACATTGCAGATCCGTTAACTAAACCTTTATCTAAGCCCAAGCATGATAGTCATACTAGGGCTAAGGGTCTCAAGCACATTGGAGAATGGCTTTGAGATTGTATTGTTTTGAGATTAAGAATGTTGTTTTCATGATTGATGAAACATTGCATCATGTTTATTTTTGAAATAAAGTTTTATTATTACTTAATTGTGGTTTAGAATTAAATAAGATGTCCTAATTATTTATAATCATCAAATAGGATCATCATAAAAGTTATGGTGGATGAAACCCTATTAAGTGAACTGATATTATGAATTATGAGTTGGCCATAGTTTAAGTCATTAAATTGGACATAAATGACTCAATACATGATATTATGTAAGCTGATTGATAGCGCCAAGTTTCATGGGCTATAGGGACATGAAGATGTCTAATCAATTACATGAACATGTATGGTGGATACGTGTTGGGCAGACCTACCTTAAGATTTTTCAAATGAGTTGTAGAATTTTAAGTTGAACTATGATTAGTAGATTCCTCAGACATGAGTGTGATATACCTCTTGCTTGGTGATTGGTAGTCTTTGACATTGTCAAACACCGTTGCGTAAAAGGAGGCTATGAAGGCAATGATCGAGATTGCTGAAAATTGAGTGGGAGTTATAGTCACACAAGAATAGAGAAGTCCTCCTATTTATATATCTGTATATATATGGATAGGAATGGTGTCTTGGCCACTTGAAGAGTAAGAACTGAAAATGTATGGCCGTGCTCAAATGGATTAATAGTAATCATTTGTTTTGACAGTTCATGCTCGGAGTTCAAGAAACAATTTGAATATTGATATGGATTACATAAGATGTTATCATATCATCAAATTAGACACTAAGTGATAAAGGAATTGATATTGCACACTTGTTTAAGGACAAGTGGGAGATTGAAGGAATATGTCCTTTAATGAAGATGACAATTACTAATAATAGAATAGTATTATAATGGAGGTTAATAATCCGTATATTTTAGGTAGTCTTAGTGCTTTGCTAGAAGCCAACTATGACTTATGAGATAAATTACATTTGACTCATTGCTATTATATCTGAGTCCTATAAGGTCACACACATTAGAGTAATTGGGCTAGATCAAAGCAACCCGAGGCCCATAGTGGGACTAGGGAATTTCGACCATATGTATTATTTGGAGAGTGGATTATTCATCAAGTAATAATAAAGAGTTATCTATTTACTTGATGATATAAGAAAATATAATTTTAAGAAAGATAAGATATTGTATCAACCATAAATATTTCTTTTTTCTTGTAACAAGGGATTATTCCATTATCTCATGTGTTGAGAAAAACTCTCTCCCAAAATACACATCTAGGGCCGGCCGTACACCCTGCTGTAAGACAAGCTTGGAGCTTTTGTCCCGTTCTAGCAAACAAAGGCAATGCGATCTAGTACCGTGCTCGTGTGGACTAAGTAGAGGAGTCACAATTGAGGCTCTATTCTCTAGGGAGATCCCGGAAACAAGTTTTGCATCAAAAGGTATGTTACTCTTTCATATATGGTTCATATGCATGAGATCCTAAGTTAGATGTTAGAAAATTATTTAATAAAATTCCGCTAAAAACATCTAAATCCCTAAATGATGTTGTACAAAAGAGCATTCCGATTGCAAACATATGGTGATTTCTTAGCATTTCAAGAACCACTCTTAATGCTTCAAGTGTTGTTGAAAATCTTGGCTATACAATAGGATATCGTCAAAGAAGACCAACACAAAATGCCTCAAATTAATTTTGAAAACTTCGTTCATCAAACTATGAAAAGTGACTGGGGCGTTGGTTAGTCCGAATGGCATTACTTTTAACTCGTAATATCCATGATGAGTACGTAATACAGTCTTAGGCATGTCATAGTCAGCCACGCGTACCTAGTGATACCTTGCTCACAAATCCAATTTGGAGAACAACATTGCACCATGAAGTTCATCCAAGAGCTCCTCAATGTGAGGAATTGGGAACTTGTCTTTGATGGTGATATCATTAGCGATAGTCTACACAAAATCTCCAAGACCCGTCCTTCTTCTTGACCAATAAAGTTGGTGAAGCGAAGGGGCTTTAGCTGGATTGGATGATTGCACTTTGAAGCATGTCTTCAACCTGCTTCTCGATCTATTTTAGTTTTTTGAAAATAAAGATAACGTTATGGTCATGAAAAGACTGGGGATTCCCTTGCTTCAATGGAATGGTATGCGCATGTCCTCTAGTTTGGAAGCAACCCAGATGGCTCTACAAAAATATAAACAAATTATGACAACAACTACTCGACTTCCGTTGGTTCCTTGATGTCAGAGCTTGTCAGGGAAAACTTTTGAGCCACCTATGTGATGAGCAGAGAGACTTTTTTTCTTGAAAAGCTTTTGAAGCTTAAGGCCTATCATAGACTTCAAGGAAGCATGCTCTTGCACCCTATTGATTTCAATGTGTTTCCCATCTTTCACAAAGGAAATCTTCAGTTTATTCAAATTAAGTAACACCTAGATGCACTCCCTTAGCCAGTCCCATCCTAGGACCATACCACAACCACCGAGTTTGAGTACTCTAGAATTGAACTAAAACATGATGCCTTGCATTTTCCATGTAAACCTTTTACAAACTTGATGACTATACATCTTGTTGTCATTAGCAACTGCAACCTCCATCACCAAGACTTCCTCAACATCAAACCCAGTTTCACATGTCACTCTAGGGTCTAGGAAGCCGTGAGATTTCTACTGTCAATGAAGATAGTGATCAATTTGCTTTTGATTGCTCCTTGAATCTTGATTGTAGTCATAGAATTGCTCCCGGTGAGAGCATGCACACAGATCTCAGAATCTTCCTCTTTACAATGATGTTCTAATTCCCTAATCTGAGCGTCCACTTTACCCCATTTAGCAAACTGAAGTCATGTACTAGGGATTCTACAAGGTTGTGAATAGACTGTAATTTGCATCGGTGACCCATAAAGTATCTATCACCACATCTATAGCACATCGCGGCTTGTCTCTTGGTCTCATGATTATGGTTTACAAGATTGGGAAAACACTTAGGAAGATTTGGTGGAGGTAAGGAAGTAATGAATTCAATGGTCAAGGTTCTTGGAGCATTGTAAGTAGAATAATTTAGGCGCCAAGAAGGTTTGGTTAATTTGACGATGGCTTGAACAATATCATTGTGCAATCGTGCTTGTTCGAACACCATTTCTAAACCGGTAAGCCTACTCAACTTGACCAACGATTTGATCTCATTCCTCATGCCACTCATATAACTAGAAACAAAATAAGACTCCGGCATGTGGAAATCGTAAGCTAACATACATGCTCGTAGCTCCTTGAATTTCTCATTATATTCCTCAAGATCATCTTTATACTCCAATTTATTGAACTCTTCAATTATATCCACCATGATGTTCACCAAATCATATGCACACAAATTCTTTCAACTCGTCCCAAGTCACATTCGTCCTTTGTAGAAAAAATCCCTAGAGCCATACATCCTTTTTCCCGTTAACATACATTGAGGCAAATTTAATTTTTTTTGAAACTTGTACCCCAAAAATGGTAAAATACTGCTCACATTTTCACACCCAGCTATGCGGCTTAGTTCCTTCAAAAAAATAAAAAACAAGTTTCCGAAAGCGAAAATTACCTCCACTGCTCCAAGATCCACTTCGATCACTGGTTTCTTGGTACATACTTGTCGAATTGGTCGGTTCTCTTGCCCTAGGTTCCGGTCTGGAACCAAGGATTCTTCGATCTGGAAGACGGTATGGTTGGTTTAAATCAATTCATGAGTTCGTACCCATTGGCACATGATTCTTCGTGAGAGAATTTCTCATGAATTTTGCGATAATCTCAAATTTCTAATTTGTGCTTTTCTGCAATACCTCCAATCTGCTTTGCTGATTGCCGTGATGCCTCTAAGTATCCTCCATAAATTTCTGATTGGTATCCACATTTTGATGAAATTGTTATAGTTGAGCGTTCGATTTTTTACTGCTCTATTCCATAGTTTTGAGACGCATACCACTTGTTGTATCCGACTTAGTTGAAGAGGAAAATTGAGGAAGAAAAGAGAGGGAAGAAGCAAAGAAAGAAGGATAGAGAAGGGAGAAGTTCAGTAGAGAATGAGAAAAGTTTGTTATTCATCATAAGCATGTTTGTTACATCATTCCCATCAACTATTTATATGTATAGTTGTTGCATCGCTCTTAGAAATTATATATGTATGAAGGATATAACAGTTTTTCAATTATTTATTGATTTAGTTAATTACTCTTTCAGCCTTTATAATTACGATTTTTCAAATTTAATACCTAACAACTTACCTTAATTATATTTACACTATCTTCTCCAACATTCATTACAAGATAACATATTCGATTTAATGGAAACTATAAATGATACTCCCTCCATTTAATTATATTTGTCGTTGTGAAGGGAATTCAATGTTGCAAATTATTTATCGTTTTGATAATATCAATACAAAAATTTAAGATTCTACTAAACTTAATTTTTTGAAGTATCTTGAAAACGAGGAAAAAAGTAATGGGAACTACATATGTTGGAATAATCTCCATTCTTATTGGTTGTAACGACAATTAACCAAGAAAATTTATAGATGTATAAAAAAACTATGTAAATTGAAGTGTTGTCTTCCTTATTGTGTTTTGATTTCAAATGACAAATAATAAGAAATGGAGGGAATAATATATATTTTATGAGATATATAAAATAAATTATTATGAAAATATATTATAGAATATACAATTTTTATTAGATTTGATTATTTTTGTTAATTCTTATATTGAATAAAAATATACAAATTCAACTTAATTTAATTATATGAAAATGCAAGCAATACACAATAAGATATAATACGTTAATTTTTTACTTCCGTTTAATTTTGCAATCCTATATAATTTATTTTTTATCCCAACAATAATTGCGCAATTTATATTAGATCCATCTTGAAGTTTGCCTTTTTATTATATTTTTTCTTTATATTTGTTTATATACAATACTAATGTCAAACTAATGTGTCTATATAAAGCCGAACTAATGTATTCTATGTGTCGTCCATTTAGCTATATCACATAGGTAATTTTTTTTCAATTAGTTTTTCACCCCTTCACATGCAATTATTCAATCAAATTATGTTTATCTTATACATTGTATGTTTTCAAAGATTTGATTTTAGATGATAAGATATACTCCCTCTGTCCCAGTAAGTTTGTCCCATGGGGGGAGGGGTACAAATGCCGATGCGGATTTTGTATCGTTAATATCTCTAATTACATAACCCTAAAAATTATAATTTTTTGATATTATCAAAGTACTCGTTGAGACGAATCAAATAAGACCCCACATGACTATGTTTTTTCTTATATATTGGAAGAAATCTTAAAGATTCTCTTCAACTGTGAACAGTGTCAATATTTGGGATGGGAAGAACTTTTGGGGACGGAGGGAGTATATTTTATTAACATAATAATATTAATATTTTATATGCATCAAAACTTTACCTTATACGGAATAAATCATCGTCATACGTGCGAAAAAAAGTAATTTTTAAACAGCATAATTCTCACTTTAATAACATATATTATATTTATGTTTAAGCATCCTAATTCTTTCCATATTTTTTTAGCATCCTAAAACAACCAAATTCATATAATATTGTACTCACTCTAGTCAATAATGTAACACTCCGAACTCGAGATTTGTTTATAAGGATTGAAGTGTTACCCATTTCAAGAAGAACTCATTCTTTTCATGGTTCAGGGGAGGACAAAGAATTCTAAAGTTAAGCATGCTAGGGCAGTAGTACCAAGATGGATGACCTTCTGGGAAGTCCCCGGCTTGGCATGGGATGACACTTCTAAGGCATCGACACTTACAAATGGTATCAGAGCTGACTATTGATTACAAGTGGGCTTGGTTTGGTGGACGATCACTCGACCTAGAGGGCGGTCTTTAGGCCTTGACGAGGTCGTCAAACGGTTTAAGTGGGGAAGTTTGTAATACTCTGGACTTGAGATTGGTTTATAAGGATGAAGTGATACCTATGCCAACAAGAGTGATGTGATCCGACTGGGGTCGGCTCACGATTTGCCCGATCTAGGCAGGCAACGACTGGATGTTTCACCTCTTGGTAACCAGGATAGATACGAACCACCTAGAGGATGGCTCGCTGGTCTCTTATGCTCGCTTTGGGCAAGGGTGGGGTGAGACGGTGAAAGAGATGCGAAGCAGACAATGAAGGGGATGCAAAGCAGACTTGTGTTTGACGCTCGATCTAAGAATAAGGAGGATTCACTCTCAACTTTAAGACTTAGATTACTGGTTTGAACGTAAGGAAATAACAAGACAAAGGGGGCTTTAAATAGCCAATGAAACTCGGCCAAGACCTGATGGGCTTGGGCCGAAACAAACCTATGGGCTAGCCCACTATGCAATAGTAGAGCAACGCCCGAAATAGAAACTGCTATAAATAGAAACTGCTAAACATAGTAAGTCCTAAAATAGAAAGTGCCAAAGATGGAAACTTACTAAACATAGTAAGTTCTAAAAATAGCAATGCTAAAAATAGAAAGCTGCTAAAATAGGAAAGTTGCTAAAATAAGAAATTTGAAGCTAAACTAGACTAAGTCTTGAACCAACGCCCGAAACACATGGGGCTCGCTTGAGCCCGGCTTGGGTCAATGCATGATTGCATCATTCTCCTCCTCTTAGAGTTGAAGTGTCCTCGCTTCGAACTGGGTGGGGCCAAGGAGAAGATACGCACGTCAGGCAGCAGGAAGACGAAGTCGATCTTGAGTCCGGGTCGTGCAACCTCTATGAAGACCAAGGAAGACTCGGGTACAGGAGCGAGCTCGAGGGCTGGGGTGGTCGCGCCATAGCCTAAAATCACAACCATGTGCACGGCCGCATGTTCGATGGGACACAGACCTGCATCCATGGGCACGGGTGCATTCGCCGTCGGAGTCGGTGGCGCGGCAACGGGCTCCTTAGTTGGTGTCGTCACAGAAGCGGGCGCCGGTGTGGGTTCGATGAAGATCGGACCCGCAGGCGCAACAATGGGCTCCGCATGGGGCTCGCAGGACGGCAGCTCGAGGGGTGGGGGTGAGGCGGACCACTTGGCCTGGAGGTGGGCCAACTTTCGTCGGAGATACCGGATTTTGCGTTGCGCGGGTGTGAGCTCATGGGCGATGGCAACGGGTCTCCGATCGATGTCGTGGGTGCAAACATGTGGTCGGAGCCGAGGAGGGGGGATCCAGTCCGGGTCAACGTCGCGGTAGTGGGCGCGGCGTCGCGGCTGGGACGCATGGGTGCGTGGAAGCGGTGGCGGTGGTGCATGGAGTCTAGGCGGCGGAAACCAATTCGGGTGCGCGTACGGGTTCATGCCACCGAACCAAGGTTCGTCATCCCACTCGTCAGGCTCGAAGTAAGGGTACAAACGGGCCATATATGCAGTAGGGAGGCTAACGGTCGGTCATGGAACCGGGTGGAGCTAAGGACGGGTTGGTTAAGGAAAGGTCAAACTAGGGTTATGAGGGGAGGCGGAGGCTAGGGTTTTGGATAAATAAAAAGGGAATCCGAAACGGCAGTGTACAAAACCGCGGTCGCGGTTTTGTGAACCGCGGTCGCGGAGGCTAGGATTTCGGCGGCGGACGATTCGTATTTTGGCCTTTTGAGGGGTCAAACGATGTCCGTTTTGGGCGAATTTTATATGTCCGGACTCGTATCGAGATGCTATACAGGAATATGGACGAAAATTGCGGAAATGACGAATTTTTTTGGACGAAATCTGGGCAGAAGGCTCGTCGGTTTTGTGGTGGTGGTGGTGTCGTCGGAGAAGAAGGCGCGCTGCGTGCCCCTGGCTGCTCTGATACCAGTTGATGTGATCCGACTGGGGTCGGCTCACGATTTTCCCGATCTAGGCAGGCAACGGCTATATGTTTCTTCTCTTTGTAACCGGGATAGATACGAACCACCTAGAGGATGGCTCGCAGGTCTCTTATGCTCGCTTTGGGCGAGGGTGGGGCGAGACGGTGAAGGAGATGCGAAGGAGACAATGAAGGGGATGCGAAACAGACTTGTGTTTGACCCTCAGATCTAAGAATAAGGAGGATTCACTCTCAACTTTAAGACTTAGATTACTGGTTTGAACGTAAGGAAATAACAAGACAAAGGGGGCTTTAAATAGCCAATGAAACTCGGCCAAGACCTGATGGGCTTGGGCCGAAACGAACCTATGGGCTAGCCCACTATGCAATAGTAGAGCAACGCCCGAAATAGAAACTGCTATAAATAGAAACTGCTAAACATAGTAAGTCCTAAAATAGAAAGTGCCAAAGATGGAAACTTACTAAACATAGTAAGTTTCAAAAATAGCAATGCTAAAAATAAAAAAGTTGCTAAAACAGGAAAGTTGCCAAAATAAGAAATATGAAGCTAAACTAGACTAAGTCTTGAACCAAGGTGGTCTCCAAGGTCTTGGACGCATGGGGCTCGCTTCAGCCCGGCTTGGGTCGATGCAGGATCGCATCAAAGAGCTCTTCCTTTTCACGGTTCAAGTGAAGACAAAGAACGCTGAAGTTAAGCATGCTAGGGCGGGAGTAGTACAAAGATAGGTGACCGTTTGGGAAGTCTCCGGGTTGGCATGGGATGACGCTTCTAACGCCTCGGGACTTAAAAATTATATGTTATATATTAAAATTGATTCACTGTTTAAATATACATCTTATTTATCCAAACCTGTGCAGGCAACGAGACATATGCTTGTTATTTTCTATATCTTGTAAATGCTTATAATTGGTTTCATTTTACACTATGAATCACTTTTTAAGAAAAAAAATATTAAATTATTCTTACATCTCCCTGATATTTTAATTGAGAAGCCAAATCTTTACAAAAACTTGAGGCACTTAGTCTATTATGTATGTGACATTTGGCTTATTCTCTATTTGACACGTGTATTTAATTTAATTTTTCTAAATTTCTATATATTGCCCACTATCCCAAATTCTTCTCCACCACCTTCTTTACAACCATTTTTAAAAGTTTGTAACCATTTTTCTAATCATTATTAAAATCCAATAAAACAATATTTAATAAAACCATAAGAATCTGCTTTAAAAGCGGACAAAAATTTAAAATCCAGCAAAGTGAAAAGGATATGAATATGAATTTGGTTTTATAGAAACCAACAAAGCTTTGGAAGAACAAACGATGATGCCGATTCCATAAAGGATGTACCAATTTACATTAAGAAACAAATTGAGAACTGGAATAAGACGAAGAGTTGGAACCCTGACTGTTTAGCAAAAGATAAACAAAAAACTCATAGAACGAACATTGTTAGACGACCAACAAAGAAATGGAAAAAACCACCGGATAATATTATTAAAATCAATACAGATGGATCCACAAAAACTAATGGTGAATCTAGCTTTGGCTACATTTTCAGGAATAATACGGGTAAACCAATCTTCCTCGGTGGGGATAAATATGGTATCTCAACCCCTTTAAAAACGGAAACGCTTGTAGTAAGAAATGCCCTGGTAAAGGCCTATGAATTAGGCATTACCGACATTCAACTTGAATGCGATAACCTTACCATTGTGAATGTTCTGAATCAAATCTGGCACTGTCCATGGGATATTGAAATGTTAATTTCTGATATCCTGTGTGATTTACAACTTTTCTCTTCAGTGCAGATTTTTCATGTCTTCCGAGAAACAAACGTGGTGGCCGACTTCATCGCAAAGAAGGTCCAGCTGAGTTCCTTGGATGATATTCGAGCTAATCTGAATTTATAATTCTCATCCGAAAGGATGTTATAGACGGAGAAACCGGCTCTTCTGTGGTTTCCATTCTAATTTTTACCTAATAAAAAAAAGGATTGATAATAATTTTTACCGACTCTTATGTGGTTTCCAGTCTAATATGGTAATTTTCTTATTAGGTAAGTTTAGGTTTAACACTGAGTGCACCATACTACGTACCTTATATGGAAGTATATATGTGTGATGATTAATGTAATATGAAAAGAAAAATTTAATGTCATTTTCGATAAGTGATCTTACTTTATGTGTTTATGGAAACGTCAAGTTTATTGATATTTCTAGATGTAAAAATATTCAATTTCTTAATTAAGCACTCATAAGTGCCATATATTATAAGATCGATGAGGTAAAAAAACAAATAATAACATTATTTTAATTTATAAATTTTTATGAAAAGTATAAAAAGTGATTTATTAAACCTCATGTTTTAAGATTTTTGATAAATAACTCGTATTTTTCAATAATAATTTGTACTTCTAATAAAAAATAATGTTTTTCAATACCACTCTTTAATTACTTATAGAACAATTTGACGTTATATCCATATAAGGTATGAGGTATGAAAATATGCTATTTATAGTAAAAATAATTACAGTTATACTCTTACAAGATACGGGGAGATACACCAGTTGTTATAAAACCAATGAAAATACGTTGAGATTGATAATATATTGAAAGAGTGTAAGGATATAATAGAAAATAATGTATGCATACAAATGGTCTCCCTTCTTCTTCTTCCTCCTCCTCCTCCTCCTTTATTTGTAATTTGATACGAGCATTTAATTATAGACTAATAGAGAGGCGTGGTTATAAGTATACTTTTTAATAGAAGAGTAAATATCAAAGTAACATATAAGTACTTAATTGGTCAAATAGTTACTTGAAAAACATTAAACATATGTGAATATCCAACTCTATGTAAGGTATATACAACACTCCTTCTTTGGATGTACACCTTGTAGTTCACGTACTACTTCGTTAAAAACCCTTGCGTGGAAAACCCCTGTGGGACAAAAGCTAGAGCTAGGGGAAATGTACATTTGAATAAATCTACAATTAATTTGGCAAATATATTTTATATGCTCTAACTATAGGTCGAGTCTACATTTTATAGTTTAATCGAATATCGTATTTGCATAATCAAGTTACATGCTTGTTAGATTTCTTCTAGTGTTTTGAATCGTTGGTTTCATGAACTCCCTTATTAGAAGACTTGCTTGGAAAAGACCCTACGGGATAAAACCAAACCTAAGGAAAAGTGCAATCATAGAACATACTTCCCCTCTATTAAACATACTCTTTGTACAAGTAAATATATACTATCATAAAGATATGGCATAATATATGATACTTCTGACTCAATTATCTCTTTATTGTTTGTTTAAAACTAATATAACAATTTGGCAAATCAATTGACAATTTGATGTAATTTGTCAAAGGAGTAATATGCCATCCTTTTGCATGAATTACAAGTCGAAACATTAGTTCCCTATCGGCTCTCTTTTGGAGCACCATTTTCATAAATTGACTTTCTCATTTTTCGTAAATGTATGACAACTAGACATGTCAACTGGGTCGGGCGGGTCGAGTACGGTTCAAAACAGGTTCGGGTCGGGTCATAAATGGTTTGGTTCGAGTTTGCGTTGACCTAACAGATTTTTTTAATGATTATTATAATAATTTCTATAATTAAAAAAATAATTAATATTATATATATATATTTTTTAATAAAATAACAGGTCAGTTGGGTATGGGTCTGATGAGTTCGAGTTCCGGTCAGATTCAGGTGTATTGAATTTGGGTTTAGGTCGGGTCGATCCTTCATGATCCACTACCTTTTGGGTCGGGTCTCAACCCTAATATATTCACGTTGGGTCAAGTCGGTTTTTGACAAGTCAAATGACAATCCAGAATTGTATACAAATCTATTTTCTTATTAAATATGTAAGGCCCGGGGCTTTAGAAGCGCTATCCCATGTCAACACGAGGACTTCCCAAGAGGTCACCCATTCTGATACTACTCATGCCCTAACACGCTTAACTTTAGAGCTCTTTGTCCTCACTTAGACCGTGAAAAGAAGGAGCTCTTATTGACATGTATAGCACTTCAATCCTTATAAATCAATCTCAACCATGAGGTGTTACAAACCCCTCACTTAAACCCTTGACTTCCCCGTCAAAGCCCAAAGACTGTCGTTTGGGTCGAGTGACCGCCATCCAGGCCAACTCCACTCGTAACCCGAAGTCGACTTTGATATCATTTGTAAGGCCTGATGCCTTAGAAGCGACATCACATGTCAATACAAGGACTTTCCAGTAGGTCACCAATTCTGGTACTACTCTCATCCTAACATGCTTAACTTTAGAGTTCTTTGTCCTCACTTAAACCTTGAAAATGAAAAGCTTTTGTTGACTAAGTAGTACTTCAATTCTTATAAACCAATCTCAAACCCGGGGTGTTACACAATACTCACGAACACAATTAAACCCTCATATGCGTTAGTCTTTTTTACTTCATATAGAATCTTTTATAATCCAATGGAGTAGTACATATAATGCATTTTTATTGCTTCATGCATCCTTTACAGATCTTATGTATATACTATATATATATATATAAAAGATGTGTCAGAGAACGGAGTTTAAAGTGTGAACAAATCAAAGAAGGGCAAAAAATGGCACGACTGAATTTTATATGTATAATTCGGATAATAAAATTCAATAGGCAAAAACAACTCTTGTGCACCAAGTTGTACCATTCTGTGCAACAAAGCTTGTTAAAAAGTGCACCAGAATATATTGAATTGTGCACTAGAATTTTATTGAATTGTGCACTTGTATTTTATTGTATTGTGCACTTGTATTTTATTTAACAGTGTACAAATACATGAATTGTGGTGCACAATTATTGGTAAGGTGGTGCATATTTATTTATGACATGGTGCATTTGAATTTTCTTGAATTGTGCACTTGTTATTTATCTAAATACAATAGTAGTGCACAAACACATGATTTGTGATGCATAATTATTTGTAATGTGATGCACATTTGTATATAACATGATTTACAACCATCTCAGTACACATCTATTTGTAAATATGATACACATTCCATCTTAGTGCACCAACACATCAACCATCTCAGTGCACAAACACAAAAATTATGGTGGACATTTTTTGTAACGTGGTGCACATTTATATATGACATTGTGCACAACCATCTCAGTGCACAATTATTTTTTAAAATGGTGCACAAATACATGAATTGTGGTGCACAATTATTTGTAACGGCACATCAATTCATGACATGGTGCACAACCATCTCACTGCACAAGTACTTAGTAATATGGTGACCATTACATCTCAGCGCACAATTATCTCTATTAACTTTTAATTGTAAGATGGTGCACAATTACTAGTAAAATGGTGCATTCGTAACATGGTGTACATCCAAAACGGTGCACAATTATGTATAACTCTAGTGCATTGACCAGTCAAGGGTAGGTCAACGCCGGTCAACGACATGCCACCACCGGTCAACGGTAGCCAACGTCGGAGCTCCCGTGTGTCAATGTGGGAGACTAATTGTGCACTGATGCAATGTACAATTGTGCACCAAAATACACACTAGTACAAAATGACAAGTTTACTACGGTTCAAAATGCATATATTACTACGGTTGTGAACCGTAGTAAATGTGGCCTTTATAAACTTGTTTACTACAGTTACAGTTTTACTACGGTTACATATTTACTACGGTTCCCGAACCGTAGTAAATATACTATGGTCGTTGTTTAACCACGATCATTGTTTTACTACGGTTACAGATTTACTACGGTTCTCGAACCGTAGTAAATTTGTAACCGTAGTAAAAAAGCACATTTTTCACTCCCATTAAACGTAGTAATAGTGACAACCGTGGTAATTTGACATGTCATAAAGCTGTTTTAACCGTGATAATTTTACATGTAGTTAAATTGTTTCAACCGTAGTAAAAGGCAATGAACCGTGTTAAATGTACACGTAGTATATTTGTTTCAACCGTAGTAAAAAGGATTGATTCAACCATAGTAAAATGTTTACAACAATAGTAAAATGTCATCATTGTTAGTTTGTTACAACCGTAGTTATATTGTATGTCCCATTTATTGGTTCACTATTATAAACAATATGATGGATATATAAATCTGATCGAATTTTATATCATTTACCTACGACAAACAATTCCAATGAACATCCAACAACCATCCAAATATAATCAAACATCATTCACAATACCGATCATGTAATAACGTACCTAGCTTGGTCATCAATTCAAAATCAGTAATGAACAAATCACTAATATCTTGTCAACTAAATAATGTTTCCTAATAATACCACTTGTACAATTTAACCAATTAAAAGATGAACCATTGCACACAAGTAATCCATTGATCTCGAACCTCATCTATCTTGTCCTTTGACAGTGGCTTTGACCCAATCTCAAACTTCCCATTTCAAGTATAATATTTCAGCTTCCATCTGGATCAGTTTCACTTCTTCTTTTTCACCTTTTCCAAAGTATTGAGTAATACGCACTCCTGACCCAGCTGCCCTAACACGACCAGGATGTTCTTTCCCAAAACAGAAGCTGTATGTCTTGTCGTCCAGAAAAGTTAACTTCACCTTGAGATTCTTGTTGTGATACCAACTCCTAATATCAAAAGATTATATTTATTGAAGAAGATTTAACCAAGCAATACTCAATATAAGCTAAAAATAAGCAACTACTACCAAAAAACAAGTACAACATCAGCATCCATCAAAAGCAACTTAATGTAAAAATTATACATATAACAGTACGTTAGAGACTTAGTTACCATTTGATCTGCTATTTTCCTAACCGATTCATCCATAATTCCATCTCTACGAGTTCTAGCCGCTAACCACAATTCATGTCGTGGTATGCTCATCCAGGATGCGGTTAAAGAAGGCCCTTGAGAACTAGTTTGTTCCTTCTGACTTTCTAAAATCTGCATCAGAAGTATTATATTTTGTTCAATATAAACAAGAAATTAAGTAAAAACAATTGCTTGCTTACCATCTAATCTGAATACATCACAAAAAATGAAACTACAACATCATACATCTCAAAAACCAAAGCAGAAAGTTGTGGTTTGAGAAAACAAGAGGTCATAGCTCAGTACCGAGGAAATGTCTTCACGAAACAACAAAAGGTCACTTGAACAATGCAAAAGTTAATTTTATCAGTCCATAACATAGAGTTAAGAAAGAAAGAAAAATGAAGAAACTTTCTGCAAGTATTGACCCTTCACTTCCCTCATGAGCATTTGCATATCACTGCCATTAATACGAGGTTAAATCCACAATCCACCTGAAGCTAGTACATGAGTTGTGGACTAGTCCACTTAAAACATGAAAATTTATAGCTGTAAAAGCATATAGTTTGTTTATATATTATCCTTCCTTTGGCTTCTATAAGAGTATTTCATGTTAGCATATTTGGTTCTTTGTTGCTGCCCAAAAATTCAGCACAAATTACTTGAAAAGGAGAGCAAATGACAGTTCAAAAGGTCTTGCATTCCATAGACTATGTATACTCTATAGCATAAAAAATGTATGCACATAAAACATAATATACAACCTCTAGCACATGCACCATCTAAAATTCTCAATTGAATGGAACACATTGAACAGTACCTGCTTGCTTTTTTAATTTTGTTTTTACTGAGCAAACCAGATTGGAAAGAGCAATGAGCAATGTATGTGTGTGTGTCAGCCTCCTAACTATCAATCCCCTTTAAAGGGCATAATGACAGTTAGGAAGCAAATGACAGTTCAAAAGGTATTGCATTCCATAGAAGATATATTTTGCTTTCTCTATCGGATAAATATTGGTTCCCTATTTCTTCCAGCTATGCACTGACTTGACTTGAATGGGTATGAGATATATAATATAAATTCATAAAAAAGGGGCAGGAATCAGCAGCAATCACAGAGCTAGCTACTAGCGTGATCTACCACATAACTGCTGAAAATACAATTAAATTAAATCATTAATGCCTTGTATGACTAATGGATCTTATCATTCAGAAGAAAGAAAAGAAAAACTAGATACTTGGTCAAATTTCTAGCAATGAGCAATCTGAAGCTGAGAAAAAAGACATAGACAAACAACAACAATTCATCCCACTCAATGTACTCATTGACATCAAAAGCACATTAAAGGTAAGAGAAGATAACGAAACTCAAATGTCCAAAGTAGAATCCATGAGAAAACATACCATCAACCCATCAAGAGTTCTTGTGTCTAATCCATAAGAAATCACCAAATTCACAAGAGATAAGTTACACAATTTGACCACAGATTCTTAAGCAGTAGAAGTAGGGTGACAATACCTTTATCAATCATACTATCAAAGGATTCCTCTGCGAAAAAGTTCATATCCTTGACGTCCATTTGCAAGTCTATTCATTGTGTCGTCAAGGAACACCACCTAGAAGGATATCATAACGGAAGCAAACAACATAACTACTAAAGTCTAATGAGCAAATTTGCTATCAGGATAAATTTCAGCTGAGGAACATATTCGTACTTTCTTTTCATAATGTATACTGCCACGAATGAAATGTCAACGTTCACAATCTCTCATATCCATCCTTCACCGTGTCATCGGAAATGACTGGCAACAAGGTCACAAAATTATAATCAACATCTCTAAAGAGCATTTACAATGTTAATTAATGGGATCAATAAACAAAAACTTCTAATAACCATAACAGAAACAACAATTCTAGGTAGATTCATGGATTCAAACATTCAGATCAACAAATCAATGGTCAACGTAATCAGAACCAAATCAATTATCCGATCAATTTGGAGAAGAAAGATAACAGTCGTCGCTTCTAAGTCAATTTAAAATTCACACATCTATAACATAAACCCTAGAATTGAAGATCAGAAACATCCAATCAAATCGAAACGAAAAGAGGGAAAGAAAAGGGAAGCGCGTACCAGCGTTGCCACATCCAACCACGAGAACACGGGAAGCTAGGAATTAGGAAACGCAGAACAAGTGAGGCATGGCAGAAAGATGGATTTGACCATGCGAAGCTGAAGATGATGGATTGCGAAGACGCCGCCGGGAGAATACGTGCGGAGAAGACGCCACCGAGAGAGCTCCGCCGCAGTAGAACATGGTTGATAGGACAATGGACGCCGGGAGAGAGGATATGAAGCTAAGGCGAGGTGAGGGCAAGTCGAAAGACGCCGCCGTTGGGAGAGACAAGTCCGAAGAGCGGGGGTACATAGAGGAGATGAAGCTATGGCGGGGATTCATTTCCTAATAAAAAAATAGTAAATATGTTAATTAAAAGAATAGAAAAATTTGATATAAATAATTATACTGTGATAATATATATTGTCAATTTGCTCAATATATTATCAAATTTAAATTAACCGTGGTTTTTTATTAAATATTTTACAGCGGTTGTCCCAAAACCGTGTTAAAACATCATGATCGTAGTTTTTAGGCATATTTTTTACTACGGTTGTGTTAGACCCGTAGTAATATTGCTCATGTAACTTATTTACAACACATAAAAAATTAACCGTGTTTTTTTGTCAATTATTTTACCACGGTTGTCCCAAAACCGTGCTAAAAAATCAGCATAAATACAATAGACCGTAGTTTTTAAGCATATGTTTTACTACGGTTATATTAGACCCGTAGTAATATTGCTCATGTAACTCATTTACAACACATAAAAAATTAACCGTGGTTTTTTGTCAAATATTTTACCACGGTTGTCCCAAGACCGTGCTAAAAAATCAGCATAAATACAACGGACTGTAGTTTTTAAGCATATATTTTACTACGGTTGTGTTAGACTCGTAGTAATACTGCTCATGTAACTCATTTACTACACATAAAAAATTAACCTTGATTTTTTGTCAAATATTTTACCACGGTTGTCCCAAAACCGTGCTAAAAAATCAGCTTAAATACAACGGACTGTAGTTTTTAAGCATATGTTTTACTACGGTTGTGTAAGACCCGTAGTAATATTGCTCATGTAACTCATTTACTACACATAAAAAATTAACCATGGTTTTTTGTCAAATATTTTACCACGGACCGTAGTTTTTAAGCGTCTTTTTTACTACGGTTTTAACACAACCGTGGTAATATTGCTCGTATAACTCATTTATAACATAAAATAGATGGCCCGTAGTATTTTTAATAGATGTTTTACTACGGTTCTACGACAACCGTAGTTAAAAGGACGTCCAAACATTACGGTTGTACTGGCAACCGTGGTAATTTAACTATGATAACAAATTTACTACGAAAGAACACGGAACCGTGGTAATTGTGTCCGTAGGGGAAGCCCTTTTTTGTACTAGTGACATGTGTAACATATTGTACATGGTTGTGCACCTCACCCTTTTTGTGCACCATATTACAGGGACTTGTGCACCTTCGTGCTCACGTTCACACAGAACATATCATAATAAGAGTTCAGGCTGAAGAACTCATATTTACTATTAGTCAGATCTTGTCCAGTGATTGCAAATATGGAAGAAAAGAACAGTTGAATTGTCTAAAAGGATGATGGATTAATGTCGTGAATGGCGAGGAAATCTATTGCATAATTATCTTCTCTGAATGATCCAAATCAAACAAAGATCTAGATGAAATAAGATTAAGTAGATGCAAAGGTAAGCTTATCTCCTTCGAATAAGAGACTGGTCGAATCAAATGATCTAATTGTCGGTCGCTTCAATACTGAAATGAAGATCTGAGCTAGAGAACAATGGTGAGAGTAACCAAGAGAGTAGTAGATTGTACTTTGTATTCAGTGAGGATCGTAATCTCCCCTGTAATGATCCTAAATCATCTAATATATACACACTTAATTTCCAAAGATCATCTAGGCTAGCCGTTGTCGTCCGTGATCTTTGGAGTTCGTCGGGATTAATTACCGGATGGCCATGATCCTACGATATTTATGATCAATTAAGTTGGTTGTAATTGCTGTGTGGGCCGGCATAATAACTCCTCATATCCGTTGAGGCCGAGATCTTCGTTCGTCGCCCAATCAAACGATCCTTCTAGAAGGAAAAGCTTATTCGTCTAATGGGCTGCTCTGGTGGAGGTTCGTTAAGAATGAGGCCCAACAATAGCCCCAAAAAATTGAACTGGGCCGGAAGCAGTTGTTGAGGGACGGTTGGATTTTTTCCAAAGCCTCCTCTGAACGCGATCTTCCTCTTGCCGATTCTGCTATAATGGATCGATGACGTGGTGCTTTCCCATTGGTCGACAGGTTTGACTGTGGGTGGGCAATTTTCCCCATAAATGGCAGTCACTTTCCTTTCTTTTCACCATCCTCTTTTTGCTCACGAAGGGTTTCTGGTTCAAAGGTAAAAGCTTTTTTGAATTTCTTACCGTTTCTTCTTGAACAATGTCGTTTCTGAGATCAAAAAAGTCCAAAGCTTCATCTTCTGGCGTCGGCGAGAAAGATAGTGATTTCTCCCCCTCGAATCTTCTTAGCCCGGAGGATTCTCTAGCCGGGACCTTGACTCAGTCGGAGTTGGATACGATTCTAGAAGTAGGCCAATTCCCTCTTGAAGCGGTTGCTCGCCTCCCTTTGCCCCAAGAACGTGCCGATTGGTGTCGCGACGGATGGGTTTACTTCTTTGAGTATCCCTTCAGAATAGGTCACTCTTTCCCTTTTTCGAGCTTGGTGAGAAACTTGTTGTCCGTTCTTAATCTTGCTCGATGTCAAGTGATGCCATATGTGTGGCGTCTCCTTAGGATAGTCGATCTTTTGGTATCCAGTGTCGAGGTCGATTTTGACTTTGATGCTCTCTGGTATTCGTATTACTTAAGTAGTCGAGGTTCTTCCCGCTTTCAATTGTGCCTTAGGCCAGACAGAGAACCGATCGCTCTGAATCTCAAAGTTAATGATCGCGGATGGAGGTCGCGATTTTTCTTTGTTGAGAGGAAGTCGCTTGAGCGGGGATTCGACTGCTCTATCTTGCGTGACGTTTGGAGGACATCAGGTACCGTATTAGCCTTTGAAGCTTTGTGTTTTGATGTCTTGTTAACTTTTGCTCATGTGTGTCTATTTTTCAGTGTCGAGTCCAAAGGAGAAGACGGATTCCAATTTTGCCGCGATTACTGAAGTTTTGCTTGCTTTTTCGGAGGCCGATAGGTCGTTCAAGAATGTGAATTGTCTAACCCTTAGCCCTCCGAGCATGGCGACTCCATCCACTTTCATCACCAAAGGCACTTGTTCGTTCCTTTAGGTATGCGTGTGTGTGGTCTTTGGAGTGACCATATGTTTATATGTTTGTGCTTGCCTGACAGTATCTCGAGGCGCGAGGTCGAGTGCTTGCTTGTCTGGAAAGAGTCTCTTGGACCAGAAGCTGTTGGCGGCAAGAGCCTCTTCGTCGGCGAAGGTTGAAGCTAAAGCCCTTTCATCAGTTAGGGTCATCGCCTTAGATTCGCCGTCGTCTAAAACTTCAGGGGCGAAAAGGAAAGCGACTGGTGCCCCAGGGCTTCCAGTGGGCATGATGAGGGGTAGAGATTTGGAAGAGTTGCTCCATACTTTGGACCCGAAGGCCAAGAAGGAGATCGGTGACATGCACCCTATTGATTGTATCGACGAGGCCAGAGCGGCCACTTGGCGAGTAAGTAAAGAGAGATCTTGTATGAATTTTCCTGCTAATACACGCGTTCTTGTTTTATTACTTGTCTTTTTACATGGTTTGTTGTTTGCAGGCTCTCCAATACTCAATCGTCGCGTTTTCCAACGTGCAAGACTTGAGCGACCGAGCCGATATGCGGGTAGCCGAGGTTGAGGGTCAACTAAAGGTTGCCAGTGGGCGCGTCAAGGCCGCTGAGAGCAAGCAAGCACTGGACGAGAAAAAGCTGGTAGAGGCGCAGGTCCGGCTTGTGGAGCTCGAGGGTAGTGTTGAAGAGGTCCGTGTGAAGGATGCCCATGTTGCCACCGATGTCGAGACGTAATTCTACCTCAAGTCTCGCATTGAAATGATGCAAGAGTATGTCGCGGGGGCTCATTCGACTTGGAAGATTGAGGATGTGAGGGCAAATATGGATCTTTTGTACCCCTGCGGTAATCATAGCAATGAGCTGTTCAAGTTGATGGGCCTTGGAGAAGGCGAACAAAGGGAAGAGGCCGACCATGAGGGGTTGAAGGAGACATCGGGGATGTATCTAAGGAACTTCCTGAGGCGACCGCGGGTCAAGATGTTGTTCCTGCGGAAGTTAATGAGAGGTCAGGCGAGTCCTAGCTTTGTTCGATAAACGACAAGGTTTCTTTTGGTGTTGTGAACCTTTTGCTTTAAACGTTTAGACAATGTGTTGTGACCCATCGTGGCAATGGGATGGATAATGTTTTGGCGACCCGTCCACGTTTGCGGGTCACGTATTTTGTAAACACTTTAGTATTTGTTGCGTACCTTGTGTTTTTCTTGTGTGCTTTTTTGCAGGTGGACTTTGTCAATCGCGCCTTGGCCGTTAATGCGAAATGTTCGGTCATGACGACCTATAATTATAAATGTTAATGTAGCATGTTTTGTCTATACGGGGAGGAGTCGTATGTAATATAGAGTAAAGACGAGTACCTTTGACAGGACAAGTCTTGTAAATAGTTTGTAGTATGTCGTTTCTCTACTCACCGTGTGTCGATCGATTTGTGTGTTGTAAGCGCTGTTTTGTACATAGTAAGGATATCCTTTTGAGTTTGAATGCCATGTTTGTCTTCGAGGCCTCTCGTTCCTGTTCAAATTGTGTTAAGAGTACAAATAGGAAAGGTCTTGGGGCGACCGTTGGGTGGTGACCTAACGGCCCTCCGATGCTTAAGTCAGTGACGCAATTCAAACAAGTGTAATCGAATAGATGTATAGAAAATTTGAAGGAAAGAAAGGTTTAGGAATGATACAACTTTAAGTGGGTCGCATTCCAACTTCTAGGAATTGGTTGTCCGTCTTTGGTTTCTAGTCGGTATGCTCCTTGTCCGACAACTTCTTTGATGAGGTAAGGCCCTTTCCATTAAGGTGCCAGCTTCCCGTCGGTTGGATCAATGGTGTTCTGGAACGTTTTCCTTAGGACCCAGTCTCCTAACTTGAAGACTTTAGCTCATGCGTTTTTGTTATAGCTCTGGGCGACTTGTTGCTGGTATTGGACCATTCGAATTCTGGCTTTCTCTCTGGTCTCGTTTATGGTGTCGAGATTGTGAGCTAATTCGATGTCGTTTTGTTATGGGGTTTGAAGTCCGTATCTGGAAGTTGGGACAAGTAGTTCAGTGGGCATGACCGCCTCACTCTCAAGTAGTTCAGTGGGGATGACCGCCTCACTCTCGTAGACTTGTGCCAGCTTCCTGTCGTCGGCCCACTTGCCTTTCGCCCTTGCGAGACGTTTTTTGAGATTGTTAATGATGATTTTAATGCTGGATTCTGCTTGACCATTGGATTGTGGGTATCTTGGCGTGGACGTGACTAGTGTGATGTTCCATTGTTTGCAGAAGGATCGCGTCTTGCTACCGATGAATTGGGAGCCATTGTCGCATACGATTTCTGAACGGACGCCAAATCTGCATAGAATATTACGTTTTATGAATGAGATGACGTGCTTTTCTTTTACCTCTCGATATGCTTCGGCTTCTATCCATTTAGAGAAATAATTGGTCATGGCCAAGAAGAAGACGCATTGTCCTGATGCTGGTGGTAGTTTCCCGACGATGTCCATTCCCCATCGCATGAAAGGCTAGGGTGCTAGAGTTGGATGAAGAATCTTTGATGGCTGGTGAGTGATGGGCGCGTGCCTTTGGCAAGCGTCGCATTTTCTGACGTAGTCGATCGCGTCCTTGTTCATCGTAGGCCAATATTAACCCATCCTAAGAGCTTTGTCGGAAAGGTTGCGTCCTCCGGTGTGATTTCCACATTCTCCATCGTGTAAGGATTGTAGGACGCGTTGTACTTCGACTTAAGTCTTTTGGCTTCTGTCTTATCTGTTGGGAGTATTCCATCTTTGAGCCACTTGATGTAGGGCGTAGTCCAATCATCTTGGTCGCCTACCAAGTCTTTTTCTTGTATGGTCGCCTACTTCTGCAGAGACGACTTCTTCTAAGGGTAATTCGTCCATCGTATGAATGTCGTCTGGATTAGCTGTTTTGAAGATTTTGGGGACGGCTGGCGTGGTGATATGTGTCAATGGGATGTTGTGGAAGTCGTTGGGATGTAGGGCGGAGCCAAGATTTGCTAGAGCGTCGGCTTGTGGGTTGAGGTCGCGCGGGACTTGTTGGATGGTGAAGTTCTGGAATTTGCTTGCCAATTTTTTGACGATATCCAGATATGCCATCATCCTGTCGTCTTTAGCGGCGTACGAACCTTGCACTTGGTTGACGATCAGGAGAGAATCGCATGTCACCTCTATGCTTAGGATTGCGAGAGCGTGCACGAGTGTTAATCCAAATACGAGGGCTTCATATTCTGCTTCATTGTTAGTCACATCTTACTCGCATCTCACAGCTTGGGCTATGTGGTCCCCTTGTGGCGATTTAAGTACGACACCTAGGCCGACTCCTCTTACGTTCGACGCTCCATCTGTATGGAGTTGCCATGTACCCCTATCCTTCTCAACTTTCAACTGTTCGATCTCCTTCGTGGCTTCTTGTTCCGTGTAGGGCTGAAATCGGCCACAAAGTCGGCTAAAGCTTGAGATTTGATCGCCGTCCTTGGCTCGTACTCAATGTCGAATCCGCTAAGGTGTATAGCCCACTTAGCCATTCGCCTTGTAAATTCCGGTTTCCTCATAACGGCTTTCATGGGATGGTTAGTCCTCACAGGAATAGCATGTGATTCGAAATAGGGTCTTAACTTGTTTGAGGCCATAACTAGTGCCAAGACTAATTTTTCAAGTGACGTGTACCTTGTCTCGGTAGGAAGTAGGGAACGACTTACATAGTAGACCGGTGATTGTTTACCGTCTTCTTCTCTTGTCAGGACTGCGCTGACGACCGATTTCGATACGGCAAAATACAGTGGTAATGGCTTGTTGTCTTTTGGTTTAGCTAGTAAGAGTGGACTCGCTAGATACGTCTTTAAGTCTTGGAAGGCTTATTCGTGTGTTGTTGTCCAGTCGAATGACTTATTCTTTTTTAGGGCTTCGTAGAAGAGCTTGCATTTATCCGAAAACTTTGATATGAATCTGTTCAATGCTGCTATCCGTCCTGTCAACTTCTGGACGTCTTTGACACATCGGGGGGACCTAAGGTAGAGGTGGCCACGGTTCATGAACCGCCGGTTCAGGTTCATGAACCACCGGTTCAAGGGAACCTTGAACCGGAACCTGAACCGGCTACCCCCTGGAACCGGCGGTCCGGTTCCGGTTCAGGTTCAACCGGTTTCCCGCCGGTTCGGAACCCGGTTCAAAAATATCAATTTTTTTTTAAAAAAAGGAAATTGGGTTCCCGCCGGTTCGGAACCCGGTTTCGATTCCGGTTAGGAACCCGGTTCAAAAAAATTAAAACATTTTTAAAAAAATTTAAAAAATAAAAAAGAGCTAGGTTTTGTAGCTTTTTTAAGATTTAAATTTTAAAGGGTATTGTAACATTATATGATTTAGGTTAGGGTTTATAATTTAGGGTTAAGGGTTTGTATGTTAAGGTTTTGTATAGTTTATGGTTAGGTTTTTTATATTTAATTATTTTGATGTTTTTTAATGTATTTATGATTTTTGTAGCTTTTTTAAGATTTAATCATTTAAAGGGTAATGTAGGATTTATGACTCTAGGTTAGGGTTAAGGGTTTGTATTGTAAGGTTTTGTATTGTTTATGGTTAGGTTTTATTTTAAACTTAATTATTTGAACGTTTTTAATTTGTTTATGTTTTTTGTAGCTTTTTTAAGATTTAAAGGGTAATGTAGGATTTAGGACTCTAAGTTAGGGTTTATAGTTTAGGGTTAAGGGTTTGTATTTTAAGGTTTTGTATTGTTTATGGGTTTTGGTTAGGTTTTATTTTAAATTTAATTATTTGAACATTTTTAATGTGTTTATGTTTTTTGTAGTTTTTTATGATTTAAAGGGTAATGTAGGATTCAGGACTCTAGGCTAGGGTTTATAGTTTAGGGTTAAGGGTTTGTATTTTAAGGTTTCGTATTGTTTATGGTTAATGGTTAGGTTTTATTTTAAATTTAACTATTTGAATGTTTTTAATGTGTTTATGTTTTTTGTAGCTTTTTTAAGTTTTAAAGGGTAATGTAGGATTTAGGACTCTAGGTTAGGGTTTATAATTTAGGGTTAAGGGTTTGTATTTTAAGGTTTTGTATTGTTTATGGTTTATGGTTAGGTTTTATTTTAAATTTAATTATTTGAACGTTTTTAATGTGTTTATGTTTTTTGTAGCTTTTTTTAGATTTAAAGGGTAATGTAGGATTTAGGACTCTAGGTTAAGGTTTATAGTTTAGGGTTAAGGGTTTGTATTTTAAGGTTTTATATTGTTTATGGTTTATGGTTAGGTTTTATTTTAAATTTAATTATTTGAACCTTTTTAATGTGTTTATGTTTTTTGTAGCTTTTTTAAGATTTAAAGGGTAATGAAGGATTTAGGACTCTAGGTTAGGGTGTATAGTTTAGGGTTAAAGGTTTGTGTTTTAAGGTTTTGTATAGTTTATGGGTTATGGTTAGTTTTTTTATCTTTAATTGTTTGAACATTTTTTAATGTGTTTATGATTTTTGTAACTTTTTTAAGATTTAAAGGGTAATGTAACATTATATGATTTAGGTTAGGGTTTATAGTTTTAGGGTTAAGGGTTTGTATTTTAAGGTTTTGTATAACTATATGGTTAGGATTTTTTATATTTAATTATTTAAACGTTTTTTAATGTGTTTATGATTTTCGTAGCTTTTTTTAGATTTAAAGGGTAATGTAATTATGTTACATTATATGATTTAGGTTAGAGTTTATAGAAATTAGGCATAGTTTTAGGGTTAAAGGTTTGTATTTTAAGATTTTGTTACTTTGTAGAGTATGATTTATGGTTTATGTTTTTTTTAATATGTAATTTTTTGAACGTTTATAAATGTGTTTATGATTTTTATATCTTTTTTAAGATTTAAAGGGATTAGTAGGAATAGTAGGATATAGGACTTTAGGGTTTTAGGGGTGTTTTGGATTTTAGGGTAATTGTAATGGATTTTTTTTTTTTTTAAATATTTATATTTTGCCTGAACCGCCGATTCGAACTGCCGGTTGAACCTCTGGTTCATGAACCGCCGGTTCGAACCTTCGGTTGAACTGCCGGTTGAACCTCCGGTTCGATAGTTCAACTATGCCTTGAACTGGAACCTGAACCAGTCGGGACCTTGAACCGCCAGTCCGGTTCCGGTTCCGGTCCGGTTCAGGGTTTGACCGGGTTTGACCCGGTCCGGTTCCGGTCCGGTTCGTCGGTTCAGGATTGGACAACTCTAACCTAAGGTTGACAATAGCCTTGATCTGGTCTGGACTGGCTTCTATCCCTCTTTGTGTCACCATGTATCCCAAAAATTTTCCTGAATACACTCTGAAAGAGCATTTTGTCGGGTTTAGTTTCATGTTATATCTTTTCAATCCCTCGAATGCTTCTTTCAGGTATTCGATGTGGTCCCTTGCCGCTTTGGATTTGACGAGCATATCATCGATGTAAACTTCCATGGTGTCTCCAATCTGGTCTTTGAACATTTTGTTCACCAACCTCTGATATGTGGCCCCTGCGTTTTTTAATCCAAAATGCATTACTTTGTAGCAGTACGTACCTTGGCTTGTTATGAAGGCTGTCTTTTCTTGGTCGTCGGGGTCCATGAGAATTTGGTTGTATCCACTGAACGCGTCCATGAATGTTAGCATTTCGTGTCCAACGGTCGCATCAACCATGGCGTCGATATATGGTAATGGGAAGGAGTCTTTTGGACAAGCCTTATTTAGGTCTGTGAAGTCGATGCATACTCTCCATTTCCCATTCTTCTTTTGAACCACAACGACGTTTGCTAGCCAGTCGGGGTACTTGACTTCTCTTATTTTACCTGTCTCGAGTAAATTTTTGACCTTGTCGTCTACAATTTTGTTACACTCTGGTGCAAACTTTCTCCTTTTTTGCTTGACAGGAGGACATGTGGGATCTACATTCAATTTGTGGGTAATAATATCTGGGGAGATCCCCACCATGTCTTCGTGTGACCAGGAAAAGCAATTAGAGTTGGACCGTAAAAAGGAAATTAAATCTGATCTAGTCGAATCGTTTAGATCCGATCCGACTTTTATCGTGTGTGTTGGCTTTGAAGGATCCAGCGCGATCTCGTCGAGTTGTTCCACTTCTGGTTCGATGTATCGCGTGGTTCCTTCGCCACACTGTGATTGCTATGCGGAAGACTAGTTGACTGCCCCTTTCTTTGAAGTGACGTAGCATTCCTTAGCAGCCCGCTGGGCGCCCCTTATTTCTTGTACCCCCCACTTAGTAGGGAATTTTATTGTCTGGTGGTAAGTGGAAGGTACAACTTTCAGGGCGTGGATCCAGGGTCTGCCAAGGATTGCATTGTATGGGGATGGGCAGTCGAGTATTAAGAACGTTACCTGTTGGTTGACTCCACCAGCGTATGTCGTCAACTAAGCCTCTCTTGCTTAGTCAGACATTGAAGCTTTTCGTGTGATTCAGTTGTGAGATTCTTATTCCTAATCTATTGCATGGTTTTTATCTCTTCTCTTGTTTGATTTCTTAAGATTGATATTGATAATTTTTAGTCTGATCAACTAGGGTTTGTCGTTATTTATCTATTGCTAGGTTTAGATTGTTACTGGTTGAGCATATCTATTCCATAGTAGCAACTGCATCGTGTTAGTAACTGGTTGTGCTAATCTTATACAGAAGAGAATTGATTTACATTCTAGGGTAAAAACTGGTTGTTTTATTCTAGGGTTGTAGCCAACTATATTCCTATCCGTAAGGCTGCTGTTAAACTGAATCTTGATAGTTTCAGGGTTGTTTAATTAGTTAGTTCTAATAGTATCTGGTTGTGCTATTAGTTACATCTGAAAAGGAATTGGAATTACCATTGCATGCGATTTTGAGTAGTATCTATGATCAACTTGTCATTCGAATAGTGGATATTGTTTGACTGAGTGTTTTCCCAATAACTGATTTCATCACCTTTAATTGCTTATTTACCTTTTACATGCTTAGATTACTTAAACAAACAAAACCCCCCTTTGATTGCTTTAAATTGACATACATATTGCATACTGCGATAGACTTTGTTTCCCTGCGGATTCGACCCTTACTTACCTAGGACTACATTTTAGGGTTTGTTTGGATACTTTGCATAGTAGGAATTAGAACGGAAAATTCCTGTTATCACTTGTCTCTGCCCGAATCGGCTTGTCACCTTTGCTTTCTCGGGCGTATCTTTTGGTGGCCGAGTATGTGTTTCCACACACGTCCGACCCTCCTGAAATGGTGTTAACAATTTTAATAGGAACCGGAGAAGACGGCTTATCAGATGTTACCTGGTCCCTTCGATCGAGGGTTGTTTTGGCTTTTTCGGAGATGACGTCGCGTAACAGCCCCTGTGCGAGGAGTCTTGTGACTTCCTTACGGAGATCTATGGATTCGTCCGCCGAGTACCTATGGTCCACGTGAACTCGCACCACCGTTTCATGTCTTTCTTTGCATCTGGTTTGTCGCTCTTTCGGGGCCACCTTACCTCTTTTCCATATCTGTCGAAACTTTTTATGAGCTCCGATATGTAGATGTTGAAGTTGTAAGAGTGGAGCTTCGGAGGAAGCGCGGAGTTGTTCCTCCAATCCCGGTTCCTGTCATAAGAGTTGTTTACCTGACCGGGGTCGCTCCGCCCCTTAGGATAAGATTGGTGTCGTCGATCACGTCGATGATCTGAGGATGCTATTCGATCGATTCGATCGAGGCTTTTGTTTGCTTTGGAGGGCTCCTCGTCTTCTTCGAGTCTAACTTGTGCCATGGTTTTGGCTTGTACGTCTTCAAAGCTTCGGCGAGGATATTTGGTAAGTTCGCGGTAGAGTTCACTACCCTTGATCAAACCCCGACGGAAAGCTTCAATCGACGTGGGAACGTCGCAATGCGGGATCGCGACCTTTTCTTTGTTGTACCTGTTAAGATAGTCTCTTAGAGGTTCACCACACCTTTGTACGATCCTGTACAGATCGCTTGATTGTTTCTCTAATCGTCGACTTCTGGCAAATTGAATTTTGAACGAACTGATCAAGTTGGCGAAGGGAGCAATGGAACCCTGCCGTAAATGCATAATCCATGTTAGTGCAGGTCCCGCGAGGGTCGTGCCAAATCTTTTGCATATGACTGCCTCGCGGTTCCCTCTTGGAATCGAAATAGTTGTTTTGGGGCAAAAAGATCAGACGACCTAAATCGCCTTAGACGGGGTAACTAGTCGATCGGGTGATAGAAAACAATCCAAACCAAGCCAAAAATAGATAAACACAGAATAAATGTATAATAGCGTGATGATCTTATTAGATGTCGTGTGAATCAGACTGAATCGTGATACAACTTATCGTAATAAAACCAGAGATCGAGTGGGACTCGACCGGCGGCTTATGAGTGACGACCGACAGGGATCTAGCGTAAGCAGCCGTTAGAGAGCTAGGTGGAGAGCGAGAGTGCTATTCTGGTGAGTTGTCTTTTTTCCGAACGCTTGTCCTGTGTGTAATTGTGTAGTCCTCTTTTTATCTTCCTCGTCGTCCTGATATGGTAAGTCTTTTACTCTTGTGACCGTTTATGCTTCGGCTGAATATTCCATCTTCAATGCTCGGAGTGATGGTGAAGATTGCGCCATTAAATCTCTGCGTTTATGGTGGTTTGAAGGCAGTGGCCGTTGCGTGATCTAGTATTTAATGCTTGGAGAGATCCTCGCGATCCTGTCGGAAGGCATTCGACCAGAGACGTCTCGTCGGATCCTCTGGGCTTTCTTCTTCGATCTTCCGATTGGCAATGGGCTTGGGCTCGACCGATTTGGCGCGTTTGCTATGGGCTTACGGTTTAGGCAAGTTGACCGGAATCCGTGGCAACTTCTCTAGACGCGATCTCCACCTTCCAATTTGGCGCGTTTGCTCAGGGCTACGTGGCGCGTGATCGAGGCATGATGCGACACCTCTACATGCCTTCACTTCCTTCCATAAATTCGTAGCAGAAGGAATCGATTACTCTTCATCATCTTCCTTTGCAAGTTTCTGGTAAGCCTCTTGGTTTCTCTTGCCATAGCTTTATGATTTCTCTTAGTCGTAGCTCTTCGATTCTCCTCTTTTCCCATTCTCAAAATGGTTTCTCTCGAGGCTTCTGAGTCGTCGAAGACTCTCTCCGATTCTCGTGAAGGCGAAGCTCCTCCTCGTTTTATTTTGAAGGAGTCGGATGCATTGGTTAGCACTATGTCCCAGGCAGAACTGGATCAGGTGCTCCAAGTCGGAGGTTTTCCACCGGAGACGGTTGCCAGGCTGCCTCACCCAGACGAGAGGGCCGATGATCGCTATGAGGGATGGGTTTGCTTCTACTCTTACCCGTTTAGAATAGGGCATATGTTTCCTTTTTCCCCCCTTGTCAGGGACTTCTTAGCTATGTTGGCGCTGGCGCCATGTCAAGTAATGCCTCAGGCGTGGAGAGTACTTAGGGATCTCGACCTTGTGAATGTACAAACTGGGGCTGATTTTGACTTCGACGCCCTGTGGTACAACTACTTCATAGGATCGAAGAGTTCCTGTCGCGTTCAGTTGCGTGTCCGACCTGGTCGGAAGCCCTTGATGCAGAGCCCTGATGTTAACGACCGCGGATGGGGGTCGAAGTTCTTTTTTGTCGATCGCTCTTCTTTGGAGAAGGAGGGAGAATGTCCGTTTTTGTTGACGGAGTGGCGAGTCGATAGTATGTACTTGTCTTTTCTTTCGTGTATTTGTGTGTCTTAACTCTTGCTTTAACTTTTCTTTTTTGTAGTCCCCGAACCAGAGGATCTAGAAGTGAGTAGCCGATCAGAGGGCTTGTCAAAGATTGTGCTTGAGATTCCCGTGTCTGAAAGGAAATTTGTGAACGTCAACTTGCTGGCGACGACTCCTGCCTCACAAGAAGATATGTCGAATGTTTCTTCATCTCGTGCGAAAGGTAGACTTTCGCCTTTAGGAGTCTTTTTATTATTTTTCACTTTGTCGTGTACTTTAGGATTTCTCCTTTTTTGTTGTCCTATCGTGTTAGGTTCCCCTGGTGGTCGGTCGAGTGCTCGCCTGAGGGTGGCATCGGGAAAAAGCTTGATTGAGCAAAGGAAAGCAGCAGCCAAGGCGGCGTCAAGCAAACCGGCTCTGATTGACCTGACGACTACGGTTAAAGCTGGCTCTAAGAGGAAAGCGAGCGCTCGTCCTGATGATGTCAAGGCGGAGGACGTCCCTAAGAAGAAAGGTGCGACCTCCGAAGGGGTCGGCAAGATCGGTGCCGTAGGGCCGTCGATCGTTGATCTTTTTCGCGCTCAAGACCCGACTTTGAAGTCGGAAGTTAAGGACATCTCCCCTTTGGACTGCATTGGTGAAGCGGGCAGTTCCGCGTGGAGGGTGTGTTGCCCTTTGTTTTGTGCGTTTTTGTATTTCTTTTGTTCGACTGTGTTTTCTGATTCGCGTATTTGTGTTGTCGTATGCCTTTTTGTCAGGCTTTTCAATACTTCTTGGGAGCTTACTCCGGTGTCCAGGCGATGCTTGTCAAGGCTGAGGACAGGGCTTCTAGGTCAGAGTCCGACCTTGCCTCTTTAAGGACCAAGCTGGAGGGAGCGGAGAGTCACTATCGTGAGACTGAGCGTCGTCTCACCAGGGAGCTGAAGAGCTGTCAAGGGGAGCTGGTCGCATGTCAGAGGGAGTTTGAAGAGTGCAGGGCAGGCATTGAGGAAGAAGTGAAGCGGGCTCGGATTGCCGACGGTCAGATTGCTGGCGACGTTGGGGCCTTCTATGCGGTGAAATCGCACATCGAGATGATTGAAGAGTTCAACGAGGGCAAGCATGAGCTCTGGGACCTGAAGGCGGAGAAGGAAACTTTGGACTCCATGTTTCCAAAGGGCGATCCTGGTCAAGAGTTGTTCTGCTTAGCCGGCGTCGGAGAAGAGGCTGTGGATGAAGATGCCGATGAGGACGAAGCTCATTCTGGCGATGCTAAGCCGACCAACAAGATAGCCCCATTGGAGCCAGCCCCTGCCGAAGGTAACGTTGTTGTTCCCGATGCTTGACTTTGTTTGTCCCACTTGTGTGTGGGTTTAGACATTTGGTGCCTTTGGATAATGTATGTTTTGGCGACCCGTCCACCATCGCGGGTCGCAGAATATTTCTGTTTCATGAAGTCCTACAGATGTGTAGGCAGACAATGTGGTTTGGTGACCCGTCCGCCATAGCGGGTCGCGTATTTATAAAAATGCTTTTTATTTTGCTGCAAATGCGTTTTTACATGTAGAATTGCATGCTAGTTTGTTTCGTACATGTTCGTCGAACTTTCGAGGAAGTTGTCGACGACGTTTAGTATATCGTGTATGTCGGTTTCACCCGTGTGCTCCGTCGAGTGGGGTTTCACCGTATGTATGTATGTAGAGCAGGCCTGCGATGTGTTTGTGTATGTGTTAGTCATGACATTATGCCGGGGAGGTAAGCAATATATAATAAGGTGTTTTTTCCTTATGTTTAATTGCGTGAATGTAATAAGGTGTTGTACCTTATGTTTTGTATAAGGCAAGCGGTGTGCCGACGTTCCTGTGTTGTCACTCCCCGTAATCCGATCGATCATGTAAATGTAAGTGCTATATGCGGATGACAAGATCCATTTGCGGACGACTGGGTCCATTGTAAATGCTGTTCTGCATTTGTGTTTTTGTAAGGAGGAAATCCTCGCTTAGTGTCAGATGATGACATGTAAAAGAAAGTAGCGATGTATATGCGATGGCATGCGGTATATATGTGACATACGGCAATGTATATATGATAGCATGCGATAGGTAGCAATGTATATGCGATGTATAGAGTTTTGCGTGATGTTTTTACCTTATCGGTTCAGAAATGGTATAGCTTGAGATGTGCTGCGTTCCAACTCCTCGGGATTGGTTGTCCGTCTTTGTCTTCTAACTGATACACTCCTTGTCCGACCACTTCGGTGATCAAGTAAGGTCCTTCCCATTGTGGTGCTAGCTTCCCGTCGGATGGGTTCTTGGTGTTCTGGAATGTCTTCCTTAGGACCCAGTCTCCGACCTTGAATGCCTTGATTCGGACGTTCTTGTTGTAGCTCCTTGCGACTTGTTGTTGGAACTTAACCATCCTAACTCGGGCTTTCTCTCTGATCTCGTCCGCTGTGTCGAGATTGTGTGTTAGCTCGATGTCGTTCTGTTCACTTGTCTGAAGGTTACAGCGAGCGGTCGGAACCAGTAACTCAGCCGGGATGACTGCCTCACTCCCGTAGATGAGAGAGAAAGGCGATTGCCCGGTCGCATTCTTTGGAGTAGTCCTGTCGGACCAGAGAATAAGTGGAAGTTCGTCTGCCCATTTGCCTTTAGCCCCTGTGAGGCGTCTTTTGAGGTTATTGATAATGATCTTATTGCTGGATTCGGCTTGTCCGTTGGATTGCGGATACCGGGGTGTGGATGTGACTAATTTGATGTTCCATTGGTCGCAGAAGGCTCTAGTCTTATGACTGATGAACTGGGAACCGTTGTCGCACACGATTTCTGATGGGACGCCAAATCTGCACAAGATATTGCGTTTTATGAATGAAATGACTTGTTGATCCTTTACCTCTCTGTAAGCCTCGGCTTCGATCCATTTGGAGAAGTAGTCCGTCATGGCAAGGAAAAAGACTCTTTGACCCGACACGGGAGGAAGCTTTCCGACAATGTCCATTCCCCATCTAATAAAGGGCCATGGAGCCAGGGTCAGATGGAGGAGCTCTGAAGGCTGACGATGGACGGGTGCGTGTCGTTGACAGGCGTCGCACTTCTTAGTGTATTCCATGGCGTCTTTGTTCATTATTGGCCAATAGTACCCGTTTCGTAGGGCCTTTCCTGAGAGGCTTCGCCCGCCAGTGTGGTTGTCACACTCTCCTTCGTGTAACGATTGCAAGATACGTCTGACTTCTGGAGTCTTAAGGCATCGTAGGAGTAGCCCTGTAGCAGATCTTTTGTACAAGATGTTATCAATGATATCGTAAGAGAGTACTTGTACCTTGAGCCTTTTTGCTTCTGTCTTGTCGTCGGGTAGAATGTCGTCTTTTAACCACCTGATGTAAGGTAGCATCCAATCGTCATCGGCGTCGATGATGTCTTCTTCGGGTCGGTCGCCTATTTCCATGGCGACGAGTTCTTCAAGTGATGTTGTTAACTCGACATATGTCCTTGGGACGGCTGGCGTCATGATGTGGGCCAATGGTATGTGTGGAAACTCTTTCGGGTCTAGGACGGATCCTAGATTGGCGAGTGCGTCAGCTTGTGAGTTAAGATCCCTGGGCACTTGTCGGATGTTGAATGTCTGGAATTGTCCGATCAGTTTCTTGGCTACCTCCAGGTAGGCTATCATTCTGGTATCTTTGGCACTGTACGACCCCTGTATTTGGTTTACGACCAGCAAGGAATCGCAAATGACTTCGATCTCTCGGACCCCTAGGTCGCGAGCCAGGATGAGTCCGAATATGAGTGCTTCGTATTCAGCTTCGTTGTTGGTCGCATCCCACTCACATCTGACAGCTTGAGTTATCTTGTCCCCCTGTGGCGATTTCAGTATGACCCCAAGCCCCGATCCTCTGGCGTTCGATGCCCCATCTGTGTGGAGCTCCCATGTACCTGTCTCGTCTGTCGTGAGTAGTTATGTCGCTTCTTTTGCGGCTTCTTGCTCTAGGGTCGGACTGAAATCAGCCACAAAGTCGGCTAAGGCTTACGACTTGATCGCTGTCCTAGGCTCATACTCGATGTCGTAACCACTGAGGTGTATGGCCCATTTGGTCATTCGTCCTGTGAACTCAGGTTTCCTCATGATAGCTCTCATGGGATGATTAGTGCGAACAGTAATAGTATGGGATTCAAAATATGGTTTGAGTTTGTTCGAAGCCATTACCAATGATAGTATGAGCTTTTCAAGTGACGAATACCTCATTTCGGCTGGTAACAGCATCCGACTGACGTAGTATATTGGCGATTATTTGCCGTCTTCCTCTCTGACCAGTACAGCGCTTACGGCCGACTCTGACACTGCAAGATAAAGAAATAAGGGCTCGTCGCCTTTAGGTTTGGTCAGTAACATGGGACTGGCCAGGTATTCTTTGAGGTTCTGAAATGCTGTTTCGTGTTCTTTCGTCCATTTAAAGGATTTGTTCTTCTTGAGTGCGTCATGGAAGGGTTTGCACTTGTCGGATGATTTGGAGATGAATCTGTTCAGAGCTGCTATCCGACCTGTGAGCTTCTGTACGTCTTTGACACATCGGGGGGATCGAAGGTTGATGAGAGCCTTGATCTGTTCTGGGCTGGCTTCTATTCCTCTTTGTGTCACCATGTAACCTAAGAACTTCCATGACGACACTCCAAAGGAGCATTTAGTAGGGTTTAGTTTCATGTTGTACCTTTTGAGCACCTCAAAGCTGTCGCGTAGGTGGTCTATGTGATCTTCTTTCTTTTTGGATTTGACCAACATGTCGTCTATGTAGACTTCCATCGTGTCTCCGATTTGGTCTTTGAACATTTTGTTGACTAGTCGTTGATACGTAGCCCTTGCATTTTTTAGACCAAAGGGCATTACTTTGTAACAATAGATACCTTGACTGGTGATGAACGTTGTTTTTTCTTGATCGTCGGGATCCATGAGGATCTGATTGTAGCCGCTGAAAGCGTCCATGAAAGTGAGCATTTCGTGCCTTGCCGTGGCGTCGACCATGGCGTCGATATGGGGTAGAGGAAACGAGTCCTTGGGACAAGCCTTGTTGAGGTCTGTGAAGTCGATGCAGACTCTCTACTTGCCGTTCTTCTTCTGGACTACGACCACGTTGGCTAGCCATTCGGGATAGTGGACTTCTCTGATTTTTTCTGTTTCCAGTAAGCTTTTGACTTCGTCGTCGACTATTTTGTTCCGCTCGGGGGCGAACTTCCTGCGTTTTTGCTTGACAGGGGGATGAGACGGGTCTACATTTAATTTACGAGTAATAACGTTTGGAGATATTCCGATCATATCCTCATGCGACCATGCAAAACAGTCGGCATTGACCCTGAGGAAGTCAAGGAGTTGTCGTCTGGTCGAGTCGTCCAATTCTGACCCGAACCTTACCGTTTGGTTTGGCTTTGAAGGATCTAGTGCGATCACGTCGAGTTTTTCCATTTCTGGTTCGACGTATCGACTAGGTCCTTCTCCGTTCTGTGATTGCTATGCGGTCTTGTGTTCGACTGCATTCTTCATGGAAGCGACGTAGCATTCCTTTGCGGTCCTTTGATCTCCTCTGATCTCTTGGACCCCCCATTCAGTAGGGAACTTGATGACCTGGTGATATGTTGAAGGTACTGCCTTCATAGTGTGTATGCACGGCCTGCCAAGGATACAATTATAGGGAGACGGACAGTCTAGGACTAAGAATTTAACCTGTTGGTTGATTCCTCCAGCGTATGTGGTCAGAATGATTTCACCAGTCGTGTGTTTAACCTCACCGCTGAACCCGACCAGTGGGGTCAACTTCTTGATTAGGTCGTTCTCGGTCAGACCCATTTCTTTGAGAGCATCGAGGGTCAAGAGGTTTGTCGAACTCCCTGTATCGATTAGTACTCTCCGTATTAAGCAATTACCAATGGACAAAGAGATTACCAGTCCGTCATGGTGGCTTTCCGACCCGTCGGAGTCGGACTCGTCGAATGTGACCGTCGGAAGGTTAGATGCCCTCCTTGGTTTGAGTTCCGATGCCTCAGGCTTGTCGCCTTTGCTTTCCTTGGCGTGTCGCTTGGCCGCGGAGTATGTGTTCCCACATATGTCGGACCCACCTGAAATGGTATTGACAACTTTTGTATGGACAGGAGACGGGGGTTTGTTCTGTTTTACCTGATCTCGGCGTTCCATGGTGGCTTTTGCCCGTTCCGAGATGATGTCGCGTAGGAGCCCCTGTGAGAGCAGCCTAGCGACCTCCTTTCGCAGGGCGATGCACTCGTCGGTTGAATGACCGTGGTCGCCGTGGAATTCGCACCATCGACTCATGTCCTTCTTGACGTCCGGTCGGTCGCTCTTTCGGGGCCATCTTACGTCTTTTCCATACTTGTCGAAACTCTTGACGAGCTCCGACACGGAAACGTTGAAGTTATAAGACTGGACCCTAGGAGGCAACGCAGAGCCGTCACTCCATTCCTATGACCTGTCTTGGAAAGCATTTACCTGATTTGGTTCGTTTCGATTACGAGAATAGGGATATGGGCGTCTGTGTCGACGGTTATCGAAGGAATGTTTACGATCGGATGGATCGGGTCCGCGGGAGGCTTTACGCGACTTACGATCCTCTTTCAGTCTTACCTCGGCCATAGTTTTGGCCTGAACATCTTCAAAACTTTTGCACGGGTACTTGGTATTCTCGTCGTAGAGATTGCTATCTTTGACCAAGCCTTGTCGGAAGGCTTCGATAGACGTTGTGACGTCGCAGATGGGAATTCCCACTTTCTCTTTGTTGTACCTGTTGAGATAATTCCAGAGAGGTTCATTGTACCTTTGTGTGACTCGGTAGAGGTCACTCGATTATTTTTCATTCTTCCGACTACTGGCGAACTGACTCTTAAAAGAGTTAACCAGATCCGCGAATGATGCAATCATTCCCTGAGGCAAATGCATAAACCAAGTTAGTGCGGGGCCCGTGAGGGTCGTGCCAAAGCTTTTGCACATGACAGCCTCGCGGCTCTCCCTTGAAACGGATGCAGCCATTAGCTTTTGTTTATAGAGAGAGATATGGTCATCTGGATCGGTGGTGCCGTCGAACGTCGCCATGTTGGGGAGATGGAACTTCTTGGGGATCTCGACCCTTGCGATTTCTTCGACGAACGGGGATTCTTCGAATCCTCCAGACGCTTCTCTCTCGATCGGTTGCGGGACTCCTGGGAGCCTATTGAAGCAGTCGTCGATCGTCTTCATATGTCGGTCGAGTGTCTGCTGGAAAAGAGCCATGATATCTGGCGGATTGGCAACCTGTGTTTCGTCGATTCGGGCCCCGGCAGACCCGATCGGTGTAGAAAAGGTGACATGGTTAGTCGAAAATGGACTAGCGAAAGGAGTTTGAGACATACCCTCAGCGTGTCCGGGACGTCGTACGTTTGGAGGCGTTGGTTCGATACTGTCCATGTCGAGGCGTGTTCGGATGCCGCCGTGGATGGGCGCGTTCCTAGATCCTGAAGCCACTGATTGTACCTGTGATTTAAGAGACTCATTCTCACGGGTTAGTTGCGCAATCTCGGCTTTAGATTGGGTTGACAAAGCGGCGGGGGCTTCGGTTTTCTGACGTTGTTGGGCTAGTTCCTCTTGAAGGGCGGCCATTTTTTGAGAGAGTTCTTGGAACTGGGTTGGGGTAGGATTTTCGGTTGGGTTTTCTATAGTTTGGGTTTCGTCTTCGAGATGTAGTTCTTGATTGTCAGTAGGAGGGTCAATAGTCATGGTTGGAAGGTTTCGGAAGGGTGATCGGCAAGTTGCCCCACGGTGGGCGCCAAATTGTTTTGGGGCGAAAAGATCGGACGACCTAAATCGCCTTAGACGGGGTAACTAGTCGATCAGGTGATAGAAAACAATCCAAACCAAGCAAAAATAGATAAACACAGAATAAATGTATAATAGCGTGATGATCTTATTAGATGTCGTGTGAATCAGACTGAATCGTGATACAACTTATCGTAATAAAACCAGAGATCGAGTGGGACTCGACCGGCGGCTTGTGAGTGGCGACCGACAAAGATCTAGCGTAAGCAGCCGTTAGAGAGCTAGGTGGAGAGCGAGAGTGCTATTCTGGTGAGTTGTCTTTTTTCCGAACGCTTGTCCTGTGTGTAATTGTGTAGTCCTCTTCTTATCTTCCTCGTCGTCCTGATATGGTAAGTCTTTTACTCTTGTGACCGTTTATGCTTCGGCCGAATATTCCATCTTCAATGCTCGGAGTGATGGTGAAGATTGCGCCATTAAATCTCTGTGTTTATGGTGGTTTGAAGGCAGTGGCTGTTGCGTCATCTAGCATTTAATGCTTGGCGAGATCCTCGCGATCCTGTCGGAAGGCATTCGACCAGAGACGTCTCGTCGGATCCTCTGGGCTTTTTTCTTCGATCTTCCGATTGGCAATGGGCTTGGGCTCGACCGATTTGACCCATCATCTCTGGAGAATCCAGGCCCAACAATAGTCATTAATTTTTGCTTGTAAATTGAGACGTGATCGTCGGGGTCCCCGGTCCCGTCGTAGTTGGGCATGTTGGGAACATGGAACTTTTTTGGAATTTCGACGCGTGCGATCGCCTCTATGAAAGGTGAGTCTTTGTATCCGTCGATTGCCTCCTTCTCGATTGGTTGGGGAACTCCCGGGATCTGTGCGATGCGGTCGTCTAGAGCCTTCATATGTTCATTGATAGCTTGATGTATGAGGGCCTGGAGGTCGGCCGGAGCCGTCACTTGTGGATGGGTCGCTCGAGCTCCGGGAGGCTCGGCTACAGAATTTGGTATGTTAGTCGTAACGAAAGTGACCGGAGGGGTCTGAAACATACCAGTAGGCTGGGAAGCATTGGTCGCCACTGCGGGTGTTGTGTCCGCTCCATCCAGGTCGAGTCGTGTAGATAGTCCTTCTGTGTTGACCACGCGTCTTGAGCCTCTAGGAACCGATACGGCCGAGTGTACATGCGACCTTAAAAACTCATTTTCACGGGTTAGTCGAGCGATTTCAGATTCAGATTGAGCACTTAGTGTTTTGGTCCTGGCACGCTGTTGAGCCAGTTCCTTTTGAAGGACGCTCATGGCTCTTGCGAGTTCTTGTATTTGTGAATCCGCGACTGATTGGGCGCTGGCGTCCTCTGCCTGATTTGCGATTTGGACGTTGCCTTGGGCTGGATCTTCGACGAGGACCACGGGGTTTCTTGTGCCGGTCATGATGGGATGAAAGTTGGATTGATGATTGGATCGTTGATTAGCTAGATGCCCCACGGTGGGTGCCAAATTGTTTTGGGGCGAAAAGATCGAACCGACCTGAATCGCCTTAAAAAGGGCAACTAAACAATAATAATATCGACTATATCTGAATGATTCAAATCAAACAAAGATCTAGATGAAATAAGATTAAGTATATGCCAAGGTAAGCTTATCTCCTTCGACTAAGAGACTGGTCGAATCAAATGATGTAATCGTCGGTCGCTTCAATACTGAAATGAAGATCTGAGCTAGAGAACAATGGTGAGAGTAAGCAATAGAGTAGTAGATTGTAGTTTGTATTCAGTGAGGATCGTAATCTCCCATGCAATGATCCTAAATCATCTAATATACACACACTTAATTTCTAAAGACCAGCTAGGCTAGCCGTTGTCGTCCGTGATTGATAGGTGTCATTTCATGCACCTTTACTAGCAATTATTAGCATGATTTGGAGGAGTTTATGATTAGTTTTGTGGCTAAGTCTGTAACCCAGAAGTTGTGGAGAGAAGTGAAGATATCCATGGATTTACAGCTTAGATGGAGATGATGAAGATGAGGATCTTCTAGAGTTTACTTGGAGAAGACTACCAATACTTGGTAGTAAGGAAGAGCAGAAGAGAAGAAGAGCTGAAGAAGGCGGGCGAGTTTCACCGCCCTGCGCCAGAGCCACCGCGACCCGGCGGTGGTTCTCAGAGAAGATTGAGGGTCGCGCCAAGAGGAAGCCACCGCCCCGCGGTGGGAGCCTGACGCCCCGCGGTGGATCTCACCGCCCCGCGGTGGCCGTGTTCAACGCCTCGCGGCCAGAAGACATTTATTTCCTTTTATGCATTTTCGGATTTCCTTAGTTTTATTATTTTGTTTCCTTTGTTATTCTCGTTAGTTTTAACCTAGTTTTCCAAAAACCTATTTAAGTCCTCTTTCTAGGTTAAGAGGCAGAGACTACTTTTTCACTTTACTTCGTACGCAGTTTTACTTTTCATTAGGTTTTCATTCTCATCTGAATGGAGAAATAACTCCCCCCTTGTTCTACTAGACATTTGAAGCAATACAGCTGATGTGTTTGTGAGATTTCTATTCCTTGTTCTTATTCTTATAAGTGTTGGTTTGATTCTCTTGGTAATATTGAATACTGATTTATTGTTATTCTTCATAGCCTGATCAACTAGGTTGAATACTTTTTATCAATTGCTAGGATTTTCATATAGTGGAATACGAGTGCATATCTAGTAGCATACACGATTGTTGCGTATAGTGGAATACGAGCGCGCAATCGTGAGTGAGAATCATTTGCATGTTAAGTAGTAAGGTTTTCTTCTATTTGCATGTATCCTATATCCTTGTGTGCATTGATATTGCTGTGTTAGTGGTAAAGTATACCGACAACTGTGAGAATCGGAGGTACTTTCCCATTGACGTAGTAATAAGTCTATCGACAACTGTGAGAATCGATAGTACTTAAGATCAGGGTGGGAACAACTATAAGAATAATAAAAGAACTTGGATTGAGTAGATTTCTGTGATCAAATTATATCTCTGTATTGTGGATCTCATTCTAGTAGGACTACTTTCCCAATCATATTTTCTCATCAACTAAACTTGTTTGCTTTGCTCTGCTTGATTACTAAAACCCCCCTTTTATTGTTACTTGTCAATCACAATTGCATACTACATCAGATCTTCCCTGTGGGTTCGACCCTTACTTTCTTACTATACATCTGTTTAGTAGGTCTGTTATGACTTTTATTTTGACTAGGCTAATCAACGATATTTGCATTGCGCATTTCTAGCCCCATCAAATTTGGCGCCGTTACCGGGGAAGTTTTCTGTTTTTGTTGTGTGTTTTTGTGATTGATTTTTGGTGGAGGCCTATCTTATGATCAACACCCGTATTACTGACTCCCCTCTAGCTGCTTTTGACCCAGAAGTCGACAGAACATTCCGTTCGAACCTACGCGATCAAAGAGAAGAAGAAGTAGAGGTTGAGATCGTTGAGACAGTTGAGATTGTTGAGCCGACTGAGCCAGTTGATATCCCTGCTGTTGCAATGGCCGGAACTCTGAGAGAGCTGACTGAACCGAATATTGGAGCACAATCCTTGGCTGTCATCATCTCTGCGCTTGGCGAATGGGTGAACTTTGAGCTGAAATCTGGAGTTGTTGCTTATCTCCCGAAATTCCTTGGCTTGAGTGGAGAGGACCCGATTTCTCATCTGGGTAAATTCCACAATGTCTGCATGACTATGAAGCCCAGGAATGTGACGGAGGATTAAATCAAGATGAGAGCTTTTGGTTTCTCCTTGCTAGACTCTGCTAGCGACTGGTATTATCACTTGCCGCCAGGAACCATAGATACCTGGAATAAACTGCACAAGGCGTTTCTTGACAAGTACTTCCCAACGAAGAAGGTGAATGCTTTGAAAAAGGCAATTGCTAACATTGAGCAAGCTGGTGATGAGACGCTGTATGATTATCTCGAGAGGTACAAGAGGCTTTGCTCCAGCTTCCCATTCCACGGATACGCCAAGCAGGACCTTGTTCTCTACTTACACAATGGTCTGCTAGATCAAGAGAGGAGGATGGTTGACGCTGCATGCGGTGGAAGCATTCTGAATCTGACACCGGACGCATCCATGGAGAGGTTCCAGGAGATGAGTGAGAGTACCAGGAGCTTTGGAAAGACTTACCAGAGAAAGGCGGTCAATGCTGTGACCCCTACAGGACCTAGCCCAGTGCTGAATGAGCTAGCTGAGTTGAAGGAGATGGTGAAGAGAATGACAAATCAAAACACTCCTCAATAAGTCAAAGCATGTGGACTTTGCTCTAATCAGTTCCACCCTACCGATACTTGTCCTCAGCTGCAGGAGGAAGGTACTGCTGAAGTAAATGTTGTAGGAGGTTACGGACCCCCTAGACCGCAATATGGTGGAAAACCCAACTACAATCAGAGAGGGCGGGACCACCCAGGTTTCCGATGGAGTGACCCTCAAGGAGGTCAACAGCCGGCACACCAGCAGTACTAGCAGAGAGTCCCGTACCAACAAAGGCCTCAAGGCCAAACCTCCGATGCTTCTACTGAAGACATGCTCAAGACTCTGACTCAGCATTTCGCCACGCATGTGCAGGCTACTGAGTCAAGTATTAAGAACATGGAGAGACAGATTGGTCAGCTTGCTGATGTTGTGACCAAGATTGACTAGAGGACATCCAACTCCCTGCCCTCTCAGACTACTGTGAACCCAAAAGAGAATGTGAGTGCCATTACTCTCAGAAGTGGTAAGAAGTTGGTTGTTGCCCCTATTGCTAAAGAGGAGAACGAAGTCGAGAAGGCAGAAATCACGCACCGCCCAGCGGTAGACACCACCGCGACTCGGCGAAAAATTGAAGAGGCGGCCAGGAAAGAAGAGTTGTTACCACCGCCCCGCGGCAACCCTCACCGCGACCCGGCGGCAGATCTCAGTAATCCTACCGAGACCCCACCACCCCGCGGCGATGACCACCTCCCCGCGGTGGGCTTACCGCGACCCGGCCCCCAACAATCCAGCTCCGCCGATGAGTTATGTGTTGATGACTATGTTCGCCCCGTGTTTCCTCCTTTGGGTTCTGAGAAGCCACCAACACCTTTCCTTGAGGCGCTGAAGGCCAAGAGAGTAGCTGAAGACAGCGATCTGTTCGAGACATTTCGGGACTGTGAGGTGAACATTCCCCTGATCAAGCTTATCAAGGCTGTCCCTCGATATGCCAAGTTCTTGAAGGAGCTGTGCACCGTGAAGAGGACACAGAAGCTGAAGGTCCAGAAGAAGGTTCCAGTGGGTGAACATGCATCGACGGTATTTCAAAGGCGCATGCCTGAGAAGTGCCAGGATCCAGGTACATTCACTATCCCTATTGCTATAGGTGAACATCGATTTGAGAAAGCCTTGCTAGACTTGGGTGCCTCTATTAATGGGTTGCCTTATTCTTTGATTGAGGATTTAGGAATAGGACCCTTGCATGATTCTAACATTGTGATACAACTTACTGATGGTTCTTGTGTTCCCCCTAAGGGTATTGTGGAGGATGTTCTTGTGAGGATAGGTCCTTTGATTTTCCCTGCTGATTTCTTTGTTATGGATATGGACTATGATGAGTAGGTTGCTCCTGTTATGTTAGGTCGACCTTTTATGAAAACATCCATGACAAAGATTGATGTAGATAGTGGAACTTTAACTATGGATTTCGATGGAAAAATTTTTGAACATAATATTCATAAAGCCAACTCCATTGAATTGCCTTTCCCTTGCTGCATTAGTGATATTGATGATCATGTGCATGAAAATATTAAAACTGGTGCAGTAGAGACCGTAGTTGAGTGTTCTACTATTGATGGACCTATTGAGTTGCATGAATTGCATGTTGATGATGTCTTGCTGGATGACATAGGAGATTACATTCCCTCTATTTTGGGCATTTTCCCCCCTTCACTAACCATACAAGGCTATAAGCCTTTATCTAGTAACGTGCAGCATATTCATGTTGAGCCATATCGGCCCCCACATCGCTCTAAGTATGGGGGAAATGCTCCAAAGGAAGTAATCATGGAGCCATTGGCCAAGAGGGAACATGGTCTAAGGTCTCAACCTTTCCATGGGAAGTCTCGACAAGAAGAGACAAGTAGGAGGATTCTGAGGGGATCCTATTCCAGGTGGTAGTTGACCTGCAGTACGTCGAGCCAACCACGTTAACTAAGGCGCTGTCCGGGAGGCAACCCGAGGTAGTTTTTCTTTGATTTTTCCTTTCCCTTAGATTAATTTCATACTTTCTTTTGTTTTCTTTCGTTCGCCTGTCACTAACATTTCAGGTACGTAAGTTAATGGAGAGGAGACAGTGTTCTCAGTTCGTCCCACCGCCCCGCGGCGATCCTCACCGCCCCGCGGTGGAGCCTATTGCCCCGCAGTGGATGTCTGGTATACCTTCTCAACTCCGGAAAAAAAAAACAAGAATAAAGGGCCCCGAAAAAACCTTAAACGGGTGAGTAAAATTTTTATTTCTTGAGTGGTAAATAAGGTTTTGACGGATTGGGCCCCCCTTTGGGCCAAGATTTTTCTTTGGGCCATGGTACATATCCGGCCCCATCATCCCTTTCTTTCCCTTTCACTTTCCCTAACCTAGCCCCACTCTCAACAAAACCCTCCATTCCCAACACACCTCTCAAGCTCCCAAAGCCAAATCCCCCATTCTCCCCTATTTCCCTCGTCCTTGGTCCGAATCTAACCCCAAATTGCCTAAACCTTGAGTTTTCTTTCCCAATTTGGAGTCTAGCCTCACAAACAAGCCAAACACAACCCCGCCGCGTCGTTGTCGCCCCGCCGCGTCGTTGTCGCCTCGCCGTGTCGTTGTCGCCCCGCCTCGCGCTGCCCCGCCTCGCGTTGTTCTACCTCGCGTCGCTACTGTCACCGCCCCGCATCGACCCCCACCGCGACCCGGCCAGAATTCCCAGTTGTTCTCACCACGACCCGGTGACTACTCCACCGCCCCGCACCGAGACTTCCAGGCTTCGTGTGTGTGCTCGTTTGTAAGTCATCTTGGTCTCCCTTTGTTTTGAGCACTTCAATTCATTACTTATGTCACCTAGAGGTAGGAAGCAAGTGTCTACGAGGGATGAGAATGAGGTGTACAATGTTGTGAAGGAGAGGAAGGTTTTGGCTACTAAATTCTTTGATAAGCCGACGTTGGCTGAGTTTGGTATGTTGGAGTGTGTATCCTTGTGTTTAGCAGAGTGTGGTTTGGGGACGTTCCTGAACAAGGCTGCCCATGTGTATCCCGAGCTGTGTTACCAGTTCATTGCCTCGTTTAAGAGGTATTCTGATGGCTCCGCCGACAAGAGATTGATGAAGGTCACATTCACATACAATGGTCGTGATTATGCTTTGTCTGCTGAGGAGATTCGTGGTGCCCTGGGCATTACAAAGGAGCCATCTGATGGGTGGTCTGGTGGCATCATTGAGACAGATATGATGGAGTTTTGGGAAGCTGCCACGCATAGGACATTCAAGAAGGGCCAGAAAGTGAACTCGAAGATGGTGAACCCTTGCCTAAGGTTGATCCACAAGGTGATGATGAGAGATTTCTTTGGCCATGCTGATGATGGCAAGGTCCCTTTGAAGGATTTCCAGTGGTTTTTGAGCATCTTGGAGCTTGTTACGTACACGCCGTGTTAGGCTACCCTCTTTCTGGGTTCCCTGAAAAGGATTCGTGATGGTGAGCCACGTGATATTTGTGGGGGTGGTTTGACCTCCCTTCTTTGTGCTGACATTATAGCTACCGATCGGATTCCTCGACCTGTTGCTCACGCGGTGTATGATATGGCGCACATGAAGGTGTGCTCGATGCTAAAGCCACTGGGCGGGGATGGTGATTTAGTTTGGTCTTCATACGACGGTCACATTCTGTTTCTTCCCCGGGTTTTCACTTATTCTCCTTCATTTGCGGATTGGTGGATTCCCAGTGATAGCAGAGTTATGGCTGACGCTACCCCTGCTGCTGCTCCTTCGGGTCCGTTTGGAGAGGGCCCTAGTGCTGGTTTTGAGGCTGCTGCTGCTGATTCTGTGGGTGGGGATGATCCTATGCCTACCCAGTTTGATGCGCATTCATCTTCGTATGGTCCTGCCACACCTTGGCAGGAGTTGTATGCAAGATTTGATGCATTCTCAGTGCAGCAGACTCACTGGAACACCCGAGTAGAGATCGGTCTGCAGACTTGGCAGACCCAGTTCCGTGCTGATATAGATGAGCGTCTGGACGCTGTGGACGCTCATATGAGGGACTACTTTGGGAGGTTCCCACCACCGCCGCCATCAGGCCCACAATGAGTTTATTTCTCCTTCCCCTATTTCATTTGCTTGTTCTCTTTTCTACATTGAGGACAATGTTCGGTTTAAGTATGGGGGAGGGATTTAGACTTGCTATCTATCTAGCTAGTGTATATAGAGTTGTTTTGTTTTGTGTTCTGTAATTTCCGTTCGAGTATTTTATTTCTAAAAAAAAAAAAACGGAAAAGCCAAAAAGATGTGAAAAAAGGCAATCAAAATCCTGGGATGAGCTGAAAACCCGAAAGGGCGGTTTAGGTAAAAAGCAGGTAGTCCGACTGGTATAGACCGGGGCAATATTAGACTAGAGTGATGTGAGTATATGTGAGATATCTAGTAAAATGAAATGAGTGGCTTGGTGAAAACCCGAGAGGGCGCCTAGGCAAGATGAGCGTAAAAGAAGAAGAGTGATTCTAGGATTTCTCATTATTCTTGGCGGGGCGTCATAAGAAGAGGAGTCATAAGGAGGACTCGGGTAGGCCACTCTGGAGCGATAAGGAGCTAGATTGGAGTTAGGATTAGAATTATCTTTGTATCACTTGTTTTGGTTGTCTGGAGCTTATTGTTGATATGTTGTAGTTGCTGGTGTCATATTTTTCCTTGTACTTCCTGAGACCTTGGTGTTTGATTGAGAGAGTAGATTTTTCTTTAGCTTACTCGGGACGAGTAAAGGTCTAAGTATGGGGGAATTTGATAGGTGTCATTTCATGCACATTTACTAGCAATTATTAGCATGATTTGGAGGAGTTTATGATTAGTTTTGTGGCTAAGTCTGTAACCCAAAAGTTGTGGAGAGAAGTGAAGATATCCATGGATTTACAACTTAGATGGAGATGATGAAGATGAGGATCTGCTAGAGTTTACTTGGAGAAGACTACCAATACTTGGTAGTAAGGAAGAGCAGAAGAGAAGAAGAGCTGAAGAAGGCGGGCGAGTTTCACCGCCCCGCGCCAGAGCCACCGCGACCCGGCGGTGGTTCTCAGAGAAGATTGAGGGTCGCACCAAGAGGAAGCCACCGCCCCGCGGTGGGAGCCTGACGCCCCGCGGTGGATCTCACCGCCCCGCGGTGGCCGTGTTCAACGCCTCGCGGCCAGAAGACATTTATTTCCTTTTATGCATTTTCGGATTTCCTTAGTTTTATTATTTTGTTTCCTTTGTTATTCTCGTTAGTTTTAACCTAGTTTTCCAAAAACCTATTTAAGTCCTCTTTCTAGGTTAAGAGGCAGAGACTACTTTTTCACTTTACTTCGTACGCAGTTTTACTTTTCATTAGGTTTTCATTCTCATCTGAATGGAGAACTAACTCCCCCCTTGTTCTACTAGACATTTGAAGCAATACAGCTGATGTGTTTGTGAGATTTTTATTCCTTGTTCTTATTCTTATAAGTGTTGGTTTGATTCTCTTGGTAATATTGAATATTGATTTATTGTTATTCTTCATAGTCTGATCAACTAGGTTGAATACTTTTTATCAATTGCTAGGATTTGCATATAGTGGAATACGAGTGCATATCTAGTAGCATACACGATTGTTGCATATAGTGGAATACGAGCGCGCAATCGTGAGTGAGAATCATTTGCATGTTAAGTAGTAAGGTTTTCTTCTATTTGCATGTATCCTATATCCTTGTGTGCATTGCTATTGCTGTGTTAGTGGTAAAGTACACCGACAATTGTGAGAATCAGAGGTACTTTCCCATTGACGTAGTAATAAGTCTATCGACAACTGTGAGAATCAATAGTACTTAAGATCAGGGTGGGAACAACTATAAGAATAATAAAAGAACTTGGATTGAATAGATTTCTGTGATCAAATTATATCTCTGTATTGTGGATCTCGTTCTAGTAGGACTACTTTCCCAATCATATTTTCTCATCAACTAAACTTGTTTTCTTTGCTCTGCTTGATTACTAAAAAAACCCTTTTATTGTTACTTGTCAATCACAATTGCATACTGCATCAGATCTTCCTTGTGGGTTCGACCCTTACTTGCTTACTATACATCTGTTTAGTAGGTCTGTTAGGACTTTTATTTTGACTAGGCTAATCAATGATATTTGCATTGTGCATTTCTAGCCCCTTCAGTGATCTTCGGAGTTCATCGGGATTAATTATCGGATGGCCAGGATCCTACGATATTTATGATCAATTAAGTTGGTTGTAACTGCCATATGGGCCGACATGTTAGTCCATACAATCCGGGGCTCAATAACTCCTTGTATCCGTTGAGGCCGAGATCTTCGTTCGTCGCCCAATCAAACGATCCTTTTAGAAGGAAAAGCTTCTTCATCTAATGGGCCGCTCTGGTGGAGGTCCGTTAAGAATGAGGCCCAACAACAGGCAAATACTAGGACCTAGACCTGTCAACTGGGTTGGGCGGGTCGGGTTCCGGTCGAGTCATGTTGAGTTCGGGTCAAATTGGGTGCTGATCGATCTGATCGTTAAAAAATTTTGGGTCGGACGGTTCGGGTTCGGGTTAACCCGACGGGTCAATAATATTAACCCAAACCCGGCGGTTCGGGTTCGGGTTAATATTATACAATTATTTAATAAAATATATTAAAATATTTAATATAAATGAAATAAAATATGCGCCTGCGAGCTCGGATTTGCGTTCGGGTCGGGTCGAGTTTGGGTTCGGGTTCTTTTTGACCTAGTGACGTTCGGATCGGGTCGAGTCGGTTTTTTATAGGTCTACTAGGACCCCTTCAAATCATAAAGGCATTTAAATCAGCGCGATGGATGAAGAACTCATATTTACCTTTAGTCAGATCTTGTCTAGTGATTGCAAATATGGAAGAAAAGAACCGTTGAATTGTCCAAAAGGATGATGGATTAATGTCATGAATGGCGAGGAAATCTACTACATAATTAGCTTCTCTGAAGTAGTGATGAACATGTATAACATCAAAAGAAGAGAGTGACATCGTAATATCAACTGTAATAGTATGTATTTCCCAGGAAATTTTACAAATACCTTTGGTCGAGGTAACGATGATTGTCACCTTTTATAATTAAATGTTTAATGTTCAAACTAATAGCTTGGCGAATACCATAGAATGTTGTATAAGCTTCAGTTTGTAGAGTAGTGGTGTCCGGTATACGTTCACGGTAAATGGAAATAATACTAGTTATTGTTTAGAAGTAAGCATCCAATGTGTGATGAGTTGTAACACCCCATATTTGTAATCCTTTATAAGGATTAGAGTGCTACCCATGTAGACAAGAGTTCTTCCTTTTCAGGGTTCAAGTGAGGACAAAGAACTCAAAAGTTAAGCGTGCTAGGGCAGGAGTAGTATCAAGATGGGTAACCACATGGGAAGTCCCCGGGTTGACATGGGATGACGCTTCTAAGGCCTCGAGCCTTACAAATGGTATCAAAGCCGACTCTTGATTACGATTGGACTTTGTCTGGATGGCAGTCGCTCGACCCAAAGGGCGGTCTTTGGGCCTTGACGAGGGTGTAAATGGTTTAAGTGGGGGTGATTGTAACATCCTAGATTTGTAATCCTTTAGAATGATTAAAGTGATATCCATGTCAACAAGAGCTCTTCTTTTTTAGGGTTGAAGTTAGGACAATGAACTCTGAAGTTAAGCGTGCTAGTGCGGGAGTAGTACTAGGATGTGTGACCTCCTGGGAAGTTCCCGGGTTGGTATGGGATGACGCTTCTAAGGCCTCGGGCCTTACATGCGTTGTCTAGTTTTTAGATCCATTAAAATTCGGGGATCTTGTTTGCACCACGCTTTTTTGTTTTCGCAACACTTTTAAACGCTACCTTGTCACGTTTTAAAAAAAAACTGAAACGCCATGTTGTAGCATTTTACTAATATAAATTAAAAAAAAAGTGAACCGGTTCAAATTTCTGAACCAGTTAGAACTTAAATTTTGTGATTTAAAACTCTACGATGTGGCGTTTAAAAACGTCTCACATATTAATGAGGAAAACGCCTAAACCTTAAACCGTAGTTAATGAACCCTTAAGCCCTAAGAAATCCAACCCTAAACCCTCTCATATAAGGAAAACGCCACAATGTGGCATTTTCCTTATATAGCTATAGTATATGACTATACGATATAACAATATTATATAACTATACGATACCATAATACATAACTATAGTATATAACTATATGATATAACAATAGTATATAACTATAAGATATAACCATAATATATAACTATACGATATAACCCTAGTATATAACTATAGGATACAACCATTCTATACAGCTATAGTATATAACTATACGATATAACCATAGTATATAGCTATAGTATATAACTCAGCCATATAAAAATAGTATATAAGTATACGATATAACCATAATATATAACTATAGTATATAAGTATACGATATAACAATAATATATAGCTATATGATTTAACCATAATATATAACTATAGTATATAACTATACGATATAACAATAATATATAACTATACGATATAACTATATGATATAATAATAGTATATAACAATACGATATAAACATAGTATATAACAGTATGATATAACAATAGTATATAACTATACGATATAACAGTAATATATAACTATACGATATAACCATAGTATATAACTATACGATATAACAATAGTATATAACTATATGATATAACAATAGTATATAAATATACGATATAGCAATAGTATATAACTATACAATATAACTATGGTATATAGCAATAGTATATAACTATACGATATAACCATAATATATAATTATAGTACATAACTATACGATATAGCAATAGTATATAACTATACGATATAATAATAGTATATAACAATACGATATAACCATAGTATATAACTATTGTATATAACTATACGATATAACAATAGTATATAAATATACGATATAACAATAGTATATAACTATACGATATAACCATAATATATAAATATAGTATATAAATATACGATATAGCAATAGTATATAACTATACGATATAATAATAGTATATAACAATACGATATAACCAGAGTATATAACTATACGATATAACCATAGTATATAACTATACGACATAACCATAATATAACTATACGATATAACCATAGTATATACTATAGTATATAACTAAACCATATAACAATAGTATATTACTATACGATATAACCATAATATATAACTATACAATATAACCATAATATATAACTATAGTATATAACTATACGATATAACCATAATATATAACTATAGTATATAACTATACGATATAACTATACGATATAACCATAGTATATAGCTATAGTATAAAACTAAACCATATAGAAATAGTATATAACTATACGATATAGCCATAATATAGAACTATACGATATAACAATAGTATGTAACTATATGATATAACCATAATATATAACTATAGTATATAACATTACGATATAACCATAATATATAACTATACGATATAACCATAGTATATAGCTATAGTATATAACTATATGATATAACAATAGTATAACAATACGATATAACCATAGTATAACTATAGTATATAACTATACGATATAACAATAGTATATAACTATACAATATAACCATAGTATATAGCTATACAGTATAACAATAGTATATAACTATACGATATAACCATAGTATATAACTATACGATTTAACAATAGTATATAACTATACGATATAACAATATAATATAACTATAAGATATAACAATAGTATATAACAATACGATATAACTATAATATATAACAATAGTATATAACTATACGATATAACAGTAGTATATAATTATACGATATAACAATAGTATATAACTATACGATATAACCATAGTATATAACTATACCATATAGCCATAATATATAACTATACGATATAACAATAGTATGTAACTATATGATATAACCATAATATATAACTATAGTATATAACATTACGATATAACCATAATATATAACTATACGATATAACCATAGTATATAGTTATAGTATATAACTATATGATATAACAATACGATATAACCATAGTATATAACTATACGATATAACAATAGTATATAACTATACGTTATAACCATAGTATATAGCTATAGTATATAACTATACGATATAACAATAGTATATAGCTATACACTATAACAGTAGTATATAACTATACGATATAACCATAGTATATAGCTATATGATTTAACAATAGTATATAACTATACGATATAACAATATAATATAACTATAAGATATAACAATAGTATATAACAATACGATATTACCATATTATATAACAATAGTATATAACTATACGATATAACAATAGTATATAAATATACGATATAACAATAGTATATAACTATACGATATAACCATAGTATATAACAATAATATATAACTATACGATATAACCATAGTATATAACTAAGAAATATCCACATTGGATTGAGTACTTAATTAGAAGATCTCCATTTTCAAGCATTTCATCCAAAATAACCTTGAACAATTATAATTGTACAATATTAGATTCATTATAATCTATAATGATTATTACATTCATTATAATCTTTAACGAACAATTATGCATTACTAAGGTTACAAACTAACTACGTACGAAATTTATACATATAACTACGACAAAAAGTTTCTCTTATTTTTTTATACATATATAGTACTCAAATACAAGCATACAAAAACCTCTTGATCGATCGATCGATATATAGCGTCACAACCTTGTATTACGCATTACATGATGGAACAACAGTGCAAATCACCTATTGCTATATATATTACATTCCCTATGGTTGTCATGTCATTGGACCACTTGGCCATCACAAATTCACGAAACAATGAGATATTTAAAATAAATGATTTTTTTTACAAAATTAAAAAGAGATGTGCCCAATCCTCCTTCTTTTGCTCCTCCTACTTGTGGTTCAGCCAAGTGGCAAAGAAAAATCGACACTCGTACAGTTGGTACCACTAGAATTATCCTATTTATTTCACAAATATTGGTATACATTAGAAATATGCATAAATACAAACTTTTTTTTTCTAAGATAAATACTCATGTTCTACACTAACAAAGTGTTCTATACCTAACATAATGTTCTACCCTAAAAATCGTGGTGCAAATATGATACACGTAGAAAATTTAAAACCTTGTTCGTTCTGCTTCCTTCTACCTCAAGTTCTGCTTGGAGAGTAATAATTTCGACATATTTACTATCCCTTTTCTGTTTTTCCAATTTTAGAGCAAGCTGATGATACAAGACATTGAAGATATAAGCATACCAATAACAGACCACGTTTGCAGAATACCAATCATAATGAAACATAGTCCCAATTGTACCACTCCTATACTCTTAAGACTAAAAAGAAAATACATTTGTCAAAATGAGTCACTTATCAGTTACCATGCTGCTGACATACCTCTCTTCAACGCAAAGCCTCTTTCTTTCTGTATAAGATCACAACCGCCAGCTCTATTTTTCAGTAGTGAGCATCATAGAAACTTAACACTAAAGACTGCAAGTAAGCAAGTGATATTACCTGGTCAATAATTTAGCTTCCAAGGACACACCTTCCCCCAGAGATGCAACCTTTTAGAATAGTACAAGAGAAATGAGTATGAGAACTCAATAAAGAGATTAGAGAAATGAAACACTCGTTGCAAATAGGCCTAGCACTGTCATAGAAGAAGATAAAGGCAAACATCTCAACTATTTTTGAATCAGCAATTAAGCTCAAACTCTGCATACAACTATTGCAAATTTTTTAAGAACAAAGGTAGAGTGCTAATAAGAGGTAGAAATGCTATAACAAATCATTTTTATACACAATATCCCCCCTTCCCCCGAAAAAGGTAGAGTGCTAAGCATCACATACTTCATCATAAAGATCATAAGCATCATGCTGGTCTTCTTGGTCTTTAAAGTTTGAATGTCCCAATACTGGTGCAACCTTGCAATGTTGCCTTTCAGAAATCAGATCCCAATACAATTGTATCGAGCAGAAAGGAGGATGGAGCTAAAAGAATGAAGAATCAACTCTCATTATTTTTGTCCTACGATCTTGAATTCAGAACCTTAACATATTCCCAAGTTTAACAAAAAAGCAATTTAACTGCAGACAAATTATCATCAACTTCCATGCACAAGATCAGAAGGAATAATAATAAGAAGCATTTTCATGATCTATAACAACTAGCAAAATGATTAATTTCTTGAAGCACATAAGTTAGCAGGCCTAAGTTGATATTATTACCTAATCGCATTTTATTTTGTTCCTCACTCAGTGATATCATCTTAGAAACTTCTTGATCAGGAGGCATCTTAATCTGTAGAGGCTCTCCATCATCTCCCCAAGCATCAATCTGTATTAACATTTCAAATTTCACAAAATGGTCAAGCATAATAAAATATGACAACAAAATAGAAAAATTTTAAGTACATTATCATCAATTGTGAGAAGTGCTACCATGGCAAATCCTCCAAGCAATAGTTGCACGTGTAGTCCTTGATTTGTCCTCTTCCATTGTCCATCAACCTTTAGCTCTCCTTGTATATTTTCAGACAAGTATGAATCATCTCATCTAACTGAATTGGATCATACAGAAAAAAAACCTTTGCATCATTTTTCTTGTGTCTCAATAAATATGTAATATTCAATTTTTTCATGAGCTACTTTTCTGATAGCAATACAAATCATTGCACTAATAAAAACATTGAAGTTATTGCTATATAAACCATTTTCATCTAAGGCGAGTCAAGTCATCAGTTGGATTAGCTTCCCATGTATGTTCATAAGAAGGACCCAAAGGTATAATTGATCCTCTTCTCAGAAACAATGCACACAAATTCTGATATGTGACATAACAAACACTACAAATACATCATAGTTTCAATATAAATTATCTTATAAGAAAAAAATGATCCAATGTTGATAGCCAAGTACCGGATGTGAATCGTCGAAATCAAACTTTAACCAAATGCCTTTTGGCAATAATGGTTGTATTTGATGTATTCCCTAGTCAGGCTTTGTACTATGAAACAACACAAAAGAAGCTCACAATATAAAAATGCCAATATTTCTTTGCAAAAACACACTCAACTAGGTCTTGCCATTCAACACTCAACCAGGCCTTTCAGATTTTAAGAAAGCCTATAGATAATATAGATCTGACCTCTTCAATGCCGCAAGAGTGATTTCCTAATAATAAAAAAATCAAGTTCCAACAAAAAGGAAATCACATGAAATTATAGTCATCAGCACCATCATATGCATTCAGAACCAAATCATTGATTGGCTTGTCCATATGAAGCTACTTCTTTTTCTCACCTGCAGAGACAAAGTCACACTAACTCAGTCACATATATGATGTAATCATCAAGTAGCTAACTTTATGTAGATCAGCACATATTGGCACATAAACATCCTCCAAAAATAAAAGTGACGATAAGACCTCGCACAAGTAGAACTGACTAAAGACTCAGACGTATGTCTTAGAGCAAAATCACCATGTTCAAACATCATCTTTAAATAATCATTTCACTGAGCACATTCACAAGATCTGTTTAGAGATTGGAAACCCTAGGTTATAGAACCAATTACCCTAAGTCAGCAAGGACAACTCAAAGACTAAGGACGAGCATCGACAAATCGAAGACTAGGGACAAGCATCGACTTACCGACCAATAGGCGCTCGCTCGACTTACTTCGGGGGTGAACTTTAACCGAAAATAGGCGGCGAAGGGAGGGTGCCAGAGTTTGGGGCGAAGGGAAATCATGCGAGAGGGAAGAGTTGCTGAGAGAGTAATTTGGGCAAAGTTTTGAGAGATGGGGGGGAGAGTTTTGGGCGAGGGTTTATTAGGGTTAAATTTACTAACAGAGTAAAGTGTCAAAAACGACTTATATTTAGTACCATACTATGACAATTTACAGTGTGGATAACTGACAATACAATAATTACGACCTATCAGGGTGTAAAAAATGGTATCGACATTTAAAAGTGTCCAAAGTTATAATTGATTCCGCGCAAACCAATTTTTTTTCGACACAATGAATTAGTGTCGGATGTATGGTGTCGAAAATGGTTCGTATTTCTAATAGTGAGTAAAAAATAGATAATTGAGATCTTCATCAGTTGTGTTGCAGAGGTTGCATTGAGATGGGACTTCTGAGAAATGCCGATTTAATCTTTTTGTAGTTGTAAGAGAGTCGGACACAAATTTCCAAAGGAAACGCTGTATTTTTTGTGGAATTATCAATTTCCAAATCCAGGATGAAAATTCAGAATGGGAAGTGAAAGGCATTGCTTCAGTAATTGGATCTTGTTGATTTAACTGTGAAGTTTGATAATGTGATCTTCCACATGGGTTGTAGGAATCTGAATTTTCAAAATTTTAGACATAATAAAATATTGAAGAAGATTTTGGAGCTAGTTTTTTTTTTCATTGATGGTTAGGGGCTATAGGATGTTGTTTTAGTAACAATGGTTAGTTGTTCCTAATTTTTGAAAAAATGTAGGCCCGTGCATGACACTAGCTTTGATATAGATTGGGATAAATTTGACGAAATAAAATAACTAGCGAGCTTTCAAATCATTTCAAATTACAAATATCCAATTGGCTCACAAACTTTGATATAGATTGTTGATTTAACTCGTGAATTCTTAGTTTTGAAACATTTATTTAGTTTTTTATAGTTATTAATTTTTATTATTTTAAAACATACCATATTCTAATAGTCACCTTAATTTTGAAAACTTGAAAAAAGAGTATCCAAAAATATGTTTTTAGTTTTGGAAAAAAACATACAACTTAAAACTCACATGGTTACCAAACAAGCCCTTATATATGTATGTTTAAAAACAAAATTAAGTCATCCATGCCAGCCTATTATGTTAAAATAATAAAGTTCATCTCATAGTGAAAGTAATAGAATATCAAAGCCTAGTATAAAATTAATAGTTGCTCCGCTATTATCAATTAGTTTTGGGTTGAAACATAACTAGACTAAAATAATTGTACACCACACGACTGCGAACAACACTCATCATCTCATAGTGAAAGTACATGTACGCTCATACATGAACGTTAATCATCCAATTGGCTCACAAACTTTAATATGATATGACTATATATAGATAGAAAGCGTGTAGACTAAAACAATTGTACACTACGAAACTCTTTGCTAAGCAATCATTTTATTAGAAGAATGCAACACCTGGAGATGTACAATTGTATGTTTAATAGATGAAGCTCGATCATAACATAAGTTGTTTGTCCGGTTCTACCGATTAGAGTCACTCTAATCTAGAACGAGTATTATATCGCCGAGTAAAGATTAGACTCTCTGACTCACAAATAGCTTCATGCTTCCAAAATCATACAAACTTAAATCGTTGGACATCATACTTAGTGTTTTGGGGTGAAAAGATCGAATCGACTGTTGGGCCCAACATGTTCCAATGGAGTCAATACAAGCGGATTGGGCCAAGATTCAAGTGAAGAAGTAGGCCGAAGAAGACTGGGGGGAGGCGTCGGACATTCCTCGAACGCATGGAATCCGACCAACCCCGAGAATTTCGCCCAGAGCATTAATTGCTCGATCCAAGGCAAACGGTAACCAAATCAAGCACAGGAATATGATGCCATTAAGGAGAAATCCCGGAGATCACGTTTGGAAATAAATGGAAGATATCACGAAGACAGTAACGGACGGAGGAGAAGATACCATAAATAGACCATGAAAGAATAATCGACACACCACACGAGTGCGAACAACACTCACCTACTCAGCTCTCGAAAAAGCTTGTTAGCATATCGATCCTCGTTCAATTCCCCTAGAGCATTGTCTGATTATAGCCGGTCGGACAAGATATGATCCCTCATTCCTCAAGGATAAGTTGTACATCGATTCATTCCTGTCATCATTCAATCAATATATCATACTATAATTTCTCATCTATTTCATACGTGGTTGATTGTTTATTTGGTTTGGATTTATTTTATACTATTCGATCGACTCGTTACTCCGTCTAAGGCGATTTAGGTTGATTGATCTTTTCTCCCCAAAACAATTTGGCGCCCACCGTGGGGCAACTTGCCGATCACCATCTAAAAAATCCTCCAACCATGACTGTTAACCTGCCTACCGGTACCGAGGAACCACGCCTCGAAGACGACTCTCAGACTCAAGGAAACACAACCGAAAACCCTACTCTGAACCAACTCCAAGAGCTTGCCCAGAAAATGACTACCCTTCAAGATGACCTGGCCCAGCAATGCCAAAAGACCGAAGCCTTGGCTACCTTATCCACCCAATCTGAGGCCGAGATCGCACAACTAACCCGTGAAAATAAGTCTCTTAGATCGCAGGTACAATCAATGGACTCTGGATCCAGGCAAATGCCCATCCATAGCAACGTCCAGACGCGTCTTAACATGGATAGCGTCGAGCTGACTAGCTCCCCCAAGCGTCCGACACCCTGGATATACTGAGGGTACATCTCGAACTCCTTTAGCCAATCCATTTTCGACTAACAATGTTACTTTCTCCATACCGATCGGGTCAGCAGGAATCCGAATCGACGAACCACAGGTTACCAATCCCCCCGATATCTTGGCTCTCGTCCAGCAGACGCTCAGTCAGCACATGAAGGCGCTTGACGACCGCATCGCTAGAATTCTCAGAGTTCCGCAGCCGATCGAGAAAGAAGCGTCAGACGGATACGAGGATCTCCGTTCGTCGGGGAAATCGCCAGAGTCGAAATCCCTAAGAAGTTCAACCTTCCTATCATGACGACCTTCGACGGCTCCAACGATTCAGACGATCATATTTCTCTCTATAAACAAAAATTAATGAATGCATCTGTTCTGAGGGAGAGTCGTGAGGCTGTCATGTGCAAAAGCTTTGGCACGACTCTCGCGGGTCCCGCGCTAACCTGGTTCATGCGTTTGCTTCAGGGTACGATCGCCTCATTCGCGGACCTGGTCAATTCCTTTAAGATCCAGTTCGCCAACAGTCGGAGGCTCGAGAGGCAGTCGAGTGATCTCTATTGAATCACCCAAAGGTAAAACGAACCTCTCTGAAGCTATCTTAACAGGTACAATAAGGAAAAACTCGCGATCCCCCATTGCGAGGTCACCACCTCCATCGAAGCCTTCAGACAAGGTCTGATCAAGGACAACAACCTCTACAACAAGATCACCAAGTACCCGTGCAGAAGCTTTGAAGATGTCCAAGCCAAGACCATGGCCGAGGTACGTTTGGAAGAAGATCGCGAATCGCAAAAGGCGTCCCGCAGACCCGATCAATCCGATCGTAAATCCTCTTCCGACAACCGTCGAGACAGACGCCATCACCCCTACCCTCGTAATCGAAATGAGCAAAGTCAGGTAAACTCCTTCCAAGACAGGTCTCAAGACTGGAGAGACGGTCCGACGCTGCCTCCCAGGGTTCAATCTTACAACTTCAGTGTTTCCGTGTTGGAGCTCGTCAAGAGTTTCGACAAATATGGGAAAGAAGTAAGATGGCCCCGAAAGAACGACCGACCGGACATCAAGAAGGACATGAGCAGGTGGTGCGAATTCCACGGTGACCACGGTCACTCAATGGACGAATGCATCGCATTACGCAAAGAGGTCGCCAGGTTACTCGCGCAAGGTCTCTTGCGCAACGTGATCTCAGAACGGGCCAAAGCCACCATGGAACGGCGAGATCAGGTAAAGCAGGATAAACCTCCATCTCCTGTCCATACGAAAATTATCACTACTATTTCAGGGGGCTCAGACGTATGTGGGAACACGTACTCAGCAGCTAAGAGGCACGCGAGAGAAAGCAAAGGCAGTAAGCCCGAAGTGCCAGAGTTCAGACAAACCAAGGTCTCCGACCTCCCAACGGTCACGTTCGACGAGTCCGACGCTGACGGGTCGGAAAACCACCACGATGGTCTGGTAATCTCTCTGTCTATTGGGAACTGTTTGATACGTAGAGTACTAATCGATACATGAAGCTCAACCAATCTCTTGACCTTCGATGCCCTCAAAGGGATGGGTCTGGGTGAAGATGATCTTATCAAGAAATCAACTCCACTAGTCGGATTCAACGGCGAAGTTAAGCACATTATTGGCGAAATCATTCTTACGACATATGCCGGAGGAGTAAACCAACAGGTGAAATTTTTAGTCCTAGATTGTCCATCTCCCTATAACTGCATTCTTGGCAGGCCATGGATACACGCAATAAAGGCGGTGCCCTCGACGTACCATTAAATCATTAAGTTCCCTACCAAGTGGGGAGTTCAGGAGATCAAGGGAGATCAGAGGATGACCAAGGAATGCTATGTCGCCTCCATGAAGAGTGATCAGCTCTACTTTCTAGTGCTTATCTAGGAGTTGTTACCGGTGTTTAGGGTGCCATTCGTAGGGATTTAGAGCACAACTGTGGAGTATGGAGTTGGAGAGAAGAAGTGTGGATATGGTGGTTTGGAGAAGCTAATTGAAGACATCCAGAAGAACAGAAGAAGAGCCACACAAATGATCCAAGAAGAGGCTGCCGCGGGCCACCGCGACCAAGGGCAATGTCACGAAGCAGCCGCGATGAGAGGCGAAGTGCGGAGCAGCGAAGGTCACGGCCGCGACCGCGGAATTTCCACCGCGCCCGCGGAATATTCGGAGCTGTGCAAAGTCGAGAGCAAACCTCTATTTTCCGCGACCGCAGAATTGGTGCCGTGACCGCGGAATGACACGGGAGCGAGCCCGCTGAGATTTCTGAAGATGAGGTTTGTGATCTTGGGCTTTAGGTTAAGTCTATTTAACCTAAATTCCATAGCCTCCATTCATTCATTGTTGATCATCGATATTCGCTATTATCGTTGTTTCCATTGAGTATTGTTTTTCCTTTGAACTATGAAGAACTAAGCACTTTTGCTTAGTCCGACAATTGAAGCCTTCGTTTGATATACGGTTGTGAGATTCTAATTCTATTTCTTTTCCTTTGAATGTATTGATTCTCTTGTGCTTCATCCCATTGATTCTTACTGATTTCGCTTGTTGGACGCAACTATTTGTTATTGGTAATTGTCTATTGCTAGGGTTTGGTGATTACTGTTTGAGTTACCTTATTCATGTGTAGCAACTGCAATATTCTAAGAACTGTTTGGGACTAGTTTATTGTAGGGAGAATTAATTGCATGTAATAGTATGACTGTTTGCTACTCTTGCATGTATCTATCTAAATTCTTGTGCTCATTGCTGTTGTTGAATTGAATTGTGAGGTTTTCATGGTTATTTAATAGTTAGTATTCTCAGGGTCTGTTTGTCCTATTTATAACTCACGAAAAGGAATATGAACATTCATAGGAAGGAATTAGAGAGAATCTAGGATCAACCAATCAAATAAATGGTGGATATTTTTTTGGCTAAGTGTTTTTCCCCAATTGATTTCAACCTTTTGTTTTGTTTACTTTGCTTTGTTTACTTGTTTCACAACAATAAACCAATTCTCCCCTTTTTGTTACCTTTGACATACGACTCTGCACTCTGAAAATTACTTCCTCCTTGTGGGATTTGACCCTTGCTTGCCTTTGCTACTTGTTTAGGATTATTTTGTTTAGGCGCCTCGACAACGCCTATCAAATTGGCGCCGTTGCCGGGGAGGCAAGTTTCAATTTTTTCTTTGTGTTCGTTTGCGTGTCAACTTCTGTGTGGATCTATCTTACGATCCACACCTGTGCTACTAATTCGTCTACTCTAGTCTTTTGATTCAACAGAAAAGTGCGTGAAGCTTTCTGAGATGGCTGACCAATAGCATACCTTGAGACAGTTGACCGTACCCAACTGGGCGCAGCAAGAGTTTACTGTGCAGTTCACTGCTTTGGATGAAGGAGTGAACTTTGAATTGAAATCTGGTTTGATTCATTTGCTCCCACAATTCCATGGTCTGAATGTAGATGATCCTAACAAGCATCTCACTGAATTTCATTCCGTGTGCGTAAGCATGAAACCTGCTAGAGTCACTGAGGAGCAGATCAAGATGAGGGCCTTTCCTTTCTCTTTGAAGGATGCGGCCAAGGATTGGTTCTATTATTTGGTTCCGGGCAGTATTGATACGTGGGAAAAGATGAAATAGGCTTTCTTAGAAAAATACTTTCCTGCTACGAAGTTGAACAGCCTGAAGAAGAGCATCAGTAATATTGAACAGCAGGCCGGTGAAACTTTGTACGAGTATTATGAGAAATTCAGGAAGTTGATATCCAGTTGTCCATATCATGGTTATTCTGACCAAGATCTTATTCTTTATCTCTATGGTGGGCTTCTAGATGATGATCACAGACTGGTGAACGCAGCATGTGGCGGTAGTATTCTGAACAAGACGCCAGCTGCAGCATTTGAGTTATTCTTTGAGCTATCTGAAGGCTCACGACAATTCAATAGAAGAGTGAACCCCAGTGCAGTAAGGCCAGTTAAAGCTTGCAGAGTCAGTCATGATCCGCGGCATCCCACTGATGACTGCCCAACACTTGGAGATCCCGAAGTTGAAGTGAACGCTATAAGAGGGTTTGGTCCGCAGAGACCGAGATATCAGCCGTATTCAAACGCCTACAACTCAGGGTGGAGGGATCACAATAACCTGAGATACGGGAATCAGCAATACCCTCCCCATGGCCATGACAACCAGGAGTTCAATCCATACCAACAACAGTTCAATCCGTATGGAAATCAGCAACAGTATGGGCAACCATATGCGCATAGATTCCAAGGCCAAAACGCAAGCTTGCCCACGCCCAGTGATGACAAGCTCGACAGTCTCGCACAGGGTATGGCAACCCTGACTAACCAGATGACTTTGATGGGGTCACAAATTCTCGTAGTGATCCAACAATAACACGAGACGAAGTCTGATGTTCAGAACTTAGAAAATCAGTTTGGACGAGTCACTCAAGTGTTGAGCAAGTTGGAGTCCGGACAACTACCATGTCCTACGGTAGGGAACCCACGAGAGACTGTCTGTGCGATGACACTAAGGAGTGGTATATAGTTGGGAAGCACACCCCTGACAGAGGAAGGTGATCATGTGAAAGAGAATATGGCTGGAAATGGAGTTACAGTAGAAAAAGATGCCACAGAAGAGATTCCGCGGCCAAACCTGGAAATCCGCGACCGCGGGGTAACATCTGAAGGCGGTGTTTTTTCCAAAGAAATTCCGCGACCGCGGAATGAAATCCGCGACCGCGGAAAAATGCCCACAAACGAGCATCAGGTCGAGATATTTCCGCGACCGCGGAATGAAATCCGCAATCGCGGATTATCTCCTGACGCATCCGAAGACTCTAACGCAAATCCGCGACCACGGATCACCTGCCCCTTACGTGGATGACTATGTTAGGCCAAATTTTCCACCGCTCGGCTCGACGAAGCCACCCGCGCCATTCCCTGAAGCGTTAATGGACACGAGAAGACCGGAGAATGACAAGGAACTCTTCGAGACCTTCAGCAAATGTGAGGTAAACATCCCCTTACTTAAACTTGTCAAGAGTATTCCTCGATGCGCAAAATTTCTTAAGGAGCTATGCACAATCAAGAGGAATCAAAAATTGAAAGGGAAGCAAAAAGTTTAGGTAAGTGAACAAGTCTCTGCTGTTTTTCAAAGGCTTATGCCTAAGAAGTGTGGTGACCCAGGCATGTTTAGCATTCCATGTGTGATAGGTGACACTAAATTTGAAAAAGCTATGCTAGATCTTGGTGCATCTATAAATGTTTTGCCTTACTCCCTGTATGAATCTTTACAATTGGGACCATTGCATGCAATATGAATAGTTCTCCAATTGGCTGATAGATCTAATGTGTATCCGAAATGGATAGTTGAAGATGTCCTAGTGACGGTTGATAACTTGATTTTTCCTGCTGATTTCTTTGTGCTGGATATAGACCACGGTAAAAATGTAGCCCCTATACTGTTAAGTAGGCCATTTATGAAAATATCCCAGACAAAGATTGATGTAAGTAGTGGAACCCTTACTATGGAATTTGATGGGGAAAAGGTAGAGTACAACATATATGATGCTATGAACACCCCATTGATGATCATTCTCTGTGTGTTATTGATGTGATTGATCCTATTATGGAAGATGTCTTTGATACTACTTGTTCTGATAAGTTACAATCTGCTATTGAGAATGCTGTTGAAGAACCACCTGAGTATTATGCTTTAGACACTAATTTGCAGGAAACAGTGGCTCACTTAGCACACGGTACACCCCCTTTCCGTTCTTTGGGCAATGGCCCCATCCCACTGACAGTGCCAAGCGAGAAGCTTTTGCCTTCTGTTGTGCAGGCACCAGAGATTGAACTCAAGCCACTACCGGACCACCTCAAGTATGCTTTCCTGGGAAAAGAGGACACACTACCGGTCATTATCTCCAATAAGCTTTCTAAGGATCAAGAGGAGAAATTGGTGGCGGTGCTTAAGGAACATAAGACATCATTGGGATGGACCATTGCAGACATAAAGGGAATCAGTCCCTCTACCTGCATGCACAGAATTTTATTAGAGGACGATGCCAAGCCATCAAGACAGCCACAGAGAAGACTCAATTCACCAATGATGGAGGTGCTGAAAAAGGAGGTGCTGAAACTCCTACAGGCTGGAATGATCTTTCCCATCTTCGACAGTAAATGGGTGAGCCCGACACAAGTTGTCCCAAAGAAGGGAGGAATCACAGTTGTGGAGAACCAACAAGGAGAGCTGGTCCCCACCCGAGTACAATCCGGATATAGAGTATGCATTGATTACCGTAAGCTGAATGCGGTAACTCGAAAAGACCACTTTCCTCTACCCTTTATTGATCAAATGCTCGAGCGACTAGTTGGTCGCCCCTATTACTGCTTCCTGGATGGATACTCAGGGTATTTTCAGATAGCCATAGCACCGGAGGATCAAGAAAAAATGACATTTACATGCCCTTTTGGTACTTTTCCATATCGCAGGATGCCATTCGGGTTGTGTAACACACCCGGAACATTCCAAAGGTGTATGGTAAGCATTTTTTCTGAGTATGTAGAGCAATTCATTGAGGTTTTTATGGATGATTTCACAGTTCATGGTGATAATTTTGATGCATGCTTAGACCACTTATCACTTGTGCTTCAAAGATGTGTAGATACCAACTTGGTTCTTAATTCTGAAAAGTGTCATTTCATGGTTGAGCAAGGCATTGTGTTAGGTCATATAGTGTCTGCTAGGGGTATTGAGGTCGATAAGGCAAAGATTGATGTAATTTAGTCTCTGCCTTATCCTACGAATGTGCGTGAAGTGTGTTCTTTCTTAGGCCATGCAGGTTTCTACCGCCGGTTTATTAAAGACTTTTCAAAGATCTCATCACCTCTATGCGAGCTGCTGAAGAAGGAAGTGAATTTTGAGTTTAACGAGGAGTGCAAAAAGGCATTTGATGATTTGAAAGCTCGCCTCACTAGTGCACCGATTATTCAAGCACCGGATTGGTCTCAGCCCTTCGAGATTATGTGCGATGCTAGTAATTATGTTGTAGATGCGGTCCTTGGGCAAAAAAGAAGCACCAACGTCTCATGTGATTCATTATGCTTCTATGACTCTGAATGGAGCGCAACGAAACTACTCCACTATGGAGAAAGAATTATTAGCTGTCGTGTTTGCCCTGGAAAAATTTAGACAATATTTATTGGGTACCAAGGTGATCATCTACACGGATCATGCTGCTCTTCGGTATCTATTGACGAAGAAAGAGGCAAAACCAAGATTGATTCGATGGATATTGCTTTTGAGTGAGTTTGATGTGGAGATCCGAGACACAAAGGGAGCTGAGAACTTGGTGGCTGATCATTTGAGCAGGCTCGTACATGAAGAGGATGGATCGAAGAAGGAGACGCAAATTCAGGGGGAATTTCCAGACGAAACGTTGTGGAGTATCACGACAGTGAATTTTCCCCGACCGCGGAAAATTCCACAAATAGCCCCGGATGAAAGTGATTTTCCGCGACCGCAAAAATATTTCCGCGACCGCGGAAAATCGCCCGACGCGTCTGCTGCTCTCGTAAAGTCGATCGAACAATTTCCGCGACCGCGGATTGAGACCCGCGATCGCGGAAACACTCATGAGTCGTCCCATGATCCTTATTCGGAAAAAGAACTCCTCGGGCTCCGCACACTCAAAACGTGGTACGCTAACCTCGTGAACTTCCTCGTTCGAGCAAAATTCCCCCCGAACCTTGCAAAGGCACAGAAAGACAAAATCCGACGTGAGTCTCGATTCTACGTATGGGATGACCCCTATCTTTGGAGACACTGTGTTGATCAGGTAATTCGTCGATGCATTCCGGATAATGAGGTACAGTCTGTCTTAGTCTTTTGCCATTCTCATGCATGTGGGGGCCATTTTGGGCCAAATAAAACTACTAGAAAGGTATTGGAAGCAGGATTCTACTGGCCACACATCTTTCGAGATGCAAACGCCTTTTGTAGATCCTGTGATCGATGCTAGAGATTTGGGAGTATATCTCAGAGGAATGAGATGCCACAATCATCATTAATATTTTGCGAGATTTTTGATGTTTGGGGCATTGACTTTATGGGACCGTTTCCTAACTCCTTTGGGAATTTCTATATTTTGCTTGCAGTGGACTACGTTTCCAAGTGGGTGGAAGCGAAGGCCATCAAGACTGATGACTCTAAAGTGGTGGCAGATTTCCTGAAGAAATGCATTTTCTCTAGATTTGGAATTCCCAAGGCTATGATAAGTGACAGGGGAACCCACTTATGCAATAGGACTGTGAGAGCTCTCCTGAAGAAATACCATGTCACGCAGAAAGTTTCCATGGCCTACCACCCACAGACCAATGGGCACGCTGAAGTGTCCAATAGAGAGATGAAAACTATCCTTGAGAAGACGGTGGCCCCGAATAGAAATGATTGGAGCTTGACACTTGATGATGCACTCTGGGCCTATCGTACTGCCTATAAAACACCCATTGGAATGTCGCCCTACAGACTGGTGTTTGGGAAAGCTTGTCACCTCCCAGTGGAGCTTGAGCACAAGGCATTTTGGGCTGTGAAGACTTGCAACATGCGAATTCATGAAGTTGGGGAATTTCGCAAGTTACAGCTGCAAGAATTAGAGGAGCTGTGACTTGAAGCTTATGATAACGCCGTCATGTACAAGGAGAAGACAAAGTCCTGACACAACAAGAACATTCTGAGAAAGGATTTTAAGCCAAGAGACAAAGTCCTACTATTTATGTCTCGCCTTCGTCTCTTCCCGGGAAAACTCCGATCTCGTTGGGGTGGACCCTATGTTGTTGCTTGCGTCTTCTCCCACGGTGCAGTGGAGTTATATGATACTGACGGGCAGTCAGTGTTCAAGGTGAATGGTCAAAGGTTGAAACCCTATCATGAAGGTTTTGACAACAGTGTCATAGAAGAGACAGACCTTCAGGACCCCGAAGTTGACAAGTGATCACCTTAGATGAGTCGAGCCACGACGTTAAATAAGGCGCTACTCGAGAGGCAACCCGAGGTATATATTTCTTTCCAGTTTTTCCTTTCCTTGTTTGTTTTAGTTATTAGTGTGTTATTTTGTTTTTGTTTTTGTTTTGCGTTTCGACTAATCTGCAGGGAGGAGGCCCGAACCATATTGAAGACACCATTGTAAGTCCTCCTATTACCCTGCTCGAAAAAAAAAAGTTCTACCGAAGGCCAGCTGTCCTATTTTCCCATGGAGAGATGGTGCGCATCGTGTTGTCCAGGAGGAGACATTAGCCCCACATTTGTATTTGACAACGATGATGGCCCTACAGTCGACAGCTGAGAAGGAGGAACACCAGGGCCCACACCACGATTACATCTAGGCCTATTTTTTGTGTTCGTTAAAGGCCATGCAACCACGTTCCCTTGATTTACCACTTCTCACCACAGTGGTTCCTTTTGGTTGCATGGTAGGAGTTGATTGAGTTGAAGGCCGTGCAGCCCTGATTTCTTTGATGACCACTAAACACCACAGTGGATCCATTTTGGTTGCACGGTGGAGAAGAGTTGAATTTGAAGACGCCACAACACCAGAGACCTGAGCTTATTTGATATACCGCCAGCAACAACGTTCTTGTCCAAGCCAACTCGGCGACGTTTGTGAGTACTTTTCTGCCTTCCCTGCGCTTCTATTCTTTTTGTCTTTCATTACATTGAGGACAATGCAATGTTTAAGCATGGGGGAGGATTCTATACTTGATATGTCATTGAGGAGAAAAGAAAAAGAAAAAGCCAAAATTAAAAAAAAAGGCAAAAATAAAAATCCTAGGATAAGTCAAAAACCCAAAAGGGCGGCTTAGGTAATAAGTAGGTGGCTTGGACCAGCATTAGGCTGGGGTAATATGAAGTCAAGAGTGATGTGAGTTATATGTGAGCCCATCTATTGAAAAATGAAATGAGTGGCTTGGTGAAAACCCGAAAGGGCGCCTTGGCAAAATGAGTGAAAAGAAGAAGAGTGATTATTAGGAATCATCATTTTACCTGGCGTGGTGACATAAGAAGAGGTGACATAAGGAGGTTTCGGGTAGGTCACTCTGGAGCGATAAGAAGATAGATGGAGGTTAGGATTAGATTTTATTCACTCTTGGTGTTCGGGATAAGCTTGGGGGAAGTACTCTGCTTTCCTTTTAGCTTGGTTGTGTGTGGTATTGTTTTGGTGTTATGTATGTGTTGTGTTGTGCATATTGTGTTGGTGCCTTGGAGTTCATTATTAGGTGCAATTCTTAGTGGAGATGATGTTTCTACGCTTCCTGAGACCTTGGGGATTTGATTGGAGGAGTAGGTTTCTTTTAGCTTACTCGAGGACGAGCAAGGTTTAAGCATGGGGGAGTTTGATCAGCTCTACTTTGTAGTGCTTATCTAGGAGTTGTTACCGGTCTTTAGGGTGCCATTCGTAGGGATTTAGAGCACAACTGTGGAGTATGGAGTTGGAGAGAAGAAGTGTGGATATAGTGGTTTGGAGAAGCTAATTGAAGAAATCCAGAAGAACAAAAGAAGAGCCACATAAATGAGCCAAGAAGAGGCTGCCGCGGGCCACCGCGACCAAGGGCAATGTCACGAAGCAGCCGCGGCGAGAGGCGAAGCGCAGAGCAGCGAAGGTCACGGCCACAACCGCGGAATTTCCACCGCGCCCGTGGAATATTCGGAGCTGTGCAAAGTCGAGAGCAAACCTCTATTTTCCGCGACCGCGGAATTGGTGTCGCGACCGCGGAATGAAACGGGAGCGAGCCCGTTGAGATTTCCGAAGTTTTTGTTATTTTTCCTTTTTCGTTTATTTTATTTCAAACTTTATACTATTATTTCCTTTTAGATGAGGTTTGTGATCTTGGGCTTTAGGTTAAGTCTATTTAACCTAAATTCCATAGCCTCCATTCATTCATTGTTGATCATCGACATTCGCTATTATCATTGTTTCCATTGAGTATTGTTTTTCCTTTGAACTATGAAGAACTAAGCACTTTTTCTTAGTCCGACAATTGAAGCCTTCGTTTGATATACGTTTGTGAGATTCTAATTCTATTTCTTTTCCTTTGAATGTATTGATTCTCTTGAACTTCATCCCATTGATTCTTACTGATTTCGCTTATTGGACGCAACTAGTTGTTATTGGTAATTGTCTATTGCCAGGAGGAGAATGTCTTTTCAATGACCCTGCGAAGTACGGAGCAGCAGCTTGTCGCCGAACAACAAATTTGTGAGACGGGAGCAGAATACAGTGAGATGTCTGCAGAAAAGATCCCGAGACCACGGGAGGTGTATCTCGACCGCGGTTCACTCAAGGAGTTGGGCCTTCCAGACGATATTTTGGACCGCGCGGTGATGTCTGAAGAAGAGTATTTTGGGGATTGGAGGAATTCAGCGACCACGAGGAGGAGAGCCGCGACCGCGGCGTGACTACTGAGGAGAAGGACAAAATCGGCAAAAATCCGCGACCACGGCAGGACATCCGCGACCGCGGAAAAATCACGGAGGAACAAGAGCACAAGAGAACAATCCGCGACCGCGGAAAAAGAGTCGAAGACAGCGACCAAGTCGATGATATTCCGCGACCGCGGCCACCAATCCGCGACCGCGGAATTGCTCCAGTGGCGCCTTTTCGTCTTGACGACACATATGAGGACTACGTTCGCCCCAATTTCCCTCCGCTCAACACATTGAAGCCTCCCGCACCCTTTCCCGAGGCTCTGAAGGACACCAGAAAGGTGGAGAACGACAAGGATCTATTTGACACCTTCAGTAACTGCGAGGCAAACATTCCTTTATTCAAACTGGCAAACAGCATCCCTCGCTGCAAGGAATTTTTAAAGGCGTTGTGAAAGATCAAGAAGAAACAGAAGGGGAAGCACAAGAAGGAAGCTGGGATTCAACACGCAAATTTCCCTACGCTGGATACGAGGCAGGATAAGCATGCAACCCCTGAGATGTTGGGTAGGCCGTTTCTAAAGATGGCCAGTGCAATCATGGGTGAAAACATCGGTCCATCCACCATGAAGTGCAGGGGACTGGGGGTAAAGCTCAACATAGAGCATACAAAGAGGCACCCCCCTAATCTAGACCCTAGGAGTTCAGTTGTTGTGAGCAACCCGAGTTGATATGGGTAGCAGTATGTCGAGTCACGACGTTAAATAAGGCGCTACTCGGGAGGCAACCCGAGGTATGTATTTCTTTCCAGCTTTTCCTTTCCTTGTTCGTTTTAGTTTTTAGTGTGTTATTTTGTTTTGTTTTGTTTTTGTTTTTGTGTTTAGACTAACCTGCAGGGAGGAGGCCCGCACCAATTTGAAGACGGTGTTAACCACCAATGTAAGTCTCCATATACCCTGCTCGTAAAAAAAAAAGTTCTACAGAAGGCTTCTGCCGCGAGCTACCGCGACCAAGAACGAAGACACGAAGAGGCCGCGGCGAAGGAGGAAGCGCGGAGCAAACGAAGGCCATTTCCGCGGGCGCGGATTCCCTGCCGCGACCGCGGAAAATTCCCACCTGTGCAAAAGCCGAGAGCACATTCCTATTTTCCGCGACCGCGGATTTCTTTCCGCGGCCGCGGAAGCACACGGAGGCGACCCGCGAAGCTTTTCCGAGTTTTGTTATTTTTCCCTTTTTCGATTATTTTCTTTATTTTATTTCGAACCTTATAGTATTATTTCCTTTTAGACTACTTTTGTTATCTTTTCCCTTTAGTTTTAGGGTTAGGTTAATTAACCTAGTTTCCCAATCATATTATTCATCATCGACATTCGCTATTATCGTTGTTTCCATTGAGTATTGTTTTTCCTTTGAACTATGAAGAACTAAGCACTTTTGCTTAGTCCGACGATTGAAGCCTTCATTTGATATACGGTTGTGAGATTCTAATTCTATTTCGTTCCCTTTGAATGTATTGCTTCTCTTGTTCTTCATCCCATTGATTCTTATTGATTTCGCTTGTTGGACGCAACTAGTTGTTATTGGTAATTGTCTATTGCTAGGGTTTGGTAATTACTGTTTGAGTTACCTAATTCATGTGTAGCAACTGCAATATTCTAAGAACTATTTGGGACTAGTTTATTGTAGGGAGATTTAATTGCATGCAATAGTATGATTGTTTGCCACTCTTGTATGTATCTATCAAAATTCTTGTGCTCATTGCTTCTATTGAATTGACGCGTGAGGTTTTCATAGTTATTTAATAGTTAGTATTCTCAGGGTCTGTTTGTCCTGTTTATAACTTATGAAAAGGAATAGGAACATTCATAGGAAGGAATTAGAGAGAATCTAGGATCAACTAATCTCATGAATGGTGGATATTTGTCTGGCTAAGTACTTTTCCCAAATTGATTACATCTTTGCTTTGTTTTACTTTACTTTGTTATTTACTTTGAATCAAACCAACCAAAACCCCCCTTTGTTACTTTTGACATATACTTGTGCACTTAGAAAGATTACTTCCTCCCTGTGGGATTCCACCCTTGCTTGCCTATGCTACTAGTTTAGGTTTGTTTAGGATTATTTTGTTTAGGCGCCTCGACAAAGCCTATCAAAGAGCGCGGTCGAGCCCAAGATCGCATAGCAATCACAGCTCGGCGAAGGATCCAGTCGATACGTCGAACCGGAGATGGAAAAGCTCGACGAGATCGCACTAGATCCTTCAAAGCCAAACCAAACGGTAAGGGTCGGGTCGAACCTGGACGACTCGACCACACAACAGATATTGGATTTCCTCCGATCTAATGTTGATTGCTTCGCGTGGTCACATGAAGACATGGTCGGGATATCCCCAAACATTATTACTCATAAATTAAATGTAGATCCATCTCACCCCCCTGTAAAGCAGAAGGGCATGAAATTCTCCCCCGAGCGGAATAAAATCGTGGACGACGAAGTCAGAAGTCTACTAGAAACAGGAAAAATAAGAGAAGTCGACTACCCCGAATGGCTAGCCAACGTAGTTGTGGTCCAAAAGAAAAATGGCAAGTGGAGAGTCTGCATCGACTTTACCGACCTTAACAAAGCATGTCCCAAGGACTCCTTCCCACTTCCTCATATCGACGCCATGGTCGACGCGACAACAGGTCACGAAATGCTATCCTTCATGGACGCATTCAGTGGCTACAATCAGATCCTCATTGAACCAGAAGACCAAGAGAAAACGGCATTCGTCACAAGTCAAGGTATTTATTGTTACAAAGTAATGCCCTTTGGACTAAAAAATGCAAGGGCTACTTATCAACGACTAGTCAACAAGATGTTCAAAGATCAGATTGGGGACACGATGGAAGTCTACATAGATGACATGCTAGTCAACTAAAAAAAGAATAAGGACCACATCGATCACCTACGCGACAGCTTTGAGGTACTAAAAAGATATAACATGAAATTAAATCCTATGAAATGCTCTTTCGGAGTTTCGTCAGGGAAATTCTTGGGATACATGGTTACACAAAGAGGAATAGAAGCCAGCCCAGAATAGGTCAAAGCCCTCATCAACCTCCGGTCCCCTCGATGCATCAAGGACGTACAAAAGCTGACAGGTCGGATAGCAGCTCTAAATAGGTTCATCTCGGAATCGTCCGACAAGTGCAAACCCTTCCACGACGCTCTCAAAAAGAACAAGTCATTTCAATGGATAGAGGAACATGAAGTCGCATTTCAGGATCTAAAGAAATACTTGGCCAATCCCCTGTTGTTGGCAAAACCCAAAGACGACGAGCCATTGTTGTTGTACCTAGCAGTGTCGGCATCTGCTGTAAGTGCAGTGCTGGTCAGAGAAGAGGACGGTAAGCAATCGCCAATCTACTACGTTAGTCGGGCGCTACTCCCGACAGAGACAAGGTATTCGTCATTAGAGAAACTCATCTTATCAGTGGTAATGGCGTCAAATAAACTCAAAACCTATTTCGAATCTCATACAATAATTGTCCGCACCAACCATCCCATGAGAGCAACCATGAGGAAACCCGAGTTCACAGGACGAATGGCCAAATGGGCCATACACCTCAGCGGCTACGACATCGAATACGAGCCCAGGACGGCGATCAAGTCCCAGGCATTGGCTAATTTTGTGGAAGATTTCAGCCCAACCCTAGAACAAGAAGTTGTCAAAGAAGCAATGCAATTACTCGCAACAGAGGAAACAGTTAAATGGGAGCTTTACACAGATGGCGCATCGAATGCTAGAGGATCGGGGCTGGGAGTCGTGCTGAAATCACCACAAGGGGACAAGATAGCCCAAGCCGTAAGATGTGAATGGGACGCGACCAACAATGAAGCTGAATACGAAGCACTCATATTTGGGCTCATTCTAGCACACGATCTAGGAGTCCGAGAAATCGAAGTCATCTGCGACTCCCTCTTAGACGTGAATCAAATACAAGGATTGTACAACGCCAAGGACGACAGAATGATAGCTTATCTGGACATGGCCAAGAAACAAATCGATCAATTCCAAAAGTTTGACATCAGACAAGTTCCCAGAGATCTCAACGCTCAGGCTGACGCACTAGCCAACCTGGGGTCCATCTTGGACCCAAAAGAATTCCCAAACATCCCACTAGCACACATCACAACACCAGTTGTTCCAAAAACACCCAAGGATTTAAGCACACCGCTGGAAGAACTCGTCGCGTTGGAGATAGGCGACCGACCAGAAGAAGACATTGTCAACGATCATGACGACTGGACGCTACCTTACGTCAGATGGCTAAAAGACGGTATCCTACCCAATGACAAAACGGAAGCAAAAAGGGTAAAGGTAAGAGCTCTCTCCTTCGACATTATAAGTGATGTCTTGTTCAAAAGATCTATCACAGGGATACTCCTACGGTGCCTCAAGACTCCAGAAGTCAGGCGCATCTTACAATCGTTACACGAAGGAGAATGTGGCAATCACACCGGAGGACGAAGGCTCTCGGGGAAAGCCTTGCGAATAAGATACTACTGGCCCACAATGAATAGAGACGCGATAGAGTATGCCAGGAAGAGCGACGCCTGCCAACGACACGCACTCGTTCCACATCAACTCTCAGAACTCCTCCATCCGACTTTAGCACCATGGCCCTTCATGAGATGGGGGATGGATATCGTCGGAAAACTCCCACCTGCGTTGGGCTAACGAGTCTTCTTCCTCGCCATGACAGACTATTTTTCCAAATGGGTCGAAGTTGAAGCCTACCGAGAGGTAAAAGATCAACATGTCATTTTGTTTATAAAACGCAATATCTTATGCAGATTTTGCATCCCATTAGAAAAAGTATGCGACGATGGCTCCCAATTCATCAGTCATAAGACTCGAGCCTTTTGTGACCAGTGGAACATCAAACTGGTCACGTCCACTCCTCGGTATCCACAATCCAACGGACAAGACGAGTCTAGCAATAAGATCATCATCAACAACCTCAAGAAACGCCACACAAGGGCTAAAGGAAAATGGGCAGACGACCTTCCTCTCATCCTCTGGTCCGACAGGACCACCCCGAAGAACGTGACCGAACAATCACCATTCTCACTCGTCTACGGAAGTGAAGCGGTCATCCCCGCCGAACTACTAGTTCCTAAAGCCCGTTACAGCCTCTAGACGAATGAACAAAATGGCGTCGAGCTAGCGCACAACTTGGACACGGTGGATGAGACCAGGGAAAAAGCCAGAATTAGAATGGTCAGGTTCCAGCAGCAGGTCGCAAGAAGTTACAACAAAAACGTTCGAGCCAAAGTCTTTAAAATTGGCGATTGGGTCCTTAGAAACACATTCCAGAACACCAAGAATCCGGCTGACGGAAAGCTCGCACCTCAGTGGGAAGGTCCCTACCTCGTCAAAGAATTCGTCGGACAGGTAGCATACCAGCTAGAGGATAAAGACGGCCAACCGATCCCAAGAAGTTGGAATGCGACACATCTGAAGTTGTATCACTTCTAGACCCACAAAGTAAGACACTAAGATCCTCTCACTGTTCATATGGTATTCGTTGCTACAAACTCAATTCTATTTCATAAATCTAAGTACTTACATCTAGCAAGGATACTTTCTTGCGACCATAAGTACAGGACGACATCAACATACAAGCTGGATCCAGTCACACAAAAGCGCTTACACTACATTTACACGATCGATCGGAACACGAGGAGATGAATACCAGAGGCACGCTGGCACATTGCCTGCCTTATACAATACATAAGGCCTCCCTTCTTTACACGACACGGAAAAAGCCCTACTCGACGGAGCACACGGGCAAATCCGACACAGATCAAAAGGCGTCACGACTACGTCAATAAAAGTCTAACTTTTTTACATCCACGCGACCCGCGATGGTGGACGGGTCGCCAAAACACATTGTCTGCCTACACACATGTAGGACTTCAAGCATTCTTAAAAAACATATTCTGCGACCCGCGATGGTGGACGGGTCGCCAAAACAAGAAAATATTCTACCCATACGCAGGTGGGACCACAAATCATTTACGAAAAAGTTAAGAGTCAGGGGTCATAGCGTCACCCTCAGCATGAGTCAGGTCGGAAGAAGGTTGGGGCTCGATTGGCACAGTGTCGCCAGAATGGACCTCGTCTTCACCAGCGCTTTTGTCTGGAGACTCTTCTCCGACGCCGGCCAGTTGGAACAACTCCGAACCAGGATTCCCCTTTGGAAACAGGGTATCCATGGTCTCCTTTTCTGCCTTCAGGTCCCAGGTCTCCTGTTTGCCATCTTCAAACTCTTCAATCATCTCGACACGCGACTTCAACGCGTAAAAAGCGCCTACGTCGCCTGCGACCCGACTAGCATCGATCTTAGCCTACTTAACCCTCTCTTCAACACTTGTTTGACTCTCTCTAAGCTCCCTCCGACAAACATCCAACTCGTCTTGGCAACTCTTCAGCTCCCTAGCAAAGCGGCGCTCAGCGTCCCTGAAGCGACTTTTAGCTCCTTCCACCTTGGTCTTCAGAGATGCCAGGTCGAACTCTGACTTAGCAGCCCTGTCCTCAGCCTTAGCAACCATCTCCTTGACTCTAGAATACGCACCCAAGAGAAACTGAAAAGTCTGGAAAAAGAAAGACAAAATCAAAAACTCAAAACCAACCAATTTTACGAGAAAGAAAACATATGTACTTGAGATTCGACAAGACGACTTACCTTCCACGCAGAACACCCCGCCTCGCCGATGCAATCCAAAGGAGGAACACCATCGACTTCAGACTTCAGAGTCGGATCTTGAGCATGGAACAAATCGGCAATCGATCGACCGACCGAATCGATCTTTTCGACTCCATGAGTGACCGTCGACCTCTTCTTTAAAGTGTCCGCCACCACCTTCCCGACGTCAGGAGAAACACATGTCTTCCTTTTCAAGCCAACTTTGGCTGGAAGCGGCAACTCAGACGGCGTCGATTTACTCGACGAGGCTGATGCGAACGACTCCTGAAGTGTCGTTAGCAACGCAGGATCTTTGATTCCTCAAGCTTGTAGTTGAATCCTTCTCTTCCGTAGCCAAAGTGATGGCTTTCCTAGGGCTAAAGAGATAGCCTTCAAACTCGTCAAAGAGATGACGGAGATATCAAAGTGATGATCGCGAGACACCAAAGAGACGGTTTTTTAATTGCTCGAAGCGATGAGCTACGGGATAGTTGATCCATGGGATCTAAGGGTTTGATGTTGGGAATTCAAGGAAGAAGTGTACTCAACTTTACTACTCAAATTCAACATCCAGTTTACAAACTAGGATGTTCTAAGTTTAAATACCGTCAAAATAATATTTCCTAAAAGAAAATATCTCGGAAAAATAATTCGTGCCGCATCAGGACTACCGCACGGTTTGTAACACAACCGCACAGTTTGTAACACAACCGCACGGTTTGTTATAAACCGTGGAGTCACCCCCCTTCTCCAGAGACGAACGCTCGACGAAGAAGAACTTCGACCCCCATCCACGGTCGTTTACATCAAGGTTAGCCACCAAAGGCTTTCGACCCGGACAGATGCGCAACTAGACCCGAGAGGAACTCTTCGACCCCAGAGAGTAGTTATACCACAGGGCGTCAAAATTAAAACCGGCCCCAGACTGATAATTCAACAGATCTAAAACCATGAGGATCCGCCACGCTTGTGGCATGACCTGACACGGCACAAGCGCCAGAGTCGCTAGAAAATCCTTGACAAGAGAAGAAAACGAAAATGTATGACCTATCCGAAATGGGTAGGCATAGAAACAAATACATCCCTCATAATGAGTGTCGGCTCTCTCGTCCGGATGCGGCAACCTCGCGACCGTATCAAGAGGGAAGCCTCCGACTTGGAGGATCTGCTCCAACTTTGCTTCTGTCAACATCCCCATTAGAGCATCATCCTCCTTCAAAAGGAAAAGGGGGGGAGCCTCGTTCTTGCTCGAGTTCGAGTGAGTAGCAGACGACTCGAGAGATTCACTGGAAACCATTTCTAGAACAGTAAGAGGGGGAAATCGAAAAGCAATTTTTTTGAAAAGCCTAGAGAAACTACCAAATCGGAGAGCAAAGGTGATACGTTTCGACTCTCGAAACGCGTCTCCGGGTGGATCTAGGACAAGGCTGACGACTCGTGGTCCGCGTCGTTCCAAATTAATTCAATACCGCCAGGAGTACGTGACTTGCACTGGAATTCCAATGAATTGCATCTTCCGCTTCTGGTCCAATATACGTATTCAGCCGAGAATAAATTAACGTAGCACTTCAATGGAAATGGGGAAACATGGAAGCCAATTCGGATTTGAGTTGCAGGATGTAAGAAACTTGCAGGGACTTGGCAAAGTTAACGTAACAAAGCTCCAAATTAATTAACGTGGGATTAAATTGCAGGAAACGAGATCGAGTGGAACAAACTTTAATCAACCCTCACAAATTGCAGGAAACCGACGTTGAGAAGAAGGATGAAAGCAGGCTCACGGCTGCTTCATCCAAATTCAACGTAATCGTTAATTAGGTCAACAATGGCCTTATAAACCTAATACTAAATATCCAAAAATAGAAACGTTTTAAAAATACTTATATCTAAAATTAGGAAGTCCTAAAAACGTGTTTCGGAATGTCTCGGTGGTGCCTGGAAAATCACTGAGTCCCGGTGATGGCCGCAGCATGGCCAATCGTCGTGCAAGTGATGGCTCGGATCGAGTAGTGTGTTGCACCTCTGTTCTGCGCCCTGGCCTTGGCCGTGATGGACTGTGTGGCCTTAGCAATGGCCCTGGCTCGAGATCTGGTGATTGGGCCATCGGATCTGACTCTCAGCATGTCATCTTCCTCAGCCTCTGTCAACATCACGTCCGGTGGCATATCACTCTCCCCTACTTGGCCTCGAATCGACCCCGATTCATCAACATCGACGTCCGGAGGAACATATGGGGACAAGTCACCCACATTGAACGTGGCATGTACACCATAGTCATCTGGAAGCTCGAGCTTATAGGCGTTGGGGCATATCGCCTCTAGGATGCGGAATGGGCCATCGCCGCGGGCAACGAGCTTGCTACGGCGGCGGGCCGGAAAGCGCTCCTTGCGCATATGAATCCAAACAAGGTCCCCGGGCGCGAATGTGATGCGGTGCCGAGAGCTCATGCAACGGTGCGGCAATACTGCTGAAGTCCCACACAAACCGCCTGTAGAAGCCAGCCAACCCCAAAAATGAGCGAACCATGGTGGGGGTCGTGGGGGTAGGCCACTCCTGAATAGCACGGACCTTCTCCTGGTCCACTCGAAGTCCATCCTTGGACACAACAAACCCCAGAAAAATGGTAGTGTCTGAGCAGAAAACGCACTTTGCCCGGTTGGCGAACAGATGCTCGGTGCGGAGACACTCCAAAACCTGTCTAAGATGGGCTACATGGTCCTGCAAGCAACGTGGGTACACCAGAATATCATCAAAGTACACAACGATGAACTTACCTAGAAAATGGCGAAGGACGTGGTTCATTAGCCGCATGAAAGTGCTCGGAGCATTCGTGAGACCGAAAGGCATCACGAGCCACTCGTAGAGGCCATACTTCGTCTTGAACGCCGTCTTTCACTCGTCGCCTTCCTTCATCCGAATCTGGTGGTAGCCACTACGAAGATCGATCTTGGAGAAGAGGGTGGCCTAATGTAACTCATCCAACATGTCGTCAAGTCGGGGAATGGGGTGACGGTACTTGACCGTAATCTGGTTGATCGCCCGACAATCGACGCACATACACCAGGTACCATCCTTCTTCGGAACCAGAATAACGAGGATGGCACATGGACTCAGGCTCTCTCTGACATAGCCTTTGTCCATCAACTCTTGGACCTGCCTCTGAAGTTCCTTCGTCTCTTCCGGGCTAGTGCGATAAGCATCTCGGTTGGGCAAGGAAGCTCCGGGGATGAGATCGATCTGGTGCTCAATTCCATGGACAGGGGGAAGACCTGGGGGAATGTCATCTGGCATGACATCGATAAACTCCTGCAAGAGAGAAAACACAACAGGGGGTAGATCATCGACATTCCTGGAAACAGAAAGACACGCAGAGGGATAAATAAGAATACAATGAGAACTTCCCTCGAACACTGGAGTGAGATCCCGTGGTCGCGCCATCAGCAAACGCTGCTCGCGTCGTCCCGGTAGGGCAGGAGTCTCAGCAGCGGTGCGAGTCAGAGGAGGAGTCGCAGAGGAACTCGACTGTTGTGGAGGAGCAGACTTCTCAGTCAAAGTCCGGCCTTTCCCCACTGGAGGTGCGGATGCGCGAGCAACTTCCCCAGCCTTCTCCCGGTTCCTTTCCACCTGGTCATGCAGAATCTCCTGGGGCGTCATAGGCAGTAATGTAACGCGCCTACCCCCATGCATAAAGACGTAGGTGTTGAGGAACCCATTATGCACCGTCTTCTTATCGAACTGCCAGGGCCTACCAAGTAACAAGTGAGTAGCATCCATAGTAACAATATCACACAATATTGTCCCCTGGTATTGACCAATCTGAAAAGTGATGTGGCATTGCCTGTTTACCACATCACCCTTACCTTCGGAAATCCACTGTAGGCCGTAAAGCTGTGGGTGCGGCTGCGTCCGTAGATGAAGGTGTTGCACGACCTTCTCATTGATGATGTTGCAGCACGAACCACCATCTATGATCACGCTCAACGATGCAGTCTGAACCAGGCAGCGGGTGTGAAACAGATTCTCTCGCTGGTCGATCAGGGCGACCTCCTTCACCGTCAGGGCACGCCGAGTGACAAGGCTCAGCGGGGTGCTGGCGGCCAAGTCATGCGGCGCACAGGTGTAGTCGGCGTCGTCCTCAGTATCTGCGATCGGCGCAGGCAGAGGCTCTTCCTCGTCCTCATCATCAAAAGAATCGTATCCAGCAGCCTGTGTATATAAGATCTTCCTCTGGTTCGGGCAGTCGCACTGGATACGACCACGGCCACCACATCGGTAACAAGCCTGGTCACTAGTGCGCGCGGCTCGCTGCTGAGGTGGAGGAGCAGTGGTAGGCTGAGCAGCAGGCCGGGGTGGGTCGCTGAGTCTGGCGGGGCCACGACTCGCTGGAGGGGGAGGGTACCTGGGCTGCACAGAGGGAGAAGTAGAAACAGGAGAAGAAGTAGACGAAGGTCTAGAATCATACCTGTGAGTGGATGTCTGGGGCCAGGGGGCCTGTCTGCGGCGCAGGTGCTGCTGGTAGATCATCATAGCAGTATGAGTCAGCTGGTTGAGGTCTTGGATAGGAAGTATCTCTAGCTGGTCTCGGATGTTGGCGTTCAGCCCACTCAGAAATCTCGTCCGTATAGTAGAAGGAGAGACGCTCATCCCCGCCTTCTAATACAGATCTTCGAGCTTTGCAAAAAACTCGATCGGCGTCTGCGTTCCCTGGCGGGCGAGTGCGATTTCCATCCGCATGCGGTTCTGGTAGTCATCTGGAACATACTTGCGGCGCATAATGAATATCAGCTGGTGCCACTGATCTATCTGCTCGAGACCTCGTCGTTCCCTGTCCGAACAGAAACGTTGCCACTAATTCCGGGCAGCACCCCGAAACTGCAGAGTGGCAATATCCACCTTCTCGTACTCCTTATACGTACAATGTCTCAAAGCATGTTCTGTAGCCTGCATCCACTCTAAAAATACAGCAGGATCATAATCACCATGAAAGTGCTCGATAGTTACCTTGATCTCGCGGCGACTGGAGTATGGGTTGGGCCTGTTGCGACGGTCAGGGAAACGTCGAGCTGCAGGATATGGATCAGGGTATGGCTCATCCAGGTCATCATCATAAGCATCAAAATCATCTTGGACGGGACGAGGGCGACGTCGGTCGTTTACCCGGCGCGAGGCTGCTGGCGGGCCGCGAGGGCGGTGCGGTGACCGCGGTCCTCGTGGACTGCGGGCTGCCTTCCGGGACGTCGCTGAGGCATCGGTATACGTGGTGGGACGTAATCCGGGGGGAATTGTTGTGACTCTACTGGATCGCCCAACGGAGGATGGAAATTCCCCGGATTCGGTTCACCTGCAATCTCAAAACCCTCCTCATCATATTCAGTAAACACAAGAGGAGAGATATACTTGGAATGCGGTGCGGGGGCAGCAGGCCGACTACTGCTAGGCCGTGTAGGCGCGGTGGGAGGCTCCTGGCGGCGCGCGGAGACATCGTGGCGCGCCTCCATCCGCATCATAGACTCATACCGTCGCTGACGATTGGCAGTGTCGACGTGTGAGAGAGGCCCAAAATCAGTGGTGGGGCTCTCGTGCTCAGCTGATTCATAGGCGAACTCATCTGCGGGCGAGCGCTGGGGTTCGTAGCGGTCGAACTCCTGGTTCTCCTGTTGCGACTCAATGATGGAGTTGAGACGACGCATGAGGGGTGGGTGGTGTGAAGTGGATGGCAGTAGACCCTTGCCCTTGTCTATACGCCGTGTCGTGTCCATCTGGGCAGGTGGGTGAAGGGTCACACCGGTAGAGGGATCGGTGGTGGGAACGGTCGCAAAAAGTCTTGCGAGTCGCTCCTCGGCTGCGTCGCGGGCTTGTTCGGCCTCAGCACGGCCCTTCTCGACTTCGTCTAGGCGAGTCTCGAATTCCGCCATGCGCTTGGCCATGGCCTCGTCCGCGGTCAGCCGAACTGCGTGCACATCGTCGTGCTTGGTACCTGGAGACACCATGGGAAAAACACGCAGAAAGAGCAAAAACGCAACAAAGGATAACAACCAACGAAACGAACAAAGACGATCAACTCGAACTCACTAAGTCTCACGTAGGTCTCGAATTTGGCTAGGGCCTTGAGGGCGGAATGGGTAGGCTGACACAGCGTGGACTATATCAACACAAAAACCAAACTAACCGCACAACAATGGAGTCAAAAATCAGTGATTACGCAAGAAATATTCTAGCATGCAATTCCTAGAAATCACAGTGAAAGAATACGGGGAGGTGAGTACGATGGACTTGTGTCAAAAGTGAATCGGCTTCGCCGAGATCGCTCGAGGCTTTCGTTTTTGTAATCGGTTGGCGTTTTTTTTTTTTTTCTAAACCGATGCCTTTTTTGTTTGTAAATGACACAAGCTAACAATGTAGACGAAGAGAGATCACGACCAAACAAAAAACAAATTGTGTTTTTTTTGTTTTTTTTAGTGAAAGTCGTGAGCAGTACTAAAGTAGATGACAAGAACGAATCAATTTTTAGAATGACAACGAGGAAGAAACAACCTAGAATAATTCTTAACAATAAGCAAAGATTAATGACAGCAAGTATAAGTGTAATTAGCTTGATTCATGCAAGTAGTCCACGATTTGGGTTCTTGTTTCTCACGGCTAATCACTCGTTGTTTTTTTGACAACAATTTACCTAGGGCACTCGGAATTAATTATGGCTGAATGCAGCCAATAATTTACCTAGGCAAGGAATTGAGTCCGGCAATCCAACAGCAAAGATCAACAACAGTAAAGTGGCGACAAACCACGGCGGAAGTGGATGGATTAAATTATGAAATTGTGAGACAACGTAAGCAAGAGAAGACCAACCTTTGTCCGCCTGGAAGCTGATACCAATTGATACGTTTCGACTCTCGAAACGCGTCTCCGGGTGGATCTAAGACAAGGCTGACGACTCGTGGTCCGCGTCGTTCCAAATTAATTCAATACCGCCAGGAGTACGTGACTTGCACTGGAATTCCAATGAATTGCATCTTCCGCCTCTGGTCCAATATACGTATTCAGTCGATAATAAATTAACGTAGCACTTCAATGGAAATGGGGAAACATGGAAGCCAAATCGGATTTGAGTTGCAGGATGTAAGCAACTTGCAGGGACTTGGCAAAGTTAACGTAACAAAGCTCCAAATTAATTAACGTGGGATAGAATTGCAGGAAACGAGATCGAGTGGAACAAACTTTAATCAACCCTCACGAATTGCAGGAAACCGGCGTTGAGAAGAAGGACGAAAGCAGGCTCACGGCTGCTTCATCCAAATTCAACGTAATCGTTAATTAGGTCAACAATGGCATTATAAACCTAATACTAAATATCCAAAAATAGAAACGTTTTAAAAATAATTATATCTAAAATTAGGAAGTGCTAAAAACGTGTTTCGGAATGTCTCGGTGGTGCCTGAAAAATCACTGAGTCCCGGTGATGGTCGCAGCATGGCCAATCGTCGTGCAAGTGATGGCTCGGATCGAGTAGTGTGTTGCACCTCCGTTCTGCGCCCTGGCCTTGGCCTTGATGGACTGTGTGGCCTTAGCAATGGCCCTGGCTCGAGATCTGGTGATTGGGCCCTCGGATCTGACTCTCAGCATGTCATCTTCCTCGGCCTCTGTCAACATCACATCCGGTGGCGTATCAAAAGGGTAGAAGATGAAGTAAAACCGTCAGAACCTGCTTTGGATTTATGGAGGGAATCATCAAGTCACAGAGACGTCCCATCACGCCGCGAGATTGTCGCCACATAGACCTCGCCTGTCGCGCCCCGATCGGAGGGTGGGGGGAGGCGTCGGACATTCCTCGAACGCATGGGATTCGACCAACCCTGAGAATTTCGCCCAGAGCATTAATTGCTTGATCCAAGGCAAACGGTAACCAAATCAAGCACAGGAATATGATGCCATTAAGGAGAAATCCCGGAGATCACGTATGGAAATAAATGGAAGATATCACGAAGACAATAACGGACAGAGGAGAAGATACCATAAATAGACCATGAAAGAATAATCGACACACCACACGACTGCGAACAACACTCACCTACTCAGCTCTCGAAAAAGCTTGTTAGCATATCGATCCTCATTCAATTCCCCTAGAGCATTGTCTGATTATAGCCGGTCGAGACATCAGAACAGCCGGTCGGACAAGATTTGATCCCTCATTCCTCAAGGATAAGTTGTACATCGATCCATTCCTATCATCATTCAATCAATATATCATACTATAATTTCCCATCTATTTCATACGTGGTTGATTGTTTATTTGGTTTGGATTTATTTTATACTATTCGATCGACTCGTTACCCCGTCTAAGGCGATTTAGGTTGATTGATCTTTTCGCCCCAAAACACCGACCTAGATCACCTTAAGAAGGGCAATTAGACAATAATGAGATCAAATTTATCTAAATAATCCAAACCAACTCAAGAATCGAATAGACAAGATTAAGCAGACGTAATATAAACTTATCTCCCAGAAAAGAGAGACGTAATCAAATACAGGAATCTAGTCGTCGGTCGTTTCAATGTTGGAATAATGAACTAAGTGAAAGAGTGATCTCTTGTTTTGTGTAGAAAAATAGCCGAATGTGGTTTGAATTGAGTAAGGCTAATAATGTGTGTGTTACATCGATAATCTCCCTCGTATTTATACTAATCCTAGGCTTAGATCAGCTCAACCGATTTGTCCGAGATTCTCGGGAGTCATCAAGTCGTCTACCAGTCCTCCGAGATCCTCTCCAATGACTTCTTTGCCAACGTCCACTTCTGTTTTCCAGATCTTTTAGAAGTAAGCCTGATTAGCTCATTTGGGCCGGCCTATTGGATCTGATAAATCGTGGCCCAACAATTGCCCCAATATCAAATTGGGCCAGAAATGACGGTTGATGGGACAGTTTGATCTTCAAAATTATCTCTCCAGGGCAAATCTTCTCCTCCGATTCTTTCGCAGATGTCCAAGCGACGTGGCGCTTTCCGATTGGAGCATCATATTGACCAGAAATACGGCAGTTTAACCTTCTTAAATAGGCCATCATTTACCCTCTCTTTTCACCGTCTTTTCTCTGTAGAAAGCTTTCAACTTTCAAGGTAAATTTTCAAATTTCTTACCATTCCTTGCTTCTTCTTTCATGGCGCTTCTAAGATCCAAGAAGAGTCGGGTTTCATCTGGCGGCTCTGGCGAGAGAGAAGGCATCTTTACCCCTTTAGGGCTCCTGAGTCCAGAAGATTCCTTGCCTGGTACCTTGACCCAACCGAAGTTAGATAGAATTCTTAAGGTTGGCCAGTTTCCGGATGGTACCGTGGCGCGTCTTCCTCTCCCTCGCGAGCGAGCAGACTGACACCTGGAAGGTTGGGTTTGTTTTTCGAGTATCCTTATAAGATCGGTCATTCTTTCCCTTTCTCTAGCCTTGTCCGGAACTTCCTCACTGTCTTGACACTTTCCCCTTGTCAGGTCATGCCCCACGCATGGCGCTTGCTTAGAGTAGTTGACCTCTTGGTTTCTAGCGTCAACTTCGACTTTGATTTTTGATGCCTTGTGGTACACTTATTATTTCAGTAGTCGTGGGTCATCTAGGTTCCAACTACCCCTCCGGCGGAATAGATCTCCTATAGCTTTGAATCTTGATGTTAATGATCATGCGTGGAGATCCCGCTTTTTTTTTGTGGAGCGAAGGTCGCTTGAAAGTGGTGTTGACTGCTCTTTCTTGCTCTCGGGCTGGAGGAAGACATGTGTTGTATTTGTCCTTTCAGATTTTTTATCGAATGTCTTCTAAACTTTGCTCACATGTATTTTGTTACAGCGCCTGATCCAGAGGAGCCTGAAGGTTTTGAAACGGAAATTGTTGCTCTTCTTGCCTTTTCCAAGGGCGATCGGTCTTTGAAGAATATCAATTTCCTGGCGTCCGACCCTGCTGATATGTCGACTCCTTCTGCTTCTATAACCAAAGGCACTTGTTCGTTCCTACAGGTATACGTTTGGTTGGTCTTTGGAATCATTGTTTGTTTATTCTGTTGCACCTTTCGGATAGCATCCCGAGGTGGAAGGTCAAGTGCTCACCCTACGGGGAAGAGCCTTCTGGATCACAAGCTTTCCACGGCTAAGGCATTTGCATCGGCTAGGGCTTCCGCGTCGGCTAAGGCCATCGTTCTGGATTCACCATCGTCCAAAACATCCGGGGCAAAAAGAAAAGCGGTTGTTGCTGCTGAGCCGCTGGTAGGTGAACTTAAAAATAGATCTTTGAACGATTTGCTCCAAACTTTGGACCCTGAGGCTAAGAAAGAGATTGGCGATCTGCATCCTATTGATTGTATTGACGAGGCTAGGGTCGTTGCTTGGAAGGTGTGTGTAAAGTCATCTTTATATGTGTATTCATTGTATTTTTTTCTTTTATAGTAACTGATTACAAGTTTTTCTTTTGTATACAGGCCCTTCAGTACTCCACTGTGGTGTTTTCGACCGTGCAGGCGTTAAGTGATGGGGCCGACAAGCGCATTGCCCAAGTCGAGGGTCAGCTTAAGGCCACTAATGGTCGTGTGAAGGCTGCTGAGAACAAGTTGGCTTCTGTTGAGAAGAGATTGAAGGAGGCCCAGTCCCGGTTTGAGGAGATAGAGAGTACTGTAGAGGAGCTCAAGATGAAGAATGCGCCAACGATGTCGGAGCATATTATTGTATCAAATCTCACGTCGAGATGATGGAGGAGTACACTACGGGGACCCATTCTTCTTGGAATGTTGAGGAGGAAAAGGCGAGCATGGATCTCTTCTTTCCCAACGGGAACCCTGGCGATGATCTGTTCAAACTCTATGGTCTGGGTGAATACGAGGAGAAAGAGGAGGAGGATCTTGAGGCGACCGAAGAAATTGTTGAAGACGTGTCAAAGGTGCTCCTTATGGCGACAAAGGATCAGGAGATTGCTCCTGCAAATGTCGACGAGCGGTCAGGTGGATCTTAATGTAATGGTGATGACAGTAGTTTGTTCGCGTCGTGTAGTATGACGCTTTAACTTTGACATTTTGTGTTGTTCCCCATCAGGTAGATGGGACGGACAAATGTTTTGGCGACCCGTCCACCATCGCGGGTCGCGTGTTTATGAATGCTTTGTTTTCTGCATACCTTTCTTTTGTTTGCTTCGTTTTGCAGGTGGACTTGTTAGTCGCGTCCTGGCCGAGTTGTGCGACATTTGTTCGAGGTGACATGTTATTGTAGTTGTTAGTGTGGCATGCCGTGTAGTTTCGGGGAAGAGTTTTGTAGTTTTTTTGGATAAAGACAAGTACCTTATATAGGACAAGTCTTGTAAAAGTGTGTCTTGTTTTGTTCCTCTATTCCCCGTGTGCCGATCGATCGTGTAATGTAAGCGTTTTTTGAACATCTTGTTGACGAATCGTTGATACGTGGCCCTTGCATTTTTTAGTCCGAAAGGCATAACTTTGTAATAATATATACCTTGACTGGTTATGAAAGCCGTTTTTTCTTTGTCGTCTGGGTCCATCAAGATCTGATTGTACCCACTGAACGCGTCTATGAATGTGAGCACTTCGTGACCTGCGGTCGCGTCGACCATTGCGTCGATGTGTGGAAGTGGAAAGGAGTTCTTGGGACAGGCCTTGTTTAGATCGGTGAATTCGATGCAGACCCTCCACTTTCCATTTTTCTTTTGTACTACGACGACGTTTGCTAGCCACTCGGGGTATTTCACTTCTCTGATTTTACCTGTTTCCAGCAAGTTTTTGACTTCGTCGTCAATGATTTTGTTCCGTTTTGGCACGAATTTCCTTCTCTTCTGTTTGATCGGGGGATAGGTCGGATCTACATTCAACTTGTGAGTGATAACGTCGGGGGAAATCCCCACCATATCCTCATGTGACCAGGCAAAGAAACCATCGTTAGATTTCAAAAATGCTATTAAACTAGCTCTAGTTGAATCGTCTAAACCGAACCGACCCTTACCGTGTGTTTTGGCTCTGAAGGGTCCAACACGATATCATCTAGTTGTTCTGTTTGTAGTTCGATGTATCACTTGGTCCCTTTGCCGCACTATAATTGCTATGTCGAGTGTCGCTCTATGCCCTTTTCATTGATGTAACGTAGCATTCTTTGGCAGCCCGCTAGTCGCCTTTTATTTCATATACCCCTAACTTGGTTGGAATCTTTATAGTTTGATGATATGTGGAGGGTACAGCTTTCATAGCATGGATCTAGGGTCTGCCAAGGATCGCGTTATAGGGAGATGGGCAGTCGAGTATCAAGAATTTTACATATTGGGTAACTCCGCCGGCATACGTTGTTAGCACTATTTTGCCGAGGGTATGTTTGACTTCTCTACTGAATCCGACTAATAGAGTTGACTTTCGGGTCAAATTGTCCTCGCTCAGACCCATACCCTTCAAGGCATCTAGTGTCAACAAGTTCATGGAGCTACTTGTGTCTATTAATACTCGACGTATGAGACAGCTACCAAACCGTCATGGTGGTCGCCTAGCTCTTCGGCTTCAGAGTCATCGAAGGTGATGGCAGGCGTGTCTGCTGCCTGCAATTGTCTCGTCTCTGATCGGATCGGTCTATCACCTTTGCTTTCTTTGGCGTATCTTTTGGCGGCCGAGTATGTGTTTCCACACACGTCTGACCCTCCTGAGATGGTGTTAATAATCTCAGTGTGTGCTGGAGAGGAGGGTTTATCGGTCGTTACCTGGTCCCTTCGATCTAGGGTCGCTTTTGTTTTGTCAGATATGATGTCGCACAAGAGTCCTTATGCGAGGAGCCTTGCGACTTCCTTGCGCAGGGCAATACACTCATATGTGGTGTGACCATGATCTTCGTGGAACTCGCACCATCGGCTCATATCTTTCTTGGCATCTGGCTTGTCGCTTTTCCGAGGCCATCTTACTTCTTTCCCATACCAGTCGAAACTTTTGACGAGTTCTGACACGGAAATGTTAAAGTTGTAGGAATGGACCTTCGAAGGGAGAGCCGGGTTGTTCTTCCAGTCTTAATTCCTGTCAAGAAGAGTTACTTACCTGACTCGAATCGCTTTTTCCCTTGGGATAGGGTTGGTGTCGCCTGTCATGTCGATGATCCGAAGATGATCTTTGGTCGACTCGATCAGGGCTTATGTCTTCTTTTGTAGGCTCTTCGTCTTCTTCCAACCTGACATAGGTTATGGTCTTCGCTTGTACGTCTTCGAAGCATCGACACGGGTATTTGGTCAGTTTGCGATAGAGTTCACCACCACTGATCAATCCCCGACGAAAGGCTTCGATTGACGTCGGGACGTCGCAATGTGGGATCGCAACCTTTTCTTTGTTGTACCTGTTAAGATAATCTCTTAGGGGTTCAACGTAACTTTGCACGATTCTGTATAGGTCGCTTGATTGCTTTTCCAGTCTCCGACTGCTGGCGAACTGGATTTTGAACGAATTGACCAGATCGGCGAATGAGGCGATGGAACCCTATGGCAAGTGCGTGAGCCAAGTTAGTGCGGGTCCTGCGAGGGTCGTGCCAAAACTTTTGCACATGACCGCTTTGCGATTCCCTCTTGTAATAGAAATAGTCATTAATTTTTGCTTGTAGATAGAAATATGATCGTCGGGGTCCCTAGTCCCATCGTAGTTGGGCATGTTAGGGACATGGAACTTTTTTGGGATCTCGACGCGTGCGATTGCTTCCACGAAAGGTGAGTCTTCGTATCCATCGATCGCCTCTTTTTCGATCGGCTATGGGACTCCTGGAATTCGAGCGATGTGGTCGTCCAAAGCTTTCATATGCTCATTGATAGATTGTTGTATGAAGGTTTGGAGATCCATCGGTGTGGTGACCGGTGGAGGGGCTACTAAAGTCTCTGTGGGCTCGGTCGCGGAAACTGGAGCGTTAGTCATGAAAGCACTGACTAGGGGAGTTTAAAACATACCGATAGGCTGGGTAACATTCTGAATGATTGTTGCTACAGGCGTCGAGACTGCTCCGTCCATGTTAAGACATGTTGGGAGGCCCTCGGTGTTGACCATGCGTCTTGATCCTCCTGGGGCCGAAGGGGCCGAGTTCACCAGCGATTTCAAGAGTTCATTTTCATGAGTTAGTCGCGCAATTTCAGCTTCAGACTAGGTACTTACGGTCTTGGTTCTCGAGCGTTGTTGAGCCAGCTCCTCTTGGATGAGGCTCATTGATGTGTTCTTGCCTCTGATGACAAGCCAATTGTCAAAAGGTGGCGCCTTGGGATCTAGTCTTGGGTGAGAAGTCACGTTGAACGTCACAGTAGTGAAGAAGAAGGCGAACGCATTGATGAACGCGATGATGAACGTGGTGGTGAACACGGTGATGGTGCGGTGGTGAACGCGGTGGAAGCGGTTGTTGGGGCGAAAGGATAGCGTTGGCGGAAGCGATTTGATGACGGATAGATGACTAGAAGAGACAAGTCGTTGGTGTCGTAGCGTCGACTGCGGGTGTCGTACGTCGACTGCGGGTGTCATAGCATCGACTGCGGTTGAAGGGAGATGCGAATAAAGACTGGCTTGAAGGTTCAAGCATTTGCCGTAGCGTCGGTGACGGAGGGAATGGGGATGCGAAGATAGAGGGGTGACGTTCGTTCAAGGGAAGGAGGATAAACACTCGACTTGAAACCTTGAATTAAATTGAATGTAAGGAAATAAAAATAACAAAGGAGGCTTTAAATAGCCAAAGAACTCGGCCAAGACCGAATGGGTTTGGACCGAGACGAACCTATGGGTTAGCCTATGCAAGCATGCAAAAGGCACAAACCCAAAAATAGAAAAGACTATAAAAGGAAACTATCTAAAATACGCAATAATACCAAATATAGAAAATGTCTCGAAACTATGAAAACGACGCGTTGAATGAGTACAAACACCGCGAGGAACAGTGACTAAGGGTCGATGGCCTCACGAGTGGGTGCACGCGATGTTGTCTGTAAAGAACGCGTTGTTTCATTGCCGATGGTGGCGAGGACGACGAGTCTTGGGTTTTCATCTGGGCTTCCTTGGCCAGCGACGACGCGTGCGACAAGTGACGCGACGGCGGCAGAGATGGCTTTGGACCTAGACCTTGTCACTAGGCCCTCTGAGCGTAGGCTCTAGGCCCTCTGAGCGTATGCTCATGACTTCTTCCTCGTCTTGGGCCATCATGGGAGGCAGGGTCACATCACCCTCCCCCATTTGGTTGTGAAGCATCCCTGCTTCACCATCATCAAACTCTGGCTCAACATATGGTGTCAAGTCCGCCACATTGAAAGACGCATGGACTCCAAAATCTAGTGGGAGCTCGAGTTGATAGGCATTGTCCCCTATGGCCTTTATCACGCGGAAGGGGCCATCTCCACGTGGTGCCAATTTGTGCTTACGCCGCGAGGGGAACCTTTCTTTTCGCATGTGCACCCAAACGAGGTCCCCGGGTGCAAAAATGATGCGGTGTCTGCCAGTGTTCTTCTGGGATGCATACTGCGCGGCCCTTCTCTTCAGTTGGTCCCTTGTTCTTCGATGGAGCTCTTGGACTTGTTCTGCGCGATTGGCGGCGGAGACATGCACTGGGTCTCGCAGTGGTCGCGGCGACAAATCAAGCGACGTCAATGGGTTCATTCCATACACCACTTTGAAAGGGGTCAACTTGGTCGCCGTGTGCCTGCATCTATTGTAACAAAACTCGACAAGTGATAGTAAGTCCTCCCAACGCTTAGGGTTGGATTTTAGCATCGTTTGAAGGAGGGCTCCTAGGGTTCGATTTGTGACCTCCGTTTGACCATCTGTCTGGGGGTGGTAGCTAGTGGAAAATAGGAGTTTGGTTCCTAGCTTATCCCGAAGAGTTCTCCAAAAATGACCAACGAACTTAGAATCCCTATCACTCACTATTGTACACGGGACTCCATGAAGACGCACCACATGCTCAAAGAATAGATCGGCAATCTCACTAGCACTATGGGTTGTCTTACAAGCTATAAAATGTGCCATCTTAGAAAATCTATCTACGATCACAAAAATAGAGTCTTTACCTCGTCTAGAGAGGGGCAAACCCGTGATGAAATCCATAGACAAATCTTCCCAGGGGGCACTAGGAATGGGCAATGGGGTGTAGAGGCCGTGTGGGCTTGACCTAGATTTGGCTCTTTGGCACGCCACACAACTTCTACAAAACCTAGTCACTTGGTGGGTCATCTTAGGCCAAAAGAAATGTTCTCTTAACGCGGCCAAGGTCTTACTAATCCCAAAGTGTCCACGACTTTCGTGTGCTTCCTGAATCAAAAGGAGCCTAATGGAAGACCTAGGGATGCAAAGGCGACTAGCCTTGTATAAATAACCCTCAGAAATGAAATAGGACTCAAACTCACGCGATCTCAGGCAATGCTCTAAAATAGGTGCAAAGAAAGGATCACTAGCATACAATTCTTTAATCAAAGCAAAACCCAAAACTTTAGTTTGCACATGAGTGAAGAGAACATACCTTCTAGATAACGCATATGCGACAATGTTCTCCTTTCCTTTCTTGTGGACCACGACATAAGGAAATGTCTCCAGAAATTCCACCCAAAGAGCATGGTGTCGATTGAGGTGGGCTTGGCTCTTCAAATAGCTCAAGGCTGCGTGGTAGCTGTGGATGACAAATTCACGCGGCCAAAGGTAATGTTGCCATGTCTTGAGCACGCGTATGAGGGCATACAACTCTTTGTCGTAGGTGGGGTAATTTAGTGTGGCCCCTGTGAGCTTCTCAATGAAATATGCAATGGACCTCTTCTCTTGGTGTAGCACACCACCAATGCCTATGTCTGAGGCATCACACTCCACCTCCAAGTGTTTGGCGAAGTCGGGAAGCTGGAGCAATGGTGCCTGGAACAAGGCCCTCTTCAAAGCCGAGAAGGCTTTTTCGTTGGACTCAAGCCACAGACAATGCTTCCCTTCTTTGTCAATTCATGCAATGTCGCGGCAATGGAAGAGAAGTCTCGAACAAAGAACCTATAAAATCCTGCGAGGCCTAGAAAGCTTCGCACTTGTGTCGGCGTCGTCGGAGTTGGCCACTCTTTGATGGCCACAATCTTTGCCTCGTCGACGCGTAGACCATCACTACTCACGACGTAGCCCAGAAAATTTGTGGACGTTGAGCAAAAACTGCACTTGGCCAGATTGGCAAACAGGCTCTCGCGTCGAAGGCATTCGATGGCCTCTAGGTTTTGCTCCTCGTCATCACAAGACTCGTAGCCGGCGGGGGTTGTGGAGAACAAAACCTTTCGAGCGTTTGGGCAATCTTTCTTATAGTGGCCTCTTCCACCACATTTGTAACACTCAACGTCGCGCGCGTGATCTGTGCTCACTAGAGCCTGTCTTGGTATGTTCTGGCGTGGCGCGGTGCTTGGCGTCAGTGGCTTTGCTTTGGGGGCTTGGCTTGACGCGGTTGTGGTAGAAACACTAGGGCAAACATTAGTAGAAGGTAAACCACTAGGGTTAGAAGAATACCTTTGTTGGCCACTTGGATAAGTGTAAGACTTTCGGCGAGAGATTTGTGCATGAATTTGCATCGCCGTATGTGTGAGGGTGTTCAAATCTTTGATGGGCAAAATCTCGAGTTGATCACGGATGTTGGTGTTTAAGCCACTCAAGAATTTAGTCCTCAATGTCGATGGTGCAACGAAGATGTTGGCCTTGTAATACATGTCTTCAAGCTTGGAAAAGAACTCGAGTGGAGACATCGACCCTTGGCGAGCCATGGCTATCTCCATTCGCATTTGATTCCTATAGTCTGGAGGCACATATTTCTTTGTCATCACGTACACGAGTTGATGCCACTCCGTGACCCGTGTCCTTTGGCGTCGGACGCAGTCATCCTCGAAGCGATGCCACCACACTCTCGCGGATCCTCGGAAATTAAGTGTCGCGGCGTTGACATGCTCCTCGGGGGGCACTCGACAATATCGAAGTGTGTACTCCGTAGCCTGCACCCATTCAAAAAAAAACAGAGGGGTTGTATTCACCATGAAAATGCTCGATTTTTACCTTGACTTGGTGGCGTTGGAATCGAGGATGGGCAGGAGCTTGGTTGAACGCGTTGTTTGGCGCGACATCGTAGAGAGGGTTCTCAAAGGTGCGCACTCCATGTGGTCTATCGCGTCCAACCTGGCGTCTATCACGGTCTTTGCGATCTTCGCGGACGTACTCATCCCTTGGCGCTTAGGCGTCATCGCGTTGACGTCTTCGTGGCTGGGCATCATAGTTGTCGCGTCGAATGTCTCTGGGCATAACATCGCGGCGCTCGCCGCCAATGTCACGAACGCGTTCTCCTTGTGGCTGGAGACGCGGTGGAGGGATCCAATCCGAAGGGTGATCCTGCAATTCAAGTGGATCTCCAAGAGGGGGGTGAAAAAAATTAGGGTTGACCATACCTGAGTCCTCGATCTCTTCGTCTTCATACTCGTCGAAGTCGTCGTGGACATTGGGTGTGATCGACACGTAGCCATCGGATCCGTAACGCGGCGTCCGAACACTTTGGTGTCGAAGGTGATCGCGTACATCATGGCTCTGTGGCTGGGTAGTTGGTGTCCTCAAGTTAGTCTCATCGCGTCGCGTATGCCCACTTAGTCGGCGACTGGGTCTCCTTGGCGTCGCGTCTGCTTGCTCGGCTCGGCCTGGGCAGCCTTCGCGTAGCGCTGAGTCTGGTATGCGTCTTTGGGTTCTCCTAGAGGCATATCCATCATCAAAGTTGTATGGTTCAGAATACTCACCTTGAGTGTCCTAGGCGTCGCGGTCATAGTCGGAGCCGTTGTCGAAGCCAGCAGTTGTGGCTCTGGGCACGTAGCGGTCCGCGTGGAAAACGAAGCCTTGGTGACTCTCGATGACACTCTGCATACGATTGAGTTGTGGTTGATGATGAGATGTCGAAGGCATTATTCCTTTGCCTTTGTCGACTCTTGTCTTTGATGGACCGGCGTCGGTGGCTCGTGGTTTAGCCGGCGCGTCCATTGTACTCAGGGGAGTTGGGTTGGGCACGAGTTGTGCATCGCATTGTTGGGATCTCAAAGCTGCGTTCTCTTGTCTAAGGGCTTGGAGCTCCCTTTGCTCCTCGGACAACGCGATGAGAGGGTCTTGTTGTGGGGGGTCAACCAGTTGTTGGTCTTGGGGTGGATCCAACGGTGGTTGAGGTGGGTTGTTGTTGTTGACTCCAGGTTGGTTTTCACCGTGTTCAATCGTCACGGTACCTATAACAATATGGCCAGACATGGGAGTAAAAACGAACCAAAAGACAACGAAGAACAGCAACCAAGCAAAGCACTAGTCAAGTCACAAAGTTCACGTAGGTAGGGCTAGTTTGGGCTTGCCGTGAGGGCGGCTTGGCTTGACAAGAGATGGTGTATCAAGCAAGTTGCAATCAAACAAACAAGAACAAATTGAAATCCTAAAACAAACGTAAACAAAGCAACCTAATAAGCAAGAAAGTAACTTCTAGGAAGCTTGACCTAGACGGCGGAGAGATATAGAAGATGAGCTTAGACCGAGAGTGGGTTAGGGTTGCCTTATTTTGGCTTTACCTAACTTTGGAAAAAGAAAATTAATAATATCTTTTCGATATCTTCTTCTTCTTCTTCTTCTTTTAATATCCGAGATCTTATCTTTTGATCTTTTCGGATTTGCAAAAGGAAACAAAAATAAAATCAGTCTAAGTAACAAGAATATCACAAGTGTGATCTTAGAGATAGGAGAGAGAAGATAAGATTTGATATGATATCTTATAAGGAAATTCGGTTAACTTAAGTAAAAAGCAAAATCTAGCAAACAAGGAAACTCTATCCATGCGTGAAATAAGGCAACAAAATATTCTAGCATGCAAGATAACAAATTACCTAACACGCCAAAACTTAGGGAACAAAAAAAAAACCGGCCAAGATAGGATCTTGTAGAAACCGAAGGTGTTGCAAAGATGAAAATTCTGTTTTTCTCTTCTTTTTTTCTCTTCTCTTTTCTCGCGAGATGTTACGAAAGCATACGATGGGGGAAAGAAAAAAAATTGTGAACAAGATGCAAACTTGAGTTCGTGACTTACAAGACTGTTAGACTCTGATGCCAGTTGATGTGTTCTTGCCTCCGATGACAAGCCAATTGTCAAAAGGTGGCGCCTTGGGATCTAGTCTTGGGTGAGAAGTCACGTTGAACATCACAGCAGTGAAGAAGACGGTGAACGCGTTGATGAACGCAATGATGAACGTGGTGGTAAACACGGTGGTGGTGCGGTGGTGAATGCGGTGGAAGCGGTTGTTGGGGCAAAAGGATAGCGTTGGCGGAAGCGATTTGATGAGGGATAGATGACTTGAAGAGACAAGTCATTGGTGTCGTAGCGTCGAATGTAGGTGTTGTAGCATCGACTGCGGTTGAAGGGAGATGCGAAGGAAGACTAGCTTGAAGGTTCAAGCGTTTTCCGTAGCGTCGGCGGCGGAGGGAATGGGGATGCGAAGATAGAGGGGTGACGTCCGATCAAGGAAAGGAGGATAAACACTCGACTTGAAACCTTGAATTAAATTGAACGTAAGGAAATAACAATAACAAAGGAGGCTTTAAATAGCCAAAGAACTCGGCCAAGACCTAATGGGCTTGGACCGAGACGAACCTATGGGCTAGCCCATGCAAGCACGCAAAAGGCACAAACCAAAAAATAGAAAAGACTATAAAAGGAAACTATCTAAAATATGCAATAATACCAAATATAGAAAATGTCTCGAAACTATGAAAACGACGCGTTGAATGAGTACAAACACCGCGAGGAACAGCGACTAAGTGTCGATGGCCTCGCGAGTGAGTGCACGCGATGTTGTCTATAAAGAACGCATTGTTTCATTGCCGATGGTGGCGAGGACGATGAGTCTTGGGTTTTCGTCTGGGCTTCCTTGGCCAGCGACGACGCATGCGACAAGTGACGCGACGGCGGTAGAGATGGCTTTGGACCTAGACCTTGTCACTAGGCCCTCTGAGCGTAGGCTCATGGCTTCTTCCTCGTCTTGGGCCGTCATGGGAGGCAGTGTCACATCACTCATGTTATTTGCCAAATCTTGGATTTGGGTATCCAAGACTGGCGGATTTGTGATACCCCGTATTTTTGTAAGCTATTTTTGGAGTTTCGGGATTTTTCCCGAGTACCCGTTTTATACGTCGGATTTAATTCAGAGAGTTTAAGACATTATGTAATGTTCTCTCTATCTATAATATTTTCTCAGTGAAATAATATACAGACGACGTGCTTTGGATGTTAATACTCGTTCGTGTACGATTATTTTTATCCCGAGTTAAGTCGATATCGTCCAAAAGCTGAGAAGGGCAAAGCCACGGTGGCGGCGACCGCCGCAATTAAGGCGGCGACCGCCGCGAAGGGCTCGAGGCAACAGTTCCCTCGTCTTCTAGCTGGGCGCGAAGACCAGAAAACGGCGACCGCCGCATTAAGGGCGGCGACCGCCGTAAGTTGCCCGCCGTAGTGGTTTTGTAAGGCGGCCACCGGGTGAATGGCGGCGCCCGCCGCGAGCTAGCTAGCGGGTAAAACCCAGAAGTCACCGGTGAGCCTCTGACGCGCCGATTTAGCCCTGCTCCGCCTCGTTGTAGACCATCATGGTGTCCCCTTGTGCTTTGGCTATAAATTGAGGAGGTTTTGGGTCAGATTGGGCACAAATCTCAGCCTAAATCTCTCAAATCTCTTCTCGCCGGAAAAGCTTGCTTCGCCGGAGTTTAGTGGTGATCGTCGGGGGTGTTGTTGGTGTGTTCCAGTAGCCCTTGAGAAGCCTCTTGGTTGCCTTTGAAGGTCAGAACCCAAGCAAGGCCAAAGGGGAGCGTTTCGCGTGTGTTTGGTGAGTTTTCTGCCCTCACCGTTCTGTTCTGGGTTCACCACGGCGACCGCCGTGTTCTCGGCGGCGACCGCCGCCAGAAGGTCGTGGCTTATTTTGGCCTCGGCCCTGGGTGGTCATTGTTTGGGCGTCGTTCCTTTCGTATCCTTTCGTCTTCCTTTAGTTTCGTACTGTTGTTATGTCGGATCTAACTTAGGGTTTCATTATGGGTCGACTCGAAGGTTGTTGTGCTGTCGGAGCTATACCCGTGTCGAGCCCGGAATCCCGTCGTCGTTAGGCTTGTTCCAATTCAGCGAATTAAGGCAAGTGGCGGTTCGCTCTTGCTCATTGTTCCATATTTACATTAATTATCAGTTGTTTATCTGAGTAATTAATTTGTAATGATTATTGTGTTTATCTGGAAATGGTTTTATAAACTGTTTTGGAAAGTTTAATAATGATATTATAATAGGTTGTATATCTGTTAGAACAACGCTATTATTTATGTTCGCCTTGAGAGCATTTATGTGGATTTATCACGAACTATTGTTGTGCTAGAACTGTTTAGTTAGCACTAGTGGTTAGGAACGTTATGTACCTTGTGGGGGTTTAGCTGTTTCTTTATAACTGGTACCTGGTGGATTTTCCCCAGTACTTTCTCTCTGGTCATGACCATACCCTTACTCGGGGTTGGCGCACTTCGCTAGTGCCAAATCTTCTAAGGTTCATCCCTTCTATATCTCTTCTAGGGAGGTCTGATATCTCTTGCGGGGAGATCCGATATCTCTCGGGTGGAGGTTTAAAAGCTTATAACGTAATTCTCGTTTTTGGAATTAAATAAGATAAAGTGCCCGAGTGCACACAATTAATATACCTTTGGCGAGTAGTGCAACTAAGTAAATAGTGCTAGGAAAGCTCGTCTCGACTTTTGATCAGAGTACGTTCTCTTTCCAATCTGGATTCGCTGTATGCGGTGAGGTTGGTTGTGAACCAAAACATCTAAGTCAGCTTTTAAATCATTAATGTCTGTTTCTTAAAACGTCCAGATCTTGTCATATTTCCTTAAGACTCACTTCCGTTGGAGTCTTCTTTCGGGTCGATTTCTGCGAAGATTCAGTCTTCCAGTATCTTCTCGTGTGCATGCCTCTTGTTGTAATTCAGTAGAAGTATGAAGGTTGATTATCGTTATCGGTTATTATTCGAGAAACGATGAGTCTAACCTAATACAACTACTTCGAACCTTCTGCTTTGTACCCTTGCATGGTCTATTCATTTAGACTAACCAACCGCAATTATTATCTGCATTGTTGGCTGGTGTCATCCGTTCGATTCGGCACATCAGATAGAGCGAAGATATGAGGAGACTAGAATGACTATGAAGACGACGGTGATTTTTGGATGTTTTAATAATTATCTTTTAATCAGGTTGAGATCCTTGGGCAGTTGATCATTACGATCACAACCCTTTTTGTAAGATTTCAAGAAAGACTTCCGCTATAACTTATTTACTCTGTTATTTGTTTATCAAGACTTCCGCTGTATTTGTTTAAACTCTGTGTTTGTCCTATTCGGGATTGGGATGTAATCCCGGGACTCATGTTTTATATGAATAAGGTTATCATTTTGTATCATTGTATTTCATGATTTGTATTTAAACGGTAAAGCCTTGGATGATCTCGGTAAGGAACACTGAGGTCACTGGCGGTAATACCTTTCCAAATGGGTTAAGATTTAGGGGTGTTACAGGATTAACGATGTCTTCGGCTTGATTTCCGACTAGGGCATCGGCCTGGACTTGGTCTTCAGCGAGGATCATGGGATTTCTGGAACCGGCCATGATCGGATGAGGATTGGATCATTGATTGGCTAGATGCCTCACGGTGGGCGCCAAATTGTTTTGGGGTGAAAAGATCGAATCGACCTAGATCACCTTAAGAAGGGCAACTAGACAACAATGAGATCGAATTTGTCTAAATAATCCAAACCAAGTCAAGAATCGAATAGACAAGATTAAGCAGACGTAATTGTAACACCCCCAAATCTTAACCCATTTGGAAATGTATTACCGCCAGTGACCTCGGTTTTCCTCACCGAAGCCACCCAAGGATTTACCGTTTAAATACAATCCATGAAACACTTATGATACAAAATCATCATAATATTCGATTAAAGCATGAGTCCCGGAATTACATCCCAATTCCGAATAGGACTAAATAAAGAGTTAAACAAAATACAAAGTAAATAAGTTACAGCGGAAGTCTTTCTTAAAATATTACAAAAAGGGTTGTGATCATCATGATCACCTGCCCAAGGTTCCAAAAACCACTGTCGTCTTCATAGTCATTCTAGTCTCCTCATATCTGCACTCTATCTGATGTGCCGAATCGAACGGATGACACCAGCCAACCATACAGAGAACAATTTTGGTTGGTTAGTCTAATGAAAGACTATGCAAGGGAACAAAGCAGAAGGTTCTAAGTAGTCGTATTAGGTTAGACTCATCGTCCCTCGAATAACAGTCGGGTACGCTAGTCAACCACCATACTCTACTGAATATATGAAAAGGCATGATCAAGAGAAGATTCCAACTGAAATGAATCTTATCGGAATATCCAAGAGAAGACTCCAAAAGATTGAGTCTTTTAGGAAGCATGACAAAGTCTGAAACATTTAAAGAATCACAGAATTACAGTATCGCATTCGAGCGACTAAAAGTTAAGACGAGCTTTCCTAGCTACACTAGCGCCTAGCTGCACTACTCGCCCAGGGTATATTAATTATGTGCGACAACGGCACTTATCTTATGATATTCTCAAACGCACAACACGTTATAAGCTTTTAAATGTATATATCCCATGGATCCTATACATATAGTATTAGGTGGGGCTTAGCCACCTCTCTACTAGATTCCGAGATTTGTGACACCAGCTAAGTGCACCCCCTCTATACTCGTGTATCAGAGGTTAGGTCATGACCGTCCATATGGTATTAGGTGGGGTCTAGCCACCTCTCTACCAAATTATAAAGAAACAACTGCATCCCAACAAATCCAACGTTCCTAACTACTAGTGCTAACTAAACAGTCCAAGCACAACAATAGTCCACAAACATCAACATAACCGCCCTCAAGGCTATCAACATAAATATATATTCATAATAGCGTTGTTCTAACAGATATACAACCTATTATAATATCATATTTTAGTTCTCCAAAACAATTAACAAAACTGTTCCCAGACGAACACAGTATTCATTCCAAATTAATTACTCAATTAAACAACTGATAATTAATGGAAACATGGAATGATGAGCAAGAGCGAACCGCCACTTGCCTTAAATCCGCTGAAGCTTAAACGAAGCTAGGTACGACGACAACTGGTTTCCGGGCTCAAAGCAGGGACAGATCTGGCAACACAGATTCCTTCGGATCAACCCATAAAGAAACCCTAAGTTAGATTCTACAACAATGAGTACGAATCTAAAGAATAACGAAAGGAATCGAAAGGAACGAAGCCCGATCGAAACCACAGAAGCCAAGGCCGAAACAAGCCAAGAGCTTCTGGGCGGCGGTCGCCGCCTGCCTTACGGCGGGCGCCGTTGTTCGTGGCGGTGGTCGCCGCCTGCCTTATGGCGGGCGCCGCTACGAACATCAGAAATATACACGAGAGGCAAAAACTCACCGATGTCGAGTGTTTTTCTTCTCATTTCCTTTGCTTTGGATTCTAAGCTTCTAAAGGCTTCCAAGGCTTCTCTTTGCAACTGGAATAACACCAAATGGAACTCCGATGATCGATCTCAAAGTCTCTGGCGAGAGCTTAATATTCCGACGAGATGATTGTGAGGGATTTGAGCTTCGTTTCTGTGCTCAATTCGATCCCAATCCATCTCCTTTTATAGCCTCAAGCCAAGGGAACAAGAAATGACAAGCCATGCACGTGGAGAGCCGAGATCAAGTCGTCCCCCGGTCGACGGCAAGCCCCTGCAACTAGCCCTACAACAGTGGCGGCGGTCGCCGCTGTCGGCAAGAAGTCGCCGCTTTGAAAGGTCTCTTGCGGCGGTCGCCGTTTTTCTGGCGGCGGTCGCCGCATCCTAGGCCACTTGCACAGGATGATGAGGATGACATCGGCTACTTGGCGGCGGTCGCCGCCAAGGCCATTTTGCATTCGATTAGCCTTGGATTAGCTTTGGCCTTAGCCCGGGATAAATAATAATCGTACACGAACGAGTATTAAGTCCCAAAATACGTCGACTGTATATTATTTCACTTAGAAAAATATTACAGAGATTAAGCACATTATAGAATGTCTTTCTGTCTCCGAAATTAAATCGACGTACACAACAGACGTTCAGGTAATTTCCAAAATACCCTTACAGAAATACGGGGTATCACATCACCTCCCCCTTAAAAGAAGTTTCGACCCTGAAACTTAGGTCGCAAATAACTTGGGAAAACGTCTGAGCATATCTGCTTCAGTTTCCCATGTTTCCCAAGTATTTTCTTTTGTCCCTGACTTGGACCACAGAATTCGTACCAATGGTATGATCTTGTTGTGCAATTGCTTCTCACGACGCTCGAGAATGTGCACAGGCATCCCTTCGTAGGTACCATTTGCTTGAATCTCTATGTCCTCATAGCTCAGCACATGAGATTCATCTGGCACATATTTCCTTAGCAAGGATACGTGGAACACATTATGCACTGGGTGTGCCGATGGCGGCAATGCCAAGCGGTACGCTAGAGATCCCACTCTATAAAGAATCTCGAATGGTCCTACGTAGCGAGGGTTAAGCTTCCCACGCTTACCAAATCTGAACACACCCTTGGATGGGGATACTTTGACAAATACTTTGTCACCAACCTTGAACTTGACAGTTCTACGCTTCCGATCCGCGTAAGACTTCTGTCGACTCTGGGCGGTCAACATTCTTTGTCTAATCAAAACAATGTCCGAAGCTGTTCTCTCGACCAACTCTAGTCCGAGCAGAATCTTGTCGGCATTCTCATCCCAACAAATCGGAGATCTGCACTTTCGACCGTACAAAGCCTTGAATGGAGCCATCTTGATAGTAGCATGCCGGCTATGTATGTGAACTCAATCAGACTCAGGCTGTCCCTTCAGCTAGTCGGATGATCGAGTACACAAGTTCTCAACATATCCTATCGCCATATGCTATACTTGTACTAACTCGTGACCATTCTCAAAGTTATGATCACCACAATAGATTCGATATACTAATTATGAGAATACATATTCTCTTACTCTTACTTCTAAACTTCTCTCGAAGTAAATACCCTAACCTCCTTAGGTTGGTATCCTTAACCAATTTGGTCTTCAATCCTTACTCTCGATAGAATAGATGTAATCATCTACATGATTACCATTGCTTTAACCAGAGTATCCTTACAAAAATCTCCAATGTAACCTTGCTGTCATGCATTCTTCCTCCGGAAGACCTTAATGTCCTTTCATAGAAGAATACAACATCTTTCTACTAACCTTCTTTCGACAGTTCGGTCCTTGAATATATACTTAGAAATCAACAGTACTACAACTTAGTACTTCCACCTGTCATACAGACCTTACATAAACGATTCACTTGTTACCCTTATCATATCCGGCCCTTATGCCATATATTTATCTCACAATCTATGCTCATGTGATCCCATAATTAGCAATACCACAATCTATGCCTGATTACCACAACATGATTCACTAATCCATTACATAGGATTATACTCTTGTCTCACCCGAATGTTTTATAAGATTACCTTAACCAACGTGGGTTGCCCCTTTTTCTCAAGTCCACTTGATCTCATCCGCAACCTCATCTCTATATATTATACCTTTAATAGGAGAACATGCATCTCCCTCACAATTTCCTTATATGCAAAATCCCAAAGTTCACACCTTAATTCCTTACAATCCAATTGTCAACTCTTAGTAACCTCAAAACATTACATCCTCAATTTCCTTAAAGGTACCTCTTACTATTCCATCAATTATCTGGAAGTAAGTTTGACCTTATGTCATTTCTAACTTAAATCCTTTAAGATTCCCATACTTTCTCCAAGAATAATCACAACATTTATTCGTATGCTCCTCAACCCAATCACATGAGAGCTTACTCCTATTTTCTCAAAGTATCGAATTGCTAAATGATTCATTACCAACCGAATCAATCACTTGCGTCTTAATCCTTCAATAGATGTACACGAGTAACATTGTTACTTTACTCCTTAAGCGTACATAAACTTAATCTATGTACTAAATCCTTCAGTTTATCGAAATCATCAACATGATCGATCCCTAAACTGAAATCCTTCCATTTAAGTGGCCTTTTCCTTAATACAGTAACTTCACAACCTGATCTTTCCAATAAGGGTTGTACCATACGCCCTATGGATGGCCCATTCACATAAAGTCTAAATATCGAATCTTGTAAATTCTCAAGTGTCATAACTCTTTATTCCTTGAAAGGACAACATTCTAACTCCAATCCTTTGACCTACTTAAATTTGGCCCTAAATTCACTGTCAACTCAGGCCTCTAGTTTCTTCGAAACAGGATCGCAATCAATCAATTAGCACAGTTGTGCCTAATCACTTATTTCCTTAATCGTGACATCAAATCGCCATAATAGACATCAATCATTGTCTGTCTAATCCTTATATTGCTTCTCTAAAGGAAGTCTCATAACAGACCCCAAAACAAAACTTCGAATAGATCTTCCAAGATAATACTTATGACTTTGCACACTTGGCTTTTCAAAATCAACCCTTAACCATTGGTCCTACACCGGTTGTATCCACAACTCTGAACTCTAAAGTCCTACTCAAGATCGTAATAGAGGAAACGAGTTCCCTATGAACTATCTCTCTTATACATTTCCCTTTAGTAGCGCTAATACTGGTGCAGAGGTCAGATACTGTTTCAATTCCTGAAAACTGGCCTCGCACTTGTCATTCCAGACAAATTTCTTATGGACCTTGCAGAGCAGACCGGTCATAGGTAGAGCGATCTTCGAAAATCCCTCTATGAATCGTCTATAATATCCGGCAAGTCCAAGAAAACTGCACACCTCCTTCACGTTCTGAGGCTGCTTCCAATTAGCCACCGCTTCAATTTTATGGGGATCAACCATAACCCCATTCTCATTGATCACATGGCCTAAGAAAGCCACTTCTCTCATCCAAAAGTCACACTTAGACAATTTAGCATACAGCTCATTTTGTCTAAGGACTGATAAGGCAATCCGCAGATGTTCCTTGTGAAGCTCTTCATTCGGAGAATAGATCAGAATGTCATCGATGAAGACCACCACGAACTTATCCAAGTACTGGTGAAAACATCGATTCATCAGATCCATGAAGACTACTGGAGCATTCGTAAGTCTAAAAGGCATTACTACGAACTCGAAATGACCATATCAGGTCCGGAACGCAGTTCTAGGAATGTTTTCCTTACGAATTCTCAGCTAATGATAACCCGATCTCAGGTCGATCTTGGAGAAAACTTTTGCTCCTTGTAACTTGTGCAATTGGAGCGTTAGGTCCATCCGCCTCACGCATCTCGTACAGGCGTTGACCGTGACCTCCAGAAGCAGTTGGGGCTTTCCCCTTATTCTGAGCAGTTGTTTGCATTGACGGACTAGGAGTCTCAGCTGGCTTGAACCTGGGCCGGTTATTCTGATTAACTGACCCATATTGTGACTCCATTCCCTTCTGCTTTCCCTGCTGACAGAATTTCTGCATATGGCCTCCACGACCACATTCAAAGCATAACTTCTTCTCCTTTGGGCACACAATGCTCTTTTGCCCCACAGCACCACAATTATAGCACTGGACTGGATTCTTGCTCTAGCCCGTCTGCTGCATTGACCCTCCTTGAGTCGTGTCCGTCTTTGCTCGACCAGACTTAGCAAGGTTAGACGGTGGCGCAGGTCGCTTGAATCCACTCCCTTGATTCTGCATCGATCTTTGCCGATTGCGTCTTTTGGTTGACTCCTCCAGAGTCACCTCCAATGTAGGTTGCATCCACATACTGCTCCAGAGTAGAGCATGTATGGTGCACCATCATTGGCTTGATATCTGGGCTCATCCACTCATGGAAATACCAGATCTTCTGTGCCTCGCTGGATATCTCAGGTTCAGTGTACTGTAACAGATGATTGAACTTGGTCGCAAGCTCGGTTACCTTCAGTCCATCCGTTTTAGGGTACAGAAACTCCTTGTGTTTATCCTCCCTCATAGCACGAGAGAAGAAACGGTCTGTCATCTTTGTTCTGAACATCTCCCAGTTCAAAACAGGACTTTCAGCTAAGCCGGTACTCTCCCACCACTCACTAGCCTCTTCCTTCAACTGAAGAGAAGCTATATGTACTTTCTCAGCTTCAGTATAATCCACATTGCGGAACAGCCGCTCCATGTGGGAAAACCAATGGGTCACCCTGACCGGTTCTCCTTTTCCGTTGTAGCTGTCAGGCCTCATGGATTAATGGTCTTCAGCGCACGACCATAATTGTCCCGAGTCCTGACTGCATTCTCTTGGAATACTCGGTTCACTGGCTCCTCAAATTTGGGAACCGGTGGAGGTATTGGCACACCTTGTGCATGCGGCACACCTGGTCGTAGTATATCAGTTACTGCCTGCATAACCATTCCTCGAAATGCTTCCATTGCAGCAGCATCTAATACTATTGGAGCGTTGGTCTGACCTTGACCATTGCCCCCAGGATGATTGTTGGAACCTGACTCCTGCTCGTCTTGTCCAACATTTCCTACAGTTGGTCTGGGGTCATTGCTTGTCCCAGCACCAGCTCGAATTGTGTTCCTCGTGTTTACCATCTGTTTACCGATCCAGTTCCAAGTATTTTATACATTAATATTATTCAATATACTTAATGTAGCAAAATCACTCAGAGTAGATCAACTTGGTATTTTCCATTGATGAACTCAAACCGAGTTACTAGGTTCTACAACCTTAAATCTTAACGAGGGAACTGAGAATTCAAGCCTTACTGGAGATGGCGAAACCACCTCGGCTTCTTCCGAGTCCTCTAAAGAGAAACGAAAGCACCCAAAACTACGAGCGACGAGAAGAGAGTTAGTCTTTCTAGACATAGAAGCAAGCTTACTACATCAGACTATATAGAAGACATGACTATGAACGGTTTGGATTTAAAAACACCGTTTTTATTTTTGAAACTCAGAGCCTTTCTAAAACACTTTTCAATCAAGACGAGTAAATGGTTTTCAAATACCCAACCCGTTTTAAAACTTTAGGCTCTGATACCACAACTGTAACACCCCCAAATCTTAACCCATTTGGAAAGGTATTACCGCCAGTGACCTCGGTTTTCCTCACCGAAGCCACCCAAGGCTTTACCGTTTAAATACAATCCATGAAACACTTATGATACAAAATCATCATAATATTCGATTAAAGCATGAGTCCTAGAATTACATCCCAATTCCGAATAGGACTAAATACAGAGTTAAACAAAATACAGAGTAAATAAGTTACAGCGGAAGTCTTTCTTAAAATATTACAAAAAGGGTTGTGATCATCATGATCACCTGCCCAAGGTTCCAAAAACCACCATCGTCTTTATAGTCATTATAGTCTCCTCATATCTGCACTCTATCTGATGTGCCGAATCGAACGGATGACACCAGCCAACCATGTAGAGAACAATTTTGGTTGGTTAGTCTAATGAAAGACTATGCAAGGGCACAAAGCAGAAGGTTCTAAGTAGTCGTATTAGGTTAGACTCATCGTCCCTCGAATAACAGTCGAGTACGCTAGTCAACCACCATACTCTACTGAATATATGAAAAGGCATGATCAAGAGAAGATTCCAACTGAAATGAATCTTATCGGAATATCCAAGAGAAGACTCCAAAAGATTGAGTCTTTTAGGAAGCATGACAAAGTCTGGAACATTTAAAGAATCACAGAATTACAGTATCGCATTCGAGCGACTAAAAGTTAAGACGGGCTTTCCTAGCTGCACTAGCGCCTAGTTGCACTACTCGCCCAGGGTATATTAATTATGTGCGACAACGGCACTTATCTTATGATATTCTCAAACGCACAACACGTTATAAGCTTTTAAATGTATATATCCCATGGATCCTATACATATAGTATTAGGTGGGGCTTAGCCACCTCTCTACTAGATTCCGAGATTTGTGACACCAGCTAAGTGCACCCCCTCTATACTCGTGTATCAGAGGTTAGGTCATGACCGTCCATATGGTATTAGGTAGGGTCTAGCCACCTCTCTACCAAATTATAAAGAAACGACTGGATCCCAACGAATCCAACGTTCCTAACTACTAGTGTTAACTAAACAGTCCAAGCACAACAATAGTCCACAAACATCAACATAACCGCCCTCAAGGCTATCAACATAAATATATATTCATAATAGCGTTGTTCTAACAGATATACAACCTATTATAATATCATATTTTAGTTCTCCAAAACAATTAACAAAACTATTCCCAGACGAACACAGTATTCATTCCAAATTAATTACTCAATTAAACAACTGATAATTAATGGAAACATGGAATGATGAGCAAGAGCAAACCGCCACTTGTCTTAAATCCGTTGAAGCTTAAATGAAGCTAGGTACGACGACAACTGGTTTTCGGGCTCGAAGCAGGGACAGATCTGGCAACACAGATTCCTTCGGATCGACCCATAAAGAAACCCTAAGTTAGATTCTACAACAACGAGTACGAATCTAAAGAATAACGAAAGGAATCGAAAGGAACGAAGCCCGATCGAAACCACAGAAGCCAAGGCCGAAACAAGCCAAGAGCTTCTGGGCGGCGGTCGCCGCCTGCCTTACGGCGGGCGCCGCTACGAACATCAGAAATATACACGAGAGGCAAAAACTCACCGATGTCGAGTGTTTTGCTTCTCCTTTCCTTTGCTTTGGATTCTAAGCTTCTAAGGGCTTCCAAGGCTTCTCTTTGCAACTGGAATAACACCAAATGGAACTCCGATGATCGATCTCAAAGTCTCCGGCGAGAGATTAATATTCCGACGAGATGATTGTGAGGGATTTGAGCTTCGTTTCTGTGCTCAATTCGATCCCAATCCATCTCCTTTTATAGCCTCAAGCCAAGGGAACAAGAAATGACAAGCCATGCACATGGAGGGCCGAGATCAAGCCGTCCCCCGGTCGCCGGCAAGCCCCTGCAACTAGCCCTGCAACAGTGGCGGCGGTTGCCGCTGTCGGCAAGAAGTCGCCGCTTTGAAAGGTCTCTTGCGGCGGTCGCCGTTTTTCTGGCGGCCGTCGCCGCATCCTAGGCCACTTGCACAGGATGATGAGGATGACATCGGCTACTTGGCGGCGGTCGCCGCTAGCCTTACGGCGGTCGCCGCCAAGGCCATTTTGCATCTGATTAGCCTTGGATTAGCTTTGGCCTTAGCCCGGGATAAATAATAATCGTACACGAACGAGTATTAAGTCCCAAAATACGTCGACTGTATATTATTTCACTTAGAAAAATATTACAGAGATTAAGCACATTATAGAATGTCTTTCTGTCTCCGAAATTAAATCGACGTACACAACAGACGTTCAGGTAATTTCCAAAATACCCTTACAGAAATACGGGATATCACAGTAATATAAACTTAACTCCCAGAAAATAGAGACATAATCAAATACAGGAATCTAGTTGTCGATCGTTTCAATGTTGGAATAATGAACTAAGCTAAAGAGTGATCTTTTGTTTTGTGTAGAACAATAGCCAAATGTTGCTTGAATTGAGTAAGGTTGATAATGTGTGTGTTAGATCCCTCGTATTTATACTAATCTTAGGCTTAGATCAGCTCAACCAGTTTGTCTGAGATTCTCGGGAGTCGTCAAGTCGTCTACCAGTCCTTTGAGATCCTCTCCAACGGCTTCTTTGCCAACGTCCACTTCTATTTTCCAGATCTTCGGAAAGTCAGCCTGATTAGCTCATTTGGGTCGGCCTATTGGATCTGATAAATCGTGGCCAAACACCTAGTACGGCAATCAATGTACCACCTTGAACTTGAAATTGATAGTCTTAACATAACTTTATAGCACGAACATGAACAATTTTCAACATATTTAGTGGTTCATTTTGAAAAACTTGTAATTATTACCCCCTCGATTAAAAAAATAAGTTGTTTAAGGTTGAAATATGGATTTTTCTAATGTATGCCCATGGGTACACAATAAAAACTCCATATTTAGTAATAATCCCTTTTAGTCATTAGTATAACTATTTTTCTATGGGTTCACCCCTTCTACTTTAGGAAATATTTTATAAAAAAAATTCAAATTTAGACTCTTAACATGTGCTTATGGGCACACATTAGACAAACAGTTGAAATATTAATCTAAAATATAATTTAAGTCGTTCTCGTATTTTTAGGGAATTAAATAACTTTGGACAATGAAAAATATTGTTGAAACTGTTATTTAATACTCCCTCCGTATGGAAAAGGTTGTCATTTTAGTCCATAATTTTTTTACAGAAAAGATTGTCATTTTAGGTGTTTAGGTAATATTTTATTGGTGAGTTACGAGGTTTGACATCGGAAATTATATTTTTTGGCTCTTTTTATACAAATTCTCTATTTTTATTGGCTATAATTGAGATGAGTTATTAAATAATTATAAATTTTAAGAAAAATTTATGAGAATATAGAGTAATTATTGTATTTTTTAATAAGTGTGTCAAACTCTAGAATGACAATTTTGTTCATACGGATGGAGTACGGCACTTCATTAATTGGTTTAGTAGTGAATATTTAATAAATACGTAGTATTAAGTTTTAAAATGACTTTAAATACTGTATTCTTTCCTACAAAATTGTGCTAAAAGTTCAAACAACACACACTTCAAATCCGATGGAGTAATATTTTTTGTCAAGCATTCTTGAACCTAATAGTACTTGATCTGTAGGGCAGGGCTATATATTTTCAAGCTATATACAAACATCTTCTAACAATTAGCTTCCACTAAGATTCTATTTTATTTGATTTTAGATAAGTCCGCTGAGTACGGATGACAATTTCATCCGAATTCGATGGACACCCGAATAAATCGACCCGAAAAAACGGATGAAAACCCGAAAAAATATGGGTGAAATTCGGGTTTCGGGTGATGGATCGGGTCGGATTCGGGTGACAAGTTTCATCCACCCGATCCGATCACCCGAAACATAGGAGTATTTTTTATTTTTAAATTAAAAAATAAAAGTATAAAAGCAAATCCTAAACATGTCTGCTTCCCCTTTCTTCTCTGCAGCCGCTTCCTTCTCTTGTTCTCCCATTTGTTCTTCTCCAAGCCAATGTGCAACGCCTCCTCGCCGGCTCCTCTCAAGCACCACCTTATCGCCGGCTCGCCTAGTCGCCTCCTCGGTGTATCGCCTACTTGCCTCTGCGCCGGCTTGCCCCTCGCCGAGTCCTTTCAGCTTCTCCTATGGCCACTTGCCACCTCCACCCCTAATCCGTGAGTCGCTGCAACTTCTTATGAAGTTTATCTTATCATTTGCTTCATCTTTTTGTGCAGTAGTTTTGTGTGTAGTAGATTAGTGTAATTCATAAAACAATTAAGGTGGATTTGTGTAGTCCTTACAACCGTGAGTAGTTTGAATTGATTGTGTAGTAGTTGCAACTTCTTGTTATGTTATGTATTCGACAAATCTCTCCTTAGGCAGCAAATTTATCTATGAAACACATACTCCATTTACCACCTTGTGCTCAACCCAGTCCTTTTACCTTTACTCAGATATCCTTGATTCATGTCTCTCCATTGCTTGTTTGATCTTTAGACGACATGGGTATTGCCTCATTTGTCATTTTTGCTCAATTTCTGCTTTGTGGGTCTTTTACATGATAATAAGTACTTCATGATTTCTAATATATTTTTCTTTCTTTGTGGATTTACTTGGTTTGATTAATTACCGCCAGAGTGTGACAAGAAGATCAAGATTGGGATCAATGGTACTCTCCTCTTAATTTGGATCAAAAGCATCTACTTGATGCTTGGTGCAATTGAATTTGTACGAGTGTTTGACGTTTTTCGTGTGTACTTCAGGTTTGGAAGAATATGCCGTCTAGTTGCAAGATTGCTCTTCTGAGGTAAGATGTTGAACTCATTGTTAATGATCATTGAATTCTCACCCCATTCTTCTTCTACATTCTTTAATTTATTTTCTAAATCTTTATTGATTTCATACCTGTATAATAACTGACGGTCACGGATGTCTCACTTGGTTTTGTCTAGATTTACATGTTCAGCTATGATACTATACATGGACAATGGAAACATCACAATGTAAAGGTCGAGGATGAGAAAACCATTCCTTTTGGAGAGAAGCATGTTACTATCTTTGGATTTAGGTAAGCTGTTCGGAAGCAAATCTCAACAAAGTGTTATTTTATCTTGAACTTGTTGCTCTCTACAATTTATTAGGAACCCATAAGAGATTCCATGGGGCGAGGTTGGGGTTGAATACGTCGTTAAACCCATGTTGATATATTAGCTATAACATCATCTGCATAGAGTATTTCATCATATAGGTAGTGTGTTTTGAAACTTAATATAACTCAATGCCTCATCTATCTAAATGAGCATTAAGTTTTCATGAATTACATTGTAGACCCTTCAATATGGTGATTGGTGAAACATATTACTTTTAAATGTCTTCAGTTCATTCACATTGACATATTTTTCAATCTTCAAGACTAAGCTTTCCAGCTTGTGAAGAATGTGTAATATCATTACAAAATATAACATATTTTTAAGGAGTGCGTACTTCTATTGGGTTGGTTGTTGTAGTATAAGTTGTTTCTGCTTATTGAACCTTTATTTAAAACAAGTAATCTACTTCTTGATTTATCTTATTTTCTTATTTGTAGGGTACCTAAGATGATGTGGTGAACTGGTCACATGAAAATGGACTATGGAAACGGGCAAGGCATCCCTATGAGGCCCTATGGATCAAGGGAGGTGGGAAGTGCAACTTGGAACTCTATCCTGATTACATTCGCCACCTCTGCAGATTCGTCCAAGAAACGACAACCATCTAGAAACGATTCAAGAAGATCAATGAGAAGCTAAACTTCATTTAAAACTCGGGCCATGCCCTCGCACCACATGCTGGTGTTGTTGGTGTTGCAGTTGCTCAAGTTGTTTCAAATGTTTCAGTTGCACCTATGGGCATGTGGTTTTTGCTTGTAGTGTACCGTGTATACCGTGCATGAGACGTCTTAAATGTAACTTTTTTGTTATTTTATTGTGATTTAGCAATTATTATATTTAAATTTTATAAAAAGTTATAATAATAAAGTTCACCCGAAAATCACCCGACCCACCCGTTCACCCGTGGGTGATCGGGTGGATCGGGTTCGGTTGATGCCCCTCGGGTGTGGATCGGATCGGGTGACCGGATTTAAAAACCGGGTCGGGTGATGGATGTAGTCCACCCGTGCATCACCCGACCCATTGTCATCCCTACCGTTGAGGTTCTAACTGTTAAACCCTTATTAATTTCTAGCTAATATACCTTTTCCCATACCTTTTTTTCAAGCCAATATAGAGTGCGGTTCCGATGCGGAGCATTCTTCCCATGCGGACGTGCGGACATGCACTATAGGGCCTTATTTGTGCACTTTAGAGCCTTATTTGTGCACTTTTGTAAAAATTTTGAAAAATGCTTCGAAAACAATTTGTAAAAGAAATTTTTTTTTTGAAAAAGTGCACAAATAAGACATTAAAGTGCACAAATAAGGCCCTAAAGTGCATGCTCCGCACGTCCGCACGGAAAGAGTGTTCCGCATATGATCCAAACTCAGCCAATATATATGTATACATTCATGATTGACAAATAATTCCGGAATCGAACATATATGGTTATACCGATAATTTTAGAGAATCCAATACCAAATTAATAATTAGAGAAATAATGATGAGAAATGATTGATCGATTGAAAACAATTGAAGAGAGGATGAACGTTCAGACCCCAAAAAAATGAGAGGATGAACGAAATGAAGCGTACTCTTAGGTAGCCAAAATATACATTAAAAAAACTTTCTTCTAGCTAATACTCCGTATTATGAAAGTGGACATTCATCTACTTTACAACTAATTATAATTATTTTAGACACTAGTACGATTTTTACAGATCAAGATGACCCATTTTCCAACAAACAGGTTCCATTAATGGGGTCGTTTTATGGATGAAATTGAAGTTAGGAATGGATGTATCTAAACGTGACATTTGTGGATGGCAAAGGGTGCATATATGTGTCTGGGGTTGCATGCAATAGGGCACCAACTTACCTTATTATATTTATATAAATATTCTTTTAGCAAAAAATAGTTTAAGAGAGAACTTCGTGGCTAAGTGTCGTTGAATGTTTTCCTCTCATTGTAAGATCACATGGAGGCAAGGGAATTATGTATATAATGCAAATTGTCATGATCTAGGGCCAAAGTGAGATGGAATTTATCTTTCACAAATATTGGTGGAGAATTATTAAAAAAATCATATAATAGAGTTGTAATTCTTAGTTTTCATGTTCACAGATAAAATTAATTTTTTTTAATGAGTTGTGCATGTACGTGCGCATATGTATAAATACGCCTAATACATAAGTAAAATAAAATTCCATCTTAAAGCAATTGACAAGAAGAAGTAGTCGACCAACTTTACATACTTGCCATTGATATCCACTCATTTTCAATGTGGGTGAACTTTACGTTCCAACACGTCCCTGCAAGTGCACGGGTCTGGCCAAGTTGACACTTGGAAAAACGGGTATGGGTACGCATATCAATTTCTTTATAGTCAAATCCAATCAACCCAATTAACAAACCCATAACCAAATAAACGAACTCATAACTGAACTTGTTCTGATATCATATGAAAGTCTGTGTATCGATAAACTGAGGGTCGTGCATGTACATGTGCACATTTACATATAAGCCTATTATATAAGTCCAGTGAGGTTTCATCCTAAAATCAATTGACGATTAGAAGAGTAACACACTAATTAACCTTATACACTAGGCATTAATATCCACCCACTTTCGATATGTGATGGACTTTACATTCCAACACTTTTAACATTAGTTATGAAAGTTGTTTCAATGAGACTATTGAAGGTAGAACACATCAAGTAAGGTCCAAATATTTCTATTAAAACATCAATTCATATAGTTATCTAGGTATGATATACATCAATGAGCAGTCATGTTCCGATTGAGTTACAGAAAAAGGAAATTATAAGCATATATGAAAAGAGAAGAAAACAATCTTATCCATTAAATCTTTATTTATCGGTCACTATTTCTTCAATTTACCTAGAGTTTTTTTCCCAACTAATGGAGCTAGACTCATTGACGAGACTATTGATTGTAGAACACATCAATATGGGTTGTATCTATATATGGTTTATGGTGATTTAATTTTTTTTTGGAAAGGATTAGTTGTATTTCCAAGAGATTTACAAAAATTTTACAAAATAATGGGTATATATGCCTAGAGGGGTTACAAATGTGTTCAATGAGCCAAATCAAAATCCCCTAAAAGGAGTAGGAAAGAAGACTAGAGATAATCAACACACACAATGGAAGGCAACCACATTCAAACACATTATACTAGTACTCATCTAATTCCCAAATGCAGAACCCAAGAAGACTCAACTCGATTACCATACTTGAGTTTCCTTTTGAGATGAACTTTTACATCAACAATAACTTGGTAAGCAAATTCTATCGGGCTAGTATCACGATCCTCGAAGCATATTCTATTCCTATTTATCCAAATGTGGTAGATTAATGTGGTGAAGACAACCATTTGAATATTAAAGATGGGTCGCTCTTGGTGGGTGTTATTGTTGAACATTTCCAGCCAATGGCAAATACTGTGGGAGAACGTAGATACACCAACCCAAGACATAGAAGTACGCAACATAGTGTAGGAGAAAAAGCAGGAAAACCACATGTGTTTGGTAGACTCGATGTGTAAGGTGCAAAACGGGCAAGAGTCTTCAATTGTGATGCCAAGGCTGCTAAGGCGTCCTCTGGTAGGAGCTCAACCCTTCGCAGCAAGCCAAGTAATGAAGGAATGCCTAAGAATACAAGTAGATGTCCAAATCCCAGGAGCCCAGTTGGACTGATTGCCTTTAGACCGCCAATGATAGGCCCGCAAGTGCACGGTACTATCGAGTAGTATAAAAGATATCGAATCCAAGAGAGCACTCGTTGATCACCAACACAAATTAATAATCTAGATCAAACAAAAGATGTGGAGTTTTTGGTTTTGATTTTATAGAACTAACAAGAAATGTTAAGTCTAGAGCTAACTAAAACAATAAAAGGTAGATTTGAGTTACTTGAATGATGAAAAGCTAGGATTGGGGTTCACTACAAATGAGATCATGTAATGACAAGCAAATAAATCTCTAAGGTTGCAAGTAATGGTCTTCAATGGTCAAATGTCTTAATATATCAATTATTCTCTTTCAAGGTATAAGAAACTAGTCTAATCCTACTTAATTCATACTTTCGTGGTAATTAATGCAAGATTAGACTCATTAAGCAAAATGACAATTCACACAACTAGGAAAATAAGTCTACTTTCGTGATTCTAAAAATCATAGCTCAAATCTTGAGGTTCCAATGTCAAATATCACATTTCAATGCATATCCAACATTTAATACATGTAAAATTACTAGCTAGGCATTTTCAGAAACACTTGGTGTGCAAGATTTGAGTAGTAGACCAAAACTCATCCAACCAAAGAGAAAACTTCACTAAATTATCACATAGTCATCATTGGGCTACTTCCAATCCTTACATAACAAATAACCACTCATGATTTGCAAGAACATGTCATAAAGCATCAATCCAACCATCATAAACATGGGTATAATGATAAACAAAACAAGAAATAAAGAGAATGAACAAGATATACTTAGCATTCAACCAAATAAATAGAATGAGTAAGAAATACTTAACATTCAACTAAATCCTTGCATTTTCATTGAACCATGAGAGAAAAGATGGAACTTTGCCCCATTTCCAAGTCTTGAGCCACAAAGGAGCTCAACAACCCAAAATAGATCTAAAATCTACTAACAAACATAAACCCAATTACTAGTTTAAGTGGAATCTATGAGAATCTAGAGTTAATTCTAAGAGAGAAATGCAATTTAAGCTAACCCTAGAAATGGAGGCTAAAGTGGGAGAGAGAGCAACCTTTGGGTATTTATAGGTGCCCAAAAGGTATAGGTTATTAAAAGCAATGAAATCTTGAGAGTTACATGGGTCTGCCATTCGGCATGGGTTGACCATGTCAAAATCATAAAACAAAGTTTTGGTCTAGGCTTTTGGCGTGGCCATGCTGAGCAGCACTAGCACCTCATGTCATGTCCTATGAAGGCATTCTTGACATTTTTGGATGGAAATGAGTGCTCCACTTGCTTGTATGGCTTGTGAAACACTGTTTTTTCTTCATTGAATCTTCAATTTGGCATCCCTTTGGCTCTTCTTAGCTCCAACCATAGTCGTTTTGAATCCATTTGTCCTTGAATGAGCTCTAAAATTGCACCTATAAAACCAAAAGCAACAAGAGATTAGATATTCGCACAAACAAGCATAAATGACCTTAAAATGATCATGTAAGTGTACGATTTATGCACAAATGTGACGGTTAATATGGTCAAAAGGTGTTATAAACACGATGTCATCCAACAATCATAGAAAAACTGAGTTCTCTCCTTATTTGTCCTCAAATTCCAAGTGATATGCCAAGAAGACACTGGGTATTTCGCTTAGTGTTGAGGATGAGGTCTCTAGTGCGAAGGAGCATACGTCATGCTCCACTATGACTTTGTTTAGCATCAATGTCAAGAAGGTGACGTCTCTTTAAAAGGTTATAATTGGCCTACTTGACCCAGATGTTGTCATATCCCACATCAATATCATATATGTGCTTCACCATTTGTGCTCGATTTCAGGAAAGCACCTCCTTGAGGCCAGTCCTCCCTCTTCCTTTGGTCGAGTCTTCTCTTTCCATGGCACAAGGCAATGTCTTGATATGAGCAAACACTCCACAAGAAGCTTATCATAAGCTTGTTTAATTATTTGATGATTCTCTCTAGAAGCATGAAGACTTTAATCCAGTAGCTAATGACACCGCAAAGAATGGTTCGAATGAGTTCAATTCTCCCTACATAGGAGAGTGATTTGGCAGCCCATGAATCCACTTTATTTTCCTAATGTTGTTGAGGAATCCCAAATTATCATTAACTCGAATGATGCAAGAATGCAAAGGAACACCCAAGTAGAAGATAGGTAGAGACCCTCCATTCACACCCAGAATCTCGAGCAAGTAATTCTTAGTTGTGGGGTCAACACCAGCAATGAAGGCATTGGACTTCATGGGGTTTGCAATACAAGCCAGAAAGGACAGAGAAGCTATTTAGGGTGTCCTTCACAGCTTGGGTAGAGATAATATCACCTTTGCAGAAAAGGAAGATGTCGTCACCAAAGGCGATATGAATGAGCTTCATCCTCCCACATCTAGGATGGAAATGGAAATCGCGAGAGGCAGCCATATACAACAACATCATATTAAAGTACTCCATGGACAAGGCAAAAATGATAAGGGGCCATTGAATTAGCTTGTCGCAAACCTTTTGTACCATGGAAGAAATACTATGACATAAATGATAAGGGGATATTCGATCACCATTTAAGGGTTTGCTAGATTTTGTCTTGTGTCAAGCCATCGTCACGTCTAAAAGTGTACCGAACGAATCGAAATGAAATATATTAAACTAAAGCCATCTTAGAATGACAAATTCCATGTTGGACTCTGGTTCCTACATGCTCTTGCTTGCTAAATCACAAACCTAAGATTTACCACCGTAATGTAGATTCTCCATCGTAAAAAGGAGCGAACAAATGTGTCATTTATGTTTTCAATAATCAACTATTCATGGTGGGCTATCATTGGACTTTTTTGGAAGTCTTTGTATGAATCAAACTAGTATAGACATCGTGCTCTACACGGTTAAGCAATAAATATTTGTATTTTTTGTATATATGACTAACTCATAAAAAATATTAATAAGTTTTATAATTATTTCTTATTATCAACAAATAGTTTTATATGTGAACAATAACTAATAATAATAGTTTAATAAAAATGATAATGGGTAGTGGATAGAGCTGTCAAAAAGTGACCGAATTCGTTTTACCGACCTGACCGACCCGCTTTTGGATCCGACCCGATCTGACCGAAATTTTTGATAACCCGAAGTTATCGAACCCGAATTTACCGAGACCGAACCCGACCAACCCGAACCCGACCCGATTAACGAATAAATGTGGAATATTAATAAAATATAGCATAAAATATATATGATAAATGACAAATAAATAATAATAATATGCTTAATATCCTAAAAAAAGAACATTGTTGTACTTATATAATTTTTTATAATGTAGAAAATAATAAATTAATATAATAAAAATTAAATATAAATATAAAATATTATTTTGGTCTACTAATATCAATTACATTAAAATAATTAATAATATTATTATTATTTTAATTCATTTCAACTTATTTTGACATATTTAAATTAGTTTTTAACTATTTAATTTTATTTAAATAATGAATAAAATATTTAAAAAATGACGCTCTTGACCCGTTGGTTAACCTGAACCGTCCGCTGACCTGTAATGACCCGACCGGCTTGACCTGTTATTCGAAATGACCCGACCCATTCTCAACCCGAACCCGAAATAACTGAACCGAACCCGACTTGACCGACCCGATTGACAGTTCTAGTAGTGGACAACAATGTTATGTGAAAACATGAAAATATATATAATAATTTGAATGAAAGTTCGAGAAACGGAGGGGGTGAGGTAATTAGAAGTTAAAATATTATAGTTGAATGAAGAAAACTTTGCCTAATTGTTGTAAAACCTAAAAGAAACTGAGAGATGGTTAGAATCATGTGAAAGTTTTAGCAGTAGAAGGTGGACGGATGTGAGGTAGTGGGTAGTTGTAGGAAGTTTTTTTTACACATATCAATAGCAGAAAATGCCAAATGTCGTTGCTATAGAAAGCCACTTGGCTTAATGTTTAAAGAAGACAAGACTACGTAATTAATGTATTATGGAGATACAACAAGGATTCCCGCTTATAAATTTTAAGTTACAAAGATGTTACTTCTTTCGTTCAAATTTATTTATTTTTTAGAGTACAAAAATAATTACTCTAGGAAAGAGAATCTAGACTGAAATAATTAAATATGAAAGGTAAATTTAATAAATTTTCTCCAAACTGTTTTGAAATACAAATAGACATGAAGAAGTATGTGTTAACTAATTAAGCTGATAGGTTTTGAATAATCTAGGATTTGTTTAGTAAGGGTCATTTAAAACGGCTTTTTCACTTATATTGTATTTTTTAGATTAAAAGTTTTTTTAAAAAATTTTAAATTTGAACGGTATAGGAAATTGTGAAAGAAAAAAATATGTATTTTTTTTAATAAAATCTTCATCAACTTGGCCTAATAAGGCTCTATTGTTTTTTCGATCTCGTTTGCATAACCTAACATTGAATATTTGGACAAAGTTTCGAGTCATGAATGTACAAACACAATTGAACTCGTTATATAGTTATTCATTGTATTTGTACATGCATGGAGAGGGAGAGCATAACCAATAGAGCATATACTCCTTCCTTAACCCTAAACCTTAACTCTCACCTCTTTTCATGATTGTTATTCATTGTATCAATCTTGGTCCTCGAGAAGTCTTTTCCTAGACTTCATTTTCCAAAAATTATTTAAAAAATAAAAAGTCAAAATATTTGTATAGGTTTAAACAAAAAGGTCTGAAGCATTGCGTAAAACATGCCCCAAACCCCAAGGGTTAATTTGCACAAAAGCATCATAAATGTACTTCTATTTCGAGACAAGCTAATACCGTGTCCCCGACCCATTGTAATTCATCATTATATTATCATTTTTAACGAGTTTTAGACATCAGGGGCAGTTTATTAGTTAGGTGAGAACTGTGAATGCACAAAAAATGTTTTTGCGCGCGCTTGTGTTATCGGCGAACACAAATGTTCGCCATATTTGTACATGGATGTTCACCACAATATATAAGCGATTTTCACCACTTTACAACTAAAAATACAGAATTTGTTAGTGTTTCAATTTTCACCACATTTGTACATAGATGTTCACCAAAATATATGAACATTTAGGCATAAGGTGATAAACAATTGGGCATAGAAGTGGTGAACATCTATCCAAATAAGTGATGAACATCATGTTTACAGCGAAAAGTGATGAATGTATAAGAGAAAATAGATGAACATGCATGTATAAAAAAATGGTGAACAGCTAGGTAAAGATGTGGTGAACATTTGGGCATAAAAGTGATGAACATCAAAGGACAAAAATGATGAACATCGAAACTATATTCACGCGAAAAGTAATGACCATATAGAAGTAAAGCGATGAGCGTGCATGCTCAAAAAAGTGATGAACATCTAGGTACAAAAGTGATGAACATCAAGAATATGTTCACAACAAAAGGCGATGGACATATACAAGAAAAGCGATGAAAATATAAGAGAAAAGTGATGAACATATATGTATATAAACCAGATGAACATCAAGGTACACAAGTAGTGAATACCTAAGGACAAAAGTGATTGACATCGAAAATATGTTCACAGTGAGGTGCACACAAATTTTCCTAAAAAACGCGTATAATACTAGAAAAATTCGGTGACACCGAATATTTTTCTTTTTAATGAAAGTCTAATCTGGGTCCTTCTTTCTCTCAAATCCATCGCCCCAAAATAATTCTCATTTCTCTCCTAAATATTTTTTCTCATTTGATCTATTCTTTTTAGACCTTTCAAATTATAAAAAAATCAAGCTTCTTTTTTGGGTACTAGCCTTAACTTCAAACTATATACAATTAAACGCCTAAACATCGAAGAAAATGAGATATTTTGTTGTGAATGGCCGGTGATGCTACATTTTGATTAATGGTTTGTTAATACTGATTATTTAGTAGCATCAATGTTAATACCATATCGTGTGTCATTAAAAATTACAAAAAACCCGTCTTTAAAGTTGCTTAGTTTAGTGATTGCAACCTACTCCATGCATACTAGATGTCATTTCTTGCATCTTTGTAAGTTCATGCTATTTTTTCGCAATTGACTAAATCAGTGCCTTAATTTCTTGGTATATTCCCTTTTTAAATTTTTTATTCTTTTCATATATATAATTATTTAACCTATAAGGGGTTGGATCTGGTGAGAATGGGCGCTCACGTGTGAATGTGAGAACGATGAACATAAAGGCAAAAATGTATGCACACATAGAGGCAAACTAATGCATGTACATACAAGCAAAACATGATGGATATCGCCTCAATTTGCTCAGTATCATGATAGGCCTAGCCTTTGAAACGCTCGCCCAGTCGTTGGTTCGACCGTGCTCCAAATTAGGGCTTCAATGGATCCGAGAGACTTGTTTTTGGTGAGATCTTGGATCTGATGTTTGGGTTTATATTCTTGGAAATTTAAATGGTATAAGTGGACAAGGAACTTGTGGAAATGACTCACCACTCGTTCCTTGAACAAGATTAAACAATTCGAGATATGAAGCACGCAAAAGTTCTATCAAACGCTCGATAATCCGCGTGCCTAACAAAGTGGCAAAGAAGCAACTTAAATAGAAAAACAAAACCAAAAAGAAAAGACTCTTTGCACGCAGTGCATTGAAGCAGATGGAAAATCTTGGTGTGGCTAAAGTTATGGCCAACTTATCTTCTGAAATGATACCTTATTATATGCATAATATGCATGAGGGTCCATGTAATAAATCACTCTTCATTTAGAGAAGGATTACCGAGGCCAAACTCATGTGTGCGCGGTGGCCACAGACCGAATATGACATTAAGCAAAACCATTGTGCCAACTTGACATTCCATGGGCGCTCTTGTGTCCAATATACCTTGGTAGAGGTCAGCTTGAAGGCTCCGAGCTTGGGCTCGAGTGATTGAGCACAGAGGAGGGGCATCGCCAAGTGAGTGTCGTGAAACCCTAGCTTGTGCGTGTAGCTAGTGGCATTGGTTGCTTGGTTAGGCGTTTTAGCTCCGACTGCTGCCAGATTTGTGATCATGATCTGCATAGGATGTGGGATCCATATGATAGAAGAACGCTGAGATAAGTGATGGTTGCGCCGAGGCTTTGTCGTCAATGGTTGATGGGCGCGTGCGGTGCGGATGCGGGCATGGATGTTGTAGCGTTGAGGGCACCTTATGGTCGGCCATGGGCACGGTCACATCATCCTCTCATCCTTTGAAAATATTTATCCTCGAATATGTGTGCACTTCAGGAGAGAGTCCTAGAACGCATGAACCTACACAAAGCAACTTATAGAAATGAGGCACCAACAAATACTAAAAGAAAGAAAGAAAGAAATGTTAGAGCAAACCTTCCTATGTTTTTGATTAATGATAGTTCATGTCATAAACATGACATACTATGTAAAAATGTAATGTAATGAACAAGAAACATCTCATGCAACAAGAATTGAGAATGAGTATCTAGTCCTAATTGCAAAAGCTGATTTTAGCACTTGAGGTTCTCTATCCCTTGATATATTCTCATTCTCAAAGGGAAAAATAATAGGAAAAGTAGAGACAAGGGAAACTTCCCTAAGATGAGGCTTCCATAGGGAATCCTCCTTTTTAAGTTCCTCGAATGAAATTTGCAAAGGAGGTTTCGAGATGGCATCAACCCATGGAGTATCCATAACACTTAGGAAGCTAGGGGCAAGAGTTGGAGGTTCATGAGGCTTTAGTATTGTCCATTTTGAAATGGTAACGCAACGTCGAGGACTTGAAGACTTTGAGGAAAATGATGACAGTTCCAAAAACTCCTCCTCCCTTTCTTTTGGTTCTAGCTCCTTTTCCACAAGGGATAAGGGTGCAACGTAGAGCGCCCTTGGAAGAGAGGTCGTTATTATTGACCTAGATAGGAGTAGCAAGGGGGAAGCCTCTCTTAATGATCATCATAGTTGCCAATGGTACATTCACCACTAAGTTGTTGCACGAGCCTATCTTCTAGTGAGCGTATGAATTCAACTCGGGTGCACTCACACTCTGTGATACCCCGAAATTCTGTAAGGATTACTTTGGGAATTTTTGGAATTTTCCCGAACACCCGTTTAGTACGTCGGATTTAATTCAGAAAGTCGGAGACATTCTGTAATGTGCTCTGTATCTGTAATATTTTTCTTAGTGAAGAATTATACAGTTAAGGCCTGTTGGAAGTCTATACTCGTTCGTGTACGACTTTTGTTATCGCAAGTTAAGATTAATACCAAATCTCTACCCAATTGGTTATTGCCCAAGAGGGGCAAATGGATTAACCATGGGTTAATACCCAAGGGCACAATTGGAAGGCTTTTTGGCTCCCAACAAGCCTCATCTTTGCCTATAAATAGAGGGCATGGGTGAAGCTAGAAAGGGTGTGAAAAACTCCATTACGCTGTCCATTTCTCGTCTCTCAAAAATGCTCCCAAAGAAAAACGCTCTCTCTCTCGGAAAGCTCTCGTGGATCGTTGGAGGCTCGTTTAGTGTCGTTCTCGATGGCCAAAGGAGACTTGGAAGGCCCTTAGAAGCCTAGAAGCCAAGCAAGGCGAAAGGCGAACCAAATCGAGCATCGCGGGTAAGATTTCTCGTCCGTTTTTAAGTTTCTGTTCAGCGACGGCGACCGCCGCCAGGGAGACGGCGACCGCCGCCAGGAACGGCGACCGCCGTGTTGTGGACGGCGACCGCCGTGTTGGGGACGACGACCGCCGTGTTGTGGCCGGCGACCGCCGTGAAGCTCTTGGTGTCGCCGTGGAGGAAGCCGATGAGCGGCGCCCGCCGTGCTTGAGACGGCGACCGCCGTGATGGTGGCGGCGCCCGCCGCAATTGTTTGGTGGCCGGCCGTGAAGGGTTGTTGCCCGGGAGTTGTGCGTTGGCTTCTGAGACCTTCGATCGGGTCTCGTATCCTTCGATTTCTTTCGTCCTTTCGTATATTCGTACTATTCTTTGTCGAATCTAACCTAGGGTTCCTTTTTGGGTCGACTCGAATGTGTTTATGCTAGTGGAGCTATACGCGTGTCGAGCCCGGAATCCCGTTGTCTCTGCTTTGTTCCAGATCTGCGGACTAAGGCAAGTGGCGGTTCACTCTTGCTCATCGTTCCATATTTACATTAATTATCAGCTGTTTATCTGAGTAATTAATTTGGAATGATTATCTGTGTTTGTCTAGAAAAGGTTTTATAAACTGTTTTGGAAAATCATATAATAGGTTGTATATCTGCTAGAACGACGCTATTATCTGTGATCGCCTTCCGGGCATTTATGTGGATTAATAGGAAAACTAATCCAAGTAAGGATTAGTTGTTTCTATTATCTCTATGTTTAAGTCGTTTGCCTCGATGACTTTAATGTGAATAATTGATGTGTTAGACTGTTTAGTTAACACGAGTGTTCGTAGGAACGCTAATCCAAGTAAGGATTAGTCGTTTCTTTATAACTTAATGTGCGTAGGAACGCTAATCCAAGTAAGGATTAGTCGTTTCTTTATAATTTAATATTCGTGGGAACGCTAATCCAAGTAAGGATTTGTCGTTTCTTTAAATCATAATATTCCTCGGGGTTATTGCCGAATAATTTAAGGGTCATGACCTATGCTTCTTATCCACATGTAAGGATCTGAAGTGTTTTAAGCGCCTTGCTAGCGCCAGTGGATGAGCTTAATTACAGTCCTGTGTTTTAAGCACTTAGCTAGTGCATTGGGGTGGACGTAACTGTCACCCTGTAAAATAAATTGTAAGCGCTGTGGCAGTGCAAATCAGGGTGAACGTAAGATCACCCGGTGTCTTAATAACTTCCGTGTTCTCGGAATATTCTTAAAAGCCTCAACACTGTGTGCGTGTGTTGTAATTTAATAAGATAAGTGCAGTTAAACACATAATTAAACTGTAAGCGCTGTATAGTGCAATCAGGGTGAACGTAAGGTCACCCGGTGTGATAATAATCGCCGTTGTTTCTCGGCATAATAAAGTTAAGTCCCGCGTGTGGGTTGTGCGTGTTTTAATTTGGGTTGACATGATTATCACCCTGAGATTTAAGCTGTGTGCCGCTCTTAATAACATTAATGTGTTTCAGTAATGTGTGTTTTGTAATTAAATAAGATATGTGCCCGAGTGCACATGATTAATAAACATTTGGCGAGTAGTGCAGCTAAGTCATAGTGCAGCTAGGAAAGCTCGTCTCGACTTGAATGTAGTACGTTCTCTTTCCAATCTGGATTCGCTGTATGCGATGAGGTTGGTCGTGAACCGAAGCATCTCAGTCAACTTTTAAATCATTGTTGTTTGATTCTGTTAAACATTCCAGATTTGTCATTTTTCCTTAAAGACTCAATCTCTTGGAGTCTCTTTTCGAGTCGATTTCTGTGAAGATGAGGTCTTCCAGAATCTTCTCTCATGCATACCTTTGTTGTTATTCCGTGAAAGTTCCGGGTTATGTATCGTCCCTTCAGTTATTATTCGAGGGACAATGATAGTAAACGGTTTCGATCACTCGAACCACTCTGCTTTTTACCCTTGCTAGTCTATTTAAGTAGACTAACCCACGAACTTTGTTCTCCGCATGTGGGCTGGTGTCATCCGTTCGATTCGGCACATCAGATGGAGTGTAGATGAGAAGACTAGAAGGACTATGGAGTCGACGGTGGTTTTTCCGACGTTTTTAATAATTTCTTTAATCAGGTTGAGATCCTTGGGCAGGTGATCATTACGATCACAACCCTTTTTGTAATATCTTTTAAAAGTTTTCTGATGTGCCTTGTTTAAGATTTCCGTTGTAATTTATTTAAACTCTGTGTTTGTCCTATTCGGGATTGGGATGTAATCCTGGGACTCGTGTTTTATATGATTAAGGTTATCATTTTGTATCATTGTATTTCATGATTTGTATTTAAACGGTAAAGCCTTGGGTGATCTCGGTAAGGAACACTAGGGTCACTGGCGGTAATACCTTTCCAAAAGGGTTAAGTTTTGGGGGTGTTACAGAGCACAATTGGTATCCACTCCTTGCGAGGAGAGGATAAAGGGTGGAGGTCTCGTGTTCGAGACTCACCAACAACCTCTTGGCTAATGGCTTCCATTTAATTTGGAGTAGCCCCCAAGGATGAGTTGGGGTACATGGGCTGCGGCTCATGGAGTGTCTCATGTTGGGCTAAGCCCGTGGCTTGAGCACTCACATAAAAGTATACTTTTTTGTAACATCCTAGGCCAAGCTACCCCAGCCACCAAGCCGCCCAGCCACCCAACGGTGCCGGCGCCGGTACTGGTGCCGCCTGGATGTCCAAGGGCATGCAGCCCACACACCCAACCCTTCCCCCATTTAAATGGGTAGGTTGTTGCCGCGGAGGTTCGAACTCCCGACCTTTAGATACAAGGGCATTATCTTGCCACTTATATCACCAATTGTGCTGCAGCACAATTGGTGATATAAGTGGCAAGGTAATGCCCTTGTATCTAAAGGTCGGGAGTTCGAACCTCCGCGGCAACAACCTACCCATTTAAATTGGGGAAGGGTTGTGTGTGTGGGCTGCATGCCCTTGGACATCCAAGCGGCACCAGTACCGGCGCCGGCACCGTTGGGTGGCTGGGCGGCTTGGTGGCTAGGGTAGCTTGGCCTAGCATGTTACACACTCCTCGCTCATTGCATCCTGTTTCCGCTCACATTACTCTATAAACATTTTTTTGAAGGATCGCCATGGTAAGGGGTCACCTTCAGCTTGGCTTGATGCCACTTCCTTGCCATGACCTTCTCGCATCGATCACCTAAGCGAGACAAACAAGACAAAAGCCGAGAACATACCAAATACCTCGCAACAAAGAGGTTAGAAACAAAGTGGTATCTTCATAAAAACATGTAATCCCAAACGTGAAAATATGGATCCAATTTTAGAAATGTAATGCTCAAGCAAATTTTTAGGCTAATGGAGGGCTTATGTGTTTGGGGAGAAGAGATGCACCAAAGTTAAAACAAATCATGCAACCCAAGTCTAAGATATAACCAAGAAAAAGGTCACCTTAGGTTTGACACAAGTGCACACTAAAAATTCATCCAAATATAAAAGATATCACATAACGATTAGGCCATGCTCGACTTCTTTTTCTCGTTGATTTCGAATTTTTCTAAGCTCAACTTCTTTTTTCTTTTACTTTCATCGAGTCCAAATTTTTTTAAGCTCAACTTCTCTTTTTTGTCGAGTCCAAATTTTTCTATTCAATTTTAGCCAACAAAGTTTGAATTAAGGACAACTTACGTTAACAAGAGCACTTAGGAAAATTTTTGGAACAAGATACAACCAAGCATACCTCCATATAAAAATATATATAATAGACTTAGAGTTCCATGAAATAATATTGATTAAAACGAAATTATGAAAAAGTTATGGTCGCTTTAGGTTATGGAAATCCGAGAAATCACAAGCAACTAATGAAGGCAATTTAATGAAGTGAGTTTTAACTAGTTGCATTAACTCTCGGGAATTAATTCTTTGCAGGTTTAGGAACTCTAAAGGTTGTATTCAACCTAGATTCAATTGGTTAAGAATAAGGTCCAAAATACGCACCAAAAAGGCCAGAAAAATCAAGGCTAACAAAGCATGCAATCGAGCACAACAAACTAAAAAAGGATGCAAGTTCTTACACCTTTGATTTAAGGAACTTACCTTGAAGTTTACTCTGATACCACTTGATGGATCTCGCCTCAATTATCTCAGTATCAAGGTAGGTCCGGCCTTTGAATCGCTCGTCAAGTGGTTGGTTCGATTGTGCTCCAAATTAGGGTTTTGGCGGATCTGAGAGACTTGTTTTTAAGGAGGATATTGGATCCGAATTTTGGGGTTTATTTTCTAGAAATATAAATGGGAAAAGTGGACAAGGTACTTGTGGATATGACTCACCACTCGTGCCATGAAAAAGATCAAATAATTCGAGATATGACGCACTCAAAAGGTTCGATCAAATGCTCGATATTACTCAAGATCAAACAACAAAAAGTATGAAGATTCTCTTGAAGCAAAAGACTCAGTTTTGACTGTTTTTAGATGATATTCCACGTGCCTAACAAAGTGACAAAGAAGAAACTTAAATAGCAAAGCAAAACCGAAAAGAAAATACTCTTTGCATGGAGTGCATTGAAGCCGATGGAAACTATTGGTGTGGTTGGAGTATGGTCAACTTATCATCTGAAATCACACCTTATAATATGCATAATATGCTTGAGAGTCCATGTAATAAATCACTCATTATTTGGATAAGGATCGCATGGGCCAAAGTTGTGTGTGCGGCGGCCACAGATTGATGATGGCTTAAAGCAAAACCCCGAGCCAACTTGACATTCCATGGGTGATATTGTGTCCAATATTCCTTGGTGGAGGTAAGATTCAAGGCGCCTAGATGCCAAACTTGGTGATCATGATCCTCATGCGAGTGAGTGTGGCGAAACATAAGAGGGGCATCCACGAGTGAGTGTGGGGAAACCCTTGTTTTTGCGCATGTAGCCAATGACATGGCTAGGCGTTTTGGCTGCGACTGATGCCAAACTTGGTGATCATGATCCTCATACGATGCATGACACAAATGATAGAACAAAGCCGAGAAAAGTGATGGTCCCGCCAAGGCTTTGTCATTTATGGTTTATGGGCGTGCACAGCGTGGACGCGGGCATGAATGATGGAGCGTTGAGGACATCTTATGATTGACCATGGGCAAGGTCACATTAAAAATTTATGTACTTTTAAAACTCATGTACTTATAAAGCAAAAATTATGAACTTCACAAAGTCACTCATATAGTAAAAAAAATGTATGCACATACATGAAAAAACACTGTGCACATCCTAAAGTGCACAAGTTTTTGTCTATATGTGTATGACTTTCTAAAGTGCACAAGTTTTTGTTTGTATATGCATATTGGCATTTCGCACTTAGGCACCTATTCGCACATGATACTTTTCCAACCTATAATACAAGATCAATTGTGCTATTAATAAGATAAGTTTTAGGTTTGGCATATACATATAGTAGTTGGTTTCGATGCGGACAAATTTTAGCGTGCGAACATGCGGACAAGTTAAAAAACAAAAAAAGGCATGGCTGAATTATATCTGTATAATTCGCATATTAAATTTTATGGGCGAAAAATAACTCATGTGCACCAAGTTGTACGAGTTTGTACACCAAAGTCTGTTGAAAAGTGTACCAAAATATGTGAAGTTGTGCACCGGAAATTTATTGAGTAGTGCACTTGCATTTTTTCCTAAGTACAATAGCAGTGCACAATGTTTGTACACCAAGTTGTACGAGTTTGCGCACCCATGTTTGTTCAAAAGTGCACCAGAATATGTGAAGTTGTGCACTTGTTTTTTTCTAAGTACAATAGCAATGCACAATGTTTGTGCATCAAGTTGTACAAGTTTGTGCATCAAAGTCTGTTGAAATGTGCACCATAATATGTTAAATTGTGCACCCGATTTTTATTGAGTATTGCACTTGTAGTTTTTTAAATACAACGGAGTACACAAATACATGAACCTTCTCAGTGCACAAACACATGAATTGAGGTGCACAATTACTTGTAACGTGGTGCACATTTATTTATGACATGGTACACTTGTATTTTATTTAATAGTGCACTTGTATTTTATTTAAATGGTGAACAATTATTTTCAACATGATGCACAAGTATTCATAACATGGTGCACATCGAAAGTGGTGCACAAGCTAGAGCACTGATCGGTCAAGGGCCGGTCAACAGCTGGTCAACATCGGTCAATGGCCGGTCAACAGTGATCAACGATAGAGTTGAGGTGGGTCAATGAGGGAGACCACTTGTGCATAATCGTGCACCCAAATATATGTGCATTAGATTGCAAGTGCATTGTGCACTTCCTTCCTTGTGCACCTTGTTACACAGACTTGTGCATCAGTTCGCATTTTATGAGAAGTCCTTTTTTAATAATAGTTCTCACCATATCTGCGTCCTATACATATATATATATAGGAAACACATCTGGTGAGAATGCGTTTTTAGGTGAGAATGATGAGAATGAATTCTCACCATCAGACTCGCAGCCCGCTTTCTATGTTTTTACAAATGAGCCTAACAATATAGGAGTTAAAATTTTACATGGACCATGTATATTTAACTAAATAAAGTTAGTGCATTTGGTACATGCATGGGAAGGGAATTGCATCCACCTGGGTTCGAATCCCCCGACTATCTAAGTGATTTCAAATGTGCACTAATCATGATTTTAACCCAAATATATTTAAATGTTTTGTATTAATATGATTGAATTTGTGTTTGTATTTTCATAAATTTATAAGTGATCTTCAAATATAAGGTACGAAAATTTGCAAGGAAAACATGTATGTTTGATAATTAGATTTGTTTTCATACATTCATATTAACTAAATTGATATTCATATGAATTGAATTAGTATTTTTGGAATTCTGAATGATATTCATTGAGTTACATTTGATATTCATGCATATGTTGTCATGCACAGAGTTGCGACTGGTGTGTTATACGTTGGTAAGATCATTTGAAAATATTGATAAAACATGAAAGAATATCCAATAACGTAAGAATGAAGTCATATATATAAGAGGTGCAACAAGTATGCAAGACATACGTTGTGAAATGCAAGAAAAACTTGTATGTTTGAAAATAAGATTCGTGTTTCATACATTCACAAAACCTAAATTGATACTCATATAAATTGAATTAGTATTCATGAATTTCTGAACAATATTCATTGAGTTACATTTGATATTAATGCAAACGTCGTGGACATAGTTGCGATTGTGGTGTTAAACACTGGTAGGATCTTTGAAAATATTTATAAAACATGAAAGAATATTCAATCATGTACTTTAAGGAGATATGCTTAAATCTAGTTTTACAATACTTTACACCTTAACCTAGGTATGTCTTCACATGGCATATGCATATACCCCACAATTAACCTTGTTTTTATTGTCACGCCACTTCATGTTTAGAATTCCAAGCTCCTTGTTGGCAAACCACTGAACCTTGCGCCTAGATTCCTGGATATCATCAAAGTGTACATGAATATCAAGAACAAATTCGTGAATATTGATATATAAGGATATGACAGAGAACAAAACTCTACATGTTATGTGTATTCTTGAACATTACTATATACTTGTATGAATATCAGCAAAATAACACATAAATATCAAAAACCCCATACACACTAAACCCTAAACCTATAAACCCTAAACCAATAAACCATAACCCTAAACCAATAAATGATAAACCCTAAACCAAAAACCCCTAGACCCTAAACCCTATAATCCTAAACCCTAAACCATTGATCTTAATTCCATATACACTAAACCCTAAACCTAAACAAATACACCAAAATTGATCGAACATGAATATTAAAAGCATTTGTATGAATATTATATCAAACAATTTGAATATCAATTATAAACAATAAAAACACCACCAACAAACACCAAAATTGATCCAACATGAATATCAACAACATTATAGTGAATATCATAACATAAACTTTGAATATCAACTACTCAGAGCATTAAACTTACATCCAATATGAATATCAAAAGCATTTGTATAAATATCACATTAAACAATTTGAATATCAATTGCGAACAGTACAAACAACACCAATAAAACACCAAAACTGATCCAACATGAATATCAAAAGCATTATAATGAATATCACATAATAAAATTTTAATATCAATTACCTAAAGCTCAAATAACACAAACAAAACATCAAGCTACTCCAACATGAATATCAATACGATTAACATGAATATCACACATCACAATGTATACATCCCAAAATTGTTTTATTATGCATAAATGAAGGAAATATACGAAAGAATATAGCAATTCTTGTTCCGTTAAAAGAATCATTGAGCGTCAAACACAATGGCGATAACAAATCTGATCTTATGCATTTCTCATCCAAAACATTAGGAAGACGCAAGACATATATTGTTTTAACCCAAGAAAAACTTAGCAATCTCCAAAATCGATCAATAGCGTAAGATTTAATCTACAGAATGTGAAAGACGGATTCGTAATTCGAACCTGGATTTGAATATATGAATTCTAAATCAAATAATGATAAGAATTGATAGAGATGGATAGAAAAAAATCTTATCAGAAGATGGATTACAAAGTTCTCAGACTGAGCAATCGTTCGATTGGAAGAATGGATCTGGATGCTGCCTACATGACGGTCTGAACCCATATGACAGTGTGGTTGAGCTTCACGTACGACTTTAATGGAATTTGAAGGAAGCTTCAATGGCGGTTGAAGAATGCTTTGGTGAGGAGAGTGGGAGGAGCAAATCAGATTTCAATCGTCTAGTGTGAATTTGGAAAGTGAGTAAAAAGTATCCCTAATAATCCGCTTGGAGAGATGAATCTTGTGTGTGCAAACCAGCGTATAACCTATGCACCCCTGTTGGATAAATCTAGTCTGTTGATATCACCCTCATCTAATGGATTTAATTTGTCCACTCGTTTTACCCTAACCTATGGTCTCATTAGAGCATAAATCTATATATTAATCGCTCAAAAAAGACATATATTTATACCCTATTATAATAAAAGAGAAGTGTGAACTAAGCAAAACATACATAATCTACTATAAATATACTAAACTAGAACCTAACTGCGCCACATGACACCCCCTAAATTTGTACAATCCATTCTAGTGTGGTGGAATTATGTTCAACAGTCCAAGGACTCCAATTTCTTGGATTTACTTCCCGTCTTCTCTCTTTACTTATACTTATCATTTTCATTGCTTTCAAAAAAGTCTTTTGCCTCAGTACATAAAGTACTAAACTAACCTATTTTCTTATTTTCTTAATGGAGCCTTTTTTCGAAACGGACATAGAGGACACGTAAAACAATCACATGTCATTTTCTTTTTTTTCACCTTTTTATATAAAAAAACTTCTATCCTAAATCTAGCACTAATACTTTCATAATTTAAATACAAATCAACCACAAAGATTACAAATCAATCACAAAAATTACAAATCAATCACAAAAGATTACAAATCCAAAACTTCCATAACACTAATTAACTCAGAATTGGACTGGTCTTCTCTCACCAAAAATAACGTAAACTCCATGTGAGTATTGTTCAAAAGGACTATCCAGAACGCCGGACTTGTCGTTGACTGTCTTCGCCTCTTTCAAAGCTCAGCCGCAATCGCTACGTTAGCGTCGATCTTTTTTCCATCCTTGGCCGATCTCCCTTTATCGCCACATGCACGCCATCTACACGCCATCACCGGTGAGCGCCGATCTTCACACTTCACATCTCCTGCCATGTCATTTTCTTGGAATCCATTGTTCATCGCGGCGTTTGTCTCAGTTTTGGACATTTTAATTGACAAAAAAACTCCCATAAAGTAGAAGTAGCCATTAGCCGGAACACAACAGTTTAGATATTTGTGCATTTTCTAAAAGCGAGACTAGTTGAAGATCATATACTAAAAAATCTTAACAACAAAGATTAATGGTCAATTAAAAATTAAATAGCAGTTATAGAAAATCGAGGTGAGCATTGAGGTAACTAATTGCTACATATTTTTTTATATATGATTGTAAACTAAATAAAAGTTATAGAAAATTAAAGATCGTGAATTTTAGCTATAACTATTTTTCTAGAAAAATAATTAAAAAATATTCTATATGAGATTCTTAATACAATATTTAAAACTAATTTAGGATATCATATTTATTTTTCTTTTTTCTTTCAATTTAGTAATTCTCCATTTTAGCTTATGGTTCTTAATTAACCTGAATATTTTTTGGTCATAACGACTTTCTGTAAAAAAAATAGAGTAGCCAAAACATATCTGATAAAATTAAAGATTAAGAAACATGATATCTATAGTGAATACTTCATAAATAAACTAAAATCCATATCAAAATCTATTCATTTTTTAAATTAATATTTATTTATCAGCACAATATCCAAATCAAAATTGATTTATTAGATTTCATTTTTTTTCTAGATTTAAAATTCAATCTAATAATAAATATATCATCTAAATAATTTTATATATATACTAATATAATTTAGATATTACTTTAATTAATACTGTTCAAATATCTCAAAAATAGTAGATATTTAATTTTTGTGGAACAACACTATTTCAAAATTAATTTAAATAGTTGTAAGGGACTATGTATTATCATATCTTTTAACTAATTTGTCACACCTTTATATTTTTAAATTTAAAAGGTTTCCCGTTTATGTGATTGATTTGAATCCTTAATGCTTGATCTACTATATAATACCAAAGTAAAACCTAACTAAGTCCACTTGTCGTTTTCATATTGCGCTACGTCGTTTATTGTCACGTGTCTAATCCACATCGTGCCAAATCACTAAATTATATTTTCTCCCTATTATTATTATATACAATATTTTTGATATGATCCTTATTTCCTTTTCAACATATAGAGTATTCATATTTGATCCTGATTTTCATATTAGATAGAATATATTAGGTGGTTTTCGAATATTCTCTTTTGATTTTTCCATTTAATTAATCACTTTGTATTCAAATATCCTTTTAATTTATTTGGACATTATGACTTGATTCGAAATGTTATGTATGTACAAAATCATATTGATCTTTGTTAATTGATTACTAGTAAAGATTTCTTTATATTATCATACTTATCTTAGTTTTATTTATATTGTCACTAATTAGATTTTTTTTAATCTTTTTTTTTAAATGTGAAATCGATATATTATTAATACCCGTGCACAATAAGGAAACTAAGTTAGTTATTTACATAACCCTACTTAAGTATTTTTCTAGAGCAATATAAATGTAATAACTGAAAATGGAGCTAGTCATATGCAAAGTAAAAATATAAAAATATATTCAAATGGTTTTTGTCTGAGTAGTAAAAAATGGAAGAGAAAGAACACATGTGATCACATGAATGTTGGAAGTTCGGTGCAACTATTAGCAGTACAGTTCACCTCTCTAAAAATGTGTCTAAGCCGAACCTCCTGGAAAGAATGAATGTCGACTAGGATATCAGCCACAATCATTTTAATTTCCCAGGGACAATCCTAGATGCCTTTGATCGAGTTAATAAGGCAGAGATTGTCACCTTCAATTTGAAGATTAGTTAAGTTTTTTGATTTTGCATATTTAATGTTGTGTTTTAGGGCAAGGGCTTCTGTCATGAGAATACTGTTAAATCCACAGAGTTTGTTGTCCATATGGATAACTTCTGCTTTGTCATTTTTAATGATGAAACCAATACCGGCTTCACCCGTATTTTGGTTCCATCAAAGTTGATTTTATAGAACTTTTGGTCTGGATTTTCCCATTTCAACAATCTTGTTTTTCTAGTTTGAGATGGCTTTGGTTTTTTACTAAAGTCATCACCCAGCTCAGTTCTTTTTGTTTTATCCCAATTATTAATTAGGGTGAAAATGTATTGTTTTAGGTCCTTAATTTTGTCATTTGGGTTTGTGTTAAAAATGAGTTGGTTTCTATTAATCCAAACGCCCCACCAGATAGTAGAGAGACAGATGAATTCTTTTTTTGGTAAGAAGGGATTGTAATTCATAAAGAATATCCTTTGGTTTTTTGTTGTTTACATCTAAGTTTGTCACTATGTTTCTGATAGTCATACTTTGGTTTTTGATTTTCTTAATAGTAATAAGGCATTTAGTTAGAAGATGAGTTAAATCTTCAAAAGGGTTATTACAGGAATCACAAGCTAGTGGAATGGGGATGTGATTTTGGTATAGTTTGGATTTTGTAGGTGGTCATCATGGAAAATTTTCCAGAGAAAGTTCTTGACTTTTGGGAAAGTATCCATTTTCCAAATCCATGATAGGTTATTGTTGTTTGGAGATTAATTCAAAAGCCGATTTAGTAGAGAACCAACCATTTTTGTTTGGAGTCCAGTATAATCTATCTGGAATTGGGTGTTGGGGGATTGGAATATCAATAATATTTTGTACAGTTTGATTGTTGAGATACTCTTCAAGTTTTGTTTTGTTCCAAGTACGATCATTGTTTATGAAATCACACACTTTTAATGAATGTGTAACTGTAGTTTGAGGAAGAATGTTGTTTATGAGTTTGACGTTTGGTAACCAATTATCAGTCCAAAAATGGATGGTTTTCCCATCACCCACTAGCCATTGAAGGCCATTTTAAAAATTTGGTCTAAGCTTTAAAACTTGGGACCATTTCCAAGAAAGGTTCCCTTTTTTCCTGTATTGGAGAATGTTAACATCTTTAAGATATTTTTCAGTTATGACTTTAACCCAAATGTTGTTAGGATCAACGAGAATTTTCCATAAGAGTTTCATTTGTAATGTCTTGTTCATGTCATGTATCTTTCTGATACCATTGCCTCCATTGTCCTTGTTTCTACAGATTTTGTCCCATCCTATTAAGGGTTTATATGAAGTGTCTTTGTTCCAAAAGAAAGTTATGTTGATGGTTTCAAGTTCTTTGTGTATATAAGACGGTAGCATAAAACTTTGCATAATAAAATTAGGTTTTGCAGCCAGATTAGACTTTATTAGGGTACTCTTTCCTTCTTGTGAAAGAGAGTTTGCTTTCCATTTTGTTAGTTGATTATAAGTAGATGTAATTGTTTCTTTGAATGTGTCATGGTTAATTTTCCCATTAATAATAGGGCATCCGACGTACTTTTCTAGTGAAGTAGAATTTGGGATATTAAGAACCGATTGAATCAATTTTTTTGTAGAATTAGTTGTATTGTTGTTGTTTGGAAGGCCGATTTATGGTAGAACACATTGACCAGAGATAGAGCAATATTCTTCAATGATATTTTTAATTTTGGAGCAAGCAATTTTATTTGCTTTTGCAAAGATAAGAATATCATCTGCAAAGGCAAGGAATGGAATATTAGTTCCTCTTCTGGTAATCTTGAAACCAATTTAGTTGGTGATTTGGTTACTTTCCATTTGAAGTTTTCTAGCCAGGATTTCTGCTCCTAAAATGAATAGAAAGGGTGATAAAGGGTCGCTTTGGCGTAGTCCTCTTTTCGGGAAAAAGACATTTGTTGGGCCATTATTGACTAGGACTGAGAAGGTCACAGTTTCAATACATTCTTTTATCTAGCCGGTGAATTTGGCTACGAAACCAAAATTTTCTAAGATTTTGAGAATGAACTCCCATTCTATTTTGTCGTAGGCTTTTTCCCTGTCAAGTTTAATCGCAACCCAGCCTTCTTTGCCTTTTTTAGATCTATAGGAGTGGAAAATTTCATGTGCAATTAGCACATTATCTTGGATAGCTTTGTCAGCAACAAAAGCTCCCTGTAAAGGATGAATAGGTTTATTTAGAATGGGTTTCATTCTTTTAGTCATGACTTTTGAAATTACTTTATAAATAGTAGAACAGAGACTGATGGGTCTATAATGGTTAGTGGAATTTGGGTTATCACATTTGGGAATAAGGGTGATAAAGGTGTGGTTAATTATTTTAATAGTTTCCCAGAATGAAAAAAAGCTTTTAACAACTTTGATCACAGTTGGTCCTACAATATGCCAGTATTTTTTGTAAAAAAAGGCAGACATACCATCAGGCCCAGGGGATTTATTGATGCCAATAGAAAAAACAACATTTTTTATTTCCTCGTTAGTAGCAGGTTTTGTCAAGTTATCATTATCCTGACTTGTAATTTCATTATTAATATTTTTGAGATAATCTGTGAGAGTATGGTGATTTATGTTGCTTTTTTTAAATCTCTTTTCAAAGTCAGTTCGAATTTCCCGACGGATGTTTTCATGACCAATAATGATGGTACCCTCATTGGTACGAATTTCTCAAATAATTTTCCTATTTTCCTACTGTGTCTCCCGGTAGCAACTCGGTGAAAATAGTTTAAGTTGGTATCAATTGATTTGATATGTTTTATTTTAGCTCGTTGGCTACAGAATTTTACATGAAATGACAAGAGTTTTTCTTTTTTGGATATTAATCTGTTTTGTTTAAGAACCAAATTTATGTTGGGATTAGTTATGATGTCCTTTTGGATTATTGTTAAAGTATCTTCAACTTCTTTAAGTTGTTTAAAAATATTTCCAAAAGTAGTTTTGTTCTAGTGTGTTGCACTGATTTTAAGCGCATATGTTTTCCTTGTGAGATTGAACATATGCGAACCTTGGGTATTTATCCGCCAAGCTTGTTTGACAATATTTTCAAAATCTTTTCTATAGGTCCATATTTTTTCAAATTTGAAAGGTTGAGCTTTGATAATTGTGAGGTTATTCTCTAGTTCAACAGAGATAGGGCAATGATCCGAAGAGGTAAACGCATGGTTTCTAGTAAAAATACCCGGGAACCATTGCAGAATTTGGTTATGAATTAGGGTTCTATCTCGTTTGGAATATATATTTTCAATCTCCGTTCTATTTTTTCTCCATGTGAAATCACCCCCTTGTGTTGGGATATCTATTAAGTCACAATTGTTTTTAAAATTGTGAAGTCTTTGTAATCTTGAGATGGGGATACGAATCCCTCCAATTGTTTCCGAGTTATCTTAGATCTCATTAAGATCTCTAATTAAGTGGCATAGTAAGTGTGTTTGTAGGATAAAATTTGTTAATGTAAACCAGAAGAGTTCCTTTTCATTATCTTTAGGAGGAGCATGAGCGAAAATAAGCATAAAGCAAATATCCTTGTCAAGGACTTTGTATTTAATAGCAATGAATCGGTTATCGATGTGGATAAGATCACAAATTTCATTTTGCAATTCATAGGATTTCCACATTACACATATGCCGCCAGAGAAACCAGTAGCAGGTGAGTAATGGAAATTATCAAAGCCAGCCTTTCTCCAAAGCAGTTGGTTGGGTTCTTTGTCTGTCTTAGTCTCTACTAAAGCCATGAGTTGGATTTTTTTCGATTTTACAGAAGGATTCTACATCAGTCCAGATGTTTTCTGACCGATACCTCTCCAATTCCAAAGGCTTATCTTCATAGAAAACCAAATGGAAATTTTGCAAGTATTTTTGTTCTTGCTGGGATTAAATAGAGATAGTATGTGTTATCGTTGTTACAAATGTTGTTATAGTCTAGAACAAACAAATGGTCGAAATAGAAGATCTGTAGGATAGAAAGCTAAATACAAATATTAGGGACTTGCTCCTTTGATAGGTAATTGTAAGGGGTGACCCTTATGATCCTGATAACAGCACTTTTGTTTTCCAAGAGTTTGTTCGCAAAATTTGGATTAAGAGAGAGTCGAATTAAGATCAGCAAAGGGCCATATTTGGGCCATAGCCACCAGTTCCTAAAAGCTTGGCGATGAGATGACATATAATGATCTTGAGACCTGCATATAAAGGGTATGGAGATCATTTGGATGTTAATTTTAGTAGATAATAGAAAAGTAAAGTCTAGGGAGAAAGTCCTATGAAGGCAGCCGGCAATATTTGGGGTATTTAGAGTACTTAAAATTCCACAAAAAACCTGACGAGAATAGTAAGACGGGTATATGATAATTCCAGTGGTAGAGATGCTAAAGAGAATGCAAAAGAGAGGGAAGTCATACATTACAGTAAAGCACCATTCTGAATACTTGTGAAGCTTAATTTTGTAAGAGTTGTTTTGCATAGCATAGAAGCATTTTGAGTGCATGTAAGCATTGCTAACAGTAGTCAGGAAGATCCCTGTAGATTGTTCAAATGTAGCAACAAAGTTAGTGTTGATAACAACTTTAGGGTTGGAAAAAGGGGCTGCTTGTGAAGCAGAGTTTGGGTTGGGTTCAGAGCAAAGAACCACTGAGTAAGGAACAATACCTTTATCTTTAGACATCGGAGAAAGGCACACAAACACAGAGGGGTAGATGATCATAGCAGGATAGAGCAGCACAGGATACACAGAGTCACAGGGAGGTTTAGAGATATCCACACAAACAACATAGCAAAGGCCTCCGGAGATCACAGTGTTTAAAGTTTTTTGAAAGTGGAAACGAGAGTTAATCATGCAAAAACAAACGCATGAGTTCTCATATTTATAATGAAGATAGTAAATCCAATCAAGAGAGAATTTGTAGAGAAGATAGTAGGATGGACTACACCTGAATTTCAGGGGATGCTTCAACAGATAGAGCCAGGAAGGTTTCTGAAGCCAACACCACCAATTCGTCCAGTTTCTCCAGAGCCACCAGTAGCGCAGAGAAGACAGAACACTAGTCGTCGTAGGTGGGAAGATCATCTTGCTTCCCAAAGGAGCCGAATTACAAACCAGAACCCCAAAAGCATGAAGAACCCTAGCTGACCTTGGACAAATATCAGAGAGAAGGGGACTTCGACCATACCAAGTAGAGTAATTAATACTCTTAATCCTATAGAGGAAAGGCAGAAAGCACCTCCAGTAAAGATAGTTTTAGGCAAAAAACTTTTTCCTTTGCATCAGAGAGTTTGTGATAACAATTGTCAGTCTGCTGATAACAATTGTCAATAGAAGGATTTCTTTTGTCAGAAAGAAAGAATAGACAGAGGAAGGAATTAGGCTGAATACTGCTTGATTCTTATTAAGAATTGAACGGCCTTTTATAGGCGATTACATAAACTGATCTAACCTTAATTTAGGACCCATTACAACCACTAACATCACTAACATACTGATGCAATATTTTCTCTAAACTAACAGCCCATAACTTCCTAAAATTCAGCAATTGATAAATCGAATTAGGAAATATCAAATAATTAAGGAAATATGAAATAATCAGAAAATATCTAACAAATCCTCCCTTAAACTGAAGTTTGCTAACATCAGTTTAATACTTTGATACTGCAAAGACCAAGTAGCTTTCTGAGCTTCATGAATGACTCCTTTTTGAGTGGTTTGGTGAAGATATCAGCCACCTGTTCTTCACTTCGACAAAAAATGAGATCAATTACTCCATCCTTGCTAAGATCCCTCAAGAAGTAAACTCTCAAATCAATATGCTTGCTTCTTCCATGCATCACTGGATTCTTTGACAGCTTGATTGCCGAATTGTTGTCACAATAGATCTCAGTTGGTTCTGGCTGCTTGAAATTCAGCTCTTCAAGAACTTTCCTCAACCACAAGGCCTGACACGCACCAGCTGTTGCTGCAACAAACTCTGCTTCTGTGCTTGACAAAGTGACAATAGGTTGCTTCTTTGACATCCAAGAAATAGCAGCTGTACCAAGCATAAACACATACCCGGAAGTGCTATTCATGTCATCTTGATCTCCTACATAATCACTGTCAGTAAATCCCAACAAATTTGTCAAGTCACCTTTCTTGTAGTTCAGGCCAAAATCCTTGGTTCCTTGTAAGTACCGAAGGATTCTCTTAGCAGCCAACAAATGCATTTCAGTAGGATTCTCCATGTATCTACTAATCAAGCTGACAGCATACATAATGTCCGGTCTTGTGGCAGTCAAATACATCAAACTTCCCACAATTTGCTTGTAGAGTGTGTTGTCCACCTTCTTCCCTTCATGATCTTTGTGTAGCTTGAAACCATACTCAGCTGGAGTATTAACAGGAATTGCAATCCTGTATCTGAAACCTTTTCAAAATATCTCCAACATACTTCTTTTGGGACATAAAAATTCCATCACCTGATTGTACTACTTCTATGCCAAGAAAGTAGTGCATCATACCAAGATCTGACATTTCAAACTCATAGACCTCTTGAACTCCTTAAACATGACAGCACAATTTCCAATAAATAGCAAATCATCAACGTACAAGCAGACAATGAGCATTTTCCCCTTATCTCCACTCTTAACAAAGAGTGTATGCTCATAAGGACACTTTATGAAACCTTCTTTCAAGAAATAGCATTCAATGCGACTATACCATGATCTTGGAGCTTGCTTTAGCCCATAAAGATCTTTCTTCAACCTGTAAACTGTATGCTCATTTTCAGATTTAACATAACCAGGTGGTTGATCAACAAATACATGTTCATCCAAGTTTCCATGTAAGAAAGCTGATTTGACATCAAGCTGGAAAATTTGCCAATAATTTTGAGCAGCCAATGAAACCACCAATCTGATTGTGTCATGCCTTGCCATCGGGGAAAATACTTCTGTATAGTCAACCCCATACTCTTGTTTGTATCCCTTTGCTACCAAGCGAGCTTTGTACTTGTCAACTTCTCCATTCGCTTTCAGCTTTGTCTTGAAGACCCACTTCACACTAATGGTCTTGTGACCTTCTGGTAGATTGCACAACTCCCATGTGTCATTTCTTTCAATAGCATCAATCTCAGCATCCATGGCCTTTTGCCATTTTTCTTCTTTGACAACACTTTCAAAACTTGTAGGATCACAATCAGCAAACAAAGCAAAATAAGTAGTCTCATCATTTAATCCAGTTACCTCATAATCTCCCATCCAATTCGGCCTTCTTCTGACACGCCGAATAAATTGAGTTTCTGTTGGATTAGGCTAGGCAATTGTCGGACTGACATTTGCTGTTGTCGGACTGACATTTGTTGTTGTCGAACTGACATTTGCTTCTGGTTGGCTGACATTTTCTTCTGGCTGGCTGACATTTGCTGAACTTTCAGCGTCACTGTCGTAAACGACTTAGGTAGGCTGCTGCCTATTCCAATCCCAAGTGTTTTCTTCATCAAAGGTCACATCTCTACTGGTCACAATCTTCTTTGTGAGTGGATTGTATAACTTGTATGCCTTTGATGTTTCACTTACTCCAAGAAAGACACACTTCTCAGCCTTGTCATCAAGCTTCTTCCTCTTGACATTAGGAACATGAGCATATGCAATGCATCCAAAAATCCAAAAGTGATCTACTGCTGGTTTTCTACCACTCTGGGCTTCTTCTGGTGTCATATTCTGAACAGCAAAGGTGGGGCTTCTATTCAGAACATAAACACTCTAATTTATCGCTTCCGGCCATAAATTCTTTGGGACTTTGCCTCTTGTCAACAAGCTTCTCACCATGTTGAGGATTGTTCTGTTCTTCCTCTCAGAAACACTGTTTTGTTGCGGTGTATATGCAGCTGTAAGCTCTCTTTGAATCCCTTTCTCTTCACAAAATGCTTCAAACTCCTTTGAGCAGTACTCACCACCCCGATATGTTCTAAGAGTTTTGATGGATCTTTCTGCTTCATTTTCCACCAGAGCTTTGAAGCTTTTGAAAGCAGTAAATGCTTCTGGTTTTTCCTGTAAGAAATGAACCCACGTTTTTTTGGAAAAATCATCAGTAAAAGTAATTACATATCTTTTACCTCCATTAGAAGATGGCTTTATGGGGCCACAAATATCGGAATGCACCAGCTCCAGAACTTTACTTGCTCTCCATGATTTCCCCTTGGGAAATTGAGTTCGATGTTGTTTGCTAACAACACAGTCTTCACACACCTGAGTAGGAGCTGTAATTTCTGGAAGACTTGTTACCATATTCTTTTGATGAAGAGTCTTCAACCCTCCAAAATTCAGATGTCCATATCTAAAGTGCCATAACCACGATGACTCACTTACTTCAGCCATCAGACTAGATTGAATGCTTTCAATCTTTAAAGAGAACAACCTGTTTGAACTCATTGGAATAAGAGCAATAGCTCCTCTAACAGGATCATAAATTTCACAAGCATTTGACTTAATTGTGATAATATAACCCTTTTCTTGCAATTGGCCAGCACTCAGTAAATTAGTCTTCAAATCAGGCACATACAGGACTTCTGAAATTTTCTCCACAAAGCCATTCTTTGCTTTTATCCTGATATCTCCTTTCCCCATTACTTTCACAAAAGATTCATCCCCAAATCTTACAGTAGAATGATAATCTTCATCTAAATAAGAGAAAGAAGACTTACTTCCACTCATGTGGTTACTGCAGCTTGTATCCACAAACCAAACACTTGCTTCAGACTTCTTTCCATCTTGGATTGTCATCAGTAGAGTTTCTGAGTCCTTTGTTTCAGCAAACTTCGAGTTCTTCTCCTTCTCCTTGTGTAGTTTGGTGTAGCATTCAGATGCATAATGGCCAAACTTATGACACCTATAACATTCGACTTTAGACTTGTCGAAATCTCGGCCTCTGCCGCCTTTGCCTTGACTGCTGTCATTATTGGGCCTGAAATTGTCATCATTTGACCTGAAGTTCCTGCTGGAATCATGATCTATGTTTCCTCTATCCTCTCGATTTCCTCTTCCTCTACCACGGCCCCTTCCTCGTCCTCTTCCTTTGAAGTTGTTGGACTGGGTGTTGGTAGATGCCTTCAAAGCGTGCTCCTCTGTTATAGAGTTCCTATTCACCTTTTGTTCATGCACCAGTAGAGAACTTTGCAATTCATCAAGAGAGAGCTCATCAATGTTTTTCGATTCTTCGATCGAACAAACAATATAGTTGAAGTTCTGCGTCATGCTCCGTAAAATCTTCTCTACTATGATGACATCAGTCATCTTCTCACCATAATTTCTCATCTTGCTGCAGATCTCCATCGTTCGCCCGAAATAACTGGTGACGGACTCCTTATCCTTCATCCTCAGCGACCCAAAATCGCCTCTCAAAGCTTGAAGTTGTGCACGCTTCACTATGTTAGAGCCTTCATACTTCTTCTTCATAGAGTCCCATATATCCTTGGAAGTATCTTTGCAAAGAATAGTTTCCAGGATGGAACGATCTATGGCTTGGAAGAGGTAGTTCTTCGCCTTGAAATCCTTCAATCTTCTACTCTCCAGATCTGTTTTTTGAGCATTTGTCAGAACTGCGTTTGCCGTCGGTTCTTGCACTCCACCATTAACAACGCTCCAATTCGATCTCCTTAGAGCGAAGAAAATTTTCCATCAACATACTCCAATGATCGTAGTGACCATCAAAGCATGGAATAGAGACTTGCACGTAATTGGATTCGGCAGCCATTGGATGAGAAGAACTGTAATCTGGTTTTGTGAATCTCTCACGTGTTTACGCTCAGGATCTGAGAAAAAATAGGATCGTTGCTCTGATACCACTGATAACAATTGTCAGTCTGCTAATAACAATTGTCAATAGAAGGATTTCTTTTGTCAGGAAGAAAGAATAGACAGAGGAAGAAATTGGGCTGAATGCTGCTTGATTCTTATTAAGAATTAAACGGCCTTTTATAGGCGATTACATAAACTGATCCAACCTTAATTTAGGACCCATTACAACCACTAACAGCACTAACATACTGCTGCAATATTTTCTCTAAACTAACAGCCCATAACTTCCTAAAATTCAGCAACTGATAAATCGAATTAGGAAATATCAAATAATTAAGGAAATATGAAATAATCAGAAAATATCTAACAGTTTGAGCTTTTTTCGTGGAGTCCCATCGAGCTTGCAAGAAGCATGAAGCTCCATCTGATTTTGATAGTAGTGAAAGGTAAGCATGTGAGTGAGACTGAGCTTCTCATCCTGGATAGAAAAGAGGAGAAGAAAGCCAAAGCTGGTAAAGGGGATGGAGGAGATGCAGATAGCCCGGTGTTCAACGGCGGCCGCTAGGTTAAGTTAAAGGAAAAAAGTTTTTTTTTTTGATAAAGTAAGAATTCAAGAATCCAGAACAACCAAACCTGGAAACTCGAGAGGCCGAACAAACGGCGTCAGAACACCCGGCAAAGCAACCAACCAACAGAACAACAACAAACACAACAACAAAGAGAAAAACAAAAATAAAAAACAACAGACACAGCAAAGAACAAAATACATACACAACCGAGCAAGCAAACCAACAAGGCTTAATCAACGAGAAAGTCTTCAAACAGGGGTTGGAAACCACCAACAAGTCGTTTGAAGCAGCCGGAAATAAGAAACAAGACACAATCTAGAGGCATTTCGTCAGTAGAAACCACCAGGGATCACACGATCACTGTCTTATCTCGAACCGAAACAACAATCTCAAAACCAAACCTAAAGGAAAACCAGCAGCAACAATGAGTGTACCACAAAGCAACCAGGAATCAATTTTTTTTTAATTTTTTTTTCAAAACAGGGGTCGAGGGTTGCTCGAGGGATGCAGAGAGGCCGAGGGGGTCAGATCTCATCTTCTTCAAGTGGTCGGTGGTCGGTGGTGTCGGCGGTGAGCCGAAGTGCCCTCGCCGAGATCTCTCTCACGGTGGCGACGAAACCCAGACCGAAAATCTCCCTTCCGGTGGCCGAGAACGGCATCGCATGCAAGGTCAGCATCTCGAGTGCAGGCCAGGTGAAAGCGGGGAAGGAGGTGGTGGCAGTGGAAGGGTGGTGGGGGAGAGGTGGTGGCGGGGAGGTGGAGGCTCGGAGGTGGTTCAGATCTGGAATAAGACCCCAGATCTTGCCTTCCCGGTGGCGGTTTGAGGGTTTGCAGAGGCCTCGGTCGGAGCAGTGGCAAGGGAGGCTCGGTGGAGCATTTGGTGGATGGTAACGACAGTCGGTCGTGGCGGCTCGGTGGAGCATTTGCTAGGGCCGGCGTCTTCCCGACGAAGGCTAGGAGAGGAGGCAAGCCGGTGGGGCGGGAGCCGGTGTGGCGGGAGCTGGTGTGGCGGGAGCCGGTGAGGCGGGAGCCGATGAGGCGGGAGCCGGTGAGGCTGTCTCCGGTGGCCGAAGGCCATGGGGGGCTTTCTAGGAAACGCTCCCTTGGGAGCGTTTTCTAGGGCCGGCTTGTTCTATAGAGATAGTTAAAGGGGAAAGTTGAGGGGTTTTTTACTGAGAGTGTAACTGTTAGTTAATGTCGACGCAGTCAACCTGCTTTTTTGTTTTCCTTGTTTTACCTAATAGTTCTTTTTTTTTTGGCAATATCCTAATAGTTTTTTTTTAATATAATTTTTTTCTATGTAATTTCACCGGATTATATTTCTTGAAAAGAGAAAGACAAAATGGATTGGATTTTCGTTACGACTTTCGATACTTAGCATGTGCAAGCAAAGAGATTAATCATGCCATATATCATATATGCCTAATCTATTGTAAAAAAAATGGAAGAAAGTACTATTTTTGATCATAAATGATGAGATTATCGTTGATTCGAAGAATATTAGCTCCTAATCAGTATTATAAAGATTCAGGATCAGGTACAACATGTCCTTATCGTACAACATGCGAAGTTATCTCGGTCGTCCGTTTTTTTTTGTGTCAATAAATTATTATTTTTCGTCCCCTGATCATTCTGGAATAGCCTATATAGAAGGTTCACAAATAAGCTCTTAATGTTCATTTATTTGTACACTCAAGTTCACAAATAAGCACTAAATGTACAAAGACATGTGTTTGAACATGAACATGTTATATGTGAACATTACGGCACAAAACAATGAAAATTTAGTACTTAGATGTGAACATCAATAATTGTCTATTCCAGAACGATCAGAGACGGAAAATAAAAAATAATTATAAAATGGAAAAAAAATCACAGTATTTACAGTTATGTCACCACGTCACTATTCATACTTTTTTCACCCCTTTTAGGGTATGTACGGTATGACTGAGGCTTATTGGGGCTGAACTAGGTTGAAGCTGAAGCTGAGAATTTAAGTTGTGGGCTAAATTGAGCTGAGACTGAAGCTGAACTTGAGGGATGAAATCTTATGGCACGTTCGGTATCAATGACTTATCTAGACTTAATTTCTGATAAAAATGAACAAATTGCCCTTAATTGAGGGGTATTGTTTTATCCCCCAATTTGAGACATTTCTCCCTCATCTGCTACCCGACTAGGATTTGTCACCTTTCCCCATCTTCAAGCTTGGCTCCTTCCTTCTCCCGGCGGAAACTCCTGCGAAGCCACCGAACTCCGGCGACGATGACGAGGCTGCACTAAAGTGACCTCGACGGCTTGGATAAGAAGATTTGAGGCTACTTCGTGACGAGGCTACTTCGTCACTGCACTATTTTCTAGGGTTTGTAATGATACGATACTAGAGATTAGGAGTCTAATCTCTAGTATCGTATCATTACAAACCCTAGAAAATAAGATGCTTGGATAAGAAGATTTGAGGCTACTTCGTGACGAACACATAAATTATTTTCATAGGTTTTTATACATACTACACATGTTATTTCATTTGCACACTAAGGTTATTTTCATATGCACGCATAGGTTATTTTCATATGCACATAAGTTATATTTGTAGGTTTATACATATGCATACATGTGTTATTTCACATGCACACATGTGCTATTTCATATGCACACATAACACTTAGTGTATTTTAAATGCACATAAAGGCTATTTCACATGCACACGGTAGTATATTTCATATGCAAACATTGTTTATTCCATATGAGCGTATGAGTTTTAATACATGCACATGATAGTGCATTTTACATGCACATAGTAGTGTATGCACAAGGATGTGTACTGTGTGTGCACAATAATCCATTTTTTTTTGCATAAAATTTGGACGTGTCAAAATTTTACCGAATTTTACAAAATTTCCCCCTTTAGTGATGCACGCGATCTGGGCCGTCCTTTTCTTGCGATCCGATGGTTGTGGGCCGTTCTCACTCCTCTCCTCCACACCCATCCTCACAAGATCTTTTCCCATTATCAAATGCACATCTAGCTTTATACAAATGCACATCTTACAAATCTAAATGTGCATCACGTTATAATAAATGCACATTACGTTATAATAAAATGCACATCTAGTTATATACAAATGGATGTCCTACAAATCTAAATGCACATCACTATATAACCAAATGCACTTCACGCTATAACCAAATGCACATCAAGTTATAACCAAACACACATCTAGTTGTATACAAATGCATATCCTACAAAATCCAAAGGCACATCACGTTATACCAAATGCACATCACGTTATAACTAAATGCACATCAAGTTATAACCAAATGCAAATCTAGTTGTAACATCACATCCTACAAAATCCAAAGGCATATCATGTTATAACACGTTATAACCAATTGCACATCACGTTTATAACCAATTGCACATCTAATATAATCCAAATGCATATCTAGTTATAACCAAATGCACATTCAATTTTATCAAATTACACATCCTACAAAATCCAAATGCATATCACGTTATAACCAATGCACAACACGTTATAACCAAATGCACATCACATTATAACCAAATGCACATATTTTTTGGTGAAAATAAATAAAAAGATAAATTAGGAATTAAAATAAAAACAAGAAAGTTTTGAATACAAAGTATTTTGGGTGAAAATAAAAATATTTTGGTTGAAATTGTGATTAATGCACAATTACATTCACTTAAAATATTAAGAAAAGTGAAATGAGGAATTAAAATAAAGAAATAAAGGTGGAGTGGGGGGATTCGAACACGGGGTGGGTGGGTATGCTTCCTCTCTCCCTTGAACCAACTGCATCGAGTGAGTTTTGTGTTTTAAAATAGGTTTATTTACTTGTTCGACCTTTTTTAAAGTTAAACAAATTTATAAAAATGCCACCATGTGGCCTGTTCTCGCGGGAAAAGCGGTTCTCACGTGAACCGTTTCCTATATATGTAATATTATTCCCCTTCGCCCTACTAATAAAAAGTGTCTAATTAAGGTGTAAAATGTAAGGTATCTAAGTAAAGATGGGTTTCAAGTGAAAACATCTCTTAAGATAAAATTAATAAGCATTTTGGATCATTGGATCAAGGGAGAAGGGATGGGTAGACATGGGAGGTTTCGAAACTGGAAAAATGAAAATCGGAACCGAATTAATTTGGAACCGGAGGTTTCGGTTCCGACCGGTTCCGATTTTGGTTTTATCCAGTTTCGGAACCGGAAAAAAACATACTTTAAAAAAAGAATAAACAATTTTTTTGTTAAAAAAACATTACTTTTTCTAAATAATGATAAAGTGAATATTTCTATAAACTTAAAAGATTTATACTTTAAAACTTACACTTAAAATTTAACATAATTTGACTTATAAAATAAATTGACAAAAAAATAAAAATAGAATATATATATATAACTTGAGAACTGAAGGTTTACCCAGTTCGGAACCGGAGGTTTATCCGGTTCAAAACCCCCGGTTTCGAACCTCCGGTTCCGAACCAAGTAAACCTCCGGTTCTTCGGATATGGGTGTAGCCAAAAATTAACCGAAACCAGATATAGGAGGTTTATCCGATTTCGGTTCGAGCCGGTTATGGTTTAGTCTGGTTCCATCGAACCGCGAGCCATCTCTAGGGATGGGTAAGATTAGAGGGAATGAGTGACATTTTCATAAATATTGCGAAGTTTTTTTTTTCGGAGCACAATTTTTTTCCCTGATCGCTCTGCACTGTTATACTTCGGTTCACATATATATACACTAGATGTTCATATATGTAACACCCCCGACTTACGTCGATAGTGCTACACACTAGTGACCTCAGACTGTAAAGTCCAAAACCACCCAAGGCTTTAATCGGAACAATTATGCTTAAATAAATAAATGAACATTAAATAATAAAGAGTAAATAGCGGAAGACTTTATATAAAGAAACTCAATCTTTTATTAAAATTCATCTCAAAAATTGAGAAAGATAGTTTACAAACAGTATTGAAATTACAGTACAACGAAATACTTTAAATGAACCCTAAATACATGACTAATATCTAGGTATTACTCTTATTTAAGAAGATTAAGTTAACATTAGACAACTTAGAAAATAATATTACTTAAAATCTTCAATCTTCAATTGCAAGCCTTCGTCTTTGATTTGTTACTTCAAGGCATCTGAGACCAATCACTGATGTGCCGTATAGGACGGATGACACCAACCAATCATGCAAGGAAAGAGAAAGGTTGGTCAGTCTAATGAAAGACTATGCAAGAGATCAAATATAATGGTTCTGGTGATTGTATCCAGTTACTATCATTGTCTCCCGAATAATAGTCGGTAGACGATATATAACTCGGATACTCTCACGGAAATGAAAGAAAATGTATGCGACAAGAGAAGACTCCAAAGGAAATGAGTCTTATGGGAAATTAATGACTTTGTTTGGAAACATTATAATTCACACAATGTTTGAAAACCGACCTTGATTATTTAGGTCTACGACCAACCTCACCGCATAATGTGAATCCAGATTGGAAAGAGGACTTACTTTAAAACAAGAATCCGGGCGGGTTCCATGTTGTGCTTCTCGCCCGATGGTATATTAATTATGTGCAACAAGGCACTTCTCTTATTTGATTTCAAAACGTGCATTAACGTTAACCACAACAGATCTCACAATGAGATCTAGAATGGGAATAAATCCTGAATATTGGCATTAGCTAAGTGCACCATCACTTATATTCGAATAAGGGTAGGTCATGACCAAAAGCGTTAGGGCAATAATCCTCCTAACACCAAGTTATAAAGAAACGACAAAACCTCGCAAGAAAATAGCGTTTTTACGAATACTCGTACTAAACTAGCATTTATATATCCACACCAATGCACAACAAATCCACACCAAGTATATCTAGCACCCTATAATAATAATATCAATATATATAAGGGTCGTAGCTAGCATATTATACAACCTAATAATAAGGTTCATTTATCACACCATTTATTCACACAAGTTCTCAAACGACAAAAGAATTATTTATCCCAACTTAATATCACAAACGATTCATTGTCAATTAAGATAAAAATGGAATAAATATGCAAGAGCAAACCGCCACTTACCTTAGATTACGAAGAATTTGAATGGCGTATCGGAGATGGTTGCTTTCGAATAGCAAATTGGCTCCATACTTGATTTCCGTTTCAAACGCGGTTTCGAGATGTACCCAAATCACAAAACATAAATAAATTATGATTAGATAATGTATTCAATAACCACAATTGAAGGATACAAGTCTTGATTTTTAATTGAATTACTTAACTCCAAACAAATCAATTTCAAGGCTTTTCGGTAAAACGATTATTTATACGATACTAAAAATCAATTAGTCGTATATTATAAATAATCATATCATAAATAAATTGATCCAAAAATTTATTTATAAACCCAATAATTTCTCACTCAAAATATTATCTAGATCAAGGGTCATAATTTACCCATTCATATTATAATATAATATTCCCAAAAAATCCTATTTTAATTTTATTTATTCCAAATAAAATTAATTTGGCCAAACATAATTTTTAACTAATCTAGATTAATGTATTTAACCAATATTAGTCAAAAATCAAAGCCAAAATCCAAAAATCCATCTCGGCCGAACTTACAAGGAAAACTCGTTTGGACACTTGCCGGAGATCGGGGAAATTCGCCTTCGTCGGACCACCACCGGGACTGGGGTTAGAGGGATTTTGAAGAGACTCCTTGGTGGTTCTAGGGATACCACCAATTGCAAAAGAGAAGCTAGGAAGAGAGGTAATTTTGGGATGCAAATTCACGGTTTTTACCTTAGGGTTCTTGAGCTTGGAGGCGGAAATTGAGTACCGAAATCGTTATAGGTGAAGGGGTATTTATAGGGGTTGGATAGATCTTTCAAAAACTTACAGATTGATATAAAATTTGGCCCAAATTGATCTCAGATCGGATCCGAATTTCCTTTTATACTAATAACGTGTTCTAAGGATACTTGTTACCTTACCGGGCAAAATCCGAATTTTCTAGTGGATGAATCCACTCAAATCATGTGTCTAGATGCAAGATATGGTGTTCCTAATATAGCCCAATGCTTATTTGCACCAATTTCGAATTTTTGGTACCCAAATCCTCCATGGAAATACTAGTTTCCATGTATAAGGTCAAGGTTGAAGACAACCTTCACTTTTGCTCTAATTATTTTGGCCCCCTATTTTGGCTTAATTGCACACTTTTATCAAACTTTCTAAAGTTATGGCAAAAGTGTCCTTATTTCACTTTTCAAAAATTACAAAATTTACCCAAACTTATTTGTTTTATAATCTAAGTTTCTAATATTATTTTAACCCAAAATTAATATGTAGAAAAATTAACTTAGGGTAAAATAATGCTTAAGTTCCAATTTCCTATAATTTTAACCATACTTAAACCCTTTTTAACACTTTGTTAAACTTGGTTCAAGTATTCTAAGTTAAAATTGATAAGTTTATTTAAATAATAATTAACATAAGGTTAATCATAATTTAGATCATCCATAACTTAAAGAGATAACATACTTAAGGTATTTATTATTTTATCCCTCCCATGGATAAACATAGAAATTCTTATCCCCTTTATTATTATATTAAAATTCTAAAACAAAATTTATTATTATACTTATTTATTTATTTCTACGCCAAACTATTATAACTCATTTGATCATTTGTATAAAATTATCTTAACCTAACTTTTGAACTTAAGTTAACAAAAATTTAAATCACTCCTCTAAAAGAAATAAAATAAATTTCATAACTTTTATTTTTATCAAATTGAAATTATCATATTACCCTTCTAATTTAAGTGGGATATTACAATATATATACATACTAGATGTTCATGTATTCATACTCGATGTTCTGAAAGTTTATACTACATGTTTACGAACTAAATTTTACTAGAGATTTACAGTCAAACTTTACACTAGAGATTAATTGAGTATATCAAGTATGATCTCTATTGTACTAAATGTAAACCTTAAGTATAGTTTATAGTTATTAATCATTCATCTTTTATGTTTAGTTCATTAAGATGCATGTCTATTAAATGTGAACCTTTAATGTACTAAATATGGACCTTAATCTATGGGGTTCACATGTAAAACTTTGAGCATGTTCATGTTTAAAAGTATTTATACTTGGTCTATGAGGTTCATATGTAACATGAACACGTTCATATATTAGTTCTCTAAGGTTCATAAACTAGAGGTGCATATGTTATGTGTTGATGTTCATATAAGGTTTATATAATAACGTCAAAGTTCATAAACTAGAGGTTCCTATGTTATATGTTGATGTTCATATATTGTCAATTAAGGTTCATATATGATAACATCAAAGCTTATATTAAAGGATGTTTTAAACCCAATCCATAATTATTTGGGCAAAAATATAAAATCAAATATTTGCATTGATAAATGTAATTTTGTTGGGAAAATATTTTAAATTATGTGCTCAAAACTGTAATTATTGGATAATTAAAATTATGGGTCAAAACTATAATTATTGAAAAATATAGGGTCAAAATTGTAATTATTTTATGCAAATTTTGATTTTTTTTCTTAAAAAATTAGGGTCAAAGCTGTAATTATTTTAGATAAATTTAAAAAAAAATATAAGGTAAGAAATGTAATTGTACATGTCTTTTGGGTAATCACAAAGATTTGAGAGTAATATGTTTTAAAAAATAAATAATGAGAAAGAAAAGAGCTAGGGTAAGAGAGTTTATTTTAATTATTTATTATTTTAAGAGGTGTTTTCATTTGATCCCAAACCTCTAAGAGCTCGTCTGGTATCATAACAGAAATCGGGTTAGATTGAGGAATAGGGTTGGATATGAAGAATGAAATTGAGTGATTCCTAAGGCTTTGTGTATGGTATAACTTTGGAGAGATGAAAGATAGAATAAAAATAGGTTTGAGTCCTAACTTTTGTTTTTAGATAGGTATGAAATGTAGTATAATGGGCTGATATGAGTCATAACCTGAAATCAGTTTCATTCTTATACCTATTTTCTATACCTATGATATAGAAACAAACAAACCCTAAATGAATCCAGTCCCGATCTAAAATTTATCTATATCTCGGTGCTTGTAAGTGAAATTTTGCTGGTAAGTTACTAGTAGGTACTACAAATTGGAAATTTGCTTATAGGTTAGGTTTAGGTACCAATTGATTAATAACAGCCATAATAGTATGATGCCTCATTTGTAAGAAATTCAATGTCTATTTCTACGATAATTTGTGATATATTTTATGCTATAAGATTTAAATCGTATAGTGGTGCACTATAAGCATATATAAAAAGCATCTTGCATAACTGATTTTATAGTACGAGGGAGTTTCACATATATTTGGTCCTTATTGTACAATATGAAAAGTTATAGGGGCCATTGGATCAAGGGGATGGAGGACTGAAATTAAGGGCTCGTTCGACGCGATTGCTTCCCGGGTCTTACGCGTCTTATTTCCATACATAAGACACGGAGGCTCATCTTCCTCCTCTTCCACGTTCGGTATCCAAGAGACTTATGGGGGACTTATGAGGGCTTATGGGGACTGAAATTCTCTCAATTTCTTCAACACCATCCTCCAACTTATGGGTCTTATCTAATGAGGCTTATGAAAATTGTTTCCACATTGCCCCGAAACGAGGTCGAGCCCCCAACAGCTTCATCGAAGAGAGGTTGAGAGCTTCCATCTTCGCACTATAAGTTCTTCTTCCTTTTCGCTCTCTTCGCTGGATTCGCGCCCAAATCTGTAACCTCTTTGCTTGCATTCCTGTGTGCTCGCAGATCTGGAAGCTTGCACAGCAGAGGCGCCATCGAAGCGAGGTCGAGCCGCCATTGCAGATCTGTAAGTCTTCTTCTTCGCTCTCTTCTTCGCAAATCTGCAGCTTTAGGATTAGGAGTCTAATCTCTAGTATCGTATCATTACAAACCCTAGAAAATAAGATGCTTGCTCGTGACATTATCTAGTGCAGTGACGAAGTAACCTCAAATCTTCACGAAGTAGCATGTATTAATATGCAGTGACGAAGTAGCCTCAAATCTTCACGAAGTAGCATGTATAAAAACCTATGAAAATAATTTATGTGTTCATATAAAAATGATCGGTGTGTGCACATGATAATAACTTATGTGTGCATATGAAACAACATACGTATGCACATGTTATGCGTTTTTTCACATAAAATTCGACATAGCCGAATTTTTTTGAATGTTTGCCTTTAAATGAAAACACGATCTTGGACGTCCATTTTCTTGATTGAACGGCTCACAGTCGTTCTCACTCCTCTCATGCGCACCCGTCCTCACGTGATCTTGACCCAATAAACCGTAATGTGCATTTGAAGAAAATTTTCTCACGGGAAAAAAATGTCATGTGACACTGCCACGGGTTTGCGCGAGAACGATCATTGTTTTCATGCAGGGGGCTCTCACCTGATTCCCCTATATATATAACCCAACAAACTTAAATAAAAAAAATGACACGTGGCAATGTCAGCACGAGAACGGTGACCGTTCTCGTGCGGGGGTTCTCACCCAATCCCCCCTACATATATAACCCAGTAGTCTCAAATAAAATATTTACTCCATCTATATTATAATATTTTGTAGTTTTTGGCACAATGTTTAAGGAAATAAAAATCTAGTCTAAAATATCCTATTTAATTATTTATAAATTAATTTTTAATTGCTTTGATAAACAACTAGCATTTATGAACTAGAAAAATGAAGAGGAGTTTAGAGAATATAATCATTATTTATCTTGGTAATTACAATATACACTTAAATCTATTTCTTTATTAATTAAGGGTAAAATTAAAAAAAGATGGAAAAAAGGCTTAAAATATACGTATATCGAGAAAAAAAAATTAAGACAACAGAGATAAGTAGTATGATACAGATGGAGTAAATCACATAGAAATCATCAATCATTATATAGTATATATTCTTCACAAATCAAAAGAATTTCATACTACTGTACTATACAAAATTAAGTGTATACTCGACGATGGGTTCGAAGAATTCAATAGGTGTAGGGGGATCTGAAGTGGGAATGGAAGAAGAGATTTATGACCTCAGAATATGTGATTCTTCAACTTTGCAGTGTGTTTTACACATCCAGTTCCAGTTACTGTTTGTAAGGGAATGTGATTGTTCAAATGACATGTTAACATCGATCTAAGTTATCATACGTGGGAGTGGGACACAAGATGACAAATAAAAGCGTCGCATTGTCAAATTTATTGCAATAGAAATTAATATTCCATATAAAAATAATGGCTAGTAGTAAATTGAACCAGAGCAATAAATGAAGCTCCTCCACACATCCAAATCTACAGCAATAAATGAAGCTCCTCCACACATCCAAACTATGTATTATGATATAACATTGTGTTTACAAGCTTGTTTCACTGTGCTATGAATCCCTACAAAAATTGCACACTACCATTCCTTGAATCTACAACAAAACCTAAGAAATTCTATGAATCTAATTTCATAACTGAAATAATCTTATATCCAGGGCAATGGACTTTGCACCAAAACTTCAAACATGAATGAATGTACAAGATGGGTAGTAACCTCCAGGATTACGGCATCATTCACGTAAGAACTGGAAGGCGGAATCTGCGAGTAGCTCAGCAGGAGGGTTAATGCCGACGAAATCACTCACTTGCATTGAGCTGGTAACGTCATTTTCCATGAATGGTATTCTGCAGTTTAATGCACTTGTTCAATGTAACATAAAAAGGATACCCTGGCCTCCTAAGGAACAGGATTGAAATTATGAGGATGCATGAGAGTTCGTGTCTAACCTGGAATTGTCGGCCAACATATACGACTTGGCGGCCTCATCACTAGATGCATTGTTGTCGTCTTTCATCGCATCCTTGAGTGCAGAAATGACCTGAAAAATGATTCAGAAATTAGACCCAGAACCAATCTAAGAACTCCTGGACGTTGTAATATGTTAGTTTGGGTGCTCACATCGTGGGAGACGCTTTTGGTGTTGTAGTCATCATCACAGTACAATGTACACATCCTGTAAAGCTGCTGAGTGTTCAATGTCTACAAACACAGGATTGTTTGCAAGTTAGACAAGAAATTCATGGTCAATTTTTAATGGATTTGCAAACTCTATAACCAGTGTTGTCATTATTAGCACTGCCTTCTTGGCAGGATAAGAATTGGTTATCCTATAGAAATTCTAGTATAGAGGATTTTACATCAACTGAAATCACAAGGGTCTGTGATTTTTCATTTTTCGTCGTTAATTCTTCTTCCTCAAACAAAGCATAATAGTAGAGACAAATACTTACTGGGCAGAGGTCACTTGTTATATCATCATAAGTGATTCTTGACTTCTGATGTATAACCTGCAGATTTGAATACATGCTTCAAAATTATGCAAGCATATGACAAGAACAAAGCATGAATACATAGAGATTACTGAAGGGAAGAAGGGAAAAAAATCATAATAAACATTACATACCAGGAACCCTACAGCTTGTCTTATGTGTTTAAGTTCATCCCACGTTGAGCCGATAGACTGCACATATCAAGATTTATCATCAGAAAGATCTATGATATAATGGGTAAGGCATGATAACAGCCAAAACAAGACAATGCACAACTGATTGTGTACAAACGAAATGATTTGATTAGGCAGCAATTCAAAAGTTCATGTCAAATAGCATGATTCTTTTCCTCGGGATTGTTGTAAGTGCACTAATTCTTAGAGATTTGGAAATTATTTTCCCTGTTTTGCCAGGAATGAGATGCCGATGTGCATACCTCTTCTGTTGCTTTCCCGGACCAAGATAATAATTCATCCAATCCAGACTTAATATATTCACCATTGCTAAATGTACAACATTCTTTACTCTGTAGAAGACTGCAACAAAATATAGAGAGCTAGTTATCAGATACTCAGAGCTAGTTATTAGGTACTCATTTTAGATACTTAGATAACTGCAGAAATAATTGACATACTAACCTATTAAAGAGCTGAGCATTGATATATGAAAAGATCTGAGAGAACATCTTCTGAACAAGAAGTGAAGGCACCTAGTAGAAGAACAAAATGTGAATAGATATAACCAAGAAAAGCGCATTATATCTTCAGTAGATGATAAAGGAATTGACATACAAAATTCTCTTTCATTGCATTGAGAAGAGAATTAAGGGTGTCAACTATGCTCTGCCAATGACTAACTGGAGCACCTTGTGTTCTTGATGCCTGCAGTGTGAGGTACAAGAAATTAAAACTGCCAATATTGAAACCTTCATCACCATCATCATGCAATAATGGTAACAAATATGCACATTAAAGAAACATCTCTGAGAAGATGAGTCTCCCTTAAACCTTCTTTTTGTTAAGTAGTCATGCTGAGGGTACAAATCAATTGTACATACATGCCTTTTTAAGTTTCAACATTTAAATACCTGAATACAAGAAGAGAGCACTGGGGAAAGCTGTTTTCGCACGTTGTCTCTAAGGATACCGTATATTGTCTCAACATAAGCCGAGAGCTGCTGCTTAAAGAGCAGAGCTGGATACTTGGCTTCAACAGTATGCACCACATCAACCGGTAGGTTAGCAGAGGACCGGAATCCCTAAATATGTTTGATAGAGATAACTTGGATTTATTGTAGCAAAGAGATTCACAAAAATTCTACAAGACATTTTAGAATGGAGCATATACCTGTGTCATCCTTCCAAAAAATGATGTTGGTTGTGGAGGTTTGTCACCTGCATCTGTTTTCATACTTCGCTCCAGCAAGAATAACAGATTAGAAGTATTTGACAACCAATAAGCCAGATGATTGACGTCATCTTTCTGTATCAAGAGGAACAGAAGAAAAAAAACATTAGGCTATTTTAGGATTTGACTATTTTTAGTTTGTTCACCAAATCAAAAGTTTTTGTAAATTGAGTTACCTCTAGTGAATAACCAACCAAGTGAATGAGGCCATCAAACACATTAGTCTTCTCCATTTCAAAGGACTTCCAATGAAGGAGGCACTTATATATGGTAAATGCAGCAACTGGTTTGCCCTTACTAAATCCCATATTTTCAGACACACATTGTATAAGAGTGTTTACACTTTCCTGCATGATGAACAAATGAAATTTAGAGGGAACCACAAGTACAAATATGCACAAATCATAGGTAAATTCTTCTTAATAATTTTCAAGCACATACTCGTTGCCTCTCAACGTGTGATTTCCTCATTGATTCTGCAGCAAAACTTTTGGCAGGTATAGGACATTTCCCTTCCTGCAATACAGAGTATTTTCACCCTCATACATGAATAAGTATTGAAAGAGTAAAGCCATGATAGATTTTAAATTATACACGCAATGCACCTTATTTGCATCATTTGTGTGTCCATTTTCCACAGGTGGCTTGAAAGACAAGAGAGGAGAATTATGGGATATTAAAATAAAAGATGAAAGTAGCTATATTTAGTGACATACTTACCAAATATCCTGACATTTTCCCTGTGGATGAAGTCAATTTGGATTGACGCTGCGTAATTTGATACTCACACTCCATGTTAACAATCTTTTCTTCAAGTCTACAAAAAAGAACAAATAAATACAAAAGACATCAAGAAGATAAAACATAAAGAAATTACGTAAGGACAAAAGTTGAAGACAGAATTTCACAAACCTTTTCATGTCAGTCTTCAGCTCAACTATCTTAGATTCTGCTTCCTGAGCTTTCTTCAACCACTCTTCGCTTATCTTTGTAGTTTCAGCAACTTCATTTTCTAAGGAGCTCACTAGATCCTGCACAGTGAAGAAAATAAAGAGAAGCACAGGTAACATCATGAATGTTAATGCGCAACAAGGAAAAAATTTGCGGTATATCAAACAGACAATCGACAACTATATCTTTCGATGAAAAGTGAGACTAACAAGTTATATATATCTGCATGCCATGCTAACCACATTACCTTTAGCTGATCATTTTCACCTGCAAGCTTATCCACCACTGTTTTCTGTACGGCTTCACGCTCATTGTCAAGCAGAGCTTTGCTTTCTTGAACTTTCATCTGCAACTCTTCCAAAGCTCGCTCCAATCTTGCAATTTCTTGTGCCTTGGCTTCTTCTAGGTCAGCCTAATGAAGATGATAAACCATGAAACATAAGGTGGATATTAACAGGATTGGATCCTTACATTCATTCCTATATTGTCACAGTCTTTGTAGAAGAATTTAACATGAAGGCCCAAAGTAAGAAAAATATTCAGATTAGTTATAGTGGCACATTTTCCAATTGGAAAGGAATTACATTCCACCTATAATTTCAAGAGAGATTACATGTATATTAGTCAGTATGGACCCTGGAAACATATAAGTATGTACTTTTATATATACATCATTTGAGGTGCTATTAAGGATTGTATTATCATGTTACAAAATTAAGAGCTTTTTTATATGCAGAATTAAGAATAAACGGTAAAACAATGCACAAAAACACTGCCAAGCCTTAACCAGAAGAAAACATGAAACGTTTAAAATTCTCACCCTGAGACGTTTCTCGAGCTGCAGTTCTGAGCTCAATTCTTCAACTTCCTTCTCCAGCTTACCTTTAGCAGCCAGCAGGACTCCGGTTTCCTTTGCAGCCTGCATATAAACGCAGTAGTCTTGTACTCTTATTGAAGCCACTAGGAAAAGGTTCTATACGAGTAATTTGGTTAAGACCCAGTTTTCATCCTTAAGGAGGAAAACTGTTGTAAACTTTTTTGCATGTATCATGAAGAAGAATTTGTCCCTAGATTGATCAGGGGCATGGATTCTTATCCATATTAACATTCAGCTTTAAAGAGACATGTAATTTACATGAGTTGCAATTTCCAATTAGGCATTTAAGAATCACTAATAGCGGCTAAAATGCATCATTTCATATGAACAAGAGCACAGAGAACTGAATTATATTGTGCCATATCATTTTATCTAGTAAACACTACTGCAAAATTATACAAAATATGTACATGAAGGAGGCATACCATTCGAAGCTTCCGTAGTTCTCTTCGTGCTACCCTGACTCTCCAAGCACATTGTGTAACAATTGCAGCTCTTTTCATTCTGATGTAATATGCGCGTATGACATGCATTCGCCAATGACTCTGGAGTAGGCATCATAACATCATATAATGCATTTGCTAAAAAAAATTGCAGATTGAAGGCTCATACTAGTTTTGACTTAATATCAAGAGCACTTTTAAGAGTAGTTTCTGTTCATATATAAGCATAGACCAAAGATATCAAAAACTAACATGTCCGCGATATGCATGAATTCACAAGGCTCAGTGAAGAGGATCTTATGAATTGTTAGATACATGCTGATGGGCCAGCTGCCCAGCTCTTTGAGGGAAATTAAAATTATCTATTTTTATCACCTGAATGAGAACAGCTGCTCTATTCTGTTTTCTGAAATGAAATTCAATCCGAGCAGCAACGCCACGCATTCCAGTTTGGACTGTGACAGCTGAACAATACAAGTGCTTGTAAGCTTTCCTGGACTGATATCTTCGCGATTCCTTCTGGATCTTGATGCATGCTGCTTCTTTTCTCTTATGATCATAAGTACTTCGTGCAATTTGTCCTGCACATAAAATGTCTTCAGCAGTTAGCAAATAGTTGAGTATATCCCATTTTCCCGATGCACATATGTTTTTAAAGGACAGTGGAAACATGTTTCATAAACCTTGAGGATTAGAAAAGAGCAACATTATTGAAGATTAATGTAGTCAGTACCTCTAGCACATGTTTGAATCTGTGTTGCAGATCCTTGTAATAAGATAAACCTTTTGCGCGCAGAGTATGTACGAAACTTTCGCTGAATAATGCTTGCTGATATTCCTAAAACCTCAGTCCTAAGGGCATCAAGTTCTGCCATCTGACCAGCTCTGAGGAACACCTTTGTCTTGCCAATCTGTCACAAAATTGAATGACCAACAATATATGATGTCAATGATTGATTTTTCATAACCTTTCAAATAACACACTTTCACATAGTTACTGGTTTAAACAGTTAAAGCTCATCAGTTACACATACCTGATAATCTTGAAGTTGCACCTTCCCTAGAATCTTCTTGCAAGCAGTGACCTCATCAGGACTACAGATTTTTTCAGACAAATGTTGAAGTTTTCAGCAACGAAAAAAATATATTTTTGCCGCCATGTGTATAGTGTGGATATACCTTCCATCTAAAACCTTAGGTGCAAGGATCCGAAAACGGCTTAAGAAGTCATGAAATGTTCTTCTAGTGGGATATCCCGCACAGCTAATCCTAATTGCCTCCATAACTCCCTGAGAATCACAAGATTAATACTAAAACGGTAACAATTGTATGTAGAAGAGTAACATACACATAAATATGATCTGTATAGAAGACTACCCCGCAGCGAAGTTGCTGCAGAACATTACTGTTCTCAAATATGAAAGGTTTAAGAAGATTATTGGGCTTCACACAGCGTATATAGTGTGGTTGTGTCGCACTAAGCGTCTCAAGCAAGGATTGCAATTGTAGCTGGATAAACAACAAATACAAGAAGAGTTAGTAGACATCATTTCTATGAAAACATACCCAAGAACATATAACAACTCTAACACACCTTAAAGCCCGTGCCAATCGAAGAAAACTTTGAAGACTTGGAAGAATCCTCGCGCAAAGGTGGGAATAAGCTTGCCACAAAAGGGCACTTGGAAGCACCCAGTGTTGCTTGATGCTCAGGAATTACATAGTCTTTGTTCTTGTCCAGGAAATGTTCAGTTTGATAAGTCACCTGGAACAGTATATTTTCAACAGATCAATACTAAGCCGCTGTAAAATGACAATTATACAAAATAAACAAGCACTTACATCACCAGCATAATGACTAATGGTGAAGTCAGTACGGGATAGCTTTGGTTTGCTGAAGCGTTTGTGGTGGTTAAATGTCTGGTAAAGCTTCTGAGCAAATGTTTCGTGTGTCGATCTAGGAAACATACTGAAGTGAATGAAGCAGAGGGTAGTCAAAGATAAGTAACCAAGACGAACAACTATAACAAGTAGTTGTGTTTGACAACAATCGTTGTAACATTGCAACCGGAGATTTATACACATACCATGCTTCATCTAGAAGCGCAATGATGCCACCGGGTTTCTGCAAACAGGCGTAGAAGTAACACTTATTAAATTTTTGTACATGCCTCAAAACATAAGAGTAACACTTATTAAGGTGGATGTAAAAGTGAACCAATTAACCTTTTCAACCATGTCAAGAACATCCTGGTTATCAACAAACTCAATGTAACTCCAATCAATTTCTTCTCTTGTGTACTCTTCTTGCTCCACTTTAAAAACATGCTGCAATTTGAAACTCACAAATCAAAATTGATAAGCTGTAGTGAGGCAACAATGCAAGTAGATTAACAACTTCAGGAGACTGTACAAAAATAGAGACCTGATTAAAATGCTGTTGCAGCTTTTCATTTGTTAGGTTGATACAGAACTGCTCGAAGCTGCAAGATTTAAGGTTGCCTTAAGAAACAATACAGTGTGGAATCTGACGAATGAATGTATCTCCAGACTTTGCTTAGTGAATAAAAGGGACATTATTAACTTGATATAAATAATATCCGTCACGACAAAACACTAACCAAATTAACCCACGATCCACTTATAGTGTCTATTATACTTGGTGTTACTATTTAGAATCAAATTTTATGTTAAAAGCAATGTTCTAAAAGACGCTAGGCAGAAGCTAGACGGTGAGGGGGGCCTAGCGCCTAGGCGGATTAGGGTTGTATTGGAAAATTGAATGATTTGAAGAAAACAATGGAAAAAATTGGAAAATTTTAAAGAAATTGAAAACAAAAAATACAAAATAGGACTAATCCTAGCCCGCCTAAAACTCGACTTGCCCGCAAAGAACCCGCCTAGCCTCCCAGCCACCTAGCCATTCCAATTTTTCCAAAATCGGGTCGGTGCCCGAACTCCTAGGGCAATTTTTAGAACACTGGTTAAAAGTCAGCGTATATTTTTATGTTATAAATGATCAAACATCAGTGAAATTATTTCCCAAACATGCATAAAAGAGGTGATGACATATGGAAAAATAGGATCTACCTTAGTATTGTTTTGTAGATTCTAAATTTTCATTAGGAACTTCACATAAAGTGGCAACTGTATGCATGAAAACATTCTTCTAGTGTATCACAATAGCAAAAGCATACCGGTGAAGCACCTGTTTGTCTTGAAACTCTCAAAACCATAAATGTCAAGAACCCCAATGAGAACGTTTGAATCTGGATCTTGGCCAATTGAGCTATTTATATTGTTCACAATCCTATGAAAAAAAAAAAATATGAAACCAGATATAGTATAATAAGAGAGTTTAACAGAAAACTATCTTTTTAGAAAACCACAAGTCTAGCTATAACTATCAGAAAAGGCCAAAAGCTTAAAAACAGGATGTTAAGACAATATATTTTGTTAACCAACCCTTGATGGATAAGAAGATGCAAAGATCGATATAATATCATACCAATCAAATAATCTTGAATAAACAGTTCTGGCCAAGGTATCCCTACTTACTACAGCAGCACCTGGATCTAGACATTTTGTGATGGACTCATCCCGAGTCACAATCACACGTTTGCACAGTGAATCTTCCAAACCCTTCTCGTCACACCTAAACGTACATGAAGGCTTGTTAAATGTTCTTCCCAAAATCATGTTATATATATATATGCATAAGAGCTGCATAATGTCAAGTGCTGTGTAGAAATGCTCACATGAAAAGATCAGCGGCAGTTTTAAGATGAAATCGAGCTTTATCATCCTTAGGTTTTGAAGAATCAGTTTCACTACCACGTGCAAACTCAATGTTGCCCAAATGAAGAATTGCTGCTACAACACGAAAGATAGCATCCTGGAAAGGTATTCGAAATTTTATCAGTAGACCCACGTAATTGCACATAATGTATGATACACAATTACTTGACCATGATATATAGTTCAGAGCACATAAGTGTGTGGTATTATGGTAAACAAAGACATTTGAAACACATGTCTTTGAAACACATGTGTGCCAATAAGTTCAAGAGATAATAATAGTCTTGATATGATACAAACCTGATAATCAGAATTGATTCCAACAATACCCATAGCCCTTCTAGTTTCCAAGTACTCCTTGGCGTCGTCTATGACATCTAGCTCAATGCAATTTGATTGGTTTAAATAATGGAATGTTCTTGGATTCCCCAATTTAAATCTTTCAACATCCTACATCAATCACAAAATTCTCACTTGGAACCCCAAACGGTGAAAGGTGGAAAGAAAGTAAACATTTTTGCCTCGTCAAAGTTAATCTCACAAGATGGAATTGCACATAGAAATGAAGTAGAAAAAATTACCTCTGGTGGTGCAGCACAGAGCATGTAAAAGCAATGATAATTTCTTTCAGGATCCGAAACTTGGCAAACACGAGAGCGTTCCAGTAAATAAGTCCTTATGGCAGCTCCAGAAATCCTGCCCCTTTGATCAAATTGTATCTCCACAAACTTCCCAAATCGACTGATATTGCAAGAGTCCAAATTTTATCCAACTCGAAAAAATAAAATAAAAAAGGGAAATACAAGCACCAAAAGTAAGGTATAGATGAGAAATATAAGTGATCACTATTTCAATATCATTGTACCTTGAGTTGTTGTTTCTGACTGTCTTAGCATTACCAAATGCTTCTAAAACTGGGTTGGACTGTGGAAAAAAGATAAGAGATTGATATGTATAATCATGTCATCAATAATTAACTCGAGAGAGCTCATTCATAATGTCTAACTATCTAAGGGTTGTTTAGATCGCACCCTAAGAAAACAATCATTAGCTTGTTAACCAAAATGTTGTAAACCTTTGAGAATATTATAGTTGTCTAACCTCTAAAACTTGCTGCTCTACAGTCCTTTCTTCACCAACTTGTCTTCCTCCCATATATGCAAGATACTGCATAAGCATTTTTGTGCTCTCTGTTTTACCAGCTCCGCTTTCGCCGCTTACCAGAATTGCCTGACTAATGCCGTCATTTATCATATGCCTGCTTAAAAATATGATACAACATAAGGATTTATGAAAGGATGTTACACTAATCTTCAAAACTAGCAATAAAGCAAGCACAGCATTGACCTGTATGCAAGATCTGCAATTGCAAATGGATGAGGCTTTATTTCACCAAGTGCTGCACCTTTATATTGTTCCATGATACTAATGCCATATAAATGAGACAGCCTTTGGAATGGGTTCACGGCGATTAATATACCTCCTGTATAAGTCTAGAAAAAAATTTAGATTCTATCAGTTGGTTTCAGAAAGTTGTAGCTTATGCAACAAAGGAAATAAGTTAACAAACTCACGTAAATTTCGTTAGTATCATAGCGGCACTTTAGATTGTCCAAGACCCCAGGTTCATGAAGATAGGCCAATTTTGTCATATCGTCGACGCCATCTGGGGGAGCTTCGGTATCCTTTATGTAAATTCTCGAAGCATTAACAGTAACCTGTATTCGAGGCAAAGGAAGCGAGCAATTGAAATGTTCAATTAATGTCCCTTTGTTTTTTAAATACTACCATGAAACAAATAAGATCATGGTTAAACTGTACATAAATCATTATGTTTTCCTAAAACTTCCTCATTTAAGTTCGCGTGGTAAAATTGCAAGCAAATGTAGTAAAATCAGTTGTATAGACATCTAATGAATTATAACTAAACACAACAGCAGTGTCATACATTTGCACACAAAAGATGAAAAGAAATGCTTGACTGATAATGACAGGCCAAATGTGCAAAAACAATCAATTTGATCAGAGAATTAGCAAGATACAACAGGAAATACAAGGTTCAAAGATACTTCAGAGCATTTCTACCTTTAACACTAAAAAAAGCATGAATTTATAGCTACTAGAATCAAATTGTTCAAGCAATTCAACCACCAAAGTCAATGATGCTATAAAAGCTGCAATCTTTTTAATAGGAAGCCTGAACATTCTTTCTTTGATTGTTCTATCAGTTTTTCGGAGTAAATACAATTCAAAAGATGATTAAAGAGCAATCTCCATTTACACAGCAGTAATCACTTTAATCCACACAACTTCATACAGTCACACAAGTCCTCCCAAATATAAATTAATTGCCTTCTACAGTCAAAGCAAAGGGAAAGTAAAAATGAGAGATGAGTACTTACTGCCTTGCCAGATGTACAATCTACAGTAATGTCATCCCCATGAATTTCCACAACTTCTCCATCAATCCAAATTATTTCAGGATCCTCCACCCAAACATGAGATCCCACTGCTGCTACCTTGTTTATTGTAGCCTGGTTCGCCATAAAAATGTTAAAATGTCAATATAAATCAATCAAAAACAAGAATTGAAACTCAATTGAAAACCAAAATTTTTTTACCATTTTTTCCCCTGTGACAGAGAGAAACTCAATCAGATTGAAAATTTCAACCCTAGAGTCCCCTCGTCATCAACATATATCACAATGGCGAGGAAATCATGATCCAAATCGATGCAAACGAGACGCCACCCAAAACCTCGCTTCAATCGTAAAACGGCGGGGTTGTGTTGTGTTGCAGAGAAAAAACAATGGCGGACCTGTTCGTTCGAGCCAAAACCCTGCAACCTTGTATTATATTGTATGTTTGTACGTCGTATTCGATCTCTTGCTTGGTTTGAAGGCTTCCAAGCTTGTCTGACTTTTGCGACGTGAATGCGTAAACTTGGAGATGACGATATGGATTCCCAAATTAATCCTTCCACCGGATTTGTTTATAGATATTTTTACATTTATAAGAAAAATATTTATTAAATTATGAAGGAGTCATTGGTTTAATATTTTTTGATTAGTTATTTAAATAAAATATGACTAACCGAACATTAAAACATATTCAAGATATACGAAAGACTAATTATTTAAAGAGAGACGGCACTCTCCATAACTTTATTAATAATAAAATTGGCTAATTAGTGTTTCAAATAGGTATAGCCACACCACTTACATCAATACTACTAAAATCATCAAAAATACTAAAAATGATCATATAATACATGAAAATGAAACAAAAAACATTAAATGTGAAACGATGTTGAAAATGACTACAAATTATTAAAAACTTCCTTGTATACTACATTGGTTGTAGTATTATACATCTTCTTATCTTTGTCGCAAATCAATATATTCAAACTTTTCTTGTTAGTTACCCTTGATGATGCAACATAAAACTGGTCATGACTGAAAACAGGACGTAGATACAAACCGACATTTGCAAGAGATTGGCCTTGGCTTTTGTTTATGGTCATAGCAAAACATACACTCAAGAGAAATTATCTTCGTTGAAACTTGAAAGGGAATGAAGTGTCTGATGGTGACATTATCATGCGAGGAATCAACACCGTATGTCCGATATTGTTGCCTGAAATAATTCTCCCTTGTATAACATCAATCTCGTCCCATTGCATAAGCCTAAAGATTGATTAATATTTCGAAGTAGCATAATAGGCACCCCAACCTTTAGTTTGAGTACATGATTTGGCATACCAGAACATCTAAGACTGTTCAAATAATCAGACGTATAAATACTCGCATCACTGTCTTTAACAGAACCTGCCTTGCACAAACTATCTGAGCTGAGATATATCTTTTCATCACCAGGCAAAGAAGACAATATATACTCATTAACTTTATCTACCTCTTCGTGTGTTGGAGCAAGAATTGCTCGTTCTTCAAAGTATGCAGGAGACAACTGATCTTCCATTAGAGAGGGATAAACAGATTTAACAACTGCTGGAATCGGATCTAAGTCATAATCCTTGACCAATAGTTCATCCGGGATTTCTATTTGCGCTTCTCCATCATGGTCAACACCTGCAGTCCCATCTCCGATGCTTAATATCCAATCAGAAAATTCTTTTGCCTCTTGGATCTCAGATTCAGATGTACCTTGTTGAATCCTCATGTTCCTAGTCAGCGTAAGAACTTTGAAATGGTCCCACAAATAAGAGGAATTAATGGTGGCAACAACAACATCTTCCCTGCTCCCTTTTGAGATAACGGGAAGAATTTGCCTAAAGTCTCCACCAAATACTACGACTTTCCCTCCAAAAGGTTGCTCTAAACTAAGTGGATTTGTAGACCGTAAAATATCTCTTAACGTCCCGTCTAAAGCTTCAAAACAGAACCTATTCGTCATGACAACTTCATCCCAGATAATAAGTTTGGCGGCACATATCAACTCTGAAAGTTCAGTACCTGAACATATATGACACGTGGAATCCTCATTAACTTGCAAAGGTATTTTAAACCTCGAATGAGCAGTTATGTTGTCAGGTATTAGGAGAGTTGCATTTCCACTTGAAGCAACGGTAAGCACTATTTCACCTTTTGACCTTATAGCCGCCGAAAGTGCCCTCCATATATACGTTTTGCCTGTACCACCATAACCATATAAAAAGAAGACACCCTCGTTATTTGATAAAACATCATTCATGATCTCATCGTACACTCCTTTTTGCTCCAATGTAAATCTAGAAAGTAATTGTGAATGTTCCTCATCTAGACATGATTTATCATATCGAAGTTCATCTTGTATAAGCTTGTTGAAACCTTCAGATATGAGGCTTGAATCTACAGAAGGCATGGTTTTATAGTGACTCAAACTACTACCATTTCATCGTAATAACTTGTCAATTTCGGCAAGAGCGTAGTTTTGTAATTGGTCATCTGTAACATGCAAATCTGCATATAAATAGAATTCACATGTCAGTACAATTAAATGAGTACAATATATTCCGCCAAAAACTATCTCAAATGCAGTTATGATTATGATCAAGTAAACAACATTAATGAAATACATACCCTTAATTCGTAGAATTCTCCTCTGTTTATCGACAATGTCATCTGCTAGAAGTCTCCATGTTTGTTCCCAAACAAACTTTGGTTTTGCCATACAATCAGACACCAAAAGAAATACAAATAGACTCCTAATGTAGTTTGCTGATCCCCAATAACTTGCTTCAGTTATCCCGTCAACATATTCTTTGTCATCATCTAACAACCCCAATGCATAACAAGCTTCTTTAAATGTACTATAAACTGAACCTTCAATAGTCCTTAAATCTTCGTAGCATGTTGGTCCTTTTATATGATTCAACAAAATTCTAAGATAGTACTTCTCGCCAGTACCAGGAGCTACGTGATAAATCCTTCCAACAGAACCACGCCTGTCACATTTTTTCCAATGCATAGTTGAAGCTACCCAAACAAATTTCTCTGGAAATTCAGAATAAGTCAAATCTTTAGCTTCTGTAAACTTTTTGTTAGACTCCATCCATTGCAGAAACATTGATTTATCACTTTCATGATCATTTAAGACAGCATCAATAGGATCATCATCATTAAATAAAACGCTTTCCTCACCGGGAATGTGCAAATTCAAACGTTGAACAACAGGAGTCCTGTAATGAATATCAAAGGCAAAAATCCTCCAAGTCGTTTCACACGCAGATACTTACCGGGTGGTGTAGTAGTTTTTTATTTCGTCCATGCAATTATCACCGACATTGTTTGCATCAGAGTTTGTAATTGCAACAGTGACGCGATCATGGCCTTTGTTTATGTACTTGAACAGATACTTGATAGAGCCCGATCGGTTTCACCATTCAACATTTATATATGCATTTATTTTAGAAGAAGAAATGCATTGTAAGGAACCACATACCGATTATCAAGGGGAACTCCACTTTTTTCTATCGTTCTACTATCGTCACGTCTTCTGTATACAGGGTACCCATCGTCATCAACAAAAGTCCGCTCAACAAATTTTTTTGGAAAGTACTTTCTACACTTTCCATCAGCCATACAAGGAGACGATGGTTTAGAAGCTCCACATGGACCATGCATCATGAAATTTCTCACAGCATTGAATAAATCAACATCCTCAGTTGGGTGTGGAATTTCAGCAGAAATGACCGTATCGATATCTATAGTAGTTGGCAACTTAGATTCCTTATCCAGAAATAATAAAATATGTGCATGAGGCAGACCACGCTTTTGGAATTCGATTGTGTAAATAACTGCAAAATATCCATAAGTCAAAGATATATTTTCAACTTAATTAATACATTTAAAAAAAGAAAAATATAATACATTTAATAGACTATAAACATGTCAGGAAAATAATATATTTTATACACATGTAAACAATAACTAAAGTGAGGACAGTAAACGAGACATTACCGGAATTAACCTTGCCAAATATTTTGTTTACTTTGAAATCTTTGATCATGGACTACAATTTCATGTGGAATACTCTACATATAATGTCTGGGCGATCCTCTGGTTATAGACCCCTTTCTTCGCAAAACTTGACAATTTCAGGCCATTTTGAATTGCATGTGAATGTTATGAATAGATCTATATAACCATAGTGTTTGCATATTTCCATTGCATCTTGATAGTTCTGCTGCATATATCTAGGACCACCTGTAAATGAAGATGACAACACTATTCGCTTTTCAGATGATGCCGGTGCTGTATGACCCTTGCTCGTTGCTGAAGCAAGATTTGTATATAAATCAGCACGTATGTTCTTTTGATGAGTTCGATGGTAGTTCAACCTTTCTGATTCAATCATTGTATAAACATCAACCAAAAATTGTTGAAACAACTTTCTAGATGACCTTTTTTTTTCCGCCAAATTCCCTTCTGTCAATTCACTAACAGAAAATGTTTAAAATAATTGAAAAAATCTACAGAAACATACCGTCTTCTTCGTGCTCGGCCGACGAACTCAACCCACCGGCTCGCCTCTCGTCTTCTTTGTGCACATATCTCCGGCGGCCATTTTGTCGGCCACGACGACAAGGCGGCCCTTCTGCCCGGCTCGCCTCCGCCTCCGAGCCCTTCCCTTCGAGCCACGACGACAAGCGACTCGCCTCCACCCGGCTCGCCTCCGCCTCCACCGCTCGCCTCGGCCTCCGCCTCCACCTCGCCTCCCCTCCGCCTCCACCGCTGATCTTCGGCTCATCTCCACCCAGATTTCATCCCTTCGTTTGTCTTGTTGAGTTTAAATTAGACATAGCAAGAGAGAGGAAGGGGAAAAGCAGGGGAAGCTTGCGCCTTTCTGGAAAAACAACTCTTTTTTTTTTCTGGGGAGACATCAGTGAAAGAGTCGATTCTTTTTCTTGATTGTCTCGCGTTCCCTTTTTTTGATCGAATCTTGCTATTTCCATCTCTCTGAATGCCTCTCCACTGAGTTCTTTTTGTTAGGGTTTGTTCCTGATTTTGATTCGTTTCTGATTTTGATTGCAAATTTGGGGCAAATGTAAAATCAATTTTTGTTATGTTTGATTTTTTGCAGTTCAAACTAGGGGATGTATGCGAAGGAGCTAGGGACTTATAGGTACGAAATTGCCATGGCTGAATTTGTTTCTTCTCGGGGAATTTCTATTGAAATTATGTTTCTGATTACGTATTGTTGATTCTAGAATTGTTAGAAATCCGGTGATATGAATTAGCTGCGGGTAATCGGTGGTTTAGTGATTAGGTCACTGCGAAAAAGACAAATGTCATTCTAGGGTTGATTCTTCATCGTTGACTCAGGTTTCTCCTCTAATTCCATCATTCCCTTTCCCATTTTTAGGGCTCTTGTGGCTTTTTGTTGTTGTTCCATGTAAGATTCCACATTCGCTATGTTCTCCTCTAATTAATTCCTTGTAAGACTCCATGTGGGAATACAACTAGACAAACTAAGTTGTGCACGAAGAAGACATAGGCGAGTCAGTGGGTTGAGTTCGTCGATCGAGCATGAAGAAGACGATGTGTTTTTTTAGATTTAAAAAAAAATTTAAAACATTTTCTGTTAGTGAATTGACAAGAGGGCATTTGGCAAAAAAAAAATCAGGGGTGCCACGCGAAATGGAGCAAACTTTGGGACACCTCGCGAATTTCGCCATACCTCAGGGTTTTACCAGGCGAAAAAACAATAAAAAAATTTACTGAATTTTGTTCACATGAAATAACAGGTTTTAGCATTTGTCCTCCATTTAATACATCTATTACAGTACAGTGATTCAAGATATACAGTAAGGTCATATTCTATCTTTTAATACTTAAGTTGTTATAATTAATGTATTTTATAAATCTATTACCTAATATACATTATTTATTTTGGGTATAGGACAATTGTGTGCGAGTCCAGACTGGAATCATCAAAAAAATTGGATTGTTATTGCATATAATTACAGAAGACATAAAATTACGCCAAGAATTAGTCGTTTACATTTAAGTTCTTATTATTAGTCTCATAGAGTACTTAGTATATTAGTATTATTGCATGTTTTCAGTAACCTGGAACCTAAATCATATAACTGAAAATAGTATATTAGATTTATTGCATGTTTTCAGTATCGTAGAACCTAAGTCATATATCTACCCCTGCTATTGATTTAATTTTAGTAACAAAATATCATTCAGGAAAAACAAAACTCTAAAATTTCAATGATATAAACTGACCAGAAATCTGCAATAGAATCAAAACAAATTGTCTAACTTGGAGGAATTACTAAACATCAAACTTAAATGAAAAGGGCCATTCTAAACTTAACAAAAATCTGCAAAACGAAATTATAAAATTTAATTTTTATATGAAATTGTTTATTCATCTAGCTTTTCCTCCTTCACTTTCTTGAATATAAGCCTCTTCCTGGTAGTTGAGTGCTCTCCACGATTAGCTAAAGGACAATCATTAGCTTTAGTACTTTCCTCTTCATCCGATTCACCATTTTCATCCTCTTCATTGATGTTAATATAGCGACACTTACGGGGTGAAACCATTTCATTTGAAGAATCTTTTGACATAACATCGTTGTCTAGGGTGCATGATTCCAGATTTTCCTATCAATAAATAAATTAAACAATAATTAAATTTGTAAGTAATAATAAATTAATTCATAAAAAAACATCAAAATTTAGCATTACATAATCGTAATTCAGCAATATATACCTCAGATTCTTTGGTCGTTTGCTCAAATTTCTCAATGAGAGTTGTATCGTCGATCATATTCGTCACGGTATATGCCGAAGGTGAAGGAAGTCTGCTAATGTTGAATTGCGAAATAAGAACTCTAAATAACATTTTTTTGTTCACCAAGACATTTAAATCTTTCGGGATGTTATTTATGTCCTCATCCTGAAAAAAAAAAATAAGTTCAATAAAAAAGAACAATTACTAAGTAATGCATTAAGGTTTATATATATATACCTTATCCGTTGATTCGAGAATGCTCGAAACAGTTTTCTTCAACAATTGAGAAATTTCCCTATCAAATATAGTGAATTGAGCGGTACCAGATCCGTCTATAACACTAACTTGAACACTAAATTTGCATATAAAAAAACAATTACAATGTCATGTATAAACACTAAAATAACTGAATTCTGCATGTAATTACAGAATTTGTGAAAAATCTACACAATGACTGATTAAAAGAGTACTGAACACAAAATTGACTGAATTGAAATGACAGAATTTAATGACAGAATTCTGTACCTAGGGACTGCATAGTTAACCAAAGTTTCACAATTTTTACACCAAAACTTTTCCTCTTGCGGTTGCACCTTACTTTTACAACGTTTGCAAGAATTATAGTACCATCCGTAGGAATCTTCAATATGATTAATGGTGGCAAGAGTAATAGCTTGCAGAACCTATAGTTGATATTATATATAAATATGTAAGATAGTGTAAATAAATTTGAATAATATTTATTAACACATAAATAGCAATTCTAAAATTTTGAACTAACCGTTCCTCGATCGTGAAGATGTTTGTAAAGTTCATCTAAAGTTTTTCTATCATTCACGTTTAAGAAAAGGTCGGCTTGGGAGTATGACGGCTCATTTGTCAATTGTACACAACTTTGGCCACCTTTTGAACATTCTTTTTTTGAGAAACTGCATAATAAAGACAAATAGTATAGGATAATTAAAATAAATATCACAATATTGGATATTAAAATGCATATTTTATGTAATAATAATAATATTACCTTTTTCTTAAATTCAGCAATCTCACAGACACTATCATCATCAAAATAAATCCTTGTGCCATAATAACTGATGCGCCCCTGCCCACCATGAATGCCTCTGAGGAAGAAGAGGCTATGAGCATTCGCTCAGACGGGCCAATCACAAGAGCACGCGCTAAAGCCATCGCCAACGCGACGCAATCCTTGGTCGCTCGCGTCGTCCAGAGCCAAGGCACCCAAGAGATCGCGTTCTCTTTGAAGCGTCTTCAACCAAGCCCAGAGAACGCGTTCTCTGTCTGTCTTCTCTCCACCATCCAATGAACGCGTTCTTTTTGAACAAAATGTAATCTCTTGAGACATTAATGTTTTTATTTCTTTTTGGGGCGTGTGCTCCATGCATGTCACGTGGGCCGGCCCACTAATCGAGACTCGGCCCATCCGAGTCCCGCAACCTAGCATAAAAGGACAACTCGTTCTTCTGTATTAGGTTACGTTCATTTTAATCAAAGCTTGAGTATTGAGAGCCATTTGCCTCCTCCCCTTTGATCGAACGTCAAACACTCTGTCTTCTCAACCCCTTCCTCCGCCGCCGACGCTACGGCCACCACTCGATCTTCATCGAGATTATCCCTCTGCTGTCGACGCTACGGCCAAGAACTCGATCTCTTTCGAGTCGTTCTCCTCCGCTGCCGCCTTCCGAAGCCCGTGTTCCACGCATCAACTGGCATCAGAGCCTTTGATCTTGTAAGTCGCTTATCAAGTTCTCAATTGTTCACGATTTTTTTTTAATCACCCATCATCCTTGCTTCCGCCATAATCACTGAAATTTTTTCTCTCTCATACACATGCCTGTCCCATCGATGTCTATAAGAGAATCTCTTGGCCGATAATTGTTTGATCACCTAGCGAAAATTGTGTGATTTGTTTGCATGAAATCTGCGTAATTAATTCAAAAATTGCCTTAATTGATCGCGCGAATCTCGCATTCATATCTTGCCATATTTTCTTGTGTGACCGTCATAAATCTGCATTATATTTTCTCTCTCCTATCGCGTAAATCTAGCGATTTCTTTCCTTAAGTTACTTAGCCGTTTATTTTTATTTTATTTTATTTAATTCTTATCCGATCTTCATTTAAGACTAAGATCTCGAATTTGAATTTCAAATTAAAAAAAAAAAAAACAAGTCGCATATCAAAAAGAAAAACGCGACTTTCAGAAACAAGAGAAGTAAAGCCAAATTAAGGCAACCTTTTCCCCTCAACGGCTAGGCTCATCTTCTTCACCTCTCCACCGTCTAGTGTCACGCGTGTAAGTGTGTCTTGTGTGTACGTGTTCTTTACGCAAGAGGTTAAGACTTCTTTCCTTTGGTTTCGTTGCTTTTGTGCTTGCATATCACACTTGCTTTGCTTGCCTACTAGCCGCCCTCAAGGCCAAAAGAACGCGCTATCCTACTTGAACACTTGCTACTTGCTGAGTGCTTACTTGTTCATTGGTTTTATATTGTCTTTTGTGCATTTTTACTCGCGATGGATGGACATATTGTTATAGGTAGCCTTATGGCACCCATTGGTGGGAATGTTCAAGGAGACGGCAACAATCATCCCCCACAACAACAACAGCTCGGCCAACATGAAGTGGTGCCACTCGCAAATCCTCCAACGGAACCCATTCTGGAGCTCTCGGAGGAACAACGCGAGATCCAAGCCCTTCGGCGCCAACTTGCCGAATTCCAGGCAAGGGAACGCGCTGTGATGGTACAACCAACACCAACTTTGCAAATACCCATGGATCCTCTAGTCGCAACGCGACAAACAGAAGCCGGGCCAAGCAAACAACGCGTCGACAAGGGCAAAGGATTGATGCCCTCATCCTCCAACTTGCAACCGCGTCTTCAACGGATCCAATCCGTGATAGAAAGCCGCCAAGGCTACGTCTCGCATCGCGACCGCTATGCACCACAGGCAACACCAGTCCGCGATGAAACTGACTCCGACCGGGAAGAGGTTTCCCATGGTGAGTTTTCTGAACCTTATGATTTCAATGACAGGTACGAAGTCAGAGGAACAAGGCGCCAACGCGAGATTGCCTCTACACCGCTAGCCGGCAGAGCCAGACGAGCAGAACGCGACGAAGGCAGACCACGACGATCCAATCGCACCCAAGATGCAGTGCAGCGTCAACGTCGCCATGCTCCCACCCCAGTCCCATTCAACATGGAGGACCATCTGGTCCACCAAAGTACGCGGACGCCTCATTATGGCTCAGATGGCTACTTCTCCCACACTCCTTTCCACCAAGACGAGTTCGAGGAGTTTGATGATGAAGAGATGGAGGACTCAGGGATGATCAATCCCGGAAATTTCCATCCACCACTCGGCGACCCTATGGAGTTGCAAGACAGGCCAGCCGATTGGATCCCCCCAGCTAGGCTCAACCAAGGCGCAAACATGGCCAACGCATCCTTCCACAAACGCGATCACATGGACAGAAGGCATGACATGCCTTATGATGTTCGCCATGACGCGGCCCAACAAGGACACCACCAAAGCCGACGCGCCCAGGAGATGGAGCAACAGGCCTCGCTTGGCAATGAACGCGACAATTTTGGCGCGCGAAGGCAACAGCAAAGACATGCCCACTTTCCACCGGCCCAAGGCCACGGGTATGCCCCCCTGGATATCACAGCGCCGCGTTTGCAACAAAGGCCTCAAGCCAATGCTCCCAAGCTCAATCGCCATGACATAAAGGTAAAAGTTGAATTCTTTTTTGGTGAATACAACCCTGCAGTTTTTCTTGAATGGTTGCAGGCCACAGAGTACACGTTGATCTATTGCCAAGTCCCAGAAGAGGACTATGTGGCCGTCGCCACAGTCCACTTCCGTGGTGCCACGAGAGTTTGGTGGCATCGCTTCGTGGATGATCGCATAAGGAGGAACTTGGTGCCCCTCACCGAATGGCACCAGCTCAAGTTTGTGATGACACTCAAGTACGTGCCCCAGGATTACAAGAACCAAATGCGCCTAGACATTGCCATGGCAAAACAAGGCTCGAAGACCCCCCTTGAGTTCTTCTCGCAACTTGAGGATATGTACTACAAGGCGTCCATTAGCGTGGCTCCCTCCACGATGAGGACGAAGTTTTTGAGTGGTCTCAACACCAACATCCGAGACCAGTTGGAGATCCTTCCCATCAAGGACCTCAACAATCTAACGCATACTGCAATGCAACTCCACAACCAGATTGTGCGCAAGCGTCAAGGACCCTACCAACCCTATGGTCAAAGAAGGTATGACTCTCAAACTAGTCAAGTTCCTTCTACTAATGTGCGCGGTCCTTCCCCAGGAACCACCGCATCTAATCCCAACAGACAAGGAAAGACCGCGGCAATACCCACCATTGTTCCACACGCGCCACCACCAAAGGGTACATCACCAACCCAGGAACGCGCGCATGATATAGAATGCTTCAAGTGTGGAGGCAAATGGCACATCATGAGGAGTTGCCCAAACAACAAGAGAGTCCTCTTCTCCACAACCTCCGTGGGTTATGAATCTTTTGAGGAGGACGACGCCGCGCTTGAGACCATCGAGGAAGGGCTCGAAGATGACGAGGATGCTTACACCTGTGAAGCCACTGCGTTGCATGAAGGCACAACTCTCAGCCTTGTCACGCGCCGTCTGCTCACTGTCAAGGAAACAACCCTTGGTGATCAACGCGAGAATATTTTCCACACGCGTTGCTTGGTCAAGACCGCGACCTTGAGCGTAATCATTGATGGAGGCAGCTGTTGCAACATCATTAATGAGAAGGTGGTCACTCATTTCAACCTGCCAACCACTCCTCACCCACAACCATACGGCCTCTAATGGATTTCCTCGAGTTCTAGTAACATTGTAACTCGTCAATGTCTCATTTCCTTCTCCATTGGTCAATATACAGACTCTGTTCTATGTGATGTCATTACCATGGACATGACACATCTTTTGTTGGGCCGCCCATGGCAATTTGACAGGCGCGTTCTTCACGATGGGTATTTAAACACTTATGTGTTTACTTACCACGGGAAGCGCATCACGCTCTTACCTATGACGCCTCATGAGATTTTACAGGACCAGGTTGAGCGTGATAGACAGAAGGCAATTGAAGCCTCAAAGAACCAGACTCCCAGTAGCACGCGTTCTTCACCTGGGAACAAAGACGCTGCCAAAGACAACGCGTCAATGGAAAGAACGCGCACCAAAGAAGGGTCAAAGACCGCGCCGAGCAACAACACCTTGAAAGGCACATGTGAGCACATGCTGCTCCTGGCGCGGCCAAGTGACCTCACTGCCCCTTTGAGTGGCAAGGCACCCTGCTTCCTTCTCGTGCCAACGCCTTGTACCCAAGCCACCCCCATACTGGAAGCCATACCGAGCGAGATCGCTGAGTTGCTTGAAGAGTTCAACGACTTGTTCCCAGAAGAGCTTCCCCAAGGCCTCCCCCCTTTGCGAGGCATTGAGCACCAAATTGACTTGGTGCCTGGTGCCTCCCTCCCCAATCGAGCTGCTTATCGCGCTGGCCCTGATGAAACCAGGGAGCTCCAGCGACAAGTCCAAGAACTTCTGGATCGCGGATATGTGAGGGAATCCTTAAGCCCTTGCGCGGTCCCAGTGATCCTAGTTCCGAAGAAGGATGGCTCGTGGCGAATGTGTGTGGACTACCGCGCCATCAATCAGATCACAGTCAAGTACAGGCACCCCATACCGCGCCTTGATGACATGCTATATGAGTTGCATGGCGCGACTCTATTCACCAAGATTGACTTGAAGAGCGGATATCACCAGATTCGCATGAACGAGGGTGATGAATGGAAGACTGCGTTCAAGATAAAATATGGTCTCTATGAATGGCTAGTCATGCCTTTCGGCCTCACCAACGCGCCAAGCACCTTCATGAGGCTCATGAACCATGTTTTGAGGGACTTTCTGGGGAAATTCGTAGTGGTGTACTTTGATGACATTTTGGTCTATTCGCGTAGTCTTGAGACTCATGTACAGCACCTTAGGCTTGTGTTAGAGTGCTTGAAACGAGAACATTTGTATGCCAACCTTGGCAAGTGTCGCTTTGCCTCCGACACTACAAACTTCCTAGGCTACGTGGTCTCCAAGGAAGGACTACGCGTTGATGAGGAGAAAGTGAAGGCCATCAGAGATTGGCCAACACCCACAACGCCAACAATGGTTAGAAGTTTCCTTGGCTTGGTTGGCTTCTACAGGCGTTTTGTTCGCGACTTCAGCTCCATCTTCGCGCCATTACATGAACTCACAAAGAAAGGCGCCACGGTGATTTGGAAGGAATCACACAACAACGCGTTCAACGCGTTAAAAGCAGCCCTATGCAACGCGCCACTGCTACAACTCCCCGACTTCAACAAACACTTTGAAGTGGAATGTGACGCGTCCAATGTGGGGATTGGTGGAGTGCTCCACCAAGAGAAACGGCCCATCGCGTTCTTTAGCGAGAAGCTCACTGGGGCCACCTTGAATTACCCCACATACGACAAGGAGCTCTACGCGCTAGTTCGCGTCCTGAAGACATGGCAGCACTACCTGTGGCCACGCGAGTTCGTGATCCATTTGGACCACGTGGCCATCAGCTATCTGAAGAGTCAAGCACACCTGAGCCGCCGCCATGCTCGCTGGGTGGAATTTATGGAAACCTTTCCTTACGTGGTGGTGCATAAAAAAGGTAAGGAGAATGTGGTCGCCGACGCCCTTTCTCGCAGGTATGTTCTCCTTACTCATCTTCAATCTAAACTTCTTGGCTTCGCACTGATTAAGGATTTATATCTGCTTGATCCTTTCTTTAAGCCCATTGTTGAACAATGCCTTAGGGACCGCGAGTTCGAAACCTACTTCTTCCATGAGGGTTACCTTTACAAAGCAGGCCGTTTGTGCATTCCTAGCTCACCAATTAGGAAACTCCTCATCCAAGAAGCCCATGAAGTACGCGGTCATTTTGGGGTCACCAAGACATTAGCTGCTCTTCACGAGCATTTCTTTTGGCTGCATATGACCACCCAGGTGACGCGCTATTGCACCAGTTGTGTCACATGTCAACGCGCCAAATCCACTTCCCATCCCTATGGTCTCTACACGCCTCTACCTATCCCCTTAGGCCCTTGGGAAGATTTGTCTATGGACTTCATCACAGGTTTACCTCTCTCTCGCCGGGGTAAGGATTCTATCTTTGTAGTTGTAGACCGATTTTCCAAAATGGCCCATTTCATCGCGTGCAAGACCACACACACTGCCAGTGAGATCGCCGCGTTGTTCTTTGACAACGTGGTTCATTTACATGGGATACCGTGCACTGTAGTGAGTGATCGCGATACAAAATTTGTAGGAATTTTCTGGAGAACACTTTGGGGGAAGTTGGGAACCAAACTTTTATACTCCACTACCTACCACCCCCAAACTGATGGTCAAACTGAGGTGACCAATCAAACCTTAGGAGCCCTGCTTAGGACCATGCTCAAATCCAACCCAAAACATTGGGAGGACTTACTTGCCATTGTTGAGTTTTCTTACAACAGGTTTAGGCACTCAGCCACAAAGCTCACTCCATTTGAAGTGGTGTATGAAAGCAACCCATTGACTCCGCTGGACATGCTACCGCGCCCACTGAAGAATACAGAGCACCCCACCGCGGCCAACCGCGCCGCGATGATCCAGGAGTTGCACCAAAGAACGTGGGCACAGCTAGAGCGCCGCGCTGAACAGTATGCCACACAGCACAACCGTGGGCGCCGCCGCGTTATATTTGCCCCAGGAGACTTAGTGTGGATGCACCTTCGCAAAGGCCGCTTCCCAACAAAATGCAAATCCAAGCTGGCCCCCCGTGGTGATGGCCCTTTTCAAGTTGTGAAGGCTATTGGGGACAACGCATACGAGATCGCGCTGCCACCAGACTACGGTGTCCACGCGACCTTCAATGTCGTCGACTTGGAGCCTTATGTGGAGCCTGAGTTCGATGAAGGTGAAGCGGGGATGCTTCACAGCCAAGTGGGGGAGGGTGATGCGCCCCTGCCCACCATGAATGCCTCTGAGGAAGAAGAGGCTATGAGCATTCGCTCAGACGGGCCAATCACAAGAGCACGCGCTAAATCCATCGCCAACGCGACGCAATCCTTGGTCGCTCGCGTCGTCCAGAGCCAAGGCACCCAAGAGATCGCGTTCTCTTTGAAGCGTCTTCAACCAAGCCCAGAGAACGCGTTCTCTGTCTGTTTTCTCTCCACCATCCAATGAACGCGTTCTTTTTGAACAGAATGTAATCTCTTGAGACATTAATGTTTTTATTTCTTTTTGGGGCGTGTGCTCCACGCATGTCGTGTGGGCCGGCCTACTAATCGAGACTCGGCCCATCCGAGTCCCGTGACCTAGCATAAAAGGACAACTCGTTCTTCTGTATTAGGTTACGTTCATTTTAATCAAAGCTTGAGTATTGAGAGCCATTTGCCTCCTCCCCTTTGATCGAACGTCAAACACTCTGTCTTCTCAACCCCTTCCTCCGCCGCCGACGCTACGGCCACCACTCGATCTTCATCGAGATTATCCCTCCGCTGCCGATGCTACGGCCAAGAACTCGATCTCTTTCGAGTCGTTCTCCTCCGCTGCCGCCTTCCGAAGCCCGCGTTCCACCCTATCTTCCTCCAGCAAGACGCGTGCGACTTCCCAAACAAGATCTGGGATCCTTCAATCCTAGTAGGAACGCATCAATAACCATTTGACAAATTAGGTGTATTATTCCATTTTCCCAGCTTTCCAAATTGTATAATAACAACGACGAAATTCTGAGCTGAAGCCCCAACAAATGGACGACATAATTCGGCATAATCATCTCATAATGTACAATTGATGACATTATCCATGTAATATTTATACAATATACAACAATAACTAAGAATATAAAAGAACAGAATATAAAATTACATATGAAATTTTATTATAATGCAGAATTTCAAAAAAAAAAACCTTGTATCCATCAATTGTATATTGATACTTTTACCCTCTTTTCCGTTCCGGTTAGTAAAGGTAACAATGCTGTCACCAATTCCAACCAATTGACCAATAACATCTACACAATAATTACTATTATGTGTAAAATAAAATATTAAACGTACTGAAATAGTAATTGTTATAATATAATCAAATGATTAATTTAAAGAATTACTAACCATAAAGATATACTTGATCCAGTGACTCGTCGAGGATTTTTTCAAAATCAGCGAATTTGACTCCATGAATAGGAATAGAAATTGATGAACTTCGCTTAATTATAGTGTTGCGATAAAATATAATCTTGTATTTATGATTAGAGAACTTGAAAGGTATATCATAAAGAGCAACTCCAAAGTTTGAAATCAAATATACACCTTCTTCCTCTAATATTGCAAATTCACCATAAAAGCTTCCTTAATGACTCCATGTATTTTCTCACCCTTAAGACAATAAGAAATATGTCTTAGTGGTATACAAATATTAGGCAAACAATTTTTTATATATTAAAAACAAATTATTAAAAAACTGAAAATTAATACATTTTCATCCATTAAAATTATTTCAGTTGTACTGTATTGCGTACGATCTTCTTTCTTCGTAACTTTAAACAATCGAATTACTCGAACCTTTAGCTCATAATTCCCTCGGGTACCCGTAATATCCTTTATTTCTTGTTGTTGTTTTGACATTGCTACAAGGTCATACAAAAATTCAATACAAATTCAGTACAAAAATAATAATGAAAGGTAATATAAGTGCAGTATTTATAGTTTTGTAATTGCACAAAATACATACGAAAAACAGTAGTGGAAAATCAGTTCAGTATTTGCAGTTCTGTAAATGCACAAAATACATACGAAAATCAATAGTGGAAAATCAATTCTGTAATTGCAGAAACTCAGTGGAGATAGGGACAATTTTCGAACCCAAGGAAGAATCTATATAACATGATCGTATTATTATGAATTGCAAAAACATACCTGCTAACTCAAGGAAGAATCGATAATGTTTAGGCCTGCGCAAGAACTCACAAAGTTTTAGAATGTAATTGTGGGAGAGGCTCTCTATTTATAAGGCATAAATTTTATGGATTATAATGGTTGATTTTATTTGATTGTGCACATATTTAAACTGCCATAATCGATGCATTTTATTATGTACAAGTATTGTGTATATCTTCAAATTGGAAAAAATCGTGCCTTGCAAATTGCACATATTGTAGAAACATATATGGACCGGGCCCCAGATCATTTCTTTTGTATGTATGGCCTTGCATATTACCATTTTATTTTGGGTTTAAGCAATTCATTAGTTAGTACAGAGTATGCTCTGAGAAGTTATTAGTTTCATTGCCAAAAGGATTAAACTATAAGCTCTCGGAGCATATTCTACACTGACTTTGTATGTATTGCCTTGCAGATTACCATTTCATTTTGGGTTTAAGCAATTTTTATCTATGTACGTATTATGCAATTTGTTTTAGTTTCCAGTCAATCATTTCTTTTGTATGTATGGCTATGTAGTTTTTTTTAGCTAATTTCAAACAGCATCTTAATTTTTGTGTTCTTTGCATTAATGCTGTAATTTTTGTGTTCTTTGCACATATTGCAGGTTTGTATACATGTATTATTTTGCAGGTTGGAATTTTTTTTGCTGCCCTAATAGCACATTAGGGTTATTCAGATTATTTTGCAGGTTGTATACATGTATTATTAGCCGATTAAACAAAAGCCTCGTCATCATCTTATATCTTACTATACATATAAGGTTAGGTTAGGATATTTTTGCATTAATTGCCTCATTAATCATATTAATTAATGGATGCGGATCCGGTGAGAATGAACATTATGGTGAGAAATGAGAATAGCTTATAATCTTTGGATTTGAAAAAATCCAAAGGCTAGGATTAGACTATCATTTAAGTGGTCATGTTGATCAGCGCTACTTTGTAGGGTTTAACTAGGAGTTGCTACCGGAGTTTAGGTACCATTTGGAGGTGTTTAGAGCATTATTGTGGAGTATGTGGTTGAGGAGAAGAAGTGTGAATTTAGTGGTTTGGAGAAGCTAAACGAAGACATATTGAAGATGGAGAGGAGACCACGGAAGAAGACCACGAGCCACGACGAAGAATAGACCCAACTGGGTCTACAGAAACATAGACCCGTGCGGGTCTATGAAGATCCGCGACCGCGGGTGACGAAGGACCTGATCGCGGCAAAGTCGAAGCAGAGGAGCAGAATTTCCATTTTCCGCGACCGCGGTTTGTATTCCGCGCCCACGGAAAATCCTTTCAGCAAAGCAGTTCGAGAGCAAAGTTTTAATTTCCGCGACCGCGGAATTCTTTCCACGATCGTGGAATCACACGACAGAGCGAGGCCGGGATTTCTTCGAAGTTACTTTTACGTTTCTTTTTTCTTTTCTTTTATTTTATTATATTTCGATACTTTAGTATTATTTCCTTTTAGGATTTGTTTCGTTATCTTTTCACTTTAGTTTTAGGGTTAGGTTATTTAACCTAATTTTCCCTAGTATCACGTTAGATTCAGATTCAGTTTTCATTGTTGTTTTTCGCACCTTTTGCTCAGGCAGACAATTGAAGCCTTTGGTTGATTTGATTGTGAGGTTATTCCTTTACTCTTTCTATGATTGTGTTAATTCTCTCTCATGCTTAATCTCATTGATCGTATATCGATTCCCCTTGATTTGTTGATTAGGATATCAAATAGATTATTAATAGTAGTTCCCTCTAGTCTGACAACCTAGAGAAGATTAGTATTATGCTATTGGTTCCCCTTTTCTATACAACCTGTTGAGATTGTTATTGATCATACTACTAAGGATTGGAGGAGACTGGTTGAGAATCTTGATCCCTTAGTTTGTGTAGAGAATTGATTGTATGTTAAATGTTGATGGGTCATTGAGTATTGTATACACCTATCTATTCCTGAATTCATTGCTGCTGTTAGATTCAATCTAGAAGGTCTTCTAGGTTATTTGATAGTTAGGGTTATCAGGACTGATTGGACTGATAACTATATCAGAACAGGGATTAGGACATTTATGAGTATTGAGGACTAGGAATAATCAATGATCGATCTATCAATCTGAAGTGTGGATATTTGTTTGGATGAGCTATTTTCCCAATTATTACTTTGCTACTAAACCAAACATCCGAAACCCCCCTTGGTTACTTGTTGGTATACAATTACATCGTTGGAATAGTATTTGATTCTCTGTGGGATTCGACCCTTGCTTGCCCAAACTACTTGTTAGGTTTGTTAGGATAATTTTGATCAGGTGATACGACTAAAACCTGCGATCACATGTGCATGGCACATGACCATTTAAGTGGATAATTAACCGGTTATCAGCCGGTCAACACCGGAGCTCCGGTGTTGACCGGTCAATTTTATTTTTTTTGAACCAGTTTTCTTTTTCTTTTTCGGGTCAGTTTTTTTTTACTAAAGATGGCATGTGCATACATTTTGGCTTGTGTGTACATCTATATTGTACTATATGTGCATCAAAATTTTATAAGGCATTGTCCGACCTAAGTTGATTTTTTTCTTTCCGGCCCATTTTTTTTTGGTCCATTGTTTGCTTGCGCTGTCATGTGCACCATTTGTTACTTGTGTGTGCATCAATATTGACTTGTATGTGCATTAAAATTTTATAAGGTGTTGTCCGACCATTTTTTTCCATTGAATTTTTCACAGCCCAACTTTTTTCCAAGACTAATTTTTTTGCTTGAGATGGCATGTGCATACATTTTGGCTTGTATGTGCATCAATATTGACATGTATGTGCATCTAAAGATTGTAAAAAATATGCATTGTTTTCTAGAGAAAATGTGCATGAGTTGTACGTACACTATATGTGCATAAGTTTTGACATTTGCACATTCAAGCAAAAAGACGTGTGTTTCAAATGGTATGCACATACAAGTCAAAAACTCATGCACATATCAAGCCAAGAAAACGATGCATACAAGTAAAATTTAGATGCACAGATAATTCAAAATTCATGCACTTACAAGAAAAAACCTATACACATTCTGTGAAGTATTTAAGATTTTACATGTGTGTGCATAAGTTGTCACTTACAAAAAGTCACACATATAGTCAAACCCTATGCACATCTAGTTCAATTTACATGCACATACAAGCAAAAAGACATGCACTTCAATGGGTATGCACATATAAGCCAAAACTCATGCACATTTTAACCCAAGAAAACAACGCACACAAGTAGAATTTAGATGCACATACAGGTCAAAATTTATGCACACACATGCCAAAACATATGCACATTCTCTGAAATGCACGCATAAGTTTTTACATGTATGTGCATGAGTTTTCACATACACAAAGTCACACATATAATCAAAATCCTATGCAAAATTTATGTAATTTAGGTGCACATACAAGCCAAAACTCATACACAATATTTCAACCCAAGAAAATAATACACACAAGTAGAATTTAGATGCAAATATATGTCAAAATCTATGCACACACAAGCTAAAACATATGCACATGCTGAGAAGTGCATGAGTTTTCAAATACACAAAGTCACACATATAGTAAAAAATCCTATACAGATTTTATGCAATATTAATGCACATACAAGTCAATAGCGATGCACATACAAGCAAAAATCAATGCACATACAGTCGCAAGCCAAAAATTGTGCCTGGAAAAAAAAAATTGGCCGAAAAAAAAAAAAAACTTTGACCGGTCAACGCCGGAGCTCCGGCGTTGACCGCCGGTGACTGGTTTGACCACTCATGTTGACCGGTCAAACTTTCAAAAATGAGGTCATGTGCCATGCACATGACCTTTTAATGAAAGTTTAATCTTAACCTTTGGTTTATTTATAATCCAAAGGGTAGGATTTATTCTCATTTCTCACCCTAATATATATTCTCACATGACACTTACCCTTAATTAATATACCTATATATTTATCACTATGAATCATGCTCGTGCTACACACGGGATAAATATTCATGCTCGTGCAGTCGTGCTACACACGGGATAAATATTCATGTTGATTGATTTTTAATTCTTATATTTGTTTCTTTTTGAAAATACACTCTAAGCGTTAATCGGTTTTACAATATTACAATTATACTATTAAGTTTTGGCTTTTAAACTTCTTCCTTGCAATCTTTGAACTTCTTTATTCTTTTTCATTCACGTGTAATATGATGTCCAATCATCACATTTTATAGGATTTAGATATTAAATCTAAAAATTAAGAACTATTTACCAAAGTAAGCATAAGAAATAAACTTATTCTTGGTATATGCTCACTCTGAAAGTTATTCCCAAAATAGGCACACTTATTTACTCTTTATACCCTTTTGTTTGTGATATTTTAATCTTGTTATCCTTTACATAATTAAAATCTAAAAAGATAAGTTTCAAAAAGTTTAAAATTTTACCCTTGTATTAGGAAGGTCCTGTTAGATTTGGTATCAGAGCCTCTTCTTTATGAATTCTTGTAGGAGGGTCAATACTAATCCCCACAATCAAATAACCCTCCAGGCCCTCCTACAAGAATTCATAAAGAAGAGGATCACTATACGGTTGATGAAGATATAACTAGTTTGATGGTTGTTTAAACTAGAAAATTGGAAGTAAATAGCATGGGACGAACACTGAGGGAACCATAGATCTAAGATTCACAACAAGTTCAAGCTCTAGCTCTAGCTCCTTGTTCTCACCAACTTTTTCACCTTCACCACAAGGAGAAACCTCTACATCTAAAAAGATGATAGGATTTAAAACTAGAACCATAAGTGAAGCTGTTTATGAAGGGGATGAAGAATCAAATATGGAAATAGAAGAGTATTTCAGGGTTACTAATCCAAACAACATCTACATCCCTATCACTATATGCATAGAAGGATTCAATCATTATGAATTATGTGCATTCATAGATAGTGGTTGCTCTATATGCTTCGGAAAGAAAGCTTTATTTCCTGAATTCATGTGGAAGCATGCATCCAAACCTATCCAAGTCAGGATAGTTGATAGTAGTATTATGACTCATTCTAAAGTCATTTTAGACTTACCTATCATGATAGGGGAATATCTTTACGTAATTCCTATTCTTTGGGCTACTAAGCAAACATCACATGATATGATAATAGGAAATAACTTTCAAAGGTTATATTCTCCATGTACTCAAGATTTAGATCAAATGATGTTCACTATAAATGGAAAATATGCATGGGTCAAGAAGATGAAACAAGCTTATACCTATCAAAAAATAAAGTTTATGCACAGTAAGCATGGTGAGGAACATATCATTATTCCTACACATAGAGAATTTGCACTATCTATAAATGAGCTCACAACGAAGGAGGAAATTACTAAACAACAAAAAGAGTTGTGTACAGAATTATATTAAGAAGATCCTTTAAAATTTTGGGATAGAGATAAGTCATTTGCTAAAATAGAACTAATAGATTCTAAAAGCATCATTAGAGTTAAGCAATTGGTTTATACCTATAAAGATCAATAAGAATTTAAAGAGCAAATAGATGAGCTATTAAAGAAGGGATTAATTAGAGAAAGTCATAGTCCTCATTCTAGTCCTGCTTTCATGGTTAGAAACCATGCAGAAGAAAAGAGAGGTAAAGCTAGAATGGTTATCAATTATAAAAGGCTTTGATAATAATGTCTTTGATGGATATTATATTCCGAATAAAACAATATTGTTTAATAGAATACAAGGTGCCACCCGGTTCTCAAAAATGGATTGTAAGAGTGGATATTGGCAAATTAAAATGGAAAAGGATAGTATTCCTTTAACAACTTTTAGTGCACCACAAGGCCATTACGAGTGGATAGTTATGCCATTTGGATTAAAGAATGCACCACAAATATTCCAGAGAAGGATTGATAAAATCTTTAAAAGCCTTAAGCATTGTTGTCTTGTTTACATTGATGATATTTTAATCTTTTCAAAAACCATAGAACAACATATGCATGATCTAAAAGCGGTAACTCTAGAATGCATAAAACATGGCATAATATTAGGACAGAAAAAATGAATTTATGCTGAACAAGAAATTGAGTTACTAGGGCTAAAAATAAAAGCTGGAGAAATAGTATTATAAGATCATATCTTAAACAAAGTTAAAAAATTTCCTGATAAGATAGAGGATAAAAAGCAACTAGAAAGATTTGTAGGATGTCTTACCTATGCATCTGATTTTATAAAAGACTTAGCTAAGCTTAGAAAGCCTATACAAGTTAAGTTGAAAAAAGAGGAAGTTTGGAATTGGACCACTCAAGACACTAAAGTAGTTCAAGAGCTTAAGAAACGATGTATGAATTTGCATGTGCTAACATTACCCAATGAAGAAGATGAACTTGTTCTTGAGACATATGCTAGTAACTACCATTGGAGTGCTATTTTGAAAGAGTATTGCTAACTGTCACTACAAAAATATATCACCATTATGTTACTTCCAAAAATACCCCTAAAAAATGTTTAAATTTGCACCCAATTACCATTTTCTTCTCCATTTGAAGTCGTCAACATGAAACTAAAGAAACTTCAAAATTGGTGAGTCATATTACTGCATGCCCATTTCAACATCACATGATACAAATTCATGTACAAAAGCATCCTTTTCTTTTTCCTCTTTTTGACATGTGCTAATAGATTTTGCTGAATATCAATTGCAAACGCTTGCAATTTGAGTACACTGTGGTACACCTCCTTTTCTTTCCCAGCACCAACTCCTTCTCGCCTTGATCCTCTCAAAGCTGGATCTTTTGTTGTAGGCTATTGTTCACAGGAATCAAGGAATTCATCAATTATGTTTGATTTGATTTCGATCTTATAAACCCTAATTTTTCAGTTTCATTTCCCTTGTATCACAGATCTGTTCGCACCCGATTTCTTTTTCCGTTTATGTCTCAATTCAATAACTATTTCTTCGATTTCAATCTGTCTCTGAACCAATTTTTACTCCTCCGAAATTTCCCTTTTATTTTGTTGGAATCTTCAGATTAGAGAAATAAATTAAGGGCAATTTAGGTAGTTAAATAATGGTGATGTTTTCTAATGGTGATGTTTTCTAATGGTGATGTTTAGCAATTATGTTTTGAAAATAAAGAAATATAACAAGCTTTGCAGGTACAGCAGTGGGAGTTTCAACAAGGCTGAGTGCAATTACACTGTTATAGAAAAAGAGATACTTGCTATCTTGAAAGGAATTGATAAATTTATAATCTTTCTCGCTTCCAAACCTTTTACAGTTAGAACTGATTGTAAAGGAATACTGGGGTTTATTCAAAATAACCTTGATAATATGAAAGTGCAAGGGAGGCTCTTGCGTTGGCAATTGGCACTTAACCAGTATTCTTTTAATATCGAACATGTGTAGGGACCAAAGAATTCATTGGCGGATAGTCTAACGCGAAAACTTGCAAATAAAAATAATGTCCAATCAGTCCAAGGACTCAACGAGCAAGAACAACCAGAAGAGTCAAGTTATTGGATTTTTTTTATCAAAGCTATGGATTTGAGGATATCCCAGAAGAAGAAATGAAAACGATGGTTCAATCTGCCTCTCGGAGGCCGAAAGAAAAGAGTTTGCTAATAGAAAGAAGTATCATCAGAGGTACGTGGGTGTCACCTCCCAGTAAGTTTACAACTTTTCTTTTAGATGAAACCATTAGTTCAAGGTGTCGTTCTGGGCTTAAGTTAGCAAGTCATAATGTATGTTCAAGAATCTTAGAGCTAGAGATAACCAATAAAATGCTTCAACTTCCTTAGGAGCTCCAGGAAAAGTTGAAGGATTATTGGAAGTACAAGAATTTTCCAGAATGGTACTCATACGTGATATGCAAAGGAGGTCCTTATTATGACGTTTGGGAAGAATGGGGGACAATTTTCTTCTTTCCTAATAACTCTGGAGTAGGGGGAATTAGTTTACCAGCAAATCAGAAAAATGATATTGGGGTCCTTAAAGCATGGGCATATGGAATGTGTAATGGAATCTTTGGAGGAAGACCACTACCATGGAATGCATAATACAAGAAATATTTCACTAAATTTCAAAGGTACGTGTTTGATAGAGTCTTCAAGTGGGAAGGTGCAAATGAATTACTAAGTTTCGTCAATTGTGCTATCATCGGAGTAGAAAATGGAAAGTCCAAGTCACCACATTATCTGTTGAGGTTTATCCAAGAGACAGATAAGTTTGATGAAGATCTCATTAGCAAAAGACAACCACATATCAAGAATCCAACTGAAGCCAAGGCCATGGGATTGTTCTACATTTTTGAATACCTCTAACAATATAAAGAAAGTGATTGCTTTATAATCAAAATTGGAAACACAACAGCAATCCTCTCAAATGTGCTACGTCCTTATTTCCAAGAAGCTATTGAATCGTCAAAATCAATATCAGAATACTTGAGAAACATTGAAGAAGGAATTTACTTATCCAAGCATAGACAAGACTTTCTTTGGGATACTTTAATGGCTTAGGATGAAGTTTATTCGAAAAATCTCATGCAAGAGCTGGAAATGGAACTCGAAGACTGTGAAGGTTGGGAAACGAACATTGGAGTAGAAGGCTGGTACGACATCAAGTATTGCATGGACTAAAAAACAATATGCTTCACCTCAGGTCTGCAAAGCCATGTGAAGAACCAGAAGGAATCTCTGAAAAAGGAGTCAACTATCTTTTACTGTATTTTCTTTAAGCTTTTTATTTTTTCTTTTATCATGGCACTGTTTGCCTTATCAACTATGTCGGGGCATAAGACTGTACAAGGGTCTTGAAGGGCATCCTATGCCCTCTCAAGCTCTATAAATAGATCCCTCGTAAGCACTAGAAGGCATCGAGGAAAAAATTGAGTAAGACTAAAGTGCATAAATCTAAGAAAAATCTAGGAAGAGAAACAAAGAATTTGGATCTTAGAAGTGAAGTGGAGTTCCCTCACTAAGTTCAAAATCTTCTATGAATCTCTTTAAGTACTTGAGTGTTTAAGTGTTTGTATTCAGTGTGTTTTGTGTACCTGTAATCCTTCCCAGTTCAATAAAGGCTTGTTTTTAGTAAGAGAAAGCTACTTAATCAAAAATTATGTCGTGAATAACCACTTTTCTTGATCATAAATCCTCCATCCACTTAAACAGAGAGGTTAATTTAAAAACTACGATCTGAAGTAGGAAACGAAATAGATCTGTGATGTGCTTGAGCTAAGGGAGTCCTGGTTGAAGATTAGCAACCCCTAGAAATCTGGAAGCTACAGGAACGCTAGAGGTCCAGTGATACTACGCTCAGGTAATGGTCAAACCTTTTTATTTTAAATTCCTTTAGTTTACGGAGCATGGTGGGATTGTGACCACAGAAAACATGTTATTCAAGATATAGTTAGTAGATTATGGTAGTTAGTACCACTAAAAATCATTAAGTAAAATCAGCTATTTTATTTCGAGTAATCTGTGCAAGTTAAAAAAATTTATACCTTGATTTGTAATTTATCCTAAAAGTTGGGTTAATCTAAAATTTGGAGTGCCTATATTGAGAAATAGTTTCTAACAAAGCCTAAAGAGAGAAATATTTCTCTAAAAAAGCCTATTGTGAGAATTAATTCTAAAAATTAATGTATGATAGACTAAGTTGCATAGTTATAAAAATAATGTTCTTTTAAAATTGATATTTTCTATAAAGTCTATACATCTCAGTGATATTTCAGTGTTAACTTGTATATATGTAGATGTACAATACTAATAATAAAAAAATAAAATTAAATAGATAAATATAAGATACAGATACTCAACTCATCTTTTATTTTAAAAATATCATTATATATCTTATCTCGATGATCAATAAGTTTTTTCATTTGGTCTTAGAAATAAATGATGGCATTACCCTTAATTTATAATAACATTTAATTTGAATTTTACGTACAATTTTATAACAAAACATACCTACATGTAAAAATTACGATATATAAAACATAAACATTGACATAAATTAAAATAGCTCTTTCAATTCTCTAACATAAAATTAAGTATAATAATAACTGACCTTGATAACTTAATACTTTTCCTATGAAGCACAATTTGATGTTCATATTTCATAGCACACTAAGAATGTGTTAAGATTACTTACCTTATTATTGGAAATAATGAAAAAAATCGGTACAATCTAGGAAAAAAAATATCAAAAAAACATTATCTATTAGTGTAGGAACCTACTAATGTAAGTAGCAGAAACTTATTCAAAAAAACTTGATATGATAATGTGTACATGCTAATTGACATTTGTTTGTTGCTCTTTTGTTTTTTTTTATGAAGAGGGTGTATTATGAATATGTTCATCTACTCAACTTTTGTGGTAGGAAATTTGGGAAAGGATTGCAGATTTTATAATATTTGGTCTGGAATAGTTTTGGAATAGTCTAACAATATTTAAACTATATTATTTCTTTCTTTGTAATTCATAAGTTGGCGTTAAACATTAATTTTGGAATGTTGATAGACATTGTAGCTTTGTAAGCATTGATGTATAGTTAATACATTTTTCTTAATAGTAATTAATGTACACGGTTTTGAAAGGTTTTCTAAACCATATTAAAGATAATATCTATATCGATCTCTAATAATAATAATAATAATTTATTAATTAAGAATATAATATCTATATCGATCTCTAATAATAATAATAATAAGAGTTTGGATCATATGCGGAGCACTCTTCCCGTGCGGACGTGCGGAGCATGTACTTTAGGGCCTTATTTGTACACTTTAATGTCTTATTTGTGTACTTTTTCAAAAAAAATATATTCTTTTACAAATTGTTTTCCAAGCATTTTTTAAATTTTTTGCAAAAGTGCACAAATAAGGCCCTAAAGTGCACAAATAAGGCCCTATAGTGCTGTCCGCACGTCCGCACGGAAAGAGTGCTCCGCACCGGAACCGCACTCAATTTATTAATTAAGAAGATAATATCTAATAATCATAATAATAATAATATTTTTGTTAATTTCGTAAATCTTCCTAACTTTTGATAAAAAAAAAGATAATTTATAATATTTATCGCTAATAATAATAAATTTTAGTAGTTATTAAACTAAAAACAAGTCCTTAAACTTAAGCTACAATTGTCAATTTGCACCGAGGCTCTCATGTCAATGAAATTCAGTTAAAGAAATTAGAAAATCAGTTTTTCAAAAGACCGGTGGAATTCGCGGGAGGAAAATATCTGATTCTGTAACTGAAATCGGACGGTCTAGATTGCATCACGTCTTCCAATTCAATCGTTTAAAACCCAAACAGATCGCCATTGTTACTCTTCGCAGCTCTTCTGGAATTCTTTCCTTCGTAGAAAGAGAGAGGTATGAATGATCAAGAACAAGAATCAGATCAACGAGCACCAATAGAGGAAGAGATCATCCCCACCGAAGGATTCCTGAACCACCGTTTGTCCCTCCTCCGCCTCGACCACGTATCCATGGCCTCCTCTGACGCCGTCTCCGATCGCGCCGCCGGCGCCGACGACACCGAATCATACCAGGTCGAGTTCACCGATCCATCCCCTCCGCGCTATGCGTACGGCAACAACACTCCCCTGAAGAGGCGGTCCTCCTCTTCCAATTTCTCTCCGCCGCCGCAACCGGCCGGCGCCGACCCTGGATATCACCGACTGATTTCCGAAGGATATCACTTCCTTCACCTCCCGAGCGCCGGAAACGAGTGCGCTGCTACTGTTCAGCAAAATTCCCCGTCTCTTCGCCGCTGCTTCTCCCTCAATTACGCGGGAAGCAGGTCGATTCAGCCGGCGGAGATTTCGAATCGCGGAACTCTCGCTGTCCCTGAAAATCAGACCCGGAGATCTTTGTTTCCGCCGCCGGTGAACGGCTCCACCGCTGCTCAGTCACTGCCGCCGCCTCACCCGCTTGCTCGAACAGTCTCCGATCCGACACGGCTCTCTTGCCTTGGGAATCCGCTCCTGCCGATCCAGGAGAAGAATCCGGTTCCAAGAACCGATCCAAATTCGCCATGTGGACTTCCTGGGCTCGGATCGGGGTTCGACTCTACTCAAGAAAGCTCTTCGTTCAAGGTAATTGAATTCCCGATCATCCAAATCCTTCTTGAAATTTCTACAAATTAATTACTGAGTTCTGACGATTTCTGGCATTCTTTTTCCCCCCATTCAATCCAGAGGCTGAAAAGGGTGGATAGTGCTAGGAAGATACGGCAACAGATGAAGGAAATTAATGAATGGATTGATCAAATGGTGGACGAAGATGATTCGCAAATCAATGCCCCGATTACCCCTGAAACTGACCTAATTTCAACTGACTACAAGGTCTGATTCTCAAATTGCATAATTTCTTGAGTCCTTGCTTATTGAATCCGTTATTGATATATATTCTTTTGTCCCCAATTTTAATCTCCTCAGGTGCTGGGTGAAGATATTGGAAGGTACAACAATGGGGGTTCTTCAGCTGAGGATACAATTATCAAATCTGCACCAGAGGAGGTTCGATCACCAGAAGAACTCCTGGAGAAGGAGATTACAGAAGAGGATTTGGAGGCGGATGCAGATATAGTGAAAGCGAAGAGAGTTGGAGAATGCACTTTTCTGGAGTTCAAGTGCAGATGTGGATCTGGCTACAGTGTTGGAATTATTGGAAAGAGCTGCTTCTATAAGCTCATATAGACTCAAGAGCTGTTCGATCATGTGTAGTAAGGAAGAATCTTCTTGTCTTCCTAGCTTGTTAATTCTGAATTTCTTTGGAAAACTTTGGAATATGTCATTGTGTTAGTTTGTGCTTGAAATTGGTAGGGAATTTGGAGTTTTAGTGGCAATGGTGAATGCGGTGAACTTCATTGTTTCTCAGTAAGGAATTCATGTCCATGAACAATTGAAGTGATTGTTGGCTGTAACTCTGTAAGGAATTCATGGCCGTTTCTTCACAGTAATAAGTAATTTTGTCTAGTATGTTTCATGTGATTCTTTCTTCATACTGTGCATTAATTTGTGTGAAAACTATGGTGATTACTTATATATGAGGTTTTCTTCATACTCCTTTCATATGTAGAATGTAGTATAGCCTAGGAGATGGGGGTCCTTAGCAATGGCCGATTGTCAAGCGGAGCTTTGCTTTCTTGAACTTTCATCTGCAACTCTTCCAAAGCTCGCTCCAATCTTGCAATTTCTTGTGTTGTGGCTTCTTCTAGGTCAGCCTAATGAAGATGATAAACCATGAAACATAAGGTGGATATTAACAGGATTGGATCCTTACATTCATTCCTATATTGTCACAGTCTTTGTAGAAGAATTTAACATGAAGACCCAAAGTAAGAAAAATATTCAGATTAGTTATAGTGGCACATTCCAATTGGAAAGGAATTACATTCCACCTACAATTTCAAGAGAGATTACATGTATATTAGTCAGTATGGACCCTGAAAACATATAAGTATGTACTTTTATATATACATCATTTGAGGTGCTCTTAAGGATTGTATTATCACGTTGAAGGCTCATACTAGTTTTGACTTATTATCAAGAGCACTCTTAAGAGTAGTTTCTGTTCACATAAAAGCATAGACCAAAGATATCAAAAACTAACATTTCCGCGATATGCATGAATTCACAAGGCTCAGTGAAGAGGATCTCATGAACTGTAAGATACATGCTGATGGGCCAGCTGCCCAGCTCTTTGAGGGAAATTAAAATTGTCTATTTTTATCACATGAATGAGAACAGCTGCTCTATTCTGTTTTCTGAAATGAAATTCAATCCGAGCAGCAACGCCACGCATTCCAGTTTGGACTGTGACAGCTGAACAATACAAGTGCTTTTAAGCTTTCCTGGACTGATATCTTCGCGATTCCTGATATGATACAAACCTGATCATCAGAATTGATTCCAACAATACTCATAGCCCTTCAATATCATTGTACCTTGAGTTGTTGTTTCTGACAGTCTTAGCATTACCAAATGCTTCTAAAACTGGGTTGGACTGGAAAAAAGATAGACTGATATGTATAACCATGTCATCAATAATTAACTCCACAGAGCTCATTCATAATGTCTAACTATCTAAGGGTTCGTTTAGATGGCACCCTAAGAAAACAATCATTAGCTTTTTAACCAAAATGTTGTAAACCTTTGAGAATATTATAGTTGTCTAGCCTCTAAAACTTGTTGCTCTACAGTCCTTTCTTCACCAACTTGTCTTCCTCCCATATATGCAAGATACTGCATAAGCATTTTTGTGCTCTCTGTTTTACCAGCTCCACTTTCGCCGCTTACCAGAATTGCCTGACTAATGCCATCATTTATCATGTCTGCTTAAAATATGATACAACATAAGGATTTATGAAAGGATGTTACACTAATCTTCAAAACTAGCAATAAAGCAAGCACAGCATTGACCTGTATGCAATTGCAAATGGATGAGGCTTTATTTCACCAAGTGCTGCACCTTTATATTGTTCCATGATACTAATGCCATATAAATGAGACAGCCTTTGGAATGGGTTCACGGTGATTAATATACCTCCTGTATAAGTCTAGAAAGAAATTAAGATTCTATCAGTTGGTTTCAGGAAGTTGTAGCTTATGCAACAAAGGAAATAAGTTAACAAACTCACGTAAATTTCGTTAGTATTGTTTTGGGGCGAAAAGATCAAACTGATCCGAATCGCCTTATGAAGGGCAACTAGATAATGATTCGACTGAAAGAGTCTGAATAATCCAAATCAACCTAAAGTTTCAATCGTCGGTCGCTTCGATATTGCAAATGAGAATTTGGGCTAGTGAGATTTCAGAGAAAGTAAGAACGAGAGCAAGAGATTATGGATTGCATTCGATGATAGTAGTGTACTTTACAATGATCATACGGTTCGTATTTAAACTATCCTATCTGAACCTACTTGTCCGAGATTTTGGGGTAGTCGTTACAGGCGTCGTGGGGCCGAGATTTGTTCCAACGTCTACTGAAGCCTAACATCCACTGATGAGTCAGCTCCGGTTTCCTTGGGGAGAATCGTCTTTCCACCGATTGGGCCGACTTGATAGGTTGCTGAAATTCGGAGCCCAACAATTGCCTCAAAACATAACTGGGCCGGAGAGAGCCCCTTGCGGTTGATGAGACATTTATGTTTTCAGAAAGTTTACTTTCATGCGTAATCTTTTCCTGCCGATTTTGTTGCAGAAGATCAGTGACGTGGCGGCAAGTTACTGGACCATTGCTTTGACCGATTGGGCTAGCGGTTTTCCTTCTTAAATACACGATCAACTCACTTCTTCTCACCATCTCCTTTTTACTGCATCATCTTTCATAGGTAAAAATTTCAAATTTCTTGTTGTTCTTTTGTGATGGCGTTTTCTCAATCAAAGAAGACCAAGGCGTCGTCTTTCGGCTCCGACGAGGAGGACAGTGGTTTCACCCCCTTGAAGCTTCTCAACCCCGAGGATTTTGTGGCCGGAACCCTAACCCAGTCGGAGTTAAACACTATTCTGGAGGTAGGTCAATTCCCCCCCTGAGACAGTCGCTCGTCTCCCTCGTCCTCACGAACGTGCCGATTGGCGCCGAGACGGATGGATTTGTTTCTTTGAATACCCTTTTAAGGTTGGTCATACCTTTCCTTTCTCGAACTTGGTTCGAAATTTCTTGGTTGTCTTGAATCTTGCCCCATGTCAGGTCATGCCTCACGCATGGCGGCTTCTTAGAGTGATTGATCTTTTGATTTCCAGTGTTGAGATCGACTTTGATTTCGATGCGCTTTGGCATTCTTATTACTTGAGTACTCGAGGGTCTTCCCGTTTCCAATTGCGTCTTAGGCAGGATAGACAACTCATCGCCCTGAACCTTAACGTTAATGACCGTGGGTGGTGATCACGGTTCTTCTTCGTGGAAAAGAAATCGCTTGATGGGGGTTTCGACTGTTCCTTCGTGCGGGATGTTTGGAGGACATCAGGTATTGTATTGGTCTTTTCAGATTTTTAGTTGACGCTCCTTTAACTTGTGCTCACATGTGTCTCTTTTCAGTGCTAAATCCAGAGGAAAATGAGGATTCTGATTTTGCTGGTGTGACCAAGATTCTACTGTCGTTCTCTGAGGAAGAGAGGTCGTTCCGAAACATCAATTTCTTGACAACCGATCCTACCGAAATGGAGAAACCATCTACATCCGTCACCAAAGGCACTTGTTCGTTCCTCCAGGTATGCGTGTGGGTGGTTTTTGGTCTGTCTGTGTGCTTACTTTGCTGTGCTTATCTGACAGCGCCTCGAGGTGAAAGATCGAGCGCTCGCCTGTTGGGAAAGAGCCTCCTGGACCATAAGCTCTTAGCGGATAAAGCATCCACATCGGCTAAAGCGTCTATGCCGACAAAAATTATTGTCGTAGATTCGCCTTCATCCAAGACCTCAGGGGAGAAGAGGAAGGCTATAGTCGCTGCCGAAATGCCGATTGGTGAGTTAAAAAATAGGTCTCTGAATGATTTACTCCATACCTTAGATCCCGAAGTGAAGAGGGAAATTGGAGATTTTCACCCAATCGTCTGCATCGATTAAGCTGGGGTTGCTGCTTGGAAGGTAAAAATGTATGTGAACTGCGTGTACATTTCTTTATTGTTTTTCTTTCAATTGATTACATAATTCATCGTGTACATACCTTGAAATATCCGATCACTGCGTTCTCGAGTGTTCAAGCTTTGAGCGACATGGCTGACAAGCGGGTTGCTTAAGTTGAGGGTCAATTGAAGGCTGCTAACAATCGTGTAAAGGCCGCCGAGAACAAGCTGGCATCGTCCGAGAAGAAGTTGTCGGAGGTTCAAGCTCGTCTTGATGAGTTGGAGGACAACATCGAGGAGTTTCGTGTAAAGGATGCTCGGATTGCTAGCGACGTGGGGACGTACTTCTGCCTTAAGTCGCGCATTGAGATGATGGAGGAATTTGCTACGGGAACTGACGTGGATTGGAAGGTTGATGATGAAAAGGCTAGCATGGACCTCTTGTATCCTAATGGTAATCCTGGTGATGATTCGTTCAAGCTCGTCGGCTTGGGGGAGGACGGACCAAGAGGAGAAGCCGATCCTGAAGCGACCGAGGAAGCTATTGAGGACGCGTCAGAGGCTCCTCCTGAGGTGACTAAGGGTAAGGAAGTCGACCCTGCATGTGATACCCCGTATTTCTGTAAGGTTATTTTGGGAATTTTGGGAATTTTCCCGAGTACCCGTTTCGTACGTCGGATTTAATTCAGATAGTTTGAGACATTCTGTAATGTGCCCTGCCTCTGTAATATTTTTCTCAGTGAAATAACATACAGTCGACACATTTTGGGAGTTAATACTCGTTCGTGTATGAATATATTTAACACGGGGTTAAGATTATTGCCCAAGAGTTATCATCCAATGGGCACTAAAGTATAAGTTTGTTACCCTAAGGTTTTTATCCAAGAGGCAAAGTGTAAGGTTATTACCCAAGGGATGGGAAGGAAGCTTCCTATCACCTTCCACCCCCTTGGATTTGCCTATATAAGGATGGCTTGGGAGGAAGAGAGAGGGATAGTTTCATAAGCTCTCAAACTCTCAAAAACGCTCTCTTCGGGAAAGCTCAAGTCGAACGTCGGAGCTCGTTTGGTGTCGTTTCCGGTGGCCAAGAGAAGCTTGGGAGGCCCTTAGAAGCCTAGAAACCAAGCAAGGCGAAAGACGATCCAAACCGATCGTCGAGGGTGAGTTTTTCCTCTCGTATTTCAGTTTCTATTTAGCGACGGCGACCGCCGGATAGAGGCGGCGACTGCCGGCCAGAACACGGCGCCCGCCGTGATGAGCCCAACGAACGCCGTGATGAGCCTGGCGACCTCCGTGATGAGCCCGGAGACCGCCGTGAAGATCCCGGCGACCGCCGTGAAGATGTGGCCACCGCCGTGAGGAGTCGTGAAGAGCGGCGCCCGCTGCATTTGGGCGGCGCCCGCCGCAAGTTTGGTTGTTGGCCGGTTGTTGTCGTGGCTTCCGTGGCCTTCGTTCGAGTTTCGTTTCCTTCGATTCCTTTCGTTCTTTCTTAGATATGTATTGTTGTTTGTCGAATCTAACTTAGGGTTTCTTTGTGGGTCGATCTGAAGGAATCTGTGCTCCAGATCTGTCCTTGTGTTGAGCCCGGAATCCCGTCGTTAGACTTCATTCAAACTCTGTGGATTCAGGAAAGCGGCGGTTCGCTCTTGCTCATCGTTCCATATTTACATTAATTATCAGTTGTTTATCTGAGTAATTAATTTGGAATGATTACTGTGTTTATCTGGAATTGGTTTTATAAACTGTTTTGGAAACTGTAATAATGGTATTAATAGGTTGTATATCTGTTAGAACAATGCTATTATTTATGTTCGCCTTGAGGGCATTTATGTGGATTTATCCTGAACTATTGTTGTGCTCGAACTGTTAGTTAGCACGAGTATTCGTAGGAACACCTGGACTCCGAGAGGTCCATTCGTTTCTTTATAACTTGGGGAAAATGGCGATCAAGACCCTACGATAGTAGAAGCTTGGACTCTGTGAGGTTCATTCCTTCGATATAAGTCCAGAGGCTTGGATTCTGTGAGGTCCATTCCTTAGTTGTATGTCCTGCGTGACAGAGCATATGTTGAAAAGCTTATAATGTAATGTGGGTTTTGGAATTTAATAAGATAAAGTGCCCGAGTGCACATAATTAATATACCTTTGGCGAGTAGTACAGCTAAGTAAATAGTGCAGCTAGAAAAGCTCGTCTCGACTTTTGATCAGAGTATGTTCTCTTTCCAATATGGATTCACTGTAAGCGGTGATGTTGGTCGTGAACCGAAACATCTAAGTCAACTTTTAAATCACTGATGTCTGATTCTTTAAACGTTCCAGATTTGTCATATTTCCTTAAAGACTCAATCTCTTGGAGTCTCTTTTCGGGTCGATTTCTGTGAAGATTCAGTCTTCCAGAATCTTCTCTTGTGCATACCTCTTGTTTATTCCAGTAGGAGTATGATGGTTGACTATCGTCATCGGTTATTATTCGAGAAGCGATGAGTCTAACCTAATACGACTGCTTCGAACCACTCTGCTTTGTACCCTTGCATAGTCTATTCAGTAGACTAACCAACCGCAATTGTTCTCTGCATGGTTGGCTGGTGTCATCCGTTCGATTCGGCACATCAGATAGAGCGAAGATATGAGGAGACTAGATTGACTATGAAGACGACGGTTGTTTTTGGATGTTTTTAATAATTTCTTTTAATCAGGTTGAGATCCTTGGGAGATGACCATTGTGGTCAAGATCCTTGTTTGTAATATATTTAAAAGACTTCCGTTGTACCTTGTTTAAAGACTTCCGTTATACTTTGTTAAACTCTGTGTTTGTCCTATTCGGGATTGGGATGTAATCCCGGGACTCATGTTTTATATGAATAAAGTTATCATTTTGTATCATTGTATTTCATGGTTTGTATTGAAACGGTAAAGCCTTGGGTGATCTCGGTAAGGAACACTAAGGTCATTGGCGGTAATACCTTTCCAAATGGATTCAGATTTGGGGGTGTTACAGTTGTGGTATCAGAGCCAAAGGTTTTAAAACGGGTTTGGGATTTTATAAATCATTTATCCGTTTTTGAAAATGCTTTAAAAGGGCTCTGAATTTTTAAAGTGAAAAGAATTTGAAAACACCGTTCATAGTCATGTCTTCTGTATAGTCTGATATAGTAAGCTTGCTTCTATGTCTGGAAAGACTAATTTATTTCTCGTTGCCCCGCTAGATATGGGTGCATTCTATTCTCTTCAGAGGAACCCGGGAGAAGCCGAGGTGGTCTTGCCATCTCCAGTTAGGCTTGATTCCCAGTTCGCTCGTTGTGATTTGAGGTTGTAGAACCTAGTATCTCAGTTTCAGTTCATCAATAGAAATTTACGAGTTTGATCTATTCTAAGTTGATTTTATTACAATAAGTATATCATAATGATACTAATGTGATAAAATCCTTGGAATTTGATCAGTAAACAGATGGTGAACACAAGAAACGTTATCCGTGCTGGTGCTGGGCCGAGCAATGACCCCAGACCAAACTCGAGGATTGATGCAGACCCATCAGGAGAGCGTGAGTATGTCTTTAACAATAATCTAGGAGGCAATGACCAAGCTCAGGCCGACGCTCCAGTAGTGCTCGATGCAGCAACAGTCGCAGTAATTCGGGGGATTGTTATGCAAGCATTCACCGAGATAATGCGACCAATCGCACCTCAGGCACAAGGAGTGCCAGTACCTCCAGAAGTTCCGAGGTTTGAGGAACAAGAGAACCAGGTACTACAGGGAGGCGTGATCAGGAATAGAGGGGAATATGGCCGAGCTCTGAAGGCCATTAACTCTATGAGACCCGACAACTACGATGGAAAGGGAGAGTCAGTCAGAGTGGCTCATTGGTTTTCCCACATGGAGCGATTGTTCCGTAATGTGGAGTGCACTAAAGCGGAGAAAGTGCACATAGCTTCTCTACAGTTGAAGGAAGAAGCCAGTGAATGGTGGGAGAGTACCGGCTTAGCTGATAGCCCGATGTTGACCTGGTCAATGTTTAAGACCAAGATGACGGACCGTTTCTTCTCTCGTGCTATGAGGGAGGAGAAACACAAGGAGTTCTTGTATCCTAAGACGGATGGATTGAAGGTGACCGAGCTTGCCACTAAATTCAATCATTTGCTTCAGTATGCTGAACCAGAGATATCCAGTGAGGCTCAGAAGATCCGGTACTTCCATGAATGGATGAACCCAGATATTAAACCATGGATGGTGCACCATACATGCTCTACTCTCGAGCAGTACGTGGATGCGGCCTACAAGTTGGAGGTAACTCTAGAGGAGTCAACCAGGAAGCGTGATAGCCAGAGGCAAGTGCAGAACCAGCCTCAGGCAAGTGGGTTTAAACGTCCTGCACCACCTTCTGATTTTGCCAAGTCCAGCAAGGCAAAGACAGAAATGACTCGAGATGGGTCAACTCAGCAATCGGGTCAGAGCAAGAGTCTGATCCAATGCCATAATTGTGGTGCATCTGGGCACAAGAATTTTGCATGTCGGAATGAGAAGAAGACTTGTTTTGGTTGTGGAAAGGAAGGACATATGCAGAGGTTCTGTCGGCAGGGAATGCAAAAAGGAGCGGAGTCACAACAGGGGTCTGTTAATCCAAACAACAGACCTAGGTTTAAACCAGCAGAGACTTCTAATCCTTCGATGCAGACAACTGCGCAGGATAAGAGGAAAGCCCCAATGGCTTCTGGAAGTCAGGGTCAACGTCTTTACGTGATGCGTGAGGCGGATGGACCCTATGCTCCTAATGCTTAGAGTACTTTGTATCTGTATTACACTTTTGTTAATGTGTTGTTGATGTGGGTGCTACCCAGACTTTCATTTTGGATGGTTGTAAGTTAAGTTCTGTATGCGGCTAAGTTTGTGAACCTTTGGTTATAAATATTATTAATATGAAATATTTGGTTAAAACCAATCGTCTGTCGGAATTGTCGATTACCATCAAGGGTAAGAAATTCAAAGCGATTTGACCTAAATAACCATGGTCCCATACGATAATTATTCTCGGTATGGATTGACGGAAGCGTCATAAGGCAATGATAGACTTCAGTTTTTGATATTCCTGTGGTTAGAGGATTTCCGGGTGTCTTTCCAGAAGATATTCCTGGATACCCCGAATCGTGTTGTGGAGTTTGTCGTTGATCTCGAGCCGAGTACCACGCCGATCTCTGAGGCACCGTACCGGATGGCTCCTGTTGAGATGCAAGAGTTGAAGAAGCAACTCAAGGATCTTCTTGACAAAAGTTATATAAAGCTGAGTGCATCACCTTAAGTAGGAGTGCCCTAGTTTTATTTGTCAAAAAGAAAGATGGACCGTTTCGACTTTGTTTTGACTTTCGAGAGTTGAATAAAGTCATGATCAAGAGCAAGTATCTATTGCCAAGGAGTGATGATCTGTTGGATCAACTACAGGGAGCACAAGTTTTCTCCAAGATCGACCGAAGGTCTGGTTTTTATCAGCTCAGGATTCGTGAGGATGATATTCCGAGGATTGCGTTCGGACGAGAGATGGTCACTACGAGTTTGTAGTCATGCCATCTGGGCTTCGAATGCTCCAGCAGTTTTCATGAACCTAGTGCATCGATGTTTTAGACCAGTACTTGAATAAGTTCATAGTGGTCTTCATCAATGGCATTTTGATATTTTCCCGAGCAAGGAAGCTCACAGGGAACATCTGCGGATTGCTTTATCGGTCCTTAGACCAAGTCGGCTGTACGCAAAGTGGGCTAAGTGCGATTGTTGGATCTAGAAGTGGCTTTCTTAGGCCATGTGATCAATAAGAATGAGGTTATGGTTATTCCCCAGAAGAGTGAATCAGTAGTTGTTTGGAAGCGGCCTCAGGGTGTGAGCGAGGTGCGCAGTTTCCAAGAGCTTGCTGAGCATTATAGACGGTTCATGGAAGGATTTTTCTAAGATCACTCCACCTATGACCAGTCTGTTCCACAAGGTCAACAAGAAGTTGTCTGGGATGACAAGTGCAAGACCAGTTTTCAAGAAGTTGAAACAGTGTCTGACTTATGCACCAGTTTTGGCATTGTCGGAAGGAATGATGGTTATATGGTCTATAGTAATGCTTCGAGAAATGGGTTGGGATGTGTCTTTGATGCAGAGGGGCAAGGTTATTGCATACGCATCTAGACAATTGAAAACCTATGAAGCAAACTAACCAACACATGACCTAGAAGCAGCAATAGTGTTTGCATTGGAAACTGAGGTTACTTGGGTGACCCAGAGGTCAGCAGAAGTTTTCCACCAGGAGATTGTCCGTTTACATGACATTCCTAAAGACCATTGTATCGGATCGAGATGGCCGATTCATCTCAAGGTTCTGGGAAGAGCTTTATAAGGCCATGGGAACTGAATTAAGATTCAGTACAGCATTTCATCCTCAGAAAGATGGACAGTCTGAAAGGACCATCCAGACCCTGGAGGATATGCTAAGAGCATGTGTACTCGATCGTCCGACTAGCTGGGAAGACAACCTGAGTCTGATTGAGTTCACGTACAATAATAGCTGGCATGCTAAGATCAAGATGACTCCGTTTGAAGCTTTGTATGGTCTCAAATGTAGATCTCCGATTTGTTGGGATAAGAATGCCGACAAGATTCTGCTTGGACCAAAGTTGGTCGAAATGACAGCTCTAAACATTGCTTGATTAGACAGAGGATGTTGACCGCCCAAAGTCGACAGAGGTCACATTGGAGGAGTCTGCCCATAAACGGGAGAAGCAAGTTAAGGGAAAGGGTGGGCAACAGGATCGCCAGGTTGGTTCATTCAAACGACCGGAATCACCTACCAAGTTTGAAAAGTCTGGTCGTGCCAAGACCGAGACAACTCAGTCTGACTCTGCCAGAGGCTCAGGTTGGAGCAGCAGAGTAATTCAGTGCCACAACTGTGGTGAAGTTGGGCAAAAAAAAAAAAAAAATTAATTGCCAAAAGGACAAGATAGTATGTCATAATTGTGGGAGAGAAGGCCACATAAAAACATACTGCAGACTGAAGGGTCAGGGACCAATGCAGTCTTATCAGGCGTCAAATGTTGGCAGTGGGCAGAATCCAAGGCCAGAGGCATCGGCTCCTGAGCAGTCTATGGCTCGTAATAAAGGCAAAGCGCCTATGGGGTCTTCAGGCCAAGGGCAAAGACTCTTTGTAATGAGCCAAGCCAATGGAGAAGAACCCTGATCCATTAAGTTGTATTTATGTCAAGTCTTTCTTTAAGATTAAGGAGTAGCGACGTGTGTCGATAATCTCCGTGGTATCGTGACCTGGTTGTTCAACTTTTGTCAGTTAAGGTAATGTTTGAATGATAATGAAGTGTTCCTTGTTTTGGAAATTTCAGAATGCGTTATCGTTACGAATTAGTTGTTCATACGAAATCTCGTAAGTGTCGAGAAAAGCTTATGCCAAGTAAGGATAAAGACTGTCGGACTTATGGTGGTGGAGTATTGTGGGCAACTTAGATGTTCGTCCCCTATATGATTAATCACAGGGTCGACTCTGCTGTTTAAATCTAAATCCATTCCTAAGATTCTTCTTCATATATAGAGTATGTCATCTATAAGGCTGGGTGCAACTCTTTGAGGAAGATTAAGTTGTAAGAGTTGTTGTGTTAAGAAGAAAGGTTGCAGTTTAAGAGGGGATATGCCAATGATCCCGATGTATTAAAGATTCAGTAAAGAGAATTGTCTATATACACCTAAGGAATAAAGTGGTAAGCGGTATCCCATACGCTGAGTTTTTTTCCAAGCTTCCTTAAGAGGCTATCTCTCATAAGTGAGTTGTGTTATAAGCATCGAGACCAGCGAATCATTTTCAGAATGATATCCTAAGGAATTAAGAGTAATATCTCTTGTGATCCATTTCAAGGATGAAGTGAATAAGGATATTGAATCCAGGTGGTAAGATTGGTGTTGAGGCAGGACCCTCATTGGCTTAATGCAAGCTTCGGGGTCAAAACTTCTTTTAAGGTGGAGGTGTTGTGATACCCCGTATTTCTGTAAGGTTATTTTGGGAATTTTGGGAATTTTCTCGAGTACCCGTTTCGTACGTCGGATTTAATTCAGATAGTTTGAGACATTCTGTAATGTGCTCTGCCTCTGTAATATTTTTCTCAGTGAAATAACATACAGTCGACGCATTTTGGGAGTTAATACTCGTTCGTGTACGAATATATTTAATACGGAGTTAAGATTATTGCTCAAGAGTTATCATCCAATGGGCACTAAAGTACAAGTTTGTTACCCTAAAGTTTTTATCCAAGAGGCAAAGTGCAAGGTTATTACCCAAGGGATAGGAAGGAAGCTTCCTATCACCTTCCTCCCCCTTGGATTTGCCTATATAAGGATGGCTTGGGAGGAAGAGAGAGGGCTAGTTTCATAAGCTCTCAAACTCTCAAAAACGCTCTCTTTGGGAAAGCTCAAGTCGAACGTCGGAGCTCGTTTGGTGTCGTTTCCGGTGGCCAAGAGAAGCTTTGGAGGCCCTTAGAAGCCTAGAAACCAAGCAAGGCGAAAGACGAGCCAAACCGATCGTCGAGGGTGAGTTTTTCCTCTCGTATTTCAGTTTCTGTTTAGCGACGGCGACCGCCGGATAGAGGCGGCGACCGCCGGCTTGAAGGCGGCGACCGCCGACCAGAACACGGCGCCCGCCGTGATGAACCCGATGACCACCGTGATGAGCTCGGCGACCGCCGTGAAGATCCCGGCGACCGCCGTAAAGATATGGCCACCGCCGTGAGGAGCCGTGAAGAGCGGCGCCCGCTGCATTTGGGCGGCGCCCGCCGCAAGTTTGGTTGTTGGCCGGTTGCTGTCGTGGCTTCCGTGGCCTTCATTCGGGTTTCGTTTCCTTCGATTCCTTTCGTTCTTTCTTAGATCTGTATTGTTGTTTGTCGAATCTAACTTAGGGTTTCTTTGTGGGTCGATCCGAAGGAATCTGTGCTCCAGATCTGTCCCTGGGTCGAGCCCGGAATCCCGTCGTTAGACTTCATTCAAACTCTGCGGATTCAGGAAAGCGGCGGTTCGCTCTTGCTCATCGTTTCATATTTACATTAATTATCAGTTGTTTATCTGAGTAATTAATTTGGAATGATTACTGTGTTTATCTGGAATTGGTTTTATAAACTATTTTGGAAACTGTAATAATGATATTAATAGGTTGTATATCTGTTAGAACAACGCTATTATTTATGTTTGCCTTGAGGGCATTTATGTGGATTTATCCTGAACTATTGTTGTGCTCGAACTGTTAGTTAGCACGAGTATTCGTAGGAACACCTGGACTCCGAGAGGTCCATTCGTTTCTTTATAACTTGGGTAAAAGGGCGATCAAGACCCTACGATAGTAGAAGCTTGGACTCTGTGAGGTTCATTCCTTCGATATAAGTCTAGAGGCTTGGATTCTGTGAGGTCCATTCCTTAGTTGTATGTCCTGCGTGACAGAGCATATGAGCTTATAATGTAATGTGGGTTTTGGAATTTAATAAGATAAAGTGCCCGAGTACACATAATTAATATACCTTTGGCGAGTAGTACAGCTAAGTAAATAGTGCAGCTAGGAAAGCTCGTCTCGACTTTTGATCAGAGTACGTTCTCTTTCCAATCTGGATTCGCTGTAAGCGGTGAGGTTGGTCGTGAACCGAAACATCTAAGTCAGCTTTTAAATCACTGATGTCTGATTCTTTAAACGTTCCAGATTTGTCATATTTCCTTAAAGACTCAATCTCTTGGAGTCTCTTTTCGGGTCGATTTCTGTGAAGATTCAGTCTTCCAGAATCTTCTCTTGTGCATACCTCTTGTTTATTCCAGTAGGAGTATGATGGTTGACTATCGTCATCGGTTATTATTCGAGAAGCGATGAGTCTAACCTAATACGACTGCTTCGAACCACTCTACTTTGTACCCTTGCATAGTCTATTCAGTAGACTAACCAACCGCAATTGTTCTCTGCATGGTTGGATGGTGTCATCCGTTCGATTCGGCACATCAGATAGAGCGAAGATATGAGGAGACTAGATTGACTATGAAGACGACGGTTGTTTTTGGATGTTTTTAATAATTTCTTTTAATCAGGTTGAGATCCTTGGGAGATGACCATTATGGTCAAGATCCTTGTTTGTAATATATTTAAAAGACTTCCGCTGTACCTTGTTTAAAGACTTCCGCTGTACTTTGTTAAACTCTGTGTTTGTCCTATTCGGGATTGGGATGTAATCCCGGGACTCATGTTTTATATGAATAAAGTTATCATTTTATATCATTATATTTCATGGTTTGTATTCAAACGGTAAAGCCTTGGGCGATCTCGGTAAGGAACACTGAGGTCACTGGCGGTAATACCTTTCCAAATGGGTTCAGATTTGGGGGTGTTACACTGCAGATGTTAATGAGAAATCAGGCGAGTCTTAGATAATGTGATGACAATGTTGTGTGTGTGTGTTGTTTGCGAACATTTTGACTTTAGATATTTTAGCAAAGTGTTTTGCCCCATCATGGAGATGGGATGGACAATGTTTTGGCGGCCCGTCCACCATCGCGGGTCGCGTATTTTGTGAAATGTTTTAGTATTTCGCGTACCTTGTGTTTGTTTGTTTTTGCAGGTTGAATTGTCAATCGTGCCTTGGCCGAGACGCGTGGAAGCTGGTCGAAGCGACCTGTATGTTTAAGTGTTTAGTGTAGTATGCTTTGTATTTCCAGGGAAGATTAATTGTAATGTTTAAGTAAAGACGAGTGTCTCACGCGGGACAAGTCTTGTAAATGAAATGTTTAGTTTTGTTCCTCTATTCCATGTGTGCCGATCGATCGTGTACTTGTAAGCGCTTTTGTGTATGGAAATGTTTGTATGTTTGAATGCTATGTCCATCTTCGATGCCTCTTGTTCCTGTTTGAGTTGTCTTAAATCATAAAAGAAAAGATCAAGGGGTGACCGTTGGGTGTGAGCCCAACGGCCCTTCAATGCTTAAGTCAGTAAAATGAACCAAACAAGTGTAATTGAATGAATGTAATGGGAATATGAGAAAGTACAAGGATTTAGAAGTGATACAACTTTAGGTGGGTGGCATTCCAGCTTCGCGGAAGTGGTTGTCCATCCTTTGTTTCCAATCGATATGCGCCTTGTCCGACGATCTCCTTGATGAGGTAGAGTCCTTCCCATTGAGGTGCTAGCTTCCCGTCGATTGGATCTCGGGTATTTTGGAATGTTTTTCTCAAGACCCAATCCCCTAATTTATAGACTTTAACACGAACATTCTTGTTGTAGCTCCTAGCGACTTGTTGTTGGTATTGGATCATTCGGATCATGGCTCTTTCTCTGATCTCGTTTGCAATGTCGAGATTGTGGGCCAACTCGACGTCGTTTTGTTCTGGGGTTTATAACCCGTATCTGGCAGTTGGGATGAGTAGCTCGGCGGGGATGACTGCCTCACTCCCGTAGACCAGTGAGAAGGGACTTTGTCCAGTTGCGTTCTTTGGGGTGGTTCTGTCGGACCATAATATAAAGGGAGCTCATTTGTCCGCCTTCCTTTTGCCCCTGTAAGGCATTTTTTGAGATTGTTTATGATGATCTTGTTGCTGGATTCAGCTTGGCCGTTGGATTGTGGATACCGCGGTGTGGAAGTGACCAATGTGATGTTCCATTGTTTGCAAAAGGATCGCGTCTTGCTACTGATGAATTGGGAGCCATTGTCGTAGACGATTTCTGAAGAGACGCCAAATCTGCATAGAATGTTACGCTTTATAAATGAAATGACGTGTTTTTCTTTACCTCTCGATATGCTTCGACTTCGATACATTTAGAAAAATAGTCAGTCATAGCAAGGAAGAAGACGCGTTGTCCTGACGCTGGTGGTAATTTCCCGACGATGTCCATTCCCCATCGCATGAAGGGCCAAAGTGCTAAGGTTGGATGAAGCATTTCCGATGGCTGGTGTGTGACAGGTGCATGCCGTTGGCAGGCGTCGCACTTTCTAACGTAGTCAGTCGCGTCCTTATTCATTGTAGGCCAATAGTAACCTGTCTTGAGGGCTTTGCCGGACAAGCTACGTCCCCTAGTATGGTTTCCACATTCTCCGTCGTATAGGGATTATAGGACGCGTCTTACCTCAGATGTTTTGAGGCAGCTAAGGTATAGGCCTGTGACAGATCGTTTGAATAAAAAATTATCTCTTATATCAAAGGTTATGGCTTGTACCTTGAGTTTTTTGGTTTCTCCCTTGTCTGCTGGGAGTATGTTGTCTTTCAGCCACTTGATGTAGGGTGTGGTCCAATCATCTTGGTCGCCTATGAGATCATCGGGATGTAAGGCGGATCCGAGGTTTGCTAGAGAGTCGGCATGTATGTTGAGATCGCGTGGGACTTGTCGGATAGTAAAATTTTGGAATTTGCCCGCCAGTTTTTTGACGACATCTAGATAGGTCATCATCCTATCGTCTTTGGCGGCATATGACCCTTTCACTTGGTTGACGATCAGGAGGGAATCGCATATCACTTCTATGTTTTGTATTGCGAGATCTTGTGCGAGTGTCAGCCCAAATATGAGGGATTCATACTCTGTTTCGTTGTTGGTCGCATCCCATTCACATCTTACAGCTTGAGCTATATGGTCCCCTTGTGGTGATTTTAGTACGACACCTAGCTCGACTCCTTTTACATTCGACTCTCCATCTATATGGAGTTACCACGTGCCTCTGTCCTCTTCAGTTTTAAGTTGCTCGGCTTCCTTCATGGCTTCTTGTTCTAGTGTAGGGCTGAAATCAGCCACAAAGTTAGCTAAAGCTTGAGATTTGATCGCCGTTCTAGGCTCGTCTTCGATGTCGAATCCACTCAGGTTTATTGCCCATTTTGCCATTCGTCCTGTGAATTCTGGTTTCCTCATGACGGTCTTCATGGGATGGTTAGTTCTTACAATAATAGCATGTGACTCAAAATAAGGTCTGAGTCTGTTCAAGGCCATTACCAGAGCTAGGACTAAATTTTCGAGCGACATATACCTGGTTTCGGCAGGGAGTGAGGAACTACTAACATAGTAGACCAGGGACTGCTTTCTGTCATCTTCCCTTGTTAAGACTGCGCTGACTGTCGATTCTGATACGGCTAGGTACAGTGGTAGTAGCTCGTCGTCTTTTGGTTTGGCTAGTAGGAGAGGACTGACCAGGTATGCTTTTAGATCTTGGAAGGCCTGCTCGTGTGCCGATGTCCAATCGATCGACTTGTTTTTCTTCAAAGCTTCATAGAAAAGTTTGCATTTATCCGATGATTTGGATATGAATCTGTTTAATGCTACTATCCGTCCTGTTAGTTTCTGGACGTCTTTGACGCATCAGGGAGATCTTAGGTTGACGATGGCTTTGATTTGGTCTAGACTGGCTTCGATCCCTCTTCGCGTCACCATGTATCCCAAGAACTTACATGAAGACACTCCAAAAGAGCATTTAGTCAGATTCAATTTCATGTTATACCTTTTCAGTACTTCGAATGCGTCTTTTAGGTGCTCAATGTGGTCTCTTGCTACTTTCGACTTGACGAGCATGTTGTCGATGTAGACCTCCATGGTGTCTCCGATCTGATCTTTAAACATCTTGTTTACTAGCCTTTGATATGTGGCCCCTGCATTTTTTAGTCCGAAAGGCATAACTTTGTAACAGTATGTACCTTGACTGGTTATGAAGGTCGTTTTCTCTTGGTCGTCGGGGTCCATTAGGAATTGGTTGTACCCGCTGAACGCGTCCATGAATGATAGCATCTCATGTCCTGCGGTCGCGTCGACCATTGCGTCGATGCGTGGCAGTGGAAAGGAGTCTTTTGGACATGCTTTGTTTAGATCAGTGAGGTCGATGCAAACTCTTCATTTCCCATTCTTCTTTTGGACCACGATGACGTTTGCTAGCCAATCAGGATACTTAACTTCCCTGACTTTACCTGTTTGAAGCAAATTCCTGACTTCGTCGTCCACGATCTTGTTGCGCTCCGGTGCGAATTTTCTCCTTTTTTGCTTGATCAGAGGATAGGTTGGATCTACATTCAGTTTGTGAGTAATAATATCGGAGGAAATCCCCACCATATCTTCATGCGACCAGGCGAAGCAATCAGAGTGAGATCGTAAAAAAGCTATTAGATCTGACATGGTCGAGTCGTTCAAGTCCGACCCGACTCTTACCATTTGTGTTGGCTTTGAAGGGTCCAACGCAATCTCATCTAGTTGTTTCATTTCCGGTTCGGTATATCGCGTGGTCCCTTCACCGCAATGTGGTTGCTATGTTGAAGCTCGGTCGACTGCCCCCTTCATTGAGGTGATGTAGCATTCCTTGGCAATGGAGCCCTGTGGCAAATTCATAAGCCATGTTAGCGCAGGTCCCGCGAGGGTCGTGCCAAAACTCTTGCACATGACTACCTCGCGGTTTCCTCTTGGGATCGAAATGGTCATTAATTTTTGCTTATAAATCGAAATGTGATCGTCGGGGTCCCCAATCCCATCGTAGCTGGGCATGTTGGGGACGTGAAATTTCTTAGGGATCTCGACACATGCAATCACCTCTACGAAAGGCGAGTCTTTGTATTCGTCGATTGCCTCCTTTTCGATCGACTGCGGGACTCCTGGGATCCGAGCGATTCGATCATCCAAGACCTTCATATGTTCGTTGATAGCTTGTTGTATCAGGGTCTAGAGATCCGTTGGCGTGGCGACCTGTGGAGGGACTACTCGAGCTTCTGGAGGCTCGGTTATAGGAGTTGGCACATTAGTCGTAAGAAGAGTAACTGGAGGAGTTTGAAACATACCAGCAGGCTGGGTGACGTTTTGAGTGGTTGCTGCCATGGGCGTCAAGGCTGCTCCGTCCATGTTGAGTCGCGTTGAGAGGCCCTCCGTGTTGACTATGCGCCTCGATCCTCCTGGGGCCGATGCGGCTGAATTCACCTACGATTTCAAAAACTCATTTTCACGGGTTAGTCATGCAATTTCAGCTTCAGACTGAGCACTTAGCGTTTCGGTTCTGGAACGTTGCTGAGCCAGCTCCTCTTGGAGGGTGCTCATGTTTTTTGCCAATTCTTGGATTTGAACGTCCAAGATTGGTTGGTCGTTGAGATCTTCCGCTTGATTCATGGCCGGAACGTTGGCTTGGATCTGGCCTTCAGCGGGGACCATAGGGTCTTCGGAATTGGCCATGGTAGGGTGAAAGTTGGATTGTTGATTGGATCGCTAATTGGCTAGAGGCCCCATGGTGGGCGCCAAATTGTTTTGGGGCGAAAAGATCAAACTGATCCGAATCGCCTGATGAAGGGCAACTAGACAATGATTCGACTGAAAGAATCTGAATAATCCAAATCAACCTAAAGTTTCAATCGTCGGTCGCTTTGATATTGCAAATGAGAATTCGGGCTAGAGAGATTTCAGAGAAAGTAAGAATAAGAGCTAGAGATTATGGATTGTATTCGATGATAGTAGTGTACTTTACAATGATCATAAGATTCGTATTTAAACTATCCTGTCTGAACCTAGTTGTCCGAGATTTTGGGGTAGTCGCTACAATCGTCGTATGGTCGAGATTTGCTTCAACGTCTACTGAAGCATAACGTCCACTGATGAGTCAGCTCATGTTTCCTTGGGGAGAATCGTATTTCCACCGATTGGGCCGACTTGATAGGTTACATAAATTCGGAGCCCAACAAGTATCATAGTGGAACTTTAGATTCTCCAAGACCCCAAGTTCATGAAGATAGGCCAATTTTGTCATATCGTCGATGCCATCTAGGGGAGCTTCGGTATCCTTTATGTAAATTCTCGAAGCATTAACAATAACCTGTATTCGAGGCAAGGGAAGCGAGCAATTGAAATGTTCAATTAATATCCCTTTGCATTAACAGTAACTTGTTTGTTCGTCGTATTCGATCTCTTGCTTGGTTTGATGGCTTCCAAGCTTGTCTGACTTTTGCGACGTGAATGCGTAAACTTGGAGATGACAATATGGATTCCCGAACTAACCCTGCTTCATTTCTGTATCTACGGCTGATTCTGTTGTACCTATATTTCATTAAACGCATTAGCTATTGTGAAGTTATGGATTATGGTATACTAGGAATCATGGAGCACGGGATAAATATTCACGTTGATTGATTTTAATTCTTATATTTAAAAAAAATACACTATAAGTGTTAAAATATTGCAAGGAAGAAGTCTAGAAGCCATAACTTAATAGTATATTGCAATTAAGTTATGACTTCTAGACTTCTTCCTTGCAATCTTTGAACTTCTTTGTTCTTTTTCATTCACGTGTAATATGATGTCCAATCATCACATTTTATAGGATTAAGATGTTAAATCTAAAAATTAATGTATGATAGACTAAGTTGCATAGTTATAAAAATAAGGGTCAATTATCGGAAACCACCCGTCCAATAGGGCACGTTGCTTGAAACCACCCGGATAATCACTATTTATCGGAAACCACCCGTTAAACCATGTCTGTTACACTGTTACCACCCAACTCGTCATTCTGTTTAAAATTCCGTTAAGTAATTATAGATTTAAGCCGAACTTTTTATTTTCATTCAATTTCTCCACAACTTCAAAACTTGGGTAAAAATTGTAATTAAGCTAAAATAATATTACAAAATTAATACTAATTTGGGCAACTTTTGTAATTTTTGCAAAGTAAAAAAGGGCATTTCTGCCACAAGCGCATAACGTTGGGTCATTTTGTAATTAGCCGAAAAGGATATCATCTCCTTTCTCTCACCCGAACAGTAGAAGCACGCAAGCTCCTTGGAGCTTCAATGGCGGATTGGACATGCTCATTGGATCCGATTGGGACTAATAACTATAGGGAATTGAAGATAATACTATCCTACACGTAAATCATCATTTAATCGACTTAATTGGGGACGAAAAATCCGGGATTTTGCCCAAATGCACCTCGTCACTTTTCTAGGGCAAATTCACCTCGATTCAAAATTGATCCGATTTGGATTGAATTAGGGGAAATTAAGAGAGGGTTAATGCTGGGTATATCCATCCCTACCAAAATCTTATAAATACACATCCTAATCAACCATCTAAGGCATCCAATTTCAATCGAATTCCCGTTAAACCCTAGAAATCGATACCGAGTTGTTCCTCTGTCAAATTCGAGAGTTGTAGACTTTTTTTGAGACATTGAGAGTACCACTAGTTGCGACTTTGAGTCTGAAGCAGGAAATTCCGCTTACGAACCAAACGAACGCCGGAAAGTTCTGCTCGGCGACGGCGAGAACGACAACAGCAGGAGCTCGCACATGGGAAGTCGGAGACGAGAAGGAGCTCAGGGGAGACAACGATGGCGAGCTGGGAGATCGGCGATCGAGAGGGAGTCTGGCGGGCTCTCGTCGCCGGTGGGGGATGTCGAACAGAGGATGGATCGGAGGACAACGACGCGGCGGGAAGGAGAATGCTCCATTAGGGTAACCCTAATTTTTAGCTTAATTACAATTTTTACCCAAGTTTTGAAGTTGTGGAGAAATTGAATGAAAATAAAAAGTTTGGCTTAAATCTGTAATTACTTAACGGAATTTTAAACAGAATGACGAGTTGGGTGGTAACAGTGTAACGGACATGGTTTAACGGGTGGTTTCCGATAATTGACCCTAAAAATAATGTCCTTTAAAATTGATATTTTCTATGAAGTCTATACATTATCAGTGATATTTCATGGTTAACTTGTATATATGTAAATGTACAATACTAATAACACAAAAAAAAGATAGATAAATATAATATACAAATATTCAACTCAGTTTTATTACAAAAATATCATTATATATCTTACCTTGATGATCCAATAAGTTTTTTCATTTGATCTTAGACATGATGGCATTATCCTCAGTTTATAATAAAATTTAATTTGAATTTTTACGTACGATTTTATAACAAAACAAACCTAAATATAAAAATTACAATATATAAGAAATAAACATTGACATAAATTAAAATAGCTCTTTTTCTAACATAAAATTAAATATAATAATAACTAACCTTGATAAACTAATATTTTTCCTATGAAGCACAACTTGATGTTCATACTTCATAGCACGCTAAGACTGTGTTAAGGTTACTTAGCTTATTATTGGAAATAATGATAAAATCAATACAATCTAGAGCAAAAAATTAAAAATAAAGCAGTATATATTAGTGTAGAAACCAACTATTGTAATTAACAAAAACTTATTCAAAAAAGACATGATATTTTGTGATATTTGATCTGGAATAGTCTAACGATATTTAAACTATATTCTTTCTTTCTCCGTAATTCATAAGTTGGCGTTAAACATTAATTTTGGAATGTTGATAGACATTGTAGCTTTGTAAACATTGATGGATAATTAATACATTTTTCTTAATAGTAATTAATGTACACGGTTTTGAAAGGTTTTCTAAACGAGATTGAAATACTTTTTAAACGGCTTTGAAAGATTAATGTTCGATAGTTATATTTTTTAGGTTTAATGATTTTTTTTGTCAAAGTTTTAACTGGTTTTATTTATTGTATGTACGCTTTCTTTAATAGATTAAAAAAGTACTCTCGTAATAGTCCATTCTATTAGTAAAAAATAATAGTTCATTTGTATTCGGTTCAAATGTATAACAACTCTAGCTGATCAAATCGGGTTAAAGACAAAAATAAAATATACATATCAATTATATCATGATACTTTAAATTTAAAATTTAATGTTCCATTATTTTGATTTGTAATGGTTGTCTATGCTAAAACGTTAAATTAAGAAAAAATGTATTAATGGTGTAACTGTTTTTAATTTAAGAAAGTATCGGTAAATATTTGAGTGTAATTTGGACTTAGACATTTTGGATATCAAAGGTCCTAAAATTCATGTGTTGATTTATTTCCTTATAGAATACAATCTCCTTTGTTATGAGTTAATAAAGAATAGTTGAATTGTGAGATTAAATTATACTGGACGTTACATTTTTAGATATTGTTCAAATTGTTAGAAGACTCTATAACTGTTTTCGTGGTGAGTAAAAGGTCATTTAATCTTATTTGTATAATGATACTTAGCTATAATATAATCATTAATGGTTAAAAAATCTACTTTCTATATTTTTAGATAGATAGTTTATTTTTTGAGAAGTTAATTTAAACCTTTTATATAAATTATTGATTTTTGCTTCACAAATTTCAATTTTAAGCATTATTTTTCAGCACATGGGAAGTTGACTTAAATTTTTAGAAAGTTGAAATTGTAGCATTATCTTTTTGATTGATTCTGTACATTAGAATTTGAAAGATTTAATAGATGAGTTGTAATTGAGAAACAATTACAGTCCATCTATTTTTCAGCACATGGGAAGTTGACTTAAATTTTGAGCATTATTTTTAGGAAGTTGAAATTATAGCATTATCTTTTTAAGCATTATTTGTTCTTAATTTGACAATAACTTATATAAGGCTAAGTTTTTTAATTGATTGTGTACATTAGAATTTGAAAGATTGCAATTGAAAAATTATTTTATTTAGAGGCTAAATTAATGAGTCATTAATTGAAAGAAAACTCTACTTTATAGTTTTGATTGATCGTGTACATAGAATTTGAAGGATTTAATAAATGGATTGTAATTGAAAAATTGTATAATTTGAAGACTAAATAATGAGTTTTTAATTGGACAATAAATTTTTTAAGGCTAAGTTTTTTTACTCATCTTGAATTTGAAAGATTTAACAAATGAATTGTAATTGAAAAATTAGTAGAGGCTAAATTAATGACTCATTAATGGGACAAAAGCTCTATTTTATATGTAGACTAGTGGATTGGCCCCTACTAGGCTGCTACGCACCGGTTTCATTATTCTATTTTTTTTTAATTTTTAATTAATTAATAATTTTTAAATTAATAATTAATTTATAATTATGATGTATATTTTCATTTTACTTTATAAAATATACCTATATTCTTTGCTTTTATGTCATTGATTTGAGTGTATGTTTAAGTTTATTTTTAGATCTTTCAGATTATTCTTTACTTATTTGTGTTTTTTGTTGATAATAGTTATTTTCTTGTTAGCAATTTGTCGAACTAACTTTTCTAGTTAGCAAATTTTCATTCACCCCTTTACATTTTTCTTATCTAACTTTCATGATATCTTATTCCATTTTTGTAATTCGTCTTCATATATAATTAGTAAGTATAGTTAAATATATAGGTTAATAGTCAAGTATGAAAATACGTATCCATTACCACAACAAACAAACCAAACAAATGTAATTTTCACTTTCAAAATAACTAAGATTAGACAAATCAATATTAATCAATGTAAATTCTCAAGGATCCACTACCTCTTGTTCGATCACCAACCAATATGTCATTTTAAAACATAAATAAATGTCCATTGCACAAAATCACATTTTCTATATATTATAATATGTAGAAAGAACTGGAAGCAAAACTTAAAAATGTTAAAAAATTCAACATAAATAAAAAGAAAAAAAGGGGAAAACTCTTGTAGTTATTCTCAATCTCTCTACACACACAACGTCTCAACTAAATGTCTCCTTATCTCATGTACAAAAATAGCTTTAAAGCATTACATTATGAGTTTCGAATTATAAAAGTTTCATTATAATATTAGAATTAGTCATTTAGACCCTTAAAAGTCTCAATTATTAAGTATTTCTTTTTACTTTTGAAAGGTGATCTTCAAAATCCTTGCTAATGATAAAAAAGTTGAGCGGGTTAAATTGGAAAATTCAATAATTATAAGACAATGTCAACATATTTTTACAGTAATTCTATACTATGTATTACTCTCCGTTTATAATATCAAAGTTAAAATAAAAAAGATTGCCAAAAAGATAATGTTTGTGAGATTTAAACCCATTGTGATAGAAATTGGTTTCATACGTTTATCATATGAAAATTACAATATTATGATTAATTTCAAATTATTGTAAGTAAAGATTTTTTGAATTTATAAGATTTAAAATGAAGGAGAAATTAATTGTCCAAAAATTTCTATTTATATTAGGTATAAATTCAAATAATTTGTATAGATAGTTTTATACTAATCTATTGCGAGAGGTTACATTATACAATTAGAATATTATTTTGGTTAAATAAAATAAGGTATTAATCCCCAAAAACTCTATTGTAAATATTATGTAAATTATCTTGTAACATTAAAATGATAATATTATGCAAATATTATGTAAACTAATTTTATATAAAAATTTAATAGTTTGTATGCATTCTATTTTCATTTTTTTATGAATGTAAGTCTTAATGTAGTACGTGTAGTGCATTCTTTCAGTTTAAATATTTTCACTTTACATGTATTATATTTTCACGTTATAAATAATGAAATATATATTGTGTTATATAATTTACTCTTTAAAAAATAAAAATTAATGAATATATTATGACTAAAAGATTATACCTTTGTCTTGTTGGATTATGATTCTGCTCTTTCGATACGTTCGTGGCTTTCTTCTTTATCTATCTTGTTGCTGCTATTAGCTAGTTTTTTTCTTTTCGTTTATCCGTAGACCCCAATCTTCCATTGCTTATTTGTATTACTCCGTAGTATATATAGAAAATCGTATGCTTTGATCTTTCCAGGGAAAAAATATTAATTATGCCTAGAAAGGTAAAGGGAGTGAATGGTCTCAACTCTCGACCAGAACGTTATCGTCCTCCCATCCACAGTTATGGGGATAATTAAGGAGCAATTTATATGAATTAAGTTTTTGAGATAATGACCATCCATTTTTTAATGAGATGATTTTTGAAACGGTAGATTTAATAGCCTCTGACTTTCATATCTCCTTAATTATGATTTTGCATGCTGCACTTTGATGTATTAGGTCCATTTGTTGTGTGTTTGAATTTAACGTTAATATCCTATGTAATTTCAATTTTAAGTCTATTGTAGACACGCATTACACACTTCATGAAATTTTTCCGTCAATAGATGTTTCACTAATATGTTGTCGTTGGATATTGCATTCTTCCATGTCCTAGACGTTTTTCATTAATTGTAATTATGATCTCTTATCACATTATACTTTATATTGAGTAAAATATAATCTTATAGGTGAAATTATTTAAAAATAAAACATTTTGTCCTATATACCTCTTTCAAGTTTATAAAAGTTTATGAAATAAGAGGTTGTAGTTCGAAATAGAAAAGATGCGTTTTTCTTACAAAAATTGCAACCATTTATATTTCGTCAGCATTAAACTGCCTGAGCAAATTTGAGCTCTCATATATAAACAAATAATTACTACCTACTCAATAAAGATGTAAAGTCTCTTAAAATATTAAAAGTTAGAATTTCTTAAAATTAGGATTATACTAGAAATCGAAGCCCGTGCGAAGCACGGGCCTTTTGTGTATACATTGTCGCGGTTTAAATGTGAATTTGTAATATATGGATTGTTGTTGCATGTTTTATCTTAAATGATATATTGTTTGATATGTATTTTATGTAATATCTAAGTATTTTATGTATAAAATGCTATGATTGTACGAAGTACAATTTTATTTATTTTTTTGGTCAGAAGTTCAATTTAAAATTTGAATTAAGGCGGTAGTTGTTTTTTGTATGGATGCATTTTTTTCCTTTGAGAATATTTTAGAAATTCCTATCTAATTATATGTTGTATATGTTGTGCTTGAACTGAAGTATTTGTAAGAAATTTCCTACAACAACTCTCATTTCATGCTCTACTACCCTCCACATTTCTAAGTGTTGCCTTTATCTTACAAATATATTGCCTTTTAATAATGTTTTTTGTTATGCTTTAGTTATTAATATTCATTAATATATTGTTTTATTTTTTTGGTCTAGAATATATATCGTTTTATTGGTCACATTGACTTTACATATTCCTAGACAAATATCATTTTAATTAAAATATATTAGTCATTACTTCCTATTCTTATAAGTAATAGAAATAATTGGTGACTCTGCATATTCTTAAACCTTGTTACATTTTATATAAAACTACATTAGTTATTTTATTGGTATATGTTTACTCTTCTTAGCAAAATTATAATTCATAACTTCTTCCTTGTACATTTCATATGTGAGAGTGAGTATATGTTAATTATTTTGACTTCCATCCTTGATTAATTCCTCTAGACCAAGAAAAATGAGGCCAAATTTAGTGTATATACATGATGAGTGTAAAATGAATATGTATAAAATAGAACAACAAAAATCATCCTTAACCAAAATAACAACACATCTACCTAAATCGATTAGTACAAAAAAGGAACTAAAAATACAAACCTAGTTGAATTTATGCTACCAAAAGTTAAAGGGTTTACATCGTCCATAAAATAGTTTGCTTTATTCATTACTAACAATCAATTGTATTTGTCCTCCTTCTAGTGAAAGCTACCCGTGCATGATGTAAACAATCGATGCCTCAATAGTGCTATTAGATTATCCAATTCTCTGACATCTTCACATAAAATTAACCTATCTCAATCAAAAGACAATTATATTAATAAATTTAAACCGATAGATGTAAGTATTTAGTGCATGCATGTGTAGACTACTAAAGAGATCCAAATACATATAATCAATGATAGTTTACCATGAGGTGGATATATACTTGCATCATCGACAATCGGGAATCCTCATTCACATCTTTAACTTAATAATTATGCTTACTTCAACGACCATGTCTTTTTAAGGTGTTACCCACTATCTCCCAATTGTATGTGTAGAGGTTGCCTTATTATTTTGGAAGAAGAAAGTGTATCTAAAAAGGTGAGTTTGAATTGCTTTCCTTTTAGTCAGTAATATACTTGTCCAAATGATATTATATGTTGAGTATAACACATTTGCATGTCCTCATAATGTCAGCAAGGTAGTGAGTATGAGATTATTAAACACTACTCCATGTTGAAAGCAAAATATAAAAATAAACACAATATAACGGAATTACATAGAAAATTTTACGTTATTGTACATGATTTAATGCTTTATGCATTGCGTCAACTTGCTTTATTTCGTGCAGCCCCTGTCACTCTAGAGATGACAACATAAAGTTGTCTGTAACTTTCAGTTATTTAATGAATTAGAGAGAAAATTAAACCAAATATATCCTTGCTTTGGTTACGTACCATGTTATCGGATAGAATGAAGCATGTGATGATATATATAATTGATCCTGTCGAAGGCATCCCACTTGCGACAAACATGTTAGAGTTAAACCCTTCGGTTAATTGGTTTAGTGGTATATAGTTTCTTTCATGATTATTATTTGTGTGTGAAGGATGAAGCAGCGAAGCGAAGAATAGTGGGGTGGTCATATATATATATATAGGAAGAGATGAGGTAAGTGTAATGCTAATGTAATTTATATATTAAATATAGCTATAATGTGGTAGAACCGTTTCACTTGTGGGATATGATTCTAACTCTTGCTTTAATTTTTTTATTTTGTGATGTACAAACTTTGATTTAAATATGTAGCTATTGGACTGCCAATGATTAAATTGTTGGGGTCGTCACTAAGGCTGGATTACCAGGGGACGACAATAGTATAACGGTTACGACAATAGAATTTGAACGTCTGATTTAAATATAGCTATGATGTGGTACAACCATTTCAATTGTTTTTTTTTGTGTTAAAAAGCTTGTTGTTTGCCGTTTTATGTTGTACAACCTTTGAACTTCTTGTGATTTAAATATAGTTGTAATGTGGTACAATCGTTTGACTTGACTCTCTTTTTTTTCTTTTTTTTTTGGTTAAAATTCCGTTTGACTTAAGCTTTTTCTTGCTGTTATTTCATCTTCATATACTTAAATGTGTTAATTGTGAGAGATGAAAGACATAGCAGTTGACGCCTATTCCATTTGGGATGCAGTAGGGCCGTCCATGCATGTGTGACCCAATTTTTAATAGCCCAATATCTGATTGCATTTTTTTTTTGCCTTTTCATATCATTCACTGGCCCAATATTTGAGGGAAAAATATATTGTTCAACTCTATTATAAAGCAAAACAATTGAAGAGAATTCAAGTGAATCATTAATGAGGGCAAAAAAGCCAACTTTTAAGTAGATATAGATAGTTGTTTTTCAAGCTTAATAGAAATATAAATTAAACTATGTTGAAAATTTAACGTGAAGATATAAGAGTTATACAACGATATGAAAATGAGGACTTATTAATTAATTAATATGTAGTAATTGTATATAATTGTGAATTTTTTATATTATATAGAAGATTATATATTATTGATATAATTGTAAATATATGAAATTGTCATATTAGTACTTTTCGGATTTGAGAAATTGTTTAAATTTTGGGCTAGATAAATAAGGCAAGAAATGAAAAAAAAAATCAATTCATCTTTAACAGTTAGCATTCAATGACCTAGAATGCTAACTTTTAAATATATATAGATGGTTGTTTTTCATGCTTAATAGAAATATAAATTGAACTATGTTGAAAATTTAACGTGAAGATATAAGAGTTATACAACGATATGAAAAAGAAGACTTTTCAATTGATTAATATGTAGTAATTGTATATAATTGTGAATCAAAAACTTTTTATATTATATAAAAGATTATAGATTATCAATATAATAGTTAATATATGAAATTGTCACTTTAGTACTTTTTGGATTTGAGAAATGTTTTAAATTTTGGGCTAAATAAATAAGGCATGAAATCGAAAAAAAAATACTAATTCATCTTTAAAAGTTAGCATTCAACGATCTAGAATGCTAACTTTTAAATATATATAGATGGTTGTTTTTCATGCTTAATAGAAATATAAATTGAACTATGTTGAAAATTTAACGTGAAGATATAAGAGTTATACAACGATATGAAAATGAGGACTTATTAATTGATTAATATGTAGTAATTATATATAATTGTGAATCAAAAACTTTTTATATTATATTGAAGATTATATATTATTGATAAAATTGTTAATAAATGAAATTGTTACTTTAGTACTTTTCGGATTTGGGAAATTGTTTAAATTTTGGGCTAAATAAATAAGGCAAGAAATGAAAAAAAAAACAATTCATCTTTAAAAGTTAGCATTCAATGACCTAGAATGCTAACTTTTAAATATATAGCATTCAATGACCTAGAATGCTAACTTTTAAATATATATAGATATAGATGGTTGTTTTTCATGCTTAATAGAAATATAAATTGAACTATTTTGAAAATTTAACGTGAAGATATAAGAGTTATACAACGATATGAAAATAAAGACTTTTCAATTGATTAATATGTAGTAATTGTATATAATTGTGAATCAAAAACTTTTTATATTATATAAAAGATTATAGATTATCAATATAATAGTTAATATATGAAATTGTCACTTTAGTACTTTTTGGATTTGAGAAATTATTTAAATTTTTGGCTAAATAAATAAGGCATGAAATAGAAAAAAAACTAATTCATCTTTAAAAGTTAGCATTCAATGACCTAGAATGCTAACTTTTAAATATATATAGATTATATCGATATCAATAGGATTCAAACATCAACCTATTGATTTATACACAAACACCATATATAATCATTGAGCTAAAGAGACATTCTTTATTTTAAATGGAATAACAACAAAGAATATAGAAAATCTTTAAGAGTTAAGATAAGTCATTAATTGCTCTAAAACTCTATTTTATATTTTTACTAGAGGTCATGCTCGTGCTACGCACAGAACTTATATTTTCTTATTATTATAATATATTATAATATAAAAAAATTATTTTTTAACAAATTGAGTTTATCCAATTTTACTACTATCTCATTTATTAATGTATGGTGATTATATAAAATGTCCAATGTACTTTCACTTAAAAAATATGTATATAGACACGTTTCTTGTTAATATATTTTTCGCTTATAATTTACATTCGATCAAGATAATTCATGTTTATTGCTAAATTTGTAAATTATCAATGCTAGTCTTACATCTAATTTGAATTAGTATAGGTAAATATAGTAGCATTAATAACACAATTTTTTTCTGAAATATTGGCAAATATACAACTAAATTTTACATAAGAGAATATAGTGTTTAGCTATTACTTGAAAAAATCGATAAGGTTTAACAATTGGACTAAATATATGAAAACAAATAAATACATGTATTGGTAAATATGCAACTAAATTTAAAATAAAAGGATATGACATGTTAGATCTCACATTGCATGTTGATATTTAAAATGATAAAATTTCTTATCCTCAATTCTGAATAGTCTCGATCTAATTTCACCTTTGATTTGATAAACTATACAACCTAAATATAAGAATTCTAATTATATACATGAAACTTTGACATCAATAAAGATAATATTTTTCATAATTTTAAATTTATATATAATAACAATTTGCCTTGATTTTTTTCTTTGATACTCCCACATTAACACATTATTTCAACCCTCTAATCACCAACGAAAAACACACCTTATCACCTTAGGCTCTTTTATTAGTCATTCCTCCCTCTTTTGGCCTTCTTATCTGTTGAGTATTTGAGTTGTGGCATATGACCAATCAATCTCTCAAGTCCTCTTGATAACATAGTTAAAATATAATTACGTTGATTGCGGTAAATTAATTAAGTTGCATATTATAACAACTTTGAAACACTTTTTTCTAACTGATCAAAAAAATAAAACGATCTCTCCTAGTGTTTTTGCCCGTGTTACGCATAATTTTTTTTTATTCTTAAAAAAAATTGAAAAAAGAGAGCTAAACCACAAAAGTATTTTTACTTTGGGAAGATATTTTATAATGTTCAGCTCATTTTTTAAGATTTGTTTAGTAAAGTTAATAATTTTTAAATTATAAATAAGAATAGAATATGCTCTTAAATAATAAGACTTAGATGAGTTAATTTATGAATTCTTCCGTAGAAGTTTCTCATAAGTCCTTTGTTGTACAAAATGATTTTTTTACTACTACTACTACTACTACTACTACTACTACTACTATATTTGACTATGTTAATTTAAAATATTTTTTTAGCATACATCTGTTAAGTTTGTCCATCCTAAAACTGATACAAAGTACAAATACGAAGATATATATATATATATATTATTTTGTAATGATCGATTTTCTAAACATTTCAGTAATTATCTATTTTTAGTAGATTAATTTAAAGCAAGCTTTTTAATGTGATAATTTTGAACTATGGAAAATCAAATACATCAATATATACGAATAAAATATTTGGAAAACGATTAGCTGAATCTACGAAAAGGTCATACCTTCTTGATTCAGTTGATTCTAGCTCATGTACAGTAAACTGTAAACCTCAAATAAAGGCCTTTAATATGTATGGAGACTCATTATGCAATATGTGCCCTCTAAAACTGCTTTTTACATTGATGACAAAACGCACATTCAGAATGAAATTTTAGTTAAATTAAGGAATATAATAATCTGTTAGCAAAATTATGATTATGCAATCGAATCTTATACATTTTGAAGAGAAACAATTGATTTTTAGGTCGTATCTATAAAATAGAAAATGAAATGCATTAAGAGATTTATCTTATCGTGAAAAGAGGTGTATTACTGATAAGATGTTGTTACCTCACCTCTTTTGTCTGAATTTCATCCCCGAAGCAGACACCCTTTCCCACCTACCATTTAAATAAACTACAAATGATAAATGGAAAGACTCCAATTAATTACTTTTTAACTGAGAATGAAAGAGCAATGTTAAGTATTTAGAGTTTTTTAACATAATATTTGGAGTTACTAACAATTAAAAGGGGAAGTTTTCCGACCTTATGTTCAACATTGAATTAATTAATTCTTGTGTAACTTATCATTGATGATTAAGGCATTATATAATTAATATCACGTACAATCTACAAAAATGGTCTTTTCATAATCACATTTTCTATTCACGTTGATTGGAAATTTAGAAAAATGATGGTTATAATAATTTATCTCAAAACTGAAATACCCCAAAGGTTATAAAAATGACAAAATGGTAAATAAAACTTTTGGACTTCTAAAAATCAGAATAAGGGGATTCAGCCCTTGACTTTCAGGAGAACGACCAGAAGAAAGAGCTCGTGTCTCCCTTACCTCTCGCCTCCAGCTGCTCGATTCCCCGCCGGTGAGCTCAACCCAGCAATCATCGTCACCTCTCTTCCTCACTTCAGATCCGCGAGATCTGTTGCTGTCCGCTGCTGTTGTCGCGTGTTGCTGCTATATTTCCGACAACGAGAGGGGCAATTCCGGTGGCCACAGATTGGTTGTCAACAAGGTAAGTGTGGGTTCTTCAATTTGATTTTAGGGTTGTGAATTTCTGTTGTGTTTGGTTGACAGATTGGGCTGAATTCAGGGGTTAGACAACAATATTTTGTTGATTGGCTGATTGTGTTGTTGTTGTGCAGTCCAGCGATCGGTTGGAGTTTGGTTGATTTATGTGTGGGTTGCTGAGATTGGATATTGAGGTATGATGAATTTAGGGTTTAAAATTGGGGGTTTGTTCGTAGTGGATTTGTATGAGTTAATTAATGCCAGAGATTTGCTCGGATTGATTTCGCAGGTTCGTTCGAGTTGATTGGAGGTCTCTGAAGTCGTGGTTGTCGAGTTTGAGGCAAGATGATTCTTGCTAACCCTTCGTTTATTTTTATAAAATTACTTTTCTTCCTATCTTGATTCAGTAATTGATTTTATCCTTGTCTGATTATGTTAATTTGGATTATCGATTGTGGAGTTACTTGGTTGAATGTGTGTGTGTTAGTATTTGTCTCGTGTTGTGTTTGATTAAATGTTGACGTGGTAGTCAATTGTGACTAATAGTGATTAATTGTGATTGTTTGAAAGTGTGTGAATACATGTGTGTGTGTATGCGTGTGTTAGTATTTGTCTCGTGTTGTGTTTGATTAAATGTTGATGTGGTAGTCAATTGTGACTAATTGTGATTGATGTTGATTAAGTGATTGTTGTTGGTGGAGCCGGGGTGAGGGTGTGACCTCATCCGACCACGTGAGGGTATGACCCCGCGTTGGTAAAGGCTATGGTTGGATGGTGAAAGTCCCATCCGGAAGAGTGTTGATTCAGGGCCTCGGAGGGTGTGACCTCCGGTGGTCGGTGGGCTAGAGTGATGAAAGCCTCACTCAATCACGTAGGGGGAATGCCTATGGTGGTTAGGGCCAGGAACTCGGATGGTATGCGACCCATCCGCCTATCCGGATAGAGAGGAAGAATTGTCTCACCCGGTGATGTGGTGGTGAGACGGAGGAGATATTATGTGTTAAATGTTGGTTGCGTACCTGATTAAGTGGTTTTGTGTTGGGTGTTGGTTGTGTATCTGACTAAGTGGTTTTGGTGTTGGATGTTGGTTGCGTATCTGATTTAAGTGGTTTTGTGATGATATTGGTTGTGCACTTGATTAAGTGATTGTGTTGGTGAATATTGACAGTTGTGTGTGTTGGATTGTGTGTGAATTGACATCTGTGTGTGTTGACAGTTGTGTGTGTTAGACTGTGGGTGTTGACATGTGTGTGTGTGTGTTGACATTGTGTGTGTTGGCAGTTATGTGTTGGATTGTGTGTGTGGACATGTGTGTGTGTGCAGTTGTGTGTGTTGACACTTATGTGTGTTGGCAGTTGTGTGTTGGATTGTGTGTGTGGGTGGTTGTGTGCTCGGTTATGGGTTGTGTGCTTGATTATTGGTTGTGTGCTTAGTTAATGGTTTTGTTTGCGGATATTGGTGGGGTGTTTGATTATTGGTTTTGTGTTAGACTTTGGTTGTCGGTTGGTTGCAGTTAATAGTCGTTTGTGGATTGTTGTTAGTGGTGGTTGTGGGCTATTGTTGTCCATTGGTAGTGGTTGTTGATGCGAAGATTAGTTGGACGTGCTAGTACAGTAGTGAGTTTTGTAAGTGGTTAGTCGTGGTTATACGTGTTAGTAGTAATATATGTGTATAGGTTCGTAGGGCTGATAATTGAGATATTAGTAATAGAGGAAAGTTGGATTGGATCTTTTTAGTCGTCTACTTGTGTTGAGGTTGAGGTTGGATTAAGTGATGTTAGTATATTGAAGAGTTGGATAAGAGGGGTAATGAATGGTTGTGATAGTGTGTGTTTATGTTTTTGATGTGTGGTCGATATTGGTTGGTTGATATGATAGTGATATAATAATGATATATATATATTTATATATGGTGTGGCATGTTGTTGTTTGGTATTATTTGATTGTTATGATAATTCTCTGGTTTTAAACTGTTTTGGCTTGAGGAGTCTTGCCAGTCTTGATGGAAGACTGACCAACTTCGGTTTATGTGCCACGGTTGGCTGGGGTATCGGGTCCCCCAGTCAATCAGGCTTTGCAGGTTTGCAGCAACAAGCGGGTTCTGGATCACAGATGTGTCTTGACAGTTAAAGATTTAGTTTGCATCATGTTTGAAAATGTTGTATTCGCTTCCGTTGTTTTGGATATAAATTGATGCATTAAACTGGATGACAGGTTTAAGTGTTGTTTCAATCTTGAGCAGGGATTTTAAATGTTTATAATTTATGTGTATTTGGAAGAGTTTTGGATTTCTTTTCTTCAAAACCCGCCTTATAGTCCTTCGAGACTATGACACTGTAGCACCTCTGGCCCGGGGTGTTACAGAAGTTGGTATTAGAGCATTTACGTTCGAAAATGTTTTCAAAAGTTTGACGTGGAAAAAGATTATTCGCCAAAACTGTGAAGCAATCGTGTGATCAGAAGACCCTTGTTGTTACGTATAGGTAAGTTTGTATTTGATATATTTTATATGTGATGTTTAGTGTTGTTGAGTAATTTTATGATGTGTTCCCTGGTAAGTGGGACGTGTTGGAGATTAATAAGGTAAGTGTGGGTGTGATAGAGGATGAAGTCGTTGGGCTTATCGTCAAGAGGTTGAGGCAGCTAGTCTGGTAGTTGATGATTCAGTATGAAGTTGTTGTGTATTGCTGTTACTGTCAAGAAAGAGAAAGACATATTGAGCACTTTCAGAGATGAAATCTTGATGGTGATGCATAGTTGTAAATTCTTGAGTATACTGATGGGTGCTGATCAGGGAGACTGTTATAGATGATTTTGATTAGACTGTTGATGTTGCAAGTAGTAAGGAACAAAGAACTCCGGCTGCATCTAAAAAAGTGAGATTTTACGACTAGGGGTTTGGCTGAGCTGAGGAACAGAATGTGCCTGTGACTACAGGAAGATGACAATTACTGTAACAGCAGATAAGGGTTTAGTGCATGTATTGGGAGTCATGATTCAGAGACTCTGACAGAATTGTTGGTGTGATGACAACTATAAAATTGTTAAGAAAATGTTATGCCGGTTATGTGTGTATGCTGAGATTGAAGGAGCAGATAGAGGAACTTATGAAGTTAGGCTTTATTAGGTCAAGTGCTTCTATTTGGGGTGCGTCTGTATTGCTCGGTAACAAGAAGGATGATTCCTTTCGACTCTGCATGGATTATGAGGAGTTAAATACTTGTTGGATAAATTGCAAGGAGCTATAGTATTTTAAAAGATTGACTTGAGATTAGGGTATTCTCAGCTTAAGGTTTGAGATGAGGATATATTCATGATACTGTCTTCAGAACTAAGTATGATTACTATGAGTTAGTTGTGATGCCTTTCGGGTTGACTAATGCTTCCGCGAATTTCAAGGGTTTAAGGAACTGATGTTTTTAGAAAGTACTTGGATTATTGTGGTGATTTTTATTGATGATATTTTAGTATATTCTCGGAGTAAGAGGGACTACGAGAACAACCTTAAAATGTTAAGGAAATTGGGAGTTTTCTCAGACTGACATATTACTGCAGGCGATTGTGGATGAATTTTCTAAGGTTGTGTATGACTGAGAATTTTGGATGGAACAGGAGATGTCAGGAGCGAGTTTCGAAGAACTCAGGAAGTGTTTGATTTGTGCGTCAGTGTTAGTGTTACTGTAGGAAACAGAAGGATTTGTTAATTACAGTGAGGTGTCTAAGCAGGATCTGGGTTGCATTCTAATGCAGAATGGGAAGGTTATTGCATATGTTTTTTATCAGTTTAAATTGTATAAGAGAGAGTTGAACATGAGATACAGATGGTGGTTAGAATTGATTAAGGATTATGATATAGATATCGTTTATCATCCAGAAAGGGCTAATGTGGTAGCTGGTGCTTGAATAGGAAGTTGATAACAGGTTTTTGTCGTGTAAAAACTGCTATGCAAAATATCCAAACAAACCTTAAACCGTAGTCCTAGGTAAGTACAGGTCGAATCCACAGGGAGGCGAATTCTATCTTAATATGCAATTTGTATGTCAAACTAAAGTAACCAAAGGGGGGTTTTTGTGAGTTTAATTAATCTAAGCATGCAAAAGTAAACAAAGTAAAATATGATGAAATAGGTGATGGGAAAAGCACTTAGTCAAACAACATCCACTATTCGTATGACAAGTTGATCCTAGAAACTCATTCAAAATCTCATGCAATGGAAATTCCAATTCCTTTTCAGATATAACTAATAGCACAACCAGATACTATTAGCACTAACTAATTAAACAACCCTGAAACTATCAAGATTCAGTTTAACAGCAGCCTTACGGATAGGAATATAGTTGGATACAATTCTAGCATAAAACAACCAGATATTATCCTAGAATGTAAATCAATTCTCTTCTGCATAAGACTAGCACAACCAGTTACTAATACGATGCAGTTGCTACTCTGAAATAGATATGCTCAACCAGTAACAATCTAGATCTAGCAATAGATAAATAACGACAAACCCTAGTTGCGTCCAAATAGAGATTATCAATATCAATCATAAACAACTTAAGCAAGAGAAAGATAAAAACCATACAATAGATTAAGAACGAGAATCTCACAACTTAATCAAAACGAAAGCTTCAGCGTCCGACTAAGCCAGGGAGGCTTAGTTCTTCATAACGTAGAAAAGAGAATTAGGGTTCAAGAGAAAGATGATCGATCATAGGCAAACAAGCCTTTTCTCTACCCTAATATACTAAAGGAAATAAAATCTAAATTAACCTAAAAACGAAATAATAAAATAATAATAAAATAATAAACTAAAACAGGAAAATTAATCCCGTAAGCATTCTCGGCCTTGAATTCTCGGCGTGGCTGCTTCTCGGTCTCGTTCAATTGGCTTCAGCTTCGGCCCACTCCAACCAGCAACAAATCTCGGCCCAAATTCAATAAAGCAGAAGCACGGCCGATGTCATGGATGACATCACGGCAACAATCTCTTCATTGCTTTCAATTCACGCCACGCCACACGGGAGGAGTTCTTCACGTGGGCCACTTCCTTCAATTTGGGCCTTCTCCAGCTGCAGCATCAACACGGCCCACAGCAATCTCCAATTGCTCGCTGACGTCATGCTCCGTTTCTTCAGCTACAACACGCGGCATTTCACGTGGGCCACTTATTCACTTGGGCCTTTATTTAATTCGATCCATCAATCACGTGACATTTAATTAATTAATTATCAAACTTTGCCCCCAAACGCCATTACACATGAATGTGTCTAAATCTACCCGAATGGCACCAATAAAACCTCTAATGACTCTTACTTAAGCCCTACAAAGTAGTGCTTATCAAATCACCCCATGCTTAGACCTTTGCTCGTCCTCGAGTAAACTAATAAAGAGTCTACTCCTCCAATGTAGCATCCAAGGTCTCAGGAAGCATATCCTCCAACTAAGAGTCACCTAACCCATGCCAAGCTCCTAGCACCAATCTCATTTACAACACATCCACAACTCAACAAGCTTAAGGGGCAAGCAGAGTACTTCCCCCAAGCTAACCCGGACATCCAATAGTGTGAGTAACCTCTAATCCTAGCCTCCATCTATTGCTCCTTATGTCTCCCAGAGTGACCTACCCGACAATCCTTCTTTGACTCCTCTTCTTATGACGCCTCGCCAAGAATAGTGAGAAATCCTAAAATCACTCTTCTTCTTTTCGCTCATTTTGCCAAGGCGCCCTTTCGGGTTTTCACCAAGCCACTCATTTCATTTTTCAATAGATGTGCTCACATAAGCTCACGTCACTCTTGACCTCATATTACCCCAGCCTAATGCCGGTCCAAGCCACCTGCTTATTGCCTAGGCCGCCCTTTTGGGTTTTCGACCTATCCCAGGATTTTTATGATAGCCTTTTTTCAAATTTTTGGCTCTTTTCATTTTTTCATTTTTCTCCTCAGCAACGTAGCAAATATAAAACTCCACCCCATGCTTAAACATTGCATTGTCCTCAATGTAATGAAAGACAAAAGAATAAAACACAGGGAAAAGCAAAAAATAACTCACAACGTTGCCGAGTTGGCTTGGACACTTCCTTGTCGCTGGCGGTGTAGTCATAAAAGTTCATGTCCTAGACGTCTGCATCAACGCCATTATCTTCATATACCGTGCAACCATAAGAAACCACTGTAGGGTGTAGTGGTCAATCAAGGGAACGGGGTTGCAAGGCCTTCAAAAATGGGCCCAGATGTCGTCGTGGTTGGGCCCTGGTGTACCTCCTCTCCAGCTGTCGACTGTAGGGCCATCATCGTTGCCAAATAAATATAGGGTGAATGTATTCCTCCGTTTAGCAACATGATGCGCACCTCTCCGTGGGGAACTCTGGACAGCTGGGTAAAACTTTTTACTTTTTTTTTTTTTTTTTTTTTTTTTTTTTTGACTTTTTCTCCCCGTTTAAGGTCTTTTCGGGATATCTTATTTTCGTCTTTTGCTCCCCGTTTAAGGTTTTTTCGGGGCCCATTTTTTTCGAATTTTTTTTTTTTTGATAAATTTTTTTTTTAATACCTGCGAAAATGCGGCGGTCGCCGTGAGGGGTGAGGCGGTCGCCGTAATTGCGGCGGTCACCGTAATTGCGGCGGTCGCCGTAATTAAACGGCGATCGCCGTTTTTAGGTCGTAGCCAACTTGCTTGGCGAGGCATTTACGGCGGTCGCCGTAAGGGGTGCGGCGGTCGCCGTGAACTCCATCTTCGTTTTTTCACTCTACCTGTAGGTTAGTTCAACACAGAAGGGAAAAACAAAAAGAAAAACAACTGAATAAAGACTAAGGGAAAGAAAATAGACTACCTAACATCGGGTTGCCTCCCGAGCAACGCCTTGGTTAATGTCGTGGCTCGACCTCCTACTCAATCCTCCTCAACTTGGGTTTGTCCTAGCACTTGAACTCCTGAGATCTATATCAGGGGGATGTCTCTTTGTATACTCCCTGTAGAGCTTTTTCCCCCATGCTTGTGTACTTCATAATGGTTGGACCCCTGTTCATATCTATGAATGCACTTGCCATCTTCAGGAACGGTCTACCCAACATCTCAAGGGCTGCATGTATGTCCTGCCCCGTATCCAGCATGTAAAAATCTGTCACCTGAATTAAGGTCTCCTTCTTGTGCTTCCCCTTTGGTTTCTTCTTTATATTGCCCAGCGCCCTTAAGAACTCTGTGTAGCGAGGGATGCAATTTTCCAGTTCGATCAAGGGAATGGTTGCCTCGCAGATACTGAAGGTTTCATATAGCTCTTTGTCTTCCTTCAGCCTTCGAGTATCTTGTATTGCCTCAGGGAGGGGTGTGACGGGGTGCAGCGAGACAAGTGGAAAGGAGTTGAGATGCACATACTCATCATAGGCAGCCTCAAGAGGGTCGGGGGCTGCCCGGGCGTTTTTGAGAGGAACAAGCGTCATAGGATCGTTTTCGCGATCGTGGCTCTCCTCCTCTTGGTCGCTGAATTCCTCCAGTCCCAAAAAATAATCTTCTTCAGAAAGCACAACGCGGTCCAAAATATCGTCTGGAATTCCCATCTCCTCAGTGGGTGAACCGAGGTCAAGGAATACCTCCCGCGGTCTTGGGTTCTCTTCTGCAGATATCTCGCTGTATTCTGCACCCGTCTCACAAATTTGTTCCTCCCTGTCAGCTAAGGGGCGACATGCAACTGCTCAGTACTTTGTAGGGTCAACGAGAAGACATTCTCTTCCTGGTGCACCACTGGGTGAGATAGTGGTTCTGCCGACGTCATGGACTCCACCCTGCTCAATGCTTGCACCATTTGCTCCGTCTGCCTCTCAATGATCTGGATATTGGACTTTATTTGTTGTTCAAGTTGGATCGTGTTCTGTTTGAAAGATCGAAACATGTCCTCCAATGACATGGAGGGACTTGGATTGTGCCCATAACTCGAATTAGGGTGATCTCTCCACCTTGGAGTGTATGCGTATGAGTATGGGTCATATTGCGGCTCCTGATGGAAGTGGAGAAATCTATCCATCTCTGTAACAAAATCAAAAAGGAAAAAACAAAAATCAATAGCACGGGTGTGGACCGTAAGATAGGTCCACACAATAGTTGACACACAAATCGCACACAAAATAGATTATTGCCTCCCCGGCAACGGCGCCAATTTGATAACAGGTTTTTGTCGTGTAAAAACTGCTATGCAAAATATCCAAACAAACCTTAAACCGTAGTCCTAGGTAAGTACATGTCGAATCCACAGGGAGGCGAATTCTATCTTAATATGCAATTTGTATGTCAAACTAAAGTAACCAAAGGGGGGTTTTTGTGAGTTTAATTAATCTAAGCATGCAAAAGTAAACAAAGTAAAATATGATGAAATCAGTGATGGGAAAAGCACTTAGTCAAACAACATCCACTATTCGTATGACAAGTTGATCCTAGAAACTCATTCAAAATCTCATGCAATGGAAATTCCAATTCCTTTTCAGATATAACTAATAGCACAACCAAATACTATTAGCACTAACTAATTAAACAACCCTGAAACTATCAAGATTCAGTTTAACAGCAGCCTTACAGATAGGAATATAGTTGGATACAATTCTAGCATAAAACAACCAGATATTATCCTAGAATGTAAATCAATTCTCTTCTGCATAAGACTAGCATAACCAGTTACTAATACGATGCAGTTGCTACTCTGAAATAGATATGCTCAACCAGTAACAATCTAGATCTAGCAATAGATAAATAACGACAAACCCTAGTTGCGTCCAAATAGAGATTATCAATATCAATCATAAACAACTTAAGCAAGAGAAAGATAAAAACCATGCAATAGATTAAGAACGAGAATCTCACAACTTAATCAAAACGAAAGCTTTAGCGTCCGACTAAGCCAGGGAGGCTTAGTTCTTCATAACGTAGAAAAGGGAATTAGGGTTCAAGAGAAAGATGATCGATCATAGGCAAACAAGCCTTTTCTCTACCCTAATATACTAAAGGAAATAAAATCTAAATTAACCTAAAAATGAAATAATAAAATAATAATAAAATAATAAACTAAAACAGGAAAATTAATCCCGTAAGCATTCTCGGCCTTGAATTCTCGGCGTGGCTGCTTCTCGGTCTCGTTCAATTGGCTTCAGCTTCGGCCCACTCCAACCAGCAACAAATCTCGGCCCAAATTCAATAAAGCAGAAGCACGGCCGATGTCATGGATGACATCACGGCAACAATCTCTTCATTGCTTTCAATTCACGCCACGCCACACGGGAGGAGTTCTTCACGTGGGCCACTTCCTTCAATTTGGGCCTTCTCCAGCTGCAGCATCAACACGGCCCACAACAATCTCCAATTGCTCGCTGACGTCATGCTCCGTTTCTTCAGCTACAACACGCGGCATTTCACGTGGGCCACTTATTCACTTGGGCCTTTATTTAATTCGACCCATCAATCACGTGACATTTAATTAATTAATTATCAAACTTCGCCCCCAAACGCCATTACACATGAGTGTGTCTAAATCTACCCGAATGGCACCAATAAAACCTCTAATGACTCTTACTTAAGCCCTACAAAGTAGTGCTTATCAGAAGTCGACTCTCAGTTGGTGAAAGGTGAAAGTAAAATTGGTTTAGGAAAGAGCGGACGCAGCTGAATGTGATGGGATGTTGAGTAAGATATCAATGAGATTGCTCAGGGAAGAGTGTTCAGATTTTTGTTCAGGAAGATGGAGCATTGTGATTTCAGATCGGTTATGTGTGCCAGATAAAGAGATTAGAGAATGGATTCTCAAGGAAGGTTATTCTTCGGCAAGTACTGTACATTCTGGGTTAGTCATGCGAGACAGATATCCGAACCTGTTTGCTCTTAGTTTCGAGGACGAAACTCTTATAAGGAGGGGAGAATGAAATACCCCAAAGGTTATAAAAATGGCAAAATGGTAAATAAAATTTTTGGACTTCTAAAAATAAGAATAAGGGGATTCAGCCCTTGACTTTCGGGAGAACGACCAGAAGAAAGAGCTCGTGTCTCCCTTACCTCTCGCCTCCAGCTGCTCGATTCCCCGCCGATGAGCTCAACCCAGCAATCATCGTCACCTCTCTTCCTCACTTTAGATCCACGAGATCTATTGTTGTCCGCTGCTGTTGTCGCGTGTTGCTGCTGGTGGCTGAAGTTGTTGGCGCCGAGAAGCCTCATCCCGACGCAAGAGCAAGGTGGACGACGACGAAGGCGAGCCGTTGCTGCTGTCTGCGAGCCACTGCTGAGGCGAGACCGCGAGCTGTCATGCGAGCCACCACTGTTGGAGCAAGACCGCCAGCTGCTGTTCGTCACTGGTGTTGTTCGCTGTTTGCTGCTGTTCGCTGAAGGGAGAAGTCGCGATCTACTGTTCGCTGCTGCTGAAGATCCGCCGTTGTTACTGCTGTATTTCCGGCAACGAGAGGGGCAATTCCGGTGGCCACAGATTGGTTGTCAACAAGGTAAGTGTGGGTTCTTCAATTTGATTTTAGGGTTGTGAATTTCTGCTGTGTTTGGTTGACAGATTGGGCTGAATTCAGGGGTTAGACAACAATATTTTGTTGATTGGCTGATTGTGGTGTTGTTGTGCAGTCCAGCGATCGGTTGGAGTTGGTTGATTTATGTGTGGGTTGCTGAGATTGGATATTGAGGTATGATGAATTTAGGGTTTGAAATTGGGGGTTTGTTCATAGTGGATTTGTATGAGTTAATTAATGCCAGGGATTTGCTCGAATTGATTTCGCAGGTTCGTTCGAGTTGATTGGAAGTCTCTGAAGTCGTGGTTGTCGAGTTTGAGGCAAGATGATTCTTGCTAACCCTTCGTTTATTTTTATAAAATTACTTTTCTTCCTATCTTGATTCAGTAATTGATTTTATCCTTGTCTGATTATGTTAATTTGGATTATCGATTGTGGAGTTACTTGGTTGAATGTGTATGTGTTAGTATTTGTCTCGTGTTGTGTTTGATTAAATGTTGACGTGGTAGTCAATTGTGACTAATTGTGATTAATTGTGATTGTTTGAAAGTGTGTGAATACGTGTGTGTGTGTGTGTGTATGCGTGTGTTAGTATTTGTCTCGTGTTGTGTTTGATTAAATGTTGATGTGGTAGTCAATTGTGACTAATTGTGATTGATGTTGATTAAGTGATTATTGTTGGTTGATGGTGGAGCCGGGGTGAGGGTGTGACCTCATCCGACCACGTGAGGGTATGAACCCGCATTGGTAAAGGCTATGGTTGGATGGTGAAAGTCCCATCCGGAAGAGTGTTGATTCAGGGCCTCGGAGGGTATGACCCCCGGTGGTCGGTGGGCTAGAGTGATGAAAGCCTCACTCAATCACGTAGGGGGAATGCCTATGGTGGTTAGGGCCAGGAACTCGGATGGTATGCGACCCATCCGCCTATCCGGATAGAGAGGAAGAATTGTCTCACCCGGTGATGTGGTGGTAAGACGGAGGAGATATTATGTGTTAAATGTTGGTTGCGTACCTGATTAAGTGGTTTTGTGTTGGGTGTTGGTTGTGTATCTGATTAAGTGGTTTTGGTGTTGGATGTTGGTTGCGTATCTGATTTAAGTGGTTTTGTGATGATATTGGTTGTGCACTTGATTAAGTGATTGTGTTGGTGAATATTGACAGTTGTGTGTGTTGGATTGTGTGTGAATTGACATCTGTGTGTGTTGACAGTTGTGTGTGTTAGACTGTGGGTGTTGACATGTGTGTGTGTGTTGACACTGTGTGTGTTGGCAGTTATGTGTTGGATTGTGTGTGTGGACATGTGTGTGTGTGCAGTTGTGTGTGTTGACACTTGTGTGTGTTGGCAGTTGTGTGTTGGATTGTGTGTGTGGATGGTTGTGTGCTCGGTTATGGGTTGTGTGCTTGATTATTGGTTGTGTGCTTAGTTAATGGTTTTGTTTGCGGATATTGGTGGGGTGTTTGATTATTGGTTTTGTGTTAGACTTTGGTTGTCGGTTGGTTGTAGTTAGTAGTCGTTTGTTGATTGTTGTTAGTTGTGGTTGTGGGCTATTGTTGTCCATTGGTAGTGGTTGTTGATGCGAAGATTAGTTGGACGTGCTAGTACAGTAGTGAGTTTTGTAAGTGGTTAGTCGTGGTTATACGTGTTGGTAGTAATATGTGTGTATAGGTTCGTAGGACTGATAATTGAGGTATTAGTAATTGAGGAAAGTTGGATTGGATCTTTTTAGTCGTCTACTTGTGTTGAGGTTGAGGTTGGATTAAGTGATGTTAGTATATTGAAGAGTTGGATAAGAGGGGTAATGAATGGTTGTGATAGTGTGTGTTTATGTTTTTGATGTGTGGTCGATATTGGTTGGTTGATATGATAGTGATATAATAATGATATATATATTTATATATGGTGTGGCATGTTGTTGTTTGGTATTATTTGATTGTTATGATAATTCTCGGGTTTTAAACTGTTTTGGCTTGAGGAGTCTTGCCAGTCTTGATGGAAGACTGACCAACTTCGATTTACGTGCCGCGGTTGGCTGGGGTATCGGGTCCCCCAGTCAATCAGGCTTTGCAGGTTTGCAGCAACAAGCGGGTTCTGGATCACAGATGTGTCTTCACAGTTAAAGATTTAGTTTGCATCAGATTTGAAAATGTTGTATTCGCTTCCGTTGTTTTGGATATAAATTGATGCATTAAACTGGATGACAGGTTTAAGTGTTGTTTCAATCTTGAGCAGGGATTTTAAATGTTTATAATTTATGTGTATTTGGAAGAGTTTTGGATTTCTTTTCTTCAAAACCCGCCTTATAGTCCTTCGAGACTATGACATTGTAGCACCTCTGGCCCGGGGTGTTACAAAAACCATTAATCTTCACATATCAACGTTACGACCGATGAAAGTAACATAATCATAATTAGTCTATATAACACTAAAAGTTAACATTTTTGTCCTAATAAATGCTCCATTTTATTAGGATAAAAAATCTATTGTACATATGAGGTAATATATTGTATGTTTTTCCCTTTTTTCACCCAAAATAACAAATTTAATGTCTTTTCACTATTATTATTATCACAATAATAATTGGTATGTCTATCATAAATATAATGTAATATTGTTTATTTAATAAATGTTGTCTTTAATAGGAATTTTTTTTAAAATTCATATTGTTAAAATGGTCATATATTATCAAGTTTTATTTAGTATAGTTTATTCTAGTTTTTGTCATAAATTAAACTATGATAAAATTTATAAATTTCAGTTTTCTAATTTGATATTATAAAAGTCCAACTCTAAATTTTCTTCTTATTTGAAGTACATAACATAAATACTTTAGCAAAATTACTAAAAAACCATTGGTATAAAAATAAACCAATTTTTAGTAAACAAATTAAATACTCTATTTAATATTAGTCACATCCTATCCATATATACTATGTAAGAGGTCTAAATTCTATGCGTAGTCATCACATCTAATTCGTCTACGTGTCATCACCAATCCAACCATCATTCGCCACATCACCCATCCTTTAAATAAAATTATAATAATGAATCCAGTTTAATTATATATAAAGTCTATTTAATTAAAAAAATTATATATTAGACAATCTTAATCTGTAACTAAAAAGAGATCACCTAAACTATTGAATCACAAATCGTTAATAGAATAAATTCTAAATTGTAGGAAAAAAAAGATGGTCTCTTATTAAAAAATACAAATACACCTTAATACAAACTTATTATTTTTTATATTATAAAAAACAATAACAATAATATATTTTTACGTGCAAAGCACGGGTTCAATCATCTAATTTTAGAAAATGAGATATTCACACGTGCCATCAAAACCACACCATTAGATTATTATTATTATTATATTTAGTGTTTTTATAAAACTAATATGTTTAATAAATGCCAAAAAAATTATTTGACCAACATGCTCATAAAAAGATTAAAACCTGTCATATTTAGTTTTTTTTGTAATAACCATCACCACTAAGTTTTATATGAGTCATCGCTTTTCTTTCGCAAGTAGATCATCCTATAGGTATATCGGTGAGAAAAAATAATGAACGTAATTAACGATGACAAAATCCACTTGTATATGTATATAAAATAAGATAAGAAAGATCAAAATATTCTTATTATATCTTTATGTTTATTTATCTGAACTTCAACCATTTCGTATGTAGTTGTCTTCATCAAGAGGGTATAACGTGGGAAAGAGAATTAAAAATACAAAATCTCCAAAAAATGTATAAAAAATGATAAATATATATGGATGCGGATCCGGTGAGAAAGGGAGCTTAGGTGAGAAAAAAGAATGAATATGGGTCATTTGATTCAAGGAAACTAAAGGCCCAGATTAAAAAAGCCAAAAAAACGCAATAATTCGGCACGGCCGAATTTTATTTGAAAAAAACGCGTATTTTTGGGGGGAAATACGGAAGGGTGCATGCACATGCGTTTTTTTATTCGCTAGCATATACAACACAAAAATCATGCACATAGAGACTTATTTTCATGCACATACATGCAAAATTTGTGCCTTTTTTAACTCGTCCACTTAAAGTCAAATGAAATACAAACTTGTGCACATTTCAAGGGTAAGTTTTTTGCATGTATGTACATGAGTTTCCACTAAATAAAGACAAACAAATATTCATGCACATATAACCACAAACTCGTGCACATTCTAAAAAAGTGCATTATTTTTTGACTGTATGTGCGTGTGTTTCCTGTTATACAAGGCCACACATACAGTCATAATATGTGCACATACATGCACAACCTTGTGCACATTCCATAAAGTGCATAAGTTTTCACTTAAACAAAATCACATATACAATCAAAACCTATGCACATACAAGCACAAACTTGTGCAAATTTTGGGAAGCGCATAAGTTTTTGTCTGTATGTGCATGAATTTTTACTTACACAAAGTCACGTACATTTTTTTCTAGAAAATATGTAAGTGGAAAGTCGTGCACACCTAGTACAAATTACATGCACATACAAGTACAAAGGCATGCATATTAAAAGAAATGCACATACAGTTCAAAACTCATGTATATTTTAACCCATAAAATTAATGTACAAAAGTAGAATTTAGATGCACATACAAGTCCAAATCCATGCACACACAACCTAAAATCTATGCACATCCCATATCCTGTGCGCGCGCGTGTCCTTCTGAAATTATTTCAAATATACGCGTTTTTTTTATAAAAAAAAAACGGCACGACCGTTTTTTATTCTCATTCTCACTCTAATAACCTTTCTCACTTGAACCTTTCCCAATATATATAATATTGTTTTGCTAGTAAAATTATTCTAACCCTATAAAAATGTTAAAAGATTAAAAAAAATTCAAGAAGACTCGAACCTTTAACGTAACCTTTGTCTTCGTATACAACCACCTAATCATTCAGATAAAGAGCATAGTTGATTTTTAATTAAATTGAAATAAAAAATCTTACAAAAATCATCTCAATTAATACGAGTCATTAATTATTCAAGACTCTATTATATAGTATATATAAAAATAGATAGATAGATAAATGGATATATATAAAAAATTGAGTAACTAATTAATCTAAAAAAAAAGAAAAAGAAAGATAAAGTAGTAAAACAAAGTTGTTAAGAAGGGGAATTGAACCCTAAACCTTTTGCATTATAAAGGTGTCTTTAACCATTGAGCTATATTAAAAGATATAGTTTGTAATGAAAGATCAACAAAAAAATAAGAGATAATTTATCATATTTATTAGACATTAATTACACGAGTTTGGATCATATGCGGAGCACTCTTCCCGTGCGGACGTGCGGAGCATGCACTTTTGGGTCTTATTTGTGCACTTTAACCTCTTATTTGTGCACTTTTTCAAAAAAAAAAAATTTCTTTTTCAATTTTTTTTCCAAGCATTTTTCAAATTTTTTGCAAAAGTGCACAAATAAGGCCCAAAAGTGCACAAATAAGGCCTTATAGTGCATGTCCGCACGTCCGTACGGAAAGAGTGCTCCGCACCGGAACCGCACTCTTAATTACACCCTTAGTCTACTTTATATATTTATAGATATATAATATATATACGTCAGCATTAAACTGCTCGAGCAAATTTGAGCTCTCATATATAAACAAATAATTACTACCTACTCAATATAGATGTAGAGTCTCTTAAAATATTAAAAATTAGAATTTCTATAGGATTATATTATAACGATACCAATAGGATTCAAACATCAACCTTTTGATTTATACACAAACACAATATATAATCATTGATCTAAAGAGACATTCTTTATTTTAAATGGAATAACAACAAAGAACATAAAAAATCTTTTTCAATTAAGATAAGTCATTAATTGCTCTAAAACTCTATTTTGTATTATAGATGGGTTGTAATTGAGAAACATTTTAATTTGAAGACTAAATAATGGGTTCTTAATGTAACACTCCGGGTCAGAGGTGCTACAGTGTCATAGTCCCGAAGGACTATAAGGCGATTTTAAAAGAAAAGAAATCCAAAAATCTTCAAATACATAAAATCATCAATATTAAAATTCCTGTTCAAGATTTAAAACAACACTTAAACATGTCATCCAGTTTAATGCATCAATTTAAATCCAAAACAACGGAAGCGAATACAACATTTTCAAATCTGATGCAATTCTAAATCTTTCACTGTGAAGACACATCTGTGATCCAAAATCCGCTTCTTATTGTAAACCTGCAAAACCTGATTGACTGGGGGACCCGATACCCCAGCCAACCGCGGCACGTAAACCGAAGTTGGTCAGTCTTACGAAAGACTGGCAAAACTCCTCAAGCCAAAACAGTTCAAAACACATACATATATCACCAATCAACTCACAACAACGACAACACGCCACACAATATATACATATATATAATATCATAACTATACTTAATCATATCAACCAACCAAGACCAATCACACGTCAAAACACAAACACCCACTATCACATAACCAATCAATTACCCATTCTTATCCAACTCTACACTATACTAACCTCTTTCAATCCACCTCAACCTCATCACAAGTATAAATGAATAAAACGATCTAATCTAATTTTCTTCTCTACTATTAACACCTCATTTATCAACTTACAAAACATATATACATATCTTATTACCAACATGTAACCAAGGCTAACCAAACATACCGAACTCACTACTGTCACTACACACAAATGTCAACACACACAACTGTCAACGCCCACAACTGTCAACACACAATCCAACTCACACAACTGCCAACACAACAAAGGTCAATACACACAACTGTCAACACACACACAACAACCAATCACACACAACAGCCAATCACACACAACTGTCAACACACACCATCCAACACACACAACTGTCAATACACACACAAAAGTCAACACACACAATCCAACACATACACAATTTGCCAACACACACAATTACCAACACATACATAATTACCAACACACACAATTACCAACACACACACACACATTGTTGCCAACACACACACAAATGTCAACACACAATCCAACACACGCCATCTAACCTCCGATCCAACCTCCAATCCAACCCACCACCGGATGGGACTTTCAACCATCCAACCCTGGCCATTAACCACGTAAGGTCACACCCTCACGTGGTCGGGTAAGACTTTCAATCACCCCGGCCTAGCCTGAACCAACGGAGGTCACACCCTCGCGTGGTCGGATGAGGTCACACCCTCACCCCGGCTCCATAACCAACCAACCAACACCCATAGCCTGAACCAACGGAGGTCACCCTTGCGTGGTCGGATGAGGTCACACCCTCACCTCGGCTCCATAACCAACCAACCAACACCCATAGCCTGAACCAACGGAGGTCACCCTCGCGTGGTCGGATGAGGTCACACCCTCACCCCGGCTCCATAACCAACCAACCAACACCCATAGCCTGAACCAACAGAGGTCACCCTCGCGTGGTCGGATGAGGTCACACCCTCACCCCGGTTCCATAACCAACCATCCACAATTTACCACACCAACACCCAAGCAAACACAACACAAGGCAACCAACCAACACATTCAACCAGGTCCAACACAAAACCAATAACCCATCACATAACTAACAACAAAACACACAACCAATATCCGCCAACAAACCAACAATTATTCACACAATCAATCCACAATAAACGATCAACAACAACCAACAACTAACCGACAATCAACGGCAACCAACAGCTACAACCAATGGCCGACAATAACCCACAGTCACAACCAACAATGACAACTAACTACAATCAACAACAACAACCGCATAATGATCCAACATAAATCAACGACAAACCAATGTCCAACGAAATAACTAATATTTGACAACAAAACCAATAACCCACAAACAACCAATATCAAACGACTAAACCAATATCCACACATTCAACCATTTCAAATAACAAAACCAATAATCAAACACCCCACCAATATCCGCAAACAAAACCATTAACTAAGCACACAACCAATAATCAAGCACACGACCCATAACCGGGCACACAACCACCCACACACAGACACAACCAAGTGATTCCACAACCAATAATCCGAATTAACGCACTCAGACAAGGATAAAATTAATTACTGAAACAAGATAGGAGCCAAAGTAATTTTATAAAAATATACGAAGGGTTAGCAAGAATCATCTTGCCTCAAACGCGACCACAACGACCCCATATCTCCAACAAACTCGAACGAACCTGCAAAATCAATCCGAGCAAATCCCTAGCATTAATTACTCATACCAAGCCACTATTAACAAACCCCCAATTTCAAACCCTAAAATCATTCCTTAAAAAATTCCAATCAAGCAAACCCCACACAATTCAACCAAAGCTCAAATTCAACAATACGGTCACACACTTTCCTCTTCCACTGTCCACGAAGAACAATTCAACATCAATTCGAACAATACACAACATCAATTCGAACAACACAACAATTCAGCCAAATTTTGGAACTCAATCAAACCTAATGAAAGACCTCATCTTACCTCTTCGTTACCCACTCTGTCCTCGCCGGAAAGCTGGCTTCTGTCGCCGAAATTGCTGCAGAACTTCAGAAGGACAGCAACATCACGCATCCCAGCAACGACAGCAAGGGACAACAGCAACAACGAACAGCTCGCACAGCAGCAGGGGAGGGGGAGGAGCAGCAGCAGCGTCCAAGTCGGGCTCGCCGGAGAAGAAAGCTGGCCACAGGAGAAGGAGTTCGTCGAGGAAGAGAAGGGAGCAGGGCTGGGCACAGGTGAATCGAATTCGGGAAGGAGAAAGAGAGCAACCGAGTGAGTTAGGGATTTTAAATCCCCAAATTTCCCATTTCTCCCATTTTAAGCAAAAACCTTAATTAATTTACCAATTTGCCATCATCAACTTTATTGGGGTATTTCATTCTCCCCCCCTTATAATAGTTGCGTCCTCGAAACTAGATCAAACAGGTTCAGATAACGGCCTCGCATAACTGATTCCAGAATATACAAGACTTGCCGAAGAATAACCTTCCTTGAGAATCAACTCTCTAATCTCTTTATCAGCTGACACACGTAACTGATTCTGAAATCACAATATTTCATCATCCTGAACAAGGAATCTAGGCACTCTTCCCTGAGCAATCTCACTGCATATCTCACTCAATATTCCATCACATTCAGCTGTGTCCGTTCCTTCCCGAACCAATTTCACTTTCACCATTCACCAACTCTTGTTGCAATCCCGGACGAACTGTCAGACAAGCAACCACATGCTCGAGAGTCGACTTCTTACTCAAAGCATCAACTATCTCATTAGCCCCTTCTGAATGATAACGATATCTATATCACAATCCTTGATCAATTCTAGCAACCATCTTGTCTCATGATCAACTCTCTCTTATACAATTTGAGATGACGAAAAGCATATGCAATGACTCTCCCATTCTGCATTAGAGCGTAACCCAAACCTTGCTCAGACACATCACTGTAGATGACAACCTTTCTGTTCCCTGTAGTAAAACTAATACTGACGCACTAATCAAACACCTCCTGAGTTCTTTGAAACTCTCTCCTGACATTTCCCATCTCATTCAAAATTTTTAGCCTTACGTAACCTGCCACATTCTGTCTGTAATAACCTGCGCATTCTACTTCTCAACTCAGCCGAACCCATAGTCGTAAAATCCCACTTTTTCCAGTGCAGACTGAGTTCTCTGTTTCTTACTGCTTCCAACATCAACAGTCTAATCAAAATCAACTATAGCAGTCTCCCTGATCAAATACTCATCAGCATATTGCTCAAAGATCGTACATTTATGCATCACCATCAGAGTTTTATCTCAAAATACAACCATCACTGAAAGTGCTCAATCTATCATTCTCATTCTTGACAATAACAGCAGCACACAACATTTCATACCAATCATCAATTACCAGACTCAACCTCTTGACGATAAGCCCAACGGCCTCATCCTCTACCATACTCATACCTTTTAAATCTCTAGCACGTCCCACTTACAGAGAACACACCATAAACTTATTCAACAACACTAAACATCACATATAAAATATATCAAACACAAACTTACCTATGCGCAACAACAAGGGTCTCTGATCACACGATTACTTCACAGTTTTTGCGAGTGGTCTCATCCACATCAAACTTTTGAAAAACATTTTAGAACGTAAATGCTCTGATACCAATTCATGTAACACCCCGGGCCAAAGGTACTACAGTGCCATAGTCCCGAAGGACTATAAGGCGATTTTAAAAGAAAAGAAATCCAAAACTCTTCCAATACATAAAATCATCAATATTAAAATCTATGTTCAAGATTTAAAACAACACTTGAACCTGTCATCCAGTTTAATGCATCAATTTAAATCCAAAACAACGGAAGCGAATACAACATTTTCAAATCTGATGCAATTCTAAATCTTTCACTGTGAAGACACATCTGTGATCCAAAATCCGCTTTTTGCTGCAAACCTGCAAAACCTGATTGACTGGGGGACCCGATACCCCAGCCAACCGCGGCACGTAAACCGAAGTTGGTCAGTCTTACGAAAGACTGGCAAAACTCCTCAAGCCAAAACAGTTCAAAACACATACATATATCACCAATCAACTCACAACAACGACAACACGCCACACAATATATATACATATATATAATATCATAACTATACTTAATCATATCAACCAACCAAGACCAATCACACGTCAAAACACAAACACCCACTATCACATAACCAATCAATTACCCATTCTTATCCAACTCTACACTATACTAACCTCTTTCAATCCAACCTCAACCTCATCACAAGTATAAATGAATAAAACGATCTAATCTAATTTTCTTCTCTACTATTAACACCTCATTTATCAACTTATAAAACATATATACATATCTTACTACCAACATGTAACCAAGGCTAACCAAACATACCGAACTCACTACTGTCACTACACACAAATGTCAACACACATAACTGTCAACGCCCACAACTGTCAACACACAATCCAACTCACACAACTGCCAACACAACAAAGGTCAATACACACAACTGTCAACACACACACAACAACCAATCACACACAACAACCAATCACACACACAACCAATCACACACAACAGCCAATCACACACAACTGTCAACACACACCATCCAACACACACAACTGTCAATACACACACAAAAGTCAACACACACAATCCAACACATACACAATTTGCCAACACACACAATTACCAACACATACACAATTACCAACACACACACACATTGTTGCCAACACACACACAAATGTCAACACACAATCCAACACACGCCATCTAACCTCCGATCCAACCTCCAATCCAACCCACCACCGGATGGGACATTCAACCATCCAACCCTGGCCATTAACCACGTAGGGTCACACCCTCACGTGGTCGGGTAAGACTTTCAATCACCGCGGCCTAGCCTGAACCAACGGAGGTCACACCCTCGCGTGGTCGGATGAGGTCACACCCTCACCCCGACTCCATAACCAACCAACCAACACCCATAGCTTGAACCAACGGAGGTCACCCTCGCGTGGTCGGATGAGGTCACACCCTCACCCCGGCTCCATAACCAACCAACTAACACCCATAGCCTGAACCAACGGAGGTCACCCTCGCGTGGTCGGATGAGGTCACACCCTCACCCCGACTCCATAACCAACCAACCAACACCCATAGCCTGAACCAACGGAGGTCACCCTCGCGTGGTCGGATGAGGTCACACCCTCACCCCGGCTCCATAACCAACCAACTAACACCCATAGCCTGAACCAACGCAGGTCACCCTCGCGTGGTCGGATGAGGTCACACCCTCACCCCGGCTCCATAACCAACCATCCACAATTTACCACACCAACACCCAAGCAAACACAACACAAGGCAACCAACCAACACAATCAACCAGGTCCAACACAAAACCAATAACCCAGCACATAACTAACAACAAAACACACAACCAATATCCGCCAACAAACCAATAATTATTCACACAATCAATCCACAACAAACGATCAACAACAACCAACAACTAACCGACAATCAACGGCAACCAACAGCTACAACCAATGGCCGACAATAACCCACAGTCACAACCAACAATGACAACTAACTACAACCAACAACAACAACCGCATAATGATCCAACATAAATCAACAACAAACCAATGTCCAACAAATAAGTAATAGTCTCGAAGGACTATTAGTAAATGTAACACCCCGGGCCAGAGGTGCTACAGTGCTACAGTGCCATAGTCCTGAAGGACTATAAGGCGATTTTAAAAGAAAAGAAATCCAAAACTCTTCCAATACATAAAATCATCAATATTAAAATCCCTGTTCAAGATTTAAAACAACACTTAAACCTGTCATCCAGTTTAATGCATCAATTTAAATCCAAAACAACGGAAGCGAATACAACATTTTCAAATCTGATGCAATTCTAAATCTTTCACTGTGAAGACACATCTGTGATCCAAAACCCGCTTGCTGCTGCAAACCTGCAAAACCTGATTGATTGGGGGACCCGATACCCCAGCCAACCGCGGCACGTAAACCAAAGTTGGTCAGTCTTACGAAAGACTGGCAAAACTCCTCAAGCCAAAACAGTTCAAAACACATACATATATCACCAATCAACTCACAACAACGACAACACGCCACACAATATATATACATATATATAATATCATAACTATACTTAATCATATCAACCAACCAAGACCAATCACACGTCAAAACACAAACACCCACTATCACATAACCAATCAATTACCCATTCTTATCCAACTCTACACTATACTAACCTCTTTCAATCCAACCTCAACCTCATCACAAGTATAAATGAATAAAACGATCTATTCTAATTTTCTTCTCTACTATTAACACCTCATTTATCAACTTACAAAACATATATACATATCTTACTACCAACATGTAACCAAGGCTAACCAAACATACCGAACTCACTACTGTCACTACACACAAATGTCAACACACACAACTGTCAACGCCCACAACTGTCAACACACAATCCAACTCACACAACTGCCAACACAACAAAGGTCAATACACACAACTGTCAACACACACACAACAACCAATCACACACAACAGCCAATCACACACACAACCAATCACACACAACAGCCAATCACACACAACTGTCAACACACACCATCCAACACACACAACTGTCAATACACACACAAAAGTCAACACACACAATCCAACACATACACAATTTGCCAACACACACAATTACCAACACATACATAATTACCAACACACACACACATTGTTGCCAACACACACACAAATGTCAACACACAATCCAACACACGCCATCTAACCTTCGATCCAACCTCCAATCCAACCCACCACCGGATGGGAGTTTCAACCATCCAACCCTGGCCATTAACCACGTAAGGTCACACCCTCACGTGGTCGGGTAAGACTTTCAATCACCCCGGCCTAGCCTGAACCAACGGAGGTCACACCCTCGCGTGGTCGGATGAGGTCACACCCTCACCCCGGCTCCATAACCAACCAACCAACACCCATAGCCTGAACCAACGGAGGTCACCCTCGCGTGGTCGGATGAGGTCACACCCTCACCTCGGCTCCATAACCAACCAACCAACACCCATAGCCTGAACCAACGGAGGTCACCCTCGCGTGGTCGGATGAGGTCACACCCTCACCCCGGCTCCATAACCAACCAACCAACACCCATAGCCTGAACCAACGGAGGTCACCCTTGCGTGGTCGGATGAGGTCACACCCTCACCCCGGCTCCATAACCAACCATCCACAATTTACCACACCAACACCCAAGCAAACACAACACAAGGCAACCAACCAACACATTCAACCAAGTCCAACACAAAACCAATAACCCAGCACATAACTAACAACAAAACACACAACCAATGTCCGCCAACAAACCAACAATTATTCACACAATCAATCCATAACAAACGATCAACAACAACCAACAACTAACCGACAATCAACGGCAACCAACAGCTACAACCAATGGCCGACAATAACCCACAGTCACAACCAACAATGACAACTAACTACAACCAACAACAACAACCGCATAATGATCCAACATAAATCAACAACAAACCAATGTCCAACAAATAACTAATATCTGACAACAAAACCAATAACCCACAAATAACCAATATCAAACGACTAAACCAATATCCACACATTCAACCATTTCAAATAACAAAACCAATAATCAAACACCCCACCAATATCCGCAAACAAAACCATTAACTAAGCACACAACCAATAATCAAGCACACGACCCATAACCGGGCACACAACCACCCACACACAGACACAACCAAGTGATTCTACAACCAATAATCCGAATTAACGCACTCAGACAAGGATAAAATTAATTACTGAAACAAGATAGGAGCCAAAGTAATTTTATAAAAATATACGAAGGGTTAGCAAGAATCATCTTGCCTCAAACGCGACCACAACGACCCCAGATCTCCAACCAACTCGAACGAACCTGTCCACGAAGAACAATTCACAACATCAATTCGACCAACACAACAATTCAGCCAAATTTCGAAACTCAATCAAACCCAATGAAAGACCTCGTCTTACCTCTTCGTTACCCACTCTGTCCTCGCCGGAAAGCTGGCTTCTGTCGCCGGAATCGCTGCAGAACTTCAGAAGGACAACAACAACACGCAGCCCAGCAACGACAGCAAGGGACAACAGCAATAACGAACATCTCGCACAGCAGCAGAGGAGGGGGAGGAGCAGCAGCAGCGTCCAAGTCGGGCTCGCCGCAGAAGAAAGCTGGCCACAGGAGAAGGAGTTCGTTTAGGAAGAGAAGGGAGCAGGGCTGGGCACAGGTGAATCGAATTCGGGAAGGAGAAAGAGAGCAACCGAGTGAGTTAGGGATTTTAAATCCCCAAATTTCCCATTTCTCCCATTTTAAGCAAAAACCTTAATTAATTTACCAATTTGCCATCATCAACTTTATTGGGGTATTTCACTTAATTGGACAATAACTTATATAAGGCTAAGTTTTTTAATTGATCGTGTACATTAGAATTTGAAAGATTGTAATTGAAAAATTATTTTATTTAGAGGCTAAATTAATGAGTCATTAATTGGACAAAAGCTCTACTTTACAGTTTTGATTGATCGTGTACATAGAATTTGAAGGATTTAACAGATGGATTGTAATTGAGAAATTGTGTAATTTGAAGACTTAATAATGAGTTTTTAATTGGACAATAATTTTTTTAAGGCTAAGTTTTTTGACTCATCTTGAATTTGAAAGATTTAACAAATGAATTGTAATTAAAAAAATTAATTGGACAAAATCTCTATTTTATATGTAGATAGATAGATAAATAGATAGATATAAAGATTTGAGTAACTAATTAATATAAACAAAAAAATAATGAAAGATAAAATAGTAAAACAATGTTGTTAAAAAGGGGGATTGAACCCTAGACCTCTTGTATTATGAGAGTGTCTTTAATCATTGAACTATATTAGAAGATTTAGTTTGTAATGAAAGATCAACAAAAAAAAAGAGATAATTTCTCATATTTATTGGGCAATAATTGTACCATCAGTCTACTTTATATATTTATAGATTTTTGTTTAATTTATTTATAATATTAAACAAAAGTCTCGTCATCATCTTATATCTTACTATACATATAAGGTTAGGTTAAGACAGTTTCGCATTAATTGCCTCATTAATCATATTAATTAATATACCTATATATTTATCACTAGGAATCATGCCCGTGATACACACGGGATAGATATTCATGTTGATTAATTTTTAATGGGGGTAATTTTCGCACCACACTGCAAATTGGGCGCCACAAGGTGGCATCCAAAAAAAAATCCAGATGGCGCCCAATTTTTTTTCCCCCTTGGGTGCAACCTAGTGGCGCCCAAGGTCCGGATAAATTTTTTTTTTTGAAAAATGATTTTTTAAAATTGTTGAACCGGTTCTTCATCTGAATCAGTTCAACACTTGGGCGCTACGTCGTTGCGCCCAAAAAGTTACCGTTTTATCCAACGATAACTTTTTTGGGTATATATAAGATAGTCATTTGGGTCCCCTTGATGTACCACCGAATTGAAATCACAAACTATTGAGAGAATGTCTTCCTCAAGCTAAGATGATGCACCCGGTCTTGATTCGATTCATCAAGATGATTTATGGGTACGTATATGTTTTTTCCCAAGTTTATTTGAAATTTAGTAAATTAAAGCCGTTTGTTGTAGTTTAGAACGTTCATTAAAACGTACATACGATCATTACGTTAGGATGATTCCATGTTTTAGGTTAGTGGACATTATGTTAGTCTTTTTAGGTGGTATTTTAGGTATCCTATATAGTTGTGAAATAAATAGAATGATTACATGTTTTAGGTTAGTGGACAATATGTTAGTATTTTTAGGTGGTATTTTCGGTATATTTATTTGTGAAATAATAGGATGATCACATGTGTTAGCTTATACATTATGTTTGTATTTTTAGGTCGTATATTATGTATCATATATAGTTGTGAAATAAATAGGATGAGTACATGTTTTAGGTTAGTGGACAATATATTAGTATTTTTAGGTAGTATTTTTGGTATATTTATTTGCGAAGTAAATAGGAAGATCACATGTGTTAGTTTATACATTATGTTAGTATTTTGTTAATAAATTTCATGTTGTAGTTGTTATTTACGGAAACCTCTAAGTTGTATATATTGGTCAAATGAATAGGAGATTCAATTATTAAGTAAATTATATGTTTGTGGTCAGAACATCATTATGTTGGTTTTTTGAAATCGCTCTTAGAAAAACCTCTAATGTATAATATTTTTGAAAATAAATAGGACGACTTTAGTGATAGCGATTTTTCGCCAGTGGACTATTCTTCTCATTTTACTACAAGTGAGGAATGGAGTGATAGAGACACTATGATCAATTGGGCTAAGAATGTAGGTTTGGAACCGTGTATAGTGATCGTGATAAGTAAATCATGGGCTAGAAAGGTCATATTGTCGTGTGAGAAGTCTGGGTCATATAGATCGGCGTTAAAGAAGAAGGTTGAGGGTCCCAAGGCAACCTCTAAACGGAAAAACAAATCGATGACAAAGAAGAGCGAGTGCCCGTTTCAGTTGCATGGGTTGTTTGTGAAAGGAAATTGGATCAAATCTGACAGGTAGACATTATCCGTCGTTAATGGATGGCACAACCATGATCTTTCAAGTAGTTTGATTGGTCATGCATTTGCTGGATGACTTTCGCATGAACAACATCCGAGAGTGAATGTTTTGTTAGCCTCCGGCATAAAGCCGAAGGCTATTATGAGTCTATTTCTAAAGGACGATCCCCAATGCTTGACATCAAGGAATCAATTGTACAATTACAAGGCTAAGGAGAGGCAGAAATCTAGGGGGAATTTGACTGTGCCGCAATACACATTGGATTTTCTAAGGACGAGAGGTTATTAAACAAGCACCGACACGGTTCGCAATGCTAAAGGGAAGGAGGTTTTGAGTGACCTTTTTATTTGTCACCCCGAAGCTAGACATTTGTTGCGTTGTTCCCCCAAGTCGTCATCATGGATACGACCTACAAGACCAACATGTATGAAAGTTTAGTTATCGTTATTATTACATCTAAAATATGTAATTGCATATAAATGTTCTAATATTTACATTTATAGGTACGGTATGCCTTTGTTGGATTCACTTGCACCAACCTTACGTTCTGTATTGCGATCGTATTCATGCAAAATGAGACATCGGAGCACTACGAATGGGCTTGCGACGCCTTAAGATCATGTTCGGGAGACAGAAACCTAAGGCGATCATGTCAGATCGAGAGCTCGCAGTTGTGAACGCTCTCGAAGTAGTCTTTCCCAATTCACATCATCTGTTGTGTAGGGTCCATGTCAACCGCAACGTGGAAGCTTATGCTATGAATCATATTGAAAACTTCGAGCATTTTAGTGGTAATGTTCGTTGGTTGTTGAGGTCGCCCACTGAGGATGTGTACGAGGCACGACTTCAATACTTGACGGAGAAATGGATTAGGAAACCCTGGCTGATGGACTACGGTAAGAGGGTATGGCTTGCTCCGTACAAGAAGATGCTAGTATGTGCATGGTGCGACACAGTTCTCCATTTTGCCACAAGATCATCAAACAAGTAAATTCACAAGTGCAACTAGGAAAACTCTTTTAGATATGTATCAATATATATTAAGTGTAACTTGAGTTTTTTTTTCAGGGTTGAGAGTCAGTACTCTGTGTTGAAGGACGGGATCCAATCGTCTGTTGGAGGCTTCGACACCCTCGTGCAACAAATCGACAATATGTTCACTGATCAGTTTCAGGAAATCAGGGGTGATATGGAGCAGAGTGCTTTTAAGGCGCCCACAGAGATCGTAAATGGGCCGAATTGGGTGAAGGTTTTTCAGCCGCATTCTTTATAAGGTATTAGAAAAGTGCTTAAGAATGCTATACAATGAAGTTGTTAGGGCAAAGGAAGGAAAAATACCCGAGGAAGAATGTCGTGATATGTTTTGGAAATCCTCCCTAGGCTTGCCTTGCCCACACATGATCAAGGAATATGTAAATGCCGATTTCCCGTTGAAGCCAAGTGAAATCAATATTTTTTGGAAGCAAATCAAGTGGGATGGAGTGGGTCTTGACGATCTCGCACCGGATGAGGACCTCTTTATCGACGAAGATGATGTCATCTTAGGTTCCATGTGGGGAGATTGGGCCAACAGGGATTTGCCCCCAGAGCTTAAGTCCGAGTTTGCCCGCAAGTACAAAGAGTACTTTGACCCGAGATCGTGTACCGCAGAAGAGCCCCCGGCCGCTGAGACCAAGAAGGGGAGACCTAAAAAGAAGAAGAACGATACCAAGAGGGACCCGAGTTGGTTTGAGCACAAGGCGGTGGAAAAAAAGAAGAAGGATGAAGAGCAGAAAAAATCGTCCGTGGGATCCAAAGGACGTCCTCCGAGTAGTAAAGCGCGCATCGGAATTTTAACTGGCAAAGGTAGCACCACTGGACCACCTAAGGGCGAGAAGGAAGTGATTTACCTCGGCTTTAACTGGGGTCGACAGAATATTGATCCGTTCATGCTCGCTTACATTTCAGTAGTACAGAATGTAATGAGCGATGGTCATTGTGGGTACCGTTCACTAGCTGTATTATTAGGCAAGGACCAAGATAGTTATGACTACGTCCGATGAGAGCTTTCCAAGGAACTACAACAACGTAGAGAGCTGTACACCCGGGCTAGTGTTGTTACCCCGATATCACAGCTGATCAAGTTAGTGAATATATCAGAGAGTGTTTGAGCCATCACTGGATGGAAGTTACTATGGTCGGCTTGGCGTTTGCCACGCGATTCCAGGTGGCTCTTGTTGTACTATCATGGAGTGGACCTCACACATGCCTCCCAATGTGGGCTCCCCCAAGTGCACAACCTCCCATTACGGTGCATACGATAACCCTTGTAGGCAACCATGACCATTTTGTACCGGTATGCATTTCCACATTCGATCATCATTAACCTTAATTTATTTGGTATGTATTCCAACCCTTGAATTTGTACAAGTTTGGCTAGGTAATGATCTTTGTCTGATTCCACCCCCGCCCGACGTTTGGACCCGATTCAAAGATGCAAGTGTTGAAGGATGGGATAAACCGTTTGAGACTAGGATGAGAGATTACGTCGAGGAACATAACATGGCTAGTCGGCCCGCAATATTTCTTTAGTCATAGTGCTTAGGATAACCAACTACTACAAATGTTGGATCGGGATGGAGTTGGATATGTTTAGTCGATGTAAATTCACTCTTTTTCCAATTTGTAGTTTCCACCACTTATATAAATTACGGTAATGTTTCAAGGTTTAGGGTTTTCTAGTTTTTAGGGTCCACTAGTTAATAACCTTCAATTTCGTAACATATCATACATTATACTGTAATATATGAAACCGTAACGTACTTATATAAAACCGAAAAGCCATCTTTATCATTAAGTACAAAGTTTAACATTTCCAAGTTTAAGTTGGAGAAATAACTTAAAAAAAATATCTTTATAAATTTACAAAATTTTAAGTTTTAAACTTAGGAAAATGGAAACGCTTGGGCGCCACTTAGATGTGTCCAAGGGGTTTATGCTGTAACCCCTTGGGTGCCACTAATTTGACATTTTTCAAATCCCGTGACAGAATCTCCTAAGAGGGAATCCAATTTGGCATTTTTAAGGTTTAGGGTTTAGGGTTTAGGGTCTTTGTCATTACATGATATAATCATAGTATATAACTATAGAATATAATATATGATATAACCATAGTATATAACTATAGAATATAATCATAGTATATAACTATAGAATATAATCATAGTATATAACTAAATTGGATATAACTATAGGATATAATCATAGTATATAACGAAATTGGATATAACTATAAGATATAATCATAGTATATAACTATAGAAAATAACTATAAGATATAATTATAGTATATAACTATAGGATATAACCATAGCATATAACAATAGGATACAACCCCAAACCCTAAACCCTAACCCCTAAACCCTAATAAACACTAAAAACCCTTTGGGCGCAACTAGGTGACGCCCAAAGGGTAAATACTAGATACCCTTTGGGTACAACTAGGTGGCGCCCAAAGGGTAAATACTAGATACCCCTTGGGCGCCACTCAGATGCGTCCAAAGGGTTCATTTTGTGAGTTTAGGGTATTTTTGCAATTTTTTTCAAAATGCCTGTATTTTTGCAAATTTGATGATGCACCTCTTTGAAGGATCTTCCGAGAGCAAGGGTATCAGCAAAAGGGCACTTAAGAACTGGGTGGCAAGTATTATTTATGTTAATTTATATTGATTGGTTTAAGGAATATTTCTCTTATCAAAACTCGTAAATATTTTGAGTGGTTATCAATTCAACGAAAATCACAACTAATAAATGCAAATTTAAGTGTTTCACATTATGGAACCAACCAACGTTCATTTCAAATTTAAAGTTAATATAACAAAGTAATGACCTGACTATGTACAAATGTGGCCTGATAAAGTGAATATTGCTCTGAAATATAAAATCGACTAACATTTGAAAATTTGTGATATAACATAGTATTGACATGACTTCGCATAAAAGTGGCCTGATAAGGTACATAATGCTATGAAATTTAGCTTTTACTTTTTATGAAATATGCGACCTGAAATGTTCATACTGGCTCTAAAATCTTATATATTGACATGAAAATAGTCGGTCGACTAGTAAACTGTATGAGTTTTGCTTCTCAATTTGGAAAGCACATACCATTTTATAGTAAAGATTGTTTTCCTAGCTTTAGATTTAGGAAAATGATCATGGATTTTATATTTTTAACTAGTATCTTTGCTTGATCTTTTTTCTTGGAAAATTACTTAAAAGCCTATTTGCTCGAAAGGAAGAGCAATGTGTTTGTTGTACATGATATGGGTTCGAATCCCATATAGGTTGATCAAAATTTCTTTAATTAATTTACTCAATTACCTACTATTATCAAACAACTTTCTGAGCATTATATAATATATTATTCTACGGTGTCCTTATTTACCAAAAAAAATTACAGAGATGATATTTCAAATGTTATGAGGTTTCAAATTTCAGAGCATTATGTACTTTATCATGCCACATTTATACAAAGTTAGGTCAATGCTCTATTATCACAAAATTTACACAAATGAAGTTTCAAATGTTAGCCGTTTCAAATTTTAGAGCACTATTTACTTTATTAGGCCACATTTGTATGTAATCAGGTCATTACTCTGTTATATTGACTTTAAATTTGAAACCAACGTTGGTTGGTTTCGTAATGAGAAACACTTAAATTTGCATTTATTAGTTGTGATCCTCGTTGAATTGATAACCGTTCAAAGCATTTTTATCTTAAAATTTGCAAGTAAATAAAATCAGAAATTGGAGAAAGACTCTGTATTCTACATCAAGTCACTGTTTTAGTTTAAGGCATATACAATCTTATGTTATTGTTATTACTATTGTCGCTTATAAGGGCATGGAATTAAGACAAACTAATCAAATTTTGGCTATTATACTACTACAGAGGTCTTTACAGAGTCCACCAGTTCAGCAAGGTTGAGATGTTCATCCTGTGCAAGTCGGAGGAGAGCGATATGTACCTTGAGGACTTTAATATCCTTCTATATTGTATCAGTGGGTAAGTTTGCATTTTATTTTATTTTTATTTTCCCCCTTTTTCAGTCTTTTTTCTCTAGATTATCAAAGTAATATATTTTCAGTGTTCAACCCTTCCTTTTGAATTTGGTAAATGCTTGTACCAAGGATGGCATTCCTTTAATCAATTTATATAAGAATTGTTGATCCATTTATTAAATCTAGTACGTTCTCTTGTAAAATTTTCAGGTGCTTTTCTGTTGTACAGAAGGATTGGTGTGACAATGTCGAAGAAGAATTTCTTTGCCTTCAGATTTGCAAACTATTGTACTGAGTGACTCTTTGGTTTAATGGGGTTGCTCGCTGGCTTAGCTTCTCAATTTGGAATACTTGATGTGTTCTTGGTTGCTCTTGAAATTTTTTGAAACCTCCTAAGGCATAGTTCTCTTATCAAAGTTACTAACATTTGAAACATCATTTCTGTAAATTTATATTGAATGGTTTGCTTGGTTTAAGGCATATTTCTCTTATCAAAACTCGTAAATATTTTTGAGTGGTTATCAATTCAACGAGAATCACAACTAATAAATGCAAAGTTAAGTGTTTCTCATTACATAATCAACCAACGTTCAATTCAAATTTAAAGTTAATATAACAGAGTAATGACCTGATTACGTACAAATGTGGCCTGAGAAAGTGAATATTGTTCTGAAATGTGAAATCGGCTAACATTTGAAATTTTGTGATATAACAGAGCATTGACTTGACTTCGTACACATGTGGCCTGAAATTTGAAATGTTCATACTGGCTCTGAAATCTTATATATTGACATGAAAATAGTCGGTCGACTAGTAAGCTGTATGAGTTTTGCTTCTCAAAGCAAATACCATATTATAGTAAAGATTATTTTCCTAGCTACCGCACTTGACAACTTGGATATACCTATAATATGGCATGATTATTTAGTCATCCAACTCTTTAGATTTAGGAAAATGATATTGTTGAGGATAAATTGAGTGAGCTAACCTCTCTTTGACTGGGCCACAAAGCTTGTAATAGTTTGTATAAAGATTATATCATCTACTATATCTTAAATAGGGTCATTTACTGATTAAGTGAATATTGCTCTGAAATATGAAATCTCCTAATATTTGAAATTTTATTTCTATAAATTTTGTGATATAACAGATCATTGACATGACTTAGTATAAATGTGGTCTGATAAAGTGAATATTGTTATGACATTTAAAACCGCCTAACATTTAAAACTTCATTTTCGTAAATTTTGTTACATAACAGAGCATTATGTACTTTATTAGGCCATGTTTATACGAAGTCAGACCACGTTTATTCAAAGTCAGGTCAATGCTCTGTTATATCACAAAACTTAAAATGTTAGCCGATTTCAAATTTCAGAGTAATATTCACTTTATCAGGCCACATTTATACCAAGTCAGGTCAATGTTCTTGTGGGTTGAAAGACAAATTATCTTATGATCGAGATGATTTTGATTCTTTCCATACCTATAATATAATTTTACACCAAAATTCCCACCAAAATTGTTCGTTTTCTTATTTTAAACCGAGTATGTTGTAATTAATAAACATGCAGTTTGTTTAGGACCTTTTTAAGCACAAAAATGAATCATATCAAGCTTATTATTGTGTTAAATTTTCTGGACAGTCTAAATTGATCACTCTCTAATTTACTAGTGACATTTTGTTTACTCAAAAGGACGAATGAATGATGTTCTCTTGTAGAGGTTAGTCTAGTTTTATTTGATAATGAGATATTTCATTCAACTACATTTTAATTATCCCCCATATAATCCCTTTTCGCAGATATATATTATATGACGATGGATAATGTCATATGGATAAATAAACTAAAGTATGAATTAAAGATCTATATTCTTAGACCACAAACGCTTTATAAAACAAAAGTTCTTCCATACATAGTTCTACAGCGTTTCCATACATAGTATGAACAAAAAATGTTGCATTAGATCATCCAACAATTGCCAATACTCAATGCTCTAGATTGTTTCAGACCCCGCTACAGTAGTGCCTAATGTATCCGTTTTCATCTGTAACAGAGAGACTGTCACCTCTCACTAAGAGAAGCTACTTTCTGCTTAATCATGTCCTCTGCAATTCGTATTGCTCTCTGAGATTCAGTGATTGTCACTTTTCTGTGCAAGGTAGAACAAATGGATGTAAGACAACTTCTCTGTGCAGGTGTATAATTATATTTTACCGTGACATTTATACATGTCGGATGTACTAGACATGAAATCACCCTTATCTGAAATCTTAATCTTGGCTCCACTAGTCTGCTAGTAAGAAAGAAATTAGGAAACAACCCAACAAAAAACAAAAAACATGGATAAGAGCTCAATACATTCGCATGCCCGTACCTGACTAATTTCGGCTATATTCTTTCCACCACGTCCAAGTACCACACCAATCTGATCATCTGTAACCCCAATTGTCACTGAGTTATTGCGATCTTCCTGCAGATTACCCATGCATTATTTAGGGCTATAGCTTGAACCAAACAGAAGTTACTTAAAAACTACCCAAATCATATGTATTTCTAATGATCCTCAGAAACAGATTTTATGGTGGAGATTCATTCAACGGTCAGAAAGGGAGCGAGACTGATCTCTATCCTTAATTCTGAAATCGCCCAGTATTGCGACAGTTCTTGAGCGATCCGAATCCCAAGATACAACTGCAAAACGCTTCTGAATTGCGCAACCAAAGCACAGAAGGCTACGAACTTGTTCTGTGTTGAACTCTCAGACTCGATCGAAAAACAGTGAAGGAGGAGACGCTTTCAGTGGGAGAGGATGTTGCTGATGGTGTGTTCGAATGAGGTGCATATGGCTCTTCTTATAGCCTCTGCTGGAAGTGCTTCGACCCACTAACTGAGTGGAGACGAAGGTGGAGGAGACCGTTGAATGCTTCAGTTTCAACAGAGTGGAGGAGAGAAATCAGGAGGACCAAGTGCTGCGCCCTTGAGAATAGCTCAAGGATGCAACTGTCCCAGACTGGGTCAAAGCCCAAGCCCAACCGATGGGTTTCTGGATCGGCCCAAAAAGATAGGGCGTTGGCTGGCCAGCCCAAGCCCAATCCGACTCGACCCAAGCCCGAGCTCGGCTCGCTCGCTCGGTCGCTCGCTCGGCCCGGTCCAACCCGACGCGACTCGACTCGACTCGGCGCGCGTGTGGTCTTGATGAGCTAGGTCCTTTCTCCATTACACATTGGTGGTGACCCAAGGCCACAACCTTGGATCCAATTTCCTAGTATATATACTAGTGAAATGTTCCTCCAAACTTCCAATGTGGGACAAATATTTACCCCAACATTTTCCAAGTTTATGCATTGCATGCAACCAACTTTGGGCATCCATTTCTCATTCAAACGGAAATCATTTTTGTCGTATGAGTACATTACGAGAATGTACTTATGTAGACGAAGCCAATGTTTCCATTTTTCGGTGTTGACATTGGCCGGAGCCCACCGGAATTGTGCCCGAAAAAGTTACCGGCGCCACATATTAAAATGAGTTCCAACAATCCCCCACATGAATAGAAATGATTCTAAACATATGTTTAAAAGACAAAAGGACTTTTGAGAGTACAGTCGAAAAATCACTGCATTTGGGCTGATAGCGTGTTTCAGCCTTGAACCACCCATAGTAAGTAGCTATCGGATTTACTCGACCAGGTAGTGAACATGATGTCTTGAACCACCCGGGCTTTGATGTAAACCGAAACAACAACTATCACACAGTTTCATCTTCTCACAGAACTAGGTTCTCTTGTTGTGTTCATTTTGGCCTTGAACATCCCTGATTATTCATTAGTGAACTTGGAGAATGTTAGCCTCTCTTCATTCTCCTAGAAACGGCCCCATTTCACACTCATAAGGTGATTTACGTCAAAGAGTATCATGTCATATCCCACTTGTATTTCAAAGCTATGGAATCATTAAAAGCCAAGCTTAACCTTAACTCATACAGGTAGCACTGTTCATCATCCTAGGAACTGGGAGGAGAACTGAGTCTCCCAGTGCTCATCTAGATTCAGCTTAATTTAATTTTCCCTTTGAACCTACATCTTGGGATCTCCAGTCACGTAGGTGGGGTTTTCCATCAAGCATCCTCTTTGGTCATAGGCTTTAAACCCATTCCTCTTGATGATTTGACAACTTGATCTCGTGACAGACCTTTAGTAAATGGATCCGCTAGGTTGTTAGCCGATTTGATATAATCTATTGAGATTATACCATTCGAGAGTACTTGTCTAATGGTTTTATGTCGTCTTCTTATATGACGTGATTTACCATTGTACAAATGACTCAGTGCCCGTGCTATAGCCGATTGACTATCACAGTGTACACCTAATGCTGGCACTGGTTTATCCCACATCGGGATATCTTCCAAAAAATTCCGAAGCCATTCAGCTTCCTCTGCTGCTTTGTCTAACGCAATGAACTCAGACTCCATCGTGGATCTGGCCAACAGTGTTTGTTTGGAAGATTTCCATGATACTGCTGCACCACCAAGTGTAAATACATATCCACTTGTGGATTTTGAGTTTCTAGAATCTGATATCCAGTTTGCATCACTGTATCCTTCCAGAACTGCTGGGTATTTGCCATAGTGCAGCCCATAACTTTGAGTATATCGCAAGTAGTTTAATACTCTAGTTATTCCTTTCCAGTGTTTGTGTCCTGGATTACTTGTGTAGCGACTTAGTACATTTACTGAGTGTGCCAAGTCAGGTCTTGTGCAATTGGTCAAGTACATGAGACTTCCAATCACACGTGCATACTCCAGTTGTGACACTGCATCCCCCGAGTTTTTAGTCAAGTGGAGATGAGGGTCCACGGGACTCTTTGCAGTCCCGCTAGAAATAAAGACAGGATAATTCCTTCAGAATGTCTAGTGATTTTTATCCCTAGTATGACATCTTCTAATCCCAAGTCTTTCATGTCAAACTTCCCACTAAGCATGCTCTTAGTTCTGTTGATCATGTCTTTATTTCTTCCAATAATGAGCAAGTCATATACGTACAAACACAACAAAATGTATCCATTTGGAGTGTTTTTGAAGTAGATGCATTTGTCACATTCATTGATGCTGAAGCCATTTGACATCACGACATTGTCAAATTTTTCATGCCATTGTTTTGGAGCTTGTTTGTGTCCATATAGAGACTTGACAAGTCTGCACACCTTGTGTTCCTGTCCAGGAACAACATAACCCTCAGGTTGTTTCATATATATCTCCTCATCTAATTCTCCATTTAGAAAGGCAGTTTTCACATCCATTTGATGGATTTCGAGGTTTCGTAATACTGTTATTGCTATTAGCATTCTGATGGAAGTTATTCTCGTAACTGGAGAATAAGTGTCAAAGAAATCCAAGCCTTCTTTTTGCCGGAATCCTTGCACCACAAGCCTAGCCTTGTGCTTCTCTATTGAGCCATCGGTTTTCAATTTTGTTTTGAAAATCCATTTGCACCCAAGTGCTTTACACCCTTGTGGCAAATTGACTAACTCCCATGTATGGTTCTGCATAATGGAGTCTATTTCGCTTTTAACTTCTTCCTTCCATGAAGGTGCATCAGGTGTAGACATGGCTTTTTTGAAAGTTCTAGGCTCATTCTCTAAAAGGAAGGCCGTTATGAACTCATGCCCAAAAGATTTCTCCTTTCGAGCTCTTTTGCTTCGTCTAGGTTCATCTTTTTCCTCTTCTGTTTCATTTACAGAAGTGTCTGCTTCTCTTTGTTCACGAGTTCGTTTTGGATGTTCTTTATCCTTGCACGAAAACACATGTTCAAAGAAGGACGCATTCCTTGATTCCATTATTGTATTAACATGTATGTCTGGTATGTCAGATTTATATACCAGAAACCGATAAGCACTACTATTGTGTGCATATCCGATGAAAATACAATCAACGGTCTTAGGTCCGATTGTGACCTTTTTAGGAGGTGGTACTGCCACTTTTGCTAGGCACCCCCACACTTTGAGGTATTTGTACGATGGTACGTTAACTTTCCAAAGTTCGTATGGCGTCTTTCCAGTAACCTTATGCGGTATCTTGTTGAGGATATAATTGGTGGTAAGCAACGCTTCCCCCCACATGTTCTGGGGTAACCCAGATTCCTGCAACATTGCATTCATCATCTCTTTCAGAGTTCGGTTCTTTCGTTCCGCAACTCCGTTAGATTCTGGTGAGTAGGGAACAGTTGTTTGATGAATAATCCCGTGTTCTCTACAGAACGCGTTGAAAGGTTCATCATACTCGCCTCCTCTATCACTTCGGATAATTTTTATGGTTTTACTAAGTTGGTTTTCAACTTCCAACTTGTATTCCTTGAATTTTTCCAAGGCCTCATCCTTGCTTCTTAGCAAGTATACATAACAATATTTTGTGCAATCATCGATAAAGGTCACGAAATACTTTTTACCGCCTCTAGTTTGCATAAATTTTAAATCACACAGATTTGTGTGTATTAAACCTAGAGGTTCGATTGTTCTCTCTACATGTGGAGATGGCGTTTTTGTGAGTTTGGCATGTACGCATACTTCACATTTGTCTTTACTTGATTTGCATTTTGGAATCAGGTTCATGTTAATTAGTCTTTGTATAGACTTGTAATTCGCATGCCATAATCGTTCATGCGAAATATTAAAAGACTCAACAACATAAGCAATAGAATTATTCTTATTCATTGAAACATCGGTTACAACAGATTTTGGGATGACTGTCATTACATTCAATTTGACCAGTCCATCCTTTACATAACCCTTGCCCAAATAAACCCCATTCTTAGAGAGAACTAGCTTGTCAGACACGAACTTCACCGCGAAGCCGTTCTTGCTCAGCAAAGTGCCGGAGATCAGATTCTTCCGTATATCTGGCACGTGCATGACATTGGTGAGAGTCAGCTCCTTCTCTGAAGTCAGCTTCAACACCACTTTGCCGTGACCTTCGACCTTGGATGTGGACGAGTTCCCCATAAATAGATGCTCGTCGCTCTTGCTTTGCTGATAAGTGGTGAACATTCCCCTGTCAGAGCAGATGTGTCTGGTAGCACCTGTATCGTACCACCATTCCCTTGGGTTGTCTCCAACCATGTTGACTTCAGACACTACAACACACAGATCTGCATCCGAGAGCCTGCCTTTAGTCATGTTGACTTGGGATTTCCCCTTGTCCTTGCGCGGATCAGCCTTGCTACGACATTCGTCAGCCTTGTGACCCATTTTACCACACTTGTGGCATTTCCCACTGAACTTCTTAGCTGGTTGCTTCTTGAAGTTGTTGGAGCTTTGGGGTTGGAACTTCCGTTTCTTCCCTTTGTCCTTGTGTTCAGCCAAGTTAGCCTTCTGTTCAACAGGCTGAACCCCATTTGCTTTGCGGTTGGTTGACTCAATCCGCAGCCTGACTATCAAGTCTTCTACAGTCATTGCCTTTCGCTTGTGCTTCAGGTAGCTCTTGAAATCCTTCCAGCGTGGAGGGAGTTTCTCAATGAATGCAGCCACTTGGAATGTCTCACAGATAGACATTCCTTCAGCAATGATCTCGTGCGTGAGAAGCTGCAGCTCTTCGACTTGCTCCATGATGGGCTTAGAGTCCACCATTTTGAAGTCCAGAAACTTCGCCACTGCGAACTTCTTGTAGCCTGCATCCTCAGACTTGTACTTCCTCTCCAAAGGAATCCAGAGTTCCTTGGAGGTCTTGATCTTGTTGTACACATTGTACAGTGGATCTATCAGGCGGCTTTGAACCCAACCTTTGCACAGAAAATCTCCATGAGTCCAGGCCTCAACGCTGACTAGGAGGTGTCGATCTATATTGTGAGGCGAAAGCACATGCTTATCCTCATTCAGAAACTTCTCAAGCTTCAACGTGGTCAGGAAGAAGAACATCTTCTGCTGCCATGTCTTGAAGCCAGTTCCATCAAAATTTTCAGGCATCAAGCCTGCGTTTATAACACCAGGCATATGGACTGTCGGTTGGACAGCCTAATAAGCAGTCGGGTGGACAATCTGATGAGCATCAGTTCCGACCCCTGCGGCTTGCAGATTCACTGCTGGCAGATTCACCACTGGTAAATTCACTGCAGGCAAACCACTCCCAAACTGAATTTGGGATGTCGACTCAGTAGGATTTCCATTTCCGGCTCCAGCAACATCAGCGACAGATTTCTCAGTCATATCAGTCATGATATCAGAATCTGTTCACAGAAACGCAAACCAGAAATCAATACGGAAATTTACGAATGCAATTTAAATTCCGAATTAAATTGCAGAATCAAAACAATTTTTTTTTCAGATTTTTCTGTTTACCAGTACAGAAGGCCGAATCGAAATGAATTCGATATAAATTCCAGATGCAATATTTCCTGCGAAAACAAGTTAGAAATCGCAGATACAGATTCCAATTTAACTGGAAATAATTTGCGGAAATACAGAAAAAAATCCATGCATAAACAGGTTAGAAACCGCAAATACAGAAAAAATTCATACGTTGTGTACGAACTCAGAAACAAAAATTCGTTAGTGCGATATGCAGTTTAAGCGAAATTTTAGAATTAAGACTGTAGGAATACTATTTAAGAACCGAACAGAATTTAAACTGCAAATATCAAAACGCACAAAACTGTAAATTAAACAGCAAAATTATACCAAACAGAATTCAGATTGAATCTGGATGTAGAGGCGAGACTGATCTCTATCCTTAATTCTGAAATCGCCCCGTATTGCGACGATTCTTGAGCGATCCGAATCCCAGGATACAACTGCAAAACACTTCTGAATTGCGCAACCAAAGCACAGAAGGCTACGAACTTGTTTTGTGTTGAACTCTCAGACTCGATCGAAAAACAATGAAAGAGGAGACGCTTTCAGTGGGAGAGGATGTTGCTGATGGTGTGTTCGAATGAGGTGCATATGGCTCTTCTTATAGCCTCTGCTGGAAGTGTTTCGACCCACTAACTGAGTGGAGATGAAGGTGGAGGAGACCGTTGAATGCTTCAGTTTCAACAGAGTGGAGGAGAGAAATCAGGAGGACCAAGTGCTGCCCTTGAGAATAGCTCAAGGCTGCAACTGTCCCAGACTGGGTCAAAGCCCAAGCCCAACCGATGGGTTTCTGGATCGGCCCAAAAAGATAGGGCGTTGGCTGGCCAACCCAAGCCCAATCCGACCCGACCCAAGCCCGAGCTCGGCTCGCTCGCCCGGCCCGATCCAACCCGACGTGACGCGACTCAACTCAGCGCGCGTGTGGTCTTGATGAGCTAGGTCCTCTCTCCATTACACATTGGTGGTCTTGATAAACTTGGGAAATGTTGGGGTAAATATTTGTCCCACATTGGAAGTTTGGAGGAACATTTCACTAGTATATATACTAGGAAATTGGATCCAAGGTAGTGAACATGATGTCTTGAACCACCCGACTTTGATGTAAACCGAAACAACAGCTATCACACATGAACTGTTTGCACTGTGAAGTGATAGCTCCATGACCCCCTCGATGACGGCGAAGGACAAAGAGGGAACAATGGGAGTGCACTCGAAGAGAGCCAGACACCAAGGAGAGCCAGACGAACAAAGACCCAGCTGGTTTTACAGGAAGTTTTCTGCGATGTTGTTTTCTCAGTTGAACTGCACGGTTTGCTGCAAACCGTGCGGTGTTGCATGCAAACCGTGCACCAGCAAAACCTAGAGCTTCCAGTTGAAATGCACGGTTTGCTGCAAACCGTGCGGTGTTGCATGCAAACCGTGCACCTGCCAATACGTTGCTTCCAGTTGAACTACACGGTTTGTAACAAACCGTGCGGTAGTCCTGACGCGGCGCGGGTTATTTTTTCCGAGATCTTTTCTTTTAGGAAATATTATTTTGACGATATTTAAACTTAGAAAACCCTAGTTTGTAAACTTGACGTTGAATTTGAGTAGTAAAGTTGAGTACGCTCCTTCCCTTGAGTTCCAACGTCAACTCTTCGATCCCACGGATCGTCTATCCCGTAGCTCGTCGCTTTGAGAAATTGTTCATCGTCTCTTCGGTGTTCGTGATCATCTCTTTGATCCTTTCGTTCATCACTTTGAACGCGTTTGAGGGTTATCTCTTTAGCCCTAGGAAAGCCATCACTTTGGCTACGGAAGAGAATGATTCGACTTCAAGCTTGAGGAATCAAAGACCCTGTGTTGCAGACAACACTTCAGGGGTTGTTCGCATCATGAAGCACCAAAAATAGCAGCAAACAGCACAAAAAGACAACAATGCAATTCAGATTATCAATTATGTATCAGAAGCGAGGTCAAAAGTTGGCGTTCATCATGATTTACGAGGCAATAACCTATAATAATCCTAGATCAATTACTTTCAGCAGCGTGTTGCAATGATAAAGAGCTATATCTCAAATTGGCTACAGTAACAAGAAAAAAATTCACAGATCAGTAGTCATTTATGGTGGAGATAGGTAGCATGCACAAGAAAACTGAAATGCTATAAATGAGCCTCATGGACAAATCACATGTTTCCATGAGAAAATATCCCACATACCTGCCCAGTTGAAACAATGACAGGATCCTTCATCAACTCTAGTGAGATTGGACATCGGAAATCATCAGGGATAACAATTGATTTTTGACTCCCATCAGTTGATACTTGACCACTACAGCTCGATGGATTACTCCTGTCTCTTGCAGCAGAGTCCAAAGAGGTCGAGCGTGTCGATAAAAATGATAGCATATATTAAGCAACAGTAGGTCACGCAAATATCAGTATCAATCAAGTGCTAAAAAAACAAGGATCTTGTAACAGCAACTGGATTTTGCCTAGTGATATGAGCACGATAAAAATGAATTAGTTACTAATGTTATTTGCCAGTTCACATTAAGTAATCAAATACATAGGCAAGAGTTGTTGAAATATGATGCTAAAGGACACTAAAAAATGGTTCAGAGGGATCGGAATTTGCCTTTCGGAATGGGGATGATGGCATCTTCCTCCTTCTGGAGAAGAGCAAGCTCTTCAAGTTTCTTCTTCTCTTCTTCTTCCCGCAAACCCCCATCCATTTTTGTAGCAGCTAAAGTCTCCTCCTCCACTGAAGCAAACACGTCTTCCAACTTCTCATCCCCACCGAGAGTCCACGGCTTAAACTCAGACTCTCCGTCCACACCAACCGCCGCCTCCCACGAATCCTCGCCACCGCCGCCACTCCCAACCCCCTGAAAAACATCACTCTCGGCGGCGCTGAGGTCGTCATTCTCCGAGGTGAGCTTCCACGAATCAGAGTGTCGATTGCTGTTGCCGTCGTCTCCATTCCTTCTACCGGAGGAGAAAAAGCGGAGGGTGAAAAAAGGAGGAGAGAGATTAGGTCTTGATGGAGAGCAGAGAGAGGAGGGCTGTGGAGGTGGAGTGTGGAGATGAGAGGAGAAATTGATGGTGAGACGAGAGAGATGGTGGCGAGTGGATCTGGAGATGAAGCGGGAGAGCATGGCGATGGTCGGGGAGAGAAGAATCAGATGAGTTAGGGTTTATGAAGAATGGGGATGAGCGAGCGGAGGGAGGCGATCGAGTGGAGAAGAAGATGGAGGAGGGAGGCGAGCGAGTAGGGTTCCGAGGTCAAGCGTGCCGGGTATTTCAATTTTGTAAAAAAAAATAAAGTAACCGGACCCCGGTTAAATGAATAAACCGCAGTCCGGGATATTAACGGTACCCCGGCTGTCAACTTCTTTAGCTTGTCATCCGTACCTGCCAACGGTATGCGGTAGGGAAACCCCTCTATGCTCAGCCCCAAGATCCTCTCCACATTGTGAAGCGTGATCGTAATCTCGCCCCACAGAAAATGAAAGTTGTTCGTTTCAAGGTGCCACCTCTCGACGAACACTGCTATAAGAACGTGGTCGACCCTACCGAACTGATAATTCTGGAGACCAGTCAATCTGGACTGCTCCACAAGCCAAAACCAACTACCCTTAACCACCTATGTGGGAATAAACTCCTCCAGCCATCGAAGTCGGTCGGTCGAGTATAAGCCTTCAAACGCCATACGAGAGCCGGTGTAGGCGGAGGAGGAGCGTGTCAAATCTGATGCGCAACGTGAGTCTCGAAGCTCTATAGCACATCAAGCGACTCAAGCTCGTACGGAGGTCCTCCTCGGCAGGTGGAGCCTTACCAGCGGAAGGGGGAGCGGGCAACTGGGGGCAAGTACGGGAACGGGTTGTTGGGGGGCGGGAGGGGGAACGTGCTGCTAGGGAGCAGGAGGGAGAACGTGCTCTTGGGGGGCGGGAGGGACATCCTCCATAACGACATTGTCCTAATGAGGACCCTCGGCCGCAGTCTCCTTTATGTCAGCAAACGCATCCTCCATCGGTACCTCGCCCATGTCACGGACGGGACTCTGCGAAGCCGGAGGTAAACACACACCAGGAGATGGAAGTACATCTGAAAGAGGAGGATCCGATAATGGAATGGGATCCTTCGGGATTCTCCTCTTGCGATAACGTCGGGTGCGGGGGTGTAGGAGGTTTATGCGCTTACGACCAGAAGCTGTCACGGGTCGAGATTCCACCCGATGTCCCCTGCGCATCTTTTGTTTGATTCTCGCGACTACATCCTGTTTCATTCAAATTATAATTTATAATTTATTTTACAGAGATGTTTTTAATTATAATCAATTGCTACTATTTATTCGCACTTATTCTAATATTCCACTAAATTTGACTAAACATTTATATTTTCAAATAATTGTCCCAAATTAGCTTAATTATTCGTATACTTCACTATTTTCATTACAAATTATTTTGCTATTTTTATCTGTATTAAAAAAATAAGTTAATTTCAACAATTGTTCGTATACTTCACTATTTTCATTACAAATTCATCACTATTTTCATTCTAATTTATCAAATTTAAATAAATTTCTAATTGCTATGAAATTACAATTCATTTTTACCTAATATTCTAATTTATATAAAATTCTAATTTAATTTAAATAAGATTCTAATTTATCTAATTAAATTTTTATCTAATATTAAAAATTCCTTTAATTTCAAAAAAATTCTAATTTATTTTGACTAACATTCTAATTTATCTAGTTTAAACAAATTTCTAATTTCTATAAAATTACAATTCATTTCTACCTAAAATTCTAATTTTAAACAAATTCTTATTTAATTTAAAATAATATTCTAATTTATCTAATATTTAAAAATTCCTTTAATTTCAGCAAATTTCTAATTTATTTCGACTAACATTCTAATTTATCTAATTTAAACAAATTTCTAATTGCTATAAAATTACAATTCATTTCTAATTTAAATAAAATTCCAATTTAATTTATTGCAACACTAAATTTAACTAGTATACGAATTTGTCTATTTTAATTTGACTACAGTTCTAACTATTCGTATAAATAACACTAGTATAATTACAAACTAAATAAATACAATAATCTAAATTAATTATAAAACTAAAAAACAAACGAAAAGGTACCTCGGCCAGTTCTCAGTTCTTGAAGGACATATTTCTATGGCCGTCGGGATGGGCTCGCCTCCCGCACTCGCGCCACCGCCTCGACACCGACGGCCGCTGCCACCTCCAATGCATTATCGGACGCCACCTCCACCTACGTTGTAGCCGTTGTCGTTGACTCCGCCGCTGTCGACATACCCACCTCCGTCATCGACATACACGACTCCTCCGCCGCCTTGGCCGCTGCTCCCGCCGTCGAGTGCTCCTCCGGCGCCGACGCGCCGCCACTCCAGTCGGGTTCTCTTCCGCCGCCGCCGAACCAGCACCGATGGTCGTTTCTCCCGCCGAACCAGATCTGGAAATTCCAGCACCGGTGGCCGCTGCTCCCTTCGAACTAGATCTCGCGCCGGTGCTCCCGCTGCTGCTCATCGACAAATATGGAAATTCCAGATCTGCCGCCACCGCCTCTCCTCCGACGTCCTCTCTGCCACCGCGTGCCTAGAGATGGTTCGTAGTTCGGTGGAACCGGAGAACCTCCAGTTTCGAAACCGGAAAAAACCCAAACCGGCTCGAACCGAAACCGGATAAACCTCCTATATCCGGTTTCGGTTTGGAAAAACCAAAACCGGAGAACCGGAGGTTTACCAGGTTCATAATCGGAGGTTCGAAACCGGAGGTTTGAACCGAGTAAACCCCCGGTTCTCAACTTATATATATATATTTTTGTTTTTCTGTCAATTTATTTTATAAGTCAAATTAAGTTAAATTTTAAGTTTAAGTCTTACAGTATAAATCTTTTAAGTTTAAAGAAACGTTCACTTTATCATTATTTTAAAAAAAAAGTAATGTCTTTTATATTTTTTACAAAAAAAATGTTTGTTCTTTTTTTTTATATATATAAAAAAGTGTGTTTTTCCGGTTCTAGAATCGAAACCGGAACCAGATAAAACCGAAACCGAAATCGGATAAAACCGAAATCGGAACCGAAACCTCCGGTTTCAGATTAATTTGGTTCCAGTTTTCATTTTTTCCGGTTTTGGAACCTCTGGTTCCGGAACCGTGCCATCTCTACGCGTACCGCGACATCGTTCGCCGTTGCCGCTTCCTGTCATCCGCCGTTGCCTGCTGTCGCCAACTAGTATAGTGCCCGTGCCTTGCACGGGGTCCAATTTATTAAATATTTTGAATAATATAAATATATTTTGTTCTATTAAAAGATGAATAGTTTTTATATATCAATTCCCACAAAATGTCATACTACCATTAATACGACTACAATTGATATTTTTTATCCTCATCAATTTTTCTCGTTATTAATAAATTTATCAATTATATGGATAGTTATTTAGCACTTTTTCAAATAAAAAAATCGTATATGATTCATCATATTAAGTTTATTTTCTTATAGATTAATACATAATTTATTGTAAAAAATAAATTCAAAGTTAGAATGACAAATGTATTCAATATGATCAAATCAATTATAATTTACAACTCACTTGATAGATACTAACTATGAATCTATATCTATCAACTATCGAGTAATGATATGGTTTTATTAGTTTTTTTAGAATTAGATATACTCAATAAGAATATTTGTAAATATGAATATACATTTATTATATATGGCATTGATTAGGCGAGAATGATTATTACCGTGTAAAATAAGAATGATGCACATACAAGCAAAAACTTACGCACATACATGCAAAAAACTTGCACACTTTAGCACTCATGCACATATAAGAAAAAAATTACATGGTTGCTAAATAGCACCCAGGTGCTTTTACTTTTTAGCGCTCGGGCGCGGTCTTCACACTGGCATTTGCATTAAATTCTATTTTCCCCCACCTAATAGAATTTAATTATCGAAATATCTTCCGATATTACGGCCTCATAGATCAAACAAAACCCAAATCACTCTTTTACTCTCAAACAAAAACTCTCATATATCATGGCAAATCATGATGATGGTTTGCACCCTGGTGCTAGAGGGGATGATTCAACGATGTTTAGTCACAATGAGGTACATTTTTATGTTTTTATTTCAAACTTTGAGTTTATATGAAATTGCTAATACATGTAGATAAAATTTGTGATATTTACTCTATTTGCAAGTTAAAAATCACAACTTTCATGTTAGTTTGAGATTTTTTCGGATCTAGAAGGATGTTTGATAAGTATGTTAGATCAGATATGTAGGTAAATGTCAGTGTTTGTATCTTGAAAAATTATAAGTGTAAATTTTTTATTTGATCGCTCTCGATTTGTGTAGAAGAACAATGTCGAATGACTAGGATGTGAAAATCATAACTACTAGGATGAGCTCCATCCGTCACGGACTAAGCCCATCTGTCCGTTACGGACGGTTGTTGTCCGACCGATACGAACGGTGATGCTCCGTCCGTCACGGACGGTTGTGCTCTGTCCGTCACGGACAGTTGTGCTTCGTCTGTCACGACGGTTGTCCTCCATTCGTGAAGGACGGATGGAATTCTTTCTTTACGGACGTAAGGGCCCCCAATACATCGTATTTTACTTGTTTAACTTTTTCAACAAGAGGATATCGAGGTTTATCTTGGTCTTAACGACCTAAGTCTTAATGATTGACCTATAGAAAATGAGACGCCTTCTTCGTACATTCCATATTCAACGTTTGGTCCAGAATATGTACCTTCTGAAGCAATTCATAGTCCATCCACAATACTCAGTAGGAGTGGATTTGCATGGGTATAGGCACAATTTACGCTGGTGTAGTTTGGATTTCCACCGTTGCATACACAAACGAAACTTAATGTATCAGTTTTGGAGGTGATCCATGTGTCAGCTGATTATTCTGAGTTGTTTACCACATATATTGTGTTATGCACCAGGGAAGAGGCAATTAAGTGGGTGAAAGACACTAGGTTCCAAAATAACATCTACATTAAGATTAACCGAGATAGAAAATCAGATGATCGTCATCTTGGGAAGACTATGTTGCTTTGTGAAAGAGAAGGAATGTACACCCCATCAAAAGGAGGAGAAAACAAAGTCTGAAAAAACACAAAAAACAAAGAAATGTGGGTGTCCCTTCAAATTGATGTGCCGTGAACGCCCTAGAGGATCATGGAAGATCAATGTAGAACATGGAACTCATAACCATGAGATTGGGTCCAATTTATATGGGCATGCATTTGCTGGAAGACTCACAACTGATCAAAAGAGATTGGTAGAGTCGATGACCAAGACACATTGTACGCCTACCCAGATTGCAACTACACTGAACCAGTTCCCAGGGAACTACACTAGCAAGAAGCAAGTGTACAATGAGATGTATGATGTACGAAGGGCTGGGATGGAAGGAAGAACAATTGTTCAACAATTCTTCATGAAATCTAAAGAATACAACTACTATATGAAGCATAGATCGGACCTTAAAACCAATAAGGTCACCGACGTATTCTTTGTCAGCCCGGACTCTATATCACTCCTCAAGGCATTTCCATATATATTATTGTTAGAATCCACCTACAATACAAACATCTAACATTCACACATCTCAATATTATATAGTTATTGATATGTTATTTTATTATGATATAACATGTTAGTTTTTATGCACGTATGAGATGCCTTTCTTGAAAATTGTAGGGTTCACTTCTACATGGAAGAATTACAACGTAGTAGGAGCATTTATTTCCCATGAGAAGGAAGAAAACTACTTGTAGGCTATAAAGCAGCTTGCCAAATTTTGTGGGCTTGTGTAGAAAACACTTACATCCATAGTGACGGATCGAGAGCTTGCCTTGATGATCGCGGTGGATGAAATGTTCCCAAAGGCAAAGTACATTCTATGTAGGCATCATGTATACAAGAACATCGAGACCAAAGCTAAGAAAATCATCAAGCATGATGACACTGCAACAAGGTTTGCAAATGCTTACATGGTGTTGTTTAAGGAAACAATTGTAGAGGCGTATGAGCGAAGGTTGCTCAAGATTGAGGTTGAAGGAGAACACTCGCCATTGAAAAAACTTCTTGACTACTCCACATGATAGGTTAAACATTGTGTTAGCTCAATATGATTCATTGATGAGCATCCAAGTAAATGAGATCAAGGAAACCTTCAACATAAGTCTCAAGAAGATGATGTGTATTGTGAAAATAGCAGATGTTTTCAAGGAGTTGAAGTACAAGATCTCTGATGAAGCCATGAAGAGCTTGATAAATGAATACAAACTTGGGAAAGATCCATTTTTGGACCCCACTTGCAGATGCCAGATGCTTGTGAGAGATGGATTGCCGTGTATCCATAAAATTGAACAATATGTATGGTGTCAAATACATATCCCACCTAAAGTTGTGCATAGGTTTTTGTAATACCCTTCATTTTTAGTAAGGGCATTTGAATAATTTCCCAAACCCTCGACAATAATTCTGAACGCATTAGGCGAAGTTCGGATTTCTGTAACTCATATAATATCTATAAAATTTCCCTGAGTGGTATAAAATACATTCGACGTATTTTCGGGGCTTAGAATATTTGTTTGGGTACAAATATATAATTTCCGGGATTTAAACCCACGCCAAACCTTTTCCCGGGCAAACAGACGCAAAAAGGGCAACTCCGCGACCGCGGAAGCAATTTCGCGACCGCGGAAAAATGGCTCTCAGAAGAGCTGGGCACAGGAATATTCCGCAACCGCGGAAAAAGTTCTGCGACCGCGGAAAAGTGCAACACGCTAGTGTCACTTCGTCTGCAGAGCTCGTCGTCCGTGCCACCGTTGATCGCCTGACTCGTCGTTGATCTAGGCGGGGAGGAGCTCCTCTCCTTGGATATAAATAGAGGCGAGTCTGGAGGGTTTAGGGGCACCGAAATCTGATCTCCTCTCTCTCTCTCGCTCATTTTCCTTCCCTCGCCGGAGTTTCAAGTTGTCGCCGGAGCTCTCGCCGGTGGTCGTGGCAGCCTTGGAGTGGTGCTTTGGAGGCGCAAGGAGGTCAGGAGTCGAAGCCCCCTCGAATCGAGCCCCGTCGCGTCGTCGCCGGTGAGGTTTTCTCCATTTTGGGTTGCCGGAGTTCATGGCCGCGACCGCGGATATGAACTGCCGCGACCGCGGCAGTGACAAGGCCGGCCGCGTCCACGGCCGCTGTCTTTGACACTCGCGGACGAAGTCCTCGACGGCCGTGACCGCGGAATCCCTGCCGCGACCGCGGATTGCCTTGGCAATCGCGATCGTGGCCTTGGACGATCCGGTCTCGGGCGGGACTTTCGTTCTTTCGATTTCGTTCGTTCTTTCTTAGATTCGTATCATTTTATTGTCGAATCTAACCTAGGGTTTCGTTATGGGTCGTTATCATAGGAATCTGTAATCCGACTTCCGTTCCCGTTCCGGACCCAGAAACCCGTCGTCGCTCAATCGTTCGTCTAGACTAAGGCAAGTGGCGGTTCGCTCTTGCTTAATCATTCCATGTTCCATTAATTATCAATTGCTTTTAATTGTTAATCAAATCGGAGTGAACTGTTATTTTCGTTTGGGAACAGATTTTATAAATAACGTCTTTAAAATATGATATTATAGTAGGTTGTATATATTGCTAGAAACAACGCTATTATACTTGTTAATGACCGTAATGGTTTTATTGTGGATTTAAATGTAAACTTTAATGCTAGATTAGCACGAGTATTCGTAGGAACGTTATTTCCTTATGAGGATTAATCGTTTCTTTATAACTCAGTATTAGTGGACCCAGCCTCTAAATGCTTTCCAGATCGAAAACTTTTATAGTCACTCGAGATCATAAACTTTCATAGTCATTCGAGACCATAAACTTTCGTAGTCAATCGAGACCATAAACTTTCGTAGTCACTCGATATCATAAACTTTCGTAGTCATTCGAGACCATAAACTTTCGTAGTCATTCGAGACCATAAACTTTCATAGTTACTCGAGATCGTAAACTTTTTTAGTCACTCGAGATCGTAAACCTTCGTAGTCACTCGATATCGTAAACTTTCGTAGTTACTCGAGATCATATTAAAAAGCTTTAACATGAATATCCGTTTTGAAATTTAGATAAGATAAGTGCGGGTAGGCACATAATTAATGAACCCTCGGGCGAGAAGTACAACTTGGAAACTCGCTTGGACTTCGGTTAGAATAAGTTCTCTTTCCAATCTGAATTCGCATTGTGCGGTGAGGTTGGTCGTGGACCCAAATGATCAAGTCGTTTTTAAACGCTTGTATGAAACTATAACATTCCCAAACAATTGTCATACTTTTCCATAAGACTCAAATCCTTTGGAATCTTCCTTTCAGAGCATATCTAAATACTAAACATTCCGTGGAAATTCCGGGTTATATCTCGTTCCTTCGGTTATTATTCAAGGGACAATGATAGTAAACGGTTGCGATCACTAGAACCATTATGTTTTCACCCTTGCATAGTCTTTCATTAGACTAACCAACCGGGTTTTATTCCTTGCATGGTTGACTGGTGTCATCCGTCCTATACGGTACATAAGTGGTTGGTTCCCGAAGTCAAAGTAACCAGTCGAAGAAGAAGAGGCTTGCAGACGAAGATTTAAGTGTCAGTGTTTGAAGTTGTTAAATATTACTTTAATATATCTTTATAACCTAGCGATGTTATAGGTTGATTCTTAAAAGTCTTCCGTTGTGTAATTTATAAGTCTTCTGCTGGAATTTTTACTCTGTTGTAAAGACGCTACTCTCGTTTGATGAGAGATCTTTTAATAAAAGAGCTGAGTTTCACATACAAATGTCTTCCGCTGTTTAATCTTTCATTTAATATATATACGCATTTAAGTTTAATTGTTCTGATTAAAGCCTAGGGTGGCTTTGGACGGTAACGTCCGAGGTCACTGGCGTGTGGCACTACCGATATAAATCGGGGGTGTTACAATTATGGTATCAGAGCCGAGTCTGGGTTACGAGTGGGCTTGGTCTAGTGGACGGTCACTCGACCTAGAGGGTGGTCTTTGGGCTTGACGAGGTCGTCAAGGGTTTAAGTGGGGGTGATTGTAATACCCCGGATTTGTAATCCTTATAAGGATTAGAATGCTACTCATGTCAACAAGAGCTCTTCCTTTTCCTGGTTCAAGTGAGGACAAAGAACTAGGAAGTTAAGCGTGCTAGGGCGGGAGTAGTACTAGGATGGGTGACCTCCTGGGAAGTTCCCGGTTGGCATGGGGAAAACGCTTCTAAGGCTGTGGGCCTTACAAATTGTATCAGAGCAATGATTTTTAAAATGCTTGGTCTATTGTTATGTTTGAGAATTTTCGATTTTTTTTTTATTTCTAACCCTTTTTCCTTTAAGAAGGAGTTTTCAGAATCTAAAATTTTTAACTTTAAAAGTTTAATTACCTCTTGAAATTTAATTTAAAATAATGATTTAACTATTTGGGCTTCAAAAGTTATTTATAATTGGTTTTAAATGGTGTGTATAAGCAACCAAACGGTAGTTTATGATTTTAACTTTAAAAGTGTGATTTTTGTCTTAGTAAGAGTTTTGCGAAAATCGTATCACTAGTTTGCGAAACTAATTTTTCTTAAATAATTATTTTATTAAGGTTAATATATAGAGGTTAATGGTATAAAGTTTGAAAGTATAAAGTTTATTAATAAGTGGTTTTCAAACTTCTGCAAGCTTCAAGTGTTACTTATTCCTAGATCCATTCTTAGGAATCTATCTTTGTTCTTGGAGTAATGTCACAACGGTATGACATTAATTACTCCCTTCGTTGAGCGGCCGAACACTATCTAGTGAGTTGAGTTTTACCAAAATTTCTTAGGGTGTAGGAACAAATGTGTGTGGTTAATGCTCTATGAGATTTAAGAACTAAATCTCATACGTGTACCCTGAACATTTGCTCTGGTAAAAGTATGTAGGGATGGACTAAGGAGAAGTCCAGAATGCCTAGTTATGAGGTCATGCTGTAGGCATTGATGTGGATAGATTGTTGAGAAGGGAATGAATGTATAAGAGGGATAGTTCATAGGGAACTCGTTTCCTCTATTACGACCTTGGGTAAGACTTTAGAGTCCAGAGTTATGGTTATGAGATTTATAAGTGGGTACGACCAGTGTAGGACCAATGGTTAAAGCTTTTTGAAAAGCCAAATGTACAAAGTCATAGGTATTATTTTGGAAGATCTATTCGAAGTTTCGTTTTGAGGCCCATCAAGAAATGATGTGATTAAGTCTTGGAGAAATAGTAAGTATCCGTAATGCAAAAGGGGTTGCTTTAATTGGGATAGTAGATTGTGTGAGGAGTATAAGGATCTTAAGTTAGAGATAAGTTATTTGAGTCAGTTAAACAAACCTTTGGGATGTGAGTCAGGAAAAGGGCGGCTGAGTCAAATCTAAGTGGACCAAATGATTGAAATTGGTAGGTTGTACGATCAGGGAATAATGAGTTATGATACTTGTAAGGTTGTAAGGTTTGATATTTGGATTTTATGTGAGTTTGTCAGCTAGAAGGCTTATGGTGCAATTATTTGGAGAAGACTAAGTTGTGAAGTTACTGTGTTAGAAGGATGCCACTTAAATGGAAAGATTACAGTTTAAGGATAGGTTATGTTGATGATTCCGATAAATTAAAAGGATTTAGTGGAGAGAATGGTCGTATGTACGTTTAAGGAGTGAAGTGACAGTGTTACTTGTATGTACTCATTGAAGGATTAGGACGTAAAGTGAGTGATTTTGATGGCAAGGGATCGTTCATCAATATGGTATTTTTGAGTAAATAGAATTGAGGAACTGATAAGCACTACTTTGTAGGGCTTAACTAAGAGTTATTAGAGGGTTTTATTGGTTCCATTCGGGTAGATTTAGACACATTCTTGTACATGGCGTTTGGGGGCGAAGTCTGGTGTTTTTGGAGGTGTTTGAGCTATTTTGGATATCATAGGAGACAATGAGGAAGGAAGCCACCAAAAGAAGACGCCAAGGAAGTGAAGACGAGAGGTTAGGAGGCGAAGCCAAGGAGTGAACGCCGAGCATTAACCGCGACCGCGGGCAAGGGTGCCGCAATCGCGGTTCCTCCGGCAAGTCGAGAGTTTTCCGCAGGCGCGGAGGAATGTGAAGAGCGCGGAGCCACAAGAGGCCACGATCGTGGTAAATGGGCCGCGATCGCGGGTCGTCGACGCTGGAAGTTCTGACTTTTCCCGAGTCTATCTTTTCTAATTTCTTTTCTTATTTTTCCATTTTACTTCGTTTCTTTTCTTATTGGGCTAGGTCATTTGTTAGAGGCCCTATATATACTCTCTTTAGCATTAGGTTTAAAGGAGGAGTTTCCAAGTTCTAGTTTTGCAATTTCAATTCATCGTTGCCACTTTTCACACCTTTGGAGTTCATCATATTTATGAGGAGCTAAGCCTCTTTTGCTTAGTCCGGTAATGGAAGCATAAGTTTATTCATCTAGTTGTGAGGTTTTGTTTCTATCTATCTTATCCTATTGAGTTATATCTTTTCTCTTGAGCAAATTCTTGTTTGGATGTTTGTTGGTTTATCTAGATTGATCACCTGGGTTTATTGTTTTCATTCATATTGCTAATACTAGGGAACTGTTGGGCTAACGCTCTAGTTCGATTAGCGAGCATAGATTCTTATCTGCCACTGTGGAATTTATCTATGTAGGGAATTGATTACATGTTGAATGCTTCTGGTTGAGGTGTTATGTGTATCCTGGTTAATTCTTATGTTCATTGCTGCCTTTGGGTTGAATCACTAGTGGTGCTAGGGTTATTCATTGGTAAGGGTTCTTAGGGATGGTTTCCCTATTAATCTACACAAGATCAGGACAGGAATAACCGAATAGGAAGATAGGGCATAATCAAGGAACAACCTTTGAATGACTTATGTGGACATTACTTGACTAAGTGTTTTCTCTCTTTGATATTTTCATCATATACTTTGCTGTGTTTGACTTAATTGTGACCAACCAACCTACAATTCCCCCTTCTTGTTACTATTGCATGCGAACAACACATAGATTAATCCTTTCCTCTCTGTGGATTCGACCCCTGCTTACCCTAACTACTTGTTTAGGTTTTGCTAGGATTTTATTTGATTGATTAGGTGATACGACTTAAGCCTGCTATCAAATTGGCGCCGTTGCCGGGGAGGCAAGCGTTGATTTTTCTGTGTGTTTGTCTGTGTGTTATGTTCCTTTGGTGTGGACCTATCTTATGGTCCACACCTGTGCTACTAATTCCCTTCTACTTGGTTTTAATTCAGAGATTGAGAGAACCCTTTCCCAGGGCCACAGAATAAATCGTGCTTTGGTTTTTGATAATCCTGCATTCGAGATGGCTGACGCAGAGCAGACGTTGAGACAGTTGACCACCCCTAACATTCAGCAGCAACCGCTGGCTGTGCAGTTTCCTGAGTTGGGCGAGGGCGTAAATTTCGAGCTGAAGTCTGGGTTGATCCACTTACTCCCCCACTTCCATGGGATGAGTGGTGAAGACCCCAACAAGCATCTTGCTGAGTTTCATTCGGTGTGTAGCAGTATGAAGCCGAAGAACGTGACGGAGGACCAGATCAAGCTGAGGGCCTTTCCTTTTTCACTGAAGGATGCGGCCAATGACTGGTTCTACTATCTCACTCCAGGGAGCATTGACACTTGGGTCAAGATAAAGAAAGCCTTCCTGGAGAAGTACTTCCCAGCTACCAAACTGAACAGCCTGAAGCGAACTATCAGCAACATCGAGCAGTAGTCTGGTGAATCGCTCTATGAGTATTATGAGCGGTTCAAGAAGATGATATCCAGTTGCCACTTCCATGGCTATTCTGAGTAGGACCTCGTACTTTATTTGTACGGTGGTCTTCTTGATGAAGAGAGAAGGATGGTGAACGCTGCTTGTGGGGGAACATCCTTAACAAGACTCCTGTTGCAGCTTTTGAGATTTTTTTTGAGCTTTCTGAAGGGTCCAGGCAATTCAGTAAAAGGGCGGGCATCCAATCTGTGAGAGCTGTAGAATCTCAGCCCAATTCTACTCTTCTTGTTGAAATGGCTGAGATGAAGGAGATGATGAGGAGATGTATGATGAGAGGTGGCTTGCAGCAAGTCAAATCATGTGGGTTATGCTATGAAACGACGCATCCAACTGATGTATGCCCCACCCTGCAAGAACCAACTGCTGAGGTGAACGTCATTGGCGGATATGGCCTCAAAGGCCAAAATATGACCCGTACTCCAGCACCTACAATCCAGGGTGGAGAGATCACCCAAATCTAAGATACGGAAACCAGCAGAACACTCATCAAGGGCATGAGACCCATGATTTTCAGCAGTACCCCCAGCGGCAGTTTCAAGGAGGCCAAGCAGATCAAAGACCACAAGAACAGGGAGCTGCCCGCATCACCAATCTTAAGGACCAGGTCAACACACTGGCACATCATATGAATACTTTGGCGCAGACCGTGGGAACCATGCATCAAAACATGGTTCAGTTTCAACACGAGACCAAGTCCAGCATACAGAACCTAGAGAAGCAGGTGGGGCAGATTTCCCAGACAGTTAGCAAGCTTAAAGCTAGAGTGTCACGAGCACTCCCATCTCAAACTGAGATAAATCCTAGGCAAAACGTCTACTCCATGACGTCAAGGCCCAAATGGGAGCTTGAAGAAGAAAAGATGGGAGCCAAGAAGTACGAGAACGAACCGCGACCGCGGGCAATTTGCCACGATCGCGGGTCTGTTGAGCAAGAGAATGGGCAAGATGCGCCGATTAAGCACGATCGTGTGCAGGATAGCCGCGACCGCGGGGCCCCAGTGCAAGAACCGCGATCGCGGGGTGAAAACCGCGATCAAATTTCGGAAAACGGGCCGTCTCCACTTACTTTCATGATGCGGTATGTCTACCCGGAGGGATATTTTGACAACCCAGTGTCATTCCCTGCAGCACTAGAAGATGACAAACCCATTGAGGGGCTGAAGGGAATGTTCGAGACGTTCAGGAATTACAAGGTGACCCCCCAATTGAGCAAAACGATGCCTCGCTTTGCAAACTTCTTGAGGGAGCTATGCAAGCTCAAGAAGGAGCAAAAGGAGCGGTCAAAGAAAAAGGTGAAAGTCAAGAAGGATGTCTCGGCTGTGATGCAAAAGAAGATCCCGAAAAAGTGTGAAGATCCCGGAATGTTTAGCGTACCCTGTAAGATTGGGGAAACCGAGTTCAGCGAGACATTGCTGGATTTGGGAGCCTCCATCAATGTCCTACCACTGTCTGTCTACAACACCCTCAATGTCGGACCATTAGAAAGCACGGAGTTTGTCATCCAACTGGCTGATAACTCCGTCATCATTCCAGAGGGCGTTGTGAAGGACGTTTTGGTGAGCGTCGACACCCTCGTCTTCCCTGCGGATTTCTTCATCATGAACACAGGGAAACGAGGAGGACGAGTAATGCTAGGGAGGCCTTTCATGAAGACCTCCAACACAAAGATCGACATGGGCACAGGTACGGTAAGCATGGAGTTTAACCGGAGGAAGGTAGAGCACAGGCTAAAGACCATTCAGGAGCATCCCCCAGACTCAAGAGTGAAGAGCGTGGTTGCAGGAGGCAACCCAGATTGAGAAGGATGAAGCGGTATGTCATGCCATGACAATAACTAAGGCGCTGTCCGGGAGGCAACCCGATGTATGTATCTTTTCCTTTGTCTTTCTTTCTTCGTTTTGCATTATTTTTTGGTGTGTTTTTGCTTTTTTTTCTTTTCCTGACTAACCTGCAGGGAAGAGACTCATGCTCATTGAAGAAGGTGTTTCCACACCAATGTAAGTCTCTCCTGTCCTTGCACTTGTCACCCCCGAAAAAACCTTAAATGAGGGGCAAAAAAATAAAAATTGTTGTTGTAGGAGTACGAGTTGTCCCGCAGTACCATGGAGAGGGGTGCGCATGTTGCCAACGGAGGAAGTTTTCACTACACAAATTTTTGGCAACGATGGCGGCCCCACAGTCGACAGTTGTGAAGGAAGACCACTCATGGCCCACACCCCGTTCATATCTGGGCCCAGTTTTGGTGGTATTTGAAGGCCGTGCAACCCCGTTATCACTGTTCAACCACTACTCACCAAGTGGTACCTTATGGTTGCACGGTAGAAGATGATGCTGGAATTGATGAGGCACCCGCCCAACACCAGAGACCTGAGCATTTATTGAGAAGACCGCCAGTAACAACGGAAGTGTCCATGCCGACTCAGCGACATTTGTGAGCTTATCCCTTCTTTTCCATGTGCTTTATTCTTTTGTCTTTCATTACATTGAGGACAATGCAATGTTTAAGCATGGAGGAGGGTTTTATATTTCCTATGTCGCTGAGGAGAAAAAGAAAAAGAGCCAAAAATTGAAAAAAGGCTAAAATTGAAATCCTGGGATAGGTCGAAAACCCGAAAGGACGGCCTAGGTAATAAGCAGGTGGCTTGGACCAGCATTAGGCTGGGGTAAAAATTGGTCTAGAGTGATGTGAGTTATATTGTGAGCACATCTAAAATAAATAAATAAATAAAAAAATAAAAAAAAATAAAAAAAATATGAGTGGCTTGGTGAAAACCCGAAAGGGCGCCTTGGCAAAATGAGTGAAAAGAAGAAGGGTGAATTTTAGGAATCCTCATTTTGGCATGGCGATATAAGAAGAGGTGATATAAGGAGGATTCGGGTAGGTCACTCTGGGAGGCATAAGGAGTCATAGATGGAGGCTAGGATTAGAGGTTACTCACACCATTGGATGTTCGGATTAAGCTTAGAGGAAGTACTCTGCTTGCCCTTAAGCTTGTTGAGTTGTGGATGTGTTGTGAATGAGTTTGGTGCTAGGAGCTTGGCATGGGTTAGGTGACTCTTAGTTGGAGACATGCTTCCTGAGACCTTGGGTGCTGCATTGGAGGAGTAGACTTTCTTTTAGTTTACTCGAGGACGAGCAAAGGTCGAAGACGAGAGGTTAGGAGGCGAAGCCAAGGAGTGAAGGTCGAGCAATAACCGCGACCGCGGGCAAGGGTGCCGCGATCGCGGTTCCTCGGGCAAGTCGAGAGTTTTCCGCAGGCGCGGAGGAATGTGAAGAGCGCGGAGCCACAAGAGGCCACAATCGCGGTAAATGGGCCGCGATCGCGGGTCGTCGACGCTGGAAGTTCTGACTTTTCCCGAGTCTATCTTTTCTAATTTCTTTTCTTATTTTTCCATTTTATTTCGTTTCTTTTCTTATTGGGCTAGGTCATTTGTTAGAGGCCCTATATATACTCTCTTTAGCATTAGGTTTAAAGGAGGAGTTTCCAAGTTCTAGTTTTGCAATTTCAATTCATCGTTGCCACTTTTCACACCTTTGGAGTTCATCATGTTTATGAGGAGCTAAGCCTCTTTTGCTTAGTCCGGTAATGGAAGCATAACTTTATTCATCTGGTTGTGAGGTTTTGTTCCTATCTATCTTATCCTATTGAGTTATATCTTTTCTCTTGAGCAAATTCTTGTTTGGATGTTTGTTGGTTTATCTAGATTGATCACCTAAGTTTATTGCTTTCATTCATATTGCTAATACTAGGGAACTGTTGGGCTAACGCTCTAGTTCGAGTAGCGAGCATAGATTATTATCTGCCACTGTGGAATTTATCTATGTAGGGAATTGATTACATGTTGAATGTTTCTGGTTGAGGTGTTATGTGTATCCTGGTTAATTCTTATGTTCATTGCTGCCTTTGGGTTGAATCACTAGTGGTGCTAGGGTTATTCATTGGTAAGGGTTCTTAGGGATGGTTTCCCTATTAATCTACACAAGACCAGGACAGGAATAACCGAATAGGAAGATAGGACATAATCAAGGAACAACCTTTGAATGACTTATGTGGACATTACTTGGCTAAGTGTTTTCTCTCTTTGATATTTTCATCATATACTTTGCTGTGTTTGACTTAATTGTGACCAACCAACCTACAATTCCCCCTTCTTGTTACTATTGCATGCGGACAACACATAGATTAATCCCTTCCTCTCTGTGGATTCGACCCCTGCTTACCCTAACTACTTGTTTAGGTTTTGCTAGGATTTTATTTGATTGATTAGGTGATACGACTTAAGCCTGCTATCAGGAACCTTAAAGGCTTAAGTTAGAAATTGAATAATGGATTATGTTAGGGTAATCTTGGATAAATGGTAAATATCCGTAATGCAAAAGGGTGCTCGATTTGGGATAATAAATCATATGAGGACACCTGGTTACTTAAGGATTTTTGGGTGAATAACAAACTCGACCGGTAAGAGTTGTTGGGGTTTGGAGGTAAATAATGTGGTATAAAGTAAGTATGTGGATGATATCAAGTGGACTTGAGGAAAAGGTGACCTACGTCTATTAAGGTGATCGTATGACGCATTGAGGTAAAACGAGAGTATAATCCTATGGAGAGGATTAGTAAATCATGTTGAGGTAATCGGACATAGGTTGTGGTGTGAGTAATTGTAGGATCACATGAGTGAAGATTTTGAGTTAAAGATATGGCACAAGGGCCAAATGTGAATAAGGTTAGCAATGTAATAGGTGAACCGTGTATGTAAGGAGTAAGGTCTATATGACAAGAGAGGTACTAAGTTGAGGTATAGTTGAATTCTACGTATGTACTCAAGGATCGGATTGTCTAAAGGAAGTTAGTAGAAAGATGTTGTACTCTTCTATGTAAGGACATTAAGGCCTTTAGGAGGAAAAGGGCATAACAATAATGATATATTGGAGATTATAATGGATACTCTGAGCGAGACAATGGTAATCTTGTGAATGATCACATCTGTTCTAGCAAGAGTAAGGAATGTAGGCAGTATGTTGTAAGTGGAATCATGATCGAGTAAATAGTTCGATTTTTGGTGGTACAGGTTTCGGAAACCAAATTTATTCAAGGATATCGACTTAAGGAAGATAAGGTACATACTTTAGGAGAAGTTTAGAGAAAGGTGAAAGGGAAATATGTATAATCTCATGCTTAAGGTATAGCGAGACTAGTGCGATGATTTTAGGAGACAATTATCCTAAGATAATTATGACTTTGAGGATGATCACGAGTTAGTGCAAAAATAGTACGTGGTAGTAGGCTATGCGAGGTAATGGTATAATTAAGGAAATAGGTCGTCTTCCAGGAACAAGTACATGAATGAAGTAATTAAGGATATTTCAGATAGTAAGATTATGGTAAAACCGGTCCCTTTAGTTTAGTGATGCAAGTTTCGGGGTTGAAACTTTTCTTAAGGGGGTAGTGATGTAATACCCCTCATTTTTAGTAAGGGCATTTGGGTAATTTCCCAAACCCTCGACAATAATTCTGAACGCGTTAGGCGAAGTTCGGATTTTTGTAACTCATATAATATCTGTAAAATTTCCCTGAGTGGTATAAAATACATTCGACGTATTTTCGGGGCTTAGATATTTGTTTGGGTACAAATATATAATTTCCGGGGTTTAAACCCACGCCAAACCTTTTCCCGGGCAAACAGACGCAAAAAGGGCAATTCCATGACCGCGGAAAAATGGCTCTCAGAAGAGCTGGGCACAGGAATATTTCGGGACCGCGGAAAAGTGCAACACACCAGTGTCACTTCGTCTGCAGAGCTCGTCGTCCGTGCCACCGTTGATCGCCTGACTCGTCATTGATCTGGGCGGGGAGGAGCTCCTCTCCTTGGCTATAAATAGAGGCGAGTCTAGAGGGTTTAGGGGCACCAAAATATGATCTCCTCTCTCTCTCTCTCGCTCGTTTTCCTTCCCTCGCCGGAGTTTCGAGGTGTCGCCGGTGGTCGTGGCAGCCTTGGAGTGGTGCTTTGGAGGCGCAAGGAGGTCAGGAGTCAAAGCCCCCTCGAATCGAGCCTCGTCGCGTCGTCGCCGGTGAGGTTTTCTCCATTTTGGGTCGTCGGAGTTCATTGTCGTGACCGCGGACATGAACTGCCGCGACCGCGGCAGTGACAAGGCCGGCCGCGTCCGCAGCCGCTGTCTTTGACACTCGCGGACGAAGTCCTCGACGGCCGCGACCGCGGAATCCATGCCGCGACCGCGGATTGCCTTGGCAATCGCGATCGTGGCCTTGGACGATCCGGTCTCGGGCGGGACTTTCGTTCTTTTGATTTCGTTCATTATTTCTTAGATTCGTATCATTTTATTGTCGAATCTAACCTAGGGTTTCGTTATGGGTCGTTATCATAGGAATCTGTAATTCGACTTCCGTTCCCGTTCCAGACCCAGAAACCCGTCGTCGCTCAATCGTTCGTCTAGACTAAGGCAAGTGGCGGTTCGCTCTTGCTTAATCATTCCATGTTCCATTAATTATCAATTGCTTTTAATTGTTAATTAAATCGGAGTGAACTGTTATTTTCATTTGGGAACAGATTTTATAAATAACGTGTTTAAAATATGATATTATAGTAGGTTGTATATATTGCTAGAAACAACGCTATTATACTTGTTAATGACCGTAATGGTTTTGTTGTGGATTTAAATGTAAACTTTAATGCTAGATTAGCACGAGTATTCGTAGGAACGTTAATTCCTTATGAGGATTAATCGTTTCTTTATAACTCAGTATTAGTGGACCCAGCCTCTAAATGCTTTCCAGATCGTAAACTTTTATAGTCACTCGAGATCATAAACTTTCATAGTCATTCGAGACCATAAACTTTCGTAGTCAATCGAGACCATAAACTTTCGTAGTTACTCGAGATCGTAAACTTTCGTAGTCACTCGAGATCGTAAACCTTCATAGTCACTCGATATCGTAAACTTTCGTAGTCACGCGGGTAGGCACATAATTAATGAACCCTCGGGCGAGAAGTACAACTTGGAAACTCGCTTGGACTTCGGTTAGAATAATTTATCTTTCCAATCTGAATTCGCATTGTACGGTGAGGTTGTCATACTTTTCCATAAGACTCAATTCCCTTGGAATCTTCCTTTCAGAGCATATCTAAATACTAATCATTCCGTGGAAATTCCGGGTTATATATCGTTCCTTCGGTTATTATTCGAGGGACAATGATAGTAAACGGTTACGATCACTAGAACCATTCTGTTTTCACCCTTGCATAGTCTTTCATTAGACTAACCAACCGGGTTTTATTCCTTGCATGGTTGGCTGGTGTCATCCGTCCTATACGGCACATCAGTGGTTGGTTCCCGAAGTCAAAGTAACCAGTCGAAGAAGAAGAGGCTTGCAGACGAAGATTTAAGTGTCAGTGTTTTAAGTTGTTAAATATTACTTTAATATATCTTTATAACCTAGCGATGTTATAGGTTGATTCTTAAAAGTCTTCCGCTGTGTAATTTATAAGTCTTCTGCTGAAATTTATACTCTGTTGTAAAGACGCTACTCTCCTTTGATGAGAGATCTTTTAATAAAAGAGCTGAGTTTCACATACAAATATCTTTCGCTGTTTAATCTTTCATTTAATATATATACGCATTTAAGTTTAATTGTTCCGATTAAAGCCTAGGGTTGCTCTAGACGGTAACGTCCGAGGTCACTGGCGTGTGGCACTATCGATATAAATCGGGGGTGTTACAGTTTTGGATGTAAGGCTCGAAGCCTTAGAAGCGCCATCCCAAGAGGTCACATATCTTGGTGCTACTCCCATCCTAGCACGCTTAACTTCAAAGTTCTTTGTCCTGACTTGAACCCTGAAAAGAAAGAGCTCTTGTTGACATGGATAGCACTCTAATCCTTATAAAGGATTACAAATACGGGGCATTACAATCACCCCTACTTACACCCTTGACGACCTCTTTAAGCCAAAAGACCACCCTCTGGGTCGAGTGACCGCCATCTAGGCCAAGCCCTCTCGTAACCTAGAGTCGGCTCTGATACCATTTGTAAGGCCCGAGGCTTTAGAAGTGTCATCCTAGGCCATGACAACCCGGGGACTTCCTAGGAGGTCACCTATCCTGGTACTACTCCTGTCCTAGCACGCTTAACTTTAAAGTTCTTTGTCCTCACTTGAACCCTGAAAAGGAAGAGCTCTTGTTGACAAGGGTAGCACTCTAATCCTTATAAAGGATTACAAATACGAGGTATTACATTGGAGACAATTGGACACAGAAGATGTGCAAAATGAAGAAGTTGAAAGGTGGAAGGGCAAAGTCGCCAGATCGCTAATGGATGATTTCATTCGTAACGACTTCCCAAATTTGTCAGCTGATCAACAACATAAATGTGTCAATGCAGTTATTGAGTTAGTTCATCCCGAGAGGACTAGTCTGCAGGAACCGACAATTGTGAAGACTAAGGGACGGTCAAAGGGAGCTCTAAACAAAAGACTTCCTTCTTCATGGGAGCTCACTCAGCAAGAGTTGGACCAAACACCTCCCAAGAAGCAACGAGGTAGGCCAACAAACCACCACGATTCCCCATGTACGCCATCTCAGATTAGACCTCACACGCCTCCGGTGTCTCAGGTTAGAGTTCCAACACATCCAACCTCTCAATTTAGACCTCTCATGCTTCTGGTGTCTCAGGTTAGAGTTCTTGCACCTTCAACCTCTCAGATTAGAGATCCCACACCTCTGGTTCCAGCGAATGCACCTATTCGGTTTCCATTCTTGGATGTCATTTCGATGTGTATTTGCATACACCTGACCGGTTACCATTCCATTCGCCCTGATGGAAACTATGGATACAGAGCAATTGTAGAATCTCTAGGCCTTGGGCAGGACCAATGGCCATACGTCAGACAAACCATGATTGCGAAGCTGAAAGAATACCCATTTATGTTTTAAAAAACTTTATGTTTTAATACGGTTGAAATCATGCGAGATGCACTTGATCACTTTGGGTCCGGCTTTGCCCCACCAGATACTTGGTTAGGACTTCCAGACATGGGTTGCGTGGTCACTACTACATTCAATTGTGCATTTGTCGTGTTGGGTGGAGCAAATCAAACTTTCCTTCCTTTGAATGTTCCGATGGGTCAAGATCCCTCCGTCATGAAGATTCAGACGGTCTGCATCTGCCTTTTAACAAACGAGGATCATTTCATTTCGGTATACTACTAACCTGTTAATATCTTTGGAGTTTATATTGTATTTTTTTAAATACAAGTACAAGCTCTATAATTGTGTAGGTGTCCATGTCCGGTGATTCACCATTGCCGAGTATATATACCTTGTGGACTCGCCATCATCACGAATCTGCGTCTCATTTGATCGATCCATTTCTTTCATGTTTGCTCGATTTCAAGCCTACCTCCAACATCAAAGTTTGATGTGGTCGCAAGTCAATTACGAATTTGTCTGATTCTGATTAGTGCATTGTCATGCTTTGGTGGCTAGGATGTTTCATAATGACCTTTTCATAAAACGATTGTACTTTTTGTCATATTGTACTGTTTTTTTGGATATTTTGATTGTCATCTATCAAAACAATTAAGCTAACTTATAGACATCTTTTGCAACTCATAGTGCACGATACAAAATGGTAGAAATTGGTCTGTGACAATACAGAATGGTAGGAATTGGTCGGTGACAAATAAACATAAACATCCAACAAAAGAGTTCACGTCGGTTTCAAATAAACATAAACATCCAACAAAGAGTTCACGTCGGTTCCAAATAAAAACAAACATCCAACAAAGAGTTCACGTCAGTTCCAAATAAAAAAACATCCAACAAACGTCGGTTCCAAATAAACATAAACATCCAACAAAGTTCAAAGTTCTAGTGTTGACGACTACTAGAACCGGCCTGAAAAGTGGATCTAGTGTTACCACCTCTTAGCTCATGTAAGCATCTCATGATGGCCTCACGAATATCATCGGTACATGTATCAACATCTTCAAATGGGGAGAGCCAATCCACGACACGGAAAATGCTCTGCACATATTTCAAATGATAAATATCGGTATGAATTGTATTTGTTATTTTAAATGAAGCGTAAAACACATATAGTATCACCTCAGAACGGAAATCCCTTTAGTGATATGTGTCTGCGAGGGGGGCATGACATACATGTGTGTGCGAGGCTCGTACCACCCCATTTAATCTTCACTGCACTCATACCCATGTACCGCAGAAGGGCCCATTATCTCGAGGCTAATGGAGTGTAAGTTTCTTGTGTCCCAAATCCATCGAGACATGTCGTACTCCACTATGTAACTCTTTGTCTCGGTGGGTTTGATCGCTTTCAGTGGTTCTATGACTTTTCCAGGCCTCCCCTGCTCACGGCCAATCTGCCTCGCGACACAATCCGACATGTATGTTCTGATCTCCCCAAGAATGATATCAACCCGTGAAAACGGGAAGTGGCTAGGTATGAACTGAAATCAATCTGTCCATACGGTGCCCAATCAACTTAAAAAAAACATGTCAAATTATTAAATTTAACTACGCTTGTGTTTGAACATAAGTGTGAAATTTAATCCAGTGACGTACTTATAGCTGTCACATTCATTACATCTAGCTCTCTTCTTTAATTTCTTCTCTTTGCGCCAGAATTAATTGGTCTAGTTGTACTACTCCATCGCACAACATATGGCACTCTACCATCCCAAGAATCATTCTCTACAGGACTAAAATCGGGAAAGTACTGATAGATCCATTCTTGTACATATATACATGTATAGTTACAAGTCATTCAAGAATTACCTCAAAATAATTCATATACAATCAATAAGAAACTAGGTAGAATTATTACATGCAATAATGTGGTACATGTAGACATCTGACGACAATCGAAGCGCGAGCAATCGCCCAGCGACCGGTACTGATATGCAAGGGAAGCTGACTCCAGGAACTAGTCTGAACAGTGTTGAGGTCACTTATACAACCCAGATACGACACATGCAACTGATGCTGGGACTTGTCCAGAAATAGCGTGGACTCGATCAGGTATAACAGATAACTTGAAGCGACGACCGCGAGATCCATATTTGGCCTCATGCAATGCTGGTGTAAAGATTGGTGTGTGAGTCCATGTCGGGACAACATTTCTGGTGTCATCCCAAAGAATTCGATTGCCCTTTGTACTTGGGCTTTGAATAGACACATCTTGCATATCCGTCGATCAAATAGAGGCAATACCAAACTGTCTCCATCTATGTTGATACCCAGAATAAGATATACATCATGAAGAGTAATTGTCATCTCTCCCCATGGCATATGAAAATTGTTAGTCTCTGGCTGCCATCTCTCTACAAAGGCAGATATTAACGGCACGTTGATATGAATGTACACCATGTCCTCCTGCAGGTGTGTTAGCCCGCTGTTTCAGGCGAGCATACTCCATTGATCTACATCATCTAGCTTCCATTTTTCAAATATTGAGCACTTAGTCGAATCATCAATGTTTTCCGCTCCTATAAATCAAATTATTAGTTATATAATCAATAAAATTAAATAAATTGTGATGAAATCAATTATAGATATATCAATTTACTTAACGTGCCATTGTAAACAAAGTATGCCGTATAGGGTTCGAAGCTAAGGAGAAGCTCTGGGTTCTGAGGACCTCCAACAATACCTACTTCCAAAAACGGCTCGATCACAGCCCCCTATCTTCTGTGTGGTGCACGGCTTTGTGTTCCTCTTCTGCGAGCCGAAAGAGTCGGTTACTCTTCTACGTGCACCTCCTCTCATGGGATAGGAACCTCATCTATAATAGGAGGAGCGAGCTTGTAGAAAGTCGGCTCCCCCCTTATGATACGAAATTCATTTGTCTCGGACGGCTCATACGTAGCTGGCTCGTATGTCTCAGACGGGCCGTATGTCCCAGATGGGTTGTATGTCCCGGACGGGCCATATGTCCAGACGGCTCGTATGTCTCACACGGGAAATATGTCCCAGACGACTCGTATGTCCCAGACGGGCCGTATGTCTCTGACGGGTCGTATGTCACCACCTTCCACCAGCTAAATTCGACGGTGCTGCATTGTCGAGATTTGTTTGCTTGGCTTTTGACTTACTCTTACGCCGTGTGTAAATGATATCGCGCACAACATCTCTCCTACGTACACGCCCGGATCTAGTGTTATCATCCATCTGCAACATGAATAACAAAATACATAAGTTCGTTTTGTATGCCGATTGACCACAGAAAGAAGAGGGAAAGTAATAAAAAAACATTATCGTCCGTGACGTATGAACCACTTCCATCTGTCACGGAGGAACGTGGTCCGTCCGTCACGAATACGTTTCATCCATGATAGATGGAATTGGTCCGTTTGTCACGAACGAATACATTTCATCCGTCACGGATGGATCACTTCCGTCCATTACGGACGGAACATGTTCGTCTGTGACGAACGACTTCGTCTTGTTTGCAGAACTTCATTTGTGTTCAGTCGAAGACCATCAATTCGTTCGCAACAACATAAATTTTACACCATGCGAATGTAAATCTATATCCAAATGATATTCATTACACATTTTATTGATCTAAAAACATAAAAATTCGGATCTATAACTCAAATTTGAACTATAATACCCAAAATCAAAATTTCCAAACTCATCCAAACCCTAAGTCCGAATTCATGCTTTTACATATGAAATTTTCAAAAACAAACAACAAAACTTACATTTTTAGGGAGATGGTTGATTGATTCTTCAAATGTGCCCCTTCTAGATCCGAATGTTCGTGTTTAATGGGTTGATTTGTAATGAAAATTAGGGTGTTCTTGGCTAAGAAGAGAGGAAAGAAAGAAAGGGTGGGAAAGTGAGGAAGAGAATGAGAGTGATATTTGTGTAATTTTGGAAAAAAATCTTATATAGGTTCAAAATGGACTCTAAATAGCAATTTATAGGGTGCTCTATATAACAATGGCCAAAATTCATGTATTTTTCGAATGTGTACAAATTCACGCTCACATAGTAAAAAAATTATGCATATGCAAGCAAAAACTTAAGCACATTCTAAGGTGCATAAATGTTTGCCTGTATGTACGTGGGTTTCTAAAGTGCATAAGTTTTTACCTGCATGTGCATAAATTTTTGCTTATATGTGTATCATTATCATTTTACACGGTAATAATCATTCTCACATGATCAAACCTCTATTATGTAATCAATTAATATATTTCAAAAAATGTAATTAGAATTAATTATCAATTCATGAAATTCAAACAATATTAATCCCGAAAATATAAAATCATACCAAATGATGACCAATATTAAAGAAAACGTAGTGAAATGCATAGTAAGTAAAACAAAACTATCTATATAGAATGGGCCCAAAAATAAGATCGGAAGAATATTTCAACCAACATATACTTTGATTAAATTGAAATCTATTTACATGGAATTAGTTTCATTCCAAAAAAAACATTCCAATTTTATAAATTATAATTCACAACACATTTAAATTATAACTTACAATGATATGAACAGTTGAACACAAAATAACATATGAGATTTAAAAAATGAGTTGTAACTTATTAAAAAGTAAACTCAAAGCTCTTTTATTAAAAAAAATTGAGCTAATCATATTAATTTTGTCAATAAATATATTTATCCGAAGGCTCCATAGGTTGTTAAATTTTCATTGAGCTAAGAAGTTAACTTCTTGTAATTGTTTTCCAGATTTTTTCAATGTTTTTTTTTTATCATGCATTATAAATCATTTGAAATCATTTAGTTGCCATTATAAATCATTTGAGATAAGTATATTTCAACCTTTTCTTAAACTATTTCATGAACTTTGTTTTTTATAATCATATATTAGTATGTTTTATTATTATTTTATTTATCTATCAATCTTTTCTAACAATAATTTTTTTTAAATCATTTAAGATAAGTGTGTCCAAATAAAATTACTAAATAATATATCTATAATTATATGTCATATTATTAATATAAATTAGTTTTAGCTTATCTTATATTATGAAACATTTTAGATATATGTTTCAATTATTTTTTAAAATATTTCCTAAACTTTGTTTTTATTTCCTATGTTAGTTTACTTAAGTACTATTTTATTTACACATATAAATACATTTCTAACAATACATTTATATTAACCAAATTTGATAACATATGAAAGATTTCTTGAAAGGAAGAATACAATTTGTAGAATTGTAAAATTAGTTATTTTCTTAATAGAAATTAAAATTAACAATAAACTAAATCAATTTATAAAAGGCTCGTAATTATAGTTGTCAAGATATCTAAATTTAATAAGAAATAGTCGTTTAAGGATAAAAATTAGTTAGAATTTTTCAGCAGAGAATTGAATTCAAAATTTAATTATGTGATCAAATCATATTTGGCATCATAAAAAAAGTTCTATCAAATTTGTAATTACGTACAAAATTAAATAATTAGATAATAATAGTTAATACACTACTACATTTCTAATGTACTGTAGCGGCTGCCTAAGGGAGTACAACTGCCACTAAAGACCTATTTTGGCGGTTGTCAACCGCTACATCTGTTACCGCTGCTTGAGCTTATTGTGGCGTTTGTTGTGTAGCGGCGGAACTGCCCCAACACCTTAAATAACAACTATTTTTGTAGCGGTTGTTTTAACATTTTTTTTTAAATCTTTCATGGCGATTTTTTTCCGTGTCTTTGTAATAATAACATATTGTAGCAGTTGTATTAGCAGCAGTAAGGCCGTGATTATTTCTGTTTTTTTGTACCGGTTCTGGGAACCAATAAAATATATATATATATATACATTAGACCATTTACGAAACTTGTTCTTATAATAATAAGAATAAGAATAATATATAAATTAGGCATCACAAACTAAGGAGTAAACTAAGATGTATTTATATTTATAACATAAGAGATATCATACATATCAGTCGTATGTACGACATATCATCAGTGGCATTCACCTAAACATGAACGAGGTTTAATCATAGTGGCCTAAATCCAAAAGTAGTAATGAATCACATGTCTAGCTATTCTCAAAATGGCTTTCCTGGCCTCTAACTTAACCAAGCTAATAGAACTACGCTTCCACAAAATGTCATGCCTTGAAAATTTGTTGTAATCACACAATTCCACCTACACATATAAAAAAATTGTTAACAAAGTTATCTATATGCAATTTCACCAAACAATTCAGACATCAAACTGACAAGAACATAAATGCATTTAGGACACATGCAAGAGCTTTCCTTGTCACCCAAAACTCAATATAATGCCAAATGATGACAAAATTAAAAAACGGCCTAAAATAAAAGTTCTTGAGAACAATTGAGACATCAAACTTAAGTTCATTATTTGTCTGTAATCTTTTACTCAACAACATTTGAATTAAATGACTCAACTACACGTCAAATACTATAAAGAATACATAAATCTAGGAGCATGAATGACTAAAAAATGCACAAACGCAATCCTTAATCAGCAACAATATTTGCAGTAGATGAGAAGAATAACAATCAGGGAACTTCCTAGTATCAATTATCAAGCACAAGCTAATCACAAGTTGCAGGCAAACACATACCCAAATGCATCTTGTAATGAACTTTCACATGTAAAAGGTTTTGTACGTAACACATCAAACTACCAAAAGTTACAAACTCACTTGAAATTTTTTATCTACATTATTACATAAATATAAACTCCATCATACACTCAAATCAAAATTTCCAGGACATACATCAACAGAGCTACATTGTTGCATGTCCAACGTAGTTCAAAGGATAAAAAAACTGCAAACTAATCACATCTCGTCATCCAAACAACAAGAAGAACAAAAATAACGAGCAACAATTACCTCATCCTAGAACACAAAAATAATCATCAAAAAGTTCAGCAATTTACAACCAGTGAGATGAACATTTGTTTTTGACAAATCTATCAATTCATAATTTTCAAATAATAATTTCTAAGTCTGAGCAACTTGAGAGTCATTATGGAAAACTAACCTCGATGATCTTGTAAGTAAAGTCATACTTGCTTGATCCTCCTTAGCTGATAAGGAAATAAATGCATTTTATTCAGTACAAGTAGTCACACATTCATATTTCAAAGGAAGAAAAATAATACCTTTCTTGTGAATGAGATGGGCCCGATGATTCAGCATCTTCATCATCACCTTGACGGGATGCATTTCCTTCGTCTGTTTCGAAGTTTGGAATAATAAAATCACTTCCTGGATTAGTTTCTCGGATCTTTGATAGAATATAAGAAACTTTGTTGTCCACCTTTTCCTCCATATCTTTCTCCCACTTTTTTGTGAGGCTTTCCAAGAATATTGGGGGCAATATAAATGGGGTATTGGGATCCTTTTTCTCTAAGGTAGACTTTGTGACACCTCGTCCATACAAACGCAAAATATAAGTATTTGATTGCTACATGGGTAAAAAATTAGCTATTAAACTAATTTGATTCTACAATAAAGAAATTTACCATCTTAACACGCAACATTGAATACAAAGATGGTCCCATAGTATGCATATCACCTTGCTTTTGGAGGTTCTCTTTGTTGATCTTGCTGATTTTCTGCATATTAAACATGAGAAGGATAATATTTTTTTACAATCAAACTATCCTAAATAAAAGATATGCTAGTTGTAATAACAGTGAGAATGAATACTTGTGCTTCTTCTGAATCCCAATAGTATGCATATCACCTACCTTGTTTGCTGTTTGCTCGGGTGGGAGGAGCAAGAGGAAACCTAAACCTATGGCCAACTTGTTCGCTGTTTGCTGGTGGTGAAGGGGAAACCTGCACCTACCTTGTTCGTTGTTTGCTCGTGGGATGGTGGGAGCAGCAAGTTGGCTGCCTCACCACCTTGTTTGCTGGGGGTAGGAGCCTTCTCCGCGCCTATAACTGTAATACCCTGTATTTTTGTAAGATTATTTTGGGAATTTTGGAATTTTCCCGAGTATCCGTTGTGTACGTCGGATTTAATACAGAGAGTTTGAGACATTCTGTAATGTGCTCTGTATCTGTAATATTTTTCTCAGTGAAATAATATACAGACAAGGTGCCTTAGATTTTAATTGTCATTCGCGTACGATAATTTTTATCCCGGTTTAATGTCATGTTCGTTCAAAGCTGAACGGGCGGGAAAGAGGTGTCACAGCGACCGCCGTAAAGTCGCGGCGACCGCCGTAGTGAGACCCAAGCACGGTGACCGCCGTAAAGTCACGGCGCCCGCCATCCCAATGCTCGAGGAGGCAGCTGGTGTGTCAGGCCGCGGCGACCGCCGTAAATTACGGCGCCCGCCGTAAGTGCCGTTATCGTTGCCCAGCAGTCGTTGCCCGTTGGTCGTCGGCGTTGTTTCTGGCGAGCGCCGAACTAGCTCTAGGCCCTCTTCTTCGTGCTCCAGACGCTTTGGCTATAAAAGGAGGTGTTGGGGGTGAGGTTTTGAGCCATCCCAGCACCAAACCTCTGCCAAATTCGCCTCTCGCCGGAGTTGTGCCTTCGCCGGAATTTCTGAAGCTTTCGTCGGTGTTGTTAGTGGTGTTTCCAGCAGCTCTTTTGAAGCCTTGTGGTTGCCTTTGAAGGTCAGAAACCAAGCCAGGCTGAAAGGGGTCGAAACGCGCTTTGTTTTGGTGAGTTTTCTCTCGTCTCTGTCGACCGTGTTCTTCACGGCGACCGCCGTGATGAATGCGGCGACCGCCGCCAGTGCCTAGAATGCCTTCGTGGCTTTGGCTTGGTTGGTTGTCGTCGTGGCGTCTTTCCTTTCGTGTTCTTTTGCCGTGTTTAGATTCGTACTGTTTATGTCGGATCTAACTTAGGGTTCCTTTTATGGGTCGACTCGAAGGTTGTTGTGCTGTCGGAACTATACCGTGTCGAGCCCGGAATCCAGTTGACGTCTTTAGACTATTCTGCGGAGTAAGGCAAGTGGCGGTTCGCTCTTGCTCATTCGTTCCATATTTACATTAATTATCAGTAGTTTATCTGAGTAATTAATTTGGAATGAATATTCTGTTTGTCTGGAAACGGTTTTGATAAACTGTTTTGAAAATCATATAATAGGTTATATATCTGTTAGAACAACGCTATTATCTGTGATCGTCTTTCGGGCCTTTATGTGGATTTATCCTATAACTGTTGTGGTGTTGTAACTGTTTAGTTAGCACTGTTAAATAGGAACGTTACTCGGACTCTGTCCAGTCGTTTCTTTATAATCTGGTATCGGGGTGGCTCGTCCCCATCTGATACTATTCTAAGATCATGATCGGTCTCTTACACTTGTGTGTAGAGACATAACACTTAGCTGGTGTCACAAACCTTTCGGTGTACGTCACTCTCGACGAAACGTATACTAAGATGTGTCGTTCCATTGGTGGGGTATACATGTAAAAGTCTATAATGTGATGTGTGTTTTTGAAACATAATCAGATAAGTGCTACCTTGACGCACATAATTAATGAACGCTCATCGAGTAGGGCAGCTAGGTAATAGTGCCGCTAGGAACACTCGTGTTGACTTGAATGTAGTACGTCTTCTTTCCGATCTGGATTCGCTGAAAGGCGGTGAGGTTGGTCGTTGACTGAAGCATCTCAGTCAGTTTTAAATCATTGTTGTATGATTCTGTAACTTTCCAGATTTGTCATACTTCCTTAAAGACTCATTTCCGTTGGAGTCTTCTTTCGAGCCGATTTCTGTGAATATTCAGTCTTCCAGAATCCTCTCTTATGCATACCTCTTGTTCATTCCAGTAGGAGTATGGTGGTTGACAAGCGTACTCAATTATTATTCGAGGGACGAGGAGTCTAACCTAATACGTCTGCTTCGAACCATTCTGCTTTGTTCCCTTGCTAGTCTATTCATTTAGACTAACCAACCAATACTTTCCCTTGCATGGTTGGCTGGTGTCATCCGTTCGATTCGGCACATCAGATAAGAAGTAGTTCAGAAGACCAGAAGGACTATGGAGTCAACGGTGGTTTTTCAATGTTTTAATTATTTCTTTAATCAGGTTGAGATCTTTTGGACAATAACTTTGATTGTAATATACTTTCTTAGACTTTCGTTGTGTTTGTTTTAAACTCTGTTTTGACCTATTCGGGATTGGGTTATAATCTCGTGACTCTTGTTTCCTTGACAATGTTATGTTTTGGAATTTAATGCTTGATCATTGTGTATCAATTGCATTTCATAAATCGTATTTAAGTGGTAAAGCCTTGGGTGATCTCGGTAAGGAACACTGGGGTCACTGGCGGTAATACATTTCCAAAAGGGTTAAGTTTTTGGGGTGTTACAGTTGTGGTATCAGAGCCAAAGGTTTTAAAACGGGTTTGGAATTTTTATAAACCATTTATCCGTTTTTGAAATGCTTTAAAAAGGGCTCTGAATTTTCATTCTGAAAAGAATTTAAAAACACCGTTCATAGTCGTGTCTTCTTTATAGTCTGATATAGTAAGCTTGCTTCTATGTCTAGAAAGACTAATTCCTTCCTTATTGTTCGATAGGATGGGTGTCTGCTTTTCTATTGGTAGGGGGTTGGAAGACGCCAAGTCGGACCAGCCGAGGCTAGATTTTCCGATACCTCAGCGATGTTTCGAGGTTGGAGGCCCGAGTAGCCCGCCCGAAGACGTCAAGCACGTTCTCCCCGAGTCTGTTGTCCTTATAGCTAGGGATGCTATGGTCTCTGAGGCTGTACCTGTGCCGCCACCAAGGGTGGAGGAAGTACAGGAATGGGAGCAGGAAGATGAGTTATCAAGGTATGAACAAGGGGTTTACCAAGACGACTTTCTGCTGGGACCAATTCCCGAGGAGATCGAGTACGAGGAGGAGGAAGAAGAGGAGATGCTTGAGCAAGATCCTGTCGAGGAGGAGGATGTGATCGAGGATGATTCCGAGGATGAGGATCACATCGAGGATGATCCCAAGGATGAGGATCCCATCGAGGATGATCCCGAGGATGAGGATCCCATAGAGGATGATCCAGAAGAGGATCCAGAGTTGGACCTTGGAGGGCAGAATCAGGAGCCCGGTACAGGATTGTCACCAGTGCCAGAGTACGCACCCATGTCAGAAGCTGATTGGGAGGCACTGTATACCGAATACGATATTAGGAAAAGTGATAGGGAATCTCAGCCTATCCCTACTCCAAGAAGATGGAGGTCGGAATCCGAGCTGCAGGAGATCCTCCGCCAGAGCGAGGTAATCTCTGCAGATCAGCAGAGTCAGTGGGATGAGTTGACCGCCAGTACTCAGAGGAGGGCTGGAATAGGAGGACCAGTCATGGACGACCCATACTTTACCATGACTGAGCTAGGATTATGTGCTTCAGGGTCAAGCAGGGTGCGAAACCCATCGCCAGAGCTCGATGGTGAGCCTAGCCCGAAGAGACCATGCATGAGTAGCCAGTTGTATGGGAGACATTTTGGAACGCCTTGAGGAGGAGTGGCGTTGCCTATCGTAGTAGTTTCGTTTCTTAGTATTCCAAGTTGTACTTTGTGTAATATTTCAGTATTGCGGCAAGTACTCTAAGAAACACTTATATCTTCGAGCAATGTTGTCCAAACGCTCGAATGATAAACTTATGTGTAACTTGTGCAAGAGTTCGAAGGTTCATCTATAAAAAGCCAAGTTGATCTATTCTGAGTGATTTATTTACGTTGATATATTACATAAGTATATTGCATAATATTAATGTATTGAATGCTTGGAATTGGATCGGTAATCAGATGGTGAACCCAAGAAGCACGAGGAGCTCGACTCGAGCCGGTGCTGGGACTAGTCAAAACCCCAGGCCAGTAGGAAGAGGTGTTCAGGATGAACACGAATCAGAGTCTCGCGTCCAGCAGAGGCATGAAGGTCAAGATCAGACCCAAGCGCCGACGCTGTTTGACGCCGCAGTTGTGGAGGCGATTCATGGAATCGTGATACAGGCTATTGCAGATGTTTTGAGACCAAGCGTGCCTCAAGCACAAGAAGTGCCTACTCACCCAGTGGTTCCTGATGTTGTGGAACCCAGAAACCCTGTGATTCAGGAGACTGCCGTCAGGACAAGAGACAACTATGGTCGCGCTCTAAAAACCATCACTTCCATGAGGCCCGATTGCTATAACGGGAAAGGGGAGCCAATGGCAGTGACTCATTGGTTCTCCCATATGGAGAGGCTGTTTAGGAACGTAGAGTGTACGGAGGCCGAGAAGGTCCATATCGCTTCTCTTCAGCTGAAGGAGGAGGCTAGCGAGTGGTGGGAGAGCACTGGTTTGGCTGAGAGCCTAGTGTTGACTTGGTCGATGTTCAAGACCAAGATGATTGATCGCTTTTTCTCTCGTGCTATGAGAGAGGAGAAGCATAAAGAGTTCTTGTACCCTCAGACTGATGGTCTGAGAGTGACCGAGTTGGCATCTAAGTTCAACCATCTGCTATAGTATGCCACTGCCGAGATTACCAGTGAGGCCCAAAAGATCTAGTACTTCCACGAGTGGATGAACCCGGATATCAAGCCATTAATGGTGCACCACACATGCTCTACCTTGGAGCAGTATGTGGATTGTGCCTATAAGCTGGAGGTAACTCTGGAGGAGTCGACCAAGAGGCACAACCGACAGAAGTCGATACAGAATCAGAACTAGGGAGGTGGTTTTAAGCGCCCTGCGCCACCGTCTAACTTTGCCAAGTCCGGCCGAGCTAAGACGGAGATGACGCAAGGGGGATCGACTCAGCAGTCAAGGCAGGCCAGGAGTTCAGTTAAGTGTTATAACTGCGGTACTACTGGGCACAAAAGCACTGAGTGTTAGAGGGAGAAGAGGTCTTGCTTTGGGTGTGGACGTGATGGTCATCTGCAAAAGTTCTACAAGCAGGGGAAGCAGAAGGGAGTAGAGTCGCAGTAAGGGTCAGTTCATCAGAGCAACCGACCTAGGTTTAAGCCTGCCGAGACTCCTAGCCCTTCAGTGCAGATGACTGCTCAGAACAGGGGAAAGGCCCCAGCTGTTTCTAGAAGTCAGGGCCAACGCTTGTACGAGATGCGTGAGGCAGATGGACCCAGCGCTCCGATTGCTCAAGGTACTCTATACCTTCACTCTACTTCAGTGTGCATTCTGTTTGATTCTGGTGCTACGCATTCCTTTATTTCGGATAGCTGTGTTAGCAAGTTAGATTTAGTGTGCAACGATTTGTGCGACCCTTTTGTCGTTAATCTTCCTAATGGAGAACATTTGGTGGGAACCAAACATCTATCCGACTTTCCGATTACCATTCAGGGTAAGGAATTTGAGGCAGATTTAATCTGTATAGCCATAGCTCCATACAACATTATCCTCGGTATGGATTGGCTGACGCGTCACAAGACGATGATCGACTTCAGTTCAAGAATGGTGACGGTGTCATCCGGGGGCCAGTTCGTGTGCAAGTTCAAAGGTCGAAATGACGCTGATAACGGCAAGCTGATCAATGCGATGGTTGCGTTTAAGCTACTACGACAAGGATGTGTCGGGTACCTTTGCTACTTGGATTCGCCTGCGAAGGATGGACCTGAAGTTCTTGATATTCCTGTAGTTAGGGAGTTTTCGGATGTCTTTCCGGAAGAAATTCCTGGATTACCCCCGAACCGCGACGTAGAGTTTTCAATTGATCTCGAGCCTGGTACGGCGCCGATTTCCAAATCACCGTACCGGATGGCTCCAGCTGAGATGCAAGAATTGAAGAATCAACTTGAAGATCTTCTTGACAAAGGTTATGTCAGGCCGAGTGCATCGCCGTGGGGTGCCCCGGTATTATTCGTCAAAAAGAAGGACGGATCGTTCCGACTTTGTATCGACTACCGAGAGTTGAACAAGGTGACGATCAAGAACAAGTATCCTTTGCCTAGGATTGATGACTTGTTGGACCAATTGCAGGGAGCAAAGGTTTTCTCCAAGATCGACTTGAGATCTGGATATCATCAACTCAGGATTCGTGAGCAGGACATTCCGAGAACTGCGTTTAGGACCAGATATGGTCATTACGAGTTCGTAGTAATGCCTTTTGGGCTTACAAATGCTCCAGCTGTCTTTATGGACTTGATGAACCGATGTTTTCACCAGTACTTGGATAAGTTCGTGGTGGTTTTCATAGACGACATCCTGATTTATTCTCTGAATGAAGAAGTCCACGAGGAACATCTGCGGATTGCCTTGTCAATCCTTAGACAACATCAGCTTTATGCTAAATTGTCCAAGTGTGAATTCTGGATAAAGGAAGTGGCTTTCTTAGGCCACGTGATCAATAAAAATGGGGTTATGGTTGATCCCCAAAAGATTGAAGCGGTGGCTAAATGGACACAGCCCCAGAACGTAAAAGAGGTGCGCAGCTTTCTTGGACTTGCCGGGTATTATAGAAGGTTCGTAGAAGGATTTTCAAAGATCGCTCTACCTATGACCAGTCTACTCCGCAAGGTCCACAAGAAGTTTGTCTGGAATGACAAGTGCGAGGTCAGTTTCCAGGAGTTGAAGCGACGATTGACCTCGGCACCCGTGTTAGCACTCCCAGAGGGGAACGACGATTATGTGGTCTATAGTGATGCTTCCAAGTGTGGTCTTGGTTGTGTTTTGATGCAAAGGGATAGAGTCATTGCTTACGCATCTAGACAACTCAAGACTTACGAAGAAAACTATCTGACCCATGATCTTGAGTTAGCAGCGGTTGTCTTTGCGCTGAAGATTTGGAGGCATTACCTCTATGGTATAAGATGTCAAGTCTTCACCGACCACAAAAGTCTCAAGTATATATTTACTCAGAAGGAGTTAAATATGAGACAACGCCGCTGGTTAGAGTTGCTCAAGGACTACGACATGGAGTTGTTATATCATCCGAGCAAGGCTAATGTAGTAGCTGATGCACTAAGCCGGAAGACAACACATGAGACGGTAGTTGCTCTACTTACTGCTCAGACCAAGCTAAACCAAGAGTCATGCGACATTGAAGTCTTGTATGACCAGCGTAGAGGGTACCTGAGTATGATGGAGATTCAGGCTACACTGCTGGATCAAATCAAAGAAAAGAAAGTCGATGACATCATCTTGGTAAAGTTAAGCAGTGAAGTGATGGATGGAAAAGCTCCCAGTTTTGTGGTTCAGGATGATGGATCACTTTGGTTTCGAGACCGGATCTGTGTGCCTGACATAGAAGGTCTTCGTCAGTTGGTGATGAGAGAAGCTCATTCACCTGCTTACTCTGTGCATCCTGGCTCTAGCAAGATGTACAAGGATCTCAGGAAGAAGTTTTGGTGGCCAAACATGAAGTAGGATGTAGCAGACTTTGTGGCAAAGTGCTTAACTTGCCAGAAGGTCAAGATCGAATACCACAGGCCAGGTGGTGAGATACTACCTCTCCCCGTACCAGAATGGAAATGGGAGGACATTTCCATGGACTTCGTCACTGGGCTACCCAAGACTCGAAGTCAGAGAGATGCTATCTGGGTAATTGTGGATAGGCTTACGAAGAGTGCTCATTTCATAGCCATCAAGACCACATGGGAAACCCAGAAGTTAGCAGAAGTCTACCAGAAGGAGATTGTCCGCTTATATGGCATTCCTAAGACCATTGTATCGGACCGAGATGGTCGTTTCATGTCAAGATTCTGGAAGGAACTTCATAAGGCTATGGGAACCGAGTTGAGGTTCAGTACAGCGTTTCATCCTCAGACAGATGGCCAGTCTGAAAGGACCATCCAGACTCTGGAGGATATGCTTAGAGTTTGTGTGCTCGATTGTCCGACTAGCTGGGAGGACAGTTTGAGCCTGATTGAGTTCACATACAACAATAGCTGGCATGCTACAATCAAGATGGCTCCGTTTGAAGCTTTGTATGGTCGCAGATGCAGATCTCCGATTTGTTGGGATGATAATGCCGACAAAATTCTGCTTGGACCAGAGTTGGTCGAAAGGACGGCTTCAGACATTGCTTTGATCAGACAAAGGATGTTGACCGCTCAGAGTCGACAGAAGTCCTACGCAGATCGAAAGCGCAGGACTGTCGAGTTCGAGGTCGATGACAAAGTTTTTGTCAAGGTATCGCCATCCAAAGGAGTTTTCAGATTGGTAAGCGTGGGAAGCTTAACCCTCGCTACGTGGGACCATTCGAGATTCTGGATAAAGTAGGATCTCTAGCGTACCGTTTGGCGTTACCGCCATCGGCTCACTCGGTGCATAACGTGTTCCATGTATCGTTACTCAGAAAGTATGTACCAGATGAATCTCATATGCTTAGTTATGAAGACATCGAGATTCAAGCTAATGGTACTTATGAAGAGTTGCCCGTGTGCATTTTGGAGCATCGGGAGAAGCATTTGCGCAACAAGATCATGCCGTTGGTACGAGTGTTGTGGTCCAAGTCAGGGACCGAAGAAGTTACTTGGGAGACATGGGAAACCGAGTCAGATATGCTCAGGCGTTTTCCCGAGTTATTCTCGACCTAAGTTTCGGGGTCGAAACTTCTTTTAAGGGGGAGGAGATGTAATACCCCGTATTTTTGTAAGATTATTTTGGGAATTTGGGAATTTTCCCGAGTACCCGTTGTGTACGTCGGATTTAATACAGAGAGTTTGAGACATTCTGTAATGTGCTCTGTATCTGTAATATTTTTCTCAGTGAAATAATATACAGACAAGGTGCCTTAGATTTTAATTGTCGTTCACGTACGATAATTTTTATCCCGGTTTAATGTCATGTTCGTTCAAAGCTGAACGGGCGGGAAAGAGGTGTCACGGCGACCGCCGTAAAGTCACGTCGACCGCCGTAGTAAGACCCAAGCACGGCGACCGCCGTAAAGTCACGGCGCCCGCCGTCCCAATGCTCGAGGAGGCAGCTGGTGTGTCAGGCCGCGGCGACCGCCGTAAATTATGGCGCCCGCCGTAAGTGCCGTCATCGTTGCCCAGCAGTCGTTGCCCGTTGGTCGCCGGCATTGTTTCTGGCGAGTGCCGAACTAGCTCTAGGCCCTCTTCTTTGTGCTCCAGACGCTTTGGCTATAAAAGGAGGTGTTGAGGGTGAGGTTTTGAGCCATCCCAGCACCAAACCTCTGCCAAATTTGCCTCTCGCCGGAGTTGTGCCTTCGCCGGAATTTCTGAAGCTTTCGTCGGTGTTGTTAGTGGTGTTTCCAGCAGCTCTTTTGAAGCCTTGTGGTTGCCTTTGAAGGTCAGAAACCAAGCCAGGCTGAAAGGGGTCGAAATGCGCTTTATTTTGGTGAGTTTTCTCTCGTCTCTGTCGACCGTGTTCTTCATGGCGACCGCCGTGTTCTTCACGGTGACCGCCGTGATGAATGCGGCGACCGCCGCCAAGAACAGCGACCGCCGCTAGTGCCCAGAATGCCTTCGTGGCTTTGGCTTGGTTGGTTGTCGTCGTGGCGTCTTTCCTTTCGTGTTCTTTCGCCGTGTTTAGATTCGTACTGTTTATGTCGGATCTAACTTAGGGTTCCTTTTATGGGTCGACTCGAAGGTTGTTGTGCTGTCGGAACTATACCGTGTCGAGCCCGGAATCCAGTTGACGTCTTTAGACTATTCTGCGGAGTAAGGCAAGTGGCGGTTTACTCTTGCTCATTCGTTCCATATTTACATTAATTATCAGTAGTTTATCTGAGTAATTAATTTGGAATGAATATTCTGTTTGTCTGGAAACGGTTTTGATAAACTGTTTTGAAAATCATATAATAGGTTGTATATCTGTTAGAACAACGCTATTATCTGTGATCGCCTTTCGGGCCTTTATGTGGATTTATCCTATAACTGTTGTGGTGTTGTAACTGTTTAGTTAGCACTGTTAAATAGGAACGTTACTCGGATTCTGTCCAGTCGTTTCTTTATAATCTGGTATCGGGGTGGCTCGTCCCCATCTGATACTATTCTAAGATCATGATCGGTCTCTTACACATGTGTGTAGAGACAGGACACTTAGCTAGTGTCACAAACCTTTCGGTGTACGTCACTCTCAACGAAACGTATACTAAGATGTGTCGTTCCATTGGTGGGGTACACATGTAAAAGTCTATAATGTGATGTGTGTTTTTGAAACATAATCAGATAAGTGTTACCTTGACGCACATAATTAATGAACGCTCATCGAGTAGGGCAGCTAGGTAATAGTGCCGCTAGGAACACTCGTGTTGACTTGAATGTAGTACGTCTTCTTTCCGATCTGGATTCGCTGAAAGGCGGTGAGGTTGGTCGTTGACTGAAGCATCTCAGTCAGTTTTAAATCATTGTTGTATGATTCTGTAACTTTCCAGATTTGTCATACTTCCTTAAAGACTCATTTCCGTTGGAGTCTTCTTTCGAGCCGATTTCTGTGAAGATTCAGTCTTCCAGAATCCTCTCTTATGCATACCTCTTGTTCATTCCAGTAGGAGTATGGTGGTTGACAAGCGTACTCGATTATTATTCGAGGGACGAGGAGTCTAACCTAATACGTCTGCTTCGAACCATTCTGCTTTGTTCCCTTGCTAATCTATTCATTTAGACTAACCAACCAATACTTTCACTTGCATGGTTGGCTGGTGTCATCCGTTCGATTCGGCACATCAGATAAGAAGTAGTTCAGAAGACCAGAAGGACTATGGAGTCAACGGTGTTTTTTCAATGTTTTAATTATTTCTTTAATCAGGTTGAGATCTTTTGGACAATAACTTTGATTGTAATATACTTTCTTAGACTTTCGTTGTGTTTGTTTTAAACTCTGTTTTGACCTATTCGGGATTGGGTTGTAATCCCGTGACTCTTGTTTCCTTGACAATGTTATGTTTTGGAATTTAATGCTTGATCATTGTGTATCAATTGCATTTCATAAATCGTATTTAAGTGATAAAGCCTTGGGTGATCTCGGTAAGGAACACTGGGGTCACTGGCGGTAATACCTTTCCAAAAGGGTTAAGTTTTGGGGGTGTTACAACATCGCAATTGGTAACAAGTGGGCGTTAGGCCGCTTGTTAAAGCGTGAGGTCTCGTGTTCAAGACTCACGAACAACCTCCCAGCCATGGGGATTTGGTTGGGGTACATGGGTTGCGGCCCATGGATAGAGAAATGGCTGGCCCAATAAGGTCGGAGCCCCTCTCATTCAAAGTATACTTTTTTGTAATACCCACACCACATTGGGCCGGCCCATCACAGGACTGCAGCCCATACACCCCAACCCTTCCTTGGGGGCTCCACCTATAACAGGCAGCCATTGCCAAGAGGTTGTTCGTGAGTCTCGAACTCGAGACATCACGCTTTAACAAGAAGCCTTGCGCTCTCTTGTCACCAATTATGCTGCAGCGCAATTGGTGACAAGAGAGCGCAAGGCTTCTTGTTAAAGCGTGAGGTCTCGAGTTCGAGACTCACGAACAACCTCTTGGCAATGGCTGCCTGTTATAGGTGGAGCCCCCAAGGAAGGGTTGGGGTGTATGGGCTACAGCCCTGTGATGGGCCGGCCCAATATGGTGTGGGTATTACAATAACAACCACAACCGATCGCCTTGATAGCCTTTTCTGCCTTGTTCGCCAAAAACCTTCCCCGCCTTGTTCCCCGAAGAGCCTTCTCTGCCTTCTCCGCTTCTCTGCCTTCGTTGTTCACTTCTCTGCCTTCGTTCGCTTCTCTGCCTTCGTTGTTAGCATCTACAACCGACCGATATAGGCAAGCCTTGTTCGCTAGTGTGCATATGTTTGCTGAGGGTGGGAGCGCATCAATGGTGTGGGAATTTCGATTTCAGTTTTAGGACTTTTACTTGCCTTTAACCCTTTGAGATCTGATAAGCGCGCAACGCGGGACCTGGCGAGGGCGCTAATTTACTAAACCGCCACAATAGGTCTAAAAGTGCTACTATTGGGCTTTTGTGAACCGCCACTTAAACCCTAACACTTAAAGCATACACAGCCGCTACAAAAACCGCCACAAATCCCCAAAACCGCTACAAGTATCGTTTTATTTGCTTAACCATTGCATACAACCGCCACAACTAACCGCTTCATGAGCTCGTTTATGTAGTAGTGATATTTACCTATTTTGTTGCTCAACAAAATAAAAATTGCATCATAATTATTATACATATTAAAGCTCTCCCCTTTTGAGCTCTTAGAACGCTTCTGGACCCACCATATCTACATGTCATTTTCTCATTCGTTCCTTTTTTTTTTTTTATTTTACTTTAAATAAAAACCGTTTATCAAATCAAAATTTATATGTAAATATTTAGATTATAATTACTTCCAAAACCAACCAAACTTTAAAGTGACAAATAATATTGTAAATAAATTTAACCATCAATCTATCTATATATCTATATTAAAGCTGACTCTTTTTAAGTCACCATAGTGTTTTTAGGCCCAAGTTGTTAAAGTTTTATTTTTTTTCCTTTTTCTATTTATTATTATGATAAGTAATCATCAAAATATAAATTACCAAAAAGACCTTAACAAGATTTGCAAATTAATTATCTCTAAATTTAAAATCTTATCAAATCTTGACCAAAATCTCATCAAACTAACTTATTTTTGCAATAAATGTTAACGTAATTTTCTATTTGACGGAAATGTAAAGGTGATACATATACCTTTGTTAATGCAACAATAATATTAATTGACATTTAACATCATCAAAAAAATTAAATAACATGTACATTAAGATTAACCGAGATAGAAAATCAGGGAAGAGGCAATTAAGTGGGTGAAAGACACTAGGTTCCAAAATAACATGTACATTAAGATTAACCGAGATAGAAAATCAGATGATCGTCATCTTGGGAAGACTATGTTGCTTTGTGAAAGAGAATGAATGTACACCCCATCAAAAGGAGGAGAAAACCAAGTCTGAAAAAACACAAAAAACAAAGAAATGTGGGTGTCCCTTCAAATTGATGTGCCGTGAACGCCCTAGAGGATCATGGAAGATCAATGTAGAACATGGAACTCACAACCATGAGATTGGGTCCAATTTATATGGGCATGCATTTGCTGGAAGACTCACAGCTGATCAAAGAGATTGGTAGAGTCGATGACCAAGACACATTGTATGCCTACCCAGATTGCAACTACACTGAACCAGTTCCCATGGAACTACACTAGCAAGAAGCAAGTGTACAATGAGATGTATGATGTACGAAGGGCTGGGATGGAAGGAAGAACAATTGTTCAACAATTCTTCATGAAATCTAAAGAATACAACTACTATATGGAGCATAGATCGGACCTTAAAACCAATAAGGTCACCGACGTATTCTTTGTCAGCCCGGACTCTATATCACTCCTCAAGGCATTTCCATATATATTATTGTTGGACTCCACCTACAATACAAACATGTAACATTCACACATCTCAATATTATATAGTTATTGATATGTTATTTTATTATGATATAACATGTTAGTTTTTATGCACGTATGAGATGCCTTTCTTGAAAATTGTAGGGTTCACTTCTACATGGAAGAATTACAATGTAGTAGGAGCATTTATTTCCAATGAGAAGGAAGAAAACTACTTGTGGGCTATAAAGCAGCTTGCCAAACTTTGTGGGCTTGTGTAGAAAACACTTACATCCATAGTGACGAATCGAGATCTTGCCTTGATGATCGTGGTGGATGAAATGTTCCCAAAGGCAAAGTACATTCTAGATAGGCATCATGTATACAAGAACATCGAGACCAAAGCTAAGAAAATCATCAAGCATGATGACACTGCAACAAGGTTTGCAAATGCTTACATGGTGTTGTTTAAGGAAACAACTGTAGAGGCGTACGAGCGAAGGTTGCGCAAGATTGAGGTTGAAGGAGAACATTCGCCATTGAAAAAACTTCTTGACTACTCCACATGATAGGTTAAACATTGTGTTAGCTCAATATGATTCATTGATGAGCATCCAAGTAAATGAGATCAAGGAAACCTTCAACATAAGTCGCAAGAAGATGATGTGTATTGTGAAAATAGCAGATGTTTTCAAGGAGTTGAAGTACAAGGTCTCTGATGAAGCCATGAAGAGCTTGATAAATGAATACAAACTTGGGGAAGATCCATTTTTGGACCCTAGTTGCAGATGCCAGATGCTTGTGAGAGATGGATTGCCGTGTATCCATAAAATTGAACAATATGTGTGGTGTCAAATACATATCCCACCTAAAGTTGTGCATATGTTTTGGATGTAAGGCTTGAAGCCTTAGAAGCGCCATCCCATGCAAACTTGGGGACTTCCCAAGAGGTCACATATCTTGGTACTACTCCCGTCCTAGCACGCTTAACTTCAAAGTTCTTTGTCCTCACTTGAACCCTGAAAAGGAAGAGCTCTTGTTGACATGGATAGAACTCTAATCCTTATAAAGGATTACAAATACGGGGCATTACAATCACCCCTACTTACACCCTTGACGACCTCTTCAAGCCCAAAGACCACCCTCTTGGTCGAGTGACCGCCATCCAGGCCAATCCCTCTCGTAACCTAGAGTCGGATCTGATACCATTTGTAAGGCCCGAGGCCTTAGAAGTGCCATCCTAGGCCATGCCAACCCGGGGACTTCCCAGGAGGTCACCTATCCTGGTACTACTCCCATCCTAGCACGCTTAACTTTAAAGTTCTTTGTCCTCACTTGAACCCTGAAAAGGAAGAGCTCTTGTTGACATGGATAGCACTCTAATCCTTATAAAGGATTACAAATACGAGGTATTACATTGGAGACAATTGGACATGGAAGATGTGCAAAATGAAGAAGTTGAAAGGTGGAAGGGCAAAGTCGCCAGATCGCTAATGGATGATTTCATTCGTAACGACTTCCCAAATTTGCCAGCTGATCAACAACATAAATGTGTCAATGCAGTTATTGAGTTAGTTCATCCCGAGAGGACTAGTCTGTAGGAACCGCCAATTGTGAAGACTAAGGGACGGTTAAAGGGAGCTCTAAACAAAATACTTCCTTCTTCATGGGAGCTCACTCAGCAAGAGTTGGACCAAACACCTCCCAAGAAGCAACGAGGTAGGCCAACAAACCACCACGATTCCCCATGTATGCCATCTCAGATTAGACCTCACACGCCTCCGGTGTCTCAGGTTAGAGTTCCAACACATCCAACCTCTCAATTTAGACCTCTCATGCTTTCAGTGTCTCAGGTTAGAGTTCTTGCACCTTCAACCTCTCAGATTAGAGATCCCACACCTCTGGTTCTAGCGAATGCACCTATTCGGTTTCCATTCTTGGATGTCATTTCGATGTGTATTTGCATACACCTGACCGGTTACCATTCCATTCGCCCTGATGGAAACTATGGATACAGAGCAATTGTAGAATCTCTAGGCCTTGGGCAGGACCAATGGCCATACGTTAGACAAACCATGATTGCGAAGCTGAAAGAATACCCATTTATGTTTTAAAAAACTTTATGTTTTAATACGGTTGAAATCATGCGAGATGCGCTTGATCACTTTGGGTCCGGCTTTGCCCCACCAGATACTTGGTTAGGACTTCCAGACATGGGTTGCGTGGTCGCTACTACATTCAATTGTGCATTTATCGTGTTGGGTGGAGCAAACCAAACTTTCCTTCCTTTGAATGTTCCGATGGGTCAAGATCCCTCCGTCATGAAGATTCAGACAGTCTGCATCTGCCTTTTAACAAACGAGGATCATTTCATTTCGGTATACTACTAACCTGTTAATATCTTTGGAGTTTATATTGTATTTTTTTAAATACAAGTACAAGCTCTATAATTGTGTAGGTGTCTATGTCCGGTGATTCACCATTGCCGAGTATATATACCTTGTGGACTCGCCATCATCACGAATCTGCGTCTCATTTGATCGATCCATTTCTTTCATCTTTGCTCGATTTCAAGCCTACCTCCAACATCAACGTTTGATGTGGTCGCAAGTCAATTGCGAATTTGTCTGATTCTGATTAGTGCATTGTCATGCTTTGGTGGCTAGGATGTTTCGTACTGACCTTTTCATAAAATGATTGTACTTTTTGTCATATTGTACTGTTTTTTTTTTGGATATTTTGATTGTCACCTATCAAAACAATTAAGCTAACTTATAGACATCTTTTGCAACTCATAGTGCACGATACAAAATGGTAGAAATTGGTCTGTGACAATACAGAATGGTAGGAATTGGTCGGTGACAAATAAACATAAACATCCAACAAAAGAGTTCACGTCGGTTTCAAATAAACATAAACATCCAACAAAGAGTTCACGTCGGTTCCAAATAAAAACAAACATCCAACAAAGAGTTCACGTCAGTTCCAAATAAAAAAACATCCAACAAACGTCGGTTCCAAATAAACATAAACATCCAACAAAGTTCAAAGTGCTAGTGTTGACGACTACTAGAACCGGCCTGAAAAGTGGATCTAGTGTTACCACCTCTTAGCTCATGTAAGCATCTCATGATGGCCTCACGAATATCATCGGTACATGTATCAACATCTTCAATTGGGGAGAGCCAATCCACGACACGGCAAATGCTCTGCACATATTTCAAATGATAAATATCGGTATATATTGTATTTGTTATTTTAAATGAAGCATAAAACACATATAGTATCACCTCAGAACGGAAATCCCTTTGGTGATATGTGTCTGCGAGGGGGGCATGACATACATGTGTGTACGAGGCTCGTACCACCCCATTTAATCTTCACTGCACTCATACCCATGTACCGCAGGAGGGCCCATTATCTCGAGGCTAATGGAGTGTAAGTTTCTTGTGTCCCAAATCCATCGAGACATGTCGTACTCCACTATGTAACTCTTCGTCTCGGTGGGTTTGATCGCTTTCAGTGGTTCTATGACTTTTCCAGGCCTCCCCTGCTCACGGCCAATCTGCCTCGCGACACGATCCGACATGTATGTTCTGATCTCCCCAAGAATGATATCAACCCGTGAAAACGGGAAGCGGCTAGGTATGAACTGAAATCAATCTGTCCATACGGTGCCCAATCAACTTAAAAAAAACATGTCAAATTATTAAATTTAACTACGCTTGTGTTTGAACATAAGTGTGAAATTTAATCCATTGAGGTACTTATAGCTATCACATTCATTACATCTAGCTCTCTTCTTTAATTTCTTCTCTTTGCGCCAGAATTAATTGGTCTAGTTGTACTACTCCATCGCACAACATATGGCACTCTACCATCCCAAGAATCATTCTCTACAGGACTAAAATCGGGAAAGTACTGATAGATCCATTCTTGTACATATATACATGTATAGTTACAAGTCATTCAAGAATTACCTCAAAATAATTCATATACAATCAATAAGAAACTAGGTAGAATTATTACATGCAATAATGTGGTACATGTAGACATCTGACGACAATCGAAGGGCGAGCAATCGCCCAACGACCGGTACTGATATATATGAGAAGCTGACCCCCAGGAACTAGTCTGAACACTGTTGAGGTCACTTACACAACCCAGATACGACACATGCAACTGATGCTGGGACTTGTCCAGAAATAGCATGGACTCGATCAGGTATAACAGATAACTTGAAGCGACGACCGCGAGATCCATATTTGGCCTCATACAATGCTGGTGTAAAGATTGGTGTGTGAGCCCATGTCGGGACAACATTTCTGGTGTCATCCCAAAGAATTCGATTGCCCTTTGTACTTGGGCTTCGAATAGACACATCTTGTCTATTCGTCGATCAAATAGAGGCAGTACCAAACTGTCTCCATCTATGTTGATACCCAGAATAAGATATACATCATGAAGAGTAATTGTCATCTCTCCCCATGGCATATGAAAATTGTTAGTCTCTGGCTGCTATCTCTCTACAAAGGCAGATATCAACGGCACGTTGATATGAATGTACATCATGTCCTCCTGCAGGTGTGTTAGCCCGCTGTTTCGGGCAAGCATACTCCATGCATCTACATCATCTAGCTTCCATTTTTCAACTATTGATCCCTTAGTCGAATCATCAATGTTTTCCGCTCCTATAAATCAAATTATTAGTTATATAATCAATAAAATTAAATAAATTATGATGAAATCAATTATAGATATATCAATTTACTTACCGTGCCATTGTAAACAAAGTATGCCGTATAGGGGTCGAAACTAAGGAGAAGCTCTGGGTTCCGGGGACCTCCGACAATACCTACTTCCAAAAACGACTCGATCACAGCCCCCTATCTTCTGCGTGGTGCACGGCTTTGTGTTCCTCTTCTGCGAGCCGAAGGAGCCGGTTACTCTTCTACGTGCACCTCCTCTCATGGGATAGGAACCTCGTCTATAATAGGAGGAGCGAGCTTGTAGAAAGTCGGCTCCCCCCTTATGATACGAAATTCATTTGTCTCGGACGGCTCGTACGTAGCTGGCTCGTATGTCTCAGACGGGTCGTATGTCCCAGATGGGTTGTATGTCCCGGACGGGCCATATGTCCAGACGGCTTGTATGTCTCACACGGGCAATATGTCCCAGACGACTCGTATGTCCCAGACGGGCCGTATGTCCCCGACGGGCCGTATGTCCCCGACGGGCCGTATGTCACCACCTTCCACCAGCTAAATTCGACGGTGCTGCATTGTCGAGATTTGTTTGCTTGACTTTTGACTTACTCTTACGCCGTGTGTAAATGATATCGCACACAGCCTCGCGCACAACATCTCTCCTACGTACACGCCCAGATCTAGTGTTATCATCCATCTGCAACATGAATAACAAAATACATAAGTTCGTTTTGTATGCCGATTGACCACAGAAAGAAGAGGGAAAGTAATAAAAAAACATTATCGTCCGTGACATATGAACCACTTCCATCTGTCACGGAGGAACATGGTCCGTCCGTCACGAATACGTTCCATCCATGATAGATGGAATTGGTCCATTCGTCACGAACGAATACGTTTCATCCGTCACGGATGGACCACTTCCGTCCATTACGGACGGAACATGTTCGTCCGTGATGAAGGACTTCGTCTTCTTTGCAGAACAGCAGAACTTCATTTGTGTTCAGTCGAAGACCATCAATTCGTTCGCAACAACAGAAATTTTACACCATGCGAATGTAAATCTATATCCAAATGATATCCATTACACATTTTATTGATCTAAAAATTCGGATCTATAACTCAAATTTGAACTGCAATACCCAAAATCAAAATTTCCAAACTCATCCAAACCCTAGGTCCGAATTCATGCTTTTACATATGAAATTTGCAAAAACAAACAACAAAACTTACATTTTTAGGGAGATGGTTGATTGATTCTTCAAATGTGCCTCTTCTAGATCCGAATGGTCGTGTTTAATGGGTTGATTTGTAATGAAAATTAGGGTGTTCTTGGCTAGGAAGAGAGGAAAGAAAGAAAGGGTGGGAAAGTGAGGAAGAGAATGAGAGTGGTATTTGTGTAATTTTGGAAAAAATTCTTATATAGGTTCAAAATGGACTCTAAATAGCAATTTATATGGTGCTCTATATAGCAATGGCCAAAATTTATGCACTTTTCGAATGTGCACAAATTCACGCTCACATAGTAAAAAAGTTATGCATATGCAAGCAAAAACTTGAGCACATTCTAAGGTGTATAAATGTTTACCTGTATGTGCGTGGGTTTCTAAAGTGCATAAGTTTTTACCTGCATGTGCATAAATTTTTGCTTATATGTGTATCATTCTCATTTTACACAGTAATAATCATTCTCACATGATCAAACCTCTATTATGTAATCAATTAATATATTTCAAAAAATGTAATTAGAATTAATTATCAATTCATGAAATTCAAACAATATTAATCCCGAAAATATAAAATCATACCAAATGATGACCAATATTAAAGAAAACGTAGTGAAATGCATAGTAAGTAAAACAAAACTATCTATATAGAATGGGCCCAAAATTAAGATCGGAAGAATATTTCCACCAACATATACTTTGATTAAATTGAAATCTATTTACATGGAATTAGTTTCATTCCAAAAAAAACATTCCAATTTTATAAATTATAATTCACAACACATTTAAATTATAACTTACAATGATATGAACAGTTGAACACAAAATAACATATGAGATTTAAAAAATGAGTTATAACTTATTAAAAAGTAAACTCAAAGCTCTTTTATTAAAAAAAATTGAGCTAATCATATTAATTTTGTCAATAAATATATTTATCCGAAGCCTCCATAGGTTGTTAAATTTTCATTGAGCTAAGAAGTTAACTTCTTGTAATTTTTTTCCAGATTTTTTCAACCAAACATAGGTTTTTTTTTTATCATGCATTATAAATCATTTAGTTGCCATTATAAATCATTTTAGATAAGTATATTTCAACCTTTTCTTAAACTATTTCATGAGCTTTGTTTTTTATAATCATATATTAGTATGTTTTATTATTATTTTATTTATCTATCAATCTTTTCTAACAATAACTTTTTTTAAATCATTTAAGATAAGTGTGTCCAAATAAAATTACTAAATAATATATCTATAATTATATGTCATATTATTAATATAAATCAGTTTTAGCTTATCTTATATTATGAAACATTTTAGATATATGTTTCAATTATTTTTTAAAATATTTCCTAAACTTTGTTTTTATTTCCTATGTTAGTTTACTTAAGTACTATTTTATTTACACATATAAATACATTTCTAACAATACATTTATATTAACCAAATTTGATAACATATGAAGATTTCTTGAAAGGAAGAATACAATTTGTAGAATTGTAAAATTAGTTATTTTCTTAATAGAAATTAAAATTAACAATAAACTAAATCAATTTATAAAAGGCTCGTAATTATAGTTGTCAAGATATCTAAATTTAATAAGAAATAGTCGTTTAAGGATAAAAATTAGTTAGAATTTTTCAGCAGAGAATTGAATTCAAAATTTAATTATGTGATCAAATCATATTTGGCATCATAAAAAAAGTTCTATCAAATTTGTAATTACGTACAAAATTAATTAATTAGATAATAATAGTTAATATCACTAGTACATTTCTAATGTAGTGTAGCGGCTGCCTAAGGGAGTAGAACCGCCACTAAAGACCTATTTTGGCGGTTGTCAACCGCTACATTTGTTACTGCTGCTTGAGCTTATTGTGGCGTTTGTTGTGTAGCGGCGGAACTGCCGCAACACCTTAAATAACAACTACTTAAAATACTTTTTGTAGCGGTTGTTTTAACATTTTTTTTAAATCTTTCATGGCGGTTTATTTCCGTGTCTTTGTAATAATAACATATTGTAGCAGTTGTATTAGCAGCAGTAAGGCCGTGATTATTTCTGTTTTTTTGTAGCGGTTCTGGGAACTAATAATATATATATATACATTAGACCATTTACGAAACTTGTTCTTATAATAATAAGAATAAGAATAATATATAAATTAGGCATTACAAACTAAGGAGTAAACTAAGATGTATTTATATTTATAGAGTGCGGTTCCGGTGCGGAGCACTCTTCCCGTGCGGACGTGCGGACATGCACTATAGGGCCTTATTTGTGCACTTTATGGCCTTATTTGTGCACTTTTGCAAAAAAATTGAAAAATGCTTGGAAAAAATTTTGAAAAAGTTTTTTTTTTTTTTTTTTTTTTTGAAAAAGTGCACAAATAAGACGTTAAAGTGCATAAATAAGGCCCTAAAGTGCATGCTCCGCACGTCCGCACGGGAAAAGTGCTCCGCATATGATCCAAACTCTATATTTATAACATAAGAGATATCATACATATCAGTCGTATGTACGACATACCATCAGTGGCATTCACCTAAACATGAACGAGGTTTAATCATAGTGGCCTAAATCCAAAAGTAGTAATGAATCACATGTCTAGCTATTCTCAAAATGGCTTTCCTGGCCTCTAACTTAACCAAGCTAATAGAACTACGCTTTCACAAAATGTCATGCCTTGAAAATTTGTTGTAATCACACAATTCCACCTACACATATAAAAAAATTGTTAACAAAGTTAGCTATATGCAATTTCACCAAACAATTCAGACATCAAACTGACAAGAACATAAATGCATTTAGGACACATGCAAGAGCTTTCCTTGTCACCCAAAACTCAATATAATGCCAAATGATGACAAAATTAAAAAACGGCCTAAAATAAAAGTTCTTGAGAACAATTGAGACATCAAACTTAAGTTCATTATTTGTCTGTAATCTTTTACTCAACAACATTTGAATTAAATGACTCAACTACACGTCAAATACTATAAAGAATACATAAATCTAGGAGCATGAATGACTAAAAAAATGCACAAACGCAATCCTCAATCAGCAACAATATTTGCACTAGATGAGAAGAATAACAATCAGGGAACTTCCTAGTATCAAATATCAAGCACAAGCTAATCACAAGTTGCAGGCAAACACATACCCAAATGCATCTTGTAATGAACTTTCACATGTAAAAGGTTTTATACGTAACACATCAGACTACCAAAAGTTACAAACTCACTTGAAAATTTTTATCTACATTATTACATAAATATAAACTCCATCATACACTCAAATCAAAATTTCTAGGACATACATCAACAAAGCTACATTGTTGCATGTCCAACGTAGTTCAAAGGATAAAAAAACTGCAAACTAATCAGATCTCGTCATCCAAACAACAACAAGAAGAAAAATAACGAGCAACAATTACCTCAACCTAGAACACAAAAATAATCATCAAAAAGTTCAGCAATTTACAACCAGTGAGATGAACATTTGTTTTTGACAAATCTATCAATTCATAATTTTCAAATAATAATTGCTAAGTCTGAGCAACTTGAGAGTCATTATGGAAAACTAACCTCGATGATCTTGTAAGTAAAGTCATACTTGCTTGATCCTCCTTAGCTGATAAGGAAATAAATGCATTTTATTCAGTACAAGTAGTCACACATTCATATTTCAAAGGAAGAAAAATAATACCTTTCTTGTGAATGAGATGGGCCCGATGATTCAGCATCTTCATCATCACCTTGACGGGATGCATTTCCTTCGTCTGTTTCGAAGTTTGGAATAATAAAATCACTTTCTGGATTAGTTTCTCGGATCTTTGATAGAATATAAGAAACTTTGTTGTCCACCTTTTCCTCCATATCTTTCTCCCACTTTTTTGTGATGCTTTCCAAGAATATTGGGGGCAATATAAATGGGGTATTGGGATCCTTTTTCTCTAAGGTAGACTTTGTGACACCTCGTCCATACAAACGCAAAATATAAGTATTTGATTGCTACATGGGTAAAAAATCAGCTATTAAACTAATTTGATTCTACAATAAAGAAATTTACCATCTTAACACGCAGCATTGAATACGAAGATGGTCCCATATTATGCATATCACCTTGCTTTTGGCGGTTCTCTTTGTTGATCTTGCTGATTTTCTGCATATTAAACATGAGAAGGATAATATTTTATTATAATCAAACTATCCTAAATAAAAGATATGCTAGTTGTAATAACAGTGAGAATGAATACTTGTGCTTCTTCTGAATCCCAATAGTATGCATATCACCTACCTTGTTTGCTGTTTGCTCGGGTGGGAGGAGCAAGAGGAAACCTAAACCTATGGCTAACTTGTTCGTTGTTTGCTGGTGGTGAAGGGGAAACCTGCACCTACCTTGTTCGTTGTTTGCTCGTGGGATGGTGGGAGCGGCAAGTTGGCTGCCTCACCACCTTGTTTGTTGGGGGTGGGAGCCTTCTCTGCGCCTATAACAACCACAACCAATGTAACACCCCGGGCCAGAGGTGCTACAGTGCCATAGTCCCGAAGGACTATAAGGCGGTTTTTAAAAGAAAAGAAATCCAAAACTCTTCCCAATACATAAAGTTAACAACATTAAAATTCCCTGCTCAAGTTTGAAACTACACTTAAACATTTCATCCAACTCAATAAATCAGTTTAATCCCAAAACAACGAATAGTTAATACAACCTTTTCAAATTCGTAGTAAAACTAAATCTTTAACTGTGAAGACACATCTGTGATCCAGAACCCGCTTGTTGCTGCAAACCTACAAAGCCAAATTGACTGGGGGACCCGATACCCCTGTCAACCGCAGCACGTAAACCGAAGTTGGTCAGTCTTCCATCAAGACTGGCAAGACTCCTCAAGCCAAAACAGTTTAAAACCAGAGAATTATCACAACAATCAAATAATACCAAACAACAACATGCCACACCATATATAAATATATATATCATTATTATATCACTATCATATCAACCAACCAATATCGACCACACATCAAAACATAAACACACACTATCACATAACTATTCATTACCCCTCTTATCCAACTCTTCAATATACTAACATCACTTAATCCAACCTCAACCTCACCACAAGAAGACGACTAAAAAGATCCAATCCAACTTTCCTCTATTACTAATACCTCAATTATCAGCCCTACAAACCTATACACATATATTATTACTAACACGTACAACCACGACTAACCACTTACAAAACTCACTACTGTACTAACACGTCCAACTAATCTTCGAATCAACGAACACATAAGCACAAGCAAGACAATCATCACCTTATATAATTATAACAACCCAGGTCAGCCACCCTCTCGGTGCCGCCTGTTCGTTAACATGGGCCGCAACCCATACACCTCAACCCAACCCATATTGGCCCACACCCTCAAGATGGGAAACCAACCTTCACAAACATCCACATAACCAACCTTCATAATCAATCAACATAACCATCTTTCCTCAACTAGCTGCCACCAACAACCACACCAACAGAAACTCACATCACAACTAGCTATAAAAACCAATATTTGACAACAAGTCAATAACTAGCCAACAATCAACATCCAACACAAAACCAATAACCAAGCACACAACCAATATCATCACACAACCACTTAATCAAGTACACAACCAATATCATCAACAAAACCACTTAATCAGGTACACAACCAATATCATCAACAAAACCACTTAATCAAGTACACAACCAACATTCAACACATAACCAACACACACAACCGCCAACACCTCCAATCCAACCTCCGTCTCCATCACCACATCACCGGGTGAGACAATCAACACACACTTTCCGAATGGGACTTTCAACCATCCAACCATGGCCATTAACCAACGTAAGGTCACACCCTCACGTGGTCGGGTGAGGCTATCAATCACCCCGGCCTAGCCTTAACCAACGGAGGTCACACCATCACATGGTCGGATGAGGTCACACCCTCACCCCGGCTCCACAATCAACCATTACCAATCCACCAACAACCCACCACCTCCATCTGTCAACACAACCAATCATCCACAACAAGCTACAATCAACTACTACACCAACATCCAATCAATCATAACACAAGGCAACAACAACCAACACATTCAACCAGGTTCAACACAAAACCAATAACCCATCACATAACCAATAACAAAACACACAATCGATATCCGCCGCCAACAAACCAGCAACCAAACAATAAATAAATATCCAACACAGAACCAATGGCAAAGCATACAACCAATATCCAATGCACGACCAATAATTATTCACACAATCAACATTCAACACGAACCCAATATCCAAGTAAACAACCAATGTCAAACAACTAAACCAATATCCATACATTCAACCTATTCAAGTAACAAAACCAATATCTATCAACAAAACCACTAATCAAGCACACAACCGATCTTCAATACAAGACAATTACCAACACACACACACACATCCAACCATTAAATTCCACAACCAACAATCCAAATTAACATAATCAGACAAGGATAAAATCAGTTACTGAATCAAGATAGGAACAAAAGTACTTTTATAAAAATAAACGAAGGGTTAGCAAGAATCAACTTGCCTCAAGCTCGACAACCACGACCTCAGATATCTCCAACCAACTCGAACGAACCTGCGAAATCAATCCGAGCAAATCCCTGACATTAATTACTCATACAAAGTCACAACTAATAAACCCCCAAATTCAAACCCTAAAATCATACCTCAATTTACCAATTCAGCATCCACCCGAATCAACCCTAACTCCAACAGCTCAGTGGTCTGCACATGAACAACACAAGCAGCCAAGTACAATTTACAGCATGCCCACAGCCCTGCAACACATCCAAATCTGTCCAAAGTTCAGCTAGAATTTAATCGTTCAATTAATCCAGCAATTTCGGAAGGTAAACAGCCGAGAGTTCTAACCCATGCAACTCTTCCTTACCTCGCTGTCGACCACGTCTACGCCGTCGAAACTGGCTCATGTCGCCGGAATATCAGCCACCAGCAGTAGCAGCGAATGCACAGCAGCAACAACCGAACGCAGCAACAGTAACATAATGTAGCAGCAGTCTGCGGTCTCTTTCTCTACAGTTGGACGCAGCTCGAATCAGGGAAGGAGAGGCTACCACTGCTGGTTCGAGCTCACCGAAGAGAAGAAAATGGCGGAGCACAAAAGGGAGGAGGAGGGAGCACATCTGCTGACTGAAAAGGAATTAAGGGTTTTTGGTCCGGTTCAGCCCCCATTTCTGATTTATAAAGCCCAATCTGCCTTTGTTGACTTATGTATTCAATGGTAATATCTAACATTCCAATATATATATATACATGTATCGGTTGGGGTATTTCAACCGACCGCCTCGATAGCCTTTTCCGCCTTGTTCGCCAAAAACCTTCCCCGCCTTGTTCCCCGACGAGCCTTCTCTGCCTTCTCCACTTCTCTGTCTTCGTTGTTCACTTCTCTGTCTTTGTTCGCTTCTCTGCCTTCATTGTTAGCATCCATAACTGACCGATATAGGCAAGCCTTGTTCGCTAGTGTGCAGATGTTTGCTGAGGGTGGGAGCGGAGCAATGGTGTGGGAATTTCGATTTCAGTTTTAGGACTTTTACTTGCCTTTAGCCCTTTGAGATCTGATAAGCGCACAACGCGGGACCTGTCGAGGGCGCTAATTTACTAAACCACCACAATAGATCTAAAAGTGCTACTATTGGGCTTTTGTGAACCGCCACTTAAACCCTAACACTTAAAGCATACACAACCGCTACAAAAACCGCCATAAATCCCCACAATCGCTACAAGTATCGTTTTATTTGCTTAACCGTTGCATACAACCGCCACAACTAACCGCTTCATGAGCTCGTTTATGTAGTAGTGATATTTACCTATTTTGTTGCTCAACAAAATAAAAATTGTATCATAATTATTATATATATTAAAGCTCTCCCCTTTTGAGCTCTTAGAACGCTTCTCGACCCACCATATCTACATGTCATTTTCTCATTCGTTCCTTTTTTTTTATTTTTTTTTATTTTACTTTAAATAAAAACCGTTTATCAAATCAAAATTTATATGTAAATATTTAGATTATAATTACTTCCAAAACCAACCAAACTTTAAAGTGACAAATAACATTGTAAATAAATTTAACCATCAATCTATCTATATATCTATATTAAAGCTGGCTCTTTTTAAGTCACCATAGTGTTTTTAGGCCCAAGTTGTTAAAGTTTTATTTTTTTCCGTTTTTCTATTTATTATTATATTAAGTAATCAACAAAATATAAATTAATAAAAAGACCTTAACAAGATTTGCAAATTAATTAGCTCTAAATTTAAAATCTTATCAAATCTTGACCAAAATCTCATCAAACTAACTTATTTTTGCAATAAATGTTAACGTAATTTTCTATTTGACGAAAATGTAAATGTGATACATATATTTTTGTTAATGCAACAATAATATTAATTGACATTTAACATCATCAAAAAAATTAAATATTAAATATTGTATAAGTTTAGGTTATATACTTAACTTTATATACCATATATTTTAATGACTTTTTGGTAAATATCACAAATTAGTGACAAACTATTAGCAAATTAAATGAACCTATGTAAGTTAATTAGTATATTGACATAGCAACAAGATTAGTGAACTCACGTAAGTTAATTAGTAACAACCTTTAGATAACATATATTTAAATGATTTTTTATTTACTTACAATGCATTCACATTTTGAAATTTAAATAAACCCATGTAAATTTGATAGCAATAAAATCTTCACTTGATAGATTTCACATTTTCAAGATTTAATTACAAATTATTTATGAACTTGAAATAATTGATGATGAATAAAAAATATGTATGAAAATATCATTATACTATTTGAAATATAATTCAATTGTGTTTTATTTGATTATCCAATTGAGTTAATTTAGTATATTAATAATTACGAATAAATATAAGTGTTCAACATATATATATATATAATAATAAAACAATGAGTAAATTAATATGATTTTATTTTCAATAATATCATCTCAATGTTTAAAACCTGAATTGAATATTACAAAAGGTAAAAAAAAAAAGCTAAGAAAAATAATATTCTACCAACAAACTTAAGAAGTTTTAAAAACAATATACATCTAAACATATCATCAGTAACATATTGTTGAAAGATTGACAAATAACATCGTATTAACCTATTAAATTGAAGAAAAAAATAGTATATTTCGATTCATAACTTCAATCTCGAATACTATTTCACTCTAAATATACAAAAATAAAATATTCTTGAGTTAAGTAACATGTACAATCGTAATTTTTACATATATTTAGAGTGAATTTTTTTCCTATAATGTTTATATATATAAATTCAAACACATTCTTTCTATTAGTACGTATATGTTTGAGAAAAATCTAATATAACTACATGTCAATATATTCTCATTTCATGTATATCTTATCTTTTATAATCACATAGTCATTAATTTGTATTCATGTGACGTTTATTCATATACTAAAATTTTCTTTTATAAATATAAGTTGGCTCGTGCCATGCACGAGGGATTAAACTAATACCGATTAAAATCTTTACAGTTATTGAAAGAAAAACCAACATGGCCTGATCAAAATGAATGTGAATAAACAAATAACTTGCTCAACATTTGTAGCCGTAAAATAGATTAACGTGGATCAAAATTCTTTACCGTTACAATATTTTAAAAACTCAAATCTATTATCAAACTTATTTGTTACAAAATTAAATTACATCCGTAAATAAATTAATGAGACAAAAAATAATAACATAAATATTATTTTATTTATTTAGTGCTTAAATGAATCACTTACTATAATTCTGAAATGAAAGTGCATAATATAAGTGTAAATTGAATACATCAATTCTTTGCCTAAACACGTTACAACAAATATAAGAATCATGTACAATGTGTACACGAATTAAATCTATTGTCTTATTATAATGATAAAAACTAAGATAGCTAAAATGCTAATTTAACTTATTAAAGTAGGAGACCCATAGTGTGGAATGTTGAAGTGGGGCCGTGGGGGCATTGATTGATTGAATTAGAATCAGCTTTACAAAATTTATCTTCTAAGGTTATATTAGTCTATTTAAAATTATAGGCTATATTTAATCAATATATATATTAAAGTAAAAAAAATTAAAGCCACCATATTGATTCTGGCCTCACAAATTCTATGTGTCAATTTGTGATTAATCCACTTTTTTTATTAACAATTCTATTCAATTTAAATCACAATATCTAATCACAACTAACTTTAAATATTTAAAATTTTAAATCACAATATCTAATCACAACTAATTTCAAATATATAAAAACTATATACAACTTTTTTATAAAATTTGATTTCTACAAATTACACATACAATAAGTTTATAATATATGTCAAAATAATATATGATAGATTTCCTACTAAACTATATATAAAATACATCTTATATTCATTTATGTAATTAGTAATATTATTTTCATGAGTTTGCATATATAATTTGACCTATATAAATTTATGGGCCAAAATCATACAATATATATACAATTTCCAATTCATAGTACATGTGCTTCTATAATCAAGGCCACTATATCTATATATATATATATACATATATATATATTAAAGCTATCACATTTTGAGCCACTAGAGTGATTCTGGCCCTACCATGCTGACGTGTCAAATTGTGGTTAATTATCAATTTTTATTTTAGTTCATTTTTTCAAGTATACTTAATTTTTAAATTTGTCACTAACAACTTTTCAACTAGATATGATTTTCAAAAGTTAGTTAAATCTTAAAATTATAATTATACAATATCTATAAATTTTTGTTAAACCTAACGGATTTTCAACCCGTAAATTTCACATTTTAAAAATTGTCTTGATAATCATGGTTATTATGTAAAATTGGTTTTAATTTTGAAATTTGAAGTCTCTATATATATATATATTAAATCTATTGAATTTCGAGCCACCAGAATGCTTCTGGCCTCACATAGCTTATGTGTCATTTTATGGATTTTTTTGTAATTTTTTAAAAGTAGTTAATAATTAATATTAACAAACTTGATTGATATCAAACGATTTGATTTTAAAATTATTTGTTTAACAAATTTAAGAATATCTGTATCTCATATACAAAAGTCAAAAACAGTTAGAAGCTCCTAAAGTTTTGATATCTGTATCTCATATATTTGTATCTCATATATCCATATCTCATTATTTGTTTAATACTTATCTCTACATGAAGGTATATAAAGTGTTCTTGGTATCTTCTAACCTAATTTTATTTTAGTTCATTTCTGCTGATTTTCTGAACATTTCTCCTTGCAGCGCTAGAGATAATTGTGGAAAATAAAATTAGTGGGCTTCCCATTGTTGATGATGATTGAAAGTTGGTAAGCTTTTGATATTATCTTCATTTTTTAAATTATAAGCTTTATTTTGTTTTTGTCATGGCTTGATTACCCAGTCGGTCTTGACTACCCCGTCCTGAGCGTAACTAGAGGACGAGGCGCGAGAGAAGCCTCCATCGGAGGACGAATCGTCGAATCGGTCGAAGACTCTGGGAGTGTGGGGCTCCGATTGGTCCCTTCTGAAAGGGTTTGGGGAGTCGGAGAAGAGGGAGAATGGATTAGAGTGTTTTCTCTTTGTCTCTATTTATGTTATGACATATAAATTATAAGGTATATGTAATGTCATTTTTATTAGTAAGTTATATCTCTACCAAAAATATATTTGTATCATTATGATTTGAAAGTTATTGTTTCATTTATTTCACTATTTGCAACATTGTATGAGTGACTATTACTACGGTGACAATGAGCAAGTAAAGATCAATTAATTGTTTGAGAAAAAACATATCAAGAGAGAAATTATAATTAAAAAAACAAACATATTTTATGGTATTATAATTACTTCTATATTTCGCAACTAACTTAATCTCACAACTTCAATGAATAACAAGATAACAATAAGAATATAATTAGTCATAAATTCTTACCTTGATTACAATTACATATGTATTTTTACAATTCTGTTCGAATTGTCGAGTGGGATGAAATGCAACGAATACTCGATCTCATAGAAAACCCACATTTTCCATTATTCACACTTTATATACGTAATTGTAAAGATGTATCAAGGTCATCCTAAACAAAATAATTATTAAATAAAATCTCTTTCTTTTAATAATATTACAAACCTATATATAATTTCCAAAAAACTAGCTTGCACATTTTAAATAAAGGTAGTGATATTCATAAATAATTTTATTAACTACGTACAATAATTATGCTATAATAGTTTCATAATTATGTAATTAATCATCGCTAAGTTATAAGTCAACAATATAAAAATTCAGAAAAGACCTTATTATTGGGCCATTACAACAAGAAAGGGAGAGTCAAACACTAAGCTGGAAAAATTCATTTTGGGCCATCGAATACTGAAATACATTTTTCAATTCATTATTTAACTTAATAGTTATGATTTGTTTGAAAAAAAAATTGGCATCCTATAAGAATACAAAAATATACATATTTAAATTCATATATTTATCAAATATTTTGTAGGATAATACTAAATCAACATAAAGTAAACCATATTTACAAAAAAATATTTGAATTTGAAAATTTGAATTTATATGATAAATTTAATCAAAAACTTCTACATTGGTTGATTATAAACAAAAAGAATTAAATAAATAAGCCTTCTACATTGGTTGTAGTATTAGATCTCTTGTTGTCTTTGTCGCAAATCAATATCTTCAAACCTTTCTTGTTAGTAACCCTTGATGGTGCAACATAAAAATGGCCATGACTGAAAACAGGGCGTGGAAGATACAAACCGACATTTACAAGAGATTGACCTTAACTCTTGTTTATGGTCATAGCAAAATAGACACTCAAGGGAAATTGTCTTCGTTGAAACTTGAAAGGGAATGAAGTGTCTGATTGTGACATGATCATGCGAGGAATCAATACCGTATGTCCTATATTGTTGCCTGAAATAATTCTTCCTTGTATGACATGACTGCCAAGCTGCGTGGTTATCAATCTCGTCCCGTTGCATAAACCTGAAGACTGATCAATATTTCGAAACAACATAATAGGGACCCCAACCTTTAGTTTCAGTACATGATTCGGCAGACCAGAACATCTAATATTGTTCAAGTAGTCAGACGTATAAATACTCGCATCACTGTCTTTAACAGAACCTGCCTTGCACAGACTATCCGAACTGAGATAGACCTTTTCATCACCAAGCAACGAAGACAATATATACTCATTAACTTTATCTACCTCTTCATGTGTTGGAGCATGAATTGCTCGTTCTTCAAAGTATGCCGGAGACAACTAATCTTCCATAAGAGATGGATATACAGATTTAACAACTGCTGGAATCAGATCTAAGTCATAATCCTTTACCAACAGTTCATCGGGAATTTCTATTTGCGCTTCCCCATCATTGTCAACACCTACAGTCCCATCTCCGATGCTTAATACCCATTCAGAAAATTGCTTTGCCTCTTGGATCTCAGAATCAGATGTACCTTGTTGAATCCTTATAATTCTTGTCAGTGTAAGAACTTTGCAATGATCCCACAAATAAGAGGAATTAATGGTGGCAAAAACAACATCTTGCCTGCTCTCTTTTGGAGGATCTTACTAACGTCCTGTCTAATGCTTCAAAACAGAACTTATTCGTCATGATAACTTCATCCCAGATAATAAGTTTGGCGGCACATATTAACTCAGAAAGTTCTGTACCTGAACATATATGACACGTTGAATCCTCATTAACTTGCAAAGGTATTTTAAACCTAGAATGAGCAGTTTTGCCGCCAGGTATTAGGAGAGCCGGATTTCCACTTGAAGCAACAGTAAGGACTATTTCACCTTTTGACCTTATAGCCGCCGAAAGTGACCTTATAGCATGCATTTAGGCTAGTTTAGGTCACATTTATTTCTGCTAATTTGGTTTGTTTTGCTCCTTTTTCCTTTTAGTTTTATTTGGTTTTAGTAGATTTGTAGTGTCCGGAGTCTACTCTTGCGTTTGTTTCATTTCAGGATCTTTAGGAGGCGTTTTTGGAGAATATGAGCCTTAATACGAAGATGTTTGAGTAGAGGGCTCGAAGGGATGACGTCAACGTCAAGTGTGCGGATGACAAGAAGAAGGCGGGACCAAGGTCGATCAAGGAGAGAGTCTGAGGCAAGAACCAAGGAAGAAAACTGTGCCAAACTCGGCCCAGACCCGGCCGAGTTTCGGCCCGAGTCATGAAGCCCACTCAAGACGTCAACTGGGAGCAACTCGGTCGAGACCCGACCGAGTTTCGGCCCGAGTCAGCCAAAGGAAGTTAACTGAGAACAACTCGGTCGAGACCCGACCGAGTTGTCTCTTGAGTCAGCCCAGGAGTTGTTAACTGGACACAACTCGGTCGAGACCCGACCGAGTTGTCGCCCGAGTCAACGTCGCTGACTGAAACTCGACCCGTGACCCGGCCGAGTTTTTGGCCGAGTCGGGCCACGTGTTTTGTCTCCGACTTGTTTTATCCCGTGCGTCGTTTGCTATTTGGAGGCGGGGTATAAAAGACTTGTAAAAACTTCTATTTGGAGGACCTAGCAGCTGCATCTACGTTTTTAGATATCTCAAAAACCCTAGGGAAGATTTTGGAGATTTTGCTACATTGGATCGTTTGAGAATCGAATCTCTTTTGGAATACAATTGGTATGTTGTCTCTTTCAATGAATTTGATTTCTCTTTCTCTCATGTCTAGCTAAACCTTCTTTTCTAGGGTTTGGTGAACCCAATGGTGAATTAGGTAGGTTTGATTGCGGTATTTGATTGAATGAGTATGTGAATGAGATTTGATTCTATCCTAGGATGCTTAATGACCTAATTGATTCGTAATTAGGATTTCTATTAGAATTTGAGACCGAAAGGAGAAAATGATAATAGAAGATTGATACATGATAGATCCCTAGGATAGAACTTGAGGATTATTTGTGCGAAAGTGACTTAATCCCTCTTGTGGTACTTGACTATCGAATTGATTTTTGGATGATTAGATTCCGCGGAGCGCGAAAGCGAATGTTGTTTCTATTTGTTCATTGATCTTTACAGAACTTAATGGACCTTAATGAGATTAGCTTTGTGTGAAAGTGACTGCTAGTCGAGTCTAGGTACATGCACTATTCGTCTGAAAAGAGGTAGTGTTGACATTAGATAGTGAGTCCTTCAAATGACATTCATATTGAAATCTAATCAGATATTGTCTAGAACCTACCGAAATACCATTGTGGGGATCCTAACCTTGGAAGCTTTTTCCCAACTGATAATTCATTTTTACTTGACATTTGTTACCATTGAAACCGAATTGCAAACCTTTCTTACTTACGACTTAGTCTATTAGTTGATCTGACAATTGGTACTATTACATAGTCCCTGAGTTCGATACCTTGATACTACAACCGAACCCGTACACTTGCGGGGTAGGATTTGGACCTATCAAGTTTTTGGCATCGTTGCCGGGGACTATTGTTAGTATTGGTTGTTACACGCAACCGGTAGATTAGGTCTTATTTTGTTTTTGACTTTGTTTCTTTTGTCTTTGGTTTCAGATTTTGTTATCACTCCTATGCGAAGAGCCCTGAGCATTGGTGAATTCTACGAACCAGATCCTGAACCCGAGCGTGCTTTTCACAAAAGAAGAGGAGAGCAGGAAGAAACTAGAGCCCGAGCAATGGATGAGGCGGCACAACAGCAACAACAACAACAGGAGTTGCTGCAACAACAACAGCAGGAGTTGCTGCAACAACAACAGCTGCAACTGCAAGAGTTGCAACAACAGCTACTGAATCAGCAACAGGAGATGCAACAGTTGTTGAATGTGCCTCCGCCTATGACATTGGGTGACTATGTGATGCCACGTCACCAAGGACCCATATCTGGTGTGGTCCGACCTCCAGTTCAGGCCATGAATTTTGAGCTGAAGCCATCTCTGATTAATATGGTTCAGCAAAATCAGTTTGGAGGTCTTCCATCCGAGAATCCTCACCAACATCTCAACACTTTTCTAGAGCTTATGGATACGGTGAAGATTCATGATGTCTCGAATGACGCACTTTATTTGCGCGCCTTCTCATTCTCTTTGAGAGACAGGGCTAAAGCATGGTTCAAGGCCCTGCCTCATGGCACTATCACAACATGGGATGAGTTGGCTAAAACTTTCCTAACCAAGTATTTCCCCCCAAAGAAGACAACTGAGATGAGGAATCAAATCAGTTCATTTCAGATGAAATATTGGGAGTCTCTGTATGAAGGTTGGGAGAGATTCAAAGAGCTCTTGTTGTTATGTCCTCACCATGGACAAGATAAGTGGGTGTTGCTTCACACCTTCTACAATGCTGTGGACAACGCTACTAGATTGCTCATTGATGCCTCATCTGGAGGCACAATCATGAATATGCATGTTGATGTGGCTTGGGAGAAGATTGAGAATATTTCCCAGCACAACCACTATTATAATGATGCTCGATCTACTCCAGGCTCTAAGAGAACAGCTAGTCTTTATGAGGTTGACAATGAGGTTTCGCAACAAGCAAGGATGGAGGCTATGGCTCATGAGATAAAGCAACTGAAGTTGAGTATGAGTAGAGCTAAGCTTAAGAATGAGGAGAGTCCAGCTCCGGTTGTTTCAAATGTGGTTTGTCAATTCTGTGGGAAAGGTGATCACACTATATCATCTTGTCAACTATTTGCTACAAAGGATGAGCCACAAGAGGGAGAAGTGAACTACATGAACAACTTCAACAGGGGTCCTAGAAATGATCCATATTCCAACACCTATAATCCCGGTTGGAGGAATCATCCTAATTTTTCATATGCCAACAACCAAGCTGCTCCAAGACCGCCTCCTGGTTTCCAACAAAGAGCTCCTCCACCTCAAAATCAAGAACGTGCCCAATCATTCGAGGATTCCAAGCTTTACTTGATAATGAAAGAGCTTCATAACATCAACAAGGTATTGAAGAATCATGATAGCTTGCATGCTCAATATGCTTTGAATGCTCCTAGACCCCAAGGTCATCTTCCAGGTCAAACTGAGGCAAATCCAAAGGGGCAAATCAATGCTGTGTCCTTGAGGAGTGGGAAACAACTTGAAGATCCAAAGGTTGTGGATCTCAAGCAAAAGGGCAAGGTTGTTGAAGAGCCCGAAGAAGTAGTGATCCAAGAGAAGGAGTAAGAGGAAGTGCCCAAATATGTGCCACCACCGCCTTTCAAGCCTCCTCTTCCCTTCCCATAAAGGAAAGCTCAAGCTCAGTTGGATCAGCAGTATGACAAGTTTGTGGAGGTGTTGAAAAAGCTCTACATCAACATTCCCTTCACCGATGCTCTTAAGCAAATGCCATCTTATGTGAAGTTTTTGAAGGAGATCTTGTCCAACAAGAGGAAGCTGGATGACTACCAATCAGTTTCTTTGAGTCAGGAGTGCAACGCTCTAATCCAACACAAATTGCCTCTAAAGCTTGGAGATCCTGGTAGTTTCAATGTCCCCATGGTGATTGGTGATTGCACCTACGATGCTTTGTGTGATTTGGGGGCTAGTGTGAGTTTGATCCCGCTCTCCATATGCAAGGACTTGGACTTGGGAGAGCCGAGACCTGTAAAGATGACTCTATACATGGCTGATAGGTCCTCAACTCGTCCGGTAGGTATTTTGGAGGACATACCCATCCAGATAGGTAAGTTTTTCATTCCTGTTGACTTCATTGTTTTGGATATTGATGCTGATTCTCCTATCCCTATTATTTTGGGAAGACCCTTTCTAGCTACTGTAGGTACTCTCATTGATGTGAAACAGGGTATTCTTTCCTGGGGATGCGAAAATTGAGTTTAATTTATCCAAAGCTATTAAGCGACCTTCTTTTGAGGATGATGTATCCAGGATTGATGTGATTGATCACGAAGCTCAAGAATCCATGATGTCCCTCATGATTGAGGACCCTTCAGAGCTTTACTTGATGGAAAGTGTGACCCAAGCTGAAAATCTAGAGCTACTTGCTGATGTGCTCTTTGATTTGGAGTCCACTAAGGAGATGCCTGAGGCCATTGTTGAAGCCCTTACAAGAGAAGACCTTATTCCTAAGGAGGAGACCAAAGAGGCACCAAAGGTGGAGTTGAAGTCACTTCCATCTAATTTGAGGTATGAGTTCCTTGGACCTAATTCGACCTATCCGGTGATTGTCAATGCTAGTTTAAGTGATTGTGAAATTGAGAAATTGTTGCATGAACTTAGATTGCATAGAAAAGCCATTGGATATTCTATTGATGATTTAAAAGGAATTAGTCCCTCAATGTGCATGCATAGGATTTTAATGGAAGATGATCATAAACCCTCCATTGAGCATCAAAGAAGACTTAATCCTATCATGAAAGAAGTAGTGAAAAAAGAAGTGCTGAAATTGTTAGATGCAGGCATTATTTATCTTATTTCTGATAGTGCATGGGTTAGTCCTGTTCATGTTGTGCCTAAGAAGGGGGGAATGACTGTGGTGAAGAATGAAAAGAATGAATTGATTCCTACTAGGACAGTCACAGGTTGGAGGATGTGCATTGACTATAGAAAATTGAACAAAGCCACTAGAAAAGATCATTTTCCACTTCCCTTCATTGATCAAATGCTAGAAAGGTTAGCCAAGCATTCACATTTTTGTTATTTGGATGGTTATAGTGGATTCTTTCAAATTCCTATTCATCCTGATGACCAGGAGAAGACCACTTTCACATGCCCCTATGGCACATTTGCATATAGGAGAATGCCATTTGGTTTATGTAATGCACCGGGGACCTTTCAAAGATGCATGATGGCTATATTTTCTGATTTGATTGAGGATATCATGGAGGTTTTCATGGATGATTTCTCTATGTATGGTACTTCTTTTGATGCTTGCTTGTCTAACTTGTCTCGAGTTTTACAGCGGTGTGAGGAAGTAAACCTTGTATTGAATTGGGAAAAATGTCATTTCATGGTAAGTGAAGGAATAGTGCTAGGACACTTGGTTTCTAACCGTGGAATTGAGGTTGACAGGGCCAAGATTGATGATGATGCTGATGAGTCCGGTCCCGCTGCTAGTAGTTCACAGGGCCATGATCCACGTTTTTATTCTATGCTTGAGACTATGCAGCGGGACATGGTGGCTGGTTTTTCTGCTATGAACTCACACATGGACACTATGCATACTGACGTCAACACGCGCATGGATAATCTGCGTGAAGACATTCATAGTTGGCACTATCCCGGTCCTCCACCTTCGCGAGAGTAGATTCTTCGTCACCACCTACACCGTAGTAGATTCATTGTGAGTACTTCTTTTTCCTTACGCTTTACTTTCTACATTGGGGACAATGTAGGATTTTAGCTTGGGGGAGGGGTGTATTCTCATTTTGCATTGTTAGTTGCATTTTTAGGTTTGCATTAAAATCAGGAAAAAAAAATTAAAAAAAATAGTGCATGATAGGAGCTATCATTCCCTTTGTCTTCTAAAAAGTTTCAATTCGATCCCATAGACTTGCTTGAAGTGTTTGAAGTTTTGATGATGTCTAGCTTGGTTTTGAACTTGTTTGCTGATTGGATGAGCATGCATATTCTTTGAGATTTAAGTTGGCATTGAAGTTCTAGACAAAAAAAGCCATGTGAGGTTCTTTTGGCCTGTATTTAGGACTACTATACTTTCATGAGTCCTTTCTCTTTATGTGTGATGCTCACTCTTGATTGCTTACTCTAGAACTTGCATTTGTAATGTTTTTCAAGACCACATCATAACTTTTGTACATGCACAGAAAATGATTGAGGCAATTAGTTTGATAACCCATTTACCCATGACTGCCCTTTACATTACATTCCCCTTAGGTTAGCCCATTTGAGCCTTCATTCTCCAAATTTTATGATAAGCTTCACAAAATTTGGCCAAGCCTCATTTTATGAGCCTTTCTCCCCTCCGAGGAGCTAGGAAGATTCTATATTGATTTTTATGAGTGCTTGGGAAGTAAGCTTGGGGGAGTTGGTGTAGGTATTGCAATTGTAAAGTTATTGGGTATGTTTAAAAAAAAAAAAAGAGTGAAAGTCGTTCTCCACATTACTTAGTGTTCGAGTGCATTCACAAATGCTTGTATCTCGATGAATCATTGGAGTGGAAACAATTTTGCTAATGGTGGGGTCAATCAAAATCAAGTGAAGCATAGTGGTTGGGATTGATTGTTGAGTTCTTCAATTTCGGTGCATTCTTTTGTAATGTCGAGATAGAATATTTCCGATGTTCCTCGGACTTGCACCACATGGCCAAACAATTCCCCTACCTACTTGTCATTAACTTGACCCCATTACAACCTAATAAAAGACCTCTTGATTTGTGTATTGTGCAAGGTTTCTTGTGGTGGAGATTTAAGTCTTATGCAAGCTTATGGTAGTCAAGTTTTCATTAGTGAGATTTGAGCGTTAAATGTCCAACTTTAAACACTTGAGAGAGAGAGAGAGAATACATTGTCCTATGTGAGGTTTAGAATGGATATGCCTACTTAGTCTCTTTGATGTTACATATGCATGTTATGACTTCAATTGTCAAGCCTTGCTTCTATAATTTTTGCCTAGACTATTGTTGAGATGAATGCACAGCTTGTTCGTCTTGTGGGGTGTCGAATTGATTTCTTGCTTGAGGACAAGCAAGGTTCAAGCTTGGGGGAATTTGATAACATGCATTTAGGCTAGTTTAGGTCACGTTTATTTCTGCTAATTTGGTTTGTTTTGCTCCTTTTTCCTTTTAGTTTTATTTGGTTTTAGTAGATTTGTAGTGTCCGGAGTCTACTCTTGCATTTGTTTCATTTCAGGATCTTTAGGAGGCGTTTTTGGAGAATATGAGCCTTAATACGAAGATGTTTGAGTAGAGGGCTCGAAGGGATGACGCCAACGTCAAGTGTGCGGATGACAAGAAGAAGGCGGGACCAAGGTCAATCAAGGAGAGAGTCCGAGTCAAGAACCAAGGAAGAAAACTGCGCCAAACTCGGCCCAGACCCGGCCGAGTTTTGGCCCGAGTCATGAAGCCCACTCAAGACGTCAACTGGGAGCAACTCGGTCGAGACCCGACCGAGTTTCGGCCCGAGTCAGCCAAAGGAAGTTAACTGACAACAACTCGGTCGAGACCCGACCGAGTTGTCGCCCGAGTCAGCGTCGCTGACTGAAACTCGGCCCGTGACCCGGCCGAGTTTCTGGCCGAGTCGGGCCACGTGTTTTGTCTCCGACTTGTTTTATCCCGTGCGTCGTTTGCTATTTGGAAGCGGGGTATAAAAGACTTGTAAAAACTTTTATTTGGAGGACCTAGCAGCTGCATCTACGTTTTTAGATATCTCAAAAACCCTAGGGAAGATTTTGGAGATTTTGCTACATTGGATCGTTTGAGAATCGAATCTCTCTTGGAATACAATTGGTATGTTGTCTCTTTCAATGAATTTGATTTCTCTTTCTCTCATGTCTAGCTAAACCTTCTTTTCTAGGGTTGGGTGAACCCAATGGTGAATTAGGTAGGTTTGATTGCGGTATTTGATTGAATGAATATGTGAATGAGATTTGATTCTATCCTAGGATGCTTAATGACCTAATTGATTCGTAATTAGGATTTCTATTGGAATTTGAGACCGAAAGGAGAAAATGATAATAGAAGATTGATACATGATAGATCCCTAGGATAGAACTTGAGGATTGTTTGTGCGAAAGTGACTTAATCCCTCTTGTGGTACTTGACTATCGAATTGATTTTTGGATGAGTAGATTCCGCGGAGCGCGAAAGCGAATGTTGTTTCTATTTGTTCATTAATCTTACAGAACTTAATGGACCTTAATGAGATTAGCTTTGTGCGAAAGTGACTGCTAGTCGAGTCTAGGTACATGCACTATTCGTCTGAAAAGAGGTAGTGTTGACATTAGATAGTGAGTGCTTCAAATGACATTCATATTGAAATCTAATCAGATATTGTCTAGAACCTACCGAAACACCATTGTGGGGATCCTAACCTTGGAAGCTTTTTCCCAACTGATAATTCATTTTTACTTGACATTTGTTACCACTGAAACCGAATTGCAAACCTTTCTTACTTACGACTTAGTCTATTAGTTGATCTGCCAATTGGTACTATTATATAGTCCCTGAGTTCGATACCTTGATACTACAACCGAACCCATACACTTGCGGGGTAGGATTTGGACCTATCATTCCACCATAACCATGTAAGAAGAAGACACCCGCGTTATTTGATGAAACATCATTCATGATCTCATCATAAACCCCTTTCTGCTCCATTGTAAATTCAGAAAGTAATTGTGCATGCTCCTCGGCTAGAATTGTTGTGTCATATCGAAGTTCATCTTGTATAAGCTTGTTGACACCTTCAGATATGAGACTTGAATCTACATGAGGCATGGTTTTGTAGTGACTCAAACTACTACCATTCCGTCGTAATAGCTTGTCAACTTCATTAAGAGCATAGTTTTGTAATTGATCATCTGTTAGATGCAAATCTGCATATAAATAGCATGCACGTGTCACTATAATTAAATGAGTAAAATATGTGCATGCAATAGTAAATCAAATAGAGTGAAGATTATGATCATGTAAACATTAATTAATAATGAAATGCATACCCTCAATTCGGAGAATTCTCCGCTGTTTGTTGACAATATCATTTGCTAGAAGCCTCTATGTTCGTTCAGAAACAAAATCTGGCCTTGACATGCTACCAGACAACAAAAGAAACACAAATAGACTCCTAATGTAGTGCGCCAATCCCCAAAAACTTGCTTTAATTATCCCGTCAATATATATATATTCTCTGTCATCATCTAACAACCCCAATGCATAGCAAGCTTCTTTAAAAGTAGGATAGACTATACCATCAACAGTCCTTAAATATTCGTAGCACGTTGGCCCTTTAATATGATTCAATAAAATTCTAAGATAGTACTTATCCCCACTACCCGGAGGTATGTGATAAATCATTTCAACCGAACCACCCTTATCACGCTTTTTCTAGTGTCTAGATGAAGCTACCCAACCAAATTTCCTTGGAAATTCGGAATATGTCAAATCTTTACCTTCTGGAAACTTCTTGTTACAATCCATCCATTGCGGAAACATTGATTTTTCACTTTCATGATCATTTAAGACATCATCAATAGGATCATCATCATCATCAAATAAAACGCTTTCCTCATCAGAAAGGTGCAAATTCAACTGTTGAACAGCAAGAGTCCTGTAATGAATATCAAAGCCGAAAATCCTCCAAGTAGCTTCACACGCCGATATGTAGCGACAATTGTAGTAGTTTTTATTTCGTCCATGCAATCATCACCGGGATTGTATGCATCAACGCTTGATATTACAACAGTGACGCAATCATGACCTTTATTTATGTACTTGAACAGATACTTGATAGAGCCCGATCGATTACACCATTCAACGTTTATATGTGCCTTGTATTTTAGGAGAAGAAATGTATTGTAAGGAACCACATACCGATTATCAGGGGGAACTCCATTCTTTTCCACAGTTCTACCATCTTCACGTCTTTTGTAAATAGGATAGCCATCGTCATCAACAAAAGTCTGTTCAACAAATTATTTTGGGAAGTACTTTATACACTTTTCATCTGCCATACACAAAGATGAAGGATTAGATGCTCCGCATGGACCATGCATCATGAAATTTGTCACCACATTGTATAAATCAGCATCCTCTGTCGGGTGTGGAATTTCAGGCGAAATGACCTTATCGATATCTGTAGTAGTTGGCAACTTAGATTCCTTATCCAAAAACAACAAAATATGGGCATGGGGCAAACCACGCTTCAGGAATTCGATTGTGTAAACAACTATACAAAATCCAAAAGTCCGAATCAATATAAACTATTTAATATATTAAAATAAATCATAAATTGATACATATATAGACTATAAACTTGCGAGGATAAAAATAATATATGAAATTATATAATTATTGTGCAACTGAAACAACAACTAAAGTAAAGAAAGTCGGAAGAGACGTTACTCGATTTAACCTTGCCAAAGACTTTTTTAACTTTGAAATCTTGTATCATGGACTCCAGTTTCATGTGGAAGACTCTGCATATAATTTCAGGCCGATCCTCTGGCTGTAGACCCCTTTCTTCGCAAAACTTTACAATTTTAGGCCATTTTGAATTGCATGTGAATGTTATGAATAGATCGGGATAACCATGGTGTTTGCATATGGCCATTGCATCTTGATAGTTCTGTTGCATGTATCTCGAACCACCTGTAAATGAAGATGGCAACACTATTCTCTTCCCAAATGAAGCCGGTGCTATCTGACCCTTGCTCGTTGCTGCAGTAAGATTACTATATAAATCAGCACGTAGGTTCTTTTGATGAGTTCGATGGTAGTTCAACCTTTCTGATTCAATCATTGTATAAACATCAACCAAGAATTGTTGAAACAACTTTCTAGATGACCTCAGAGTCCCAGCTTCCCCTCGACGCTCGTGGATTCTAAACTGTATAAATTCTTTGAGCGTAACCCTTGTCCTCTTCCTTGCAGAAGTGTTTCTCCTTTCACTTAAAGCAATGTCAGGTCTGTAGCCATCCTCACCATAAGGGAATGCCAACAGATATTGAAGCGCAAGGTACGAAGGATGCAATTCGTGAATCCGTTGTAACTGACCAGACCTTGTATGAAGTATAATGTCTCTGTGCGATAGATTTGTATCAATATCACCAAGAATAAGAGAAGCAACCTCATAGCTCGTTGGGAGATTATATCTCCGACCATTAGTGTTTCTTTTGCTAACCAGACGCAACTTGACATCTGCCACACCTTCATCCTTAAATCGATCTCTGGCCATTCTAAATGCCTTTGCATGGGGGTTGTGTTGATCTATCATCTTTCTCAACTCAGTCACAAGAGAATCATCAACTTTTTTGACTCTAGAGCTGTAATAAGTAAACAACAAATTAATGTGTTAATAATAAAGGTAAATATTAAACAATCATATATAGTAACAAAAATATATAAATATACGTCATTGCCATACCTTATGGCACTAATTCTGTTTGAATCTTCGTTTTCAGTATCATATATATAAAGTTGCGAAAACTTTAGTGTTGAGCCAGGGACGGGTAACAAACTCCCTATTCTGTGGAAATTCTGGCCATGCATTCGGTAACAATAAAGTCCACGGCCTTTCGTGATGGGTGAGACCTTACCTCCCAAAGAGGTGAAAGCAAACATCATATTGTAAGCTATAATGTTGTCACAAAATTGTTTTCTTTTTGGATGGTTATTTGTCAACAGATTATTCAGCAACGGGGGTGCCTCTTGTGACAATGGGAGCTCAATTTATCCTTTCATGCAACATAAGGAAGATATATGAGATATATCTTCGCTTGAAGGGTCTTGTGTAGACATTCATACACAGCTTCACCATTATCGAGGTATTGGACTATAAAATATAAATAAGTGTTAAACAATACTCAAACAAATATTAACAATTCATCAAATAATACGAAGCAAGTACCTGGTTTACTAGTATGATTTGTTGTTGTTCTATTCACTTCTGCTACAGGATCAGTAAAGTATACTATTGTTATACCCTAAATAAAGGTCGATAAAATAAAGTATACAAAATATTAAACACTACTAAAAAGTATTTATTTTAAAATACAGTATGGACATTACAATGTGTTAAACAATCTTAATGTAATGCATGGTCGATAAAATAAAGTATACAAAATATTTTAATTAATTATATCATTACCAATATTTTGTAATGTAGATGAACACCCTGCCAACGAAGATGACCTCGTAGTACCTGAATATTAAATATTAAAATAATTATATATTATGAACAACCTCGTAATTTATACCATATATGTATGTATAACGATATATGAGACTGGAAAAGCATCATTAAGGACTTACCATTTACCGTAATAGATAAGGATGTATCTTGGGTAAGTATAGAGTTATGAATATTGCCAAGTACAACACAAATGTTTCTAATTTTAGTTTATGAAAATTCAATTCTTAATATTAATTAAAAATGACATCTTTTTTGCTAACCTGATTCATTTGGTCGTGTTCCATGCCTCTTATGGCTAATCGCATTCGTTCTCAACATCCTTTTACGTCGAGTTCTGTGCCAAAAGGTCTACTTTGTTGAAGATTGGGCCAAAACCAGAGAGATCTTCTTGTTCAAGGAAGAACTTTCACATCAAGTGGCCAACGAAGGTACAATCCTAACTCTTCTTATTCTAATTCTTTAAATTCTTCCACTAACCCTTCCGTGCAGCCTAAGGGAGTTCATGACTCACCTAAGAACTTTAACAACACGTCCAAGGACATGGAAGTAGAGGCTCTACATCCACGGGAGAGAACAAGTGAAACCAACTGTTTCAAGTGTCAAGGACGATGCCATATTGCAAAGAATTTCCCAAATCAAAAGGGGTCCTTGCCAAACTTCATGGGGTACATGATGGAGGAGGAAGATTATGAAGAGATGCCACTACTTGTGAAGATAGATGATGACCATGAGAAGGATGATAGTATTGCAAGAGGGCACAATGACAACCCACTTGGCCACTTGTTGTGTGACTTGGCGTGTTCTACATGTGCAAGAGGTTCCTCTTAAGGACCAAAGGACGAACTTGTTTCACACTCGTTGTGGGGTGAAAGAATGTCACTTTGAGCGTGATTATAGATGGAGAGAGCTGCTGCAACATCATTAACCAAAGAGTGGTTGAACACCTCCAATTGAAGACTACACCTCACCCACAACCGTACTCTCTTCAATGCTTCTCGAATAGCCAAAGCTACAACATGATCACACACTAATGTTTGGTCTAGTTTAGCATAGGAAACTATGAGGACAAGGTTCTTTGTGATGTGATTCCCATGGATTGCACACATCTACTCTTAGGAAGGCCGTGGCAATATGATAGGAAGGTGATCCGTGATGGCTTCTTGAACCGGTATAGCTTTGTACACAATGGGCGCAAGGTCACACTTGTTCCCTTAACTCTGTAAGACTCGAGGCATTAGAAGCGTCATCCCATGCCAACTCGGGGACTTCCCAAGAGGTCACCCATCTTGGTACTACTTCTGCCCTAGCACGTTTAACTTCAGAGTTCTTTGTCCTCACTTGAACCCTGAAAAGGAAGAGCTCTTGTTGACATGGGTAACACTTTTAATCCTTATAAGGGATCACAAACACAAGGTGTTACAAACTCCTAATCAGGTCATGGAGGATCAAGTTGCTAGGGAGCAAGCCAATGCAGTCTAGGAACCCAAGGCTGCCAAAGAGGCACAAGTGGCGTGCCAAGCTCAAACCGAGGCCAAGGCCGTCGACACCAAGGCATATGGTGGGTCCGGTTATGAGGGGCCTCAAGGGGGTTCCAAAGCTGGTGTTTGCAGCACCAAGATGTCCCAAAAAGGCTCCAAAAACTTCTCACAACAACCCTACACCACCAAGCTAAAAGGAGGTTACGAGAATAGGACTTTGGTTGCTAGACCGAGAGATGTGTACGCAGCTTTTAAAGGGGGTAATTTATGTCTTTACCTCTTATATAAGAAGTGTTTTATTGCTAGAACTGATACATTTCACTTGCCATCTAGTATATAGAGTGTGTTGCAGGACTTTGCAAATGTTATGCCTGATGAGTTAACTAAGGGTCTCCCGCCTATTAGAGGCATTGAGAACCAAATTGATTTTGTTGTCGGTGCTTCTCTACCTAACTAGGCTGCACATAGAGCCTCGCTAGAGGAGACCAAGGAGCAACAAAGACAAGTCCAGGAACTGATGGACTTAGGCTATGTATAAGAGAGTCTTAGCCCCTGTGCAGTGCCAATGATCTTGGTGCCAAAGAAGGATGGTTCGTGGCGCATGTGTGTGGACTGTCGCCCCATCAACCAGAGTACAGTAAAGTATCGTTATCCTAACCCTCGTCTTGGGGTCCGTTTGGATTCCAATTAGAATGCATTATATTGCGATAAATTGATGATTTAATGCAAGATAATGCATTTTAATGCATTATTTCAGGATATCCAAACAGACCCTTGATGAATTGCTTGATGAATTGCTTGATGAATTGTAAGGTGCTACCTTGTTTTCTAAGATAAATCTTAAAAGTGGTTACCATCAAATTAGGATGAAGGAGGGAGATGAGTGGGAAACAGTCTTTAAGACTAAGTATGGCCTTTATGAATGGTTAGTTATGTCTTTCATACTTACTAATGTCCCTAGTACTTTCATGAGATTAATGAACCATGTCCTTAGATCATTCTTAGGTAAATTTATTGTTGTCTACTTTGATGATATCCTTATTTATAGCAAATCATTGAAAGAGCATATTGAACATCTTAGGGTTGTCTTAGAGTGTCTTAGACTTGAGAAACGTTATGCTAACCTTAAGAATTGTACATTTTTCTCTTCTTCTACTATTTTTCTTGGATTTATGGTTTCTAAAGATGGATTGAAGGTAGATGATGAGAAAGTGAAGGCTATTGTGGAGTGGCCACAGGTCCACAACCCACTACCGCTACAATGGTGCGTTCTTTTCTTGAATTAGTTGGCTTCTATAGGAGATGGGTGTGTGTTCTTAGCGTCATTGTTGGACCTTTGCACAAGATGACCAAGAAAAACAACCCCTTCACTTGGAAGGACAAGCACCAAGAGACCTTTGACACTATGAAGGATTGCCTTTGTCACGCCCCACTTCTGCAGCTTTCGGACTTCTCTAAGACATTTGAAGTGTAGTGTGATGCCTTCGGGATTGGCATAGGAGGCGTGTAATAACCCGTAATATTTTAGATTTTAAATAATGTTATTATTGTAAATGTTATTCATTTTATTAGGAATTATAAAATCTACTATATTTTTGATAATTATATTATAAACTTGAAGTTATATCTTATGTCAAATAAATTCCTTATTAATGATTTAAGAGTATAATTTAAACTTAAATTAAAATATAGTGTGTTCAAATTTATCTTTTCCTTTTAAGTTGTCCCAATAAAAATTAATTTTAAATGAAAAGGAATATTGAATATTTTCTTTTCAAAAATATTATCTTAATTGATCTTCTTTCTTCCCTATAAATAGGACTTAGTTTTAACCTAAAATCACACACAACTCTTTTCTCCCATCTTCTTCTTCATGCCGCTCTCTCTCGGCTTTTCTCTCTCACAGCCCTAAAACTCAGTCAACTTCCTAACACCTCCGTTTATACGTCTGATGTCGGATTTAGACGATTCAAATTGCATTAACTTATTCTCTTTGTCTTATACATTATCATAAGAAGCATGTTCCTGAATCCAAAACACGTGTCCTCACGTGCCATCTAAAGGCAAGGTGGGTGAAGCTCTTTGCCAGGATTTTCTAATTGACAATATTAAGTCTTTTAATTGTTGAAAATAGTTCTAGATCTTATTTTGATTTGAAATTTTAACATTGTATTTTAAACATATATATGTAGGTTGATATGAAAAATCGTAGCTTTTTGATGTCTTTTGATATTTTTAAACAGTGTTGAACTAGAATAGTTGGTTTGATGATTTGAATTTGAGTTCATGAAACGTTTTGCTTATAACTTGTCAATGGTTTATCTTATCCTAATGGATATTTAATATGATAAACTAGACATGTTTATGAATGCTTGGAACTTCTTTAATTCCTAAAGGATTTGTTTTCAATTTTTAGATATTTTTACAATGTGACATTGCAGATTCTGCGTACCCGATTTAAATAAATTGTCAAGGTCATATAAGAGGATATCTTTCGTTGAATACAATTGGAGGATCTTACTAACTTCTGGAAATATATTAACTTTTTTATAATTTCTTTATGATACTGAAAATATATTTTTTGTGGATTTAATTCTAAATTTCCAGAATCTAAAAGAGATTTGATTTCGAGTTTCTATGTTTCATAATGTCAAACTTTATTTTCTAGGATTATAATATGGAAGTTAAGAAAATTTAGGCTTTTGAATCACTTGATTTAAGGCTATAATGAATTTTATATGATTTTTAGAAAATCAGTGCGCGTGATGTGCGATACTGACTTTGTTGAATTTCACGAAATATTTATAAATGATTTAGGTTCGTTCCACTTGAAGAATGACATAGACTCATTCATGTTTATTTATATCATCTTGTTCTTATTTTTTGAATTATTTTAGATCAAGTTATAGTTACATTTTTGAATGGACAGTAAGCTGTCAAATTTTAGATTTTGAATTATGAAACTTAAGCATGTATTGTGACATCATTTGCATCCTAGGGAATTATTTGAGGATATATGGTCTTGATTGATACCTTCGAAAGGCTCGGATATCATCAATTAGGCAAGTTCCCATACTTGCTCGGTTGGTCATTTGTGTGCTTATTTGAATATTGTTTTATGCGTCTAAGATTTGTTATGATAAATGTTTGTGTGAGTTTGTTGATTCATGTAATGTTATTGTGACTCATTCATGAAATATTATATAACGTTGAAATTTGAATGATTCCATCTATGTCCTTGACTTGTTCGTTATATGAATGACTTGTTCATTTGTGTTGTGAAAATGTGTGTAGTCATTCATATGAGTGGTCAAAAGAAAAAGTGAGGACATCCTCCATGTGGAGGTTTCATGTGATTAGGACGCGGATGCACCACCCTCCGAATGGGCGAAGGCGGCCCAGGGTATGTGAATGCAGTAGTGGGTATATACATGAGAGTAGGCCTTTGATGAGGTATGTACGGTCATACCGCAAGCTTGAGGTTGTGGCATTTGTACAGACGTGGACTTCCAATATGAGCTTGGATTTGGCGAATATCCATAGTGTGTGTGGTTAAGGTTGCAATTGAGCTAACCTTGTGTGTGTGTGTTAAAAAGGTTTCAGCGATGCTCACCTTGTGTGTGTGGTGTGGATATGTGTCAAAAGGTCTCTATTAAGTTGACCTCGTGTATGTGAACGTGCATTCATTGTCATTTATGTAATGATATGTGTTTTTATTTAATATTCTTTATGATTTCATATATGTGTTGATACATAAAGTGATCTTAACTGTATTGTTCTTAATGTGGTTATGTGTTTTGAATATAATTAGTTCAACGATTGTTTAGTTATCTTCTACGCCTTGTTTAGTTGCTAGACATGATATTTCTTATATAGAAGTTATGACTAGTATATGATGGTGTGCTTATAACTAAAAATAGGCACATGTGTTTCTTTGATGGATTTAAGGGGATAGAAGTGTGTATTGTGGATTTAAGTTAGAATATGCAGAGCTATAATTATAACTGAGTTAGGTATGAATTGTCTGATGTTTGTTGGGACGTTAGAGTTCTTTTTAACTCGATGATATTAGTGATATTCTATACTCTAGGGATACAAATTAAGATGTGATGTTTCTTTGAAAGTTTGAGTTTCTGACTTGATGATATTGACAATATTTTATATTCGGGGAATATAGATTAAGTTGTGATGTTTCTTTAAAGTTTGAGTTTCTAACGTGGTGATATTGAGGATATTTTATATTCGGGAAATATAGATTAAGTTGTGAGGTTGGTTGAGTTCTTGACTAGATTTAATTTTTGGATAGAGATTATGAGGTGAAAATTCTAAGTTGAGGTTATTGAATGAACTTACATGTGAAGTAAGACTTAAGATCGAGGAAGTGCATGATAATTGGAATTGATGGTTAGAGGATCTTAGGTAAGTGGTTGGTTAAGTGATCTTGTGGCACTTATATAATATCTGGGAATTTTATGATCAAGGAATAAACATCTTGGTATAGGATACAATTTACCTTATTTGATCTTTGGGTAATTAAGTAGCATCAATTGATTGAGAGTATACGTGATATTTAAAGGGACCTAGTACAATCATTTGGGAAGTAGGTGATGAATCAACCATATTCTATTTTGGTATTAAGCTGTATCGAAATCGATAAGGTTGAAGTAGATAATCTTTGATGAGGTGTTAGGCGTGTTGCTAGTTAGTGTGTGTCCATCTCCTTATACTCATGATTAGTTATTATATGTGATTAAGCATCATTTTATCAATGATATGTTTCAATGTAAGTACCTGTTACGTTATACATTTCTTATGAGTCGACCAATTGACCCCGACGAAGGCTGTCTACTTGTTATAACAGGTAATTCTTTACAAATATCATTAACGTGAGATCACTCAAGGTGGCGATGGATGGATACCATGATACTACACATGAAGCTTGTAATTGCAATTTGGAGATTTACTATTGAAAAGGTTTAATCCTATGCATTAGAATTTTAATAAGTCTTCTGCTATAGTTAATTCATTTATGTTGGTAAATACTAAATCTCCACACTTTATAAGGAGAGTTTATATAAGTAGTTGTTATTTAAAAAGACTTTCGCTACTGTTTTATTAGTATGATTTTATTACATGTTTCACAAAACTTTGTTCGATGTTAAGCCTTGGGTGACTTTGGACATTAAAGTATGGGGTCACTGACGTGTGACACTTTCAACATAAGTCGGGGGTGTTACAAGGCGTGCTTTTTCAAGATAGGAAGCCCGTAGCCTACTTCAGTGAAAAGCTTAGTGAAGCCGAGTTGAACTACCTTACCTATGAGAAGGAGTTGTATGATTTGATTAGGGTTTTCAAGACTTGGCAACACTATCTATGGCCTAAAGTGTTTGTGATGCACACCGACCATGAGGCTCTTAAGTACTTGAACGGCCAACCAAATCTCAACCGAAGGCATGCTACTTGGGTGGAGTTCTTGGAGACGTTTCCCAACGTCTTGAAGCAAAAAAAAAAGGGAAAGAAAATGTGGTGGCTGATGCACCATCACATAGCTGTATGTCCTTCTTGCTCAATGTGATGCTAAGATACTTGGTTTTGCTATGATTAAAGAACTTTATGTGTTGGGTGATTTCTTTAGGGTTACCTTTAATCAATGTTTAGCTAAAGGCAGAGTAGAGTACAACACTTATTTTATTGATGATGAATTTTTGTATAGGGATAGAAAACTGTGCATTCCTTCTTCACCTATTCGTAGGTTGTAAACTAGTGAATCTCACGAGAGTAGAGGACATAAGGGAGTTGAGAAGACTTTGCATGCTCTTAAAGAACACTTCTATTGGCCTAATATGATTACTTATGTGCTGAAATTTTGTAATAGTTGTGTTACTTATAGGAGCATAATTCGGTCCAGACCGGTTTTTTGGATCGGACCGGACCGAATGAAAATCGGTCTGGTCTTCGATCCGAGAATTCTGAAATTTCAGTTCCGGTCCGGTTCGGACCGATTTTTTTTCAAAATAATTTTTTTATAAAATACTTATATAATTTAAATTATATGTATATTATAAATATATAATGCAATTATATACTTCTATATTAATATAATACTATATATAATAAATAAATTATAAAGTTTTTAAAGGTTTTTTCAATTTATTTTTTAAAAAATAAAATTCGGTCTAAAATCAGTCTGAGGTGGACCGAACCGGGAGTATTTTCCGGTCCGGTCTTCGGTCCACACTTTTTTCAATTTTGATTTTCGGTCCGATCCAGTTTTGGACCGAAGCTCATCCCTAGTTACTTGTGCTAAAGCTAAGTCTAGACTTAATCCACATGGTTTGTACACGCCCCTACCTATTCCTACATCCCCTTAGGAGGACATTAGCATGGACTTTATAGTGAGATTACCTAGGACTAGGAAGGGTAGAGATTCTACTTTTGTGGTACTTGACAGATTTTCAAAGATGACTCATTTCATTGCTTGCAATAAAATTGATGATGCATTGCATGTAGCTGACTTGTTGTTTATGATTGTGATGCTAAGTTCTTCAGTAATTTTTGGAAAACCTTATGGTTAAAGTTGCGGACAAAGTGATGTGATTGTGCCCCATCAAGTACCACCTACAAGCAAGGCCTCCACACTTTCCTCTGACTCTCCGAGTTCCCCAGACAGTTCCCTGCACAGCAAAGCCTCCACACTTTCCTCTGACTCTCCGAGTTCCCCATACCGTTCCATGCACAGCAAGGCCTCCACACTTTCCTCTGACTTTCCGAGTTCCCCAGACAGTTCCCTGCACAGCAAGGCCTCCACACTTTCCTCTGACTCTCCGAGTTCCCCAGACAGTTCCCTGCACAACAAGGTCTCCACAGTTCCCTCTGACCGTCCTCCTATCACCGCGCCTTCTGAGCTACCACTGAGGGCAATCACGCGCGCTCAAGCCAAGAAGCTTCAAGACAAGCTCAAGAGGGGTCTCCTAAACTTTGGAGTGACGAGCCAAGACCTTGTGGGTTCGATGACATTGCTTGTGACCCACCGAGCCACCTAAGGAACTCCACCTCCGACATTTTGCACAAGACCTTCTAGAAGAAATTCCAACCAGCCTCTTTAATTTTTTCAGCTTATTTTTAATATTTTTGAGAGTTAAAGACTATTATAATAAAGGTTTTACTTGGGGAGGGGGAGAGTCTAGGAGTTAAGATTTTATAGCCATGTGAAAGGTTGGCTGAAGGCTTCCTTGGAGGCCTATAAAAGGCTGAGGCCTTTCCCTTGTAAAGATATCTTCAACTTGAATAAAAAACCTCTCAAAGAGCTCAGTTTTCCCTTGGAAAATTGCAACAACAAAATTAGTTCGTGTGTTGCATCGAACTACCTATCGATCTTCTTCTTTGGGTGAGTTACATCCCTTAGGCGTCGATCACCCTTGTTCTTCCTAGTGGTGCATCATATCCACTCAAGAAGATCACCTATCTTCATCACCATCCCAGCCAAACCCAGTTCCCATCCACTCCAACTTCCCTTTCACGAAATCAGTCCATAATTCCACCGAAAAGAAGTTCTTCCTCCCATAGGACGTGGCGTCCTCTTGGTGGTTGTCTTCCTCGGTGTTTCCTTGCACCGAGGCTGAAGAGATCGTGGATCCTATCATGTGGTATCAGAGCCACGCAAGGTAAATGCTCGAAACTTTGTTCTAAAAGTCGAACTTAGTTCATCTTGCAAGCACTCTTGATTTAGTGCCATTTCTGGGTTGTGTGGGCTGCAAATCTGAGATCCAATCATGTGTTTTCTAAGGTAAAAGACAACCTTTGGTTGGTATTAAACTCCCTTGAGTTAACAGATGCATTAAACAAACTCACTTCCATTAATTCCACCAAAAATCTCTTGGGATTTCCTACCATTAATGCGTCGGGTTTGCTGAAATTTTCTTTCTTTTTTTGCTGCATAAGACTTGGTCAAATTTGTGTGCATTATGAGTCAAATGGACCAATCATGGAGCTGAAGATATGGAAAACTACTTGAGATAATTCATGTCAACTAAAAACACTCTAGTTTGAACATTTCTTCATCAATTGTTGCGTGCTCAACTTAGTCAAGTTCTTTGCTCTCAGTTCTGTCTTCTCAATTGTAATCTAAGGATTATAGTTCAAGGAAAACTCGAGAAAGAGAGGCTAGTATCTAGAAAAATTCGAGTAAAAGTCTAAGTTAGAGAAAGAGTGGCAAAGCCAAAAAAAACGAACAAGTTGTGCTTAAGGACCTTGTTTAGTACCTTCTCTGGTGACTTGTTTTGGTTCGATTTGGCTGCATAAAACACCAAGTTTGATCAAAGTTTTTGTGGCTTTCTTGTTTGCAAAATGACCCCAATTAAGCCTTGTTTTGAGAGCTTGCATTTCTGAACTTTATGACAACTTCTACAACAAAATTTTGGGCACTTGCTGGTTCGGTTCCCTTGGTTGAATTGCTTTCTCTTTAGTTCCCGTGTTTGGGTATTGCCTTGGTTGCTAACTTGCAAGGGAGTTGCCATGGATCCCACCAATAAACAAAAAGGAGTCACCATCCAAGAACCATCATCACCAGTTACAATGGAAACTCTCTTGAAAGCCTTCCAAACAAGCAAGGAAGAGCAACAAGAACATGTGAGGCAACAACAAGCTCCTAGGGACATGCCACCAAGGTATCAACATATCCCTACTTTTGGGCCATATTATTACTCCTCTAACCCTTTCGTGCAGGCTAAGGGATTCTATGACTCACCAAACTCATTTTTTAGCATGTCCAAGAGCAGAGAAAGAGTGCCTCCACCGCCTCGTGTTAGGACACGCGACATTGTATGTGTCATGTGTGATGGGCGAGGTCACTTGCCTGAAATTTGTCCAAACTAATACTACACTTACAAGGATGAAGGATCCATTGAGAGTGAAGCTTTGGTTGATGCTTGTATGGGAGAGGAGGTCAAGAGTGAACCGAATGCTAGTCATCGTCCCCTAGTTTTAGGTAGCAAAAAAGAGCCGTTTAGGGGTCATGATGCCGAGGAAGACAATTTGGTGGTTCAAAAAGAGGCTAAAGATGAGGATGCTCTTGCTACTGAACCACCATCGTCTATGGCCAACGGAAAAAAGCTTAAAACAATGGGAAAAGAGGAGGAAATCTTGGAGCCATCTCCAACTCCTCTAAGACGCAATTGTTGGCCTACAATCAAACGTAGCTCCTTAGCATCATTAGGTACTCCATGGTCCAACTTGACACACATGGTTCCTTCAAGCTTGCCAATTCTTCAACAAGACGAGGTTGATGCAAAAGACGCCAAACTGGCCGAAGATTCTGATTATGACCTTGCGAAGAACGAAGTCCACTCTAGGACTCATTCTAGGGAAGTATCACATGCCTTTACTTTGTTTTCTACTCTATTATTCCCTTCGCTTGATAATGAATATCTTTCAAGGAGTAGAGGATTCCACGTGCTTAAATCAGTTTTTGAATGTAGAACTAGGTACTCATGCATGCACCCAAGTTCTCTTGCTCAATACATGTCATGTGGGATGCATCTAGTTCATGCTATTATTTTGTACAAGCATGTGTGTTATGTTGTTAGTTTGTTTCCTAAACTTGAACGTAGGACTAGGAAGAAGAGTGGAATAGTTTGTGCATGCATCTTCGCATTTCATATAGAATTTGGAATTTTCGTGACTACATTCTCAAATTTTCTTGGTGGAGTTCAAGAGCCTCATTTTTCTGATTTTCATGTAGGGCACTTGGATTCGAGGTCGAATCCTTTTCATGGAGGGGAGGATGATGTGACTATGCCCCATCAAGTACCACCTACAAGCAAGGCCTCCACACTTTCCTCTGACTCTCCGAGTTCCCCAGACAGTTCCCTGCACAGCAAGGCCTCCATACTTTCCTCTTACTCTCCGAGTTCCCCAGACAGTTCCCTGCACAACAAGGCCTCCACACTTTCCTCTGACTCTCCGAGTTCCCCAGACAGTTCCCTGCACAGCAAGGCTTCCACACTTTCCTCTGACTCTCCGAGTTCCCCAGACAGTTCCCTGCACAGCAAGGTCTCCACAATTCCCTCTGACCGTCCTCCTATCACCGCGCCTCCTGAGCTACCACCGAGGGCAATCACGCGCGCTCAAGCCAAGGAGCTTCAAACCAAGCTCAAGAGGGGTCTCTTAAACTTTGGAGCGACGAGCCAAGACCTTGTGGGTTTGATGACATTGCTTGTGACCCATCGAGCCACCTAAGAAACTCCACCGCTGGCATTTTGCACAAGACCTTCTAGAAGAAATTCCAGCCAACCTCTTTAATATTTTCAGCTTATTTTTAGTATTTTTTAGAGTGAAAGACTACTATAATAAATGTTTTACTTGGGGAGGGGGAGAGTCTAGGAGTTAAGATTTTGTGGCCATGTGATAGGTTGGCCGAGGGCTTCCTTGGAGGCCTATAAAAGGCTGAGGCCTTTCCCTTGTAAAGATATCTGCAACTTGAATCAAAAACCTCTCAAAGAGCTCAGTTTTCCCTTGGAAAATTCCAGCAACAAAATTAGTTCGTGTGTTGCATCGAACTACCTATCGATCTTCTTCTTTGGGTGAGTTACATCCCTTAGGCGTCGATCACCCTTGTTCTTCCTAGTGGTGCGTCATATTCACTCAAGAAGATCACATATCTTCATCACCATCCCAGCCAAACCCAGTTTCCATCTACTCCAACTTCCCTTAACGAAATCAGTCCACAATTCCACCGATAAGAAGTTCTTTCTCCCATAGGACGTGGTGTCCTCTTGGTGGTTGTCTTCCTTGGCGTTTCCTTGCACCGAGGCTGAAGAGATCGTCGATCCTATCACAAAGCTACTCTTTTCTACATCTTGTCATCCTAAACTGATGGGCAAACTGAGGTAACTAATAGGAGTTTAGGAGTATTGATGTGTACTATGCTTAAGCCTAACCTCAATAGTTGGGAAGATTGTTTGCCTTTTGTGGAGTTTGTTTATAACAGGTCCAAGCATAGCGCCACCAAGATGACACCATTTTAGGTGGTATATGGACGCAACCCACACACTCCCATGGACTTGACGCCGCTGCCATTAAAAAAGAAAGAGAGCTTTGAGGCTAAGGAGCGGGCTAAATTCATGAGGAAGCTTCATGAGAGGACACACTTGCATTTAGAGAGGCGTGCACACTAATACAAGGCCCAAGTTGACAAGGGGAGTAAGAGAGTCATCTTTGAATAAGGTGACATGATGTGGTTGCACTTGAGGAAGAAGAGGTTCCTGTAACACCCCCAAATCTTAACCCATTTGGAAAGGTATTACCGCCAGTGACCTCGGTTTTCCTCACCGAAGTCACCCCAGGCTTTACCGTTTAAATACCAATCATGAAACACTTATGATACAAAATCATAATATCATTCATATAAAACATGAGTCCCGTGATTACATCCCAATCCCGAATAGGACAAATACAGAGTTTAAACAAGTACAGCGGAAGTCTTGATAAACAAATAACAGAGTAAATAAGTTACAGCGGAAGTCTTTCTTAAAATATTACAAAAAGGGTTGTGATCGTAATGATCACCTGCCCAAGGATCTCAACCTGATTAAAAGATAATTATTAAAACATCCAAAAACAACCGTCCTCTTCATAGTCAATCTAGTCTCCTCATATCCGTGCTCCATCTGATGTGCCGAATCGAATGGATGACACCAGCCAACAATGCAGATAACAATTGCGGTTGGTTAGTCTAAATGAATAGACCATGCAAGGGCACAAAGCAGATGGTTCGAGTAGTCGTATTAGGTTAGACTCATCGTTCCTTGAATAATAACCGATGACGATAGTCAACCTTCATACTTCTACTGGAATATATCAAAAGGCATGAACAAGAGAAGATTCCAACTGAAGTGAATCTTATCGGAATATCCAAGAGAAGACTCCAAGGATTGAGTCTTTAACGAAGTATGACAAAGTCTGGATCATTTAAAATCACAGTATCGCATTCGAGCGATTTAAAAGCTGACTTAGATGTTTCGGTTCACGACCAACCTCACCGCATACAGCGAATTCATATTGGAAAGAGAACGTACTCTGATCAAAAGTCGAGACGAGCTTTCCTAGCTGCACTATTCGCTTAGCTGCACTACTCGCCGAAGGTTTATTAATCATGTGCGACGACGGCACTTATCTTATTATGTTCCAAAACGCGCACCACGTTATAGGCTTTTAAATGTATAAACCACCAGTGGACTATACATCTTGATATGCGTTTCGTCCGAGAGTGACGCATACCGAAGGGACCAATTCCCGAATTTGTAGCACCAGCTAAGTGCACCTACCTCTATACTCGTGTATCAGAGGTTGGGTCATGACCGTAAACATGGTATTAGGTGGGGACGAGCCACCTCTCTACCTGATTATACAGAAACGACTGGACCTGACATGGTCCAGTAACGTTCCTAACTACTAGTGCTAACTAAACAGTTCAAGCACAACAATAGTTCACAATAAATCCACATAAATGTCCTCAAGGCGATCATAAATATATATTCATAATAGCGTTGTTCTAACAGATATACAACCTATTATAATATCATATTTTAGTTTTCCAAAACAGTTTACAAAACCGTTTCCAGACAAACACAATAATCATCCCAAATTAATTACTCAATTAAACAACTGATAATTAATGAAAGTATGGAATGATGAGCAAGAGCGAACCACCACTTGCCTTAAATCTGCAGAAGCTTAAACGAAGCTAGGTACGACGATAATTGGTTTCCGGGCTCGAAGCAGGGACAGATCTGGCAACACAGATTCCTTCGGATCGACCCATAAAGAAACCCTAAGTTAGATTCGACGATAACGAGTACGAATCTAAAGAATAACGAAAGAAATCGAAAGGAACGAAACCCTGATCGAAAACCACAAGATCAAGCCACAAAATAGGCTCGAACACAGGCGGCCGCGGTTATCGGGCCGCGGTCGCGGTTTTCTGGGTAACAGAACCCTTCGTCAGCGATTTGGCCGTGGGCGCGGCCTTCGGGTCGTGGCTAGTTTAAATATATTGAATATGTTTTCAATCATGCTTGGCTAAATTCCTAGTTCTAAGGGTGGATGATCCCGACGATGTGTATGTAATTAAAATTATTTCATTGCCTGAATTAAAATATTATTTGATTCATTCCTAGTGTGCTTTTATGCCCATAGTAGCTTTTGCAAAATATTGGATCCTATTAGGGTTTGAGACTGAAAGGTGATAACGTTGATAAGTAGTCAGATAGGGTTGGAGACCGAGAGGTAATAACTTCTATTGGATTCCTAGGAATTGAATGTAAGTGTTATTTATGCGACATCAACTTAATTACTCTTGAGGGTTAATAGGCAATCATATATGCTCTAGGGGGGAAAGATTGCCGCACGCAAGGAATGAGTCTCACGAGGGAGTTTTATTTGCTTTAGCACTTCGAAGACGGTGTTTATTGTTTTAGCCTTTGTCAACTTAAATTATTTCGACATTGAGACTAAGTTTTATTATCTCTCACTTTTATTAAATAATTCATATATATTAATGGCTAGTTTAAATCTATTGAATATGTTTTCAATCATGCTTGGCTAAATTTCTAGTTCTAAGGATGGGGTGATCGCAACGATGTTTATGTAACTAGAATTATTTCATTGCCTGAATTGAAATAGTATTTGATTCATTCCTAGTGTGCTTTATGCCTATAGTATCTTTTGTAAAATATTGGATCCTATTAGGGTTTGCGACTGAAAGGTGATAACGTTAATAGGTAGTCAGATAGTGTTTGAGACCGAGAGGTAATAACTTCTATTGGATTCCTAGGAATTGAATCTGAGTGTTATTATGCGACAACAACTTAATTACCCTTGAGGATTAATAGGATATCATAGATGCTCTAGGGGGGAAAGACTGCCGCACGCAAGGAATGAGATTCACGAGGGAGTTTTATTTTCTTTAGCACTTCGAAGACGGTGTTTATTGTTCTAGCTTTTGTCAACTTGAATTATTTTGGCATTGAGTCTAAGTTTTCTTATCTCTCGCTTTTATTGAATAATTCATATATATTAATGGCTAGCTTAAATCTATTGAATATGTTTTCAATCATGCTTGGCTAAATTCTTAGTTCTAAGGGTGGGGTGATCCCGACGATGTGTATGTAATTAGAATTATTTCTTTGCCTGAATTGAAATAGTATTTGATTCATTCCTAGTTTGCTTTATGCCCATAGTAGCTTTTTCGAAATATTGGATCCTATTAGGGTTTGAGACTGAAAGGTGATAACGTTAATAGGTAGCCAGATAGGGTTTGAGACTGAGAGATAATAACTTCTATTGGATTCCTAGGAATTAAATCTGAGTGTTATTTTTGCGACAACAACTTAATTACTCTTGAGGATTAATAGGATATCATAGATGCTCTAGGGGGGGGGGGAGACTGACGCACGCAAGGAATGAGATTCACGAGGGAGTTTTATTTGCTTTAGCACTTCGAAGACGGTGTTTGTTGTTCTAGCCTTTGTCAACTTGAATTATTTCGCTATTGAGACTAAGTTTTCTTATATCTCGCTTTTATTGAATAATTCATATATATTAATGACTAGTTTAAATCTATTGAATATGTTTTCAATCATGTTTGGCTAAATTCCTAGTTCTAAGGGTGGGGTGATCCCGACGATGTGTATGTAATTAGAATTATTTATTTGCCTGAATTGAAATAGTATTTGATTCATAATTTCATTAAGTTATAATGGTGTATTGGTGTGACATTCAAACATAATAGACATGTGATTAAGATTTGAAATAATCAATTATATTTTATTACATTTATAAACTCTAACAAAATTTCATAATTAAATTATAATGTAATATTCAAACAAACTATTTTAATAAGATTACATTTGACAATATATATTACTTATTTGAATTAATTAAGAAATTGATGTGATTGAGACTGAATATTAGTTATGAATATTAAATATTAAACTAAATGTATTCTTTGAAGTACATACCATGAATGATATTAATTTATACTTACAAATCTCTTACAGATCCATTACTTAGTAAAACGATATTTAAAACGAATACATAAAATAAATAGTTACTTTACATAAGCCATTTCCTTTTACATTTATTGGGTACTATTAATCGCCATGAATAGCCCTTAAATGATTTTTTTAATTAGTTGTTCAATGTGACTTTTAGTTTTCCATTGATTTAAAGAGAATTAAATCAAATAAAAATGTCCATGGCTAATTATTAGGTTAGTGGTTAGATTTGGAGTAATAATAATTGTGGTGAAATTTCACAAGCATCGCAGTATATCATTTCAAATTCTTAATTCTTCTAATCGTCTCTTAAATACTAAATGTTAGTGGGAGAGTGCTTCTAATTTGAGAGTAAAGTTCTAGTGTATATTATGTATAGGGTGTAAAGTGAGTAATTTTCTAGACTATCGGATCTTACAATCGAATGGCTGTAATTGCTTCCCGGTTTTATACACTTTTTAGCCCAAAATTGGCACGGTGACATCATTTGTAATTTAGGCTGTTTTGGAATACCCCTGATCAAGTGACAAAACCCAAAATTTGAATCTCTCTCCCTCATTCCAGCTTCCTTCTCAGCCGCGAACCCTAATTCTTCTCTCCTCTCTCTTTCACGCCGCCATGTCAACCCTGATCGCTCAATCTCTCGGAAATTCCATCAATCTCACTCAAAACTGATCAAATTCAATCGTCTCTCGCTCGCTCGTGCTCTCCATCCATGAATCAGTAACAATATACTCTGATTTGAAGCTGAAATGGCGAAAGGAGCAACACCTGCGAACGCGAAGTCCGTTCAATCAAGAGGTAAAAAAACAAATTCGAGCACTTTAATCTCTATTTCAACTCGGTTTGAGTAATTATCTTTGCACTTTAATCACTCGTGGTTGTTCTGCACAATTATTGAGTTTTGACAGAGTATTGTTAATTTTTAGTTTGTTTAGTCCAAAAAACTGTGTTGCTTTAGTTTGATTCTGAGAGAGAAGCCAGGAGACGTTGTTGATGGAATTTACAACTTAATTCCTCCACTGTACAACTAATTTCCTGCACTTATAGCTTAATTCCAGCACTTCAGAACTATTTTGTTCACTCTACCACTAATTTCTTGCACTTATAACTTAGTTCTAGCACTTCAGAACTATTTGTGCTCTAGTCATAGAAATACATGTTATCTATTGGATAGTTTCTGCACTTTACAACTATATTCGTGCACTTTAGAGTTTAGTTCCAGCACTTCAGAACTATTTGTGCACTCTAGTCATAGAAATACATGGTCGCACTTTAGATGCTAATTTCTGCACATCACAACTAATTTCTAGAACTTTATAGCTTAATTCCCGCACCTCTGTCTTTTGTGGAAAATGAGTATGGTAGTCTTAATTTCTAGCACCTTTTGTGGAAATCTTCTTCGAGCGTGCTTGCACTTTGATAGATAATTTCTGCACTTTAGAACATTATTCCTGCACTTTACAGCATAATTCCTGCACTTTAGAACATATTTCATGCACTTTAATCACAGAAATACATGCTTGCACTTTAATAGATAATCTATGCACTTTATATCGTTATTTCTGCACTTTAAAACATATTTCATGCACTTTAATCACAGAAATACATGCTTGATTGCTTGCACTTTAATAGATAATTTTTTCACTTTATAACATTATTCTTGCACGTTTGCAGCATAATTCTTGCACTTTGGAACATATTTCATGCACTTCAATCACAGAAATACATGCTTGCACTTTAATAGATAATTTCTGCACTTTATAACATTATTACTGCACTTCAAAACATATTTCGTGCACTTTATTAGATAAAGTGCATAGTTAATCTGATAAACTGCATGATATTCTTGCACTTTCGCATTCTATTCATGTTTGTGTGGTGTATGTACATTTTTTTCATAGTCTATTAGCTCAAATGGAAGAGCGGTGTGTTGGTACACAGATGTGGGTTCGAATCCCTCATAGACTACAAAATGGGACATTGTTGTCAAATTTCAACTATTGTTATTTACATTGTAGTTATTGTAGCTACTGGCAAATAATTTGCTGTTAAAATAATTAGATTGTTGTCAAATTTAGTTAGATTGCTGTCAAATTTCAGTTTGCAGTCAAAAGTTTCTTGTCAAATTTTATTAAATTCAGCTATACTTAGATTGATGTCATATTTCAATTTGTTGTCAAAAGTTCCACTGATGCATATAGTTTGCTGTCAAAATTGTTTGCTGTCATATAAGAAGAACCAAGTTCAATTTGTTGTCAAGTTTATGAATAGAATTTGCTGTCAAAAGTTTACATTGCCACAAGAAGACTTGATCTGCTGTAAAAAATCAACTACAATTAGAAAATCAACAACCAAAATGACAACACTTCACTACAACAATTGAATCAAATACTCTTACAATAGACCTTAGGGTACATCATGGGATTAGCATAATAAAACAACACTTGTTGCTGTCGAATGAAACATTGTGGAGAATATCCTTAATAGGAGCCTATGTAAGATTCGAACTCACATCATGTGTAATAAAACACATTGCTCTTCCGTTTGAGCTAATAGGCTTTTTAAATCAATTATACAAAATGAAAACAATAAACAATAGTTGACATTGGTTGGAGATAACCAGGAGAAAATGCTTCACTAAACTTGCTACTTTGTGGCCTCTAGGCAATCACAAAATTGGTGCGTAATAATATATACACCAGCTTCATTCCTCTATGAAGTTAACATATAATTAAGAACAACACATCAGTTTTGCAATGTAGCAAGATCAAATTTGGTGCTTAATAAAAAAATAGCTCATTTTGTTACAGTAAATTGAGTAGCCAAAACTACAACTTTGATTATAAACTATACTTCAAATCTCAGTCCTACAGCCAATTTGAAGAGTTATCCAATTAAATCTCACATAAAACTTCATTCCTCTATGAAATCATTCTACACAATTGAAACCCAACAACAAAAACCGAGCAGTATGATCCAACCATCAAATGACATTTTATCGAACACTTGGTGTGCACAAGAGAATGAATCTTCAACAAATAAAATTGAGGAGTCATATCCATCCAATGATACATATATACAAATTCAACCTTTGGAATTTCTCACGCCTAGCAAATAATGATGTTCTATGAAACAATTAGCACAACAACAAATGCTCCTAACCTAAAAATAGGTAACAATGACGGAAATCGAAAGATCGAAGAAGATGAAAACGATAACAGTAGCTAAATTTAAAGCGGAGAAATGAAAACTTATAGTAGTAAACCGAAAATAGAGTTTAGAAGGTAGGAACGTACCAGTAGACATTGGAATTTGTTAGAAAAAAATCGAGATTGAAGAAGAACCAAGACAATCGAAGCTTATGAAGGAGCGCATCAATGGCGAACGCAGTGGAGATGCAAGAGCGGAGGAAGAAGTTCGATACAGGCTACAAGAGGTGAAGAAGATTGAATATAAGAGAAGTTGACTCTTTTACCCCTGTACATATAAAAACAGGATTAATAACAGTCATAGGATCTCATTGATCCCATTTTACATCCTAAGAACTATACTCATTTGATCTCCTCTCTCTAATTTGAAGGTTAGAAAAATACCAAATTTGTTTTAAATTGTTCATCATCCATCGACACTTGCCCTAAGAATGCTCTTTCACTTTGTTACATTCTTCTTATATGCTAATTGCAAATGCAATTCATGTTTGCTTACAAGTAGCCTTGAAATGAACCCTCTTGCCAGGAGAGTTTTATCACAACACCAAATATTGTAGAAATATGAAACTGGTGAGAACTAGGCTCCGTTCGTCAAAGCTTTTTTGACATTAACGGAGCTTGATTTTTTTTAATCTAGTTAATGAGTGTTCGGTAAAAAAAATGTCAATCTAGCTTAGGGTGCTTATAGTAGATTAATATAGCTTAATTTTTTCATTTTTTTTTAATATGACCCCCCTAAAATAACAAGCTGAATTTTACATTTATCTCATTTCAGCTTGTAATACGAAACACCAACTATAATTTTTAAATAATTAAGCTAATAAATTCAGCTCCAGCTCCAACTAGTCATTGAGCTTCAGCTCCAGCTTCAACTACTTATTCAGCTCCAGCTCCCATTTGAGCTGGATTTACCGAACAGAGCCTTAGATTGCTCTTTCTCATAAAATTGTGTACTTCTAATTTATTTATAACTTCTCATTAATTTTGTAACTAGGACTCAACTAAATACTATATTTCCTTAAGCATTATATCAAAATGACTTTTTAATAATAAAAATTGGAGATAACTTTATAACTGTGTAAGGAATAGTGAAAAAGTATTTTAATCATACCGATTTTACAAGGACTGCAAATTGCAATATAAATAAAAAATAACTTGAAATAATAAGATATTAGGCGCATTAGCAAATATACCAGATTTGGAAAGCCAACTTGCAAAAAACCAAGATTTTGAAAAGTATTGCAAGAATATCAGAATTTTGTACGGATTGTGATACTTTTGCTATTTTTAAGGGTCAAATTTATCTTTTCTTTTAAATAGAAAATCCATAAAAGTTGGCTAATATTTTCTCAAAAAATTATAAAAGAAATGGTTAATCTCTCCTTAATGACTTTGAAGCCGCCGGTCGGTGACAGACCCATTACATCAACCTAGCTATTTTCTGCTTCTTTGAAGTGTGACTAAATTCCTCCTCATTAAAATTGGCGGGCAAGTTTCCCTCCAAAAGAAAATTGGCCTCCTTCAACCTTTAATCCCTCCAGCATAGCTCCCCTGAAAAGTATCCATGAATATTCCTGGAGAGCTTCAAAGCAGCCTGACTGTAGGACTTATTCCACGTGAGATATTTCACACCTGCTATTTAACACCTGACGCATACAATTACAGCTTGAAAGGGTGAGTAAACTCTCCTGAAAAACAATCATTTTTCCCCGTCTATATACGTGAAGTTCAAAAACCTTCTTTATTTGTAGGTACGAAACTAGTGTATGTGAAGTTCATCAGTGGTGGAGAATGGAAACAACAAGGGAAAAGGTGGTTGTATGAGGGTGATAGAACAGTGAAAGCCATGTTTCTTTCCCCTGACATGGACTTGGCTACACTGCGCAACAAGTGGACTGAGAAGAATCCATTTGATGAAGAAAAGTTTTTTGTGCAATACGCTTATGAAAATAAACCAGAACTTCCACCCATCCTTATAAATGATGACGACGATCTTGATGCGTTCAAGTTCTTGAACAACTGTGGAGAAAATTCATCAGAGTGGAATATTGAGTTGTACACCAACCTTTTAAAGAAGGAAGAGATTCGAAGTGAAAGGGCTGAACATCGTACTCTTCCTTCTCCAACAGCTCCACCACCAACTCAGAGCGAAGATAATAGAGACTTTTTCAGGTCGTTTTTTCAAAAAGACAGAGCACTATACACTGATGTCAGGTCGATTGATGAAATTATTAAAGCTGACAACGAAGTAGAGTTAAGGAGATTAAAAAGGGATGAAGTGAGGGGGAAAGACAAGAGAAATTGTCCCATGATACTGGAAGACATTATATCATTGAGTAGCGATGATGAGGACATTGAAGCTGCTACATCAAGAAATAAAGGAAAGGAGAAAATGACTGATTATGCCAACAATGGAGATTATTTGGAGGATGAAATAGAAGATGGCTTTGACTACAGGGGCAATTATCAATCAGGTGATGATGATCGTGTTGATGGTGGGGATGGGTTAGGGTATGCTTCAGGTGATGATGTGAATACTGTTGGTCTAGATGATGTGTGGGAAGAAATAAATGGCATTGAGGGAACACAGAACGAGGAGCAAATAGAGGCGGATAAAGAAGAAGAGATTGATGTTGATGAAGACATGCTTAGAGAGATTGAAAAGAGGTACTATCCAGCGGAGATGGACATGTTAGTTGAAGATGAGGAAACAAGTGAAAAGAAGTCCTCATATCCAACAATGAAGGTTGGTCAGCTCTTCAATTCTAAGGAAGAGTTCAAAGCTACACTCTTCTCCCTGGCAATGGAAAATTTCTATGAGATGCGTGTGAAGAGGTCCGATAAGTCCAATTATGATGTTGAGTGTGTTGACGACAAATGCACCTTTGTTTGTCGTGGCTCATTGTATCGAAAAATGTCCTTGTTTATGGTGCGACAATATGTTGCGGATCATACCTGTGGCATGAGAGTAAACCACAATCATCACAAAGGAGCAACTTCTCGGCTGATTGCCGAGAAAGTACTTCACAAGTATGTTTTTCTTGCATTTGAACAATTTTTGTTATGTAAGGCCAATATGAATGCATCTATAGATTCACTTCGTGACATGTCAGGTTTTTAAACGGCCGTAAAGGCCTACGTGCTTCAGAAATTCAGGATTTCATGTTACAGCATGGGATATTGTATATATCACATATACCAAAACTTAAGTACGTAGGCAGTAAAGGCCTACGTACTACAAAGCCAATCGAGCGCGGCTCTTCGCCCAAGACATGGCACATGGTACAGCTGAGGATAGCTACAAGGAAATGTACTCTTACATGCACATGTTATAGAAATCTAATCCGGGAACATACACGAGAATAGTCAGAGATGATGAGCAACGCTTCAAGTACGTCTTCTGGACTTTAGGTCAATGGATAAGGGCAACGCCACATCTAAAAAAGGTCAGTCTTCAGTCTTCATGTTGTTTTGTCAGGAAATATAGTCATTTTGTCAGGTTAAACTACTATATGACTGCATATGTGACAAACAGAACAAGCATCATTTGTCAGGCCATATAATGTCGTGTCAAATCTTATAACTCTATTGTCAGGGAAACATCTGAGAAAATAGTTTTACGTGTGTAGGTAATATCAGTTGATGGCACTCACCTCACAGCCAAGTTCAAGGGGATACTTCTTTTGGCAATGGCACAAGATGTAAACGGCCAAATATATCCACTTGTTGTTGCCGTTGTTAATAGTGAGAACGATGATGCGTGGTCATTTTTCTTCAGTGAATTGAGGGTTGTTGTTCCTGATCATCCCGAGTTGTATTTCGTGTCTAATCGTCATCTTAGCATTGGGAAAGGTCTGAGAAATAGCTATCGTTTTGCCAAGCCTGGATATTGCATATATCACATATACCAAAACTTCAAGAGGAAGTTTGGTAGGCAAGACCTCTTCGGCATATTCAAAAAAGCTGCTCATGCTTACACAGTAGCTGAGTTCAATCATCAGTTTGCTCAAATAACAGCTGCATCTCCAAAGATTGGTCAATATCTAAACGAAGATGGAGTTGAAAACTGGGCGAGAGCGCATTTTCATGGGAACAGGTTTAACATCATGACAAGCAACAACGACGAGTGTCTTAATGGCTTATGGAAAACACAGCGTCAGTGGCCTATTCTTGCTCTGTTTGATGCGATTGTTGAGACCATTTCTAAATGGTTTTGTCAAAGAAGGGAAGCGGCCTCAAACTGGGACCAATACTTGTCACCCTCTGTGTACACGCTGGTAGAGGTGAACTACAGAAGGGCAGCAAATATGAGTGTTCGAAGACTAAGCCAGTTTGAAGCGGAGGTCATGGTAGGAACTTGTAGATACTCGGTGATCCTTAATGCTCGTACATGTGATTGTAACATGTTCCAGATTGATAAAGTTCCTTGTGCTCATGCCATAGCGGTTGCAAGTGATAGGGGAGTGCGACTCACTGATCTCGTCCATCCCATGTTCAAGAACGAGTGCGTGAGAGAAGTGTACAAGGAAACTGTGCATCTTGTTCCTCCCATATGCCGATGGTCAGTTCCTGAAGCCGTGTCATCCATAAGATGCTATCCACCAAATGTAAAACGTCCTCCTGGAAGGCCACGAATTAACCGATATAGGGCGACGTGGGAGAGGAATTGTACTAGGAAGAGGCGGTGTTCGTATTGCGGCAACCAAGGCCACAACAAGCAGTACTGTAGGAGGAGAAGGACTGCCGAAGGATTATAGGAAGAGAATGGGTTAGTATTTTTTTGTTTAGAATTGTCATCATGTTGGTGTTTTTTGGGCGTTTTGAGTATGTTGTTGTTGGGTGTTTCAGTGAAAAGATGTATGGTTTACGTGTCTATAGTCGTAAACCACACCTCTTTTTTATGGGGGCTCCCCTTTTGGATGGGATACAAACTAGACAAATTAAATCTTTTAGTTGGGATACAAACTGTCATCTTTGCTTAAGAGTTGATTACTTCTCAGCATCACTCACTGTTAGACTCTACAATACCCTGTAAAACAACGTATATATCCTCTAAAACTTCAAAGTGTTCTGACAAACGTAATCTAAGTGCCTAATACATGAACACAATCATGTGTGATTGTAACATGTTCGGTTAACTCACGATGTGACCCTTATAAACACAATCATTTGCGAAGTCTATAATTCTTCATAAGAACCCTAGGTCTGAATCAGGTGCGAACTTGTACTGACAAACGTATATGTCCTGACTTGCTCATATGCTCGAGGGAAACCTAATACATAAAGACTGCATGTAAAGCTTCTATACATCCTGTAAAACTTAAAGGTGTTCTGACAAACGTAATCTAAGTGCCTAATACATGAACATAATCATGTGTGAAACCTAATACATAAACACGGCCTGTAAAGCTTCTATACGTCTTGTAAAACGGCAAGGTGTTCTGACAAACGTAATCTAAGTGCCTAATACATGAACACAATCATGTGTGAAACCTAATACAAAAACACGGCCTGTAAAGCTTCTATACGTCATGTAAAACGACAAGGTGTTCTGACAAACGTAATCTAAGTGCATAATACATGAACATAATCGTGTGTGAAACCTAATACATAAACACGGCCTATAAAGCTTCTATAAGTCCTGTAAAACGGTAAGGTGTTCTGACAAACGTAATCTAAGTGCCTAATACATTTACACAATCATGTATGAAACCTAATACAAAAACATGGCTTGTAAAGCTTCTATACGTCCTGTAAAACGGTAAGGTGTTCTGACAAACGTAATCTAAGTGCCTAATACATGAACACAATCATGTGTGAAACCTAATACAAAAACACGGATGTAAAGCTTCTATACGTCCGGTAAAACGGCAAGGTGTTCTGACAAACGTAATCTAAGTGCCTAATACATGAACACAATCATGTGTGAAACCTAATACATGAACACGGCCTGTAAAGCTTCTATACGTTCTGTAAAACGACAAGGTGTTCTGACAAACGTATTCTAAGTGCCTAATACATGAACACAATCATGTGTGATTGTAACATGTTCGGTTAACTCACGATGTGACCCTTATAAACACAATCATCTGTGAAGTCTATAATTCTTCATAAGAACCCTAGGTCTGAATCAGGTGCGAACTTGTACTGACAAACATATATGTCCTGACTTGCTCATTTGCTCGAGGGAAACCTAATACATAAAGACGGCCTGTAAAGCTTCTATACATCCTGTAAAACTTAAAGGTGTTCTGACAAACGTAATCTAAGTGCCTAATACATGAACACAATCATGTGTGAAACCTAATACATAAACACGGCCTGTAAAGCTTCTATACGTCCTGTAAAACGGCAAGGCGTTCTGACAAACGTAATCTAAGTGCCTAATACATGAACACAATCATGTGTGAAACCTAATACAAAAACACGGCCTGTAAAGATTCTATACGTCCTGTAAAACGGCAAGGTGTTCTGACAAACGTAATCTAAGTGCCTAATACATGAACACAATCATGTGCGAAACCTAATACATAAACACGGCCTGTAAAGCTTCAATACGTCATGTAAAACGGCAAGGTGTTCTGACAAACGTAATCTAAGTGCCTAATACATGAACACAATCATGTGTGAAACCTAATACAAAAACACGACTGTAAAGCCTCTATACGTCCTGTAAAACGGCAAGGTGTTCTGACAAACGTAATCTAAGTGCCTAATACATGAACACAATCATCAGTGAAACCTAATACATAAACACGGCCTGTAAAGCTTCTATACGTCCTGTAAAACGGCAAGGTGTTCTGACAAACTTAATCTAAGTGCCTAATACATGAACACAATCATGTGTGAAACCTAATACATAAACACGGCCTGTAAAGCTTCTATACGTCCTGTAAAACGGCAAGGTGTTCTGACAAACGTATTCTAAGTGCCTAATACATGAACACAATCATGTGTGATTGTAACATGTTCGGTTAACTCACGATGTGAACCTTATAAACACAATCATCTGCGAAGTCTATAATTCTTCATAAGAACCCTAGGTCTGAATCAGGTGCGAACTTTTACTGACAAACGTATAAGTCATGACTTGCTCATTTGCTCGAGGGAAACCTAATACATAAACACGGCCTGTAAAGCTTCTATACGTCCTGTAAAACTTCAAAGTGTTCTGACAAACGTAATCTAAGTACATAATACATAAACACAATCATTATACAGAGATTACGTTGTTCAACTTAAAGTGCCCTTGGCATGGCATTCCCACACACAAAAGGAAAAAAAAAATACTAGCATCGCAAAGTTCATACAAAAGGAGGGAAGATTAAAAACACTTATCCACACATACTCAGAAACTACCCTGTTATGAAAACATTATCTCATCAAGATAGATAGTTCGACTTCAGATTTTCCCTTAAGAACTGAGCATGATCCAACACCCTTTGTATGTTGAGTTCAGTGAAGGTGGTGTCCCATTCAATCTGCCAAAAAAAATAAAGCATCTTAGGCACGTCCCTTGCACATAGGAAGAAAATATACAAGAAAAGCCTTACGAGTCTGAGCCTGAGCTTTATCCGGGCCTTTTCTTCTTCGGTCTGAGCACCCTCCGGACTCACCGCAGCAAGCTCCTGCCTCAGGCGGCGCAAATCCTTATTTAAAGATACAAACTCCAAATCTCTGGTGACAATGTCGCGAGCGATTTGGTGAAAGTCCTCCTCGGTCATCTTCCGGCCTCCAATATGATTCTCTACATCCCGGGCAGCTTGCAGAAGTTCATATACTTCAGAGTACACGGCAGTGACAAATTCATGTTGTCCGGCCATGGCTTTACTTAATAGAGAGGATTGGGGAAAGTGGAAGTATTTTAGTAGCCAAGAGAGCGTGGGAGTATTTGAAGAACCTTGGTAGACACCGTGGGAGTTTTTGAATATCCTTGGTAGAGAACTTTGGTACAGGACCGGTGAGTATTTGAAGAGACTTGGTAGAAAAGATTTAGGAAAGTAAGGGTGTTTTAGGGAAAACTAAGAGGGGTCAAATCGGAAAAAAATTGGAAACGAACTCACTTATTTCAATGTTACCTGACAAACCTGAACTGATACTGTAAATAGCTTTAAAATGCCTGAGAAACCCGAAAAAGTAAACCAGTGGTACTCTAGCCTGGATGTTGAGTCTAACTATAAGCCTTGAAAAACTACATATCTGAGAAACAGAACAAATATTGAGTCCACATATGGTTGTTTGTCAGGCTTATAACTACATTGTCATGCCAAATATTGAGTCTGTAGAGAAGCAAGTGAGAGCCTCAGAGTATTTTAAGAACCTTGCTACAGAGCCTGGAAAAAGCATGAAGGCCTCGTGTGGTACGATTCTAGTGGAATAAGGAATTAGAATGAGGAATGGATGATTCCGAAATCATGTTTGGTTAGGTGAAAAATTAAAACTTCTTTCACTCCTTGGAATGGCCCATTCCAAGCTCAAGGAATATTTTCATTCCATCTCAAAACCCAAGGTTTCATCCATTCCAGCAAAATTGATCTACTTTTTTTTTTCATAACCGCTCCTCTTAATCGAACATTGCTTTCATTGAATTCACTAAATAATAATAATTATTAAATAATTAAATAGTATTAATCATTTTTATTGAATAATACTATTTATTTTCCACAAGTAATATTAATTATTCTTTTTGATAATCAAATATATAATGGAGTAAATGACGGGTAGTTGAGGGAATACAGGGCAAGAACGCTATTTATACACAAGGATGAGTGGATAATGGAGTTAATGACGGGTAGTTGAGGGAATACAGGATATTTAATTGAAAATTAAGAGGGGTCAAATCGGATATGCATTGGAAAGGATGACTTTGAATAAGATTTATTCATCATGACCTGACAAAGTACATTACATACTGTAAGGGAGTAACGTCACCTGACAAAGCTTATTGCCAAAGCTTTGGTTTGATTCGAAAACTAGTTAACCCCATCTTTTAAAACGTTAGTAAACCGTTATTTTTTCGGTTTCAAAACCATTTAAAAACGTTGTATTTTCCTACGGTTATTTACCATTGTGATGTTTCTTCCAGTTCCGCCATAAGTCATTAGAAGGGATGACTTTGAAAAAGATTTCTACAATATGACCTGACAAAGCTAAATATGTACTGTGAGTTCCTAGTATGGCCTGACGTAAGTAACAATTAGAAAAAAGCTTTGGTTTATTGAAGAACTAACCCCGCCATTTTACACGGTTGTAAACCGTTTTTAACCGTTTTTAACTGTTTTTGTACCATTTTTTCCCGGTTTCATAACCATTTAAATGTAGCACAAATTTAGCTTAATGTGTACTTCCCCCCCTCGTTTTAAAGGCTATTTTTCGATTTAAAAACCCTTTAAATGTAGGAAATATTAGGTTTCAATGTGGGAAGGATGAATTTGAGAAGGATATATCAAAACAACCTGACAAATGTGAATATGTACCGTAAATCCGTAAACTAGCCTGACTTAAGTCACAATTTTTCAAAGCTTTGGTTTTATTCGAAAAATAACCCCACCATTTTAAATTAAATTCACCTGACAAACCGAGGTGCTTGCTTGTAAAACCAATATCTTTTCTGACATAAACACCATCACAAGCATGTAAACATACTGAAAACATTATCTTTCAAATTCAAATACAATTACAAGAAAATGATTCCTAGCCGAATGATTCCCAACAACACAATACAATTACCACATTATATCAAAAGTCTTTAAAGACCATCCCAACAACATCTAAAAATACTATGAGTCATTTGACTTCTATGTCCATCTATGAATTTGTCCGACGCAAGATCCAAGTTTGACATGTCGAGAATCAATAACTCAATGTACTTCAAGGTGTAGACCCCACAATCTCCTCTGCAAGATGTACAAAACACGTTAGAATGTATATCAATTGCAGTTTGATAAGGATTTATCATTGCATAAATACATGTATACTTACCCGCGCTTGTTCTGCTTAAGGTTATCACGACGGGACACCGACATTGGATTGTCCAATAACGGTTTACATCTCTTTGCCAGTGGCTCGTACATCTTGACATATCTTGGAACAGTCTCGACGATGGGGCGGATCATATCGAAAATTTCCTTGTCTGAGTACATATCCATATTGCAGTCATAAACCGTCACACACAAGTCGCATAGATCAATTTCTAAGGCAAACCAGTGGTACTCTGGGATGTTGAAGGACGCATATATGCGTTCCGCATCATCCCATCTCTTGCCATAATCTTGCGGGCATGAACCCATCATGTACATCAACAGTTCATCCTTACCAGTAAGTGGAGAATTATTCTGGAAGCGATCGAATTCACCTTTGACATAGTTTTGCCAAAATGGGTCAAGCACAACCACCTTCGAAAACCGCTGCGGATCCTCTGAAATCCTTTGACGATAAAGCAACATCATTTGCTCCAGATGCTGTAATGGTGCAACAATGTTAATGTATCCACTGGAAACTATTTTACACATGCATACTATTTTGAAAGAATGCATTGGAATATTACCTCACCGCGCAACCAGATCTTTGGGGCAAACAATCTCTCAAAGAACTCCTTGTCCAATGATTGCCCAGCTGGTCCAATTCGGGGTTCAATACTGCATGATGGTACATATTCATTTGAATATTAAATAAGGCAATATATTAGTACATATACAGGCTATATATAAGTTAGTCAGTCCACAAAGAATCAATTTCCGGTTAGAATTCTAACAGTCATATTAAACAAGGCAATATATTAGTACATATACAGGCTATATATAAGTTAGTCAGTCCACAAAGAATCAATTTCCGGTCAGAATTCTAAAAGTCAGGCCAGATAAGATTTTGACATTCAATTCATCAATTCCTTATTAAGTTGAGTAGATTGGTTAAGTCACTAACCTCTCACTCTGCATCCACTTTACCAGCTCTGTCATCCCTTCCATCTTGCTATTTTTGGTAATCTTTTTTGTCAATTTCTGCTCATCCATATTGCGGTAGGGTGATTTTGCCTTGGAAGCAAGCTCGCGAGTGCGACTTGGATATGTCTTGTTCGGAACTTGGCTACCCTTCCTTGGTTTGCCCTTCCTCGGCACTTTGGACTCCTTGGTCTCCCCTTCATCACCCCCCACGTCATCAAAATCAGCCTGTGATACCTTCTCACCTTGTATTTCAGTCCTCGCCTCAACACCTAGCTCATCAACCTTGGTCCCTCCCTCCACAACATCTCCCGTTGATTCCTCCATAACTCATTCATCAACCGTGTTTAGTCCCTCCACATCTCCCTTCGGTTCCTCCACAACTTGGTCATCAACCTTGGTCCTTCCCTCCACATCAGCTCCCTTTGCTACCTCCTCAACATCCACACCTCCGTCATCAACCTTGCTTCCTCCCTTCACAACAGCTTCCTTTAGTTCCTCCACAACTCCGTCATGCACACCCTCATCAGACACTGCTTTTGTTGCCACCTCAACTTGTGTTGCCACCACAGTCCCATCATTAACCAACTCATCATTAACCAACTCCTTCATGAGTCCCTCCACATCTTGCGGTGTTGCCTCATTAACCAACTTCTCATCTGCATGTAGTATTGTACATGTTTGGACAAGAACTGACAGTGGATCTGTTGCATCCCCTTGATCTTTTTGCTCATCTACAATTGCGACATCTTCACCTGCCTCTTTCTGACAACCTACATTAAATGCATCATACACAACTATTTCACCAGTATTTTGCTCTTCATCCATTGTCTCCTGAAACGATGATATAAGGTCTGAAATAAGCAAATATTTTTGGAATTGTGCTCAAATTGACTGAAATGTGCATATATGGACTGAATACATATATGAACTGAACTGTTTACTGAAATGATGATATATGGTCTGAAATGTGCACAAATGGACTGAAATATGTACATCTGCACTGAACTGTACATATAATAACTGAAAATTTTGGGCATACATACCTCATCAGTCTCGGCCTCTTCGGCCTCTCCCTCTTTGGACTCATTCCCATTGGCCTCATCGTCTTCGTCATCTTCAGACTCTATCTTTTCCTCTTCATCATTTGCTTCAGACTCCGTCATTGCCTCGTTACCCAAAACCTCCCTCATGCTCTGCTGGTGTTGGGTGATGTTGGGTTCATTATCACTGTTAACCTCCCTAGAGAGCTCCTGGTGTGTACTCATGTCTTGATTACTAGATGAAGATGCCCCTGTTCTAGGAGCTTTGCCACTTATGAACTCCTTTAACTCAAGGACTTCCTTCTTTAACAGATCATGCTTTTCAATAAGAGTATGCATTGTTTCATGCAATTCATTCAAACAACACATAAATTGCCTTGGGTCCAAACCCTCAATGTATCCAGCTTGCCCACCCTTACCAACTCTCTTGTCCTTTTTACCCGCCCTTTTTCTTTTGGGCTTCAAGTGCTTAACAATCTCATCCAAGGATTTGTGTCCTTCCTCCTCCGGGAAATAACAGCTTTCTCCCAAGTCCTCTCCGTCCTCCTCCACAAGGATCTGTTTAGCAGGGAAATTCCCCTCCAGGGCAGCAGAAATTGCATCCAAGCTTGGCCTACTCGATTTAAGCCACCTCACACCTCGGGGCTGCACAACTTTATTCAACTTTTGGGCAAATGTTCTGCCAATATGGGGCACTGTCTCATACAACCATATCTGAAACAAACATAATTGGAATTAATCCACAATTATGAACAGAGGCATTAACCTTTCTCAATTTTACATACTCAACTACTAACACATTACCTGAAACACCATCGGGAAACCCCGTATGGTGTATCCTGCTCTGGCATTGTCTGAAACTGCAAGTGCAGCCTGAACTGACTCCATTCTTGTGTCCAAAGCAGAAGCCAAACTTTGATGGAGGTCAATATATGCACTCCTACCCCATGGGAAATTATTAAAACGATCTAAGTCTTGGATCAATTTCACATGTAAGGGTCTGACCTTCCTCTTCTTATCACCCCCAAGTACAACACCCTCAAGAATTAACAACAAGGCCATCTTTGGCTTATATATATTGTCCTCCCGATAGGATAAGAACTTGGTTAAAAGGTTAGCAATGGTAATACTCCTTACACCAAAGAAATCAAAGACTACATTCTTATCCTCCATAGTGTCCTTCTCATCTGGCATCCCACAATTCAGTCATGTTATTAGCCTAAACTCCTCTATTGAAAACCTACATGGTTGTCCACCAAGATCATACCATGTCTCTAACTGCTTTTTTGTGTCCAGTTTCCTAAACAACACATGGTGAATCAGTTGTACAGACAGTTTCATGTTTTTCATTATTTTGATTTATGGGCCAAAGGGCCCCTGCAGAACTGTCTGCCAGTCTATTCGAGTTAGGGTGTTCTTGATACAATTCAGATACTGAAGCCTTGAGTTCTGATTTATCCGACCAAAAAACAACTCTTCAGAATGCCACTTGTAACTTATCTGTAATGAATGACATTCACATATACATGACAGGTAAGAATGACTTTCATATTCACATAAAAGAGAGGCACCATCTTACTTTGTCAGGTTAAGATATATATTTTCAGGATACAAAATAAAGTGTCAGACTACATTTTGGTTTGCCAGGACAAATGGAAGTTGTTGAGGAAAAGTCTTTTACCCTAGAGTATAACTTACAATTTTGTATCAACATGGCTACTATGACATTCTAACCACACAACATATACATGACATTCATATGGATGTAACAGTTTAGGCTTCTTCTAACCACACAATAAACCCTAAAACTTACTTTGTCAGGTAAGATAATTCGTTTTGTCAGAAGATAATTTCGTTTGTCAGGCCATATGGATGTAATAGTTTAGGCTACTATAAAATTTCCACATCTCTCTGTGCTCTGTTTATCACAGAGCAAATCATGCTCTGTTTTTCACATAAGCCTAATTTTAGCATGCCTCACATTCAGACAAAATTTCTTTTTTCCAGATAATAAAGAGTTAGAGAAGATCACTAACCCCGCCAACCGACTTTGATGGCTCCTTCCTCGACCTCTTGGCTTTTGGTTCTTCAACCATTCTCGGTTTCTTCTTCTGCATCGAAACGACTGGACTTGGTGATTCTTCTTCCTTCGACGAACTGTAGGCTCTCTTCTTTCGGCCACTCGCCATAGTAGCCGCCTTCGCATTCGCGCTCCTCAACCCTATTTCTCTTTGAATCTATAGAACCATTCGCCTTCTGCTTCTTCACTCTGGGTTTCGCAGACTCCAAACCTCTAGTCTTCACCATTGTGGATCTAAGGCTTCAGAAAGGGTGCTTCAGAAAGGGCTTAACAAAGGGCTTCTCGCCTTTGGAGATTTAGGATTTGCTGAGGGCTTCAGAAAGGGCTTAACAAAGGGATGAAACAAAAAAAGGTTCTTCAGCGGAGAAAATAAATTGGGGAGGATGAAGTTGGCTACCGGTTGAACAGGTCTATACTTAGGCTTACACAATAAACTGTTTGACAATTAACTGCATCTTAAACTTCTCTTAACCACTTTTATGTTTTTTGAAAAAGCTTTATTCCGATTTTATTTTACCTTTTCTGTTTTCTAAAGTTTTGCAGCTTTATGGCATTTTTGCAATACTTTTCAAAAGATGATATTCTTGCAAATGGGCTACTGAAATCTGGTACTTTTTGCTATTCGGTCAAGATATTATCCGTGCTACACACGGGTATGTCCACTAGTATGTGTATAAGTCAGAACCTAATGTCTCCAATAATAGCGAGGAATTAGCTGATTGATTGGTTGTTTGTCCTTGTCTAGGTTAGTCTAATCTGTTACTTTGTTTGATTGATTAAAGAGAAGTTACACAAGGCACTTGTTGATGAAGGGTTGCCTGAACGAATCAAATACACCATCCCATAAGAGGACAGGATCAAGATCCGACTTAGACGGGAATGCATATTACAATCCCTATGCTAATACGCATGATCATATTTAGTGCATGCATTTTGATCAATTAGAGAATGAAATGTGTGTAGGTAAAATTAATACTATTATTTAATTTCTCTTTTATTAATCCTAACAGAGGAGAATTCCAATCAATGCAGAATTTGCCTCCCTATATGTGATTTGAAAGTCGGAGGTAAAATGCGGGATAAAGTTCACCTTTGAATTTTTGTCTAATTTGCGGGGCATCGGAAAGGAGATTGGAGGAGACTACACTTACCGGAGTTGCGGGTTCTCGTCGTCGTTGTCAACAATTATTTGTTGTGTAGATTTTTGATATCACAATTGGTGCCATCCGTGGGAATTGAAGACGAAAACAAGAGTTTTGACACCAGAGAACAATGCACCATATATTCAAAACAAAAAGAGGGGCTTTGCCTAGCAAATTAAGGAGTTCAGTCTTCATAGCACATTTTAGGGCTCGTTTGGTATCATAATAAGATTTTGGGTTGGAATGAGGAATTAAGTTGGGTATGAGGAACATAATTGAGTAACTCTTACGGGTTTGTGTTTGATATAATTTTGGAGAGATGGAAGGAACAAAAGAATTAAGTTTGACTCATACTTTTTGTGGGGGAAAGGGATGTAGTGTTATGGTTGATATGAGTCATACATTGAAATTAATTTCATACCCATACCTATCTCTACCAAACACCAAAACTAGTTTGACACATTCTCAACCCCATTAGCTATACTTATGGTATAGAAACAAATGGCCCTACATGCTTCTAGTTGTTCAAGTGCGTCTATTGGTAGGAGAGGAAGTTTACAACCAGATAGACTTATGAAAGTATATGTAATGTTCAAGGTTTTTCTCTCAGAGTCCACTGGATTTTATCATGATCCAATGCTTAAGATCAAATTAAAACACGGGTTAACACTTGATGAGCAAAGTGAATCAATACCATAAGTGGCCCTTGCTCGAAAATTTATTCTGCACGAAGTGGGAATGTCAGAACCATCGTCGCCGGCCTCCGTCGGTTGACACCATGGGTTAGTACCATTGTCGGGCCCCACAGACCATCCCTCAGAGTCATTTTGACTTCCACATTCACCTCGGCTTTGCGCCGCTATAGCTGGATTAAAGTTGATTCGATTTGCCTCTGACATTAGAGATTAGAGTGGTCAAGCACGGTGTTGTCAACGCTCCGACCGCTGGTCAACACCTCCTTTGGTCACCCTTTGCCATCGCCGGGCTCAGTCGTTGTCGCCCCGTACCATGGCCACCCCTAGTTCAAACGACAACCTTTGTCAAAAAATGGAGGACCGCTGAGCGCAATCGCCACCACAGTCTAACGCCGCCTCGCTGCAGTGATCCGACGCCTCTTGTAACCACCTAGATATGCGCCGTCGCCAATCCCTAATTATCCTGACGCAAGGGGTTGCAGTTCATTTGTGGGGAAGGTGATGTTGTAGGGTTGAAGATGTTGTGGGTCCATGTTCTAATTGGTTCACTTGAGACGTGAATGGGCCGTTTAATAAGAAATTGAAGTCATTTAGTAGCAAATTGGTGAGGGCCCACTAAATTATCTTGTGATAATTAATTATATGTTTTTTATACAATTTCCTCTATTTTACACTAAAACTAGTTGAAGACCCGTGCCCTGCACGGGAGCGTTATTCAAAATACGTGATTGTCATATATATTGAAATATAATTACATTTACTAATCGTGTTTATACATAATCAAATCAATTTTCCATTAGCAATGAAATTTAAAAAAAGTCTATAGCATCAACTATTTACAAGAACTTCCTATATGAAACTTAATTAGTTATAAAAATATCAATCTCTATATGAAATTTAGGTAATTCATGACAAATTTTAGCAAAAGCAACACAAAAATTATACATCTCAGCTAAAAAGGCATGAAAAGTCAAATATAAAACCAAACACAAGAAGCTCCATTTGCATCATGAAGTGAACCGACGGGGACAACATGCTACACCACATTAAATTGTTTGCAAAAATTTAAGAAAAGCTCCATTTTTGTTCAAGTTCCAGGATTCACAAGTTCATGGTACTAATAGCCTAAGTTGTCAACATTCCATAATTCAGGACAAAATATAGCAAAATCAAATATGAAAACTACACATCTAAGCTAATAAGGCATGAAGTCCTTACAAGCAGCGCTTCATCAACATGCATCCTTGTAAGAAGAAAATATATTATGAATAATTAAAAGTTGTGCATCATTTAACAATATCATTAGAAAAGCTTTTTAAAAAAAGATCAAAAGGCATGTTAAAACGATTAAAGATGTGAAAATACTATGTGAAGTAGCTTTTGATGTGTATTGTTAGTTTTAATGAAAACAGTACTAAATGGGTGACAAAGTAGAAGAAGTAACGTACCTCATCATATCAAGTTTTGAAAAAATCTCTTTATATACAACATTCAAAGTTGTATTTTGCGGTTGACCTTTTTTGTCATATATTAGAACCTTCAAACCTTCCTTACTTGTAACTCTAGATAAAGCAACATATAACTGTCCATGAGAAAAAACGGGCCTTGGTAGAAATAGACCAACTTGAGAAAGTGATTGACCTTGACTTTTGTTGATGGTCATTGTAAACAATCAAAGGGAATTGTCTTCTCTGGAACTTGAACAGATATTGAGTGTCCGATGGTCTAAATAGCATGCGAGGAATGTAAACTCGATGTCCTATGTTACTTCCTGAAATGATATCAGCTTGCATTACATGAGTTCCAAGGCCTGTAATTATCAATCTTGATGGATGCCAACCTCCATCAACACCTTGGCCGACCGCCGCTTACCAAGGCCATCACTTGGCCGGCCCCCGCTCACCTCGACGCCATGACAACAAGGACGTCGACACCATGACATGCCATGGCACGTGGACATCGGCGCAACCAATGCCATACCTATCCGAGCCTTATCTCTTATCCTAGTTATTTTAGTCATTTACCTTTATGTTTTAGTCTTGCCTTAGTGGGTGTGAATGACCATTTGCATATGGGCTTCAACCCAAGGCCCATTAGTGGCACAAGCTTTGTTGGCTGAAATGACATGGTATTTAAGCTTCTCTTGTAGATCATTTGTAACTAGTTGAAGATTTAAGAATTGAATTTCTATCCTTAGGTTGAGGAATACCTCGCTAAGGCCTCCAATTTATCTATCAACTCAAGCTTACTCAATCTCCTCTCTATTTCTCTCAATCTCACACGTCTCTCACTCAAATTGCTCTCTTCATCTTGTTCTAAGAAGAAGCCAGCCAAGGAACCTCCTCTAGAGGTTCCCTTGGCCACCTTGCTCCACCTCGGCTAGCCCCAAGCACCCCTCGGCTGACCACTGCCCTCTCTCGGTATTCCAAGGAGTTTCTCTTGCTTCCGCCTTTAAGCCATCATCAAGGAACCCTCGAGAACCAGTCGGTGCCCCAAGGAGAAGTTCAAGCCTACTTGTGCCACGATCCAGAGCTCAAGCAAGTGAAGCGAGGCCTTCAACCTCCTTGTCACACCAATTGGTATCAGATCTCAAAGACCAAGTTAAGTGTTTTTTCTTCTCTAATTGTTTCTCTTGTTATACTTGTTAGAGTTTATTCTTCATCCCCTCCAAAAACTGCCGCAAAAACCCAAAATAATCCCCTTCGCCGCCTTGTCGCCGCCGCCGCCACTTGTCACCTTGCCGCCGCCTCCCACCACCCTACAACCACCATTGATGTGTCCTTGCCTCCGATGACAAGCCAAATTGTCAAAGGTGACGCCTTTGGATCTAGTCTTGGTTGGGAAGTCACTCGATGTTGTGATTCTGCTGTGGAACACGATGATGGGGATGATCGCGAGCGGAAGATCGCGATGAATGGGTTTGTTGACGTCGGCGACTGGGAAGACGGTGGTGACAACAAGGAACTCGGTGGTGATGGAAGCGATTTGATGGAAGAATTGTTAACGGTGGCGGAAGCGATTTGGTGAAGGATATAAGGCTTGAAAAGACAAGTCTTTGGGGTGTCGTAGCGTCGACTGCGAATGAAGGAGATGTGAAGATAGACTTTTCTTGAGAAGATCAAGCGATTGTCGTAGCGTCGGCGGCGGAGGGAATGGGGATGAGAGGGATATGGGTGACGTCCGATCAAGGGAAGGAGGAATTAACACTCTACTTGAAACCTTGAACTTTAACTTGAACATGAGAAATAGCATTAACAAAGTCGGGTATAAATAGGGGAGGTGAGACGTCGGATGGGCCGAGTCGAACCACGTGGGCTAGCCCATGCAAGCATGCAAAATGCACAAACCCTAAAAGATAGAATGACTATAAGGAAACTATCTAAAACGCTATGAAAGGAAACTATGTAAAGCTATCAAAGGAAACTATCTAAAACACGCTGGAAATACCAAATATAGATAGTGTCTTAAAAGAACGCATGAAACTCCTAACGCGGTGAAGATGACGACGAAGTGTCGCTGTCTTCAAAAGAATGCGTTGATCCGATGGTGGCGAGGACGACGAGTCTTGGATTGGTTTCTGGGCTTCCTTGGCCAGTGATGACGCGTGCAACTAGTGATGCGACGGCGGAGGCGATGGCTTTGGACCTAGACCTTGTGACTGGCCCTGTGAGCGTAGGCTCATGGCTTCTTCCTCGTCTTGGGCCGTCATGGGAGGCAGGGTCACATCACCCTCCCCCACTTGGCTGTGAAGCGTCCCCGCTTCACCATCATCAAACTCTCGCTCAACATACGGTGTTAAGTCCGCGACGTTGAAGGACGCGTGCACTCCAAAATCTGGTGGGAGCTCGAGTTGATAGGCATTGTCCTCTATGGCCTTTATCACGCGAAAAGGGCCATCTCCACGTGGTGCCAATTTGTGTTTACGCCGCGAGGGAAACCTCTCTTTTCGCAGATGCACCCAGACAAGGTCTCCGAGGGGAAAAGATGACGCGGCGGCGGCCTGAATTGTGCTGTGAGGCATACTGCGCGGCCCTCCTCTCCAGCTGCTCCTTGGTTCGTCGATGAAGCTCCTACACCTGCTCGGCACGGTTGGAGGCGGAGACATGCACTGGGTCACGTAGTGGACGCGGCGACAGATCCAGTGGTGTCAAGGGGTTCATTCCATACACCACTTCGAACGGGGTCAGCTTTGTCGCCGTGTGCCTGCATTTATTGTAACAAAACTCGACAAGTGATAGTAAGTCCTCCCAACGCCTAGGGTTGGCTTTGAGCATCGCGCGAAGGAGGGCTCCTAGGGTTCTATTCGTGACCTTCGTTTGGCCATCGGTCTGGGGGTGGTAGCTAGTGGAAAATAGGAGTTTGGTTCCTAGCTTACCCCAAAGAGTTTTCCAAAAATGACAAACGAACTTAGAATCCCTATCACTCACTATGGTACACGAGACTCCATGAAGACGCACCACATGCTCAAAGAATAGATCGGCAATCTCACTAGCACTATGGGTTGTCTTACAAGCAATAAAATGTGCCATCTTTGAAAATCTATCTACAACCACAAAAATGGAGTCTTTACCTCGTCTAGAGAGGGGCAAACCCATGATGAAATCCATAGATAAATCTTCCCAGGGGGCACTCAGAATGGGCAAAGGAGTGTAGAGGCCGTGAGGACTAGACTTAGCTTTGGCTCTCTGGCAAGTCACACAACTTCTACAAAACCTAGTCACTTGGTGGGTCATCTTAGGCCAAAAGAAATGTTCTCTAAGCGTGTCTAAGGTTTTCCTAATCCCAAAATGTCCACGACTCGCGTGTGCTTCCTCAATCAATAGGAGCCTAATGGAGGATCTAGGAATGCAAAGACGACTAGCCTTGTATAAATAACCCTCAGAAAGGAAATATGACTCAAACTCGTGAAATCTTAGGCATTGTCGACTATAGGTGCAAAGAAAGGATCACTAGCATATAATTCCTTAAGCAAAGCAAAACCCAAAACTTTAGTTTGCACATGAGTTAAGAGAACAGACATTCTAGACAACGCGTCGGCGACGATGTTCTCCTTTCCCTTCTTGTGGACCACGACATAAGGAAATGTCTCCAGAAATTCCACCCAACGTGCATGGCGGCGATTGAGGTGGGCTTGGCTCTTCAAGTAGCTCAATGCGGCGTGGTCACTGTGGATGACAAATTCACGCGGCCAAAGGTAGTGTTGCCATGTCTTCAGCACGCGGATCAATGCATAAAGCTCTTTGTCGTAGGTGGGGTAATTGAGGGTGGCCCCTGTGAGCTTCTCACTGAAATATGCTATGGGCCTCTTCTCTTGGTGTAGTACACCACCAATGCCTATGTCTGAGGCATCGCACTCCACCTCGAAGGTCTTCGCGAAGTCGGGGAGTTGGAGCAATAGCGCATTGCACAAGGCCCTCTTCAAGGCTGAGAAGGCCTTTTCGTGGCACTGAAGCCAGACAATTGTGCTGCCCTTCTTCGTCAACTCATGTAATGGTGCGGCAATGGAAGAGAAGTCGCGTATAAAACGCCGATAGAATCCCGCGAGGCCTAGAAAGCTTCACACCTGTGTCGGTGTCGTCGGTGTTGGCCAATCTTTGCAGGCCGCGATCTTCTCTTCGTCGACGCGTAACCCATCACGACTCACAATATAGTCCAGAAAGTTGGTTGACGCGGCACAAAATGAGCACTTGGCCAAATTGGTGAATAGGCTTTCGCGTCGAAGGCACTCGAGCACTTGGCGAAGGTGATCGACATGGTCTTCTAGGCTCCGGGAATACACAAGGATGTCATCGAAATAAACGACAACAAACTTGCCAAGGAAAGATCTCAACACGTGGTTCATCACGCGCATGAAGGTGCTGGGCGCGTTCGTGAGCCCAAAGGGCATGACAATCCACTTGTAGAGCCCATACTTTGTCTTGAACGCGGTCTTCCACTCATCACATTCTTTCATTCTAATCTGGTGATAACCACTCTTCAAATCAATCTTGGAGAAGAGTGTCGCGCCATGAAGTTCATCAAGCATATCGTCGAGGCGCGGAATAGGATGTCTATACTTGACGGTGATCTAGTTTATTATGCGGCAGTCAACACACATTCTCCATGTGCCATCCTTCTTGGGCACAAGGATCACAGGCACAACGCAAGGGGAAAGAGATTCCCTTATGTACCCGCGATCCAACAACTCTTGGACTTGGCGATGTAACTCTTTTGTCTCTTCTAGACCAGCTCTATACGCAGCGCGGTTGGGCAAAGAAGCATCGGGCACAAGGTCAATCTGGTGCTCAATGCCTCTCAGGGGAGGTAATCCTTGTGGCAACTCATCTGGGAATACGTCGGTGAACGCGGCAAGCAACTTCGCGATCGCTGGTGGCAAGGGCGCGTTTGTCGACGATTCAGGGATGCATGGGGTTGGCACAAGCAGAAAGCATGGAGTCTTCCCAGTCAAACACGCAGTGAGGTCACTGGTCCTGGTTAAAATAACGCGTTGCTCACAGGTGCCTTGTAAAGGACGCGGTGGTGGCAACGGAGCGGCGAACTTTGTTGATGGGAAGGCACTGCTCGAATTCTGTGGGGGCACTTGGTGTCCCAGCTGTGGCGTTGTGTTTCTGCTTGCCAGTGCCTAGAGTAGACGAAGTGTTGCCAGATTTGGAGGAGTTCTGCCTTGGTATTGCTTCTGGACACTCGTTTGACCTAGGAGACGCGACCTCTATGGCTTTCTGGCGGTTGCGTTCAACCTGGTCCTACATGGGGAGACATTGGATGCAAAGTGACGCGCTTCCCGTGATAATTGAACACATAAGTGTTCAAATAGCCATCATGGAGCACGCGCCTGTCAAATTGCCATGGGCGCCCAAGCAAAATATGGGTGGCGTCCATTGCAATGACATCACATAAACCTGAATCACAGTATTGGCCTATGGAGAAAGAAATTAAGCATTGGCGAGATACTGTGTTACCTGGACTAGATGATATCCATTGGAGGGCATAAGGCTGTGGATGAGGCGTCGTGGGTAACTTGAAGTGTGTCACGACCTTCTCATTGACAATATTCGCACATGATCCTCCATCAACAATGACACTCAAGGAAGCTATTTGGACTAGAGCCCTTGTGTGGAACAAGTTCTCTCGTTGATCGCATAAGCTGGCTTCCTTGACTGTGAGGAGACGACGTGTCACCAAGCTCAATGGTGTGCCCGCGTGCAGAGAAGCGGGTTCGCAGTCATAAGCATCTTCGTCCTCTTCTTCGGTGCCTTCAGTGATCGCGTCAAGTGTGGCCTCCTCGTCTTCACAAGACTCGTAGCCGGCGGCGGCTGTGGAGAACAACACCTTGCGAGCATTGGGGCAATCTTTCTTATAGTGGCCTCTTCCACCACATTTGTAACACTCAAGATCATGCGCGCGATCTGTGCTCACTGGAGCCTGTCTTGGCGTGTTCTGGCGCAGTGCGGTGGTCGGCGTCGCGGGCTTCGCCTTGGAGGCTTGGCTAGACGCGAATGTGGTAGAGGCACTAGGGTGAACATTAGTATAAGTTAATCCACCAGGGTTAGAAGAATACCTTTGTTGGCCACCGGGATATGTGTAAGACTTTCGGCGAGAGAGTTGTGCATGGATTTGCATCGTTGTATGTGTGAGTGTGTTCAAATCGTTGATGGGCAAAATCTCGAGTTAATCACGGATCTTGGTGTTCAAGCCACTCAAGAATTTGGTCCTCAAAGTTGATGGTGCAACGGAGATGTTGGCCTTGTAATACATGTCTTCAAGCTTGGAAAAGAACTCGAGTGGAGTCATCGATCCTTGGCGAGCCATGGCAATCTCCAATCTCATTTGATTCCTGTAGTCTGGAGGCACGTATTTCTTGGTCATCTCATAGACTAGTTGATGCCATTCTGTGACTCGTGTCCTATGGCGACGAACGCAGTCATCTTCGAATATATGCCACCAAACGCGGGCGGCTCCTCGGAAGTTAAGCGTCGCGGCGTCAACATGCTCCTCAGGTGGCACTCGACAATATCTAAGGGTGTACTCCGTAGCCTGCACCCATTCAAGAAAAACAGAGGGGTTGTATTCACCATGAAAATGCTCGATTTTTACCTTGACTTGGTGTCGCTGGTATCGAGGCTGGCCAGGTTCTTGGTTGAATGCGTTGTTTGGCGTGGCGTCGTAGAGAGGGTTCTCAAAGGCGCGCAATCCATGTGGTCTATCGCGTCCAACTTGGCGTCTATCGCATTCTTGGCGATCTTCGCGGACGTACTCATCCCTTGGCACGTAGGCGTCATCGTGTTGACGTCTTCGTGGCTAGGCATCGTGATTGTCGCAGCGAATGTCTCTCTGCTTAACATCGCGGCGCTCGCCGCCAATGTCACGAACGCGTTCTCCTTGGGGCTGGAGACGCGGTGGAGGTATCCAATCTGAATGACGATCCTGTAATTCAAGTGGATCTCCAAGAGGGGGGTGAAAACAATTAGGGTTGACCATACCTGAGTCCTCGATCTCTTCAACATCATACTCGTCGAAGTCGTCTTGGACATTGGGTGTGATCGACGCGTAGCCATCAGATCCATAACGCGGTGTTCGAACACTCTAGTGTCGAAGGTGATCGTGTACATCATGGCTCCATAGCTGTGTAGGGGGGGTCCTCAATTGATCATCGCATCGCATATGCCCACTTGGCCTGCGACTGGGTCTCCTTGGTGTCGCGTCAGCTTGCTCGGCTCGGAAAGGGCGGCCTTCGCGTGGCGTTGAGACCGGTACACGTCTCTGGGTTATCCTAGAGGCATAGCGATCATCGAAGTTGTATGGTTCAGAATACTCACCTTGAGTGTCCCCGGCGTCACGGTCGTAGTCGGAGCCGTTGTCGAAGCCAGCAGTTGTGGCTCTGGGCACATAGCGGTCCGCTTGGGGAACAAAGCCTTGGCGACTCTCGATGACACTCTGCATTCTGTTGAGTTGTGGTTGATGTTGAGACGAAGACGGCATAATTCCTTTGCCTTTGTCTACTCTCATCTTGGATGGACCCGTGTCGGTGGCTCCAGGTGGAGGCGGCGCGTCCATAGCACTCAGTGGTGTTAGAGTTGGCGCGGTGGGTACAACTGGTTGTTGAGCTCTCAATGCTGCGATCTCTTGTCGAAGAGCTTGGATCAAGATTTGATCTTCCGTCAACTCTAAGATGTTATCTTGTTGTGGGGGGTCTTGAACGCGTTGGTCCTGGGGTAGAGCCAACGGCGGTTTTTCTTGGGTTGTGTTGTCAACGTCGCGTTCGTCGTTACTGTGTCCAATCGGCATGGTTCTTATAACAAGACGGCCAGACATGGGAGTAAAAACGAACCAAAAGACAACGAAGAACAACAACCAAGCAAATCACTAGTCAAGTCACAAAGTTCACGTAGGTAGGGCTTGTTTGGCTTGCCGTGAGGGCGGCTTGGCTTGCACAAGAGATGGTATATCAAGCAAGTTGCAATCAAACAAACAAGAACAAATTGAAACCCTAAAACAAACGTAAACAAAGCAACCTAATTAGCAAGAAAGTACCCTCTAGGAAGCTTGACCTAGACGGTGGAGAGGTTAAGAAGATGAGCTTAGACCGAGAGTGGGTTAGGGTTGTCTTATTTTGGCTTTTCTGAATATCTTTTGGATTTTTTTTTTAATATCTGAGATCTTATCTTTTGATCTTTTCGGATTTGCAAAAGGAAACAAAAATAAAATCGGTCTAAGTAACAAGAATATCACAAGTGTGATCTTAGAGATAGGAGAGAGAAGATAAGATTTGATGATATCTTATATTAGGAAATTCGGTTAACAACCTAAAAATCAAGATCTAGCAAACAAGGAAACTCTATCCACACATGAAATGAGGAAACAAAATATTCTAGCATGCAAGATAACAAAATACCTAACACACCAAAACTTGGGGAACAAGAAAAAAAAATCGGCCAAGGTGGGACCTTGTAGAAACCGAAAGGCACGGTAAATACGGAAATTTGTGGTTTTTCTCAACAAAATTGCGAAAGCAAACGATGGGGGAAGAAAAAAAAATTGTGAACAAGATTGAAACTTGAGTTCGTGACTTACAAGACTGCTGGGCTCTGATACCAGCTGATGTGTCCTTGCCTCCGATGACAAGCCAAATTGTCAAAGGTGACGCCTTTGGATCTAGTCTTGGTTGAGAAGTCACTCGATGTTGTGATTCTGCTGTGGAACACGATGATGGGGATGATCGCGAGCGGAAGATCGCGATGAATGGGTTTGTTGACGTCGGCAACTGGGAAGACGGTGGTGACAACAAGGAACTCGGTGGTGATGGAAGAATTGTTAGCGGTGGCGGAATCGATTTGGTGAAGGATATAAGGCTTGAAAAGACAAGTCTTTGGGGTGTCGTAGCGTCGACTGTGGATGAAGGAGAAGCGAAGATAGACTTTGCTTGAGAAGATCAAGCGATTGCCGTAGCGTCGGCGGCAGATGGAATGGGGATGAGAGGGATATGGGTGACGTCCGATCAAGGGAAGGAGGAATTAACACTCTACTTGAAACCTTGAACTTTAACTTGAACGTGAGAAATAACATTAACAAAGTCGGGTATAAATAGGGGAGGTGAGACATCGGATGGGCCGAGTCGAACCTCGTGGGCTAGCCCATGCAAGCATGCAAAAGGCATAAACCCTAAAAGATAGAATGACTATAAGGAAATTATCTAAAACGCTATGAAAGGAAACTATATAAAGCTATCAAAGGAAACTATCTAAAACACGCTGGAAATATCAAATATAGATAGTGTCTTAAAAGAACGCGCGAAACTCCTAACGCGGTAAAGATGACGACGAAGTGTCGCTGTCTTCAAAAGAACGCGTTGATCCGATGGTGGCGAGGACGACGAGTCTTGGATTGGTTTATGGGCTTCCTTGGCCAGCGACGACGCGTGCAACTAGTGATGCGACGGCGGAGGCGATGGCTTTGGACCTAGACCTTGTGACTGGGCCCTGTGAGCGTAGGCTCATGGCTTCTTCCTCATCTTGGGCCGTCATGGGAGGCAAGGTCACATCACCCATCCTCTCCCCCATGGCCGTCCATGTCCCAATGCTCCATTGCTAGCTCCCTTTTGAATTTTTTAACCCATGCATGTGACTTGGCTATACTTGGCAAGAACCAAAAGTTCTTTTCCTCTTTTCCCATTTGGTTTGCTTAGGCTTTTTGGGTAAACTCCAAACTTTGACTCTTCGGCTGACTTTCTTGGGTAGAGAGTTAGGAAGCTTTTTTGTGGGGTTCAAAAAGGGGGAAACAAATGTGGCAACAAACAACATCTTATTTCTCTCTTCCTCTTCTATTAGTATGATTGTTTTGATTGCCTTGGACTTTTGACTTGCTTTGCCTTATTGCTTGTGCTAGGTTAGTCATCATGGAGGAGCCACAATGGCCTTATCACGCTCGGCCGCTGCCGGGCCGGCGTCCACACGGACAAGCTCGTGATACCATTCCCTTGTATGGAGGTCCTTACCCATGCACCGCTCCTAAGCCCGCCGCCGACTACAAGGTCCGCTGCCGCTATGGTCATTGCTTCACCGAGTTCGATATAGAGGATGAGTCTTTTGGAGGCTATGATGGGGAAGGCCCATATGGAGAGCATCTAGAGGCCTTTGAAGATGATGCTTGAACGGATGAGTACCCCCGGGGTTATGACCGTGCCCGGGGCCAGCCCCGGCGCCCACTAGACCGTCGTGACCCGGATTGGCTGCCACCTCCCCGCGCCAAGCGCCATGCCAATAGCCATGATCACCGCCACCAACCAGATGAATTCCTCTTGGCCAGCTTCCACACTGCACCCGCGACGCCCACATCACCCATAGTTCAGCCCCGGCCGGCTCCCATTCTCACCGCGAGCCGTCGTGATGAAGCCGAGGCCATGGATGCCAACCTCGAGGAGTACCGCGCCATTCTAGCCATGTTGGCTGAGTTCCGCCGCGAGAAGGAGCTCGTCGAGGCCGAGCAACACCGGGAGGAAGAGATCAAGGCCGCCGAGAAGCACCGAGCAAAGGAGGCCTCTGACGCCCAGATGGACGCCCAAATTGCAGCCATTGAGCGTTTCTTGGCCGCCATTGAGTCACCTATGGAGGAGCCCCTTGAGCGCCTCTTTACAGCCCGGATGGCCGAGGAGGCCCGCGCTAATAAAGCCCGAGCGGCCGCGGTGAGCCATCGCCGCCGAGGAAGCACGCGCCACCACGACCCACCTCGTCACCAATGAGGCATGGCTGGCCGATGTGCCCCGCCGCATGAAAGCCAACAACAACGCGAAGATCCGTGGTTGCGGAATTCTATAGCCGCGGTCGCGGAATTCTATAGCCGCGGTCGCGGAAAAGTCGAGAGCAGCGAAGATCAAAATTGTATTTTCCGCGGTCGCGGAAATTCCTCCGCGATCGCGGAAATCCCATCATCAGCGCGCGGCGAGGATTTTCTTCCGAAGTTTTACTTTTATTTTATTTCCTTTTATTTTATTTCTTTTATTCCGATTATTTTATTTCCTTTTAGGTTATGTTTGTTATCTTTAGCTTTAGGTTTGCTAGGTTATTTAACCTATGTTTCTTGGCAGCCTTTTAGAGATCTTGGAATTCAGACTATTATTCAATATTGTTTTTCCCTTTGAGTTTTTGTTTCAAGACTATGAAGAACTAAGCAACCTTTGCTTAGTCCGACGATTGAAGCCTTAATTTGATATATGGTTGTAAGAAGAAAAAGAAGATCCAGGTCAGTGAGAACGTTTCCGCTATGCTGCAAAAGCGGTTGCCCAAGAAGCGCAGTGATCCGACCATGTTCACTATTTCCTGCAAGATAGGTGGCACCATGTTTGAAAACGCTATGCTCGATTTGGGTGCTTCTATCAACGTTTTACCTCTCTCACTGTATGAATCTTTAGAGGTCGGGCCATTAGAGAAGACGGGGATTGTGATCCAGCTAGCGGAAAATTCCTATGTGTATCCAAAAGGAGTGGTGCAGGATGTTCTAGTTGAAGTTGACAAGTTAATTTTCCCTGCGGACTTCTTTGTGATGGATACGGGGCAAGATAAAAACGCAGCCCCTATGATGCTAGGAAGGTCGTTCATGAACACGGCAGGTACCAAGATTGATGTGAGCAGTGGTTCGCTCACAATGGAATTTGATGGGGTGAGGGTCGGATTCAACATAGACGATGCAAAGCGACACCCTCCTGATGGAGACCCCAAGTGTTCAATTGATGTGAGCAACCCAAGTTGAGTGGGAGAGCACCACGTCAAGCCACGACAATAATAAGGCGTTGCTCGAGAGGCAACCCGATGTATGAAATTATTTTCGTGTATTTTTCTTTCTAGTCTTTATTAGCATTGTTTCGTTTTTGTTTTTGTTTTGTTTTGTTTCGTTTCGTTTTTGTTTGGTTTTAGACTAACATGCAGGTAAGAGACCCGAGTCAAATTGAAGATGGTGTTAACCTCGCACCAGAAAATTTCCGCGGGCGCGGAAAATTTTCTGCGGTCGCGGAAATATCACTGTAAGTCTTCTGTCCTGGAAAAAAAAAGAAAAAGAAAAGTTCTACCGAAGCCTACCGTCCGAGTTTTACATTGAGAGATGGTGCGCATCATGCTGCCAAGGAGGAGACATTTACCTCACATTTTTATTTGGCAACGATGATGGCTCAACATTCGACAATTAAGGAGGAGGAACACCAGAGCCCACACCACGATTACATCTGGGGCCCATTATGTGTTCGTTGAAGGTCATGCAACCCCGATTCTTTGATGTACCACTACACCCTATAGTGGATTCCCTTTGGTTGCACGGTGGAGTTTGTTTTGAAGACCCACGCGACACAAGCGACATGTGCTTATATTGATATACCGCCAACAACTTCCAAGTCCAGGCCAACTCGGCGACGGTTGTGAGTACCTTTCTACTCTTCCTTGTGCTTCATTTTTTTTGTCTTTCATTACATTGAGGACAATGCAATGTTTAAGCATGGGGGAGTGTTCTATTCTTGCGAGTCGTCTGAAGAAAAGAAAAAAATAAAAATTGAAAAAGTCAAAAATAAGAAAAAAGACAAAAATAAACCCTGGGATAAGTCGAAAACCCGAAAGGGCGGCTTAGGTAATAAGCAGGTGGCTTGGACCAGCATTAGGTTGGGGTAATAATTGGTCAAGAGTGATGTGAGTTTTATGTGAGCCCATCTATTGAAAAATGAAATGAGTGGCTTGGTGAAAACCCGAAAGGGCGCCTTGGCAAAATGAGTGAAAAGAAGAAGAGTGATTATTAGGATTCCTCATTTTTTCTGACGTGGTGACATAAGAAGAGGTGATATAAGGAGGATTCGGATAGGTCACTCTGAGAGGCATAAGAAGATAGATGGAGGCTAGGATTAGATTTTTATTCACTCTATGGTGTTCGGATAAAGCTTGGGGGAAGTACTCTGCTTTCCTTTAAGCTTGCGTGTTGTGTTGTGTTGTGTTGTGCTTATTGTGTTGGTGCCTCAGAGATTCATTGATGTGACCTTGTCCGATGGAAAGACCACGATTCATCGTCTAGGATCGTTTGAATGCGTAGTAGGGCGAACGAACTCTTCGGAAGGGTTGAAGATGTGGTTCGGTGGACCTTGGGCTGTTCGGACTGATGGGGAACAGCGGATCTGCAGTGGACTGAACGCAGGGCAGCGGAGATGGGGCCGTGGTGATGGTGGTGATGATGACCGGCGGTGGAGAGGAGCAACCGGCGTGAACGAGCAGCGGGAAGATGGTGATCGGTGGAGGCAGCTGTGTGTGGTGGTGATGGACGTGAGGGGGGCTGCTAGGATTTGTGGGGAGGCGACAAGAATTAGGGTTAATTCTTGTTGCAGGAAAACGGATCGTAACTGGATAGATTGGTAACCGAATTAACGCGCCAGGATAATTCAACTAGAAACGCTTTAACTTTTGTGACGTCAGGGCCCGGGTTTGCAGGAGATTACTCGACTGGAAAACAAAGCTCTATTTCGACGTAATTAGAAAATAAGACAAAAGAGAGTATTTATACTAGAGAGGTGACCTAATGGGCCGGACTCTCTAGTTACTAATTCTAGCGGCCCATTTAACATAAACGGACACCACCCAGAAATAGCAGCTACTGAAAATAGAAATAATGTCTGAAAATGTACTACACAAGTAACGTATCAATCTGGCTCGATGTCGCTGTGGAGGAGTCAGTCACGGCTATACTGACGAGACACAGAAGCTCGGGCGCTGTAGTGATCTGGCCGTGACTGGCTACAAGTCTGGTCACCAAAGATTGTGTCGCGGCTTGGACATGCTTCGCTCTGGACCAGGTGATCGGGCCTGTAGGTGGGAGTCGCATGGCGTCTTCCTCCTCTGTAGCCGACATAGGGGACTGGGTCACATCACCCTCCCCCACTTGAGTGTGAAGCGTCCCCGCTTCACCCTCATCGAACTCGGGCTCAACATACGGTGTTAAGTCAGCGACGTTGAACGTCAGATGCACCCCATACTTCTCCGGGAGCTCGAGCTGGTAGGCATTGTCGCCAATGGCCTTGACGACTCTGAATGGACCATCACCCCGTTGGTCGAGCTTAGACTTGCGGACGGACGGGAATCGCTCCTTCCGCAAGTGAAGCCAAACCAAGTCGCTCGGGGCGAAGATCACTCGTCGCCTGCCCTTGTTCTTCTAGGCTGAGTACTGTAGTGCACGTCGCTCCAGCTGTGCGCGTGTCCTCTTGTGCAACTCCTGAATGTGCTCAACCAATTTTCCAGCAGCAATGTTCTCCTGGGCCTGCAGCGGGTATGGCGTCATGTCCAGCGGTGTCAGCAGGTTCCTTCCATAAACGACCTCGAAAGGAGTCAGCTTCGTCGCCGAGTGCCTGGACCTGTTATAGGAAAACTCAACTGTAGCAAGTAAGTCCTCCCACCTCCGTGGGTTGGCCTTGAGAACCGTCTGAAGGAGGGCTCCCAAGGTACGGTTGGTCACCTCCGTTTGACCATCCGTCTGTGGGTGATAGCTAGTAGAAAATAGGAGTTTTGTGCCTAGCTTACCCCACAAGGTTCTCCAGAAATGGCCCACAAATTTGGTATCCCGATCACTAACAATAGTTTGAGGGATACCGTGCAAGCGCACCACATGCTCAAAAAACAATCCAGCGATGTCTGTAGCATTGTTGGTGTTCTTGCACGCAATGAAGTGTGCCATCTTGGAGAACCGGTCGACAACAATAAAGATACAATCTCTACCACGCCGAGACATAGGCAACCCAGTGATAAAATCCATGGAAAGATCTTCCCAAGGGGCTGCAGGGATGGGTAGAGGCGTGTAGAGACCATGTCCACTAGAGCGTGCCTTAGCCTTTTGGCATGTCACACAACTCTGGCAATACTTGGTAACACTTTGGGCCATCTTTGGCCAGAAAAAGTGTTCCCGAAGTGCTGCCAGTGTCTTAGACACCCCAAAATGCCCACGACTGTCATGTGCTTCCTGCAGTAACAAGTGCCTGACAGAAGACGTGGGAATACAAAGTTTCCCACCCTTGTACAGATACCCGTCAACCAGGAAATACATGTCATGCTCTCTGCTGAGTTTACATTGCTCAAAGATGTTTTTAAAGAAAACATCATCAGCATACAAATCCTTGAGCAATGCAAAACCCAATAAACGAGACTGGAGATGAGTGATAAGCACGTACCTGCGAGAAAGGGCATCGGCAACCACATTCTCCTTACCTTTCTTATGCATGATCAGGTACGGAAATGTCTCCATGAACTCGACCCACCTAGCATGTCTGCGGTTGAGGGTCGTCTGGCTCTTCAGATAGGCCAGGGAAGCATGATCCGAATGAATCACAAACTCACTCGGCCAGAGGTAGTGATGCCAAGTCTTGAGCACCCGGATCAGCGTGTACAACTCCTTGTCATATGTCGGGTAGTTTAGCTGAGCCCCCGATAGCTTCTCCGAAAAATAGGCGATAGGACGCCTTTCCTGCAGCAGAACACCGCCAATGCCGTAGTCGGAAGCGTCACACTCCACCTCGAACCGACGAGTGAAGTCAGGCAACTGCAGTAAGGGTGCCCGACACAGTGATTCCTTCAGGGCGACAAAAGCAGCATCATGTCGCGGAAGCCAGGTGATGGAAGCCGCTTTCTTGGTCAACTCGTGCAGAGGGGCGGCTATGGTGCTGAAGTCGCGAACGAACCTCCTGTAGAAGTCGGCCAGCCCTAAGAACGAGCGAACCTGAGTGGGGGTAGTCAGAGTAGGCCACTCCTTGATGGCGCGTATCTTCTCTTCATCCACACGTAAGCCATCCCTGGAAACAATGAAACCAAGAAAGTTTGTGGATTCAGAGCAAAAAACGCACTTACCTTTGTTGACATACAAGCTCTCCGTCCTCAAGCAGTCTAGCACCTGTCTAAGATGGTCAATATGCGCAGACAAACTACTAGAATAGATAAGTATATCATCAAAGTAAACGACTACAAACTTCCCTAGGAAAGACCGAAGCACATGGTTCATGAGGCGCATGAATGTCGATGGCGCATTGGTCAATCCAAAGGGCATAACTAACCACTCGTAGAGACCGTACTTGGTCTTAAATGTCGTCTTCCATTCATCGCCCTCCTTCATACGAATCTGGTGGTAGCCACTCCGAAGATCAATCTTGGATAACAAGGTGGCACCATGCAGCTCGTCCAGCATATCATCGAGGCGCGGAATAGGATGGCGGTACTTGATGGTGATCTGGTTGATGGCGCGGCAGTCCACACACATCCTCCAAGTCCCATCCTTCTTTGGCACTAGAATCACAGGAACGGCGCAGGGACTCAAGCTTTCCCGCACCACACCCTTGGCCAATAGATCGTGGACCTGTCGCTGGAACTCCTTTGTTTCCTCAGGAGATGCTCTGTAGGCTGCGCGGTTCGGCAGAGAAGCGCCTGGAATGAAATCTATCTGGTGCTCAATACCACGCACAGGGGGAAGACCTGGTGGAAGCTCGTCAGGCATGATATCCTCAAATTCCTGCAACACAGACAAAATTGCAGGCGGGAGGGCGGGCTCGGTCGTAGTAATGGCACAAAGGCGAGGAATAAGAAGGAAACAAGCAGACTTGCCTTGAAGTGCCGGTGCGAGGTCCCTGGTTTTCGCCAGAAGAACCCTGGGTTCACAGGTGCCCCGCAAGGTAGATGCACGAGCCGGTGATGAAGAAGGTAAGCCATCCGAACCTGTAGAGGGTAAATGCAAAGTAATGCCAGGTGTCGAACGCTTACTCAAAGATGCAGAAGATTGCCCAGAAGAGGCAGACGGAGACGGTGGAGGCGCGTGAGCTGACGCGGCCGACTTTGGTTCTGTGGCAGCTGACTGTTTGGCTGCCTCAATCGCCTTCTGGCGCTGTCGCTCTGCCTGGTCCTGTAAAATTTCCTGTGGACTCATTGGTAAGAGCGTCACTCGCCTCCCGTGGTAATTGAACATGTAAGTGTTCAAGTACCCATCGTGAAGCACGCGACGATCATATAACCATGGACGACCCAAAAGCAAGTGGGTAGCGTCCATGGCGGTAACATCACAAAGCACAGTATCGCTATAAGGACCAATGGAAAATGAAATAAGACACTGCTGTGATACTGTGTTACCTGAACCGTCTGAAATCCACTGCAGACCATAGGGAGTGGGGTGAGGAGTCGTCGGAAGGTTGAAGTGGCGGACAACCTTCTCATTGATTAAGTTACAGCAAGAGCCCCCATCAATGATCACGCTCAGCGAAGCATTCTGAAGTTTGGCACGAGCATGAAACAAATTCTCCCTCTGCATTGCCAGGTCACCCTCCTTGACGCTCAGAACGCGTCTGGTGACCAAGGCGAAGTGGTAAGTGTGGTCGTCATGGTGGTCAGAAGTGTTGACCACACAGCCCTCAGCATCGGCTGTATACACAGCTGCAGGTTCCGTTTCGACGACGTCTTCCTCCTCGTCGTCGTAACTCTCATAGCCTGCAGATTGGGTGGAGAAGAGGACCTTCTTCGCATTGGGACAATTCGTCTAGAAATGTCCTCGTCCTCCACACCGGTAACATTCCACATCGCGGGCTCGGTCAGTGCGAGCGGGCTCTGTGGATGGCGGTTGCGGGCGCCGAAAAGGAACAGTCTGAGCTGCTCTCGACGGTGCGGCAACAGATGCAGTACCTGTGTTTTGACGATCCTGTCTAAGCACACTAGAAATAGCAGAAGGGTCAGTGCCGGAAACCGAAGGAAAGGGTCTAGAACCATACCTGGAAGATGGCGCGGCCTGCCAAGGTTTCTGCCTCTGGCGCTGGTGCTGAAGGTAGAGCTTTTGCGCAGTATGTACAACATTGTTGAGGTCCCGAATGGGCAGGACGTCAACCTGATCCTGGATAGGCTGGTTCAACCCAGTGATAAATCTTGTCTTCAAAGTGCCTGGAGCAACACTAGCGCCAGCCTTGAAGTACATGTCCTCCAAGCGGGCGAAAAACTCCTGAGGGGAATCCGTACCCTGTCGCGCACGAGCGATCTCGGTCCGCATCTGCTCCTTGTACGTGGAAGGCACATACTTCCGAGTCATGATGTACACGAGCTGATGCCACTCAGTAATGGGTGCCCAACCCATCCGGTAATGCTGCTGCGTAACTCGTTGCCACCATGTCTGTGCAGCTCCCTCAAAATGTAGAGTCACGAGATCCACCTTCTCGTACTCAGGGACAGTCAAATGACGCAGGACGTGCTCGGTGTTCTGCAACCACTCAAGAAAGACCGAAGGATCATATAAGCCATAAAAGTTTTTGATTTTTACCTTCACATATCGGCGTTGGATAGGTGGTTGTGCCTGGCGGTCCTGAAACCGAGCAGCAGGGTCCGCCACGGGCTCAAAGTGACGAGCGCCATACTGTGGTGGAAAGCGAGGTGGTTGTCGGGGTTGCTGTCGGCCTGGGGGTGGGCGCAGAGGCTGGTGAGCCTGCTGGCGGCGTCCGGGCTGGACAGCGTGCCAATAGGCCTCCTGATTCTGAGGCAGCAAGGGAGGTGGCACATAGCTGGTATGCTGGTGCTGAAGCTCAGGTGGATCCTGGAGAGGCGGATGAAAGCCGTCGGCATATCCGAATTGGCCCTCATCCTCCTCAAGGTCGTACTCATCAAACATATCCTCTTCATCAGAATAAAGAGGAGTGCGGGCACTCTGGTGGTCCTGGTAAGCATCAATATCAAACGGCACAGAAGTGGTTTGCCGTGGACGCTGACGTTGTCGCTGCTGCAGATGGGAACCCGACGGCTGGTAATGCTGGCGACCAGTTGTAGGCGGTAAGGTCGGTGATCGGCCTTGCTGAAGGCGACCACTGGAATGGACCTGGTCGTCCTCATATTCCTCTTGGGGACCCGCCTCAGTGGGGTCCGTAGCTGTAGGGGTCTCTTCCTGGATCACGACTTGCGTAGACCTTCGTTCTCGGCGACGTATCGGATCTACAATGCTCTCTCGTTGCGACGTCAATTCTTTCAGTTGGCCTGCATCCGAGGTGGAGGGAAGCATCACAGCTTTGCCCTTTGCCTTTTCCAGGGCTAGGGCTCCGAGGGCATCGGCCTGTTGTTGATCTGGAGCAGAAGCAAGCGTAGTGACCGGGGCCGGTTGTTGGCGAGCAACGATGATGTCATACTTCTGTTGAAGGTCAGCGAACTGCGCATCCCGTGCTTTTTCTCTAGCAAGGACCTCGCGGAGCATTTGTTCTGCAGCAGTTTCTGCGCCTATCTCGCGGGTGATATCTTCTTCAGACATGATACCTGACAGCAAAAAATGGCAAACCACAGAATCAAAGCGAACAACAACAGCAACAGAAACAACAAACAGCGAAGCAGAACCAAACTCAACAAACAATCACTCGGGTATCTAATCTGGCTGGCCGTGTGGGTGGTTACGAGCAGGCTTAAGGCAACTCACACAACAATCAACAAAATCAAGGCAATTGCTCAGCAAAGAAAATGTCGAAAGCAGATATGCAATGATATAAGCACAGAAGTAAGCACAACACAGTCAACCAAGATATGCAACCCAGACAGTGAAAGAGATACAGAAGATGGTAAATGAATAACTGCGAAAGCGGGGTTGAAGGTGCCGGAATCAAGACCGGGTTCTCCCTTCGTGCTGCGGAGAGACGCACTTGCCTTATTTTGGCTTCTGTGGTCTCGAATTTTTTTATTTTATTTTTTTGTATGCTGCGAACAGCTGCTGTTAAAATTTTTTTTTTTTTCAAATCTGTAAACAGCTACAGTGCAGTAAAACGCTCCAGAACTTCAGCAGAAGCACACAAACGCGCAGAAAACGCACAGAACCCTTAGAAATTCAGCAAACGCACATGAAAAAACAGAATTCTGGGCACAGAAATTCAGCAAACGCACAGAAACGCAGCACAAAAATAAAATAAAATGCAGTGATTCAAGTGGGAGAAGAATGGGATTGCGAAGATGTAGATTTGTGGCGCAATCAAGGCAAACAAAGTCGCAGACGAACTATCTAAGCCTATATGCAAGCAAATCTTCAATCAACACAATCAAAAACGAAGCAAAAACCAGAAAATTGCAGAAAAATCGTGTGAATGGGTCGGTTTTGCAAGACGACGGAGTCTAGGGTTTTTTTTTTTGGTTTTTTTTTTGTTCGTATTTTGGCCTTTTGAGGGGTCAAACGATGTCCGTTTTGGGCGAATTTTATATGCCCGGACTCGTCTCGAGATGCTCTACAGGAATATGGAAGAAATTTGTAGAAACGAAGAAAACAAAATTTACGAAATCTGGCAGAACAGTTCGACGGGTTTTTTTTTTTATATGCAGGAATGGATTTGCGGAAGCGAATGAGTGATTTGAATGAAGAGTTGGAACGACTTACGCGATTCGAAGGCTCTGATGCCAGTTGATGTGACCTTGTCCGATGGAAAGACCACGATTCGTCGTCTAGGATCGTTTGAATGCGTAGTAGGGCGAACGAACTCTTCGGAAGGGTTGAAGATGTGGTTCGGTGGACCTTGGGCTGTTCGGACTGATGGGGAACAGCGGATCTGCAGTGGACTGAACGCAGGGCAGCGGAGATGGGGCCGTGGTGATGGTGGTGATGATGACCAGCGGTGGAGAGGAGCAACCGGCGGGGACGAGCGGCGGGAAGATGGTGATCGTTGGCTATGGGAGATGGTGATCGGTGGAGGCAGCTGCGTGTGGTGGTGATGGACGTGAGGGGGGCTGCTAGGGTTTGTGGGGAGGCGACAAGAATTAGGGTTAATTCTTGTTGCAGGAAAATGGATCGTAACTGGATAGATTGGTAACCGAATTAACGCGCCAGGATAATTCAACTAGAAATGCGTTAACTTTTGTGACGTCAGGGCCCGGGTTTGCAGGAGATTACTCGACTGGAAAACAAAGCTCTATTTCGACGTAATTAGAAAATAAGACAAAAGAGAGTATTTATACTAGAGAGGTGACCTAATGGGTCGGACTCTCTAGTTACTAATTCTAGTGGCCCATTTAACATAAACGGACACCACCCAGAAATAGCAGCTACTGAAAATAGAAATAATGTCTGAAAATGTACTACACAAGTAACGTATCAATCTGGCTCGATGTCGCTGTGGAGGAGTCAGTCACGGCTATACTGACGAGACACAGAAGCTCGGGCGCTGTAGTGATCTGGCCGTGACTGGCTACAAATCTGGTCACCAAAGATTGTGTCGCGGCTTGGACACGCTTCGCTCTGGACCGGGTGATCGGGCCTGTAGGTGGGAGTCGCATGGCGTCTTCCTCCTCTGTAGCCGACATAGGGGATTGGGTCACATCATTCATGTTTAGGTGCAATTCTTAGTGGAGATGGTTTTTCTGTGCTTCCTGAGACCTTGGGTATTTCATTGGAGGAGTAGGTTTCTATTAGCTTACTCGAGGACGAGCAAGGTTTAAGCATGGGGGAATTTGATCAGCGCTACTTTATAGGGTTTAACTAGGAGTTGTTATCGGTGTTTTGAGGACCATTTGGAGATGTTTGGAGCACAATTGTAGAGATTGGAGTTGAGGAGAAGAAGTGTAGATTTGGTGGTTTGGAGGATCTTAAAATAAGACATTAAGAAGATGAGAAGAAAACCACAAGAGAAGACGGAGGAAGAGATGAAGAAGGAGTTGGAAGACCTTTACATGAAGTTTTCCGCGGTCGCGGAATTCACCTCCGCGGTCATGGAACATCACGAGACGAAGAGAGCAACAACGCAAATAATAAGTTAGGAGTTTAAATGTTATTTTTTTATAGATAGTTTCATTAAGTTAATAAGTTAGGACTATAAATGTTTTTTATATATTTTTTTTAGATATTAAATAAGAATTTGATTAATTATTTTTTTTAAAATAAATTCCGGTCTCCGGTTCACACTTTTCAAAAAATCCGGTCTGGTCTGGATTGGATGAACACCCCTAATCAATATACTCCTTATCATCATCCAATAATCCTAATGAATAACATGCTTCTTTGAATGTAGGATGTATAGTACCATCAACAGTCTATATATCCTCATAGCAAGTTGGACCTTTTACCCGATTCAGCAAAATCCTTAGGTAATACATTTCTTCACTTCCAGGTGCAGCATGATAATTCTTCCGACAACACTATCCTTGTGTTCTAATTTAGTCCATTGCTTTTATTTTGCTTTCTAAGCATAATAGGTTGGAAATTCACAATTAAGTGTATTGCCTTGCTTTTGAATCAATTTTATTGTGCTCCATCCAAGACAAAAACATTGAACCATCATTATCTGGTTGATCGACAACGTCATCAATGAGATCATCATCATCAAAAAATATATTTTGTTCACTACGGAGATGGAAATTTAACCTTAATACAGATAAAAGCTTGAAATTGGATGATTTGGGGTCGAATTCGGGATCCTATTTATAGGTCTATGATAGAGGAGAATATCCACTGTATAATCCCTCAATCAATTCATCCCAATTGAAGACGATCTTATCGAATTTTTCCAATTCTTCAATTCGACCTCAATAACACGGATAAGGTTTTGAGGGCAAAATCCCGACGTTTTCGTGACATTTAACCCGATTTAATCCAGTCATTAGATGCGTATCAATCTCATCTTCAATGCCCGTGAGTTAATTTTCCTAATCAGATCCAATGGAGCCGCGAATCCGCCATTGAAGAGCTCCACAAGCTCACGCGCAACAGTTGTAAGTCGTGAGGTTGAAGATGATATTTAGCCCAAATTACGGTCGTGACCCTCTTATTTTGGGTTTGTGGCAAAAATGCCATTTTTCACTCTTAATAAATTACTGAAGTTGCCCAAATTAATATATTAAATTTGTAATATTTATTTTAACCCAAAATTAAATTATATAAAATTTAACTTAGGCTAAAATAATCTTAAGTTGTTATTCTTGTAAATTTAACCATACTTAAATCTTTAACAAAAATTTGTTAAACTTGATTTAAATATTCTAGGTCAAATTTTATAGGTTTTATTTAATTTAAGATTTAACATAATGTTTAGAATAATTTAAATAAATTTATAACTTATAATTTGTAACAACTTGTAACAAGAACTCTATTTTATTTCTATACTTGGAATAATGAAATAATTACCACAAATCCTTTATTTAGATATAGAGTTGGGAAATTATACAAATACCCCTACTAAAAATGAGGGTTATTACCATACTACCCCCTTAAAAAAGTTTCGACCCCGAAACTTAGGCCGAAAATAGTTCAGGGAAACGACTATGCATCTCAGCTTCAGTCTCCCAAGTGACCTCCTCGTCTCTAGACTTTGACCAAAGGATTCTCACCAAAAGCACCACTTTGTTCGGCAAGTGCTTCTCACGACGTTCTAGTATGCACACTGGTCTCTTCTCGTATGTACGATTCACCTGAATCTCAATGTCGTCATAATTCAGAACATGAGACTCATCCGACATGTACTTCCTCAATAGAGACACATGGAACACATTATGCATAGGATGCGCTGATGGTGGCAATGCTAAACGGTATGCCAAAGATCTGACTATGTCAAGGATCTCAAATGGTCCCACATAGCGAGGATTGAGCTTCCCACGCTTTCCAAACCTGAACACATCCTTGGATGGCGACACCTTGACAAACACCTTGTCACCAACCTCAACCTCGACATTTCTACGCTTCAAATCAGCATAAGACTTTTGTCGATTCTGAGCCTTAAGCATTCTTTGTCTGATCAAAGCGATATCCGAGGCAGTTCTCTCGACCAATTCTGGTCCTAGCAGAATTTTGTCGGCATTCTCATCCCAATAAATTGGAGATCTGCACTTCCGACCATATAAGGCCTCAAATGGAGCCATCTTGATGGTAGAATGCCAGCTATTGTTGTACGTGAATTCAGTAAGACTCAAGTTGTTCTCCTAACTGGACGGACGATCCAACATACAGGCTCTCAGCATGTCCTCGAGTGTCTGAATTGTCCTCTGTGACTGCCCATTCGTTTGAGGATGAAACACAGTACTGAATCTCAACTCAGTTCCCATGGCTTTATGCAACTCCTTCCAGAATCTCGACATAAATCGGTCATCGCGATCCGATACAATGGTTTTAGGCGTACCGTGCAAACGGACAATTTCGTGTAAAAACACTTCAGATAGCTTTTGGGTTCCTTAGGGTGACTTGATGGCCACAAAATGAGCACTTTTTGTGAGTCGGTCAATGATCACCCATATAGCATCCTTCTGACCTTGTGTCTTCGGCAAACCCGTGACAAAATCCATCGCGATATCTTCCCATTTCCATTACGGAACCGGAAGAGGTTTCAATTCTCCTCATGGCCTTCGATGCTCGATCTTCACCTTCTGACAGGTCAAATATCTTGCCACAAATTCTGCTACATCACACTTCATGTTGGGCCACCAGAATTTCTTTCTTAGATCTTTGTACATCTTGTTAGACCCTGGATGTACAAAATAAGCTGAGGAATGGGCCTCCTTCATTATCAACTGACGAAGGTTATCACTATCGGGCATGCAGATCCGATCATAAAACCAAAGTGATCCGTTATCTTGAATCATAAATCCCGGAGCTTTCCCATCCATAACTTCACTGCTTAGCTTCACCAAGATTAAGTCATCAACTTGTCCTTCCCTGATCTGATCAAGTAGCGTAGCCTGAATTTCAAGTATACTCAGACGTCCTCGTCGATGATCATATAAGACCTTGATTTTGCATAATCCTTGCTGCAATTTTGTCTGAGCAGTGAGTAGAGCTACCACAGTCTCATGCGGCATCTTTCGGCTCAATGCGTCAGCTACAACATTAACCTTGCCCGGATGATACAACGACTCAATATCATAATCTTGAGCAACTCCAACCAGCGTTGTTGCCTCATGTTCAACTCTTTCTGAGTAAACACATACTTCAGGCTCTTGTGGTCGGTAAAGATTTGGCATTTGACACCGTAGAGATAGTGCCTCTAAATCTTTAGTGCAAAAACCACAACGGCTAATTCCAGATCACGAGTCGGGTAATTTGCTTCATAAAGCCTCAATTGTTGAGATGCGTATGCAATAACCTTTCCCTTCTGCATTAATATGCATCCCAAATCCTGCTTCGAAGCATCACTATAGACAACATATCCATCAGTTCCTTCTGGTAGTGCCAATACTGGCGCTGATGTCAGGCACTCTTTCAGCTTCTAAAAGTTGGCCTCACATTTTTCATCCCATACGAACTTCTTGTGGACCTTGCAGAGCAATCCGGTCATGGGTAGAGCAATCTTCGAGAATCCCTCTACAAATCGTCGGTAATATCCAGCAAGTCCTAAGAAATTGCGCACCTCTTTCACATTCTGAGGTCGCTTCTAGTCAGCCACTGCTTCAATTTTCTGAGGGTCAACCATAACCCCTTTCTCGTTAATCACATGGCCTAAGAAAGCCACTTCCTTCAACCAGAAGTCACACTTAGACAACTTAGCATACAACTGATTTTGTCTAAGGATCGATAATGTGATGCGAAGATGCTCATCATGAACTTCCTCGTTCGGCAAATAGATCAAGATATCATCGATAAACCCCACCACGAACTTATCCAGATACTGATGAAAGCATCAGTGCATCAAATCCATGAAAATTGTTGGAGCATTCATAAGTCCAAATGGCATGACTACGAACTCGTAGTGTCCATATCTTGTCTGAATTAAAATCCTCGGAATATCCTCCTCACGAATTCTGAGCTGATGATAACCAAACCTCAAATCGATCTTGGAAAAAACTTTAGCTCCTTGCATCTGATCCAAAAGATCATCAATTTGTGGCAACGAGTACTTATTCTTGATAGTGACCTTGTTCAACTCCCGATAATCGATGCACAACCTGAATGAACCATCCTTTTTCTTGACAAATAAAATCGGGGCACCCCAAGGTGACGCACTCGGTCTTATATATCCCTTCTCAAGCAGCTCTTCAAGTTGCTTCTTTAAGTCTTGCATCTCCACTGGAGCCATATGATACGGTGCCATGGAGATTGGCGCCGTACTAGGTTTCAGCTCAATGGTAAACTCCACGTCACGATTCGGGGGCAATCCAGGAATTTCTTCCGGAAAAACGTCGGCGAATTCACATACAGTAGGAATGTTGTGCAGCACGACTTCATCTTTCTTAGGCTTATCTAAATAACACAAGTACCCGACACAACCTTGTCGAAGTAACTTTAACGCAGTCATCGCATTGATCAGCTTTCCGTTATCGGCGTCATTACGACCCTTAAACTTACACACAAACTGGCCCCCAGATGAAACTATCATAGTCCTCGTATTGAAGTCGATTACCGCCCCGTTACGCATCAACCAGTCCATTCCGAGAATAATGTCGTATGGAGCCATGGTGATCCGCTCTACTTTGTAGTGCATAACTAGGAGTTATTACTGGATATTAGGTATCAATTTGTATGGGTTTATAGCATAAGTTAGGAGAATGGAGTCGTGGAGAAGAAGTGTTGATTTGCTGGTTTTGAGTACTTAAATGAAGACTTAAGGGGTTGAAGACGAAGCACCAAAGGAGAGAGTTGCAGCAGAACGAAGAAGGCAGCGCATAAGCTAGGCCGTGGGCGCGGAGCAGCTGGCCGCGGGCGCGGAGGAGTTAGCCGCGGGCGCGGATTGAAGACGAACAGCGAGGACTTCAGAGACTTTTCCGCGGTCGCGGAAGACAAGCCGCGGTCGCGAATCCTTTCCTGGCGCCGTTCGGGATTTCGTCCGAAGACTTTGTTATTTTATTTCTTTTTATTTTATTTTTATATTATTCCGTTTATTATATTTTAGGAAGATTATCGTTATCTTTAGGAATTAGATTTTGCAAAGTCTATATATTCTTCCCTTAGAACATCAGTTTTGTAAGTTGGGTTCTACCCCAAGTTGGGTTTTACCTTTCTTCCTCTTTTCCCTTTTCTTAGTTTAGTTATTTGTTTTGTTTTTGGCTAGACAATTGAAGCCTTGGTTTGAATTTGATATTGAGATTATTTCTTGCTCTTTCCTTGAATGTTATGATTCTCTTGCGCTCATCCCATTGAGTTTTATTGATTTCTCTAGCCTGATCACCTAGTTTTATTAGTATTATTCATACTGCAGGATTAGGGTTTTTAATTCTATTGGTTGATCTAGTTCATCAATTGTTGTGATTAGTATTATTAATATTAGTTTCCCTAGCTTGACAAACTAGTTGAGATTAATTGGTATTATCTATAGTGCTAGTTCCCCTAATCTTGTCAACTTGTTGAGATTAATATTGTTCATCCCTAACTCAGAGTAGCAACCACGATTTACAGGAACTAGTTGTGAATGTTTATTGTGAAGAGAATTGATTGCATGTCGAGTACTGACTAGTTGTTAAGTATTGCATGAGCCTATCTATTCCTGAACTTACTGCTGCTATTAAATTGAATCTTGATAGTTTCTTGATTGTTTGATAGTTAGGATTATCAGGACTAGTTGGACTGATAATTAATTTAGAACAGGGATTAGGACATTCATGAGGATTGAGAACTAGGAATAATCAATGATCGATCAACCAAACTGAAGGTGGATATTTGTCTAGCCAAGCTATTAATGTTTTATCTATTATTTTTCTTAGTTAGATTCATATAAAATCCCCCCTTTGTCTTTGTTATCAATTGGTGACTGTTTTGGCAAACATGATATATAGCTTTATTCTCTGTGGGATTCGACCCTTACTTACCAGACTATATTAGTTAGATTTTTGAGGTTTACTTTGTTAGGTGCATGCGACAAAACTCCTATCACATGGCTATACAGATCAAATCGGCTTCGAACTTCTGGCCTGAATGGTTATTGGAAATTCCGACAACCGCTTGGTCCCTACTAATTGTTCCGCATTGGGAAGATTAACCACAAATGGTTCACATGCTTCACTACATCTAAGCCTTAACTTATTTACGCAATTCTCATAAACAAAAGAATGCGTAGCGCCAGAATCAAACAATATGCAGACTGACGTAGAATTGAGGTATAGAGTACCTTGAGCAACTGGAGCGTTTGTCCTATCAGCTTCACGCATCTCGTAAAGCCTCTACCCTTGACTCCCTGATGCTATCGGAGCCTTTCCCTTGTTCTGCATAGTCGACTGCGTAGCAGTACTCTCGGCAGGATTCTGTTGAGGTCATTTATTCTAGCTCACCAACCCTTGTTGAGACTCAGCCTCATGATTCCTTCTCCTGGGGCAAAAAGTTTACAGATGACCCTCCTTCCCACAGGTGAAGCACGTTCTCTTCCCCTTCGTGCAGACATTGCTCTTGTGTCCAGGTGTTACACACTTATAACACTGGACATGGCCCTTACTCTAACCCGAACGCTGAGTTGAACCAGACTGTGTAGCCTCAGTTTTAGGCCAACTCGACTAGGAGAATTTGGACGGAGGGGCTGGATGCTTAAATCCACCACTCTGCTATAGATTGTTGTTGTTGTTGTTCCCCGACCTCTGTCGGTTGCGCTTCTTGGCTGACTCCTCCAAAGTCACCTACAGCTTATAAGCAGCATCAACATACTGCTCTAGCGTAGTACATCCATGACGCACCATCAATGGCTTGATATCTGGGTTCATCCATTCATAGAAGTTCCAGATTTTCAGCTCTTCAGTTGCCACCTCACTCCCAGCATAGTGCAATAGGTAGTTGAACTTCGCAACCAGAGCAGTCACCTTCAACCCGCCATTCTTCAGGTAAAGGAACTCCTTGTGTTTCTCCTCCCTAATAGCTCGAGAGAAGAATTGACCGGTCATATATCTTGGTCTTGAACATCGACCAAGTCAGCTCGGGATGATCAGCTAATCCCGTGCTCTTCCACCATTCACTGGCCCCATCTTTCAGTTGTAATGAGGCAATATGTACCTTCTCAGCCTCAGTACACACGATGTTACTAAACAGACGCTCCATATGCAGGAACCAGTAGGCCATTTTGACGGGTTCTCTAGTACCGTCATATGAACTCAGCCTCATCAAATTGATCGCTTTCAGCGCGCGACCATAACTTCCCCCATCTCTTTGAGCATGCATAGGAGGCGTGACAATCGTCGGTTCCTCCACGTTCTGCGCAGTTTGGGGAATGGGGTTTCCCTGGGCTTGCTGAGTCGAAGGCCTGATCATCTCTGTGACAGCTTGCATCACAATCTGTCTTATCGCTTCAACAACAACATTGTCGAAAACGATTGGAGCCACAGGAGGATTCTGCACTCCTTCCCCTCCAGCTTGAGGGTTAACTTGATGCTATACATTCATTGATGGGTTGTTGTGGGACCCAGACTCAACTTCCTCCTCCTGGTTTGCAGCACTACCAATTTGGACCCAAGAAGCATTGCTCGGTCCAGCTTCCTGTCGGGCGGTGTTTCTAGTGTACACCATCTGTTGCGTTTAAGTTTATTAGATAAATACCAATCAAAATCAAATTGCTAGTACGAAATACTTGAAGTGCAATAATCAAGACAGTCATCTAATAAACATATTCTTTTATTATGGAAGAAACACATTACACTACACGTGGAAAAGAAAACATGAAGAGACTACTGCTCCATTATTTGTTCATAGAAAATAAAACAACACTAAAACAAAAGCCACTAAGGCACTACAAATTGTACCTTTGGCCCGTCCTCCTCTTCTTCGGAGGCCTCACATCCTCGGACTCACTTGAGGAACTCTGTGGCATCGGGTCCCTCGGTACCTCAGCAGGCACAGGTGGGTGGCAGAACGTGTCTAGAAATCCTAGTTCGAACTCAGAAGCCACAAGACGTCTCTCAGGGTTGGGGTCCAACAACTTCATGGCCTGCTCCATGTTTAGTAGAAACCACTATTGTCGTGCCACAAGCCATTGAAATGTCGACGCTAGACTGTTGTTCTCTGCCTGCAAGTCAGCCAATGACTCCTTCCACGCCCCCATGTGCTCAGCTAGCACTGGCTCGTTCACTCGGACCTGTTGTGGCACAGTGCTACCGGATGCCATGAGTGCCTCCCAAGGTCGATCCGCTTCCCTTGTCTGCTCGGTCTCCTTCTCGATCTGACGGATGGCCTCAACAGTGGATGCCAAGCCAAACAACCCTATAGCAGGCGGGCTTCCCGAGACTGGAAGAGGAACGTACCCAAGAGTGGGCTCCACATCAACCGGAGACTCAATCGGGTCGTACTCTTCCCACTCAGCATTGGAAAAGCCTTGCGCCACATAAGATGTCGGTGACATCGGGGTGTATTCCGGTGCCATATTGCCCGACATTGGCTCGGACCCGAACATCTCCTCCACGTCCTCGGGCTCGGGATCCTCACATGGAACCTCCTCCTCGTCCTCCTGCTCGGGATCCTCACTTGGATCCTCCTCCTCGTCTGACGAGACCTCAATGATCGGGGGCGGCGTACGCTGCACCTCTATGAAGTCCTCGTACTCGGGATCCTCCCTCGGATCCTCTTCCTCATCTGACAAGATGTCTATAATGGAGGGTGGCCTAGACAACACATTCTCCCCACTCTCGTAGTCAGGATCCTCACTCGGATCCTCCTCCTCGGTGGTCTCAGCTACAACCAAATAGTCAGCCCCCTTCAGTGGGGCGAAGTCAGCTATCGAGCCCTCTAGCTCGACCACCTCAACCAACTCAGACTCGGACTTGATCCACAAAACCATTGTCTGAAAAGAGACAAGGAAAGGTTAGAAAGAATATAAATAGAAATTGTACTTTTTGGAATAATGCATGAGTAGATAACTACTATTGCAGGCATAAGTTTTACAAAAAAACATTTCACTCAAAACACAAATTCAATTTTCATCGTCTTTAAACCCAACCTTGTCTTCCTTTTCAAGCCCTTATATATATGAAACTATAATATTATCATTTTTGGAATAAACCCACCCAACCAAAGATAGTATATAAACATCAAGAACATTTTTATTTCAAGTCTCACTTAGGACATATAGAAAAAAAATTATTCACACCAAAGTTTTGTTTCATAAAACTCAAATACACTCGAATGGTTTGAAAAAAAAAAGAGTTTTAAAAACGTTTGGCTCTGATACCATAATTGTAACACCCCTAAATTACCTTAGAAATATTACCGTCAGTGACCCCGGAACGCATATCCGAAATCACCCAAGGCATTACAGTATTGATTGAAAAAGACAAAGTAGAATAATAACAATACATTTAAAGTAAACAATGTCTTACAAATAAACGATGTTGCAAAACAAGGCAACCTTACAGTATATCAAAAGTACAGTGGAAGACTTTATTTAAACTAACAATAGGATCCTTAACCTTTAATGAAAAACAAATAACAATTATCTTAAAGCAAAACACAACTGCCTTCAACGTCGGTTTCCCACATTCTCGACTTGGGAATATATTCCTGATGTGCCGTAAGGGGCGGATGACACCAGCCAACCATGCAAAAAAAAGAGAAGGTTGGTTAGTCTAATGAAAGACTAAATAAGGGTTCAAGTAAAGTGGTTCTTGTGATTATAACTGGTTACTATCATTGTCCCTCGAATAATAGCCAAGAAGAGCGATACATAACCCGGAAATTCTCACGGAATAGAAGGAAAATGCATGAATCAAAAGAAGACTCCGAAGGAATTGAGTCTTTAAGAAGTATGAACAATTGTTTGGGAACGTTTAGATTTATCACACAAAGTTTGAAAACCGACCTTGATTATTTGGGTCCCCGACCAACCTCACCGCGTAATGCGAATCCAGATTGGAAAGATGATTTACTCTAAAACAAGAGTCCGAGCGGGTTCCATGTTGTACTTCTCGTCCGAGGGTATATTAATTATGTGCACAAGGCACTTATCTTATTTAGTTCGAAAATGTTCATTCACGTAAGACTTTTATTTTCACAACCAATCTCGTAAGAGATAAAGAATGGGATAAATCCCGAAGATTTGGCACTAGCTAAGTGCACCACCGCTTATGTAATATAAGGGTAGGTCATGACCAAAGGCATTAGGGCAATAATCCTCCTAACACCAAGTTATAAAGAAACAACTAAATCTCGCAAGGAAATAGCGTTCCTACGCATACTCGTGTTATCTAGCAGTTATATTTCACACCAATTCACAACAACCACACCAATATTACCTAGCAACCTATAATATATATAAGGTTATAGCTAGCATACATACAACCTAATAATAAGGTTCAATTTCATACATCTTTATACACATAGGTTCCCAAACATCACTTTTAGATTTTTTATCCCAACTTAATTAAGACAACCAATTCATTGTCAATTAAGGAAAAATGGAATAAAATAGCAAGAGTGAACCGCCACTTGCCTTGAATTGAATAGAGAAAACGAACGGTAAACGGGAGCGATCGCTTATGAGTAGCTCTTAACCTCATGTTTCGATTCCGTTCCAAAAGCCAATCTGAGACGTACCCAAATCACAATAAATAAATTATATTAAATAATTCATTTAATAACAAAATTTGAGATAGACAATGTCTCGGTTTTTAATTGGATTTATTTACTCATAAATAAATCAATTTCAAGGCTTTTTGATTAAACGATTATCTATACGATTAAAAATTAACTAGTCGTATATTCTAAATAATCATGACATAAATAAATTAAAAAAATAATTTATTTATAATCCTAAAATTTCCTAAGTCAAAATATTATCTACATGAATACTCATAATTTACCCATCCATAATATAAGATAATATTATAACAAATTTAATTATTTTAATTTTAATTTTTCTAAAAATTCAAAATAATCTCAAAATATTTTTCTTAATCTGTATTAATTAATCTAAACCAAATTAAGCCAAAACAAAATAAATTAAACCCCAATTCGTAAACATCGGACCCAACCCAAAGATTACCGAACTCGCTAATGCCACCACGTCGAAGATGGGTAAAATTGGCCGTCGGTGGTGGATCTCCGGCGTCGAAAGCTTAAGGCTTTTGAAGAGGACTTGTGGAAACAGCTAGTTGCCTTTAATTGCTCAAACTAAACTCCACAACACTCGAATTTTGGGGATGAACACTGGTTTCGATTTCTAGGGTTCTTCGGATGGAAGCGTGAAATTGGATGATTTGGGGTCGAATTCGGGATCCTATTTATAGGGATATGGTAGATGAGAATATCTCTAGTATAATCCGTCAATAAATTCGTCCCAAATGAAGACGATCTTATCGAATTTTTCCAATTCTTCAATTCGTCCTCAATAACGCGGATAAGGTTTTGGGGGCAAAATCCCGACGTTTTTGCGACATTTAACCCGAATTAATCCAGTCATTAGATGCGTATCAATCCCATCTTCAATGTCCTTGAGTTAATTTGCCTAATCGGATCCAATGGAGTCGCGAATCCGCCATTGAAGAGCTCCCCAAGCTCACGCGCAGTAGCTGTAAGTCGTGAGGTTGAAGATGATATTTTGCCCAAATTACGGTCGTGACCCTCTTATTTTGGGTTTGTGGCAAAAATGCCCTTTTTCACTCTTAATAAGTTACAGAAGTTGCCCAAATTAATATATTAAATTTTTAATATTTATTTTAGCCCAAAATTAAATTATCTAAATTTTAAATTAGGCTAAAATAAGCTTAAGTTATTATTCTTGTAAATTTAACCATACATAAATCTATAACAAAAATTTGTTAAACTTGATTTATATATTCTAGGTCAAATTTTATAGGTTTTATTTAAATTAAGACTTAACATAATGTTTAGAATAATTTAAATAAATTTATAACTTACAATTTGTAACAACTTGTAACAAGAACTCTATTTTATTTCTATTCTTAGAATAATGAAATAATTACCACAATTCCTTTGTTTGGAGTGACATATCGCTTGCAGGCACACATGTTTCTCAAGCGGCAAGTGCAGAAGAAACTTGTCAAACAAGTGGACATAAAATTCTCTTTCTATCTTTGGTTCTTTATTCGGTTCTAAATGTGGAATTCCTAATTGTTATTGTCTGACGTGCAATTCTTTTGTCAGGGAATCTCATAAGGCACATTAGCTCTAAAGCTCAGTCAGAAGCATGACGCTTCAATGCTCACGATACAAGAACGCAAAATAGTCGTAATGGCCACCTAGTCGAAGACCACAAAGTCGTAATGGCCATATAGCCATAAAGGCCAAATAGCCGTAATGGCCACATAGCAGTAAGTGCCACATAGTCGTAACGGGCACATAGTCGTAACGGGCACATAGTCGTAACAGCCACATAGTCGTAATAGCCACATAGCTGTAATGGACACATAGTCATATTGGCCACATAGTCAAAAAGACCAACTAGATGTAATGGTCACTCTAGATTGCTATTTATGTTCATCTTGTAGTTCAGAGAATATTTCAAGAAATTAGCTTGATGGCCACCCAACACAACCTGCAAGATTCTGAGTTTGTATTAGCTCGATGGCCAACAAGCACAAGCTGTTGACTCATGTATTAGCCTGATGACCAAATAACACAAGCTATTGAGTTCTAAATTAGTCTTCGGGCCACTTAAGCAAAAATCTCCATATAAGACTTCGGGCCACTCGGGCACAAATTTCCATGTAAGTTGTAAAGCTAAATAGCCTTCGGGCCACTCAAGCATAAATCACAATTTGCATTGTAAAGTCAAATAGCCTTCGAGCCAACGTTCGAGAATCGCCATTAATGCAATAAGCCAAATCGCATTTATGGACAATAAGCAACGAATTGTCTACTAATATCATGACCAATCACTCATTCATAAGTCGATAAAGGCACAGAGTAACAAGTCGCAGGGGAAAAACCCGAATTAGAATAGACTCATCAACTAACTTGAGGGCGCATGCATATAAGGGTTGTCTTAATGACACCGACAACATTGAAGCTGATACAGTGAAATTATCTACTAACTCTCATATAAGTGTTCAGCATGTTTTCTAAATCATTTCTATAAATGCATCTAATATTATTTGCTCTCACGAATTTATGCAAAATCTCCGCTAGAGACATTTTCTACAACCCAAGTTACAAGCATGAATGAGGAAGGGACCATGTGCCCATGCTTGCGAACTAGATGATCACCGGCTAACGAAAGGCTATATCTAAGCCTAACTCGGACGAAACATTACCAAGATCAGCTTCTTTAACTATCGTTGATGCTTGAGGAACATAATTGGCATTTGTGGACGTAAAATCAATACATTTATTTTATTAAATATCGTTATCAATCAATGATGTTAGTTGCTACAGAACTCAAAAGTCCATTAAGGTTATTTAATGTTCCCCAAGAAAGAGGTAGGCTATTTAAAACCCCTTTATTAACCCTAACAGAGAAGAATTCTGATCATTCAGAAATTTTCCTCCTTTCACAAAACCCTATATCTAACTTGAACATCGGAGGTAAAACGGGGGAAAAAGCCTTGCCTTTGGATTTTTCTCTATTCGTAGGGCACCAGAAAAGGAGATCGGAAGAGCCTACGCTTGTCGAAATTGCGGGTTCTCGTCGTCGTCATCAACAATTGTGATGCAGATTTTTTTTACTACAAAATGAATAAAATGATCATGTGGAGAACAAAACACTTGTTCAAGACAAGGTTTGTGTGAAACTAAGCATAAGAAGTGCATGGGTTAATCCACAAGATCAGCATCTGACACGAGCCTTGGGTAGCACACAAGTGTTATTTACAAACCACTTTCTTTGTTTCTTTCCAAGTAGGCGGTGGTGGAATTGAATTGAATTGTTACCATTTGCTTTGCTTTTACTGTATTTTCTTTTATTTTTTTCCTACTTAGTACATCAAGTTGAATTGCTTCAATGAAAGTGAGAAAAGGAAAATATGAATAACCCCTTTTAATTTAGGTTATTTTGTACAAAATTGTCCTTTTATGCTGGAAAAATTGGTATTTTGCATAGGAAAGATGCTAGAACAAGACTAATTAATTTGTGGACAAACTTACTAATAGAAGAACTCACCTTGCTTTTTAAGTCTTAGTTGCTTCCTTGCTTGATTGGTTCAAATTACAAATCACCACCTCAATTTATAGTTGTGTGAGGTCGCTTAACATGACACAAATCAGCCAGCGACCTTCACAAATTTCATAGAATATATTAAGCTTGGATTAGTCTAGATCGTTAAGGTTTATCTTTTAATTTCTAGAATTATCTTCCTCGTTTGGCTCTTGATTTGGTCCAAATAAGACCCATAAGTTTTGGTCTAATGGAGAGAAACTCAACGATTTCCCCCCTTCCTGACTTAGTCTGGGAGTATTATGATGACAATGCCTTGACAATAGTCATCGAACTTTTTGGTCGGTCGTCTGTGTGCACCATGTCGAGGTGTAGCAGTTTTTCTTTAGTAACTTCTTGAATCCGATGATGTTTTATATCGATGTGCTTCGAGCGAGAGTGAAATGTTCAATTCTTTGCTTAGGTGAATAACGCCCTGGTTATCACATAGCAGTACATACTTATCTTGCTCTACTCCCAACTCACGTAAGAATCTTTTCATCCACACCATCTCGTTGTAAGATTTTGTAGTTGCGATGTACTCTACTTCAGCGGTAGACCAGGCAACACACTTTTGTAGCTTCGATTGCCAAGAAGCATCTCCCTATGCAAATGTAGTTACATAGCCCGAAGTTGATTTCCTAGACCTTGTCACCAGCCCAATCTATATCTGTATATCCCTTCAACTCAACCTTCCCATTTCCAAATCATAGGCACCTTTTAGACGTACCTCATAAATACCAGAGGATTCATTTGACTATTTCCCAGTATTCCTTCCCCGGATTGGCTAGGTAGCGACTTAGGACACCAATTGTGTAGGTCATATTAAGTGTGGTACAAACCATGGCATACATAAGACTGCCTACTGTTGACGCATAGGGGATAGTCTTCATTTCCTGCTTCTCCTTCTCACTTGTTGGACTCTGCTTTTAGCTTAACTTGAAATGTCCAACAATTGGAGTGCTCACTGGCTTCACTTTGTGCATGTTGAATCTCTCCACCACCTTTTCAATGCACTGATCTTGATGTTGAACAAAAATGTATACAAAATTGCAAAACACATTTTAATTATTTTTATTTTAGATCAACCCTCTCTTTTGACTCTTTTGATTAAAAGTAATACAGATACAAACAAAACTTGCAAGGTTTTAATGATTTGGGCTGCACCCGTATTTTAGCGGGTTGCCTACGTATCTCTTTAAAGAGAATCAAGCCTTACATAGTTCAGAGTATTTTATTTTTTTCGTACATCAGAGAAACAAGTCTAAACCCACCTTCTAGGAAGGGTTGTCTAGACTCGATCCAACTATCATTTGTACGTTGTGAATAAGATCAAACCCACCTTCTAGGAAGTGTTGTATAATCTTTCCACTATTACATATTTGCTTTTTGATTTTATTTAATTTTTATTTAAGGTTTGCGACTATACCCGATATGTATAACATTTTAATACTGAGCTCCTACGTAGCCTTTACAGGCGAAGTCTTTATGTAGTTCTTGAAATCAATGTATAATTTAACTTTATCGACGTATGAGTCAATATAAAGCTTGAAAAAATGTGATATCATTTCCACATTTAAGTATCTCCACAAATGCAAATTTTTTTATGGATAACCTGGATGATGAAATCATGCTATAACCCCAGTAATATATATATATATATATATATAAGTGGAGTAGGGTTTAAGTGCATAGTGATCTTAGGGTGTAAAGTGAGGAGTAATTAGGGTCATAAGATCTAAGAGATGTATGGATAAGATTGTAGTGGCAAAATTATAAATATTATTATTTTCATAATATTTTTTATTAATTTTTTTTTCTAAATTAATATTTTTTCAAAAAAAATCAAATTGTTTTTCCCAAAATAAATTTTTTTTTGAATTTTTTTTTTTGATTTTCTTTTTGAAGAAAAAAAATTCAATTATTTTTTCAAAATTTATTTTTTTTTCGTATTTTTTTCAAAAAATATTTTATTTAATTGTATTGTATATCAAATGCATAAATAAGCATCAAAAGCGCATCTATAATGAATTCAAAGTACATATATAAGCTCATTTTTAATGCTCACATAGAGTGCATCTTTAATATGATAAAGTCTATGTTGTAATATGTATATGTGCATGTTTAACATGTATATTAAAAGTGCACATTTTAGCTAGTGTATGTTTATTATATTAACAGTGCATATGTTAGTATGTTAAAGTACATATTTATCATGTTAAAGTACATACTTAATATGTTAAAAAGTACATATGTAATTATGTTAAAGTGGATGCTCAATATTCCAAGTTAAGTGCATGCATGTGTAAGTATATTAAAGTTCTTGTTTAGTGATCTAAAATTAAGTATATATGTAAATATATTAAAGTGCATGAGTAATATGTTAAAGTGCATGATTAAAATGCTGAAGTGCATGGTACTAATTTTTTTTGGAAAATGTTCATGAAAAAATTTAAAAAAAATTGGGGAAAAAACATAATTTTGGAGGGGAAAATATTGGCGTAATTGAAAAAAATACCAACATTTGAAAGGCTCCTTGTAAAAATACCAGATTTTAAAAAGTATTGCAAAAGTACCATAAAGTTACAACACTTTTCAAAACTAACAAGGTAAAATAAATTATGAATAAACCTTTTTCAAAAAACATAAAAGTGTTTTGGAAAGGCTTAAAGAGAAAGTTAATTTTAAACGGTTATATTAGTAGGCCTAATCAAGTACTTGTTCAACCGATAGCAGTTCATCTTCCCCAAATTCATTTCGCCGCTGAAGAACCTTTTTTCCTTTCATCCCCGAATCGTATTCCTCAAACCAAATCCTAAATCCCCAAAGTCGAGAAGGCGAAGCCCTTTGTTAATCCCTTTCTGAAGCCCTTTCTGAAGCCATTTTTGAAGCCCTTACTAAATCCCCAGATCGAGAATGGTGAAGACAAGAGGTTTGCAGTCTGCGAAAGCCAGAGTCGAGAAGGCGAAGGCTTCTACAGTTTCGAGGAGAAAGAAGTCGGTGAATGCGAAGGCGGCTACTGTGGCGAGTGGCCGAAAGAAGAGAGCCTACAGGTCGTCGAAAGAAGAAGAATCACCGAGTCCAGTCGTTTCGATGCAGAAGAAGAAATCGAGAATCTCGGAGGCTGAAGAACCAAAAGCCAAGAGGTCGAGGAAGGAGCCATCGAAGTCGGTTGGCGGGGTTAGTGGTCTTCTCTAACTCTTGAATTACCTGAAAAAAACAATATTTTGTCTGAATTTTGTGATGCATGCTAGGTTTAGGGTCTGGATAAACTTCATGCTAAAATTAGGCTTATGTGAAAAACAGAGCATGATTTACTCTGTAAAAAACAAAGCATGGAGAGGTCTGGAAAATTCACAGTAGCCTAAACTGTTGACATCCATATGGCCTGACAAACCAAAATGTATTCTGACGAAACGAATTATCTTACCTGACAAAGTAAGTTTTTGGGTTTATGTGAATATGAATGTCATGTATTTGTTGTTTGGTTAGAATGTTAGAATATCATAGTAGCCTGATTCATGTTGATACAAAATTGTAAGTTATACTCTAGGGTAAAGACTTTTCCTGAACAACTTCCATTTGGCCTGGCAAACCAAAATGTAGTCTGATAATTTATTTTGTATCCTGAAAACATATATCTTTACCTGACAAAGTAAGATGGTGTCTTTCTTTCTTTTATGTGAATATGAAAGTCATTCTTACCTGTCATGTATATGTGAATGTCATTCATTACAGATAATGTACAAGTGGCATTCTGAGGAGTTGTTTTATGGTCGGATAAATCAGAACTCAAGGCTTCAGTATCTGAATTGTATCGAGAACACCCTAACTCGAACAGACTGGCAGACAGTTCTGCAGGGCCCCTTTGGCCCAATAATCAAAATTATGAAAAACTTGAAACTGTCTGCACAGTTGATTCACCATGTGTTGTTTAGGCAACTGGACACAAAAAAGCAGTTTGAGACATGGTATGATCTTGGTGGACAACCATGTAGGTTTTCAATAGAGGAGTTTAGGCTAATAACAGGACTGAATTGTGGGATGCCCGATGAGGAGGACACCGTGGAGGAGTATTACCATTGCTAACCTTTTAACCAAGTTCTTATCGTATCGGGAGGAAAATGTATTTAAGTTGAAGATGGCCTTGTTGTTAATTCTTGAGGGTGTTATACTTGGGGGTGATAAGAAGAGGAAGGTCAGACCCCTACATGTGAAATTGACCCAAGACTTTGATCGTTTCAATAATTTCCCATGGGGTAGGAATGCATATATTGACCTCCATCAAAGTCTGGCTTCTGCTTTGGACACAAGAATGGAGTCAGTTAAGGCTGCACTTGCACGTTCAGACAATGCCAGAGCAGGATACACCATAAGGGGTTTCTCGATGGTGTTTCAGGTAATGTGTTAGTAGTTGAATATGTAAAACTGAGAAAGGTTAATGCCTCTGGTCATAATTGTGGTTTAATTCCAATTCTGTTTGTTTCAGATATGGTTGTATGAGGCAGTGCCCCATTTTGGAAGAACATTTGCCCAAAAGCTTAATAAAGTTGTGCAGCCCTGAGGTGTAAGGTGGCTTAAAACGAGTAGGCCAAGCTTGGATTTGATTTCTGATGCCCTAGAGGGGACTTTCGCTGCTAAACATATCCTTGTTGAGGAGGACGGAGAGGACTTGGGAGAAAGTTGTTACTTCCCGGAGGAGGAAGGACACAAATCCTTGGATGAGATTGTTAAGCAGCTGAAGCCAAAAAGAAAAAGGGCTGGTAAAAAGGACAAGGGAGTTGGTAAGGGAGGGCAAGCTAGAAACATTGAGGGTTTGGACCAAAGGCAATTGATGTGTTGTTTGAATGAATTGCTTAAAACGATGCATACTCTGAATGAAAAGCATGATCTGTTAAGGGAGGAAGTCATTGAGTTAAAGAAGTTTATAAGAGGCAAAGCTCCTAGAACAGTGCCCTCTTCATCCAGTGATGACAGTGATCAAGACATCAGAGAACACCAGAAGCCAGAGTCTAGGGAGGTTAAAAGCGATGATGAACCCAACATTACCCAACACCAGCAGAGCATGAGGGAGGTGAAATCAACAGATCAGATTGATGAGTCAGAGCATGAAGATAAAGAAGAGGAAAAGATAGAGTCTGAAGATGACAAAGAGAATGAGTCTGAAGGCAATGAGTCCAAAGAGGGAGAGTCTGAAGAGAATGAGTCTGAAGGGAATGAGTCTAAAGAGGAAGAGACTGATGAGGTATGCCCAACTTTTTTCAGTTATTATATGTACAGTTCAGTCCATATATGCACATTTCAGTCCATTTGTGCACATTTCAAAAAATAGGTAGGTTATTTCAGACCATATATCATCGTTTCAGTAGACAGTTCAATCCATATATGCACGATTCAGTCCATATATGCACATTTCAGTCCATTTGAGCACAATTCAAAAAATATTTGCTTATTTCAGACCATATATCACCGTTTCAGGAGACAATGGATGGAGAGCAAGATGATGGTGCAATTGTGTTAACTGGTGGACAATGGGAGGTGAAGAAGGTTGGAATGGTAAATGAGCAAGAAGTTCCAGGGGATGCAACAGATTCACTGTCAGTTCTTATTCGGACGGCTATAATACTACAGGGGCTAACAACTGAGGAGGGGGTAAATAAGGCAAATGAGGAGTTGGTTAATGAGGCAACACCACAAGATGAGGAGGGACTCAGCAAGGAGTTGGTTAATGATGAGTTGGTTAATGATGGGACTGTGGTGGCAACACAAGATGAAGTGGCAACAAAAGCAGTGTCTGATGAGGGTCTGTATGACGGGGTTATGGAGGGACTCAGCAAGGTTGAGGACGGAATTCTGGAGGAACCAAAGGAAGATGTTGTGGAGGGAGGAAGCAAGATTGATGACGGAGGTGTGGATGCTGAGGAGGTAGCTAAGAGAGGTGATGTGGAGGGAGGGACCAAGGTTGATGACCAAGTTCTGGAGGAACCAAAGGGAGATGTGGAGGGACTTAACAAGGTTGATGAAGGAGTTATGGAGGAATCAAAGGGAGATGTTGTGGAGGAAGGTACCAAGGCTGATGAACGAGGTGTTGAGGTTGGGACTGAATTACAAGGTGAGAAGGTATCACAGGCTGATTGTGATGACGTGGGGGGTGATGAAGGAGAGACCAAGGAGTCCAAAGTGTCGAGGAAAGGGAGACCAAGGAAGGGTGGCCAAGTGCAGAAAAAGACATATCCAAGTCGCACTCGCGAGCTTGCTGCGGCGACAAAATCACCCTTCCGCAATATGGATGAGAAGAAATTGGCGAAAAAGATTACCAAAAATAGCAAGGTGGAAGGGATGACAGACCTTGTAAAGTGGATGCAAAGTGAGAGGTTAGTGACTTAACCATTCTACTCAACTTAATAATGAATTGAATGTCAAAATCTTATATGGCCTGAATGTTAGTAATATGACCGGAAAATGATTCCTTATGGACTGACAAACTTATTTATTGTCTTGTTTATTATTCAAATGAATATGTACCATCATGCAGGATTGAACCCCGAATTGGACTGAGTGGGCAAGCATTGGATAAGAAGTTCTTTGAAAATTGTTTGCCCCAAAGGACTGGTTGGTCAGTGAGGTAATATTCCAATGCATCCTTTCAAAATATTATGCATTTGTAAAATCGTTTTCAGTGGATACATTAACATTGTTGCACCATTACAGCATCTGGAGCAAATGATGTTCCTTTATCGTCAAAGGATTTCAGAGGATCCGGAGCGGTTTTCGAAGGTGATTGTGCTTGACACATTTTGGCAAACCTTGGTCACCACTGAGTTCAATCGCTTCCAGAAGGACTTTCCATGTAAAGGTGAGGATGCAGTGATGAAACACATGATGGGTGCATGTCCGGCTGATTATGGCAAGAGATGGGATGATGCGGAACGCATATATGTGCCCTTTAACATCACAGAGTCCCACTGGTTTGCCTTAGAAATTGAACTATGCGAATGGGGTGTGACGGTGTATGACTGCAATGTGGATTTGTACTCAGACAAGGAAATTTTCGAGATGATCCAGCCCGTCATTCAAACTGTTCAAAGATATGTCAAGATGTACAAGCCACTGGCAAAGAGATGTGAACCGTTATTAGATAAGCCAATGTCGGTGTCCCGTCGTGATAACATTAAGCAGAACAAGCGCGGGTAAGTATATGTGTATTAATGCAATGATAAATCCTTATCAAACTACAATTGATATACATACTAACTGCTTTTGTACATCTTGCAGAGGAGATTGTGGGGTCTATACCTTGAAGCACATTGAGTTGTTGATGCTCGGCATGACAAACTTGGATCTTGCGTCCGACAAATTCGTAGATGGACATGGAAATCAAATGGCTCATAGTATTTTTAGATGTCGTTGGGATGGTTTTTAAAGACATTTGATTTTAATGTGATAATTGTATTGTGTTGTTGGGAACCATTCGGCAAGGAAGACATGTGATAATTGTATTTTAATTTGGAAGATCGTGTTTACATGCTTGTGATGGTGTTTAAGTCAGGACATATTCTCTTTTTACAAGCAAGGACCCCGATTTGTCAGGTCATTTTCAGTTCATAAACATATGCTAAACATAAGCTTATGACTGATTATCATATTTTAACCAACAAGGTTACAAAAAAGACAACCAGCACAACAACTAACACCACAAGTACCACCACACCAAGTACAACTTTCAACACTAAATTTTCTGTTTTGATATTCATAATATCATTGCTTGAAGTCGAATGATGCGGGTAAATAAGCGTAGAGGTTGTCCCGTGATCTTCAACAACTCTTATGCTTTCAACTAACACCACAAGTACCACCACACCATGTAGTTTTAATGGTGTTTCTTAGTAATTTTCATGTTGTTTCTTATGAGTGTCTACTTGGAAATTATTAAGGTTATGTAATGGTTTGGACTGATAATAAGAAAGATCCTTTGTCCTTATTCCTGCGTTTACTACTTTTGACTATATTTATGCGTGTTCGAGACAAAGTTATCGTTTTCATAATTCATAAACTAATGTTCAGGGCAAACGCATTAATATTTCAGAGCAATAACAACATCGAATATGTCAACGTGCTTGTTCAGGACAAATGTAACGTTTTTAGGACAACGCTTTTAATATATCAGAGCAATAACAACATATATGCGGAACAAACCTTATATTTTTTCATTATTCACATTTCTCCGGCCATATTTAAGTCTTACAGTAAGTATTCAAGTTTGTCAAGGCATATTGAATTAAGTGAGTTCATTTCCAATGCATATCCGATTTGACCCCTCTTAACTTTCCCTGAAAGACCCTTACTTTCCCAAATCTTCTCTACCAAGGTTTTTCAAATACTCCCAGGCTCTGTTAATTGAAGTCAGAGCAATAACAACATGTGGTAATTGTATTTGAATTTGGAAGATCTTGTTTTCAGGATGTTAACAAAGTTTTGTGATGACAATTTCCAGGATGTTTTCAAGCAAAATGGTGCTTAAGTCAGGACATATTCTTGTTTTACATGCAGAAAACCCTCGTTTTACAATCAAGGAACCAGATTTATCAGGTCATTTGCAGTTCACAAACCTAAGCATTTCAAGCAATTTGCAGGTATGCACATAAGGAAGACAGTACCACCACCTCAAGTACATAGCATTATGACGGACCCTACAGAATACATTGTCTTGCTAAACATATGCTTATGACTAATTATCATACTTTAACCAACAAGGTTACAAATTGGACAACCAACACAACAACTAACACCACAAGTACCACCACACCAAGTACAACTTTCAACACTAAATTTTCTGTTTTGATATTCATAATGTCATTGCTTGAAGTCGAATGATGCGGGTAAATATTTGGCCGAGAGGTTGTCCCGTGATCTTCAACCACTCTTACGCTTTCAATAGTCTCATTAACTCTAAAATCATAAGCTTGACCATCCACCCATTTGAAGTATTTGCAATCCTGACCTGCCTATGGTTGAATACAAAATTAAACCAATCAACTATCAGTGAAATCGTCCTTGAACTTAGTTTAAGTCTAAATGAAATCTCAATTGAATTACCAACAAGTACAAATCATATTTTGCACCAAATTCAAAAACCCCCAATTATACCCTAATTGAAAAAGCCTCAAATCAGAACCCTAAATGTATAACCAAAATCCTAAATTAAAACCCTAAAATTCAAAATCAATATTACCTTCCATAATGGACACCCATAGAACTGTTTTTCCGAATTTTGAGTGTATTTGCAAGTTTGTATTGTTGCAGGGAGGCCATGGAAACATCTTCGAGTTGATGATTCACCGGCTTCGTGCCCTCTCCTCCACGAATTTGAATTGGCAGATGAGCTTCCTTGTGTCCAGCCTTTTGCCATCGTATAATTTCCTCTCGTTTGCTATAAGATGTTACTCTCGATTCCTCTCTTTTCGAAGAGGGTGTTCCTCTTTCTCCTCTTCGATGTTCTTTCTTTTTCTTCTGTGCAAATATGAATTTGTACTTGTTTTTTTTTTATTAAAGAAAGAGAAATGAAATGAAATTTCAATGCTGATGTGATGTGTGTCAGGTCATCATCTTTATCAGTTTTTTGTACATAAACAAAAGCTTTTTCAAGCAATCCTTTTCTTACATGCACATTTGAGTCAGTATTCTCCAACTTTACTTTTGCATAGCCAGAGCAGGATACACCATACGAGGATTAGGAGTTAGGGCGGATTTGAAACAAACGTCACACTTTTTCAAACCCTCTATAAAACGGTAAAAAACGGTTTAAAAACTTTCACATTAACCAACCTAATATTTTCTACATTTAAAGGGTTTTTAAACCGAAAAAATAGCCTTTAAAACGGTTTTAAAACTTCCATAAAATGGCGGGGTAAGTTCTCGAATAAAACCAAATCTTTGCAAAATTTTGACTGAAGTCAGGCCATATTAAAGTCTTACAATACGTAATCAGATTTGTCAGGTCATTTTAAGTACAAAAACCTAAGCTTTTGAATAAATCTTCGCCAAAGTGATCATTTCCAATGCATATCCGATTGACCCCTCTTAACAACATATATAGTTTTTTCATTATTCAAGTTTCTCAGGCCATATTAAGTCTTTTACAATACGTATTCAGGTTTGTCAGTTTTATTGAAATAAGTGAGTTCATTTCCAATGCATATCCGATTTGACCCCGTCATTAACTCTACTCCCCACTCATCTTTGTGTATAAATATCGTTCATGCCTTGTGCAAACCACTCACAAATCCTCCCTTACTCTAAAAGTCTCAAATCTCTCTAAAACTCCAAAAACTCTTTTGTAACATGACTGACTCGTTCATTAAGGTCTTCTTGCAGGTATATTGGGATGGGGAATTATCCCCCACCATCGGCGATATGGTCTTGTTAACTACCCATGTCTACATGGGGGGGAGCACTAGACTCCTCAAGGTGCCGAAAAACAAGATGGAAATTTGGTCCCTCCATGGGATGATCAGCAGCATGTCGAGGTATGTCGGTACAAAGTCGATTTTTTTTTAACAGGTCCCAGATTCCGGGCAGCGATACCTTCAACCGCTGTAGACAAATGACGACATTGCGGATCTCGTCCGCCTCGGCGAGAAGGTAGCCGGAGTGAAAGTGTACTTATTACTCCCAACCGCTGCAGACAAATGACAACATATGCGGAACAAACCACCCTAACATAAAAAAAAATCGAATTTGTAAATAATTATTACTTCATACACTTAATTGAAGTCAGAGAAATAACAACATATCTTCTAATATATAGTCTTTTACAGTACGTATTCAGGTTTGTCAGGTTATATTGAAATAAGTGAGTTCTTCAAATAAGGACAAATGATTCAGGTTTGTCAGGTTATATTGCAAGGTTCTTAAAATACTCTCAGGCTCTCTAGCAAAGTTCTTCAAATACTCTCAAGCTCTCTCTTGCTTCTCTACAGACTCAATATTTGCCCTGACAACGTAGTTATAGGCTTTGCAAACAACCATAAATGGACTGACTTTTAATGCTTGTTCTGTTTATAAGATATATAGTTTTTCAGGGCTTATAGTTTGTCTCACTCGCGCCCTGTTATTGAAGTCAGAGCAATAACAACATATATAGTTTTTTCCTTATTCCAGTTTCTCAGGCCATATTTAGCTTTTTACAGTACGTATTCAGGTTTGTCAGGTTATATTGAAATAAGTGAGTTTCTTTCCAATGCATATTCGATTTGACCCCTCTTAATTTTCCCTGAAAGACCCTTACTCTCTACCAAGGTTCCCAACCAAGGTTCTTAAAATACTTTCAGGCTCTCTAGCAAGGTTCTTAAAATACTCTCAGGCTCTCTAGCAAAGTTCTTCAAATACTCACACGCTCTCTCTTGCTTCTCTACAGACTCAATATTTGCACTGACAACGTTGTCATAGGCTTTGCAAACAACCATATATGAACTGACTTTTAATGCTTGTTCTGTTTCTAAGATATATAGTTTTTCTGGGCTTATAGTTTGTCTCACTCGCGCCCTGTTATTGAAGTCAGAGCAATAACAACATATATAGTTTTTTCCTTATTCCAGTTTCTCAGGCCATATTTAGCTTTTTAAAGTACATATTCAGGTTTGTCAGGTTATATTGAAATAAGTGAGTTCGTTTCCAAGGCATATCCGATTTGACCCCTCTTAATTTTCCCTGAAAGACCCTTACTCTCTACCAAGGTTCCCAACCAAGGTTATTAAAATACTTTCAGGCTCTCTAGCAAGGTTCTTAAAATACTCCCAGGCTCTCTAGCAAAGTTCTTCAAATACTCTCACGCTCTCTCTTGCTTCTCTACAGACTCAATATTTGCCCTGACAACGTAGTTATAGGCTTTGCAAACAACCATATATGGACTGACTTTTAATGCTTGTTCCGTTTCTAAGATATATAGTTTTTCAGGGCTTATAGTTTGTCTCACTCGCGCCCTGTTAATTGAAGTCAGAGCAATAACAACATATATAGTTGTTTCCTTATTCCAGTTTCTCAGACCATATTTAGCTTTTTACAGTACGTATTCAGGTTTGTCAGGTTATATTGAAATAAGTGAGTTCATTTCCAATGCATATCCGATTTGACCCCTCTTAATTTTCCCTGAAAGACCCTTACTCTCTACCAAGGTTCCCAAGGTTCTTAAAATACTCTCAGGCTCTCTAGCAAGGTTCTTAAAATACTCTCAGGCTCTCTAGGAAAGTTCTTCAAATACTCCCACGCTCTCTCTTGATTCTCTACAGACTCAATATTTGCCCTGACAACGTGGTTATAGGCTTTGCAAACAACCATATATGGACTAAATTTTAATGCTTGTTCTGTTTCTAAGATATATAGCTTTTCAGGGCTTATAATTTGTCTCACTCGCGCCCTGTTAATTGAAGTCAGAGCAATAACAACATATATAGTTTTTTCCTTATTCCAGTTTCTCAGGCCATATTTAGCTTTTTACAGTACGTATTCAGGTTTATCAGGTTATATTGAAATAAGTGAGTTCCTTTCCAATGCATATCCGATTTGACCCCTCTTAATTTTCCCTGAAAGACCCTTACTTTCCCAAATCTTCTCTACCAAGTTTCTTCAAATACTCACAGGCTCTCTACCAAGGTTCTTCAAATACTCCCCACCCTCTCTTGGTTCTTCAAATACTCCCACTTTCCCAAATCTTCTCTACAAACTCTATATTCTAAAGCCATGGCCGCAGAACATCAATTTGTCACTGGCGTGTACGCTAATGTATATGACCTTCTACAAGCTGCACGGGATGTTGTGGATCATCTTGGAGGGCGGATGATGAGCGAGGCCGTATTTGAGAGCTACTCTCGCGACATTATCGCGAGAGATTTGGAGTTGGATGCTTTGATTAAGGATTTGGTCCGCCTGAGGCGGGAGCTTGCTGCGTTGAATCCGGCAGGTGCTCAGACCGAAGAAGAACTGAGCCGGATAAAGCTCAGGTTCAGACTAGTAAGGGTTTTCTTGTATATTTCCTTCCTATGTGCAAGTGATGTGCCTAAGATGCTTTGTTTTTTTGGCAGATTGAATGGGACACCGTCTTTAATGAAATCAACATAAAAAGGGTGTTGGAGCATGTTGAGTTCTTAAGGGGAGATCTGATTGTGTGCTATCTTGCTTGATGGGTGCGTTTTTAATCTTCCCTCCTTTTGTATGAACTTTGTGATGCTAGTTTTTTTGTTTTGTGTGTGGGAATGCCTTGCCAAGGGCACATTTTTGTAAAGTTGAACAATGTAATCTCTGGATAATGTTTTCATAACAATGTAATCTCTTAGTATGTGTGGGGATGCGTTTATAATTTTTTATCATATGCAAGCGTTTTCAGGACAAATACAACGTTTGTAGAGAACATGAGCACAATGTCAGGACAAACCGTAGATGATTGTGTTTTAAAAACATGATTTAAAACATTCTAGGATTCATATGAAGAATTATAGACTTCGCAGATGATTGTGTTTATGTATTAAGTTTATAGACTAAGGTTCAAATCCTATTAACTCAAATGGTTTCGCAGATGATTGTGTTTATGTATTAAGTTTTTAGATGTAGGTTGTCAGGACGTATTGAAGGTTTACAGGTCATGTTTTACTTTTACAGTGATATGTTCTTCGCGCAGATGATCATGGCAGGACATATACGTAGTTTTACAGGGCGTCCTGGAGTTTTACAATTACAGGTCGTGTTTATGTATTAGGTTTTCGTCACGCAAATGATCATGTCAGGACATATACGTTGTTTTACAGGGTGTCCTAGAGTTTTACAGTTTGTTCTTGTGAGTTTTACAAAGATAAGAAGGTTGAATTTATCAAGTTTATATCCCAGCCAAAAGAGGAACCCCCACAAAAAGAGGTGTGGTTTAAGACTATAGAGACTTAAACCATACATCTTTTCAAACACCCAACAACAACAGACTCAATATTTACGCGACCACGTTTACCAGCATAAACGCCCAAAAAACACCAATATGGTGACAATTCTAAACAAAAAAACACTAACCCATTCTCTTCCTATAATCCTTCGTCAGTCCTTTTCCTCCTACAGTACTGCTTGTTGTGGCCTTGGTTGCCGCAATAAGAACACCGCCTCTTCCTAGAATAGTTCCTCTCCCACGTCGCCCTGTATCGGTTAATACGTGGCCTTCTAGGAGGACGTTTTACTTTTGGTGCATAGCATCTGATGGATGACACAGCTTTAGGAACTGACCATCGGCATGTGGGAGGAACAAGATGCACAGTTTCCTTGTAGACTTCTCTCACGCAGTCGTTCTTGAACATGGGATGGACGAGATCAGTGAGTCGTACTCCCCTATCACTTGCAACCGCTATGGCATGAGCACATGGAACTTTATCAATCTGGAACATGTTACAATCCCATGTACGAGCATTAAGGTTCACCGAGTATCTGATAGTTCCTTGCATGACCTCTGTTTCAAATTGGCTAAGTCTTCAAACACTCATCTTAGCTGACCTTCTGTAGTTCACTTCTACCAGCGTGTACACAAAGGGTGACAAATATTGGTCCCATTTTGAATCCGTTTCCCTTCTTTCACAAAACCATTTAGAAATGGTCTCAAGAATCGCATCAAACAGAGCAAGAATAGGCCACTGACGCTGTGTTTTCCACAGGCCATTAAGACACTCGGCGTTGTTGCTTGTCATGATGTTAAACCTGTTCCCATGAAATTGCGCCCTCGCCCAGTTTTTAACTCCAGCTTCTTTTAGATATTGACCAATCTTTGGAGATGCAGATGTTATTTGAGCAAACTGATGATTGAACTCAGCTATTGTGTAAGCCTGAGCAGCTTTTTTTAATATGCCGAAGAGGTCTTGCCTGTCAAACTTCCTCTTGAAGTTTTGGTATATGTGATATATGCAATATCCATGCTTGGTGAAATGATAGCTATTTCTCAGACCCTTCCCAATGCTAACATGACGGTCAGACACGAAATACAACTCGGGATGATTAGGAACAACAACCCTCAATTCACTGAAGAAAAATGACCATGCATCATCGTTCTCACTGTTAACAACGGCAACAGCAAGTGGATATATTCGGCTGTTTCCATCTTGTGCCGTAGCCAGGAGAAGTATCCCCTTGAACATGGCTGTTAGGTGAGTGCCGTCAACTGATATTACCTACACACGCAAAACTATATTCTCAGAAGTTGCCCTGACAATAGGATGTTAAGCTTTGAAAACAACATTATATGGACTGACTTATGATGCTTGTTCTGTTTGTCACACATGCAGTCATATAGGAGTTTGACCTGACAAAGTAACTATACGTCCTGACTGTGACAACAATGAGACTGAAGACTGACCTTTTTTAGATGTGACGCTACCCTTATCCATGGACCTAAAGTCCAGAAGACATACTTGAAGCGTTTGTCAGCATCTCTGACTATTCTCGTGTATGTTCCCGGATTAGATTTCTCTAACATGTGCATGTAAGAGTACATTGCCTTGTAGCTATCCTCAACTGTACCATGTGCCATGTCCTGGGCGAAGAGCCGCGCTCGATTGGCTTTGTAGTAGCTTGTCCTTATCCCATGCTCTAACATGAAATCCTGAATTTCTGAAGCACGGAGGCCTTTACGGCCGTTTAAAAACCTGAGATGTCACAAAGTGAATCTATAAATGCATTCATATTGGCCTTTGATAACAAAAATTGTTCAAATGCAAGAAAAACATACTTGTGAAGTACTTTCTCGGCAATCAGCCGAGAAGTTGCTCCTTTGTGATGATTGTGGTTTACTCTCATGCCACAGGTATGATCCGCAACATATTGTCACACCATAAACAATGACGTTTTTCGATACAATGTGTAATATCCCGCATTTTATAAGGGTATTTTGGAATTTTTCTTATGCCCGTATTACTAGACGGATTAAATTCAGAGAAGATCGGACATTCTGTAATATGTTTGAGCTCTGTAAATTTTTCTGAGTAATATAAAATACAGTTGAAGTGTTTTCAGGGTTAAATAGTCGTTAGTGTATGAATATATTTAACCCAGGGTTAAGGAAATTAACCCAAAAGTGATTTGGATAAGAATAGCCAAATCGGCCTTGACCGCACCCCGCGGCAAGTAGCCACCGCACCCACGGCGAAGGCCAAAATCAGAGTCGTCGTCTTCGCGATAAGCTCCAGCTGCAAGTGGCACTGTGACGGCCGTTTGAGCAGCCAAGTGGACGGCCAAGTGGGCTCTTTCCCTTGTCCCCTTGTCCCCTTACTTGTTCCCTTTGAGGAAACTCGTTTTTGGACTATAAAAGGGAGTTGAATCCGAAGCCAAGCTCGATCGTCTTCTTCCCTCCTCTGTTTTCCTCTGTTTTTCACCATTAAAACCAAGCTTAAGAGCTTCGTTTGAGACATAATCGAGCTCCTTTGAGTGTCCAATAAGGTGCTCCTAAGTGTTCTGTGAAGGTTTAAGGTGTTGGGAGATCAAACCATAGACAAATCGAAGCATACAAACGATTTGGGTAAGAAATTCTCCATTGATGCACTGTCGGAGCTTCCGCCTCTGTGCAGTCACCGCACCCCGCGGCATGGACCTCACCGCACCCGCGGTGAGATAGGTTCGTGTTGTGATTTTGTGTGTTGTGGTCTTGTACGAGGGTTGTTCCTTCGATTCTTTTCGTATTCTTTTAGATTCATATATAAGTGTATTGGATCTAAGTTAGGATCTTGTTATGGGTCGTTTCTTAGGGATTTATTATCCAAGACCTGTTCCAGTTCAGACTCAGGAACCCGTTTCTAAGCCTGTTAGAGCTTCGTCGGATCTAAGGCAAGTGGCGGTTCGCTCTTGCTCATCATTACATACTTCCATTAATTATCAATTGTTTAGTTGTTAATTAATTTGGGATGATTCTTGTTTATGTTGGGAACAGTTTTGTTAAAAGGATAAAATGATTAAAATCTGATATTATAATAGGTTGTATATTCTGCTAGAATCAACGCTATTATATATGTGAATAAAACATGATATTATACTAGGTTGTATTCTGTTAGAACAACGCTAGTATATATATATGTTTTTGATGTTGGCCTTGATGGCTGTGATGTGGATTATTACTGTGTTGAACTGTTTAGTTAGCACGAGTATTCATAGGAACGCTATGTACCTTGTGGGGGTTTAGCTGTTTCTTTATAACTAGTACTTGGTGGATTTTCCCCAGTACTCTCTAAGGTCATGACCATGCCCTTACTCAGGGTGGTGCACTTAGCTAGTGCCAAATCTTTTGGGATTTATTCCCTCTGGTATCTCTTGTGAGGAGATTCGATATCTCTTGTGAGGAGATATGGTATCTCTTGTGAGGAGATCTGATATCTCTTGTGAGGAGATATGGTATCTCTTGTGAGGAGATCTGATATCTCTTGTGAGGAGATATGATATCTCTTGTGAGGAGATCCGATATCTCTTGTGGGGAGATTTAAAAGCTTATAATGTAATGATCGTTTTGGAATTAAATGAGATAAGTGCCGTTGTCGCACACAATTAATATACCTTGGGCGAGTAGTGCAGCTAGGCGCTAGTGCAGCTAGGAAAGCTCGTCTTAACTTTTAGTCGCTCGAATGCGATACTGTAATTCTGTGATTCTGTGATTAATTAATGTTTTCCAACATTTGTCATGTTTCCTATAAGGCTCATTTCATTTAGAGTCTTCTTTTGGGATTGATTACTGTGAGGCTCGGTCTCCAGAATCTTCTCTTGTGCATACCTCTTGTTTAAACGCAGTGGTAGTATGATGGTTGACTATCGTCATCGGTTATTATTCGAAAAGTGATGAGTCTAACCTAATACGACTACTTCGAACCTTCTGCTTTGTGCCCTTGCTAGTCTATTCATTTAGACTAACTAATTGTATTTGTTATCTGCATCGTCATGGTTGGTGTCGTCCGTCCGTTTCGACACATCAGATAGGTTGCAGGATCCATGAAGGCTAGATCGACTATGAAAATGAACGGTGTTTTGGCAAGTGATTTTGTGGCTTTGTTTAAAAGACTTCCGCTGTGTTAAAAGGTGATTTTGTGTTAAGACTTCCGCTGTAATAATTCTGATTATGAATTTTGTTATGTCTGGAATCATATGCAATTCCGAGACTTGGTTTTATATAAAAGTTATGATATTTGGTATTGTAACTGTGGTTTGATAGTTATATCGTTTGGAAAAGCCTGGGGTGATTTCGGGTTTTCATCCGAGGTCATCGGCAGTAATACTTTCAAAGAGTGGAAAATTTGGGGGTGTTACACAATGAGCCACGACAAACGAAGGTGTATTTGTCGTCAACACACTCAACATCATAATTGGACTTGTCGGACCTCTTTACACGCATCTCATAGAAATTTTCCATTGCCAGGGAAAAGAGTGCAGCTTTGAACTATTCCTTAGAATTGAAGATCTGACCAACCTTCATTGTTGGATATGAGGACTTGTTTTCACTTGTTTCCTCATCTTCAACTAATATGCGTTGCATGTCCCTCTCTGCTGGATAGTACCTCTTTTCAATCTCTCTAAGCATGTCTTCATCAACATCAATCTCTTCTTCTTGGTCCTCCTCTATTTGCTCCTCGTTGTGTGTTCCCTCATTGCCATTTATTTCCTCTCACACATCATCTAGACCAACAGTATTTACATCATCACCTGAAGCATCACCTGAAGCATACCCTAAACCATCAACACGATCATCATCACCTGATCGATAACAGCCCCCGTAATCAAAACCATCTCCTATTTCATCCTCCAAAGAATCTTCACTATTGGCATAATCAGTCATTTTCTCCTTTCCTTTGTTTCTTGATGTAGCAGTTTCAATGTCCTCATCATCGTTGCTCAATGATATAATGTCTTCCAGTATCATGGGACACTTTCTCTTGTCTTTCCCCCTCACTTCATCCCTTTTTAATCTCATTAACTCTGCTTCGTTGTCAGCTTCAATAATTTCATCAACTGACCTGACGTCAGTGTCGGGTGCTCTGTCTTTTTTAAAAAACGACCTGACAAAGTCTCTATTGTCTTGGATCTGAGTTGGTGGTGGAGCTGTTGGAGAAGGAAGAGTACGATGTTTAGCCCTTTCACTTCGAATCTCTTCCTTCTTTAAAAGGTTGGTGTACAGCTCAATATTCCACTCTGATGAATTTTCTCCACATTTGTTCAAGAACTTGAACGCATCAAGATCGTTGTCGTCATTTATAACGATCGGTGGAAGTTCTGGTTTATTTTGATAAACGTATTGTACAAACAACTTCTCTTCATCAAATGGATTCTTCTCAGTCCATTTGTTGCACAGTATAGCCAAGTCCATGTCAGGGGAAAGCAACATAGCTTTCACTGTTCTATCACCCTCATACAACCACCTTTTCCCTTGTTGTTTCCATTCTCCACCACTGATGAACTTCACATATACACTACTTTCGTACCTACAAATAAAGAAGGTTTTTGAACTTCACGTATACAGAGGGGGAAAATCGATTGTTTTTCAGGAGAGTTTACTTACCCATTCAAGCTTTAATGGAGGGCGTCAGGTGTGAAATATCAGGTGTGAAATATCTCATGTGGAGTAAGTGCTAGAGTCAGGCTGCTTTGAAGTTCTCCAGGAATATTCAGGAATTTTTGTCAGGTGAGCTACACTGGAGGGATTAAGGGTTGAAGGAGATGAATAATTTGCTTTTGGATGGAAACTTACCCGCCAATTTTAATTAAGGCACGGTTCAAGGAAGACATACTTGAAGGTTGATGTGATGGGGCTGCCACCGGGAGGGAGAAAGTGATTAAGGAGAGATTAAGGATTTCTTTTATCTTTTTTGGAGAAAATATTAGTCAACTTGTAAGGATATTCAATTGAAAAGAAAAGTTAAATTTTACCCTCAACAATAGCAAAAATACCACAAAAAGTATAAAAAGTTGGTACTTTTGCAATACTTTTTAAAATATGGGTTTTTTGCAAGTTGCTAACAAAAATTTGGTATCCTTGTTATTGCGCTAAAAATATTTGTTGGAAAAAAAAATTAGAAAAAAAAGGGGGGGGGGGATTTTGAAAAAAAAAATCTGGAAAAAAAAATTTTGAAAAAAAAAATTCAGAAAAAATAATTTCGGAAATTATTTTTAAAAAGTAATACTTAAAAATTAAATTTTAAATTTTAAAAATTGTTTATATTTACAAGTTTATAATCCTAACTTTTTATTTCTACAATCTAATAACTAAGATTAATCCTTATTTTACACCTTAAATATTCTCCTCATATGATCCTTACTCTATATATGTGTGTGGGCTTGTACAAGTTTTTTTACAAAGTCACTAGTCATGACTTAACTACGTACATGCAATTTTCTTTTATATAAGTTTTATTAACCCAAACTAGTTTGGGCCTTATTTTTACCCATTTAGACTTTAGCCCTTTAGAACTCATAAGTGAAATCGGTAATCATATCTTTAAACAAAATCTTCTTTTTGTTATCAGATTTGAATTTAAAATAAAATATATGCAAAATATCTTTTTTCTTTTTTTACAAGCGAGATTTCTTCTATATATTCCAACCTCTAACTCGTTGGCATACTGGCTAGAAACATATATACAGAAGAGAACTCTCTACTATATATTATTTTATTCAAACAAGAGTTCCGGTTTTAGTCTATCAGTACTTTACAAGAAAAATTGTCAGAGGACTAAAGACAAGATGAGTAAGGTAATTTGTTTTTTCCCTTGTATACATCCTCTTGAGTACTCTGCTTAACTTATTTCGGAAAGAACAATGTTCTTCTTTTTAATCGATTTTAAAATTAAGTGTGAAAACCAAGTGATTTCCCCTTAATTATGAGATTCAAGGTAAGGAAGTGAAAGCAAGTGCTTTCAATCCCACCGAGAACTTCAATGAAGATTTAAGCGGTATATTACTTTCTTTGTCAAACTGATCGAGACAAATTTATTGTTTCAAAATACACTTTCGGACTCAGCATATATTTTTTCTTCAAAAACCAAGCGACGAAATCTCAAGTATTTTTGATACATATATTACGGATACGCTATTTGCACCCTGATAAGGTGCTATTTGCGCTGGGTGTCAGGCTGTGCGGCAGTGAGCACCGCGCGGAGGCGGTTATCGCGCGGTGGCGGGTGTCGCAGAGGGGGGTGTGCGGTTTAGGGGGTTTAGGGTATAATATTCGTAAGAGGACAACATGCATCTTCCTAGCCTTTCGGTGGATTTCAATCAGAATTATTGCTGCGTCCGTGAACGAATTACTTTCGGTGGATTTCAATCACAATTTTTTCGATGATTTTTATATATAGCATTGCTGCTTTCATATTCAAAATATACTTTGTATACAAGAAGTGAAAATTATTTAATCTACTATGAAATGTCGTGGTATAATGACGATCACGAAAATTATGAAGATTGAAAATCATATCCTGCAAATTAAAATGTGTAATTTTCCATATCTAATCACTTACTACACAATTAATTTCGTGGGCTACAAAACATAGACAATTAAATATATTTATGTTAAATCTTTTATTAGGAATTTATGTATGCTAATTTAAGTCTTTTCGGAGAAGGACAATAGAAAGTTATTTGTGCTGAATAATAATGATTTCATTTTTACTTTTAAATTCTTGCAAGTTACATATTTTACATATAACTTTAACAAATATTAAATTTTAAGATTCAATATTTTTTAAATATCGAAGAAGAACCCAACTCGACCTAAACCCGACCCAAACTCAACCCAAAAATTTGTACGACTCGATCGATCCAAACCCGATCCGCCCGACCCAGTTTACGTATAATTTAACGGGCATCGAACTCATTTTCCACAGATCGTGATTACCCACCGCGCGCAACATCCACCGCCGCGCGGCAGTCGCCGTCGCATGGCTACCACTGCCGCGTGGCCTGCAGGGTGCAAATAGCACTCTGCAGCGGCGCAAATAGGATTTGCCATATATTATCTCCTGCACATATATTTAACGAAGGCTCTTGGTACACTCCAAATTTTGTCTTCGTACACTACACTTTGAAACGCAACAATATTGCTTAAGCAAGATACTAGCGTTTCCGTGTAAAATCGACCTAGAAATCTGATATTATGTACTATAACGAAACGCAGGTATTTGGCTTAAGCAAAATACCTGCGTTTCAATTTATTTATTTTTTGAAAGCGAAACGCAAGATCCTTGCTTAAGCAAGGATCTTGCGTTTCGCTATTTATTTATTTTTTTAAAGCAAAACACACTGCGTTCGCGTCTTCTTCTTCCTCTTCCTAGGTTTGCCGCCTCCCCCTAAACCCAGATTTCTATTCATCCCCCCCTCCTCTTCTTCTTCTTCTTCCTCCTTCTTCTTCTTCATATTTCGATTCATCCCCCCCCCCCCCCCTCCCCTATTTGGATCTGCAAAAAACAATGGATTTGGGGCAAAAATCTGGTGCCGGAGATGAAGACAGTGGCCGGAGACGAAGACAGCCGACGGCGCCTTCATCATCTTCTCCGGCGGAAACAGACCCGACTTCCGCTCCTCTAGCGTCGACCGAAGGTACGCCGACAGCAGACGCGAGCTTGGCTGACGGAGTCGCGGGTGTCGAAGCCGACGTTCTAGAGCTGACGGAGAGGCAGAAGCTCGACGAGGCAGTGGCTGAGGCGGTGGGGCTGACGTTGGAAGCGTTTTCCGGCGTCTCTACTGGAGGTGCCAGAAAAGCTTCGATCGCCGGAAAAAATGGCACCGCCGGAAAAGCTTCGGTCTTCGGGAAAAATGGCACCGCCGGAAAAACTGTTGCTCCGGTTACCCGAAAACACGGGAAAGGCGGCGATGCGATAAAGTCTCGGAAGCAACGCAAGGTAGCCTCTTCGTCTACCGTACCAGATGCGCCGGTAGTCTCTTCTTCTACTGCACCTGATATTCGACAGGTAAATTTTAAATTTTAAAATTTGTTTAGAAGGATATAAATATCGAATGCATGATTTATGATTGCGTAAATTAAATATAATGCATGCATAAGTTATACCGAATGCATGATTTTGATAGCATGAATTATATCGAATGCATCATAGCGTAAATTTTAAAATATAATGCATGATAGCGTAAATTATATATAATGCATGCATAAATTTTAAATTTGAAATAAATTTTAAAATGTGTTTAGAAGGATATAAATTAAATAATATTATGATCGCATAAGTTATACCGAATGCATGATTTTGATAGCATGAATTATATCAAAATGCATGAATTAATATTGTATGAATTATATTGCATATTTATGATAGGGTGAATTAATCGAATGCATGAATTATATGAAATGCATGGATTTAATCTGGAAAATAACGCATGAATTACCAAAATATTATGATTCTGCGATATGATTTAGGAAATAGAAATTAAATAACAATTACCAAAATAACAATTAATTTAGCAAATAATTTATTTAGAATAGAAATTAAATAAATTTCAGAATAAAGAATATGAATATTACTGTCCAATCGAAATTATTGTTTATATAAAAACAAATAGAATTAGAAATTAAAACATTAATAAGAATTAATAAGAATTAACAAATAATTAAAACATAAAAATATGAAATAATAACGAGGGATCCAATCGAAATAAAACATAAAAATAAAAATTAGAAATTAAAACCTTGTCGTCCGAAGATAACGATATGATTTAGGAAATTTGACAATTAATTTAAAAAATAATTTATTTATAATAGAAATTAAATAAATGTCAAAATAAAGAATATGAAGATTATTGTCCAATCGAAATTATTGTCTATATAAAACAAATAGAATTAGAAATTAAAACATTATTAATAATTATTAAGAATTAACAAATAATTAAAATGAAGGGCATATTGGAGGCGTGCGGCGGATCTATTAGGGTGAAGCGACGTGGTCCTTGTAAGCCTAAAGAACGAGGGATCACAGCTTCTGCACGACGCGGTTCTCCATCTCAGCTGAGCAGACAGCTAGACGCTGCATTACGGAGAGATGTCAGGCAGCCCGAGGATCATCCGACCGAGTTTGTTGAGCCCGAGGATCATCCGACCGAGTCTGAGTCGTCATCTTCGAACGACGAGGTCGATATTGGCCAGGAGGAGTACACCCGTTCCCCAGTTTTTCAGGTGACGGAGCAAGGTTGGCACGAGACATTCGAGCCCCCCACAGACGCTGATAGACTTGATGCTATGGAGACGGACGACATGCCCCCTCCTCCTGCGACGCAGACTTCTGAGCCACCTTCTCCCCCACCTGAGGCAGAGGGGCCACCCATTATCGAGCATGTTGCCCCCCCCATGTTGCCCCTCTTGCTGCCCCCCTGTTGCCCCTATACCTCTAGGGCAAGAGGGGAACTGGATGCCAGGAGGTCCTCGTTCGAGAGACCTGATCCCATCCTATCCTACCCACATCGCACCCCTTTTATGGATGGCGACGCAGGAGGAAGCAGGGGTAGCCGTAGACATATTGACTCCCCCAGTACACTTCCCCTCGCACCGAGATCCGGTACGTATAAAAATTTCCTTTGAAATTTATAAATATTTAAAAAACCAAAAAAATAAAATAAATATATGCATTAATCCTAAATACAAAAAAAATTATTGTTTCAGATGAGGAGGATCCTCAGGACCTTCGTTCGTCCTCAGCACTTTGATGGTATACATCGATATAGGACGGATGAGGATGGGTCATGGTGGACGTTGGCGCAGCGTAGCGGGCTGACTGCATTGGGGACGTTGGAGTTCCGACGGATGGACGCGGTTCTCATATCAGCATTCGTCGAGAGGTGGCATCCGGAGACCAACTCGTTCCATTTCCCCTGGGGTGAGATTACCATCACACTGCACGATGTTGTGCAGATTCTGCGGATTCTGATTGACGGTGTTGTCGTGGTTTCTTCTATGCCTGATGCTGCGATGTGGGAGGCCTTGGCACCGATTTTGGGGGTGGAGCCGCGTATTGCTGAGGTGACAGGGATAGGTAAAAAAATCGAAATTATAACAAATAATTTATTAATATTAATGAAAAAATAACCGAGTTATGCATAAAAAACAATATATGGATTTTCTATACAGGTGGCGGTTATGGAACTAACAAGATGTTGAACGATCGGGCTACAGAGTTATGCAAAGCCGAGGAGAGGTGACATTCTGTTGTTTTTTAAATAATATTAAATTAAGAAAATTAGTATAGTTTTTTCTAAAATATAATGTTAAATAATAATCGTTCTTTACAGGAACGAGCATCACATAGTTACGTTGTATCTTGCGATGCTAGTGAGTTGTACTCTCTTCGTTGACAATTCGGGGATGAAATGCAAGCCTTGTATTTTAGCGGTCCTCTTTTATCACGACGAGACTGTAGGGTACGCATGGGGAGTCGCTACCCTGGCGCACCTATACCGCCAGTTAGGTAAGGCGTCGCGAGGTCAAACAGCTTCTATTGCCGGTTGTACGCTTCTCCTGAAGGTAACCTATCCTATTCAACTCCATTCACTAGTACAAAAAGGCCATCTAATACCGTTTTTTTACTGAAACGGATACCGGTTATGGTTCCGGTCTAAGATGAGCCGAAATCCTGCTCCGTATACCGGTTTTTGAAAAACCAGTATGAATCTAGGACACGGATACCGGTTATTTAAAAAACCGGTATCCCGGATTTTTTTTTCTTTTTTTATTAATTATTTATTGTCGATACCGGTTATGTGAAAAACCGGTATCTACCTCCTTGTCTGTAACATATCGGTTATTTTAATAACCGTATGATATTTAATTTTAATTTTTTAAAATATTTTTTTACAATACTCATTCAGCTATATATTATACCACCTGTTTACGTCATTGTTTTTTACACAAAATGCTACAACAGTGTACATCAAAATCACATCAAATAATCCATAAATTATATATAATAAATTATTAACAAGCGTTAGCTCCTAGAGCTATAAATAACAAAATAACTTAAGAGTTTCATATCTCTTTAAACTATAAATAACAAAATAGCCTAATAAAATAGCTTCCAACAAAATATACTAGTTATAGATAGTCAAAAAGCTCTCTCAACATACATACATATATGCTTTTAGCTCCTATGCTGGGGACATACAAGTTCAACTCCAACTCTATGCTTTTAGCTCCTATGTTGTGTGCAAGTTCAACTCCAACTCAAAAATAGGTTGGAGATATTGAAGACATTCCTCTATTACTTTCAAGATATGCTCCTTGTTGTAGCTTCGCGATGAATGTGCTAAGTACTACATTAAGCATTATAAACAACATCATTAATCTTACAAATGGAAAACAATGACACATCAAGATATAGCAGGTAGCACTCACGTACACTAGCTGAGAATCTGACTATGAAAATACAATAATTGTCTTAACAATGTATGAAAATAAAGAAGACAATACATAGACATAAAAAGAGCAAGATAATAAACTTGTAATGAGTACATGTTGAGTAGGAAAAACAGAGAATAGAAGCTCATAAGCATATATATATTGAATAATTGTCAACAATGATATTTACCAATCAGTTAACCAGTAAGTGACTCGGTCTAGCTATTAATTATATATATAAAGTATAAGTTGAATGTATGAGTAATGTACATACCGAAGTTGGAATTTCCACTACACCTGTTTGCACTATGTCTCTCATGAATCAGCATACATATAATCCACATGACGTATAATCTTGTTGGTCAGGGCACTTGCACATAAAAAATTGAAGTATATCAATAATACCATGATAACCATTAAACTTGAATCATTTGTCAAAATAATAATCAATAAATATAACTTAGAGGCTCACCTCGATAACATTCCAACTTATGTTTGGCTTGTCTGCTTTGGAGAGATTTCCTCTCTTAGTACTCAACATGATTAATGCACTTCACAAATAGAAAAGGTTAATTAATTGATTGACTATAGTTATAATATGTATCATATGCATAACAAAGATGTAAGCAATGCTATTTACAACAAAACTTACGTTTCACACATTTGCTTGAAATTTTCTTTAGCAACTTGTCGCATTGGATCAAGCCAATAGACTATATTCAGCGCAAGATTTATGACGGGTAGCATCCAGTGATACCTAATCAATATTAACATGAAATTATATTCAAAATTGTACTTATGCATTCAAGGTGATACATAATTAAACTAACTCACCCTTCATGATATGGAAGAAACCACAAACATCCACTTGATTCCCTCATGGAAGCAATCAAATATCTTACTCGATGATCAAGTTTTGGATCATCCGAACTTTGAGCTAGGTAGGCTAGTCGTGAAGGACAAAGATACTTGAATTGCGAGTTATAGAATTTATCATATAAGTACCTGTCATTATAAGTCTCCCAACTCAATACTCGTATAACAAGTAATTCTTAGAAAAATACATAAATATATATACATTAGATGTGAACCACAAACTAAAAAAAGGAGGAAAACATATCGATTAAAAAATATATAACTGCTTACTTGATATACATGATGATGTGTACTCCATCTAACTCTCCGCGTGCTAGCCATGACATCATATCTTCCTTGCGAAGTTCCAACTTATGTGAGTGTTGTACAATAGCCTTCGGCATATCAATACTCAGTACAAAATCATCAATTGAGGTCATCAACTACATACACCTATCAAGTGCAGGGTGTTTGGGTTGTGGAGCAGAAGAGGTTTTGTGACCAATCGGTGGAAATAAGGCTTTTGTACAATCCTGAAATACATACACTTATTTCATTAAATTATAATCATAGCTATTTATTGATATTAAGGAATACATGCATATCCATACCCGTTCAAATATGACCATGCCTCTGACAAATAAGGGACCTCTTCAGTGGGAAATGGCACCTCTCCATTCTCTTTCAATACATTCTGAATCCCAACCCTCAAAACATTAGCCCTCAATTTTTTTCCATGAAGAAGTTCTGCAATGCATGCTTTAGGGATATAAGCAAGACCTTTGGCCACCACACATGATCGGTCGGGCCAAGCTAATCTGCATTTTCTAGTATTTCACTTGTTTAGCATATTCTTCCGTCATACAGTTAGCAAACATCCAACTTTTATCCATTTACTATATCATCATTAAAATATATAAACATCAATAAGCAAGATATAATACATGAAAATTTCAATTAATATTCACTTATAATACATTAGCATTCGTGAAATTAAGCTTTAACAAGTGAATAAAAAAAAATTATAGAAAAACCAATAATTAAGCTAAGAATTCTGCAATATGAACGATATATGGAACATGACAAAGAAAATTTGACAGATGGACCATCTCCCGGCCAATGCTACTATATAAAAGTTGGGTGCTACCACTAGTATCGTGTTCTTACTCTATAATATGGTCTAATGATGCTAATAGATATTGATTTGGGGAAGTAGTTGGCATGCTGGTATTATTTGTTCACATATGCTTTAATCGTGTTTACTTAGTTGAGTAATAATGATGTAGACAATATAATGGACAGTACAGATTTAGACAGCAAATTAAATCACATTAGAGAAATTAAAGTTTTACCTTTTGTTGTATGGAAGGAATTTTTTGGTTCACTTTCTTCTTTCTGCATAGACATATAGATAAACAATATAAGAAACAATAAAAAAGAAACAATATTGAAAACCAAAAAAACTATTGTACTTATACTAGAATTGAAAGCAATTAATTAGTATCTATAATGATCATTAGGATGACCTGCTGGCCTTGAACTCTCAAGTACGTCCCAAATTCCTAATTTTTCAGGCTAGTTTGGACTTAGCTTAAAGTAGTAGCTAGTATGCATGTGCAACATGAATATCTAATAAGCAATTTAGTAATCAATCAATATTATAGCACTCAAGAGGATCTAAATCGTGAGTTTTAATGCACTGGATGTGGTATTTCTGTGTGGGTTCCAACAGATCAAATCAAGCAACCAGCAGTCTAGCACTACTCTATGTGGGTGTGATTTGCTTGGTTGATTAATGGTAAAGTGTTTTTATTAAGCTATAATTCCTCAGCGAAAGGCTAATTATTACATCTTGTCTTTCGGAAGTATGCTTTACTGCATGCAAATAAAGGAAAACAAGGGCCCACACAACATACACCAGTTAGTAAGTTACAGCTTCACACTTAAATAGTACTATCATTTTGGTAATCTATTCTTAAAATGATCAGGATCTACTCAAGCCATCAGTTCTCGTTTTCCTATTAAACAACTGAGCAGTGAAACACACATCATGTACACAAGCAGCCACCTAAACAAAACAATCAGTTCTCATTTTCCTGTTAATTCTCGTTTTCCTGTTAATTCTCGTTCTCATTTGTTCTGTAAGATAATGAACTAGAAATGATGTAGGATTAACTCTTGGAATTAAACTAGGACACAAACACTACTTGCAGAGAGTAAAACTTAATCATGGCAAATAACACGGAGTCTAAAGGCTTAAATTGTTAACCTTAATATACTAATTACCAAACACTAGTTGTAGGCAAGGAATCAGTTAAGATAGTTTATTCTTTCCTTCCTTTTTTTGGGTGTGTTTTTCCACTAATGACATTTGAATGGAAAAAAATAAAATAAAAATGGTGTGAATTTTTGTATGTGTTGCCTTGTTATGTGGTTACTAGTGCTGTTGGATGCTCTATTTGAGTGGCAATGCGTGGGAGTGATGATAAATGAGGAGGCAAGATGAAGACGAGATGATTTTGTTCGACACAAACTTTGATAAATTATTACTAATCGCATGCTTAGCAAATAGGAATTAACAATAGTTCCATTCATATCATGTGCTTTGTGGCTGACATGAGGTGTATGTAATCAATATATAAGCACACACTCCACTTGGAAAAGGTAAAAAGCAATCCCACCAAAATCAGTAACAGTTGGCAAGAACCTGTGAAAATTCGTTTGAAAAAAAGGAAAAGAAAAATATGGGCTTTTCCATGAGATTATAGAGATTAGAGAGAGGCAATAAGAGCCATGGGGTTGATGGGTGTGACTATGCTTCTGGGTCTTTTAGGGTGTGCAATAGTTAATTTGCTGATAAACCCTTGCAAGGGAGAAGTGAAACACACATCATGTCTCCTTCTAGACCTACATATATAAATGTTCAACAATAGCATACTAGCATATGATGGTCCATGTGTCTACATATAAAACGTAGTAGAATAGGACAAATACCCATATACATTGGGTGTAAAAAATTTAATTTTACACCCCTTTTAAAATTTGACAAGTGTTCAAAAACTCTGACATACCACAGCTCCAGGCTTTCAATTCAAGCTTCATCTCTTTATTATTTCTCGAAAACATAAACCCACTTCAACATCAAATCAAACATAAATCTCTTTATTATGGATGTGCAATTAATGGTGGGAGGTTAAAGGGCACCACCAGCTTCGCCGCCAACATGGAGGAGAACGCAGTCCGGGAACCCACCGCCGCCGGCCTCCAGAACGTCGAGAAGCCGCCGGCCTCTCGCGCCTACTTCTTCCCCTGTTCTCGCGCCTCTTCCCCGTTATTTAACATTCTTTTGCAGAATTTTCAATTTGACCCAAATTGAAAATTTGGCCCCAACACCCCCAAACCTGAATTTTCACCCACCCACCCAAACCCCTCGCCGGATCTATGGAAATCGGGGTCTTCTCGACGACAATAAAAGGCTTGGGAGAAGAGAATTTGGAGATAGCCAGGGGACTTTGAATTGAAAAAGGAATGGAGATGGTGAAGAGATGAAAATGCGCCGGCGCGGGCGGTGGGGACGAAGACGTCGGCGCGGTGGTGGGGGGAACGAGGCCGGAGTGTGCGGTGGGGGGACGACGCCGGTGCGGGTGGTGGGGGAACGACGCCGGAGCGGGTGGTGGGGGGACGACACCGGAGCGGGCGGTGGGGACGACGAAGAGGCGACGATGGGGACGAAAAAGATGCTGGTGTGAGGAAGACTCCGACACAGGCGGTGGGGATGACGATGTCGGACTTGCCTGTGGGGAGACGACGCCGGCGCGGGCGGTGGGGGAACGACGCCGGAGCGGGCGGTGGGGGGACGACGCCGGAGCGGGCGGTGGGGGGACGACGTCGGTGCAAGCGGTGGGGACGAAGACGTCGTCGGCGCCAGTGTCAGAGTCTTTGATGTGTTCAAGTATTATGAGTGCTTAGTTGATGTTCAGTGTTCCAGACGTGAAGAGCGGCGATTTGATGCCTATGCTGGCTGCAGAAGTGCAGAGTACAGGCTACCCAATTGCCAGGTGGACAAAATGACAAAAGGTGTAAAATGGGAATATTTTACACCGGGTGTATACGTAGTAAGGTCCTAGTAGAATATGTTTGGAAGTCAACTTTCCCTTCACTCATTTTAGACCCACCTACAAAGCTGCATACCATGCCACTTGCAGACATGTACAAACAAGGCACTAAAACATATTCTATTGTTGAACTTTTCTCTATGGATTTGAACATTTTTATTTAGGTAACTTTTTGAGGCATAGATTAAAAAGTTGTATACCACTTGCAGACATGTACAAACAAGGCTCATGTCTTTTTGTCAATCCACTATGACTGGTACAAAGCAAGTAAACCACTAAATAAGTAAAATATATTAATTATTGCTATATGTCTATTCCATCTATCTCTTCCCAAGCAAATTCCCAAATGCCAAGCAAATTTCATCTACTGTCAATGAATAAGTCTGTTCTAGTAATTCCCAAATTCCATCTGATGCCAAGCAAATTCCTGATGCCAAGCAAAATTCCCAAATTCCAACTAAGTATACAAATTTAAGTGGAGTTTAACCAACCTTGCAAGCGAGCAGGTGGAGCAATTGCACCGGTGACTCGAGTCAGCGGCGACCGGAACGGCAGCGAGCGTGCCTGCGTGAGAATGGACTGGCAGAAGCGGCGACTCGAGTGAGGGGTGACCAGTTGAGCCGAATGGAACGACAGCGACGTAGGGCTCTGACGACTAGCGGCAACTCGAGCAGCGGTAGCGTAGGGCTCCGACGACTAGCGGTGGTCGTGGAGAATATTGGAACGGCAACGAGCAGCTGCTCAGCGTGAGATCGATAAGGGTTTGGTAGGGACCGTAGGGTAGAATTAATTAAAAGTAAAGTTAAAACACTTTTAATTTACTAGGGATTGGTAAATAATTAAAGTAAAATAAATAAATATTAATAATAAAAGTTTCGATTAAAAAAATATTAATAATAAATAAGGATACCGGTGTTTACGAAACCCGTATCCCTATTGCCTTAGCTTAAAAAACAATACGTTTGCTTATTTATTACAATGCACATGCATATCGGTTATATTAGTAACCGGTATACAATATTTATTTATTTTCACAGATACCGGTTTTGTCCAATAACCGGTATCCGTTTCCAAGTTTCATACTGGTTTTACATAACCGGTATCCTTCCTTCCGGTATTAGATGACATTTTTGTACTAGTGATTTGTCTTACGTTTACACCGAGAAAATGTAACATTGATTTATTTCAGTCTTGGATCTGGGCCTACTTTCACGCGTTTCGAGGTCACACGTCTGCCGATCTCGAGGCTCTATGTGACAGTCGCGCGGCTGCACGTGATGGTGTAGAGGCACCGCAGGGCTCGGATTCGCAGCGTCTGATCAACCTACGACGGGTCCTTGATCAGTACAGATATGCAGATGTATGTTACATTATTCTTAATTAAGTATTTCCTTCGACATGATACATTTGTCTGACGTTCTCAATATCTTACAGGTTCGCTGGATGCCCTGGGGGCAGTTGGACTTTGACTCCCCGAGTCTCGCTCCATCGAGGTTTCGGGGATTGATTGAGTGCTTTGATATCCGCGAGCCGTACCTGCCTGATAGAGCTCTGCGTCAGTTTGGTTGTATGCAGGGCATACCAGACGCGCCCCCTACTCCTACCGAAGTTGTACGTGCCTCGAGTCTTCGTGGGAGTTACACCGTTGTTTTCCCGGACGATGCATGTCAGTGGGGAGCTGATCCGAGGCTGATGATAGAGCTCGGTGACATGCCTGACGCCGATTTCCCTTGGGATTGTCAGCCAGAGTATCTGGATTGGTGGGAGCAGATGTCTCATCCATATCTAGATTATCGATCACCGATGCAGGATCCTTCAACACCAGCACCAGTAGACGATGACGTGCCTCTTCCGCCACCGCTTCCTAGCGACCTGATCACGGTATGTTATTTTGCATTAATTTCTTTATGTCATTATATATGTGTATCTAATAACATTTTTTATTTGAAAATAGTGTAACCAGGTGGTATCAGCTGAGTTGAGGGTGTATGCTCTAGAGAGAGCTGGCCTTCCTGAGGACGTACGAGAGAAGCTAATGGATGTTGCATTGCGTATGGTGGGTGCAAGGCCGCTTCGTCCTCCTCCCATTCCACGTGGTGCGCCTCCTCCTCCTCCTGAGCCTGTTTTCCAGGATTCTGTATATGAGGAGGGATCTGGTAGTAGGGCACAGGAGCAGCCTAGAGATAGCGGCCCTCGGGCAGATTAGTATTTACGTAGGACACGTGGATTGTATGTATTTTGGATGTCTTTTTTGTAATGTAATTAATTCATATTTTTGATCAAATGGCGTAAGATAGCCCAAATGGGCCCAAATGAAGGAAAACTATAGTATATAAGTATATTCACATGAAATATAAAGGAAAACTATAGTATATAAGCTTATATCACATGAAATATAAAGAAAAATTATAGTACATAAGCTTATATCACATGAAATATAAAGAAAAACTATAGTATATAAGTTAATTCACATGAAATATAAAGGAAAACTATAGTATATAAGTATATCACATGAAATATAAAGGAAAACTATAGTATATAAGCTTATATCACATTAAATATAAAAAAAAACTATAGTACATAAGCTTATATCACATGAAATATAAAGAAAAACTATATTACATAAGCTTATATCACATGAAATATAAAGGAAAACTATAGTATATAAGTATATTCATATGAAATATAAAGGAAAACTATAGTATATAAGTATATTCACATGAAATATAAAGGAAAACTATAGTATATAAGTATATTCACATGAAATATAAAGGAAAACTATAGTATATAAATATATCACATGAAATTTATAAGAAAACTATAGTACATAAGCTTATATCACATGAAATATAAAGAAAAACTATAGTACATAAGTTTATATCACATGAAATATAAAGAAAAACTATAGTATATAAGTATATTCACATGAAATATAAAGGAAAACTATAGTATATAAGTGTATTCACATGAAATATATAAGAAAACTATAGTATATAAGTATATCACATGAAATATAAAGGAAAACTATAGTACATAAGCTTATATCACATGAAATATAAAAAAAACTATAATACATAAGCTTATATCACATGAAATATACAGAAAAACTATAGTATATAAATATATTCACGTGAAATATAAAAGAAAACTATACTATATAAGCTTATATCATATGAAATATAAAGGAAAACTATAGTACATAAGCTTATATCACATGAAATATAAAGAAAAACTATAGTACATAAGCTTATATCACATGAAATATAAAGGAAAACTATAGTATATAAGTATATTCACATGAAATATAAAGGAAAACTATAGTATATAAGTATATTCACATGAAATATAAAGGAAAAATATAGTATATAAGTATATCACATGAAATATAAAGAAAAACTATAGTACGTAAGCTTATATCACATGACATATAACGAAAAATTATACTACATAAGCTTATATCACATGAAATATAAAGAAAAACTATAGTATATAAGTATATTCACATGAAATATAAAGGAAAACTATAGTATATAAGCTTATATCACATGAATTATAAAGAAAAACTATAATATATAAGTATATTCACATGAAATATAAAGGAAAACTATAGTATATAAACTTATATCACATGAAATATAAAGAAAAACTATAGTACATAAGCTTATATCACATGAAATATAAAGAAAAACTATAGTACATAAGCTTATATTACATAAAATATAAAGGAAAACTATAGTATATAAGTATATTCACATGAAATATAAAGGAAAACTATATTATATAAGTATATTCACATGAAATATAAAGGAAAACTATAGTATATAAGTATATTCACATGAAATATAAAGGAAAACTATAGTATATAAGTATATCACATGAAATATAAAGGAAAACTATAATATATAAGCTTATATCACATGAAATATAAAGAAAAACTATAGTACATAAGCTTATATCACATGAAATATAAAGAAAAACTATAGTATATAAGCTTATATCACATGAAATATAAAGAAAAACTATAGTACATAAGCTTATATCACATGAAATATAAAGAAAAACTATATGACATAAGCTTATATCACATGAAATGTAAAGGAAAACTATAGTATATAAGTATATTCACATGAAATATAAAGGAAAACTATAGTATATAAGTATATTCACATGAAATATAAGGGAAAACTATAGTATATAAGTATATTCACATGAAATATAAAGGAAAACTATAGTATATAAGTATATCACATGAAATTTATAAGAAAACTATAGTACATAAGCTTATATCACATGAAATATAAAGAAAAAACTATAGTACATAAGTTTATATCACATGAAATATAAAGAAAAACTATAGTATATAAGTATATTCACATGAAATATAAAGGAAAACTATAGTATATAAGTATATCACATGAAATATAAAGGAAAACTATAGTATATAAGCTTATATCACATGAAATATAAAGAAAAACTATAGTACATAAGCTTATATCACATGAAATATAAAGAAAAACTATAGTACATAAGCTTATATCACATGAAATATAAAGAAAAACTATAGTACATAAACTTATATCACATGAAATATAAAGGAAAACTATAGTATATAAGTATATTCACCTGAAATATAAAGGAAAACTATAATATATAAATATATTCACATGAAATATAAAGGAAAACTATAGTATATAAGTATATCACATGAAATATAAAGGAAAACTATAGTATATAAGTATATCACATGAAATATAAAGAAAAACTATAATACATAAGCTTATATCACATGAAATATAAAGAAAAACTATAGTACATAAGCTTATATCACATGAAATATAAAGAAAAACTATAGTATATAAGTATATTCACATGAAATATAAAGGAAAACTATAGTATATAAGTATATCACATGAAATATAAAGGAAAACTATAGTACATAAGCTTATATCACATGAAATATAAAAAAAACTATAGTACATAAGCTTATATCACATGAAATATAAAGAAAAACTATACTATATAAGTATATTCACATGAAATATAAAGGAAAACTATAGTATATAAGCTTACATCACATGAAATATAAAGAAAAACTATAGTACATAAGCTTATATCACATGAAATATAAAGAAAAACTATAGTATATAAGTATATTCACATGAAATATAAAGGAAAACTATAGTATATAAGTATATTCACATGAAATATAAAGGAAAACTATAGTATATAAGTATATTCACATGAAATATAAAGGAAAACTATAGTATATAAGTATATCACATGAAATATAAAGGAAAACTATAGTATATAAGTATATTCACATGAAATATAAAGGAAAACTATAGTATATAAGTATATTTACATGAATTATAAAGAAAAACTATAGTATATAAGTATATCATATGAAATATAAAGGAAAACTATAGTATATAAGCTTATATCACATGAAATATAAAGAAAAACTATAGTACATAAGCTTATATCACATGAAATATAAAGAAAAACTATAGTACATAAGCTTATATTACATAAAATATAAAGGAAAACTATAGTATATAAGTATATTCATATGAAATATAAAGGAAAACTATATTATATAAGTATATTCACATGAAATATAAAGGAAAACTATAGTATATAAGTATATTCACATGAAATATAAAGGAAAACTATAGTATATAAGTATATTCACATGAAATATAAAGAAAAACTATAGTATATAAGTATATCACATGAAATATAAAGGAAAACTATAGTACATAAGCTTATATCACATGAAATATAAAGAAAAACTATAGTACATAAGCTTATATCACATGAAATATAAAGAAAAACTATAGTATATAAATATATTGACATGAAATATAAAGGAAAACTATAATATATAAGCTTATATCACATGAAATATAAAGGAAAACTATATTATATAAGCTTTAATCACATGAAATATAAAGAAAACTATAGTACATAAGCTTATATCACATGAAATATAAAGAAAAACTATAGTACATAAGCTTATATCACATGAAATATAAAGAAAAACTATAGTATATAAGTATATTCACATGAAATATAAAGGAAAACTATAGTATATAAGTATATCATATGAAATATAAAGGAAAATTATAGTACATAATCTTATATCACATGAAATATAAAAAAAAACTATAGTACATAAGCTTATATCACATGAAATATAAAGAAAAACTATACTATATAAATATATTTACATGAAATTCAAAGGAAAACTATAGTATATAAGCTTATATCATATTTCTTCTATAATCCTTTCTATTGTGCCTATTTGGGCCCAATTTCTAGTTTTTTCAGTTTTTCACTCAGTTCTTCTATAATTCTTCCTATTGGGCCTATTTTGGCCCAATTTCTAGTTTTTCACTCATTTCTTCTATAATCCTTCCTATTGGGCCTATTTGGGCCCAATTTCTAGTTTTTTCAGTTTTTCACCCGTTTTTCTTCTATAATCCTTCCTATTGGGCCTATTTGGGCCCAATTTCTAGTTTTTTTAGTTTTTCACCCGTTTCTTCTATAATCCTTCCTATTGAGCCTATTTGGGCCTAATTTCTAATTTTTTCAGTTTTTTACCCGTTTCTTCTATAATCCTTCCTATTGGGCCTATAATCCTTCCTAGTGCTTAAGAGTATCTCTGCATTTCGGACGCTGGATACATGCTTAAGCGGGATTCTTGCGTTTCACTGTGTCCTGTAAATGGGCTGCCCCATTTACAGCTTCAGTGTTTTACATCTGTGTCGTATCTGTTATGCACAATCTGAGTGTTTTACAGCTATTATTCGCATTTTTGCACAACTTCAGTGTTTTACAGACATGTGCTAGCTGTTATGCACAACTCTTAACTTGTATAAATAGTGTTAACCCTAGGGTTACTGAGTTCTCACAATTCCAACTGAAGCTCTGTTGTTCATCACCATTATTCGGTAAGGTTATCCTCTCAGCTTAGATCTTGTTTGAGTTTTATGTTTATGAAACATTTATTAATGGATTTATGATATTGATAGGAAAATCAAGCACTACATCGCATAATGGCATCTTCATCTTCATCGTCAATAAACGCTGGTTGGCTATGCAATTGTAAGAGATCTGCGATTATCCGTGAATGGCATATGTAGTTCAACTATAGAAGGAGGTATTGGGGATGTCCGACTATGGAAGGGGGGTGTCGCTTCATGGAGTGGATTGATCCATCCTACAATGAGAGGACACAGAGGGTTATAGCACAACTGTGGAACGAAAAACAACAACTTGCTAACCGAAATGAAGAACTTGATAAGAAAAATGAAGAACTTGGTAAGAACAATGACGAACTTGTTAAGTTGATTCCCATTCACACAAGGTTTATGCGCCTTAAGGAACAAGTGATGGGCAAATCTAAGTATGAGAAGTTATTAAGAGAGATACAAGGGCGTAATTAAGTTGATGTAATGTTTGTATCACTCTTGTAATATGTTTTATGTATTGACATTTAACGTAATGTAATGTAATGGTTTGAAGTTGATGTAATGTTTGTATCGAATTTGAGATGTTGTTAAGAGAGATTGGATTAATTAGAGTACTAAAATATTACAATCATAAAGGGGTTTTAAATGTCACACTTGCATTAATTAGAGTACTAAAATATTACAATCACAACTCATATCACATGACATATCCCTAAGCCATAGTATGGGGTGAACGACCATATGCTATGCGAAACTCCCGAAACATTGAAATCCTTGAGGCAAATGGTGCATCCCAACCTTCGACACTTATATGTTTGAATTCGCGCCAAGCATATGGAGTTGGAGGCAGAGGACTTCCATCCTTGAGCCATAACTTCATTTATAAAAAAATGCAAAGATTAGTAAAGAAGCGTATTTATATAAGTAAGTAAAGAAGCTTAAAACAAATAAGACATACCGATATGAAGTGGTCTCGAGTTCCAACTTGAGCCATGGTCAATATCCGTAGCCCATCACCGTTGAGACTTGCTTGCGATGTCATCATTGGCAAGCATAAGCACAGACCATTCCAAGACAAGAATGCCAAAGCAACCTTATACACCGTGGCTGTAATACCCCTCATTTTTAGTAAGGGTATTTGGGTAATTTTCTCAACCCTCGTTCTGTAATCGTGACACGTTAGGCCAAATTCGAAATTTCTATAACGCGTATAATCTCTGTAATAATTCCCTGAGCATTATAATATACATTCGATGTATTTTCGAGGCTTAAAATATTTGTTTGGGTACAAATATTGGTTATTGTAAGGTTTTAGCACGTGTTCAATCGTTTCCCGGGCAAAAGGACGCGAACATGCCTTTTCTGCGACCGCGGAAGATTTCCGCGACCGCGGAAAATGATGCATCGCCAGCCTCGCGAACATGCATTTTTTCGCGATCGCGGAATATTTCCGCGACCACGGAAAACTTTTCGTCCTCGTCTTCAATGGATTCGTCGGTTGGGATGGCCGTCGATTCGTCGGGGGGATTTGGAGCGGTTCGTCTGGCCGGGAGTTAGGGTGCTCGGTGGCTATAAAAGGAGGGCTCGGATGGAAGGTTGGAGCATCCGAAATCCAATCTCTCTCTCTCACTCGTGTCGCCGGAGTTCTCGTATCGTCGAAGCTCTCGCCGGTGGTTTTAGTGGTCGAGTGGTGGTGTAGTAGAGGCGTCGTGGTGCCAGGAGACGAAGCCTTCTCGTTCGGAGCCTCCTCGTGTCATCGCCGGTGAGGATTTGTCCGATTAGGGTTGTCGGGTTCATGGCCGCGACCGCGGACATGAACAACAGCGACCGCGGACGATGTCCAGACATCCGCAACCGCGAAATCCAAGCCGCGACCGCGGATTGCCTTAGCAAACGCAATCGTGGCCTTGGACGATCCGGTCATGGATGGGACCCTCGTTTCTTTCGTTTCCTTTCGTTTCCTTAGATCCGTATTATTATTTATCGAATCTAACCTAGGGTTTCGTTGTGGGTTCGTTGGTGTCGTAGGAATCCGCAATCCGATTCCGTTTCCAGTTCCCGGACCCAGAAACCCGTCGTCATTCGTTCATCTCGATCAAGGCAAGTGGCGGTTTGCTCTTGCTATCATTCCAGGTTTCGTTATTTATCAATTATTTCGGATTGTTAATTAAGTTGGGATGAAACGTTGTTTTTGTTTGGGAACAGATTTTATAAATGTATGATTAAAATGTGATATTATGATATGTTGTATATATTGCTAGAAACAACACTATTCTATCTGTTATTACCATGATGGTATTGGTGTGGATTTTATATGTGAACTTATACATATATAGTTAGAACGAGTATTCGTAGGAACGCTATGTACCTTATGAGGTCTAGCCGTTTCTTTATAACCGTGGTAGATAGGATGTCCAAGCCCTAACACCCTTTCCTGGTCATGACTATCCCCTATCCGAGTATAGGGGAGGTGCACACAGCTGGTGCCAACAATCAGGATTTATTCCCAAGATATCTCTCGTATCGAGATGATATATTATATGATAAAAGCTTTAACGTAAATATGCGTTTTGGAATTTAAGAAGACAAGTGCGATTATGCACATAATTAATATACCCTCGGGCGAGGAGTACAACGTGGAAACCGCCCGGACTTCGGTTAGAGTAAGTCTTCTTTCCAATCTGGATTCGCATTGCGCGGTGAGGTTGGTCGTTGACCCAAATGATCAAGTCATTTTTAAACGCTTGTATTAAAATTATAACGTTCCCAAACATTTGTCATACTTTCCCATAAGACTCAATCTTTTGGAGTCTTCTCTTCATACATTTCCCTTAAGACTCAATTCCTTTGGAGTCTTCTTTTCAATGCATGTCTATTCTAATCATTCCGTGAAAGTTCCGGGTTATATATCGTTTCTTCGGTTATTATTCGAGGGACAATGATAGTAAACGGTTACGATCACTAGAACCATTCTGTTTTCACCCTTGCATAGTCTTTCATTAGACTAACCAACCGGGTTTTATTCCTTGCATGGTTGGCTGGTGTCATCCGTCTTATACGCACATCAGTGGTTGGTTCCCGAAGACTTGAAGTAATCAATTGAAGAAGAGGCTTGCAGTTGAAGATTTAAGTGTTAGTGTTTTAAGGTTGTCAACTATTACTTTAATATATTGTTATAACCTAGTCATGTAATAGGTTTATTCTAAAAAGTCTTCCTGATGCGGGGATTAGCCGCGTTGCTTCGGATCTAGACGAAGAGCGTTGAACAACCAAAACTAGAAAGGTTCAAACAAGCTACAAACTTGTGTCATTGCAAGAGAACAAGTGACTAGGAGGACAATAAGCTAGGAACTTGTGAAATGGAGCCTTGCAAGCTCAAGAACACAAGTAATAACAAGGAAATTCAAAATACAAGATAAATAAAAGGGGATAAGTAAGAAGAACCCGTAAAGACGAAAGCTCGACCCAACGACACTCGAAAGATACCGAGAACAAAGCCAACGGATCAATCTGATCCCTTCTCCTGCAACTCCACACAACTTGGCAATGGATTCCGCCAAGAGCACGAAGAGGGGACTTATGAAGGCCTACGATCACCAACCTCGAGAGAGATTAACAAACGCAAGACAACTAAGCTACAATTATCATCAACTTCATGAGAAACTCTCAAGCTCTCTTTTGGTTCCACAAAGGGAGTGTTTTACACATAAAAAGGTTGTCTACCAAAATAAAGAAAGGCAAGTGGCTTATATAGTCCACACAAACCAACCAACAAAAACAACATAAGTGGGCCGCTTCTGTGGTGCTGTCGCGGGTGCGCCAGGAGAACCGCCGGGTGCGGCCAACTGGGTTCCAAAAGGGGGAGTTTCTGTAGAGCCGCCGCGGGTGCGCTAGGGGAACCGCTGGGTGCGGTCAACTGGATTCCAGAAGGGGGAGTTTCTGTCGAACCGCCGCAAGTGCGCCATTGGGACCGCCGGGTGCGGTATGTGCCCTGTATGCTCCTATGGTGATCATGGTCGAGAGGCGGGGCTTGGGTTCTTCATCCATGGTGGCCTCCTTTGCTAAGCACAAGGTAATGACAACGTCCGACTCTTCTTGGAGTGATTTGGCTCGTGACCTTGTGACGGGGCCTTTGGAAGGAGGTTGAGGGGATGGTCCCGCATCATCCTCCCCTTCTTGGAAAGGATTCGACCCCGAATCTCCTTGTCCTTCAAAAGGAGTGAGATCGCCCACGTTGAAGGTAGGGCTCACACCGTACTCCTCGGGTAGCTCCAAGACATAGGCATTGTCGCCCACTTTTCTCAAGACTTTGAATGGTCCATCTCCTCTTGGTGATAGCTTGGACACACGCTTGTCCGGGAAGCGCTCCTTTCTCAAATGCACCCACACAAGGTCTCCCGGTTGGAAGATCAAACGTCGGCGTCCATGGTTGGCCTTGGCGGCATTGTGCTCCGCCTTTTGTAGAAGCTTCTCCTTGGTGCGGGCATGCAATTCCTTGATAAACTCCACCTGTTTTTCTGCATTTAAGTCCGCTCGCTCCCTCATAGGTAACGGTGTAAGATCAAGTGGGGTTAACGGGTTCAAGCCGTAGACACACTCAAATGGGGTCAATTGGGTAGAGGAGTGAAGAGTCCTATTGTAAGCAAACTCAACATGAGGTAGGACATCTTCCCAAGTTTTCAAATTCTTTTTAATTATGGCTCTCAAAATGGTTGTCAAGGTTCTATTAGTCACTTCCGTTTGGCCATCGGTTTGGGGGTGACTAGAGGTAGAAAATAACAATTTAGTTCCTAGTTTTCCCCAAAGAGTTTTCCAAAAGTAACTCAAGAACTTGACATCTCTATCACTCACAATGGTCTTAGGAACTCCATGCAATCTAACTACTTCTCTAAAGAACAAGTTAGCTACATTAGAGGCATCATCGGTTTTATGACAAGCAATGAAGTGAGCCATCTTAGAGAATCTATCAACAATAACAAATATAGAATCTCTCCCCTTCTTAGTCCTAGGTAATCCCACAATAAAGTCCATACTTATATCTTCCCAAGGGGCATTAGGGATAGGCAAAGGGCTATACAATCCATGGGGTTTGACTCTAGACTTGGCCTTAAGGCACTCAAGGCATCTCTTAACAAAGTGCTCAACATCTCTAAGCATGTGAGGCCAAAAGAAGTGTGTACGTAACATATGATAAGTCTTATCCCTTCCAAAGTGTCCCATTAGCCCTCCCATATGGGATTCCTCAACAAGCAACAAGCGAAGGGAACACCTTGGTATACACACTTTATCAACCTTGAACAAAAAGCCATCAAACAAGTAGAACTTGTCTAATGAACCCTTGTCCACACATTGCCCATAAATGGCACCAAAATCCGGGTCGCCCACATAGAGCTCCTTAATGTAAGCAAAGCCTAACACCTTAGAGTCTAGTGTGGTCAACAAGGCATATCTCCTAGAAAGGGCATCGGCAACAATATTGTCTTTCCCCTTTTTGTACTTAATGACATAAGGGAAAGTCTCAATGAACTTCATCCATCTACCACGGTGTCTATCAAGCTTGTCTTGGCTTCGAAAATGTTTCAAAGATTCATGATCGGTATGCAAGACAAACTCTCTAGGCCACAAGTAGTGTTGTCAAGTCTTAATCACTCTAAACAAGGCATATAGCTCTTTATCATAAGTAGAGTAGTTAAGACAAGCGCCTTTCAACTTTTCACTAAAGAAGGCAATAGGCTTACCTTCTTGCATAAGGACGCCTCCTATGCCAACTCCCGAGGCATCACACTCCACTTCAAAAGGTCTAGTGAAGTCCGGTAGCACAAGTAGAGGTGCTTCGGTGAGCTTCCATTTCAAGGCCTTGAAGGCTTCTTCTTGTGCCTCTTCCCATTTGAATGGACTATGCTTCTTTGTGATCTCGGTTAAGGGAGCGGCTATTGTACTAAAGTCCTTGACAAAGCGCCGGTAGAAGCTAGCAAGTCCATGGAAGCTCCTCACTTGGCTAACGGAGATGGGTGTAGGCCAATCTTGGATGGCCTTGATCTTCTCCTCATCCACTTGCAACCCTTGAGTGCTCACTACAAAACCAAGAAATGAAACTTTGTTAGAGCAAAACTCACATTTCTTAAGATTGGCAAACAAGTGATCTACACGCAAGGTAGAAAGAACTTTCCTTAGATGTTGTTCATGCTCCTCTAATGACTTGCTATAGATAAGGATATCATCAAAGTATACTACAACAAACCTCCCAATGTAGTGCTGTAGCACATGATTCATGAGGCGCATGAAGGTACTTGGGGCATTGGTTAAGCCAAAGGGCATGACGACCCATTCATAGAGCCCAAACTTGGTCTTGAAGGCAGTCTTCCACTCATCTCCTTCCCTCATTCGGATTTGATGATAGCCACTCTTGAGGTCAATTTTGGTGAAGATGGAAGCACCATGAAGTTCATCTAGCATATCATCAAGCCTTGGAATAGGATGGCGGTACTTGATGGTGATGTTGTTGATCGCTCTACAATCAACACACATTCTCCAAGTTCCGTCCTTCTTGGGTACTAGGAGCACCGAAATGGCACATGGACTCATGCTCTCTCTCACGTGGCCTTTATCCAAGAGTTCTTGCACTTGACTTTGAATTTCTTGTGTCTCCTTAGGATTCATCCTATAGGCCGGTCGGTTTGGCAAGGTGGCACCCGGGATGAGATCGATTTGATGCTCAATGCCTCGAATTAGAGGCAAGCCATGTGGGATCTCCTCCGGAAACACATCTCGGAACTCTTCAAGTAGAGCTTGTATTCTTGGGGGTAGAGTTGCCTTGACATCTTCATTGAGCAAAACAAGTTGTTTGCATAGAAGCATAAGAATGGTGTCAAGGGAAACATACTCATCTTTGAAGTCTTGCTTGGAAGACAAGAGAGCTCGGCCGGTGTGGATGGTGGGGGCCTCCTTAGCCTTGTCCGACTTCTTCTCCTCTTCTTTCTCCTTGTTTTTCCTTTGCTCATAAGCCTCGGCTACCTGCGTGGGAGTCATAGGCTTTAGGACAATGCTTTTAGCCTTAAAGGTGAAAGAATGGTGGTTAGTGAAACCATCATGAATGACCTTCCTATCACTTTGCCATGGACGGCCTAGTAAGATATGACATGCTTGCATGGGAAGAACATCACATAAAATTGTATCCTCATAATGACCAAGTTTAAAAGGGACTTGAACTTGCTTAGTCACCTTGAGGGAACCACAATCATTCATCCAATGCAAATTATAAGGCTTTGGATGATGAAGTGTAGGAAGATGTAACTTAGTTACTAGCTCGGTGCTAGCAATGTTGCAACAACTTCCTCCATCAATGATCATGTTGCAAACCTTTCCTTTAACCAAACATCTAGTATGAAACAAGTTTTCTCTTTGGTTATCATCACAAGGAAGAGGTTGGGTATGCAAAGTCCTTCTACACACTAAAGATTCACCATGTTCATATTCTATGCCATCCGGGTAATCATTATCACTTTCATGCACATTCAAATCGTCAACACAAGTATCATGGTCACCTTCCTCGGACTCGGACTCATATAATCCTTGGGAATTAATTAGGAGAGTTCTCCTATTAGGACAATCTTTCATCGTATGACCTCTACCTTGACACTTATAACATACAACATCCCTAGCTCTAGGAGAGGGATTAGAAGTACTCCATTTAGGGTTGTTGAAGGGTACGGTGGTTGGCCTAGGTCCGGTGGGAGGTTGACTTGGTGGGGCACTCCTTCTTAGTCCTCCTTGTTCCACATGAGGACTCGGAGAGGGTCCTTGAATTCTTCCTTGAGGGCTCGGTGGATATCTTCTATTGTGGCCTTGGACTTGACCTTGACTTTTCCAATTGCTTGATTGGCCACTCATCCCTCTTGCTCCACGACTAGCATCCTTAAGTTTTCTCTCGACGTTGAGAGCTAAGTGTAGCAAGTCTTCCATAGTGGCATAAGGATAAAAGTCAATCTCAAGAGTAAGGGATGGATTAAGGATGCGAAGATACCTAGCCATTATGGATTCTTCATCCTCTTGAACATTTGCCCGTATCATGGCTACTTGCATGGCATGGTAGGTTTCTTCGGCACTCATGGACCCTTGTCTAAGGTTCTCCAACCTTTGCCTCAATTCCCTATGGTGATGTTGTGGAATGAACCTAGCTCTCATCAAGACTTTCATTTGTTCCCATGTGGCTATGGGTGGGTCAAGGTTCCTTCTTCTTTCCTTCACTAAATTGGTCCACCATAAAAGAGCATAGTTAGAAAATTCCAAAGAAGCAAGTTGTACCTTCTTAGCATCAATGAAGTTATGACAACTCCATATTTGCTCAATCTTGGTTTCCCATTCCATGTACACATCCGGTTCACATTTTCCTTCAAAGGATGGGATCTTGATTTTAATCTTTCCAATACCATCTTGCTCAAGTTCTCGACGACCTCGATTATCTCTTGGGTGTGGGTGTCTCCTAAGTGGTTCATGTCTCCACATTTCTTCTCCCATCTCGTCCTCATCATCATACTCAAGCCTTGGATCATCATGAAACTCATTGAAACGGTTAAGGGCAAGGGGCACCTCATTTCGAGGGAGAGCATGTGCAACATTAGGGACTTGACGATTGACGAAAGGTAATTGATTTTGAGTCAAAGGATCATACCATGCCGCGGGTGCGGCCAGCGTGCGACTCGCGCCAGAACCGGAAGCAGGGGCTTCTGTGGTGTTCACCGCGGGCGCGGTATACCCTGTCGCGGGTGCGGCAAGACCCTCAGCGACTGGAGGATTTGCACTTAGTGGCGCGGTGTTGGCGCCGGATCCTCCTCCTTGGGCTGGGAACGAACCCAAAGGGGCATTCACGGATAGAGCCGGGGGTCGCTCGGCCTCCAAAGTGGTTAGCCGAGTGGCGATCGCGGCCAATTGCGCCGTCATAGCATTCAACATGTTGAAGACCTCGGGGGGAACCGGTTCCGGGCTGCGTAAGGAGGGCGTGGGGCTGTTGGGCCTCGACCTAGACATGATCACAATCAACAAACAATCAACCTTGTCAAGTTAGTGAAATCAAAATCTCCTCACAAGTGTTTGGCACTCGTGTGTTTGATCCCTCACACTCAAGTTGATGGTAATGCAACTTTGATGTAGTGCCTTGAATCGATTAACAACTCCATATGAAATGGATGAACTTAGACAATCACTTGTCACCTTGGTAAAGGGCACTTGGACAAGAGATATTTTGAGGTTAGCTCCAAGGGTCTCACAAACAAAACAAGCAAAAGAAGAACTCAACAAAAGAAACAAAGAACACAACAAGATATTCAAGATCAACTGAATTGCAAGAATGAAATGCAATGTATTCAATGTTAAAGACTCAAATTTGAACTCAAGAGGACAAAGTTATGCCTTGCTTGTCTTACACTTGTGCAAAGGAGGTTGGATGGACGGATTGGAGGTAAGGCAAGGGAAGGCAAGGTTCTTCAAGCTTGGCTCTTCATTCTTCTTTGATCTCTTCTTGATTTGCTTCTTGAAAGTTGACTAAGTGCAAAATCTCTTTTGTTAAGCACTTGCAACTTAACACACTAATACAACAAGTACTACACATAAACAATGCAAGAAGGTCTTCCCTTTTCTTTTCTCTTTTTTTTTGATATTCTGAAATTCTCTTCTTCTTTTTTTGATGCAAAAACGTGCCCAACAAATATACAATAGGTTGTTCTTTTTTCTTCACTTTTGGAGCAACAAAAAGGGGTGATATGACTTGGTAGAACTTAGGATGGTACAAAAGGGAGTTGGTAGCCTTTTAGACAGCTTTTGGGGCTGTCTTGGGGATGAGTAGGGGGGCTGAAAAGCAACTTAGGGGGGTGGCTTGTAGCTGGCTCGTTTTTGGGGAAGTGGTAAGGGTTTTGTGGGGAGTTGGTAGCTGGTTTTGGGGGTGTGGTAGCTGGGTTTTGGTGAGGCTAGAGATGGTGTTCTTCAAGCTCCAACAATGGTGTTCTTGGTGTTCTTGGAGGCCAAGAAAACGCAGCTGTTCGGGGGAGGATTTCTGGGCAGATTTCGGTTCCAAAAATGCAAGGCAATGTAGGGGTATAGATGGGGAAAGGAATCAACACCAAAGCACAAGCAAATGCAAGCAAAAACACAACCAAACTTGGAATTGAAAGACTCAACAAAGTTGAACATAAAATGACTCAAGAGAGGCTTGCAAACCCGATTTTTGTTGTTGTTTTTGAAGCGGGCTGCATTGACATGGTGGCTCAATGTCCCAAAGCTCTGATACCACTTTGATGCGGGGATTATCCGCGTTGCTTCGGATCTAGACGAAGAGCGTTGAACAACCAAAACTAGAAAGGTTCAAACAAGCTAGAAACTTGTGTCATTGCAAGAGCACAAGTGACTAGGAGGACAACAAGCTAGGAACTTGTGAAATGGAGCCTTGCAAGCTCAAGAACACAAGTAATAACAAGGAAACTGAAAATACAAGATAAATAAAAGGGGATAAGTAAGAAGAACCCGTAAAGACGAAAGCTCGACCCAACGACACTCGAAAGATACCGAGAACAAAGCCAACGGATCAATACGATCCCTTCTCCTGCAACTCCACACAACTTGGCAATGGATTCCGCCAAGAGCACGAAGAGGGGACTTATGAAGGCCTACGATCACCAACCTCGAGAGAGATTAACAAACGCAAGACAACTAAGCTACAATTATCATCAACTTCATGAGAAACTCTCAAGCTCTCTTTTGGTTCCACAAAGGGAGTGTTTTACACAACTGGGTTCCAAAAGGGGGAGTTTCTGTAGAGCCGCCGCGGGTGCACTAGGGGAACCGCTGGGTGCGGTCAACTGGATTCCAGAAGGGGGAGTTTCTGTCGAACCGCCGCGGGTGCGCCATTGGGACCGTCGGGTGCGGTATATGCCTTGTATGCTCCTATGGTGATCATGGTCGAGAGGCGGGGCTTGGGTTCTTCATCCATGGTGGCCTCCTTTGCTAAGCACAAGGTAATGACAACGTCCGACTCTTCTTGGAGTGATTTGGCTCGTGACCTTGTGACGGGGCCTTTGGAAGGAGGTTGAGGGGATGGTCCCGCATCACTTCCGCTGTGTAATTTATAAGTCTTCCGCTAAGATTTAACTTTGTTGTAAAAATGCTACTCTTGTTTGATGAGAGATCTTTTAATAAAAGGGTTGAGTTTCATATGTAAATGTCTTCCGCTGTTTAATCTTTCGTTAATTAATATGTTCCTTTAAGTTTAGTTGTTTCGATTAAAGCCTAGGGTGACATCGAACAGTAACGTCTGAGGTCACTGGCGTATGGCTTTTCCGACAATAAGTCGGGGGTGTTACAGTTATGGTATCAGAGCAATGGTTTTAAAATTATTGGCCTATTGTTAGGTTTGAGAATTTTCGAAAACTAATTTTGAAACTATTTTCAAACCTATCTTCTATTAAAAAGGAATTTCGAGAGTTTCAATGTTGAATTTAAAAGTTATAAGTAACTCTGGTAATTTAATTTAAACTAATGATTTAGCTATTTTGAACTTCAAAAGTTATTTATCGTTGGTTTATAAAAGGCGTGTTATATGCAATCAAAATAAGTTTAAGATTGTAACTTTAAAAGTGTGATTTTGGTCCTGGTACAAGTTTTGTGATAATCGTATCACTAGTTTGAGAAACTAACTTTATAGATAATTATTTTTATATAAGGTTTAAAGGTATAAAGTACTATAAAGTTTGAAAGTATAAGGTTTTATAATAGGTGGTTTTCAAACTTCTGCAAGATTCAAGTTGTTACCTATTCCTTAGATCCATTCTTAGGAATATCGTTTCTCCTTAGGTTTAATGTCATTTAAAGGTTGACATTTCTCCTAGAGTTTTCACTTTCTAGTAAAGAGAAGAAGGTCGTTTCTACGGTTAATGGTGGTGGTCTAGTCAGACTGATATAGAGTTATTAGTTTGGACCCTTATAAATCGTATCATAACGTAATTGACTCAGTGTCATGTACAAGTTGGAAAAGTTCTAAACTAACGTTATGGTTCATCAACAGATAATGGACACCCGATCCACCAACCAGGCAGCTAAAGGAAGTCCTAGCAACGATTCTCGAATTCGGCTGAGAAGTGCTAATCCACAAGGGGAAGACGCGGGATCTGGCTCACGTAATAATGAACCGACCCTGCAACAGGATGTTCTTCAGGGACAAGCGGACCCCCAGGCTCCAAGGGGAGTTCCACCTCCTGCCCCGATTGTGCTAAATGCGACGATCATTGGGCAGATAGTGGGGCTAGTGGTCGAATTATTAATGGGTCAGGTGATACCGCAAGCCCAAGCGGCCCCCATACCTCAAGTCGCAGCTAGTGTGGAGGCACAGATTAAGGCAAAGGGTAGGCAACAGAATCGCATGGCTCGATCGTTCAAGCGGCCGGCGTCGCCCACCAAGTTCGAGAAGTCTGGTCGTACTAAGACCAAGGCGACTCAGGCTGGCTCCGCCAAAGGCTCAGGCTGAAGTAACGGCGTGATTCAATGCCACAACTGTGGTCAAGCTGGGCACAAGAGTCCTAGTTGCCCAAAGGCAAAGAGGATATGTTACAAGTGTGGGAGGGAAGGCCACATGAAGGCATATTGTAGGAAGAAGGTGTAACACCCCCGACTTACGTCGATAATGCCACACGCCAGTGACCTCAGACGTTACTGTCCGATGTCACCCTAGGCTTTAATCAGAACAATTAAACTTAAAGGAACATATTAATTAACGAAAGATTAAACAACGGTAGACATTTAAATATGAAACTCAAACCTTTTATTAAAAGATCTCTCATCAAACGAGAGTAGCGTTTTTACAACAAAGTTAAATCTCAGCGGAAGACTTATAAATTACACAGCGGAAGACTTTTTAGAATAAACCTATTACATGACTAGGTTATAACAATATATTAAAGTAATAGTTGACAACCTTAAAACACTAACACTTAAATCTTCAACTGCAAGCCTCTTCTTCAATTGGTTACTTAAGTCTTCGGGAACCAACTACTGATGTGCCGTATAGGACGGATGACACCAGCCAACCATGCAAGGAATAAAACCCGGTTGGTTAGTCTAATGAAAGACTATGCAAGGGTGAAAATAGAATGGTTCTAGTGATCGTAACCGTTTACTATCATTGTCCCTCGAATAATAACCGAAGGAACGATATATAACCCGGAACTTTCACGGAATGATTAGAATAGACATGCATTGAAAAGAAGACTCCAAAGGAATTGAGTCTTATGGAAAATGTATGAAGAGAAGACTCCAAAAGATTGAGTCTTATGGGAAATGTATGAAGAGAAGACTCCAAAAGATTGAGTCTTATGGGAAATTATGACAAATGTTTGAGAACGTTATAGTTTTTATACAAGCGTTTAAAAATGACTTGATCATTTGGATCAACGACCAACCTCACCGCGCAATGCGAATCCAGATTGGAAAAAAGACTTACTCTAACCGAAGTCCGGGCGGTTTCCACATTGTACTCCTCGCCCGAGGGTATATTAATTATGTGCATAATCGCACTTATCTTCTTAAATTCCAAAACGCATATTTACGTTAAAGCTTTTATCATATATCATCTCGATACGAGAGATATCTTGAGAATAAATCCCGATTGTTGACACCAGCTATGGGCACCTCCCCTATACTCGGATAGGGGATAGTCATGACCAGGAAAGGGTGTTAGGGCTTGGACATCCTATCCACCACGGTTATAAAGAAACGTCTAGACCTCGTAAGGTACATAGCGTTCCTACGAATACTCGTTCTAACTATATATGTATAAGTTCACACATAAAATCCACACCAATACCATCATGGTAATAACAGATAGAATAGCGTTGTTTCTAGTAATATATACAACCTATCATAATATCACATTTTATATCATATCATTTATAAAATCTGTTCCCAAACGAAAACAACAATTCATCCCAATTTAATTAACAATCCGAAATAATTGATAATTAACGGAAACATGGAATGATAAGCAAGAGCGAACCGCCACTTGCCTTGATCAAGACGAACGAACGATGATGGGTTTTTGGGTCCGGAAACTGGAAACGGAATCGGGTTACAGATTCCTACGACGACAACGACCCACAACGAAACCCTAGGTTAGATTCGATAAATAATAATACGAATCTAAGGAAACGAACGGAAACGAAAGAAACGAGGGTCCCAACCGTGACCAGATCGTCCAAGGCCACGATCGCGTTTGCTAAGGCAAACCGCGGTCGTGGCTTGGATTCCGCGGTCGCGGATGTCTGGACACGATCCGCGGTCACGGATGTTCATGTCCGCGGTCGCGGACATGAATCCGACGAACCCTAACGAATCAAATCTCACCGGCGACGACGACGACAACGGCTCGGACTAGAGGGCTTCGACCACCATCACCACGACGCTTCCAAAGCACCACCAATCGGCCACGAAGAACTCCGGCGAAGGCTGCGAATTCCGGCGACAAGCTCACGAACTCCGGCGAAAGAAAACGAGAAAATGAGAGAGATTTGAGATCGAATTGGATGATATTTCTGAGGCCTCGGCCTCCCCTTTTATATCCACTGAGCATCCCAACTCCCGGCCAGACGAACCGCTCCAAATCCCCCCCGACGAATCGACGGCCATCTCAACCGACGAAGCCATTGAAGACGAGGACGAAGCGTTTTCCGCGGTCGTGGAAATATTCCGCGGTCACGAAAAAATGCATGTTCGCGAGGCTGACGATGCATCATTTTCCGCGGTCGCGGAAATCTTCCGCGGTCGCAGAAAAGGCATGTTCGCGTCCTTTTGCCCGGGAAACGATTGAACACGTGCTAAAACCTTGCAATAACTAATATTTGTACCCAAACAAATAATTTAAGCCTCGAAAATACATCGAATGTATATTATAATGCTCAGGGAATTATTACAGAGATTATACGCATTACAAAAATTCCGAATTTCGCCTAACGCGTCACGATTACAGAACGAGGGTTGAGAAAATTACCCAAATACCCTTACTAAAAAATGATGGGTATTACAGAAGGGCCTAAAGCCAACACAAGCATGTCAGGCCTCAATGGTTGGCTGTGGGCAGAACCCAAGGATGGAAGTGTCTGCTCCGGAGCCATCTGTTACTTGTGTTAAAGGCAAGGCGCCTATGGAATCTTCGGGTCAAGAGCAACGACTCTTTGTGATACGTCACCCCGACGGGAGGGAAACCTTGTGCGAGTGGTAGAATTTTGTAAGTTTTTAAGAATAGGGAGCTATGACTTGTGTTGATAGTCTCCATAGTTTAGTAATCTGTCTATTCGACTTTCTATCAGTTATTTTATGTAATGTTTTGAATAATAAAGAAGTGTTTCCTTGTTTCGGAAATTACTAAATTCGTTACTATTGCAAATGGTTCGCTCATATGAGACTCCGTGAGTGCCAAAAATAGTTTATGCCATGAGTGGTTAATGGCTGTCAGGACTCATAAAGGAGGGGTAACGTATGGAGCCTAGGTGTTCGTTCCCTACATGGTTAAACATCAGGGGCGACTCTATTACTGAATTGTTAGATCCATTCTTAGGAATCTCTCTTTGTTCTTGGAGTAATGTCACATCGGTATGACAATAATTACTCCCTTTTTTGAGCGGACGAGCGTTATCTCGTGAGTTGAGTTTTACCAAAATTCCTTAATGTAAAGGAAACAAATGTATGTGGTTAATGCTCTATGGGACGAAGAATTTTTTTTCTCTCTCATATGTGTACCCTGAACATTTGTTGTGGTAAAAGTACGTAGGAGTGAACTATATGAAGATTAGAATGCCTAGTTGTGAGGTCATTCTGTAGTCATCTATAAGGATAGATTACTGATAAGAAAATAAATGTATTCCAGAGATAGTTCATAGGGGGGTCAGTTCCTCTGAAAAGATCGTACTCTATTACGACCTTGAGTAAAACCTCAGGACCCAAGGGTGTGAAGTCATAGGTATTATTTTGGAAACGACATAAGGATTGGATGGAGAGTGATTGACGTCTATTAAAGGTGATTTGATGTCACGTTTAGAGAAAATAAAGTGATTGGCCACAATTGTGCTAATTGATTTATCACGATCTTGTTTTGAGGAAACTAAAGGTTTTGAGTTGGAAGTGAGCTTTAGGGCCAATTTTAATTGGGCCAAGGAGCTGAATTAGTGAAGTGTACCTTCAAGAGGTATGGAGTTATGATATCTAGAGATTTGCAAAGTTTGATATGTGGATTTTGAAGAGAGTTTGACGTCTATAAGGCCGGTGATATAACACTTTTTTTTTTTTGTGAACGATTGTATTGGGAGAAAGCCCACTTAAAATTGAAGAGTTATGGTGTAGGGCCTAGTTATTCGGAGGATATCAATACCAAAGGATGTAGTATGAAAAATTGTCTCATGTGCATTTAAGGAGTAAAGTAACAAATGTTACTCGTATATACCCATTGAAGGATTAGGACGTGAAGTGATTGATTTTGATGGCAAGGCATCGTTCATCAATATGGTATTTTTGGATAAATATAATTGAGGAACCTTAAGGGTTTAAGTTAGAGATTGAATAATGGAATACGTTAGGGTAATCTTGGATAAATGGTAAATATCCGTAAAGCAAAAGAGTGCTTGATTTGGGATAATAAATCGTATAAGGACAACTGGTTACTTAAGGATTTTTGGGTGAATAGCAAACTCGACCGGTAACAGTTTTCTACGATTTTGAAGGTCGAATAGTGTGGCGTAATGTAAGAATGTGGATGATATCAAGTGGACTTGAGGAAAAGGCAACCTACGTCTATTAATGTGATCGTATGGTACGTTTGGGTAAAACGAGAGTATAATCTTTTGAAATGGATTATTAGATCATGTTGAGATAATCGGACATAGGTTGTGGTGTGATTACTTGTGGGATCACATGAGTAAAAGATTTTGAGTTAAGATATGGCACAAGGGCCAAATGTGATTAAGGTAACCAATGAAATAGGTGAGCCGTGTATGTAAGGAGTAAGGTCTATATGACAAGTGGAGGTACTAAGTTGAAGTATAGTTGAATTCTATGTATGTGCTTTGAGGATCTGACTGTCGAAAGAAAGTTAGTAGAGAGATGTTGTATTCTTCTGGTTGAGGACTTCAAGGTCTTTATGAGGAATAGGGCAATATAGCGAGGTTATATTGGAGATTATAATGGATACTCTGATTAAGGAAATGGTAATCTTGCGGATGATCATATCTGTTCTAACGAGAGTAAGGAATGTAGGCAGTATGTTGTAAGGGGAATCATGATCGAATAAATAGTTCGATTTTGGTGACATAGATTGCGAAAACCAAACTCGTTTAAGGATATCAACTTAAGGAGGATAAGGTATGTACGCTGAGAGAGGTTTATAAAGAGAAAGTTGGAAGAGAAATGTGTGTTCTCATGCTTAAGGTATAGCGAGACTAGTGCGATGATTTTGGGAGACAATTATCCTAAGGTAATTATGACTTTGTGGATATAGTCACGAGTTAATGCAAGTGTAGCACATGGTGATAGGATATGCGAGAGAGTGCTATGATTGAGGAAACGGATTGTTTTCCTAGGAGCAAAGGATGAGATGATTAAGGATATTAAGATCAGGTAATAAGATTATGGTGAAATCGGACCCTTTAGTTTAGCAATGCTAGTTTCGGGGTCGAAACTCTTTTAAGGGGGTAGTAATGTAATAATCCTCATGTTACCATAGGGGTAATATGATAGAATGTATGTTTGGTGAAAGCAAGTTATAGAATTCTCTTAGGTTGAGAAGGGTCTAAATTATGGTTAACCTGACGTTAACTATAATTTGAACCAACTTATAAATTTTAACTTAGAAATGTCTACACCAATTTTACAAAGTGTGAAACGGGTTCGACATGGTTAAACTTATACAGTTGTGTAACTTAGTATTAGGTCCCATCTCCGGGTTGTTATCAGCCAAGTTTCGGGGTCGAAACTTCTCTTAAGGGGGTAGTGATGTAATACCCCTCATTTTTAGTAAGGGTATTTGGGTAATTTTCTCAACCCTCGTTCTGTAATCGTGACGCGTTAGGCGAAATTCGGACTTTCTATAACGCGTATAATCTCTGTAATAATTCCCTGAGCATTATAATATACATTCGATGTATTTTCGAGGCTTAAAATATTTGTTTGGGTACCAATATTAGTTATTGCAAGGTTTTAGCACGTGTTCAATCGTTTCCCGGGCAAAAGGACGCGAACATGCCTTTTCCCCGCGACCGCGGAAGATTTCCGCAACCGTGGAAAATGATGCGTTGTCAGCCTCGCGAACATGCATTTTTCCGCGACCGCGGAATATTTCCGCGACCGCAGAAATCGCTTCGTCCTCGTCTTCCATGGCTTCGTCGGTTGGGATGGCCGTCGATTTGTCGGGGGGGGGATTTGGAGCGGTGATCTGGCCGGGAGTTGGGGTGCTCGGTGGCTATAAAAGGAGGGCTCGGATGGAGGGTTGGAGCATCCGAAATCCAATCTCTCTCTCTCTCGCTCGTGTCACCGAAGTTCTCGTATCGTCGGAGCTCTCGCCGGTGGTTTTAGTGGTCGAGTGATGGTGCAGTAGAGGCGTCGTGGTGCCAGGAGACGAAGCCCTCTCGTTCGGAGCCTCGTCGTGTCGTCGCCGGTGAGGATTTGTCCGATTAGGGTTGTTGGGTTCATGGCCGCGACCGCAGACATGAACAGCTGCGACCGCGGACGATGTCCAGACATCCGCAACCGTGGAATCCAAGCCGCGACCGCGGATTGCCTTAGCAAACGCGATTGTGGCCTTGGACGATCCGGTCACGGATGGGACCCTCGTTTCTTTCGTTTCCTTTCGTTTCTTTAGATCCGTATTATTATTTATCGAATCTAACCTAGGGTTTCGTTGTGGGTTCGTTGGCGTCGTAGGAATCCGTAATCCGATTCCGTTTCCAGTTTCCGGACCCAGAAACCCGTCGTCATTCGTTCATCTCGATCAAGGCAAGTGGCGGTTCGCTCTTGCTATCATTCCATGTTTCGTTAATTATCAATTATTTCGGATTGTTAATTAAATTGGGATGAAACGTTGTTTTCGTTTGGGAACAGATTTTATAATTGTATGATTAAAATGTGATATTATGATAGGTTTTATATATTGCTAGAAACAACGCTATTCTATCTGTTATTACCATGATGGTATTGGTGTGGATTTTATGTGTGAACTTATACATATATAGTTAGAACGAGTATTCGTAGGAACGCTATGTACCTTGCGAGGTCTAGCCGTTTCTTTATAACCGTGGTGGATAGGATGTCCAAGCCCTAACACCCTTTCCTAGTCATGACTATCCCATATCTGAGTATAGGGGAGGTGTACACAACTGGTGCCAACAATCGGGATTTATTCCCAAGATATCTCTCGTATCGAGATGATATATTATATGATAAAAGCTTTAACGTAAATATGCGTTTTGGAATTTAAGAAGATAAGTGCGATTATACACATAATTAATATACCCTCGGGCGATGAGTACAACGTGGAAACCACCCGGACTTCGGTTAGAGTAAGTCTTCTTTCCAATCTGGATTCGCATTGCACGGTGAGGTTGGTCGTTGACCCAAATGATCAAGTCATTTTTAAACGCTTGTATGAAAATTATAACGTTCACAAACATTTGTCATACTTTCCCATAAGACTCAATCTTTTGGAGTCTTCTCTTCATACATTTCCCTTAAGACTCAATTCCTTTGGAGTCTTCTTTTCAATGCATGTCTATTCTAATCATTCCGTGAAAGTTCCGGGTTATATATTGTTCCTTCGGTTATTATTCGAGGGACAATGATAGTAAACGGTTACGATCACTAGAGCCATTCTGTTTTCACCCTTGCATAGTCTTTCATTAGACTAACCAACCGGGTTTTATTCCTTGCATGGTTGGCTGGTGTTATCCGTCCTATACGGCACATCAGTGGTTGGTTCCCGAAGACTTGAAGTAACCAATTGAAGAAGAGGCTTGCAGTTGAAGATTTAAGTGTTAGTGTTTTAAGGTTGTCAACTATTACTTTAATATATTGTTATAACCTAGTCATGTAATAGGTTTATTCTAAAAAGTCTTCCGCTGTGTAATTTATAAGTCTTCCGCTGAGATTTAACTTTGTTGTAAAAACGCTACTCTCGTTTGATGAGAGATCTTTTAATAAAAGGGTTGAGTTTCATATGTAAATGTCTTCCGCTGTTTAATCTTTCGTTAATTAATATGTTCCTTTAAGTTTAATTGTTCCGATTAAAGCCTAGGGTGACATCGGACAGTAACGTCTGAGGTCACTGGCGTGTGGCATTTCCGACAATAAGTCGGGGGTGTTACAGTGGCAAACACTAGACCGACCATGGGCATGTCGCACCAGAACCTCGGTCCGCAATAACTAAAGAAGTAGTTCACCTCAATTGCATAACTCTCAAATGACTTCCCCGGGTTTAGTCTTGCCAACGCGGGCTCGTACAAGACTCTGTTATCGACCAAGTGAGATGCCAAATTGAATCGAATCCTCTTGTAGTTCCCCTCGCCTTCGCCCAACAGTACACATAGTGAGCGATAGCCACAATGTTTGTCTCCAACTACATCCCTCACCTCCCTAATGAACGGATACCAAAAGTAGTCATTGTTGTTAACTCCAAAGTCCATTCCCATATGATTGATGGGTTCCCCGGGAAACTGTGATCCATACGGTTCTTGATCAACATGAACATGTTCTTCTACATCAACAAAAACAGGTTCTTTTTGGTCCTTTCTAGGCTGACTTCTTCCTTGGATTACCTTCTGTTTGCCCTTATCCTGCTCTTTCTCCTTCTCTAGGTTATCAAGATCCGCCCTTGCGTACTCAACCCTAATCGGATCTCTCTCGGTGGAATACTTGAACGACCCCGACGGTCTTCCTTTTGGCTTGATCATTGTGGGTTACAGCAGGGTTGACTCATGCGGATACTCTAAGTCAGTGTAAACCTCCGCCATCTGATCTATTGTTGATTTCTTCAGCTCACCCCTTTGCAACTTCTGGGAAAAGTCATTGCACCTCATCTCTGAAACTGTCATACTGACGTTGTCACCAACAACATCGTCTGCGTCGGAACGGACTATCCTATCCCATTCAATCTGCTTCCAAAAGCGGTGTATCTCAGAAAGCATGATTGGCTTCTTATCAATGATAGCAAAAGCAATTGTGTGGAGGCACGGTAGGCCAAGGCACTCTCTCATCCAGAAATCATCGCACTCCTGTTTGAAATCACCGTCTAGTAGCAGCTCATAAATGACATACAACTTCCTCAAGGCCCGATCCGACACTCTGTAGAATAGCCTAGAAAACACAATTCGGATTATTGGATCCATCCGGTTGTAACATGTGGGCATCTTGATCCGTGACATCCCCATCTTGCCCTAACCTTGCAAACTTGGCTCTCAATCGCTGAGTGGATCCTCACCGACATTCGGTTAAATCCTCCTATACTTGAATCCATAATTTTCTTCAACACCTTGTGCATACCCTCAACCCTTTCAAATCATATAACAATGAGGTTAATATGTTATAGATCACTTATGCAAATATATATAAGATTTGAAGTTGGGATACCTGTTGGATGTCCTTGTGAAAAAGTGGAGATGGTGGTCCGTCCACACTCTAACTATGTTTTCCTTGTAAGGTGTAAGCCACTGCTTCTCAACATATCTAATCAACCCTTTCTTCCATGACTTCTTCAATGCTTCAAGCCTCTCTTGGTAGCTTTCCTCCGTGGTTGAGCAAAAGAGTCCTCAACATTGCCCGCAAAAAGCTTTTACCTTTACTTTACTCTTCAAAGAGGGGAACTATAAGCCTCGATGTTGTGCTTTATATGCACCCAACACAAAAGGTGTTTAACCTCCGGGAAGATCAAATGGATTGCATTGATGAGGGACTTCTCTCGATCGGTCATTATCGCCGTTAGCATGACTCTGGCCTCCTCGCACAAATAACACAGCTTCTTCATGATGAAAGTGTAATGCACAATCTCTTCTTTCTTCGTAAATGCATAGGCGATGTTGAAGGTCTTGTTAGTACATGTAAAACCGACAATCTCCACCAAAGGCATGTTATACCTAACGACAAAGGCAACAAAATATAAGAGCATATCCAAATTTCCTAGCATATTCATAATTAAAATTATTGCTTCAATAAGTTACATACTTGTTCGTCTTGTATGTGGCGTCGATGATGATAACATACGGGGACCTCTTAAGAAGCTTCAGTGAGTCAGGGTGGGCAAAAAATAAGACATCCACCTCATTAGTCAGCTTTTCCCTCAATGGAAACACTTCATATTTGTGTTGTTTCATAAAATTGAGTGTCCATTGGGTGACCGTCAAATCCCCACGATCCTCGAATTGCAACTTTTGTAGGTAGTTGGAAACTTGTTTTGCCGATGCCACATTTCCTGGGAAGGAGATTTTCAACGCTTTACAAATAGCAGAGGGGGGGACGAATGACTCACCTAAACTCCGCACCAAAGTCTTCTCTACCTCGGCTAATCGACCAATGATTGCATGACCATTGAAGCTAAACGGCAACTTATGGTTGTGTACACCACTCAATACATGCAATATCCATTTACGACTCTCTGTCTCATACTTCTTCTTCTTCTCCGGGACACCTATAAGCTCAAATGTGCATCATGACTTCTTCGAATTTGTTCCTGGATGCCTAGCAACATCAATCTCCCGAGCCTCCTCATCTTCTGAATCACATTTCTCCTTTCTAAATCTTTGCTTCCCAAAATGCTCACAAGTCAAACTAACATGCCTCATGTTACTTCGCCTAATAACTAAACACATCATCAAGTCTTTTCCCAAATTCTTAGCCCAGTCAACCAACTCATCTCGACTGTTCCACTTTAAATTAGTGGCAAATTCCTTTCCATAAAATTTCCCCTGTTATTTTATCCATTTCCAACATTTAATTAATGCTTAAACATACACAAACAAAAATTAACTATTATATCGAAATATCTAAAAACTGTAATATTTATATCTAAATCTACAAATACAAGATCATATCTACTACAAATACGAATTCATATCTACAAATACGAACATTCATATGTACAACTACTATGTAAACTTATTTCCTATTCTAATATTCATATCGAAATCTATATACTCCAACTATAAACGCATTTCTATAATATAATGATAAATAAAACGCATTACTAACCGAAAAGTTTAAAATATCGAAATTTGGATCGTCTTTGCCATCCGGCAAATTTTCATCTTCGTGGTCGCTCTCAAATTCGAACTCTTCTTCGGTGCTATAATCCGCTTTTTCTTCACTACTGGACATTTTCGTAATGATTTTGTGCTCGGTTGTGGTGGTGTATCCAACCTACAAGTGATGGGGAGTATTTATAGAAGGCTGAAATTCGACCGTTGGAAATATTACCATTGTGAAACGCAGGAACCCTGCTTAAGCAGGCATCTTGCGCTTCACAACGGTAATATTTTCAAATTTTTCATTTTTTTGAAATGCAGGAATCGTGCTTAAGCACTAATCTTGCGTTTCAACAAAACTGAAACGCAGGTATTTTGCTTAAGCAAGATACATGCGTTTCGTTCTAGTACATAAACGCAGTTTCTGGGTACAATTTACATTAAAACGCTGGTATATTACTTAAGCAAAAATTATACGTTTCAAAGTGTAGTGTACGAAGACAATTTTTGTAGTGTACAAAGAAACTGCCATATTTAAATTCGTGCTCTTGAATTTAATACAAAGAACCGTATGTCCACATCTAGGATTTGTCTTAATCAAAATCAAGATTATATTGTGACAGTGAATGGGCAAACAAATCTAATATTTGAGTAACAACGATTCTTTTATTTTAAAGCCTACTTTGATTTTTATTCACTTCTTCTCTTTTCCTTGTAAATGTCTTTCTTTTTTAATCCTTGATCCTGACCTAAGGCTGTTATTGAAACCGAATGGTCTCTCCCCGACCAAAGGATTTGGACATAGTGGCGAAAGTCCTTACTTTCAACATGTTGGGATCGCTCACTATTCGGTCCCGCTAACGAATCAACGGAAGCTCAAAATCAATGAACCTGCGAAACCTAGGTCTCTTTTCGACAACCAAACCAAAACCAATCAGATCGCAGAAGCCAAACCACAATCAAGCAACACAACCACAACAGAAATAATGCACAAAATCAACACAAGATTTAAGTGGGAAAACCCCTCCCAAGGAGAGGTAAAAAAACTCACTATCGCCCGCCAGAGCACGAAATCCACTAATCATCAAAACAAAGTATAAGTGTTCATACAGATACCAATCTCACACATGAGATAACAAGATATGGAGAATCAACTCAAACAAATCTCCAATCTAACAACAAATGTCAAACATCTTGGAAGTACCTCTCAAGAGATTAACGATCTGAGCTTTTTCTTTGTCGTTCTGCACTTCTTGAAAACTTTCAGGCTCCTCCTCTTCAATAACTGTAACATACTCAGATGAGGGATATCTAGTGGACGAATGACGTTCTCTTTCTGACCTTCTGAGCTCATTTGCTTCTTCACTCTCTTTTGGCTCCCCCTGCTCAGAACCCTCACCAGTTTCTGCATCTGGCAAGACATCATCTGACGCAGGAATCTCATATGTGCCATTCTCTAAAGAAGACTCCTCACTTGTGTCATTCCCTTCTGAATGAGAGGGCAAGTAAACTGGAAGCTCATCAACTTCCTCTGGTGTCTTAGAATCTGACAATAACTTGTCTTCGTGAAAGATCACATCCCTGGACCTTATCACCTTCTTCCTTTCTAGATCCCACAACTTGTATCCAAAATCAGTATCTCCATAGCCTAGAAAAGTGAATGGAACTGCTCTATCGTCCAGCTTCTGTCTCTGCTCTTTAGGTACGTGCACAAATGCCTTACAACCAAAGACCTGCAAATGAGAGTATGAAATGTCTCTTCCAGACCAAACTCTCTCAGGAATATCAAAATACAAAGCAGATGATGGAGATCTATTCATCAGATAGCAGACAGTCATTACAACTTTACCCAAAAATGTCTTAGGAAGATTCGCCATCTTTAGCATACATCTGACCTTCTCCATGATGGTCTTATTCGTCCTCTCTGCAACACCATTGTTTTGTGGAGTGCCCAGAGTTGTCTTCTCATGTCGTATTCCATGCTCCTGGCAATATTTCTGAAACTCTTAGGAAGTGTACTCGCCTCCATTATCACTGTGAAGACATTTCAGAGAACGATCCTTCTCTCTCTCCACCATGGCATAAAATTGCTTGAAGCAATCAGGACATGGTCTTTTGTTTGTACAACAAACACCCAAACCTTTCGTGAAGCATCATCAATAAAGGTCAGGAAATATCTACGACCACCAAGTGTGGGTACATCAATGGGACCACACACATCAGAATACACCAGTTTAAGCAAATGTTTTTTCCTTTCAGAAGATTTGCTAAATGACACTCTAGTTTGTTTACCAAACAAACAATAATCACAAGGGCTTAGAGGAGTACCTTTGGCGGAAGGAATGAGGGACTTCTTTGCCAAAATCTACAGTCCTTTCTCACTCATGTGAGCCAGCCATATGTGCCATAAATTTGGTGATGCATCATATTCAACTACATTAAGGTCATCTCTCAAGACCTTCATTTGAGTCTTGTATAGCGTGTAGCTCAAACTCCCTCTAGCAATCACCATTGAGCCTTTAATCAGCTTTCATCTCTTATCACCAATGTAACTGTGATAACCTTCTAGGTCCAAAGCATGAAGAGAAATCAAATTCATACGCAGATCAGGTACATGTCGCACATTCTTCAGAGTCATCGTGCAACCCGCATTTGTCTGAACACAAATATCATCCATACCAACAATCTCTGCATAGCTGGTGTTCCCCATCTTCACCTTGCCAAAGTCTTATGCTCTGTGGCAGGTGAATATCTTCTTTCTCGGTGTAGCATGATAGGATGCAGCTGAGTCCACTATCCATTCTACACGAGAATCTGACGCGTCACTGTGATCATCAACACAGGAAAGAACAATAAGACCTTCTTCATCATTATATACAACTGCAGTGGTGTTCTTGTTGTCTTCTTTCTGATTCTTCTCTCCAGTCATGCTCTTTTTCAAGGCATAGCAATTCCTCTTCATATTCCCTTCTTTGCCACAGTGAAAGCAAGTAAACTTTCCTTTACCCTGAGATGTTCCTCTATTCTGTGACTTCCCTCTGGATTTCCCACGTCCTTTTCTTTCCTTACTTCTCCCTTTGGACTTGTTCTCTGAAGTCGTCGCCAGAGTCTGCGAAGTGTTAGTGCCCATATCTTTCCTCTTAGTCTCCTCATTGTAGAGACTATCAATCACGGTACTCAAGGACACAACACCACTCGGTGCAGAGTTGTTGATGGACACGACCAGAGTCTCCTAGGTATCTGGCTAAGAACTCGGAAGTAGAAAAGCTTGCAGCTCATCATCTAGGACCAACTTAAAACATTCTATTCAGTTGATTCACTAGCTCATGAAACTCACTCAGGTGCTTGGCAATAGACTTTTCATCTTTGTATTTCAGATTCACGATCTTTCTAATTACAAAGGCCTTACTCTCCACTGACTTTCTCTCGTACATGGATTCCAACTTCATCCACAAAACATGTGCATCTGTCTCGTTGCTGATATGGTGATATACATTGTTGTCTACACATTGCCTGATGGTTCCAATTGCCTTTCTGTGCAACTTTACCAAGTCACTCTCTTTGATCTCATTTGACATGTCCGACCCTAACGCAATCGGATCAAACAGATCTTTGCAGCACAGAATATCTTCGACTTCCAAATCGTGTAATTGGAAGACGTCAGCTTAATCATCGTACACGTAAACTCATCTGTCTTAGACGTCATATCCCGACCCAAAACTCAAATTGAGCTCTCTCTGGCTCTGTTACCACTTGTTGGGATCGCTCACTATTCGGTCCCGCTAACGAATCATCGGAAGCTCAAAATCAATGAACCTGCGGAACCTAGGTCTCTTTCCGACAACCAAACCAAAACCAACCAGATCGCAGAAGTCAAACACAATCAAGCAAATCTACCACAACAGAAATAATGCACAAAATCAACACAGGATTTAAGTGGGAAAAACCCTCCTCAGGAGAGGTAAAAAACCCACTGTCGCCCGTCAGAGCACGGAATCAACTAATCATCAAAACAGAGTACAAGTGTTCATACAGATACCAATCTCACACAAAAGATAAAAACATATGGAGAATCAACTCAAGCAAATCTTCAATCTAACAACAAACACTTATAACTAGTGATTAGATCCAACCAAAGAAGGATAGCTACCAACAAACACCCGTTGTCGGCTTTCCGGAATAAGAGATGAACGATCTGAGGTGTAGACAAGAAAAAATCTTTACTTTCTTCACTTATTTATCTTTTCTCTTCTCCAATCTTCCTCTTCTCTCTTATACTCCTTTGAAATCTCAAAATGAGGGCTGCCACTTTCTAGGGCAAGATTGTGCAACATTCTCATCTCTCTCCTCCTTACATTTGCTATATATATGTGTAGGGAAAAGGAAGACATGGGGCTGGTAGAAATGGGCCTAAAGCCCAACACAACCAACTACGGGTCAATGTGGAGGCGAAAGTCCTCACTTTCAAGCCAAACCACGAATTCGGTGTAGCGGCGAAAGCCCTCGCTTTCAAGCCAACTACAAATATGATCATGATTCTTGTCAAAAATAAACAACCGGGTTGCTTCCTTAATCATGAGAATATTATCTTAATTAATTAAGGGAAGAAACATCTTTAATTAATGACAAGACTAACATCGCAAAAAATGATCCGTATGAGACAAAGTGATATTGTGTGAAGAAGTATAAATTGCTCAGAGTTGCGAAGAACTTAAAACCAAATTGGATTGCTCAAATATAATGAAGAACTCAAAACCAAATTGAATAGTTGAAACAAAAAAAACAATCAACACCTTCCTTCCGTTGTTTTTTTGAAATCATGAAGGCCATGGTAATTTAAGGAAATCAAAACAACTTGTAATGATCAAAACCACTCCTTCAGCGTGATACTTACTCTAAGAAACTTTCAAAAGGAATTTGCAGATGAGAGTTTTGGTTCGGTTTCTTCGTGGACTTGAATTGTCTCTTCTTCTTTGATTTTTTTTAAGCAGTTCTTGCCTCCTTTTTTTCTTCAACCGTACACCCTTTTATAAAAATGTTTGAAGGTGGTAGTTATCAAATAACCAACCAGTAACTGGTTAAATTTATCTAATTTTTTATTTTAAAATGCAATGGCTTGCAAGAGTACGTACATATATATATTTAGATGGAAAGTCACGTAGGACTTATGAATGATCATGAGAATTATATCATTAACTTGCTCTAATTTATTTCATTGACCTTATTTCATAATTAATACATTTCATGAAATTTTAGGGTCAAACAGTTGCCCCAAACTTTGTACATGTAAAAAATATATATAAATATACATATATCCCACATGTTCAAAGTTTGCTCTTGGACCAACTTCTGATGGCTAATTTATTTTCATGATTTTTTTCTTTTTTAGAAGCCTATACCATGAAGATTTGCGGCGAAGTCGGGTCACAAAGAGCTCCCAAGGACGACGGCAATGCAAGCAGATTTCATACGGTCCTTTTTATAATAGGACTATCTCTATGAAAGAATTGAAAGTCAACTCTACGAGAAAAGAATTGGTTTCACTTTTCAACAAGGAAGAAGTTCAGCAAGGGGGCTTTAAATTTTCACTTTACGAGGACCGAGGGTGTATATTGCCTTGCAAGGGTTACGGGCCTAGGTTTAAAGCAACATTTCTTGAAAAGGCTCGACTTCAGGATGACTTTTCAGCAGTCAAGGATGAATTTTACCCCACAATAAAGAGGCTTATGGATATACCTATGAACAGGGGGTAGAGTTTACCTTTCATGGCTTATCTACTTTCATGGAGTGGACCGGGAGTATTCTTAATTGCCAAGCATGAGCAAACACTGAAGGAAATTGACATCTATGGACTTGTCGGAGCTTCACAATTCCCGTATAACTACCGTAAGAATGTATGGAAGGCGTTTTGTGAACATTGGAGTCCGTTGACCAATACACTCCACCACGGGGGCGCGCGCGCGGCGAAGTAGGGATATCCCTAAATGACTTGAAACAGATAAGTGGTCTTCCCATATTAGGTGATCCTTATGAAGAATATTTGCCACCCAATGAACAACTCTTAGACGATACGAAGATACTAAAGAAGTTTGCTCAGAATGGCAATATTGGACCCAACTGCAATGACCTCAGTAGATGTCTTGATAAGGCTGGATTGTTGGACTTGCCAGCTACTGGGAGGCACTTTACCTGGTCCAACAAGCACACAGATGGGTCGCTTATCATGTGCAAACTTGACAGGATTGTAGTCAATCAAGATTGGCTGGATGATTACCCCAACAGCAGTGGCCACTTCCCCAACCCAGAATGCTCTGATCACTCCCCTGCAGTACTCTCTATTCCCAGTACAAGACCGCAGAGACGCCCCTCATTCAGATTCAACAACGCTTGGGTGCTTCACCCTGAGTTCCAGCAAACAGTCGCCAAAGCTTGGAACATCGATGTGCACGGGGTGAAGATGTACAGACTTACGTATAAATTGAAATTGCTTAAAAGAGACCTCAGGAAACTCAAACAAGTCCCTGTTGATGAAGAAGAGACCACAGTTAAGGATCTGCACAGCAGACTGAATTTGATTCAGAGTGAGCTCATTTCAAAGCCCTGTGATCCCTCACTGCGCCAACTTGAATCCCAAATCCTCAATAACCTCAAATGCACTATCAAAAGGAGGAATGCCATGCTTGAACAAAATGCAAAACTCCATTGGCTTAGGTACCAAGATCAGTGCAGTAGCTTTTTCTACAATTCAATCAAGCTCAGGAAAGCTAAGAACATCATCGCCTCCATTATGGATGATGGGGGAAATCGGTCGACTGAGCCTTATGAGATCAAGTCCCACATTGTCAACCACTTCAAGAATTGGTTTGGTTGTGATACTCCATGCACCCCCTTGTGACCCTAGTGTGTTTACTGAAGGTCCCACTACTGCAGAGGAGGACATGAACTCCATGATTCTGCCCTTTTCAAGACTAGAAGTCTTGAATGCTCTTCAGTCCATCCATAAAAACAAAGCTCTAGGGCCAGACGGGTATGGCTCTCATTTCTTCAAGGAAGCATGGCATGTGGTGGGCTATGATTTTACTGAGGCGGTTCTGGATTTTTTCAGCAGTGGACGGATTCTAAAGGAAGTTGGGTGCTCTTCTATTGTTTTAATCTCTAAGGTCTCCCATCCCAACTCCATCCATGATTACAGACCTATTGCTTGCTGCACAGTCATGTATAAAACCATCTCCAAGCTCATTGTCTCGAGATTGCAGACCATCCTACCCAAGCTTGTCAATCAAGCACAAGGTGCTTTCATCAAGGGTAGGTCCATCAGACACAATATTGTAGTTTGCCAGGAATTGGTTAAAGGCTACTCCAGGAAGTATACTAGTCCTAGATGTGCTATCAAGATCAATTTGAGGAAGGCTTATGACACTGTGAATTGGGAGTTCCTCTATCAGTTGCTGCAAGGATTTGGGTTCCATGAGAGGATGGTTATGTGGATCAAGGAATGCATTACCTATAGCTCTTTCACTATCAAGTATGGAGGTGAGTTTACAGGGTTCTTCAAAGGGAAAAGAGGCCTTAGGCAAGGGGACCCCCTTGTTCCCTATCTGTTTGTGCTTGTGATGGAATATCTAAACAGATTATTGATCAGAATGAGCAGAATCAGCCGGTTCAAGTTTCACCCTCACTGCGCCAGAGCTGGAGTCACCAACCTCTGCTTCACAGATGACTTGTTCATTTTCTCCAAGGGTGATATCCCTTCTATCCAGAGCATCAGGGAGACGCTTGACTTGTTCTGCAACACGGCTGGACTCACGATCAACAACAGCAAATCCAGAGTTTTCTGCGCAGGGCTTGATCTCGCCTCTAAAGAGCAGATCTCAAATATTCTCAATATGGAGCTTGGTGACTTACCTGTGACCTATCTTGGTGTGCCACTCTGTAGCTGCAGAGCTACAAAACTTGAATATCAACCGATCATCTCAAAAATCACCTCCAAAGTCAATGCTTGGGCTTCTAGAAAACTTTCCTACGCATGAAGATTTGAACTTGTTAAGGGAGTGCTCTATCAATAATAATTAGAATTTAATTATTCAGTTTTGTAAATATGTTGTAGACCTATTCTTCAGGCACTAGTTTACCATTTGGTTAGTGGAGAATCCGAAGGAGCTGTTAGCTGGATTTACTCCAAATTAGTTTTGTTAAGTTGTATATATATACTGCTAGAAACTAATAACAGAAGTACAATTTTATTCGCAATCTTATCTCTCTATATGGTATCAGTCAGAAACGATCTTGTACACTCTCTCTCAAATTAAGGACGCCGTTCCTAAACCTAGCTCTCAACTTGCCTCCAATGGCCAATGACAGCAGCTCCTTTCTTCCCAACCCCTATGAGCCATCCAAACCCTTTGCCTGCATCACTCTTGTCAGTGTCAACAAGCTTCTCCCTACCAATTATCTTAATTGGAAACTCCAAGTTGAAGCTCTCCTTGATGGCTATGATCTCCTCAAATATCCAGACGGATCTTTCCCCGCGCCGCCGGAATCGATCTCCACCACTGCATCGCCTCCAGTGACGACCCCAAACCCTGCTTATCAGACATGGCGCCGACAGGACCGCCTCATCTATGGCACCCTCCTCACCACTCTCTCCAATGAAGTGGCCTCCCTGGTGTCTCAGACGAAGACTTCGCATGATCTTTGGACTCTCCTCAAGGGCACCTATGCCAAGGCATCCCGCAGTCATCTCAAGCAATTAAAGGAGCGTCTTTGTACGGCTTCCAAAGGAACACAATCCATCACAGCTTATATGCATTCCCTGAAGCACACAACAGACCTTCTTGCATCAATTGGATCTCCTGTCTCTGTTGAAGACATGACTGACTATGTCTTGCGAGGTCTCGACGATGGCTACAGAGCCGTCATTGACAGCGTGAATGCAAGGGATAACCCAATTACCTTTGATGATCTCCTCGAGAAGCTCCTCATCCAGGAAATCTCCATTGTTGTTGCTCAGAGACAGAATCCTGCTCCAATTACAGCCTTGAATGCTCAGACTCGGCCTAACTCTAACAACAGGTCTCGGTCGGGGCAATCCTCTGCACAGTCAAATCAGCGCACTGGCCATCGCAACCCTCTAAAACCATTTCTAGGCCGGTGTCAGTGGTGCAATGTTAGAGGGCATGTTCTATCTCAGTGCCACACCTTCAGACAACAAAATCCCGGTGTACCGCCGCCCCTCCCTAGGGATCCTCCGGCTCACACTGGACAAGCTCAGGCCAATACCGCAGCTGTTGGCCCATCTCAGACTGATTTTTTGGTTGACAGTGGAGCAACGCATCACGTAACCAATGATCTTGAAAACCTGGCGCTTCATCATCCGTACACTGGCCCCGACTCGCTGTTTATGGGTAACGGTTCAGGTTTAAACATCTCTCATTCTGGAACACTTTTACTTAATGATTTATCCTTGTCTAATGCTTTGTGCGTTCCTACCATGAAACAAAAAATCATTTCTGTCTATATGCTCTACAGGGTGATTAATTACTGGTGCAAGGTCTTCCTTATGCCAAAAAGGTCGTCAAAGCGATTGTAGCCTCTATGAGAAACTTCTTGTGGTCAGGAAGTAATGATGGAAGGAGAGCACCCATAGCTTGGAAAGCAGTTTGCAAATCTAGAGATGAGGGTGGTCTGGGGATCAAGGAGGTGCTATCGTGGAATAAAACCAGCTTGTGTGAGCTCCTCTATGACCTTGCACAAGACACACATTCCATCTGGCATACTTGGGGGCATGCCAACCTGCTTCGAGGAAACACAATCTGGACTGTTCAGAGAAAGAGCACCTCGAGTACTATCTGGCGGACCATCCTTCAGATTAGAGATAAAATTCAATCAAGGATGGAAAATGATAACAGAGCACCAATCGTCATGAGTAGCAGGGGCAGATTTGATGCTTGGGGACTGTATGATGCTCTGAGGGAACATAGCAATAAAGAAGAGTGGAATTGTTGGATTTGGGGCAAGATCAACACGCCTAGGGTCTCGTTCAGTAGCTGGATGATTATCAAAGGTGGTGTGCACACTAAGGACAGACTCAAGGCTATGGGCATTACTCATGATGATATCTGCATCCTATGCAACAATTGCAGTGAAACTTCAGATCATCTATGGTTTCGCTGTAAGTACTCCAAAGAGGTGATGCATATTGTATTGTCATGGGGAAAGATCGGGAGAAGATTTATGAATGTTTATGAATGGATCAATTGCATGAAGAAAATGAAGAGGAAGAAGATGTTTGCTTTCTCTTTCTGGGTTGCATGTATGTGCTCGATGATGTATTACATCTGGATTGCCAGGAACTTGAAGACCTTCCAGTAGACCGAGATAACTGCAGCAGAGTGTGCTTTAATTACAATCAAACATGTAAAGAACTGTGTGAAAGCTAAATGGCTCAAGAGAAACCGTGAAACCAATTGTTGGTTAGTGAAATTGGGATTAGAAGATCCTTGTAACACCTAAGTTTCTAGGTTGTAAGTTTTTATAATTTTTCTTACCATGAATGGAAAAGTCCTTTCATTAAAAAAAAAAAAGATACTAAAGAAGTATCCTAGTATAAATGGCTTCAACATTTTTATAGAGGCATTTGGAGAGGAATATTCCTTGTCTCGCAAAAAGAAATCTCCACCCTGCAGCTACAATAAAAAGGGTAACTCGAAGAAATTGATGCCTCTGCACTGCTCAGACAAAGGAAAACTTGCAGCCTTCTTGGCCCTTTTGCTTAGCAGGTTTGTATTTCCAAGTCCCTCTAAATCTGTTAGGCCTGAAACATTCATGATGGCTTCATTTATGGCTCAAGGTCGGAAGATTTCACTTGCCCCTGTCGTCTTGGGATAGATATATCATGGGTTAGGAAAGATGGCGACTTATCAAGGCAACCCAGGTAGCGCCAAACCAAATTTTGGAATTCATTTCGTGATTGGTTGGCTAGCCGAATACGTTCCCTCCTTATACCCATGCATGCCCCGATAGTGAGTTTCAAGAGGGTTTTCCTCCTTTAGTGAGGTATGTTGGGGTCAATGGTCACTCTCTAAACCTGTACCAAGCCAGACTTCTGTTTAGAGGTACGGAACATGTCTCATATCGAGCCGCCACCTTCGGAACAAACATTGGTGGTAATGATTACACAAACTCGGGTGCACTATCAGATTTGTGTTTTGAGCACCTAATGTGTATCCGTTCTGTTGTGTTACCTGGCATGTTCGTCTTGGGTCTACCCTGATATTAGAGCCTTATTACCCAAATAGATTTGCTCATCAGTTTGGATTTGACCAGGGTGTTCGTGCAAATGGCATGAACTTTTGTTTCTCTCAAAGGAGCGGGAGGTCTTTGGAAGACATTGCAAGAGCATTTGCACGATTGTTTAGAAAGAATACCAAGACATTTTTCCATATCCCAAGTGATTACCACCAATTAAGGTACTTATACCTATTCTTATTGCGGTTGGTGGGCAAGATTTTCTGCATCTTACTTGGCTCAGTCATGCAACAAGGTTAAAACAATTTTGATTAAGAAGAAATGCATCGAAAGAGATCCTATATTTGTGATTCCAAACATGAGAACCGTGACCACAGAATTAAAAGGAGCAGTGAAGATTTCTCAGTAAAATCAACCTCGTACTAATTCACTCCATTCAGCAGACTCCTCACCTCAATTTCAAATTGGTACATCAACGAGAAATATGTCTGCTACCAATAGGGAGGGATTACTCAAGATGAGAGTTTGACCAGAGGGTCGCCTAGTGCTGACATAAACCCTAAGAGAGCACGTTATGAGAGACTCGCTAAGTCTGATAGTTCACAATCAATTGGTGATCAGCGCTACTTTGTAGGGTTTGACTAGGAGTTGTTACCGGAGTTTTAGGTACCATTTGGATGTGTTTAGAGCGTTATAGTGGAGTATGGAGTTGAGGAGAAAAAGTATGATTATGGTGGTTTGGACAAGCTTAAATGAAGATTATGAAGATGGAGGAGAAAGCCACAAGAGAAGACGAAGATCAGAAGTGAAGAAGTGCAACAGTGAAGAATCCGCGGTCGCGGACGCCAGAGCCGCGGTCGCGGAAAAATGCAAGACATCGAGGCTTTACAGTAAGTTTTCCGCGGTCGCGGAAAACACGTTATCAGACGCGCCGAAGACTTCGTCAGAAGATTGCTTTATTTTATTTTATTTTTCTTTTATTTAATTTATTTCCGCTTTATTTCTTTTTGGAAAGATATTATTTCCTATCTTGAGTTTTAGGTTTTGCTAGGGTTATTTAACCTAGTTTCCTAGCAGCCACTTTATCTTATCTTAGATCATTCAGACTAGTATTCAGCATTGTTTATCCCTTTGAGTTTTTGTGTTTCAAGACTATGAAGAACTAAGCAACATTTGCTTAGTTCGACGATTGAAGCCTTCATTTGATATATGGTTGTGAGATTATAATTCTATTCTTATTCCTTTGATTATATCTTTTCTCTTAAGTTTATTCCTATTGATTCTTGCTGATTTGACTGGTCTGATCCTCTAGTTGATATTAGTAATTGTCTATTGCTATGGTTTGGTTATTTCAGGTTGAAATTCCTTATCTTGTGTAGCAAACATGATATTCTAGGACTGGTTGGACTAGTTTATTGTGAAGAGAATTGATTATGTATTAAATGCTATGGGTTGTGGTGTTGCATGTATCCTGGTTAATTCATATGCTTACTGCTGCTGTTAGATTAAATCTTGAAGGTTTCATGATTGTTTGATAGTTAGGGTTACCAGGACTGGTTGGACTGATACTATTTCAGAATAGGGACAAGAATATTCATAGGAAAGAATAGAGATAATCTAGGATCAACCAATCAAATGAATGGTGGATATTTGTCTGGCTAAGTTACTTTTTCCCAATTGATTACAACCCTTTGCTTCTGATTTACTTTGTTTACTTGCAATCAAACCAACAAACCCCCTTTGTTACTTTGGCATACTACTTTGTATTAAGAAAGATAACTCCTCCTTGTGGGATTCGACCCTTGCTTGCTTATTCTACTTAGTTAGGTTTTTAAGGATTATTTTGTTTAGGTGTCACGACAACGCCTATCAATTGGTTTCCGAGATTTGCCTCTCCTAGATTACCCATTTGATATTGATGATGTTACTTCCGTTGGAGAGGGAACATCGACTTATGTTACTGTACCTGGTCCAAGTTGCACATCTATTGTGGATATGCTTGAATCATCATCTCCAGGCACAAAACATGAGAGTATGGCCATAATTCCTATTCAGACTGTCTCTTCCACTTTGCGAGGTGTACTCTCTCAATTGATGAACGATTGGATTCGCAAGAGCCTTTCAATTGGTGTGGATTCCATCATCAATTCTATATTAGGTTTCGAGTCTCCGCAAAAGCTTCTAGCTAACTGATGAGGCTAAAGTCGTGATGCCTATCAAAGTAATCCTCAAAAACCTAACTAAGTATAGTAGGCAAGCAAGGGTCGAATCCCACAGGGAGGTAAGCAATCTTCCTAAGTGCAAAAGTTGTATGCCAATAGTAACAAAGGGGGGATTTTGGTTTGTGTCAAGTAATAAAGTAAATCAAAGAAAAAGATGTAATCAATGGATGAGAAGTAACTTAGCCAGACAAATATCCACACTTTAGTTTGATTGGTTGATCCTAGATTATCTCCAATTTCTACCAATGAATATTCCTCTCCCGATCTTATGTATATAGACAGGTCAACCAGCCTTGAAAATACGTACCAATAAACAATCAAGAAACTATCAAGATTCAATCTAAAGGCAACAGTAAGCATAGGAATTAACCAGGATACATGTAATACTTAACAACCCGTCAGTACTCGACATGTAATCAATTCTCTTCACAATAAATATTTACAACCAGGAAGTGTAAATTGTGGTTGCTACACAAGATAATGGATTTCAACCAGAAATATCCAAACCCTAGCAATAGATAATTACTAATATCAACTAGATGATCAGACTAGTCAAAACAACAAGAATCAATGGGATGAAGCACAAAGAGAAGAGATATAATCAAAGGAAAGGAAATAGAGTTATAATCTCACAACCAAATACAAACGAAGGCTTTAATCGTCGGACTAAGCAAAGGTTGCTTAGTTCTTCATAGTCTTCAAAGCATAAAAACTCTAAGGGAAAAACTGAACGATAATGTGTAAACTTGAATAATGAAAAAGGCTGCTAACTAAAAGATGTAAAATAACCTAGCAAACCTAGTTTCCAAAAGATAGGAAATAAAATATTCCTAAAAGGATCGCCCTCAAGATTGATCTCGGCCTCGGCTTTTATTATGCCCATATGTCTCGTCTCTACCCAGATTATCAATGACGTTTGCATCCGAGTGAATATTTGTGCCTCGTTCCTTCCTTCTGGCTTCTTTGTTTAGACGGTTGTCATTTATGGTATCCATGGTAAGCTTTCTCTATGGTGTCGAGTTGTTGAGAGGACGACCAACATGTTCCAACTCTCCAGTAGGGAGATAAGAAGTAGAAGAGATTGCATCTCATCTTCGACCTTCATGTCGACCTTATTTAGATGATTTATGAGCCCCTTGAAATTGTTCAAGTGTTGATCATGCTTTATCTATCCTTACACTCCAATTTCACCAATCGTCGAACAAGGAGGGTTTTGATACGAGGTGTTTTCTTTTGAATCATGGACTCGAGTTTTGTCCATAATTCAAAACCATTCCTGTAAGTAAAAACATGCTCCAAAAAAGTCCGGTCTATGTACTTACGGATTACGGCGACTGCCTTTCGGTTTAAGAGCTCCCTTGTCACTGTTTCCTTGCGGCTTGTCCTTGGTGATGATGGGCTCCTGCAAATCCTTGCAGTATAAGTGATCTTCATCATTCACTTCCAATAGGAGTAGTTGTCCATCGTGAGTTTGAACATGTCACCTTTGTAGGTAACGATAACCTCTATCTTGAACTGCACGAGCTATTGGGGACCGCAAACGAGCCTTGCTCTAATACCACTTGTTGGGAAAACTAGCATTTTCACTCCTTCGTGTGACTAAGATGGGAAAATAGGATAATTAACTAGATACCCAAGCTAATATTTGTATACAAGGAAAGAGGCTAGAACAAGATTAATTAAACTGTGGGCAAGCTTACTAATAAAAGAACTCACCTTGCTTTTTAACTCTTAGTTGATTCCTTGCTTGATTGGTTCAAATTACAAATCACCACCTCAATTTATAGTTGTGTGATGTCGGTTAACATGACACAAATCAGCCAGCGACCTTCACAAATTTAATAGAAGATATTTAGCTTAGATTAGTCTAGATCCTTAAGGTTTATCTTTTAATTTCTAGAATTATCTTTCTCCTTTGGCTCTTGATTAGGTCCAAATAAGGCCCATATGTTTTGGGCTAATGGAGAAAAACTCAACAATTCTCCCCCAACCCGACTTAGTATAAGGCCCGAGGTCTTAGAAGCGTCATCCCATGTCAACTTGGGAGTTTCACAGGAGGTCACTCATCTTGGTACTACTCTCACCCTAACACACTTAACTTTATATTTTTTTGTCCTCACTTGAACCCTGAAAATAAAGAGCTCTTGTTGATATGAATAGCACTTTAATCCATATAAAGGATTACAAATCTGGGGTATTACACTTAATCTGGGAGTATTATTATGATGACAATGCCTTAACAATAGTCATCAAACTTTTTGGTCAGTAGTACCTTGGTCATAATGTCTGACCAATTTTTGTCTGTGTGTACATTGTCGAGATTAGCAGCTTTTCTTCAAGAACTTCTTGAATCCAATGATGTCGTATATCAATGTGCTTTGAGCGAGAGTGAAATGTTGAATTATTTGCTAGGTGAGGAGAAATCTATTTTCATGTGTGTCGATTGTGGATCTCTCATTAATTTAACATATGTATCAACCTCTAGATAATGCCAATAATCAAGTCTCTTAACTAATTGAAAAAAAATCGGTCTTGCCTACTAATTTAACTCAAATTTTTAGTAAATAAATATTTACCAAATTTGATATGGATACTACAACTCATTAATCCATTACTTACGTACTGTTTCCACTCAAATTATATTTGATTTTGTTTTTATAAACTTTTTAAATATGAATATAATTTATAGAAAATGATTATCCTTTATGATTTACCTACTAATTAGTTAAACATTTTTACTTTTATATGATAGATTTAGTTTATGTATTGTATTTTTGTTATTTATTTTACTTATTAATTAAGTTTTTGGCTTTACATAGAATGATTTATGCTAAAATATATATTTTATATTTAACCAAGCACGTGCAAGACACGGGGATATACACTAATATATATACTGATGCATACCGGTCAGCCTCTAGCACCAGCAACGCGTCCATGGCGACCACGTCGACCCTGGCATCCCTCATGGCATGTATCATTTGCATTGCTTATTTAGCGTATTTTGAGTTTTTTAGTAGACATTATTATTTTTGGTACTTTCCTTACTTGGCATTACTATGTTAAGACTTCGTTATTTGTGGCACTTTCCAGATTTAGCATGTTATGTTGTTAGCACTTACTATTTTTGAATATTTTTACTTTGGGTGTGCGTGTGTCTCATGTAAGAGCATCGGCCCATTAAGCTTCTAGCGGCCCATGGCCGAAACCCTAAGACTCTTTAAAGCCTCCCTTGTCATTTGTTCTACTCACGTTGAATTTTAATTGAAGTTTTGAGTTGACTGGTGTCTCCTCCCCTTCGGTTCCAACGTCACCCCTAGTTCCGACGAACCACGTGTGGTTCAACCCAAACAACTTCCGATTGCATCCTTCTGATCGAACCCACTCGCCCAAACTCGATTCCGTCGAGAGCAAGAGTGTCGTTGGCTTTCAATCTTGTGAAGGCCTTCATTTATCCGGTAACGAGACGAGATGGACAAGACACCTTCGACCACGATCCGGCTTCAACAGACGAGTCGAGCCTCTTCGATTCACATCAAGTGGTATCAGAGGCCAGGTTAAGTCTTTCCTTCTTGATCAACTCTTTGAATCACGCTCTTATCCTTCTACCCACCATCACCATTAAATCTCCCAAACCTGAACTCGATTTCTGCCCAGATTTTGTTAAAAAAAAAACTTATCTTTTCTGCAATTTTATTTCATAATCTTGTCAAGAATTTTTATATGAGTCCGTACATATAAAATTCATCCAAAATGGACATCGTTTGACCCCTCAAAAGGCCAAAATATGCACCCTTCGACGCTGCCAAAACCCTAACCCGCCGCCCCTATCCGAATCAAGCCCTAATTCGGCCTTCTTTCCCTTTCCCTTCCCAAAAGATTTGATTCCCATAATTTTTTTTCCTAACAAATCATATCTTATCTTTTCTCTCTCCTAAATTAACAAAAAAGCATATCTTATCTTTTCTCTCTCCTAAATTAACAAGAAGATAATTTGCTTTATTAATTTCTTTATTTAATATTGTTTTTGTTTTCTTGTTAATTATTCCATATTATTGCTTCTATCTACACCAACCGATCAAGTTGACTCCTCTTCACGAGTAGCCAATTTCAACCCTCCCGTGCGTTGATTTTTTGGGTTGCTTTTGACTTGACCGGATGGTTCCTCCTTGGCGCCTTGATCCTCGTTTTGTGCTATGGCTTATGTAGGTACCATCGCCTTGGATCGCTCCCACCGCAATTCAAGCTTGCGCCTTCAGTACTTTACTGGACGTGACGGCCCAGACGCGTTCTTGGAATGGACCCGACACACGGTGTATTTATTTAGCCACCGTGATTATGATGAGTTTGAGCAGCTCGACGTTGCCATCCAGTGCTTCGCCGACTACGCCCTCAAGTGGTGGTCCCGGCTTGAGCTGGATCGATGGGAGTGTGGTTGGGAACTCGTCATCACTTGGGAGCAACTTGTGTACGTCATGACCTGACGCTTTGACCCGAAGGTTGACGCCAAGGTTCACGCAGCTCGTACACGTCATCGGTCTTGACCCCATGTGCGCCATATCGAGCGCTCCCCAGCGCGCTACACCAAGCGCGCCCGAGTGCGCTCCCCCAAGAGCCCTAACGCGCGCTCTAGTGCACCCCACAGAGCTCAAGCCAGCAGCGCCAATTGCGACTCCAGCGCCCGACGTCTTGACCGCGCCACCACTCAGCGTAATCTTGACGCCCACACCTTCAGCGACGCAAGCACCGGCGCCAACCACAACGCTCTCCCCAACATCGGCGTTATCCGCGACGCTCGCCTCGGCGCCCTGCTTGCAGCCCGCTCCATCATTGGGTGAGATTCTAGCGCCAGCACTCACGCTTACCTCCCCAGCGGCGCCCTCCCCCACATGGATGCCTTGCATGATTACTAGCTCGGCGAAAAGCACAATGACCGCACCAGCGCTTGACGCGTTGCTCGCTCCAGCAGCCTTGGTGACGCTCTCGCCAGCTTGTGTCTTTGGCGCGCTGCCCCGCCCCAACTTCAACTCTAAGAAAGGGCGATACGCTGATAAGGATCATCTTCTGTTCTCCCTCACATGGACACGCTCGAAGCGAGGACGCTTCAAATCTAAGAAGGGGAGAATGATGCGTACCGGCCAGCCTCTAGCACCAACAACGCGTCCATGGCGACCGCGTCCCTGGCATCCCCCATGGCTCGTCTCATTTGCATTGCTTACTTAGCTTATTTTGATGTTCTTAGTAGACATTACTATTTTTGGTACTTTCCTTATTTGGCATTACTATGTTTAGACTTTGCTATTTGTGGCACTTTCCACATTTAGCATGTTATGTTTTTAGCACTTACTATTTTTGGATATTTCTACTTTAGGCGTGTGTATGTCTCATGTGAGAGCACCGGCCCATTAAGCTTCTAGCGGCCCATGGCCGAAACCTTAAGGCTCTTTAAAGCCTCCCTTGTCATTTGTTTACTCACGTTGAATTTTAATCGAAGCTTTGAGTTGAGTTGTGTCTCCTCCCCTTCGGTTCCAACGTCACCCCTAGTTCCGACGAACCACGTGTGGTTGAACCCAAACAACTTCTGATTGCATCCTTGTGATGAAACCCACTCGCCCAAACTCGATTCCCTCGAAAGCAAGATTGTCGTTGGCTTTCAGTCTTGTGAAGGCCTTCATTTTATCCGATTACGAGACGAGATGGACGAGACACCTTCGACCACGATCCGGCTTCAACAGACGAATCGAGCCTCTTCGATTCACATCATATACTAATAAGGCAAGTAAGATTATGACAAATATAATCACATAATTAGAGTAAAATCTATGAAAAATTATAAATTATAAAATCATATCATGACAAGTGACGCATTGTGGAGAAAATTGTAACGAAAAATAATTTGGCTCAACGTGGAGATGCCAAGTGACATCAATCACTTCTACTTTAGTTAAGGATGATAAGAGAGCGGGTTCGGGAGAGGCAATGCCCTCCCCCTCCTTGTCCTCGTTTACTCCCTTATTCCCTAGTCCTTGTCCCCCTTGGGCCCTGTTTCCTGTCAAAAACCCTCATCTTCGTTCTATAAAAGAAAAACCCTTAAATTTTGTTTAAATGCATATATATTAGGGTTTAGGGTGTAGAGGGTTTGAGATTTGGGGTTTACCATCTAGAATATATATAGTTTAGGATTAAAGGGCATGAAATTTAGGGTTTAGGAATATAAAAATTAGAAAATTTATATATTCAGCGGGAATTTCCACGGGTTTGCCCATCCCCACACCGTGATTGAAAATTTTCTCCGTCCCGCACTCGTTGCGAGGAATCTGCATGATGATAATGTCCGCATATTACCATCCATAACTTTACTATTGTATATGGACAATAGATCAAATGAAAAAAGTAGTCAATATATATGATGTTAAATTGACTAAAATTAACCAATAAAATCCTTTTAGAAAATGTTTATCCAAAAAACGCTTATTATGAAATCATCAATTAGTATATATATGGTTAATTCGTATATTTATGGTTAAAGGGAGAAGGAAATCACTTAATATACACACAACAATATATAAGAAAATACTGAATATACACAATCAAATATTTCCATAAAAAATGTATTAATAGCTAGCCGAGTAAGGGGGTGGTACACTAGTACACCACTGTAAGCAAGTATATAAATACGCGTGTAGTGACGTAGACACGTAGATAGCAATATCAATTTGATTTATATATAAATTAAATCTAGAAGATATTCGTGATAGGTATAGGGTTAAATTAGGAAGAAATTAGTGCTACTTTTAGGATATAAATTTTTATTTTTTAATTGAATATATTAAACAAAATGACAAAATAAGAGAATGACACGTGACAAATGATGAGGTGACTTAATGATAACATCTAATTTATACATATTTTTTGAGTCTATTTACATATTATATTAGATCATTTTCATACATATTTTATATTTTTATAATTAATTTTGTATTATTTTACATTTAAAGTCTATACTCGTATTTTTATTATTTTAGATATTTTTAAGTGCAAATTTAGAAGTAAAAGATCATGGTTGAGGACTCCATGCAAACAATCCCGCTAGCTACCGGTTGCTTTTTGGAGATGTGGACCCGTGCAACATTTGAGTAATCATAATTATTTGAAGCCTTGATGTAGCTCCTTCGGTGGTGTGATGGACCTGCGGCCCACTCCCTTTGAGTTTGGACGAGAAAGCGCCTTGGGCCTGCAGAGGCAGATGTATAGATAGAATCTAGATTTAATAGAGAGAGGGGGATTTGGGGTGGAGAGAGACGGCAGCTTTAGGCTAGGTTTTGATTTATTATTTGGTTTTGGGTTTTTTTCAGTTTTTGAGTTTTTGTCTTAGTTAACAAGAGACAACCGCACGATCCACCACTACTAGTCCATCACGACCACCAGTCTACCACCAACAACAACAACAACAAAGTCAACAACAACTCATCAACAACAACAAATCATCACCAACAAACTACAAATTTTGGGACTTAGAAAAGGGTTTTCCCTTTTTCTAAAAACCCCTATAAATCAGGGCAAACCCCTCCAACATTATTTTCCAACTGAACCAACTCACTGATGCACGAATTCGTTTGGATTTGGTCCATTTCTAATTTGGGCATTGCAATAAACCTTAGCCCTCAATCAATTTCTCCATCTTATAACATATAAAACAAGTTCATGAAATTAGGGTTCAAACAAAAATTAAAAGTATGGTGGAAGTCATGTTCTTCCCTCGGATCTACCTATCAAAAGCAACTGAGAATCATCTTCTGATGTTTCATCACCAAATCACTGCTCCTTAGCCTTGAGTATGTCCCACCAGACCTTCTCGCACTCATCCTTGCAGTCCAGATCTTGCCGTGACATTGTCGGATTCGAGCCAAAGCTGAGTCCCTCTTTAACCCACACCGATCCCCTAAACAAGATCTTCTTCTCGAACATTTCACATCCCTTCACCGACCGAGTCGACCCTCCTCTAGGTGCAGTCAGTTGATCCAGAACTGACCCTCTTCAACCCCAATTTCCACCACGTCGGCTTCGTTTGATTTGGAAGCTCTACTCCTGTTTTTCTTCCTTCTTGGATAAAGGAACTAAAAAATAATCTAAACTATTAAAAAAACCAAAACTTGCTGCCCAAGTGAGTAAAATACAAATAAAAAATAAGAGTAAAACTAATTATCAGATTTGATGTTTATACTTTTGGCTTGTTTTACAAGCCATGAGTAGTTAAGTTTGGACCTTCTTCACATAAAAAAATCAAAATCATTATCTTTTTACAAATTTGATTGCCTGGCGCCCTCGCAAGGATCAATTTATGGTGAAAGCCTAGATTTCAATTTAGTCTATTTATTAGCCCACCACCACTTCTTACCAAAATTTACAATTTATATCAAAATTAAACAAGATAAATAAAAAATCTAGACTCGTTTGTTTCAAGTTTGGGTGTCAAATTCTTCATTGCAATTGTGGAGCTGATCTTGGGTGTTGTCTGAGTGTCCGGTCGTGGTCGTAGTCGTGTCTGTGGCTCAATGAAGATCCCTCTTGTACGAGGGCAACGTCATGGTTGAGGCTCTTAAAGATCCCTCCTAGAAAAGAGGGCAACGTCATGGTAGTCCGTTCAGCACTTCCGCAGGATTAGTCATGTCTGACTCTTCTTCTGGTGACACTTTCGTCTGATCGTGTTTTGTTCACCACTCGCTCTTGGTCGTTTTAGCTCTATTTTTGATTTGTTGTAATGTCCTTGCTTGATTTGTTATTCTCATTGTCCGGTTTTGACCGGCGCCGATTTATCGGCCTCTCGATCTACCTGACGTTGTTATGTCGGGTACTTCAAATTTTTTCCTCATAAAAAAAAAAAACAAAAGAGACAACCGCACGAACGGATGAGGATTTAAAGGAGTTTTTGGCTTTTGCACTTTGAAGATTTTGAGTATTATTGTTCTAGTCTATGTCAATTTGGATTATTTTTATATTGAGACTAATGTCTTATCTCTCGTATTTATTGAATAATTCATATATGTTGTTGGCTAGTTTAAATCTATTGAATATGTCTTCAATTATGCTTGGCTAAATTCTTAGTTCTAAGGTTGGGGTGATCCCGACGACGCGTATGTAATTAGAATTATTTCTTTGCCTAAATTGAAATAATATTTGATTCGTTCCTAGATACTTTATGCCCATATTAGCCTATGCAAAATGGATCCTATTAGGGTTTGAGACTGAAATGTGATAACTTTAATAAGTAGTCAGGTAGGGTTTGAGACTGAGAGGTGATAACTTCTACTGGAATCCTAGGAATTGAACCTGAGTGTTATTTGTGCGACAACAACTTAATTACTCTTGAGGATTAATAGGCTATCATAGATGTTCAAGGTTTGAGTTGGATTAGCGGAGCGCGACAACGAATGTTATTTCAGTTTATTCCTAGACTCTAAGTGCGTTAAAGGGTTTGGATGGGATTAGCTCTGCGCGACATCGATTGTTAGTTTAGTTCAGGCACATTTACTATCGTCTGAAAGGAGTTAGTAGATTACCTTAGATAGCTTACCTTCAAATAATTTGGACTAGATTCAGGTGAAGTGTAATTTTATTTACTGTTGTATCGTTGTGGTGATCCTTAACCTTAGACACATTTTATTTGTTTTATTAGTTATTAGTTTAGTTACAAATTTCACCAATTCCTTATTTTACGGCCTAGTTCACTGATGGCGTTTTAATTAATATTACATTAGTCTCCGTGAGATCGACACTTGACTATTACAACTGATCCCGTACACTTGCGGGTAAGTTTTAGCCACATCACTTAATTAGGGGGTGCCATGTGGCTTAGTTAGTTTCTAGTTTAGTATATGTATATACATACTAGATTGTTGTAGAAGTTTTGTATTAATAATCTTTGTTATTGATTTGTGTGATTCATTTGTATGTAAATTAAGAAGTGGTTAGTTATTTATGTGATTGATTTGTATCTAAATTAGGAAATTGTATGTAAATTATGAAGTGATTAGTTCATTTGTGTAATTGATTTGTATTTAAATTAGAAATTAGTCTAGGTTTATGATATAAATCTTTTCTATATAAATTTCGATTTAAAATAAGTGAAATTTTTAAAAATTAACATAGGACATGTTCATTGTGGTGATGTCATTTGACATAGTGAGGTCTTGTTATAACGATTTTTATAACCTATGCCCTAAGGGCATAGGTTAAGATCTCTTATCTAGAAAGTTTTGATTATGTGTTAATTTTTTAGAATTTTTATTATTTTTTGTAAATGGGTTCACTCTTAAGGTTTATATTTCTTAATAGGAATTCTTAACCTATGCCCTTAGGGTATAGGTTAGACAAACTGTTATTATAATAGATATATGGGTGCGGATCCGGTGAGAATGAATATTATGGTGAGAAATGAGAATAACTCATAGTCTTTGGATTTTTTAAATCCAAAAGCTAGGATTAGACTATCATTTAAGTGGTCATGTGCATGGCACATGACCACTTAAGTTGATAATTAACCGGTCAAACCGGTCACCAGCCGGCGGTCAACGTCGGAGCTCCGACGTTGACCAGTCAATTGTTTTTTTGTTTTTCGGACCTTTTTTTTTGTCACTTTTTTTTACTTAAGATGGTATGTGCATACATTTTGACTTGTGTGTGCATCTATATTGTCCTATATGTGCATCAAAATTTTATAAGGCGTTGTCCGGCCTAAGTTTTTTTTTTCGGCCCATTTTTTTCCGGGCCCACTTTTTGTTTGCGCTGGCATGTGCACCATTTGTTACTTGTGTGTGCATCAATATTGACTTGTATGTGCATTAAAATTTTATAAGGTGTTGTCCGCCCATTTTTTTTCATTAAATTTTTCATAGCCCAACTTTTTTCCAAGACTATTGTTTTGCTTGAGATGGCATGTGTATACATTTTGGCTTGTATGTGCATAAATTTGGCTTGTATGTGCATCAATGTTGACATGTATGTGCATCTAAAGATTGTAAAACATATGCATTGTTTTCTAGAGAAAATGTGCATGAGTTGTACATTGTATGTGCATAAGTTTTGACATGTACACATTCAAGCAAAAAGACGTGTGTTTCAAATGGTATTCACATACAAGTCAAAAAGTCATGCACATATCAAGCCAAGAAAACGATGCATACAAGTAAAACTTAGATGCACAGACAATTCAAAATTCATACACTTACAAGACAAAATCTATATACATTCTGTAAAGTGTTTTAAGATTTTACATGTGTGTGCATAAGTTTCTACTTACAAAAAGTCACACATATAGTCAAACCCTATCCACGTCTAGTTCAATTTACATGCACATGCAAGCAAAAAGACATGCACTTCAATGGGTATGCACATACAAGCCAAAACTCATGCACATTTTAACCCAAGAAAACAACGCACACAAGTAGAATTTAGATGTACATACAGGTCAAAATTTATGCACACACATGCCAAAACATATGCACATTCTCTGAAATACATGCATACGTTTTTGCATGTATATGCATGAGTTTTCACATACACAAAGTCACACATATAATCAAAATCCTATGCAAAATTTATGTAATTTAGGTGCACATACAAGCCAAAACTCATGCACAATATTTCAACCCAAGAAAATAATACACACAAGTAGAATTTAGATGCAAATATATGTCAAAATCTATGCACACACAAGCTAAAACATATGCACATTCTGAGAAGTGCATGAGTTTTCACATACACAAATCACACATATAGTTAAAAATCCTATATAGATTTTATGCAATATTAATGCACATACAAGTCAATATCGATGCACATACAAGCAAAAATCAATGCACATATAATCACAAGCCAAAAATTGTGCTTGAAAAAAAAATGGCCGAAAAAAAAAACTTTGACCAGTCAACGCCGGAGCTCCGATAGCCGGTGACTGGTTTGATCAGTCATGTTGACCGATCAAACTCTAAAAATGGCACATGACCTTTTAATGTAAGTTTAATCCTAACATTTGGTTTATTTGTAATCCAAAGACTATAATTTATTCTCATTTCTCACCCTCATATATATTCTCATATGACACTTACCCTATATATATATATAAAGGCACTCTCAGGTAAAACAACTCTTATGGTGAAACGAGTGTACAATTATAGAGCGTCGGATTGAGAGTATTGGATGGTTGGATTTGGAGAGTATAATAAGGGTGTATGGGGCGGTTTTCATGGGATAGAATATCCATACTGATTTTCTAAAAATTAAAAACCTCCAAAATAGGCAGTTAGAAGGAGATTGGAGAGAAAAAACGTAGATCCTCCAAAATAGGCAGTTATTTACCACCATCTTCCATGCAGAGCTTCGGTCCAGAAATTTCTAAACCGTTATACATATCGACACGAAAAAGATGAATATTGTTATATATAATTTGCATATATGTTAATCTTGTTCATGTTCCATCATATATAATGCATCGACTGAATTGAAATACAATGTGTGAATATCAAAGCACATTATCTGAATATCGTTCAAGTATTATTGAATAACTATTATTTGTGATCATGGTCAATCGTATATATACTCATATTCAAAAACATTGAATAGATATGCACATTGTGGTAATTGATAATCCAATTTAAAACTGATATACGATATATTGTATAGCGCATCTAGTGGTTATTAGCATGATTTAGATGATGTTTGGATATGATTTGATGGTGATTCTGTAATCCGGAAGAGAAGACGAGAAGTGAAGAAATCATGGGATTTACAGAGGTTTGAAGTGCATTGAAGAGTAGAAGAACAGTATGCTGAATTCAATTGGTTCTTTCTCTTTACTCAGATATCCAAATAGAGTGATTCCAATTCGAGGAGTTAGATCTTGAAGTCTACTGCAAGTCCTCAAAATATGAGTACAATCCGAGTTGGGAATCAAAAGTTATGGCGTTTTTACGGAATTATCGCAGAAGCTGTTGGAGCCTCTGGAGACCCACCGCACCCCGCAGTGGGTGTTGCCGCACCCGCGGTGACGACGTGCTGAAGACTTTTCTCGGCTTATTTCCGAGATCTTTTATCTATTTTTATTTTATTTCTGAAACTTTGTTTCCAAGTTTGTTATTTCCTTTTATTTATTTCTGGATTATTTGCCCTAGTATTTAAGGTTATTTCTAAGACTTTGTTTAGATTAACCTAGTTGCCACCGTTCTTAGTTTTCTCTCACAAACCCTATGAAGAACTAAGCTTCCATTGTTGCACTTGACACTTTGAAGCCAACAATTGATTGGTTGTGAGTTTTCTACTCTTGTTCGTTTTCCTATCTAGTTGGATTAATTCTCTTGTGCTTGCATGTTTATGGGTTTATGTTGATTTATCTAGAGTAGCTACCTAGGTCTATTGATATCTTCCTAATTGCTAGGACTTGTGATTTCGGGTTCGGGTTGCATATCTAGTAGCAAACATGATTTACATAAGCGGGTTGCGAGTGTTCATCGTGAGAGAGAGAGTTAATTGCATGTTATAGTAACGGGTTGTTTCTATTGCATGTATCTTGTTAAATCCTTGGTTGAATGCTATTGCTTTGTTGAGTCTTGAAGGTTTTCGGATTTGACTTAGTAATAAGTACTATTAGGGCTAGTAGAACTAATAGTTACCTAAGATCGGGATAAGGACAACTATAGGAAAGATAAGAACTTGAGACTAATAGAATTCAGTGATCAACCATATCTCTTGTTGTGTGGATCTTTGTCACGTGTAGCGCTTTTTCCAACCATATCCACAACCTTTACTTGCGAACTTGTTTACTTGTTACTTGGTCACTAAGAAACCGATACAAACCCCCCCCCCCCTAGTTCCTAGTTGGTGACTTGAGAAACACAAGAATAGATAACCTGATTCCCTTGGGTTCGACCCTGACTTGCTTGCTATATTCTGTTTAGTAGGTATATTAGGATTTCTTTGATTAGGCACGACGACTTTAAGCCCTGTCAAATTTGGCGCCGTTGCCGGGGAATCAAATTTTCTATTTTTGTGTGTTTGTTTGTTACCAATCTTGGTGTGGACCTATCTTATGGTTCACACTCGTGCTACTAATTCACCCCTTCTTGATTTTGATCCAGAGATTGAGAGAACTTTTTCCAAGGATCGCAGAGCCAATCGTACTTTGGTTTTTGACAACCCTGCATTTGAGATGGGTGACGCAGATCGAACGTTGAGGCAGTTGACAACGCCCAACCTGCAACAGCAACCCTTGGATGTGACTATTCCTGCTGTAGGAGAGGGCGTAAACTTTGAGTTGAAGTCGGGGCTGATTCATTTGCTCCCGTCATTCCATGGACTGAGTGGAGAGGACCCAATCAAGCACATGGGTAAATTCCACACTGTCTGCATGAGCATGAAACCAGCGAACGTCACTGAGGAACAAATCAAGATGAGAGCTTTCGGGTTTACCCTCAAAGACGTTGCTGATGACTGGTATTACCATCTGCCTACTGGAAGCATAGACATGTGGAACAAACTGCATAAGGCGTTTCTCGAAAAGTATTTCCCTGCAAAGAAGGCAAACAGTTTGAAAAAGGCTATAAGCAACATCGAGCAGGAGGCTGACGAGACCCTTTATGAGTACTATGAGCGGTTCAAGAGACTTTACTCAAGCTGTCCGTTCCACGGGTACACCAATCAAGACCGGGTGCTTCATCTTTACAATGGTCTGCTGGACAGTGAAAGGAGGATCGTTGACGCTGCATGTGGTGACAACATTCTAAACACAACACCGGCAGCAGCTATGGAAAAGATTCAGGAGATGGCAGAGGGGACAAGAAATTTCGGTAGAACTTCTACCAAGAGAGGAGTCAATGCTGCTGACTCTAATCGCCCTGCGTATGCAAGTGATATCGCTGAGTTGAAGGACATGGTAAGGAGACTTACGCTGCAAGAAACTCCTCAACAACTCAAAGCATGTGGGATTTGTGCTGATCAATTCCACCCCACCGATGCATGTCCTCAATTACAAGATGATTCAAATGCTGAGGTAAACGTTGTAGGGGGTTATGGACCTCCAAGACCTCGGAATGATCCCTACTCTAACACTTATAATCTGGGATGGAGAGACCACCCAAATTTCAGATGGAGGGATCAACCGAATCAACAACAACAACCTCAGCCCAGACCCCCTTTTGTACAAAGGCCACAAGGTCCACAACCTGATGTGTCTCCTTCAACTGAAGATATGCTCAAAGCTTTGATGAAACATTTCAGCACTCACGTTCAAGCTACGACGTCGAGTATCAAGAACCTAGAGACGCAGATGGGGCAGATGGCTGAGGCAATCACAAGGATTGATGCACAGACTTCGGGTAATCTACCATCTCAAACGGTAGTAAACCCGAGGGAAAACATTAGCGCTGTAACCCTCCGAAGTGGAAAGCAATTGTCTGTCGCTCCTATTGCTGAGAAGGACGATTCAGGAAAAGGGGAGTTTCTAGAGGACCACCGCACCCAGCGGCAAGAGGACCGCACCCGCGGTGAGAATACAGAAGAGGACCAGAACATTCTGTTGAAGACACCACACCCAGCGGTGGGACCTACCGCACCCCGCGGTGATGATGTTGTTTCTCGAGAAAATTCTGGGGACACACCGCACCCCGCGGTGGAGGCTGACCGCACCCGCGGCGGATCTCCTAGAGCTGCCAAAGAGCCTTATGTGGACACCTACGTTCATCCATACTTTCCTCTTCTCGGTTCCGAAAAGCCACCCGCCCCATTCCCAGAGGCGCTTAAGGAGAGAAGGATCGTCGATGATAAGGATCTTTTCGAGACATTCAGCAAGTGTGGGGTAAACATCCCTTTGCTTAAGCTTGTTAAAAGTATTCCCAAGTATGCTCGTTTCTTGAAGGAGCTTTGCACTATAAAGAGAAATCAAAAGCTTAAAGGGCAGCAGAAGGTCAAGGTGAGCGAACGTGTCTCAGCGGTGTTTCAACGGCGTATGCCCAAGAAGTGCGTTGACCCAGGTATGGTAAGCATCCCTTGTATCATAGGTGACACTAGATTCGAAAGAGCTATGCTTGATCTGGGTGCATCTATCAATGTTTTTCCTTACTCTCTTTATAAATCACTTGGATTGGGACCTTTGCATGAAACAAGAATTATTGTGCAACTTGCTGATAGGTCTAGTGTATACCCTAAGGGAGTAGTTGAGGATGTTTTGGTCATGGTTGACAATTTGATATTCCCTGCTGATTTCTTTGTCCTAGATATGGAACATGATATGCATGCTGCACCTATTTTGTTAGGAAGGTCATTCTTAAAAACTACTAGGACTAAGATTGATTATGCAAATGGGACACTTACTATGGAATTCGATGGGGAGGTGGTTGAATTTAACATTTATGATGCTATGAAACACCCCGTTGATGACCACTCTTTGTGCTCCATTTATGTGATTAAACCCATTGTGCAAGATGTGTTTGATATTTCTGGTTCGGATGAGTTGCAATCCATTATTGAGAATGATATAGATGAGTCCCACACGGAATATGCTTTGTCAACTAACATGTAGGTGGTCCTATCTCAGATGGATGTGAACGGTAAGCTTCCTATTGAACCTTTGGGCATTGGCCCCAACTTGCTAACACCGAGCGAGAAGCTTGTTCCTTCTGTTGTACAGGCTCCCGAGAATGAACTCAAACAACTCCCTGGTCATCTCAAGTATGTTTTTCTTGGAGTCAACGACACTTTGCCGGTCATTGTGTCTAGTAAGCTTTCAAGGGAGCAAGAGGAGAAGCTAGTGGAGACATTGAAGGAGCACAAGACCGCGCTGGGTTGGACCATTGCTGACATCAAAGGGATTAGTCCCTCCACATGTATGCATCGAATTTTGCTAGAAGACGACGCCAAGCCATCCAGACAACCACAAAGAAGGCTTAACCCACCTATGATGGAGGTGATGAAGAAGGAGGTGCTGAAACTCCTTCAAGCTGACATGATCTTCCCTATCTCCGACAGTCAATGGGTCAGCCCCACTCAGGTTGTCCCCAAGAAGGGAGGGATCACAGTGGTTGAGAATCAACAAGGAGAGTTGGTCCCTACAAGAACTCAGACGGGCTGGAGAGTCTGCATTGATTACCGTAAGCTGAACGCGGTAACTCGAAAAGACCACTTTCCTTTACCTTTTATTGATCAAATGCTAGAACGCCTTGTTGGGCATCCCTACTATTGTTTTCTAGATGGATACTCAGGGTATTTTCAGGTGGCCATAGTGCCAGAAGACCAGGAGAAGACTACTTTTACATGTCCCTTTGGCACTTTTGCATACCGCAGAATGCCTTTTGGACTATGTAACGCACCCGGTACTTTTCAACGATGTATGGTAAGTATTTTCTCTGAGTATATTGAGAATTTCATTGAGGTATTCATGGATGACTTCACAGTACATGGGGATAGCTTTAATTCATGTTTGAACCACTTGACACTTGTGCTTAAAAGATGTGTTGAAACTAACTTAGTTCTCAATTCCGAAAAGTGTCATTTCATGGTAGAACAAGGGATTGTGTTAGGTCATATCGTCTCTGCTAAGGGTATTGAGGTCGATAAGGCGAAGATTGATGTAATTCAGTCTTTGCCTTATCCTACTAACGTGCGCGAAGTTCGTTCCTTCCTAGGCCATGCAGGTTTCTATCGCAGGTTTATCAAGGACTTTTCCAAGATCTCATCGCCCTTATGCGAGCTGCTGAAGAAAGAGGTGACCTTTGAGCTGAATGAGGAGTGCAAGAAGGCGTTTGATTGTTTGAAGGAACGCTTGACAAGTGCACCGATCATCCAGGCACCTGATTGGTCTCGACCGTTCGAGATAATGTGTGATGCCAGTGACTATGCATTTGGAGCAGTTTTGGGGCAGAAAGAGGGAAGGGCATCTCATGTGATTCACTACACTTCCATGACTCTGAATGGAGCGCAACGAAACTACTCCACTACTGAGAAAGAGATGCTGGCTGTGGTGTTTGCCTTGGAGAAATTCAGGCAATATCTTTTGGGAGTGAAGGTGATCGTATACATAGACCACGCCGCCCTTCGTTACCTAATGACGAAGAAAGAAGCAAAGCCGAGATTGATTCGATGGGTTCTTCTGCTGAGTGAGTTTGACGTGGAGATAAGAGACAAGAAAGGAGCAGAGAACTTGGTGGCTGATCACCTGAGTAGGCTTGTGAACGAGGAAGACAAGCCAGAGAAACAAAATCCCATCCATGGAACATTCCCGGACGACACACTATTCAAAGTGGAGGTTCTGGAGAACCACCGCACCCCGCGGCCAGAGCACCGCACCCACGGTGGAAGTGCAGAAGAAACGGCCATGTTTCTGGAGAGTCGACCGCACCCCACGGTGGGATGTACCGCACCCGCGGCGAAGGGGACAGAAAGAGTTTTCTGTGCTGTCAGCGTCCCTTCGCTCAAGTTTTACTTCCACAGGTCAGTTCTTGGGATCCGTTCTTTCCGACCATGGTACGCCGACATTGTGAACTACTTGGTTCGTGGGGAATTCCCTCCGGATCATACCAAGGCGCAATGGAAGAAGGTGCGAAGAGAAGCTCGACACTATATTTAGGACGATCCATATCTCTGGAGACACTGTGTCGACCAGGTAATCTGTCGATGTCTTCTGGATAACGAGGTACAATCCGTCCTTAGCTTTTGTCATTCTGAAGCATGTGGGGGTCATTTTGGTGTGAACAAAACTGCTAGGAAGGTGTTAGATGTAGGTTTCTACTGGCCCCACATCTTTTGGGATGCATTTGCATTTTGTAAAGTGTGTGATAGATGTCAGAGGATGGGTAATATTTCTAGGAGAAATGAGATGCTACAGTCGTCTTTGATTTTCTATGAGGTCTTTGATGTGTGGGGTATGGATTTTATGGGACCCTTTCCTAGTTCTTTTGGGAATCTCTATATTTTGCTTGCGGTGGACTACGTTTCCAAATGGGTGGAAGCGAAGGCCACCAGGACTGATGATTCTAAAGTTTTGGCAGATTTTTTTGAAAGAAAACATATTCTTCAGGTTTGGAATCCCCAAAGCTTTGATTAGTGATTGGGGAACCCACTTTTGCAACAAGACTGTGACCGCCCTGCTAAAGAAGTATCATGTCACACAAAGAGTTTCCACTGCCTATCATCCATAGACCAATGGGCATGCTGAGGTGTCTAATAGGGAGATCAAGACCATTCTTGAGAAGACGGTGGCACCCAATAGGAAGGATTGGAGTGTGAGGCTTAATGATGCATTGTGGGCTTACCGCACCGCTTTTAAAACTCCAATTGGAATGTCTCCTTTTCGGCTCGTATTTGGCAAAGCTTGCCATCTTCCTGTAGAGCTGGAACATAAGGCATGGTGGGCGGTGAAGAAGTGCAACATGCAGATTGATGAGGTAGGAGAGTTCCGCAAGCTGCAGCTGTAAGAGTTGGAAGAGTTACGCCTTGATTCATATGACAACACTGTTATCTATAAGGCGAAAATCAAGACATGGCATGACAAGAATATCTTGCGGAAGGACTTCCAACCAGGCGATAAAGTCCTTTTGTTTCAATCTCGCCTGAAACTCTTTGCAGGAAAGCTTAGATCGAAGTGGATAGGACCCTATGTTATTGTTGAAGTCTACCCACATGGTGCTGTTGATTTAATTGAGCCAAAGACTCAGAAGACATTCAAGGTTAATGGTCAAAGGTTAAAACCTTACCATGAGGGTTTCCACACCGAGGCAATTGATGAGATGGCTCTTGAAGAGCCAAGTGCTGAAAATGAATAGACAAGAGTCTACGTCGAGCCAACGACGTGAACCAAGGCGCTGCTCGGGAGGCAACCCGAGGTATTGTTTTCTTTTTCTTTCTTTTGTCTTTACATTTTCATAGATTAGCTAGGTAGTTCGTTTCTGGTTTCTTTCGTTTTCGCCTGCGTACTAACGTTTAGGTACGAAGAATAAGATGCAAAGGAGTTCTGGAGAGCTCACCGCACCCGCGGTGGGCACCCCTTTATTTTCCCTGGAAAAAAAATCCGAAACAACCTTAAACGGATTAAAAAAAAAAAAACCTCCTTTCTTCTTCCTCCTCAAACCCCTAGCCCCCAAATCTCATTCTCCTTTTGCTTCCCAAGAACCCAACACCCAAATCCTTCAAATATTCTCAACTTTCACCAAATCTCCACCATTCTCTCCAAAATTTCACCATCTCCTCCACAAATCCACATCCCCACACCCAAATCCACCCCTTCTTTCAACCAAATTTCACCCAAAAACCCCATCTCCAACCCCAAACCTTACAAACCCTTAACCACCACCGCACCTCCCTCGATCCACCGCACCCGCGCTGGCTTCACCTCCTCCAAACTGAGTCGACCCCCATCGAGACACAACCCAAGCCACAGGACCGGCCACATGGGTTCGCATACTTGAAGGCTCACATCGTGTTCGCCACTTCGAGAATCGCCCAGCGCCAGAACCGCACCCCGCGGTGGAGCCCTGATCGCACCCGCGGCGAGGCAACATAAAGCAGAAGAATCCCACCGCACCCCGCGACACTGTCCACCGCACCCCGCGGCGGCTTATCAGAAGGCTATTTTTCGTGCTTTTTACTGTGAGTCCCTCCTTCTCTCTCATTTTCAACACCGTAATTCGATTACAATGTCGAGAGTAAGGAAGGTCGGGATGACCCCTAAGGAGAAAGAGAAGTATGAAATCGTGAAATTGCATAGTGTCCTCCCGACAAAATTTCTGGATAGGGGCACTTTAGAGAAGTTGGGGCTGCTTGAGTGCACAACGCTTTGTTTAGAGCATGCGGGGCTGGGGATGTTTATTGATCGATATGCCCCCTCTTATGACAATTTATGCAAGCAATTTATCGCCACATTCCGGTGCACCATGGACGGCGAAGCGCTTATTTCTTTGTCATTCAAGTATGAGGGGAGGGAGTATTTTGTGACTGCTGGGGAGATGAGAGACGCTATTGGGGTGACTAGGCCCCCAGTGATGATTGGAGACAGGGCACCACGGAGGCTGCGTTGTGCGATTTTTGGGAGGCGGCAACTGGACTGCCTTACTATATGGGTGATGAATACAACAATAAGTTCACTCACCCTTGTCTGCTGCTGTTGCACAAGCTGATGATGGGGACCTTTTTAGGGCACAAAGAGGATAACAAGGTGCCCCTCAAGGATTTGCATTGGTTTTACAGCGTCTTACCCCAGGCGACATTGGTCCCCGACTGGGTACAGATCATCCTCGGCGCACTTCAGAGGATCCGAAAGGGTGAGAGGAGAGATATTATTCAGGGTGGTTTGATCACCCTCATTGCAGAGAAGGCTTTTCGGGTCGACCAGATTCAGGAGCCCATCCTTTCACATGTCTTTGACGTAAATTTGCTCAGGAAGTGCAATATGCTGAAGGTGATGAAGAAGCAGCCATTTTGGTGCTCTTATACTGAAAAGAGCCACCTCCTGGCATTGCCGAGGTCGCTCCCCTATGGTCCCGCGTTTAGTGATTTCTTCCTCCCTTCTGACCCGTTCACCCCACCAGTGGGGTCGGTTGCTACAGAGATCATGGAGTGTCCTCCCCAGCCTCGACGAAGGAGGGCTACCGCGGGTAGCTCGAGTCAGGCGGCCGCTGATGATGATAAGGATGACGAGGAGATGCCTGCTGCAGGCCATGGACCACCGCCCATGGACCCTTGGCAGGACATGATGTACAGACAGATGGAGGCTATGACGTTGCAGCAGCAGCAATGGCAGCAGGGATTCGATGGCCGTTTTGAGGGTTTCCAGACCCAGTTATTTCAGAGGATGGATCAGCAGGACTAGCGGATCCAGCAGCTGGGTGAGCAGCAGATGCAGTTTTTCGGCCAGTTTCCATACCCGCCCGGACCACCACCACATCAGTGAGTTCTCCTTTCTTTTCCCCATTATTATGATTGTCTTCTATTTTCCACATTGAGGACAATGCGCACTTCAAGTATGGGGGATGGAGTAGACTCACTAGTTATCTTTATGTACAATTTTCTTGTTTCTATGTACAGTTCTTTTGACATTGCATTGCATTCGATTTCTAAAAAAAAGCCAAAAATATGAGAAAAAGGCAACCAAAATCCTGAGATGAGTTGAAAACCCGAAAGGGCGACTCAGGTAAAAAGCAGGTAGTCTGACCAGCATTAGGCTGGGGTAATAATTGGTCAAGAGTGATGTGAGCATATGTGAGCCCATCTATTGAAAAATGAAATGAGTGGCTTGGTGAAAACCCGAAGGGGCGCCTTGGCAAAATGAGTGAAAAGAATAAGAGTGATTTTTAGGAGGATTCGGGTAGGCCACCATGGAGGAATAAGGTGATTAGATGGAGTTTGGTTTGGATTTGTTTTGCATCACTTGTTTTGGTTGTCTTGGAGCTTATTGTTGATGTGTTGTAACTACTAGTGTCGTATTTTCTTGTACTTCCTGAGGCCTTGGAGCATGATTGATGGACTGAGTTCAGTTTTTAGCTTACTCGGGACGAGCAAGGTTTAAGCATGGGGGGATTTAATATGCGATATATTGTATAGCGCATCTAGTGGTTATTAGCATGATTTAGATGATGTTTGGATATGATTTGATGGTGATTCTGTAATCCGGAAGAGAAGACGAGAAGTGAAGAAATCATGAGATTTACAGAGGTTTGAAGTGCATTGAAGAGTAGAAGAACAGTGTGCTGAATTCAATTGGTTCGTTCTCTTTACTCAGATATCCAAATGGAGTGATTCCAATTCGAGGAGTTAGATCTTGAAGTCTACTGCAAGTCCTCAAAATATGAGTGCAATCCGAGTTGGGAATCAAAAGTTATGTCGTTTTTGCGGAATTATCGCAGAAGTTGTTGGAGCCTCTGGAGACCCACCGCACCCCGCGGTGGGTGTTGCCGCACCCGCGGTGACGACGCGCTGAAGACTTTTCTCGGCTTATTTTCAAAATCTTTTATCTGTTTTTATTTTATTTATGAAACTTTGTTTCCAAGTTTGTTATTTCCTTTTATTTATTTCTGGATTATTTGCCCTAGTATTTAAGGTTATTTCTAAGACTTTGTTTAGATTAACCTAGTTGCCACCGTTCTTAGTTTTCTCTCACAAACCCTATGAAGAACTAAGCTTCCATTGTTGTACTTGACACTTTGAAGCCAGCAATTGATTGGTTGTGAGTTTTCTACTCTTGTTCGTTTTCCTATCTAGTTGGATTAATTCTCTTGTGCTTGCATGTTTATGGGTTTATGTTGATTTATCTAGAGTAGCTACCTAGGTCTATTGATATCTTCCTAATTGCTAGGACTTGTGATTCCGGGTTCGGGTTGCATATCTAGTAGCAAACACGATTTACATAAGCGGGTTGCGAGTGTTCATCGTGAGAGAGAGTTAATTGCATGTTATAGTAACGGGTTGTTTCTATTGCATGTATCTTGTTAAATCTTTGGTTGAATGCTATTGCTTTGTTGAGTCTTGAAGGTTTTCGGATTTGACTTAGTAATAAGTACTATTAGGGCTGGTAGAACTAATAGTTACCTAAGATCGGACTAAGGACAACTATAGGAAAGATAAGAACTTGAGACTAATAGAATTCAGTGATCAACCATATCTCTTGTTGTATGGATCTTTGTCAGGTGTAGCGCTTTTTCCAACCATATCCACAACATTTACTTGCGAACTTGTTTACTTGTTACTTGGTCACTAAGAAACCGATACAAAACTCCCCCTAGTTCCTAGTTGGTGACTTGAGAAACACAAGAATAGATAACCTGATTTCCTTGGGTTCGACCCTGACTTGCTTGCTATACTCTGTTTAGTAGGTATATTAGGATTTCTTTGATTAGGCACGACGACTTTAAGCCTGTCAAAAACATACAAGTATATTCTGCATATCACTATACAAGGAGAAGAAGATTGGAGAGAGAAAAATTGCATATCATACAAGTATATTCTGCATATCACTGTACAAAAAATGCATATCCCATCCACACAAATGAATATCATATTCACGGCCAAGGAAATAATCCATAATTACAAATTGCATATCATACAAGTATATTCTGCATATCACTATATAAAAAATGCATATCCCATCCACATAATTGCATGGCCGGACTCAGCGAGATCTTCCTTGGTCTCGCCCGCGACTTCCTTTCCGCACCCACGGCTTGTTCCTCTCAGCTTCTGACGAGAATATCACTCAGCGAGATCTTCCTTGGCCGCGCCCGCGACTCCCTTTCCGCGCCCGTGGCTTATTCTGCATATCAATGTATAGAAAATACATATCTCATCCACACAAATGAATATCACAATCACAACCAATGAAATAATCTATCATAAAAAATTGCATATCATACAAATATATTCTGCATATCACTATACAAAAAATGCATATCCCATCCACACAAATGAATATCATATTCACGGCCAAGGAAATAATCCATACTTACAAATTGCATATCATACAAGTATATTCTGCATATCACTGTATGGAAAATGCATATCCCTTCCATACAACTGAATATCACATTCACGCCCAGAAACATAATCCATAATCACAGAATGCATTTCATACAAGTATGTTTGAATATCATACATAGACGATGAACCATGGCACGAAGACGATAAAATCAACCAGCGATGAATTGAGGTCGGTGACAATCTGCAACAATGGTGATTACATGAGCAAAATCGATTGAAATTTCTATATTAGAACTCCAAATTGAAGAAATCGATTACAAAATTGAATGGAAATTGAAGGCGAAGACAAAAACGATTTTAGGGTTACCTTTAATCGGCGACCGAATACGAAGATGACGGCAGCGCTGTAGAGATCGACGCAAGGGATGATGGCGTGTTTCTACTCGGGAGGAGGAAGAAGACAAAGAGGGACATGACGAGGACCCAGCCGGAGAAGAAGAGGAAGATGCCCCACCGGAAGTGGCAGAGCATCGAGAGGAAGGCTTGCGCGATGACGAACGTGAACAGGAGGTTGGTGCACACCGTCACGCTTTGCCCCGCCGACCGCGTCTCCAGCGGGAACGTCTCGCTTGGGATTAGCCACCCTAGCGGGCCCTACGACCACGCAAACCCCGACACGAACGTGCAGATCAGCACCACCACCACGATGCCCACCGAGAGGAACATCTGGACCCCCGCCTCCAGGAGGAACATCTGCGAGAGGAACATCTGCGAGAGGACCATGACGACGAAAACCGAATCCGGCGAAGACGGTGGGGCTTCATGCACGACTTCAATGGCGTTTGAAGGAAGCTTTAATGGTTGATGAAGAAAGCATTGTTGAGGAGAGAGGGAGGAGTACGTAGATTTGATTTCAAGATCTGGTTGAATTTGGAAAGTGGGTAAAAAGAATCCCTAATAAGGTGCGTGAGAAAATAATCCGATGTGTGCAAACCAACATACAACCTATGCACCCCTTTTGGATAAATCTAATCCGTTGATATCACTCTCATCTAATGGCTTTAATTTATCCACCCATTTCACTATAACAGCTTGTTTTACTAGAGGATAGATATATATAGATATATACTAGTGTAGTACCCATGCCTTGCACGAGATTTGTTTAGTTTTTCTTACATTTGTAAAGAAAAAAAATTATCTATGAGTCAATTGTTCAATATATATTTGATGTTATTTAAAGGAAAAAAATACTAATTGACTAAAAATATTCAAGATATATAATAAATTATATTATATAAGGAGAGATAGAACTCTCTATAACTTTATTAATAATAAAGATTGGCTAAGTAGTCTTTGAAATAGGGACAGCCACACCCCTTACATCAAAACAATGAAATCATCTAATACATGACAATGAAACGCTAAACATAAAATCCGGCAATATGTTTTAAATTGCTACAAATTATCAAAAATTATATTTGTTTGAATGTTCATCAATTTTGGTTTAACCCTCGAAGACAAAGATGTGTCCGTTGTCGTTTCTCTCTAATAGCATTCAATCTCAACATTCTCTTATATCGGGTTAATTTGTCCATTACAAATCACCTGACAAACTCAGATATATTAAAAGTTAATTGTCCCTTCACATTTATTTCTAATATCACCAAATCTCAACAATATATTATTTTGGTTTAATTCGTATATAAAACTTTCAGTGGAAAGTTTTAAAAATATATTGCAAAGAAAAAATATACAAATTTAAATGTTAATATAATAATATTGTTGAGTATGCTTGAATTGTCACACTTCGCAGAGCCAGCACGGGGGTCTCGCTGCTGAAAATATATTATTTTGGTTCAGCCCGGTCAGCGAGTCTAGGGGTCGAGGGGGACGAAGTACCCCCTCGCCTGGGGGTCCGGGGGGGGGGGGGGGAGTCGCCCCCGGCGCAAACGCTATGCAACGTTCTCTTATTGGGCCATCGAATTGGGCCCAATACTGCTCTGTTCTGTTAGGGTTTTTACCGAGCACTATATAGACAACCAATTCAAAAAGCCCGGTTTATGTAACAAAATATTATCTGTATTAAATTGAATTTGTTCATTGTCATTTCTATCTAATAACAGTATAGCACCCAATCACAACATTATATTATTTTGGATTAATTAGTAAATAACACAATTACTTGAAAATCTTTGATATATATTTCAATTAAATTAAATAAATATACAAACTAAACATTTATTTTAATTTTATAATTATATATAAACACATGTAAATAATACAAAAAATATACATACTACATATTTTTTAAATTATTAAAAATAATAAATACTTCTAAATACAAATTGGACTTATGGGCCAAATTATTTTCGTATGAGCTAGCTGCCATTAGTTGTTAATGGACTAAACGGCCCAATTCAACATTATCAAGATCAAACTGATAAAGTCCAATCTGCACAACCCGTTTTCTATTTTTTTATATTAAAAAAATAAACTAAAAATACAAAAAAGTAGCTCAGATACCGTAAACCTAATCACTTGCCTCTTCCATCTTCTTGTCGTTTCCGATTTCGTATGAGCTAGCTTAAATTTTTTTTTCCACCATGGCCCTAAACACAAACCAGCAACTCCTTACCGCTGCTAACCTAGACAATTCCAACCACCTTAATTTTCAGATCCCATCAATTAGCATCAAGCTTGACAGCTTTCCTCTTTCAAAAGTTTTCAGATCCATGGCCATTTTCGTAATGTAAAAACCTTCTATCTTGGTCTTCTATTTACACTTTGGAAAAATGGAGGTGGAGCAGAAGACAGAGGCTTCGGCGAGGCGTCTTTGGAGCGGAGCAAAATCTTCGTCAACGGAGGTGGAGCAGAAGACAGAGGCTTCGGCGAGGCGTCTTTGGAGCGGAGCAAAAGCTTCGTCAACGGAGGTGGAGCAGAAGACAGAGGCTTCGGCGAGGCGTCTTTGTAGCGGAGCAAAAGCTTCGTCAACGGCTTGCAGGTGCTTCTCTTTCTCTGTTCTGAGTGTATTAGATCTGGATTTGCTTTCACCTGCAAATTTCCCATGTATTAGATCTGGATCTGGATTTGCTTTCTCTGTTCTGAGCAAAAAAATTCTTCTACCGTTTAAAAAAAAATTATTAGTATTTTTGTATTCTGTAATTTGGATTGTGAATCTCAAGTAACACTTTGTAATTTCCATCGCCACAAATCACAATTGAACTGAATTATATGATTTCTTGTCGTTTGACTCGGTTCAAGTTCAACCGGATATGAAATAAATTGATTGAAAGCTACACGAACTTTAATTGTTTTTTTTCAAGAAAAAAATATTCTATAACAACCGAATACAAATTCTTAATTCATATGTATATATTTGTATTTAAAAAACAAATTTGTATAATAAATATTCAACATTACATTAATAAATGTACATATTAATTAATTATTTTAATATTATAAAAATATAATAAATATTTATAACTAATGAATTGACTTATGGGCCGAATACTATTTGTATTAAAATGTGGAGGTTTTTAATTCTGTTTAATTGCTAGTGGACCAAATAACCCCAACCCAAATCTTCCCAGTCATGGCCCATTATAACTATTGCCAACAGATCCAGTGCAAGCCCATTAGCCCAATTGTTGTCGTAAACCTCTCGTTTGACCTAACCCTACCTGATTTGTTGCTGCCTCCATCTTGTTGTTTCCAGATCTCTTTGTCTCTGTCTTCACACTTCACTACATTTCTTTCCTTTTCAATCTATCGCCATCCATGGCGATTTTCTATTTTGAAATCCAGGCTTCACGTCTCTCTTCCTCTTTCTATTTCTCTCCATTCCACAAATCCTTTTGTCTTATCACTTTCAAATCTGTTAGACCGAATTAATATCATTTAAACATGCAGATTGATTTACAAAAACGGGGCTCATTTTTTAGGATCAAGCTTGCTTCCAGAAGGAGATCTAGAGACTGAGAAAAACAAAGAAAAACAGGTATGATTTTTTCGTGAATATTTCTGATCTCTTTCTTTCCTTACGGCTTTTCTCTCTAATATAACTTTTCTATTATAGCTTCTAATATAACTTTTCTATTTATCATGCAAGGGAAACCACCGACTTGATGAGGAGATCGAAAGTGCAATTGGAGGGTTGATGAGGAGATCTGGAAGAAGAAGTTCCTGGCGAACTCTAGATTCGAGAAATGTAAGATATCCCTCTCTCTCTCTCTCTCTCTCTCTCTCTCTCTCTCTCTCTCTCTCTCTCTCTCTCTCTCTCTCTCTCTCTCTCTCTCTCTCTCTCTCTCTCTCTCTCTCTCTGGAGATCCCTTAACTGTAAAACCCTAAAAACTTTCGATTGAATAAAACGTCTATATTAACCTATACTTTAGAATCGTTTTCTTCTTGTTCACCGCTTTCATACTTTGGAAAATAATATAATTTCAGCTAGATCAACCCATAAGTATATTAACCTATACTTTAGAATCGTTTTCTTCTTGTTCTTCTTGATGAAGATTGTTCTTCATGTTCTTTGTTCAATATATAAAACTAAATGATAGATTGATATTATATGAAAAGGGTATTTTTTAATTTACTAATTTTAATATGTTATAACGTAATAACATTAATAATATAAGTTGTCTTCTGAATAAAATATAATGGGTGGTGAAACAGTATTTTTTGAACCACGTGGTCTGCTGAGTTAAGACTTGGACTCATCTACTTACATGCAGCAGGTGTAAAGCGCTTACTTTTTTGTGGCGTGGGCTGTCAAGTTCAAGGTATCATATGTTCTATTATCTGAAGTTCTAATATCATTTATTTTCCTTGTTGTGATTTGCACAATTCTGATGCAGGATAATTAATTGCAGCATTAAGATCGGTGGAGAAATATTTGAATTTGGAGAAACTTTATGTTCTTGGCCCAAACTGTGGTAGTTGAAGAAGTTTATTCAGCTTGTTTTTTTTGTAAATATTTGTCTGGTTATTCATAATCCATTATTCAAATTAAAATGAATTGCCCTCAGTAGGACATAGATATATTGCAGTGCCTAGGCCATTCTTAGACCATTCAGAAGTAACGAGGGATTAAAAGTGAAATGTATTTTTGTTCCTAAATTTTATTGAAAGCGTAATGAAGAATTAATAAGTCCTCTGTGATCAGTGGATAATGGAACTCGAGAGGGACTGGATAAATTTCTGAGGGCAGCAAGCAGTGATCCAGAAACAGTTTTGCATTATGAGTTCATGCAAGATTACAAGGTTTAGGCCTAATCTTATTCATATATGTTGTTCTTTTTTTTCTTTTTTTTTGCACGTTTGGTATCATAGTAAGCATTTTTCTCTATTCTGCTGGGTTTGTGGCCTTCACAAATGAGAAGGGTTTGTGCTCTGTTTTGATCCTCCTGTCTCATTCCAATTTGATTTGTAAAGTGACATACTTTGAGATATAGGCTTGGACTTGTAAATAGAGTTTCCGCATATAAATAGGGTTGGGTTTTAGTAGATGAATGCGTGAATTGGCTGGCAATGCAGAAACATGAATTCATCTTAACAATGTGGCTGTGGAGTTTTTAGTGCAATGTCGTGTACATTACTTGGTTGGTTGCAAATGCGTGAATTGTGGTTACCTGATGTATGTGAATATTTTTTTGGACCTAACCCCATGATAAAAATAACAAAGGGAGAAAAAAAAGAAAAGAGAATGATGTTACCAACTTATGTATTGTCCACTCACTGTCTTTCAATGCTAATGTATGAATGAGTGATGGTTTCCCCAACTTTGGTTGGTTGCAAATGTGATGTCTGTAGTGATAGCTTTCTTATGTTGATAACAAAATCTCAAAAGTGACTACCATATCTTAAATAGGTCCATTTGAAGCATCTAGATGGTCACATTGAAGGGGTACACATTTCTAAAACCTTAGAAGATTTCTTTTCTCTATACAAATTCCCAAATTGCACCAACTTTTGTTTTGATAATAAAGTTCTATTTGGACTTGAAACAGGTTCCTTACTTTTGCCTACCAGCAAATGACTTAGTTGATGTCATTGCCCCATCTTGCTATAGGTAATATCTCTGTCTTCTATCCTTCTGCTTCAATCTAAGGATTGACACGACAATTTGCCCTTGAAAACCTAAAAAAAACAATTGTCAAAATGTCTTAAAACTCTAGCCATATGCATTTACATTTGCTGCAAAAGGGAAAACCTTAAACTTTTTCATTTATTTAATATGCTATTGCTATGTAGCTTACGTCATATGAATGGACAAATCTTTCATGAAAAGGAATCTGTAGACAATCAATACTTGCAATAATGGTTATAATGGTGAAGGTGATATTGCTGATATTTAATGGTTTAAATCTTCTTTGTTTAACTGCAGCTGCTTTGACTACACAAATGCATTAGCGGTAAGAACCTTTTTACCTGTTCTAGTATATATAATCTTTTATTTGAGCTGATCATATATACTATATTTCTTCGTTTATTTCTCCCTTCATGCTTGTCTTGATAATGATGAGTTTATACTTCTTAAAAGCTGGTTGCATGTTTCTTCTGATTTCAGGATTTGGTGGTAGGATACATGGGGGTTCCAAAGTATCCTGGAGTCAGTATGACAGAACATCCACATTACATCACAGTGAGGTAAATTATGCTTAATCTTTAATAATAATACAGACTGACAGATTGCTGCTTTTTTCTTTCTTATATTTAACTACAAAGAAAATAAATATGACTACAATGCTGGTTAGATAAACAGAATGTTTGACAAAAAAATAAAATAAACAAAATGTAAACTTTAATTTAGATATCTTTATATGTTATCTAGAGTTATGTTTACTGAGTTAAAATAGGATTATGTAAATACATAATAGTATATAATAGACATTCATCACTCTCTAAAAAAAACTGAAATTATTTATTTCATAGGACCAAATCTGGAGGTTGGTGAAGAGAAATGGAAGTTGGTGAAGAGATATGGAATGGGTGGATGTTCTGGCAAGCTCCAAAGTCAATAAATGTAAGCATTCTCTCTCTCTCTCTCTCTCTCTCTCTCTCTCTCTCTCTCTCTCTCTCTCTCTCTCTCTGTGTGTGTGTGTGTGTGTGTGTGTGTGTGTGTGTGTGTGTGTGTGTGTGTGTGTGTGTGTGTGTGTGTGTGTGTGTGTGTGTGTGTGTGTGTGTGTGTGTGTGTGTGTGTGTGTGTGTGTGTGTGTGTGTGTGTGTGTGTGTGTGTGTGTGTGTGTGTGTGTGTGTGTGTGTGTGACATTGAAGTGAACATGACAAATAGATATTCAATATTGCATAGAGTAAAGTGAATGAAAGGATAAAAATTAGATTTTCGATGTTGCATATAGGTTTTGAATTATTACCTTGTAACTGTGTTATGCATTTCCTGAATAAAACTGAAACAAAGAAAATAAATCAATATCAGTTCAGTTTGAAATGTTAAATCTGAATCCCTGTAAAACAGACACTGAAGTTAAGTTTGAAATGATATATGCATTACAAATGATATAACTGAGTTATGCTTTAGTTGAGCATTACCTCTTAAATGTCTGTTTTCTATTGTAGTTAATGTTATGAAATAACTGAGAAGGTTTAGATTTATAGACGAATGTGTGAAAGAGATGTAGTCTTGTATTAGAAGTTTCGGTAGAACAAATCATGTTTATTTTTTAATTTTTGGAATGCACAAATTTTTCTATATCATATCCTTGTAGTAATCTTTTTAATTTTGTACATAACTATTTTGTACGACTGATAATGATTCTATATTATATATTGACTTTTTTGTTCAGATCTTGTAATCAGTGTTGCTTTTTATGGATATGTTATGATTTGCAGAATTTTTGACATTGGGAAACAGAGAAAACACACTTTTTATGGAAATGTTATGATTTGCAGAATTTATGCAATCAGTGTGTATGCGGTTTTGTAATTTCTGTGCAGGTTTTGTGGATTATTTTGTAATATTTGTGGTTCTGTTGAGAGTTTTGCTGCATTTATGTTATGCTTAATTTTTGTATGCTTTATAATATCTGTGCAGGTTTGTCATAATATTTGTGGTTCTGTTGAGAGTTTTGCTGCATTTATGTTATGCTTAATTTTTGTATGCTTTATAATATCTGTGCAGGTTTGTCATAATATTTGTGCAGGTTTTGTGCAATGTTTTCGGGTTCATGTGTGTTTATGCAGTTTTGTAATATTTGTGCAATGTTTTGATGCTTTTCTGTAATGCATAATTGTTGTATGCTTCATAATTTTTTTTATCGTTTAACAGGTTTGGAACGTCATTTACAACAAAAGATTTTTTTTGTTTAATTATTAAATATTGGATTTTATTCAATTAAAAAGTAGCTCGTAATTTTATTTGCTTCTTTTATTTGAAAAGATAAAGAATACCCAAAAAACGTACAAAGATAATATAGGCAAAAGTAGGTCAGAATCATGATTTTTTACAAAAATAATAACATTAACCGGTCTGGTGACACGTGTCCAAATTAATTCCGCAGTGACACGTGTCAGCGACAAATGCGGGGGCAATCTTGGGGCGCGTGCCTGTGCAGACGCGATTCTGTTTTAGTTATTATATAGTAGATTAGTGTTTTAAGGAAAGTTCCAAACATTCTCGAACCAACCAGCCAGCAAGGTCGTCGGGTGCCGCCACTAGATATGTATTCCAGAACAACACGACGTCGACGATAGCGCGCCTTTACTTCGGCCCACTCGTTTCACCGCCACTTTTCCGACCGTTGCTTTCCCCTTCAGCCCTTCTTCTCCAATTTCACCCCTCAATTTCGCTCCAACCTCCATGGCTGCATCCTATGCTCATCACCTCCAACTCCACTGCCATCCGTTCTCCCTTCCTTCCGAACTCCGCCACCATCGACTTCCCTGTCTTACGCTAACCTTCGGACCTCTGTTGACATCTCGCAAAGCTAGGGTTTTCAGATCGCGTGGCAGACGACGGAGAAGTGGAAGCGCCTCCGTTTGTTGTATGTGTAAGACGATCTCACAGATCGAGAACGTCGAGGTGCGCCAAGAGATTGAGCGCCCTCCGTTTGATCTCAATCTCGCGGTTATACTTGCTGGTTTTGCTTTTGAAGCCTATTATACTCCTCCAGTAAGCCGCTCTCTCTAGCTCAATTTTGTGTTTTTGGTTGGTGGTAATCCTCTGTGTAAAATTACCAGTGAGTCTATCAATGTTGCTTTGTATTGATTAGTTTGCGCTATTTTTGATCAGGATAGTGTTGGGAGGCATGAAATGGACGCCGCTGGTTGCAAGACAGTGTACTTGTCAGAGTATGTGATTCACCTTGTAATATTAATTTTCTTATGGTCTAATTAGCTGTTTAAAATGTCGGACACTGTAATTAGCTTTATGACGGTTCATAAACAAAATTTGATCATATTAATGATGGAAGTATGGATGTTGATTGAATTTATCAGGTCATTCATACGAGAAATATATGATGGACAATTGTTTGTAAAGTTGAAGAAAGGACTAAACCTTCCTGCGATGGATCTATGGGTTGGTGTTCTTTATAGTTGGATTAGTTTGCTTTTCGATATATTTATGTGTGTAATGCTGCTTAGACTGATTTTTGATTTACTTTCTTGTTTTGATGATGTTTATGTCTTTGACTTTTCCCCTTCTTCAACTTGTATGGTCAAATTTGAAGAACCTTTGTCAATCTTTTAGGGAACCAGCGATCCGTATGTTGTCATGCAATTTGGTGGGCAAGTTGTGAAAAGCAATACTAAATGGGGGCAAGTCATTTCTCCTTTTTTTTTGAATATTCTTATGCTTATGGCTTTCTCTCTCTCTTGCTCAGATTTGTTGTTGAAGCTAAATGTTAAGACTCCTATGCTATAAACATCACATTCAATTTACTTCTGACCTTATCTGCTAGCTCCAAAATCGTATTAGGAAAAGGAAACAGTGTGGTACCATATGCAATCATGCTAATCAAGTATTCCAAGTGGCACTATACTTTATTTGGTTTTCAATGGATGTGGATAGTTATGTAGGTTAATTTTCATATTTATTGCATCAGGTAGATATGGAACTTGTTTATAGGTGAATGAATCAAATACTATATCTCCATTCTCCACGTACTCTAGTTTCTGACATTAGTTTACTAATATATATATATATATATATTATATATATATATATATCATTTTTGTGTAGTTTCATGTTCAAGCTTTTACTCTGCAATAAAAGCTAACCGAAGTGTAAAATAAACCATGTGCATCAGGCAGTCAATTGAAAGAAGTGCTCATATAATTGATAATAAGTCGGGTTTTATGGATAAATAGCATCATACTCTACTTTTGGTGGTAAATGGAGTTGGCTGCATGATTCTATCGTAACTTTGCTGCTTAATGAGAAATTTGTGACATACATAACAAGGATCCATAGAATGGCAGGCAATGGAACTCTTAACAGATCCGCACACTTTGCAGCTTTGCCATGATCTATCACATATGTTTTTTTTTGGGTCAAAATCTATCACATATGTTAAACTGGGTTTTGATTGAAGTTATTCAATGGATGCAGGAGTAAAGAACCGACATGGAATGAAGAATTTACTTTGAGCATCAAACAACCTCCAAAAGACATGCTTCAGGTCAAGCTTAGCATCTTAGTCTCTTTTTTGTTAATGTGTCAAATTTTCCCCTATTAATGAGATACTGTTAGAACAAGTGATATTTGACAACATCTGGTACTTAGGACTTGGGAGATATTAGTTTAATACTATTACCTATAATCTCAATGCCTTCGTCTTGGTGGCACTTTTGTGGTTGTCTGTCAATGTTCTGACTTTCTTTTTCTTTTTTTTGAATGAAAATGTTATGATTTTCTCTTCATGATTAAGTGTAGCTTTGTTCTCAGTAAACAAAAATTCCATGTTGCCCCATTGATGAAGTAAAATTATATGTTGGAATGTAACATCCCACATCTAAAGTTGGGACATAACTTGCCTAGTATATAAGCTTGATGGGCTACTCCTCCTTTTGCCAATTGGTTTTAGGATGGAACCCCATTGGGCTTATGTACTGGGCCTATCTGCGCCTATGCGCTCGTGTCCGCACGTCCCCAGTCATTAGGCCCACGGACTTTCACATTATATTATTAGACTTGAGATTTTCGGTAAAAAAACGGCCTCTCTTTTAACACTATGTGGAGCCATGGTAGTACCGTTATATAGATTACCATTTGATTTGGGATTGTACTTTGTATGTCTTGCTTAGTCTTGGGACAGGTCTAATTAAGTAGTAGGCAACCAAATGGATTACCACTTTTAACTCTTCTATTTATGTGGTCTCTAGTGACTTGCTACCAGAAGTTCAAGCAACAACCATATAAACTATTTCTTGCATGACCCTTTGGGTGAATAATAGATTTTTTTGTATAAAAGATTAAAAGTAACAAAGGTCTTACCAGTTCTTTTTATAGTAAATAAAACAACTAATTGTTGCCCAAAGAGCAATACAAGCATATCAGGTCATATGTCTTCATACTTTAATTGATTAAGAATCTGCTGCCACTTTTTAAAGAGGGTGGTTTGGTGAAGACAGTCTGATTTTGGTTTGATGATGTACACTGTGGTCTGAGTTTAAGAATCTTCTTCCGTATACATTAAAAGATGTGGTTTAGATATATTATAATGAGGATGCAGCTAGGTTCCGTATGTTATGCTTATGAGGGAAAGGATAGCTAAAAAGCTGCATAGTGCAAACCTTACAAGCACCATGTTATCCTGAACTTGTTTTATCATCAAGTCTTAGGTCCATCTGTGTGAGTCGAGCCTTCATTTGTCATTGATATAGCAGTCAGGACCTTGAAGTGAGACATTCTCAAAATCAAGCAAAAATACATTGAGAGAAAATGATAGCATTACTGATGCAGGTTCATGTTATATAAAATACTTCCTTCTCATTTAACTTTGTTTTTCGGTCACTCCTAGTCTCTTCTCCTTACTCTTTATGCAGTTTACAACATCAGTTATTTCCTTTTCTGAAGGAAAACAAACTTGCATGATTTTACTGAAATTGATAGGACATTGGCAATGTTTCTCGTAGAATCTGAATGTTTTCTACAATTTCACTAAGTCCATGGCAGTTTTTATCTACAGGTTGCAGCTTGGGATGCCAACCTTTTGACTCCACATAAGCGAATGGGAAATGCTGGTGTTAATTTGGAAGGTCTCTGTGATGGTGAGATTGGAGTTTAGATGTCGGGATGTTTCTATGGTATTTTTTTGGTCCATGTAATGCTCTTCCACATGATTCAAATGCTTATCGTGCTCATCGAAGTTAAAAGTAGAGTAAATATCCAGAAGTAGCTCTACTTATTCGTGTTTTGTGAATATGCTTGCATACAAGGAGCCAACATGGTGTTTCTCCACTAACAACTTTTATATACTGAATCGCAATATAGTGTTTCTTCACTAGCAATATTTCCTCAAAATTGTTTAGATATATAATCTTATGTATTTCTAGTAAAAAGTTATGTACAGTGGGCTTTTATTGGGGTAATGGGAATCAGTTAGGGGCTAGGGTAGGAACAGGGGTGGATGTCTGTGTAAATCAACAGTATTAAAATGGGATTGGGGGCAGGGTGCCGGGTGCAGGGGGAGGGGGATGCTACAGCATAAAAGAAAGACTGCTGCCCCTGTATGTGTATAGAATAGGAAGTGCGAAAACAAAATTCCTATTTCCTTTCCGTGTCAACTTAAGTTTGTAACAAGATAGTATTTTGTGAAAGTGAAACTGCTATCTTCCCACTTTCAAATCATTAATTATATATTCTGATGTTTGGCAGGAATTTTACATGAGGTATTGGTGGAACTGGAAGGGATGGGAGGTGGTGGGAAGATCCAGTTAGAGGTATGTTTAGTCAATTCATAATGAACTGCTAACCCATCTTTATACGAACATGAGAAAGAAAAAAAAACATTGTTCATAATGGTGTAGATTTATGTGAATCTTTGTCAAATTTTATGATTTTGTTGTGAAAGGTTCAAGAAGAAATATATGTAAACTTCGTGTTAGGAACTTGATTGTAGCGCAAATTGGTCTTGACAAAGTAATTGAATTGTGTCACATAATATTCTTCGTTCAGACTTTCTTAAGCAGAAATCACCATTTTACTTTTCCACAGGTAAGTGGTTTAGTAAGAAACTAGCATATTTTCCCGTACCTTACACGGATTTGGTTAAATATAAACTATATGTTTACCAATAAGTTAATTTTAATTATATAAAACCAAGCCCTGGACAATAAGTAAAATAAAAAATGAAAATATGCTGTATAAAGTAAAACACTTATGAACCTATAAAGAAAACAAAATTATTTATTAGTAGGTAAATCATAAAGGATAGTTATTATCTTTAGATTTAATTTAAAAAAATAAAGAAGATGTCAGACACATATGCCAAATGAATGAGGGTCCTACATAGATAAGTTTCTCCTGTAGTATGTACATAAAAACAAAGCTAACTGTACGGTCTGTACCCAATTGCTTCAACATGACTTCATGTATGTTTGGTGAAGAGAATACTTCTTTTATTGATAAAGATATCTATAAAAGGAAAACTGATCACATTTATAATTTTAAATGTAAGAAAAAAAGTCTACAAAATAAATATAAATTAAAAGTTTAAATAGTAAACATAATTAAAAGGGGCAATGCTAGTGGTTCGAAAGCAACAGTTCATGAAGTCTAAACTTGATAATTTTTTTTTACAAATGACAATATGAAGAGTTGAAGATATAAAAGAGAAAAAAAAGTGAAAATCAATAAATATTGTGTGGATAATGGATTTACTTGTACATGCATATATTTAGATGAATGGATGGGATTTGTTTTCAAAACGAATGTTTGAACAACTCATTGGTAAGGAATTTGGGTTTACGTATACATGAATTGGTGTAGATATTGGGTTTCTGTGTAAATATTATATAATTTAAGGAATTTTGGGTTTTATACTAAGCGATTTGGTGTTTATAAATAAGGTATGTAGGCAAGATTGTTGTGATAAATTAACTGTAGCTAATAAGGAAAATTATGTAGGTAGTTGAATGTAAATTAAATAAAAAATAAGTGTAAAGTTGTAAAAAAACATTAAAATTGCCTACGTGGCATAGCTTAGAGGGTGACACATAGGAGAGATAAATTGGGCTTTAGTATTATATATAAATAAATAGATATGAAAGTTCATACAAACAGACTGCACTGGGAACAATATTAGCTCAACTCAAAAACACAGTAAAGGTTCAAAACCTGACATCGCCAAATGTGGATTATAATGAATATCTAATTAAATATGCAAAACTAAAGATGGATTCTATTGACCAAGGTACTCTCTATAGCCAGTGTTGTTCCTGGCTGTCCAAATCTTGTAACTTTTCCAAGCGAGAATTTATGATCTGGAGTCCTCACTATTTCCTCTAGCACTTATTGTGCTGTGTGCACTCATTATATCAGAATATCAAATAATGTAAATGATATGGTTACTTATGATGCAAGAAGAAATAGTACGTTTTAGGAACAATTAAATATTTTTTTTATACAGAGGAAGTTCCTCAAGTAGGATATTGATTGAATTGTGATTTTTTAGATCAGGTACAAGAGCTTTGAAGAAATTGATGATGATAAAAAATGGTGGAGACTTCCATTTATCTCAGATTTTCTGAGAAAGAACGGTTTCGAGTCTGCTGTGAAAAAGCTTGTTGGTTCTGAGACTGTGCAGGTGAGGGATTTTGTGCAGTTTGCCTTCAGACAGCTGAAATCTTTCAATGATACATATTTTCCCCAAGATAAGCTTCCGAACATTCTTAAGCAAGCTATATTGGACAACAAGGAGCCTAATAATAGTCCATATGATTTGGATCCACCGTTACGGCCAAGTAATGATCCTAAAGGCTCTTCAGAAGAAATTTCCAGTGATTTAGGACAGACAGAGCAGTCCCATAAAAATAGTACTAGTACAACTAATGGACCTCCTACTTCCGACGCGAAGCAAGATGCTGATTCTACACAATCCAACAAGCATTTCTGGAATAACTTTTCTGATTTGATTAATCAAAACGTGGTTCAACATTTGGGTATCCCTGTTCCTGAGAAAATGGGATGGGAAGGTTTTGACCTATTGAATAAGATTGGCTTACATTTAAAAACTGATGCAGAAGCAGGTTATATCGAATCAGGGCTTGCAGCTCCAGCAAGTCAGGATGATGACAAAGAAGCAGAATCAGGACCTGTCAATATTGGAATAATTAATTCTTCACTTCCAGATGTTAAGAAGGCAACTGAGGATTTATTGAGGCAAACTGACTCCATTTTTGGTGCAATGATGCTTCTTGCTGCTGCTGTACCACAACTAAAGAAGGAATCAAGTGATGATACAACGATTTCCACTGAAATAGATGTTGTGTCAGATCATCTGGGAAGTGAATCATTTGGCGGTGTGGATGAGCAGAGAGATGAAGAGATGAAAGCTCTCTTTTCAACTGCAGAAAGTGCTATGGAGGCTTGGGCAATGCTTGCTACTTCATTGGGTCATCCAAGTTTTATCAAATCCGAGTTTGAGAAAATATGTTTCTTGGATAATTCTTCCACGGACACACAGGTACTTCACATAATATCAATAAGGCCACTCGTTATTTGGCTGATTATTGTAGTGCAAAACATCTGATCAGGGTCGACCTGGATTTATTATTTAATATATTTCCTGAGATTTCATGCTGCTGCAGGTGTCAATTTGGCGTGATCCAGCACAGAAGAGATTGGTTGTTGCTTTCAGGGGTACAGAACAAGTAGGTTCTGGTTTCATCTCTTACAGTCAGGTCAATTCAATTTCTTTTGCTGGGATTATCCTGATTGATTAATCTTTCAGACAAGGTGGAAAGACTTAATGACAGACCTGATGCTAGCTCCTGCAGGGTAAGCTCTTTCATTTATCACATCACCATAATCTTTACACAAGTCCGGTTGTGAACACTTATGTTCTTTTCACTAGTCATGTCAATCAAGGCATTCCAGCTCAGCACTTTTTTTTTCTAAATTTAATTATTGTTAATGCTGTAGGTTAAATCCTGAACGTATTGGTGGTGATTTCAAGCAGGAAGTTCAAGTATGGATGTTTAGTGATTATTCTTGGCTGTCCTTATACTAACCTATCACTTACTGTATTTTTACAGCCAATTTGGTGCTTATTTTTCAGGTACATAGTGGCTTCTTGAGTGCATATGATTCAGTGAGAACAAGGATCATGTCTCTTATTCAGCAAGCAATTGATTATAAGTACGATCTTCTGTGACTCCTATCTACCTTTAATTTTATTTTGAGGAATAGGGAATGATGAATCACAACTGGTAGGCAGCCTTTAAATAACATTGATCGTGATAAATTGAACTGTAAAATGGAGTTCTCTAATTGACTAACAGTCAAACAAGCTAACCGTGAATTTCTCACTATCATAAAAATGCTACATAATAGCATACATTCCTAATACAGTTATACAGAAGATACTACTAGTTGATTTACAAAATTATGGTTGTTTTATGGTACATGTGACTAAGTTGGATTTCTGTGTGGGTTAACATAATTTGCTGGAGAGAATGAGAGATTATGAAACTATTGGAATGTGGGATCTCAACTAAAGCTAACATTTAAGTGATTTATGGCACATTCCAAACATAATTATTTTAACTGAACTTCGAGTACTTCTAAAAGTGTGCTCGGGCGTGAAATGTTATACGCTACTTGTAAATCCATATTTGTGAGAAGCTTAAGTAGCATACTTTCTGAAATGTTATTTCTGATCCCCTTATTGAGGATTCAATATATGTAAGATGCTAACTCATATTTGAGCAACATCTACCTAGATATTCTAGCAATATTTACCTAGATATACTGTTTCTTAGTCTACTCAGTAGCATGTGCCATTTCACAGGGATGACGATGCTGAGCCTCAGAGCAGATGGCATGTCTATGCAACAGGGCATAGTCTAGGTGGTGCATTAGCCACCCTTCTTGCTTTGGAGCTTTCTTCTAGTAAGATGGCAAAGTAAGTTGTTACTGTGGGTCACTTGCATTTTCCTGTTCTTGATTTTCATAATTATAAATGGTATCTCATGTGCCAATCAAAGTGGATTCCCGTAGATGCAATTGTGTTAGTTCTCTGTGAATGATGAGATTCATTTGATTACTTGGATATGTATTGTTTATTCCTATTCCACAACCTCCCGAGGTAGTGAAGTGCATATTTCAAGATGTTGTTTGTATATCATTTGGAGCTAGGTATACAACTGGCTAAAAAGCCTATACAGATCTTATCATAAATTGGAGTGTTATACAGTTTTTTCTTACTTTTCTCATTTCTCAACCTTTTGAGAACATTCTCTTGATAAATGCTGTCAGCAGATATGATCTTCCTGATCCTAATATGCTAACTGCAAGAGATGATACATGCAATTACAATATGCATGTGATCAGGTTTTTTACATAATGGAGTTCTATTAATGTTTGTTTTCTCATACTGCCAATATATGCAATTACAATCCTAAAAACTGGTTTATACAGTGTTGTATCTGGAGAACTGATAACAGTTTTTTGATGTTTCATGCCTCAATTTGCACTTTGCATCACATACATGCTTTATGGAATAAGCATGATACTGAAAGATTTCTCTTTAACTGTTCTTGATGTTATAAAGAAGTATTTGGAAATGTGGATTGCATTAGATAGTCTAAAAAACCGGGTTCAACTTATAGGTGTGCTCTGCATTAGGTAGTCTAGAAACTGGGTTGAACTTGTAGACGTGTTCTGTTTTTTTGATGAAAATCTTTTAAAATAATTTCCCTTTTGATGAAAATCTTTTAAAATAATTTCTCTTTAACTGTTCTTGATGTTATCTCTGGAACTTAATCCTGATCCTGATAATTAGATCACAAGTAAAAGTTCTTTATGTCGTTTCCAGTGAAAGTCAATGTGCATTTGATGAAAGGGAAAGAAATGACTAAGATTTAAATCCTTCTTGTTGTTTCTTCTTGGGTCTCACTGTCAAGAAAAAAAGGTAATTTCCAGTAGGACTTCAGCAGATGAAAATGCTACTGCTGTAGCTTGCAGTTCTTCCCTTAGGTCAGACCAGTGGAAGAGTCGGGCCTCAAGGGATACAACTATCCAATAAGCTTTATTTCAACTGATTCATATCACTATTTGCTGCTAGATAAATTCAGAAGTTGCAAATAATAATACACGATTTGCAACTAGGTAATATTTACTTCATCTGTAGTTGTATGTGAGAAGAGTTAATTACTATTATAGTGTTGCTGGAGGAAAAGAACAATTACTGACATTGTTTGCATACTCTTTAGACATGGAGTAATATCTGTGACTATGTACAACTTTGGATCGCCTAGAGTTGGCAACCGTCAATTTGCTGAGATCTATAACGAGGTGAGTTTTACACTTGGAGATTAATTTAATTGGTGACCATGTTCTGTTTGTACTGCTCTTCTTTCTGGACGGATTCTTATGCTTCTCTATTGCTGTTAATAGTATTCTGCAATCTTTGGTGGATGAAGTATACAGGATTCGATATGTATGTTGCCTAGGTTATCTTATCTTTTCTTGACATGATGTCAATTTGGTTGGTCCAGATTGTTATCATATATTTCCAGATAACTGTCAGTTCTGTTATAACAACAGCTGCTATTTTACCATGATGAATAAAACTTTGAAACAAGCATGTAAATCTTTTCTGTTCCTATAACTATTGTCACTTGTCGCTGCAACTGTTTCCTAGTTGCTTTGCTGCATCTTTCATCAAATTCCAGTTTACTTACATGCTGATGAAATGTTGCTTCTGCTCTTAGTCCATCATTGTCCACCGATTCTTGATTGAGATATGCATTAGTACCTATATTATCAGCTTCGCAGTTGTATATTCATGCATTTGAACCTAGACGGGGCACCGTACCTTGCAATTACTATCTCTACGACTGTTACATGTGCAGAAAGTAAAAGATAGCTGGAGGGTTGTGAACCACAGAGATATTATACCAACAGTCCCACGCTTGATGGGTTATTGTCATGTAGCTCATCCTGTTTATCTGGCTCCAGGAGATCAACAAAATTCTATAGTAAGTGTCAAATTGCTGGTCTCTTTATTATGGTTGCAGATACAAATATACAATGATGATACATCCCTCTTGATCAAGTACAATGGAAATTCTTCGTTTAGTCAAATTTGCTACTTATAAATATCTTCACATCCCTTCAGGACAATCTTGAGCTCTCGGGTGATGGATATGAAGCTGATGTGATTGGAGAGTCAACACCTGATGTTATAGTTAGTGAATTTGTATGTATCTGTTAAACTAGCTCTTAATTTTTTTTTTCTATCTTGAACCATATAAAATCATGTAAACATTTGAGCTTCAAGTCAATGAGATTATTTTAGTTCAGGAACTACCAAATAATCCCCTCATATAAAGACGATTTTATAACAAAAGGATGGTATAACACAGGAATAGAGATGAATGTATAATGTCTAGCTAAAAGAACCTCAACACCCTCTTCTGTAAGAATTAGTTTTTTTAATTGCTCATGATGAACCAAAGTAGAACTCATGGCCTAATTGAATCTAGTGGCGACGAGCAAGATCTGGATTCTTGGGAGCAACTATCCTTTCCACCCATAAGATGTTAATACTAATTCAAAAAAAAAAAAATGGACACGAGTAGCAGTTACCTGTATTGTTTCCTCTTCCAATCCTCCGTCGTAATCTGGTTACAATTTTTTATTTATGTTCCATTGCAAGCGATGAACTACATTTTTGTGCTTGCTTTTCAGTTTTGGTTCTTAAGCATGAAGATTACCCAAGGTTACCATTTTATAGCTTAGCTTCTTGTCTCCCATGCCATCTATAACTTATTCAATTCTGACTGGCTTGATAGTTGAACGTTTTACTTCTATAACTCCAGGAACATGAATATTGCATAATTTCTTCATCATCACTCTTTCGGTTTTGCTGTTCAAATGTTTGATTGCATAATCATCATGTTTGACTTCCTTCAGAATCTGATTGTGTGAAAAAATAGCGTTTTGGCTAAAGAACCAATGGGCACTCTTCCTAATTAATATTGCATTCTGCTGTTCTCACTTGTTCTCTTGGGAGTTTGTCGCAGATGAAAGGTGAGAAAGAACTCATAGAGAAGCTATTGCAAACAGAAATTAATATATTTCGTTCAATCAGAGACGGGAGTGCACTGATGCAGCATATGGAGGACTTTTATTATATCATGCTGCTAGAGGTAGCTTCTCCTCTGTTAAGAGATCTCACCTCCTTGCAGTGTTCAGATTTTGTTGCTCCGTTCATTCTGTTGTTTGACAGGCAAACTGAAAGCTAAATATTGAAAGCCTTGCTAACTACGAAACAATTAATCCTTTTTCACAAACCAAATAAGGGTTGCAGCCTTCTTTTTTTTTCCCAGCCATCTTGGGTGGAATTATAGAAGGTCATAATTGCTGACTTGAAGTTTTACTTGTGCAGAATGTGAGATCAAAATATCAGGCTTATGCAGTAACACAAAACCAAGTAAATAGAGCATCTGTTGGCTGATTCTCATGTTTCATGCTTGTCCTGGAAGCCCAGATATGGTTTTTTCATTTGGATTAAGGTTTACTCCACTTCTTATGTTACCCTTGGAGGAGTGAGAATCAATCTCATATCCTTCCCTGTTTCCCTTTCCCTGATTATAATGGGACAGTATTGGCTATATATAGAACTTGTTCAGCTGAGAATTTTGGTGGCTCTAATGCTTTATGTGCCTTGGCTTGCCCGAGTCTAGTCTGGGAGTTTGCCTGTAGCCCTGACCAATTGATATGTCCATTTGTCATAGATATCCCCTTTTTCCTTGTCTTTGCCAAGTCAATGTGTTCCAAGGATTATGTAAATAACATACTTTCTTCGATTATAAATATTCTTGTACCATTGACAAATGTAATTTTTGCTTCAAATTCAAAGGCAATGAAGACCTGCTTCTCTCAAGGACATTATTTGAATAAAGATGGTGCTTCTGTGTGTTTAAGGACTCCCATTTCCGTGGGCAACTTCATAGAATTCTTCTTTGGACTCCCTGAGTCATTTTAAGAAGGGATTTGAAGGTTTCAGAGTTTACACGTGAAAAGATAACTTACATGTTTCCTTGATATTTATTTTTATGTGTGATTCAGCTGATAAACTGGTACTAGGCTGCACCATGAACAATCATGCCAGGTGTTGAACTCCGGTTCAACCTTCGTGAAGAAATCAAAGGCCAACACTCCTTTGGTCCAGATTTCTCTTGATTTGTATTTTCGGGGATGTCCTCAGCTGCTTGGACTTGTACTTTGCTTCGCGTGGGACGAGTTCTCTAGCTACTGGCTTCAACTCTGGTGCTGGCACTCTTGCTCCTTACTTTGCTTTGGATGGGATCTTTGGCTTCGTGTCCCAAATCTGGCGCTGATGTTCTTCCTCCACTCTCTTCCAGATCGCCGACAACTTCTCCTGAACTCCGCTTGCCTTTTTGGGCGTCGGGTTCACCTGAAAACACTCCGGAGATGGCTTCCTCGGGATCAGGCTCTCCGACGCTCAAGTTAGTAAGGGGTTCACGGACAAGAAAGAGGAGCAAAAAGGCATTAAAGAATGAAGGAAACTTGGCGGCTAAAATTGCTCTCAATCTCGCTGATTCTCTCTGGTTTTTTGGAGTCGTTGCTTGGAGAAGAAGAAGAAAAGAGAGCTGCCAATCGAGTGCTCTAGTTCCTTTTCTCTCTTCTCGAACTGAATTGCCCAAAAAGACCCCCTTCTCTCTCCAAAATGAGGGGCATTTATAGAGGTGGTGGTCCCTTTCTCAAGCTGTCACATGTCCCTCTTGCTGATAGGCCTCTTCATTCTCTGACTGTTCTCTTTGTGGAAGTCTTTCGACTTTGCTTTTTTCGTTCATTTGATGCTCTTGCCTGTTTCTTTGCGTTCTAGGGTTTGCAGTGGGGCGAAAAACTCTTCTCTCTCTCTTTCCTCGATGCACTTGCTTTCTTTACTTCGACTCTTGTCCTAATCTCTTTCCGCTCCACTGTTAGGCTTATTGCTTGTTTTCCTTCTTTGCTTCGTGTTGTATAGGAATTAGTCAATCGCGCGGAGTAAAATGAACTTCAAACATCAAGTGAGCGACTCAGAGGGTTCCAGTGAGCGGACTTGCTCTCCTCGCCCAGAAACTCGCCCCAAAAAACGATTGGTTCTCCCAGAGGCCCGCTATAAAGCTAAACATGATCGTGCCCCGCAGAATATTGATGATGACCTTCGCGAGGAAGCGTCTCCGTCACGTTCCCCTCCGCGAGCACTGCCAGAAGTTCTGAGGCCTTGGATCTTGACAAAACGGGTCAGGCGATCGTGTTTCTTGAAGGATGCGTATTTCGAGAAGATAGCGGGGATGAGAGTTCCCTTTCTCTTGAGTTTCCGGAAGGGATAACGAGGTCGTATCCTTTCCCAGAGGGGTCCATATTGGCTCTCCCCGAAGAGGGTTCGCGATCCTTGCATCATTATTTGAGATTCATGGCGGTGAGCCTACCGGCCCTAGCAGCGGGGTTTCGCGTGCCCATTCATCATCTCTTTCGGGATATATTAAATGCCCTGGGTACCAGCCTCATCCAACTACACCCGAACTCCTGGAGGAACTTCTGTTGTCTACTCTATCATTGTCGCAAGCTGAAGGTGGAGCCGACTTTGGAGGTGGTGAGGGCTCTATTCTCTGCGCGCGACCTGACAGAGGGGTATTGGTCGTGGAAAGATGAGTACCATCAGAAAGTCAACAAGCCGACTAACCTGGGCACGTGGAGGAACGAGTGGTTCTTGCTTAGGATCCCGGGCGATTTTGGAGTCAATACACGCCCCGGGAGGGCTCTTCACTTCTCTTGTGTTGCGCTGGCTCAAAGAAACAAGAAAAGAAACGAGAGAAGAAAGCTTTGATAGCTAAGTTCGATGAAACACAGCCTCGCGACTTCGAAGAGCTTATGACCCCCGAAAGGCTTGAGCGGCTGGGATTGAGCGCCCCTCATCCACACGGGGGTGAGTGCCCCTTATCAGAGCATGCTTAGGCTCGCGCAGACGCGTCTTATGAGTTTTTCGCAAACGCAATTCTCTACTCGCATTTGCTTTTCAATTTTTGCTAAATTGCTTTTTGTTCACCTTTCAGATTCTTTTTCCGCGAAGATGCTGGACAGCCTAGACGACTTGGATGACCTAGTGATTACCGGGGATGAGAATCCCGAAGGCTATATGGATCAGGGGATGGACCAGGCCTTGCAAGGTTCGCCCCATTCTGTAGACGAGCAAAGGGACCCAAAAAGTCCCACGAAGGAGGTAGATGAAGGTGCCAGAGAGAATGCTGTTGTGGCCGCCAGGGAGAAACCTGCCTCTGTCATAGAGTTGGATGACAGCCCCGACTGACCTCTGGCCTCCTTGAAGAAAAAATATTCGCGTGCAAAAAAGTCGAAAGTCCCCGTCACTATTCCAGTAGGCCCTCTGAGCTCCACGTATCAGGGCCTGAGCCTCGTATGTTTTGCTTCATCCCCTTAGCTTTTCCTTTTATCTTTCTTTTGTTTTTGCTCATGTAATCTTTTTGTGCTCTTCTTGACATTGCTCTTTTCTTATATTTTTTTAGATCGGAACATACTACCGTGAGGCTATGGCTTCGATTGATCAGCATGTTGAGGAGTCGAGCAAGGACATGCTAGAATTTGGTGCATGTAGGAAGAAGCTGGAAACTCTTACGGAGGAGAACTCACTGATGAAGAGCGAGAGAGCTGCTCTCGTGGAGGAGAGGGACGCGATGGCGAAGGAGATTGAGGAGCTTCGAAGACTTGCGAAGGAGAATGAAGAGTTAAAAAAGCAGGTGCTCACTCTCACTAAGGACTGCAAGAGAGCTAAGCAGGAGGCCGTGGAGGAGTTCGTGGGCGATTATCGTTTCAAAGCTCGCCATGAGTACTTTTCGGCCACAATATATTGTTATGGTGGAGCTGTGGGCATCAAGCAGATGGCCATCCATTACGGGGTGGCCCCTATCAGATTCGTCTCTAAGGAAACTCATGGGCTAGTTCCTAAAGAGAGGCCTCCCTACCCCATCCCTCCAATTGGGGCAGTCAGGGGAGATCACGACGGGTTCTTAGAGGCTTGGACCATGCGCACCTTGAAGAAAGGCAAGCCCCTTGTGAGGGACGCAGCCCCAGCTGCTTCGACTCCCATTACTTGGCTTAAGCGTTCACGGGAAGGACCTTTACGGGAAGAGCCCTCAAGTGCTTCTACCCCTTAATCTTAGCTTGACTCCTTTTTCACACTCGCGCATCTTGTAGTCTGTCGGAGGCTTATTGTATGACATTTGGTATTTTGATCATGTTTTGGATGTTTAAACAATGTCCCTTCGCGGACGCAATGTTGTTATATACTCAGTGCTTGCCTTAAATCTTTTTATGCTTAGTCTTGCTTTCTCTTACTTTCTTTTGCGTAGCCTATTCGTGTGTATTTTTTTTTCGTTGTTTTCACTTAATTGCAATTTGATTGGATTTGACCAGTAATCATTGCCTCTAGTGTGTAGTCTGCGTGTTTTAGGGTTTGACTTTCACCCGTCATTAAATGACGTGTCATTTCAACTTCTTTTCCTTGCGGTTTCCAACACTTCTCCTTCTATTTTGCGCGGCAAAAAACCGTAATTAAGAGGCAGTTAATGCCTCTTTCATCTTCTTCCTTCGTTCCTCTATAAATACTGCCCTTTCGCCGTATCTCTTTTCACCTCTCTCTTTGCTTCTTCTCTCTTGCTTTTCTTTATTTGCCCTTTTGCTTTCTTTTGCTTTCCGAATCTTGCCAAGATGGTTAGGCTGGTGATCGTGGTTCATTATGACGGCCGCTTTGTTTGTCAACGCGGCGATCGCCGGATAGTTTCTGTCCACCGTTACGATGGCGGTTTCCTCTGGACCATGGACGTAGGCCAAGTGGGAGAGGAAGTGGGGGAGTTTGATCTGGAGGTTGTGTGCGCATTTGTCTTTCCAGACGCGGTTAGGCTAGGTGTGGATCGTATGTTCTTCTTCCCCAAGCCGGAGGCTATGGGGCGACGTCTTCGCGAGGTGAATGACAATATGGACATTGCTCTTATTGCGAAGCTGGAAAAAAAGGGCATGTGCATATTTACACTCAGGGGCCTCCACCACCGGGATTTCGTGCCCATAGCCTTCGCGTTGTTGGGCTTTAGGGTCTTTTCATATTTTGCTCTCGTATAACCCTCTCCCCCCCAATTCCTTCTTTTAGTTTGCGAACTAGAAGAGGAATGGAAGAGAAGGTCGTAAAGGGGGTACTTTTTTTCTAGTTTCACGGATAATAAATTTCAACCGTCGTAAGGGCTCTTTTGTAATTAGGGTCACGCGCATGTCGTGTAAACAAGTGCTTAGTAAGCTTGCATTGTAAGGAAAAAACGATGTATTTACACAGTCTTTTGACATGGAAATGAAAGAAGTACAAAATGTTTCAGCCTTCTCTATTCTTCGCGTTCATTTTCTTTCGCTTCAAAGTTCTTTGCTCGCGGTCGATTGCTTGCCATTGCTCCTCGAAGGCTTACCTGATTAATTTTGTTTTTTAATGCGATTAAGCAAAGATTTAGCAAACCAAGCATTGCAAATAACGGAATTGCATAGGCCAGATACCTCATCGTTACTTTGATTCTTGCTCGCCATGATTGCCTTTGTATTGCTTTATTGTACTCGCGCTTCTTTCCAGTATTGCTTCACGAGCCTTGCTCGTGTAACTTGCTCTATATCTCACAACTCACGTTTATGTCTTGCTCTTGCAACTTGCTTTTACGTATTGCTCATCAGACTTGCTTTCCAGACTTGCTTTTCAAACTTGCTTTTCGGACTTGCTTTCCTACATATTGCACACAGAATTGCTTTTAGGGTCTTGCTTAATGTCATGTCGCGCACTATATATTGCTCAAACATATTGCTCAATCGTGTTGCTTTAATGTATTGTTCATTCGTATACCTTGCCTTCGCGTATTGCCTAGCCTCAGGCTCACACTTCAACAGTATTGCTTTCACGTATTGCGGGGTGTTGCCTACACAATATTGCTCGCGAAGTTATTGCTTGACGTGCTCACGATTTCGAACGGATAGAGTTATAGAGTACATACCTAAGGCGTGATTGCTTTAGGGATAGTATTTGCGAAGCCTCATTATGTTCCAGGAGTTTGGAACTATGTTGCCCGCGTGATATTTGAGGCGATAAGCCCCCGGTGCGACTTCGCGTACGACGATGAATGGTCCTTCCCATCCCGTGTCTAGTTTTCCGCCTTCAGTCTTTCTCAGCACGAGATCACCCTTCGCGAAACTTCATGGTCTTACGCGTTTGTTGTAATACGCCGCAATGCGCTGCTTGTACTCGCTCTCGCGTATCTCAGCCATTTCTCACGTTTCCTCTCTGAGCTGTAGCTTCTCGGAATTTTCCTCTTCATCATAATGCAGGAGCCTTTTGTTCGGGAAGAGGTGTTCCATGGGTACCACACCATATGTCAGCGCGAACGGAGTTTCTCCTATGCCTCTCTTGGAGGTTGTTCGGTTAGCCCATAGCACCAGAGGAAGAACTTCGGCCCATCGGCCTTGTGCTCGCGTGAGTCTCCTTTTGAGATCTTAGAGGATCCTTTGGTTCGCACTTTCAACTTGGCCATTGCAACGAGGATGAGACACTGACGCGAAGCAGAGTCTGATGCCGAGACCTTCGCAAAAGCTTATCAATTTCTCTGTGTTGAACTGAGGTCCGCGGTCGGTCGTGATATCTTGGGGTAGGCCAAACGGACAAATGATGTTCTGCCATATGAATTTCTTCACTTGTTCCATAGTCGCGGTGGCTAGTGGCACAACTTCAACCCACTTGGTGAAATAGTCAATGGCAACCAGTATGTACTGAAGCTAACCTGGGGCTCGCGGGAAAGATCCGAGAAGATCCACCCCCTATCTAGCGAAGGGACAGGGGGCACTGATGACCTGCATTTCAACTCCGAGCTGGTGCGAGGCTGGGGCGTGAAGCTGGCACGCTTTGCATGTCTGAGCTACGCGTGTGGCGTCCTCCTTCATCGTCAGCCAAAAGTACCCAGCTCTCAGGGCTTTATAAACAAGGGATCGCCATCCGGCGTGACCGCCACACAACCCTTCGTGTATTTCTAGCATTAAACTATTACCCTCCGCGAGTGTCATACACTTGAGCCCTGCCATCATATACCCCTTCTTGTACAAAATGCCATTCTCCATATAGAAGCGGGCTGCGCGTATCTGTAGCTTTCTTCTTTGTGGGGGATCTTCAGGGACTATCCCAACTGTTAGATACCTTCGTATAGGCGTTCTCCAGTCGTCCTCGTCTTCCTCATACTCGATTATCATAAGCTCTGAATTTATGGCCCCGGTGGTACGTGTATCAAGCCATACCCGACCTTTTTGTTGTAGCTTAGCCTTTGAGGTGAGCTTCGCGAGCTTATCTGCTCTCAAGTTTTCTCTACGCGGGACTGCCTGAATTTTGAAGTGGTCCAACGTAGCAGATAACGTTTTCACCCTGAGCTGGTATGCGGGCAAGTTGCCTGTTTTAGCCTCGTAAACACCCTACACCTGCTTCACAACCACCTCAGAGTCACTGAAACACGTTACCCTCCGAGCCCCGTTCGTGAGACCTAGCTCGAGCCCCGCGAGTAGGGCCTCATACTCGTCCTCATTGTTTGTCATTTCGAACTCGAGTGTGAGGGCATACTCGAACTTCCCTCCTTCGGGCGATGTTAGCGTGACTCCATCCCCATTACCTTCCTCATTCGCAGCTCCATCCACGAAGAGTGTCCACTGTGCTTTTTCTTCTACGAGCCCTTGTGTGCTTACTTTGCGGAAACATGTTTCTACAATAAAGTCTGCGAGGGATTGTGCTTTGATCGCGGGTCTCGGCTTGTAATCCATGTCGAATTCTGACAGTTCGATTACCCACTTCGTGAGCCTACTAAACAAGCTGCGCAAGAGGAGATCTGAGAACACTCGAATTGGATGTGCTTGGAAATACGGACGCAACTTCCTCGCGGTCATCACAAGAGCCAACACAATCTTCTCTACTGGCAGGTATCGGGTCTCAGCTGTTATAAAGGCTTTGCTCACAAAATAGACAGAGCTTTCGTGCTCGTGAACAAGGACAACACTGATAGCACGCGAACCTGCCGCCAGGTAGAGCTGAAGGTATTCTCCCAGAACTGGGGATGACATAGTGGGTAGTTCAGCCAGGTGCTTCTTTAACTCCGCGAAGGCCACCTCACACTCCGGGGACCCCTTGAAGTTCTGCGGGTCTCTAAGTATAACAAAGAAGGGAATCCCTCTTTCCGCGAGTTTTGAACAGAATCGGCCCAAATAGTTCACGAAGCCTATAAATCTTTGCACTTCCTTGGTGTTTTGTGGAGGTGTCATCTGTAGCATTGCTTCTATCGTTTCGGGGTTCACATCAATCCCACGCGAGATGATTAGAAAACCCAAGAACTTTCCAGCCTTCACCCCGAAGACACACTTCTCTGGATTTAGGCTCATGCCATGTTTGCGGAGTGTGTTGAAGACCCCGCGTAAGTCATTCACATGATTTGCCTCCCGCTTGCTCTTTACAACGATGTCATCCACATATGCTTCAACAGTGGAGCCAATTTGGTCGCGGAAGATTAGATCAACCAGCCGCTGGAAGCTGGCCCCTGCATTCTTGAGCCCAAATGGCATGACCGTGTAGCAGTAGGTTCCCGTCTCAGTAATAAAGGTCGTGTGCTCTTCATCCGCGGGGTTCATCCGAACCTAGTTGTACCCTGAGTAGGCGTCTAGGAAGCTCAGTGCTTAATGCCCCGCGGTTGAGTCAACTAGTTGATCAATTGATGGGAGTGGGTAGCTGTCCTTGGGGCATGCCTTGTTGAGGTCCGTGAAATCTACACACATGCGCCATTTCCCATTCGCTTTTCTCACCATGGCAACGTTCGCGAGCTAGCGAGGATACTGGACTTCGCGAATGAACCCAACTTTTAACAACTTCGCAACTTCCTCCCTAGCCCCCTGGGCTCTCTCGCCTGACTGCTTCCTCTTTTTCTGTCTCTGTGGCTTAGCTTCGGGGCTGATATTTAGCGAATGAGTCATGAGGCTCGCGGGGATCCCCTTCAAATATTTGGGGGTCCAGGCGAACACATCACGCGAAGTAGCCAGCAAAGCTTTAATCTCGCCTTGTACCTCGGCCCCAAGGGTTTGCCCCATGTACAGCTTTTCCTCCGCTTGAGTGAACGGAGCTATGCTCACCTTCTCTTCTTCCGGAACTACAGCCTCCATCTTGTTTCTCACCTCAAGTTCAGTCTCTCCCTCCGCGGAGACTAACGGCGTGATACCAGTGTTCTCGGCCTCTACAACTAGGACTGGGATACTCCTCTCACTCAGGGCGGCCAGATAACAGGTGCAACTCTTCGTGTGTTGTCCTCTCGCCACCCCAACTCCCACCTGCGTAGGGAATTTTAGTGCGAAATGATATATAGAAACTACAGCTTGAAACTTACACAGGGAGATTCTTCCCAAGATTGCGTTGTACGCGGAGGGAGACTGGAGCACCAAGAATTCGATCTTCTCACATCTTCGCGGGCCATTTTCATCCCTTAAGATCAAGTCCATGGTTATGACCCTGATTGGCTTGACTCGCTCTCCCGCGAACCCAACGAGGGTACAATCGGTTGGTAGTAGGTCTGCGGGATCCAAGCCCATCTTTTAGAAAGCCTCCCAATACAGGATGTCCGCGGAACTCCTGATATCCACCATTACCCTCTTTATAACTTTTGTGCCCATTTGCACGTGGAGCACCAGTGGGTCAGTACTCGGAACTGCCGCCTCCGCGAGAACCTCTGCGCTGAAAGTATGGTTGTGTTCCTAGCGCGGGGGATTGGAGATGCTCATGACTGGCTGCCCGGTTGGGAGAGGCGCATTGGCGATCCTCCTGCTTTCGCGTTTGCTAGGGCCCTTTGGCACATGCCTGCCAGAGATGGTGCCTACCTGGCCATCGGGGCGCGGGAAGTTCTGGCCCGCATGCGGATAAGGAGCAACTCGGTTTGGGAGGGGCCTCTGCGGAGCGGGACCTGGCCTTGGGGCAGTTCTCTTCCGTGGAGAGCCATACCCGCGACATTCATGGCTATCATGCATGGTAGACTGATGATAAGAGCAAAACTTCCCTCCTGACCTCGCGGGTGGTGGCGGTGGTGGTGGCACATTCATTCGCGGAGGAGGGGGTCTATACTAAGGTCTCTACAGGTATGCCCCTGCCCTCTCGCGGTCATTCAACTCCACTGCGACTAGTTATCTCTCTGGGGCCTTTCCTCGATCGTTGGCCTGATGGCGGCGGGGCTCCCATGTACCTGAGTCTAGTTTATGATTGTCGTGTTTCCTCCCGTTGTTCGCGGGGGGGGGGGGGGGGGGGGTTCGTGGATGTTCCCCCTGGCCAAATCCTCCGCGATTATGTGCTGGTTGGCCTTCTCAAGCAGCTTAGTGTACGATGTGGGAGGCTTCTTTCACGCGTGGAGTTTAAAGGCACCGTTTCGGAGCCCCTGGATGAAGGCCATCCGCGCGACCTTCTCATCGAAGTCATGCGCCTAGACCACCTCCGTGGTGAACCTCTTCACGAAAGATGCAAGAGAGTCACCCTTGCGCTGTCGAACGTTCATGACCTCTTGCATGCTGAGCTTTCTCTTCTGCGAGCATCCGAAGTGCGCTAGGAGAGAGTCTACGAGTTGCTGAAAGCCACTGATGCTCTTCGCAGGGAGACTTATCATCCAGGTTAGAGCCGGCCCCACGAGAGTGTTAGGGAAGCATTTGCACATGGTGGGTTCGTCTGCCTTGCTCATGAGCATAGTATACTAGAATCGAGACAAGTGGTCTCTAGGATCATCTTCCCCTGTGTATTCCTTGAACGTCGGGATCTTGAAGCCTGGAGGTGGCGGTACGAGCAGTATATGGTCCGCAAAGGCCATGGACCCAAAGAGTGCCAAGGGGAATTCTGGAGCTGGATATTCCGGGTAGTACTACGGCACAAAGTTCGCGTAGGGCCTTCGATAGGGCTCCCGCCGCGGCATGTATCGGGGAGGTTCGTGAGTGACTGGCACTTGATTGGCTGGCAGCCTCTCCCCATACCCTTCGTGTGGCTCTTCGGCGACATATGACTCTTGGGGCGTGCGTTCGGGTTAGCGCGGAGGAGGAGCAGGCGCCTGCGGTGGGTGCTCTTGGCGGACCCTCTACCATTCCTGGAATTGGCGGAATTGCTCCCACTCTTCTTCACTCAGGACCACCTCTCGCGGGTGATTCCCAGGCGTTTGGCGATGAGATTGCATCTCCTCTTGAGCTCCTACGGGTAGATCTTCGTGTTCTACTATCATCGTTGTTTGCTGGACCTAGCTGCGCGAGGACTTCCCCACGGTCGGCCCCAATGTTGAATTCTGGTTCAACCTTCGTGAAGAAACCAAAGGCCAACACTCCTTTGGTCCGGATTTCTCTTGATTTGTATTTTCGGGGATGTCCTTAGCTGCTTGGACTTGTAATTTGCTTCGCGTGGGACGAGATCTCTAGCTACTGGCTTCAACTTTGGTGCTGGCACTCCTGCTCCTTACTTCGCTTTGGATGGGATCTCTGGCTTCGTGTTCCAATTCTGGCGCTGATGTTCTTCCTCCACTCTCTTCCAGATCGCCGACAGCTTCTCCTGAGCTCCGCCTGCCTTTTTGGACGTCGGGTTCACCTGAAAACGCCCCGGAGATGGCTTCCCCGGGAGGGGGCTCTCCAACGCTCAAGTTAGTAAAGGGTTCACGAACAAGAAAGAGCAGCAGAAAGGCAGTAAAGAATGAAGGAAGCTTGGCTAAAATTGCTCTCAATCTCGCTGATTCTCTCTGGTTTTTTGGAGTTGTTGCTTGGAGAAGAAGAAGAAAGGAGAGCTTCCAATCGAGTGCTCTAACTGATTTTCTCTCTCCTCTAACCGAATTGTCCAAAAAGATCCCATTCTCTCTCCAAATGAGGGGCATTTATAGAGGTGGTCCTCCCTTTCTCAAGCTGCCACATGTCCCTCTTGCTGATGGGCCACTTCATTCTCTTCATGGGCTTTCTTCTTACTCGACGCGGCCCACGAATATGTCAAGGCCCGAATGCTAGCGTCTGGGTCTTCGCGTGTCCGTTGCTCGTTTAAATCTGACCCCCACACCAGGCTTGTTGTGACTTTCACTACCAGTCTTCCACACATCCTACCTGATCCGTTGAGCTGGGCTTGACTGGTTGGCCAATTTTTGGTTCCATTTTCATGCGTCTTTTTGTTTTACTTTATTCATTTGAGCTGATGTTGCTCTTGAGTCAGCTCTCCACTTCGCCTGCAATTGTTTATCCACCTCACATGACTAGCAGCATCTTTTTTTCTTGAGGGGAACTGAGCAGCATCTCTAGTACACGTAGAATAAGAAATATTTTAATGCAAAGTGCACGTGTCTACAGTAAAATGTTATAAACATTCACATGTTTGTGCTAAGAAGTGTTCAGGAAACACTTTCAGGCACTTGAGTACAGTGGTTGGCCGCCTTTGGTCTTCCTAGTCAATACCCGGTGCTTACCTAAACGAACACCCTCTAGGAAACCAGTAGTTATCTTTATACGGTGATTACTTGTGCATGATGGGGAAAAAAACACCAAAGCAAGAACGACATTACACACTAGAAGACTTGTTTGTTACTGAATATAGGCAATGTTTTCGTCTTCACAGGTACCAACTTGGGGACAGCCTGTTCAACAAGCATACTTTGGAGCAGCAGCCTTCTTCTTGCTGCTCATGATTTTCAAGCTCTGCCTCAGTATGTCCACTTCTCTATTCCTCCTGCACTCTTCTTGCTCCATTGAAGTTAACTGCGCTCGTAGGACCTCAATTGTTTCCTCCTTTGCCTTCAATTCTCTCCGTATGTCTTCCATGAAGTCCTCTTCCTCTGCTTTCCAGTAAAATGCTCCTCCTGTATTCACAAAATTGTCTGGATAATGTGAGTAATTATACGACTGAAATTGGAATCAATGATGAATGCCATTGTTTTATAATACCAAAAGCTAATTAGGCAGTCCTTTTTTGTAACATAATGTGAAATGTGTACCTTGGTGTGTCCTCTGGATAAGATCATCCAACTCAGCCTTGATAGCAAGATAAAGCATCTTCCACTTGTCCACAGCCTCATCTCTCAAGGCCGCCTCCTCGGCCTCGCCCTCACCCGCCATCCCCACCTCCTTCAAACTCCTCCTAAGCCTCCTGATCTCCTCCCTCATCTTCTTGCGCTCCCTCTTCCACTCCGCCTCCTTGTGCGTGGACGCCACGACTTCTTGCTTGCTCTCCTCCTCCCTTTGGCTCATCATCTCCTTTATCTCCTTCTGGAGAAGGCTCACCTTGTGCACCAGCTTCTTGTACTCTTTCTCACTCACAGAGTAGCTACTGCTTCTGTTTCTCTTGCTTGGACACATTCCCATTTTGCTTTTGCCTTGGCCTTCTTTAATGTTGGACTTGGAGATGTGCTCTGTTCTGCATGTAAATGGGAGTTTGGACGCGTGAGCTTCAACTACCCGCGCGCGCGGGGAAGTAGTTTTTAGTATTATGGCGAGGGTGTTAATGTTATGCAGGAGGGAGATGACTTTATTTATTGTTTCATGTACTTGTAGTAGTCGTGCACACATGCTACACCTGTAGCCTGTCAAAAATAAGCCTAGAAACTGTCCAAATTTTGTTGATCCACATCCTGATATATATGAAATGTTTATAGGCGGGTTTGGACATTTGCCAACTCATAATTCATAGATATGTGAGAACCTAAATGATTGTTCTACTAATTGATGAAACTATAGATTTCTGGAGTCCAGACTTATGTGAAAAGTGATTTTATTGGCTGAAAATGTATTCTAGTGGGCTGTTGATCAACTGTTAGCGAATCTAATAGTCGTATGTTGTTGGCCAGCAAATTTTGAGATTGTTTAGAACAATTAGCTGCAACGCTAGCTGGGAACACCAGAAGCGAATAATATTATTGCCTCAAAAAATGTTATTTCTGCAATTAATTGACTAGTAATAGGGTGAGTTTGGATTCCTAAAATAATGCATTGCATTAAATTGATGATTTAATGTAAGATAATGTATTTTAATGCATTATTTTGGGAAATCCAAACGCACCTTAAGTTCCAGTTGCGGCATAAATCTTCTCTCTCACAGTTAGCAGTACTAGTGAACATGCATGTGCATATGATTTTGTTTTATTAATGTTTTATTTATAGTCTTTAAATGAAGATTAAAAAATTATAATTGCTTTTACTCGTGAGTTGGTGTTAAAGTTTTACAAATCAATTCTACTATTCTAGTTATCTTTATAAACAATTATATATTAAGAGTTTTTTCTTTATTTTATCATATTTGTATCAATATAACAAAAATGCACATGGGATAATTAGAGAATGTGTGCCAATGACTTACAAAATGAGTCTTCAATACATCTATTAGATTTAATTATTCGAGTAAATTGGGTTCGAATATAATGGTCAAGTACATGTATAGTAAACTACATAGAGGGAAAATGTTTGTGTAGAAAAAAAGTATGAAATAATAAAACCAAGATGAAAGGTTAATTTGTATCATTGTTTATAATTATTAATCATATATTGCATGATCTTGTTTATTTTAAGGGTTTATTTATTTTGTTTTTTTTTCTAATTTCTCCTTCCAATTTAGCAAATGTCATTTCAATCTATTAGTTGAATTTATTATTGTAAGCTATAAAGCTATTAGGAAAGTGAAGTAATTAAATTTTTTCCTTAAATGGGGAATAAATAAATTTCAATTGACTTCGGTTTTTTTTTTGAAATTTCTCATAGATAGTGCATACAAAATTATATTTTCAATTTCATAATGTGAAAATTATCAAATTATACGATATATAATCTATCAAAAAATTGATTTAAATATTTTATAAAATACATTTAACTTGATTACAATCGACACCGTTCATACCGAAATTCATAGCCCAAAAAACCGGAGATCGAGAAGAGAATAGTAATGATCTAATTCGAGTTTGCACTATAGTCTCGTTTGTAGAGTACTTATGCAAATAAGGCATAAATAAGGATTAGTTTATTAAAATTAATTAGAAAATGGAGTACAAACTTGCCAAATGTTGGTTTATTCAGTAAAACATCAACAATTTGGGCATGACTTTCAAATCAGAACAAAATATATGAAAATAGAAAGGAGAAGCAAAAGGATGAATTTGATGTAGATAAAAACAATCAAAGGAACATGGGGCAGGATATGGGAATGTAGGGCATGGATGAAAAAATAGTTCCCGAAATTATATGTAATATTATGCATTTGATTTGAAATTGTTCATGAATGTAATGGCGTCAAGAGATTCTCGTAACAATATACCATATAATTATTAATCAATCTTATTAAATGGGCTAATATATAGAATGAAAACACATGAAGCGGTTTGAACATATGAACAGACTCTATTATTTTAACCAATCAAAATGAAACATTTTCTATCTAAATTAATAAGGACCATTATTTTAATTATCAATTAATTGATTATAGTACGTATTCTTGTCCCATATATCTACATGTTTCAATTATGAAAAAGAAGAAGAAAAATGTACTACACACTTGGAACCCTCTAATTCTAACCAATATTAAGTTGATTACAAAATTCAATTATGCTGCTTGACCTAGAATTAGATATACTAACATATGATGAATGACCCAAACTTAGATATACAACCTTTGACCCAAAATGTGTCTTCAAATTCTTCTATTGGATTCATTTATCCGAAATGACTATTTAAATTTATGTCCTTATTGTTAATCGTATATTGCATGATGTTTTTTATTCCGAGGTTTTAGTTAATTTTGAGCATTGTATACATATAATGCATATATTTATACTAACTGAAATAGTTTAATACTAACTAAAATTCTACTTTATAATAACATTTGTAGTTTTTTAGCATACTAATTAAAATTGTTTATTACTAATCAAAATTGTTTAATTTATAGGCTAAGTAAATGAGCATTCATTGTCAAAAACTCTATTATATATAGATATATAGATAGATATAGAGAAAAAGTAACATGAATAATTATACCAGGTGAAAAAATGTATCAAATTTTAAATTCGAATCAAATTTATGATCTAAGTTATCAACGTAAAAAAACATTATGTACGTGATAACATTTTCGTCTATGATATGGGTATTATAATGGTATTTATGCTGATAATGGTGGTTGTGGCGGTGATTTAATAATTAAAAGGGTTTGTATATAAGAGAAGATATAGATTATAATGGATTGTAAATTATCGTATAGCCCAAAACTCTTTTTTGGAAATAAATTTGATTATACGTGTGATATTTTTAAGGTGTAAGTGAGTAAATATTTACCAAAAATCTTATATTTATACAGATATATAATTAGAGAGATTATATTAGAATTAGGAGTAACTATTTATCGAAAATATTCTATTTATACAAATATAATTATATTAGAATTAGGAGTATAACATTTTATATTTTATATGTTGTTATTTAGGCAAAACTCTTTCTTCTATGTGTGATACTTCATACTTCTAAAGTGTAATCAAGAGGAGAGACATTTATGGTAAAAAACTCTATTTTATATTATATAGATTCTTATTACATGTGAAGAGTCTCCACATGAATAATGTTAGTTTTGGATTTCATCTACATTTGAATGCTAATTTTGTATTAGTTATACTCTATTTTTATGATAAAATATAGTTTTGTGATTAAATGATGTCATGAGTAGATTTATTAAAAAAATAAAATAAATTAGATTCTCTATTATTTAAGAAGATGAGCATTAATGGTATAGAATTATATTTTACATAATTATATATAGATTTGAGAGACTCGAGAGGGAGGAAAGTGAGGACCTAGCTTTGAATTTCAATTATTTGTTTCCACGTCTGTGTTGTTTGGAATTTTTGGGATCCAAACAAATCTTTATTTTATTTCACTCTACACAACCAAGTCACAAGTGCGAACCCGTGAAGATCGAGAAAGGTGTCCCATTGCTGCCCTTTGTTTTTTGTGACAACAGACAATTATAATATAGAGCCTACCGATTTGGAAAGATAGCAAGTAGATAAAATGTAACATATATATAGTCTGTATAAAAGTTCATAGATTTATTTTGAAGGTCTATATATTAAAGTTCAGATTTTATGTTTAGTTAGAACTTATTCTGAGCTTGAATTTGATCACTTGTTCACTTTATAATGTTTTTTAATGGGTTTATGGGTGCATCGCCAATTATTATATTTCCCATAAGTCGTAAGTTAAGAGAACATCCGTCGAAACGGTTTATTTGAGGAGGAGTTTTATGTATGAGGAAACGTTCTTTTGGTTTTGAACCCCCCCAAAAATAGAAAATAAAGTTTTTTTTAGTTAACCTGATAACTCATCACTCATCAGATATAAAATCACCGTGGCTAAATACATTTTCTATTTATACAATGCACATTCACGTACTAAAAATACGAGTCCGTACATACAATTCACGTGCACGTGTAACAATTGCGTGCCAAGGTTGGCAAGTGCACGTACTACATTTACGTGTCAAGGTTGGCATGTGCACGTAATACATTTACGTGGCTGACATGTGCACGCACTACATTTACGTGCCAAATTGCACAAATAGAGGGCACATGCACGTGGACGTATACACATTACGTGCCTAATGCATACTGGACATGCACGTGCACGTGTAATATTTACGTGCCTAAATACATACTGGGCATGCACGTGCACGTAGTATATATACGTGCCTATGCAAATTCAGTTCGTGCCCAACGGTACAATTTCAACGATCACTTTTTTGAATTATGACCGTTGGAATTGTACCGTTGGAATTTTTGACACTATATATATCAAGCATCTTCTAGCCTTTCATTCATCCATTTTTCTCAATATCTCCATAATTCAAAAAACGTGTTTTTGCACAAAAATGTCAAAAACTTCTGAAGAGACAGTTCAGACCGAATATGTAGAGGTATGTATATTAAACTTTTCATTATATTGTACATTTCCTTTTGAATAGATATATGAATTTAGTATAAGTTTTTGACTTAAATATTTATGACATTTTATGATAATTGATCACATTTTATTTTGAATAGATATTTATGACATCAAGTTTGAATAGTTTGAACAATATAAATGTCATATACTTTATGTGATGAATATATGTAAATTTTGTTTTGAATTGAAATACGTAGTACGTTTTGATATTGAATAGATGATTCAGAAATTTTTTTAGACATAGTATAAGTATTAAATGCAATAATGTACATTTTATTTTGAATAGATATTAAGGAAGTAATTTAGTCTATTTATTTGTTAAATAGGAAATTAAGAAATGATTACTTTTGACTTAATAATAGGTATGCACGAGACATTACTCGGATGAGTTTTCCGTAGACTTGGTGTGGGATAGTCCTGAAGAAATGATAAAGTGGGCTAAAGAGAAGGGTCGAGAATTGATGATGGTTATAATCACTCAAAGTTCGTCTCCTACATGGGTGAAGCTAACGTGCGAGAATTTCGGTGCTTATAGACCTAGAAATATCGAGGGGGCAGAACTAACACAAAGAAGAAGCAATGCCCATTTTCCTTGGTTGGATTCCGTTTGAGAAACGATGTCGGAATAGAGAAAGAAAGATGGATGCTCATGTCGCGTAGCAGATACCACAACCACGAGCTCCCGACTAGTTTGATTGGTCTTGAATATATGGGTCGAATGACCCCGGAGCAGGAGAAGCTGGTTAGGAGGTGGTCCGCTATGCGCATGCCGCCAAGGTCCATTTCTTCTGAGTTGCGAAAGCAATTCCTCGAAAATGTGACATCTATCAAACAAATTAACAACTTTCGACAGAAAGTTCAATCTGAGGATCGTGGGGAGTTAACGGTCATCTAGTGGACTCTAAGGTACCTTAGAGATGAGAAGTACAGAATGTATACTTTGAGAGAAAAGGCTACTGCACCTGCTAAAGTCACTGCACCTGCTGAAGTTGTTCCCGGAGTCACTGCACCTGCTGAATTGGAAATCTTATTCTTTGCTAACCCGAAGTCACTGCACCTACTGAAGTTGTTCCCTTACGTGGTTGTTATCGACATCACATACAAAATGAATAGGTGTGTGTTCATTATATATCATTATGTTATCTTATTGTATGTTATTTATTTTAAAGTTGTGATACACTCACATGTATGGCATGTCTCTGGTGGAGATGGTTGATTTTTCATCCACTGATAAGACGTTCAACATTACATTTGCGTTTACTAAGGGGGAGAAAACACTTCATTACACCTTTGTGATGAAAGAGTTACTGAGATTATATGAGCTTGTGGGAAAATATCCAACGACCATAGTGACCGATCGAGAACAAGCTCTTATCAATGCAATCAAGATAGTTTTTGGAGATACGGTGAAACACCTTTTGTGTTGGGTGCATGTAAAACACAACATCGAATCGTATGCTCTTAGCGTCACGAAGGAGAAAGATACACCCGATAAATTTGCGGGAAAATGTTGGGGGCTATTTTTGTCGAGCACGAAGGAATCCTATGAAAAGAGACTCGAAGAGTTGAGGAAAAAATGGCACAACGGGCTCGTGGGCTACGTGGAGAAGACGTGGCTCAATCCGTACAAGGAGAATAAAGTAAGAGCTTAGACCGATGTTCATCTTCATTTCTTCACCAGAACCACAAACAGGTAATTTTAAACACTAATATGTATGGATTATATTGTACGCACATGTTACTTTATAACATTTTGTTTTTGCAATAGGGTTGAGGGTATCCATTACAATTTGAAGGATTTCTTGGAATCCTCTCAGTTCGGGTTCAACGGATTGATTATGAGGCGACTCAAGGGATCTGTTGCAGGAAGAAACTAATAACTAGGGTTGAGGGTATCCATTACAATTTGAAGGATTTCTTGGAATCCTCTCAGTTCGGGTTCAACGGATTGATTATGAGGATCCACAAAGCTTTGGAAAATCAGGTTGTAAATGTTAGGGAAACAATGGAGATGTCACGTTGTAAAGTGCCGGTTGAAGTGCATGATTTGCCGGAACCAACAACAAGAATATTTGGCCCACTATTTTATAGAGTGACCGAGAAGTGTTTGAAGATCTTGCTGGATATGTATTACGCTCTAGTACAAGGGATAATTTTGAGAGATTGCACTGATCATTGGTGGAGAAACTGCTTTGGGGTTCCGTGCATCCACAGAATTGCTAATGCGATTTTCACGTCGACTCCGATCATGTCGAGTGAAATACACCTCTTTTGGAGGCAAGTGGTGTGAGAAGGCGTTTCTGACAATATAGATACGGTGAAAACAAATGACACATTACCCCTATCTACTAAGGAATCTAGGTGGAGAGAGATGGATGACAGACGTCGGAGGGGTGATTTGAATGAAGACACTGAATATCAGGCCTTAGAGTTGTTCGATGACATGGAAAATCCGCATAAATCAATACTGAAAGAGCCTACAGCCGTCGTCCAAAAAGGAAGACCGAAGGGCGCCACCGGCGCCAAGTATTCCACGAAGCGGGATCCGAGCTTGATTGAACACAAGAGGATTGAGTACAACGAGTCCGAGAACAACAACTGGACCTAAGAGGATGAGCCCCTACGATCCCGAGGTTGTCCCCGAAAAAGTAAAAGCAAGCAGGAGGAGCCCCCGCCAAGTAGTGGACCTTCGACAACAAATGAAGTCCCACAGTTCCCGAAGTTGGACGTGGTTCATAAGGGGGTGAGATTTGGTAGACAGAATGTGGACTACTTCATGATTCCCTTCATTAGCCGTGCTCAAGACGTACTCGCAAATGGACATTGTGGCTATCGAAGCCTGGCTATGGAAATGGGAATGGATCAAAGTGACTACCCTAGAGTTCGCATGGAGATTGTGGAAGAGTTGTTGGAAAACAAAGCGATATATGAAAGGGTAGGTCCCGTGGTGACCAAGTTCTCCTCACTCCAAATGTAACGCGCGACGTGGGTACGGTAGTCCGTAAGAACGGTCATGTCGATCAGACCTCCAGGTCATCCATGCTCTGGGTCAGTGTGTGTTGGACGAGCGCGTGGAGGCCGACGACCTCTATGCTGCTGACCTCTATGCAGTCGGCCTCATCTACGACCAGCGCGAGCCCGTGCCTGTGCCGGTGGAGCCATCGAGGGAGCGGGTGACTGCCTTGCTGTATCAGTAATGTCCTCCTCATAACCGCGATCCTCGTACCCGTCCTCCTCGTACATCGAGAAATCTGGCTCCACGTATCCCTCAGACTGGGCCTCAGGCTCGGCCTCAAGACGTGGCTCTGACACGGATGGAGCCAATGGAGCAGTCGATGACTATGTCGGTAACTGGCCGCCAATCGGTAAGTCATCCACAAGATCCTCCGTGTGGGCCTCGGGCTCGGCATCACGATGTGGCTCTGACACGGATGGAACCGACGCGTCCTCACCAAGCATATCCATCCGTGTCAACCTATCGGTCTCCCTCCGTCGACGCGCAGATGCAGCTATCTTCTCAGCTAAACGTGGTGTGCGCTCTCGCTCAGCGGTCATAATTTCATCAATTCTGCGGCTAACATTCTATTATTCGACAATAGAATATTAACAGCGAAGTGAATAATATTAATATTTCTTAAATTTCGTATTCCTTTTAACTTATTCTTAAATTCATAATTTCATATTCTTCCTTCTCAATTAGTCCTAATTTCATAGTCCTATAATATATTCCTAAATTCCTAATTTCATATTATTCTAATTTCTTTTTCTTCTAACTGAATCAAATTTCATATTGTTCGAATTTCTTTTCCTTCTAAATCATTCGTAATTTCATATTTTCTAAATTTCATTTTTCCTTCTAATTTCTTTTTCTTTTAAATCATTCCTAATTTCATATTTTCTAATTTTCATCTTTCTTCTAACTTAATCCTAATTTCATATTCTTCTAAATTAGTCATGATTTCATCTTATCCTAATTTCATTTTCTAAATTCATAATATATATCAAGCAATTTCAGTTTAAATCATTTCATTTTTCAACCATACAATTTAATTTGATATCAATCAACAAATATCAAATATACAATTTTAATTCTAATCTAATTTCAATTTATATAATGTAATGTTAACTTAAATTTAAATCAAAGAGTTTCAATCATGCAATTTCATAAATTTAATTAGGCAGAATTTCAGTAAATCACCCCTTAAATAGGGCACTTTGCCCACAACCACCCCTTATACACGAAATTACTTACAACCACCCATTAAACACATTCCGTTAGCAACGAGCCACCCATTTACTGTTCCGTCCATTTTCTACCGTTATCTCATGCGAAATTACAAATATGCCCCTCATTTTAATTTTTCCTCAATTGTTTTTTATTTTAATAACAAAATATATTATAATATTTAATATATAAAATAAAAACACATTTGTAATGACCCAACCTAAAAATTTTCGGGTCGAACGGATCAGGTCACTTTTAACCCAATACTTTTTGGGTCGGGTCTCGACCCAGAAAACGCGGATCGGGTCGGTTTTGCAGGTCATGTAAAATATTGATAGCTCTAAATCGGACCAAACCGGTTTTAATATTTTGAATGGTTAGGTACAGGTTCGGGTCGACCCAGCGGGTCGAGAGCGCCATTTCAAAATTTTATAAAATAATTATTAAAATAATATTTTAATTAAAACAAAAAAATAAATAACAAAGATTATTATATAATATTTTAATAACAAAATGTGTTTTTATTTTATATATTAAATATTATAATATATTGGGTCAAAAGTGACCCGACCCGTTCAACCCAAAATTTTCTGGGTTGGGTGACCCATTGGGTCATTACAAATGTGTTTTTATTTTATATATTAAATATTATAATATATTTTGTTATTAAAATATTATATAATAATCTTTGTTATTTATTTTTTTGTTTTAATTAAAATATTATTTTAATAATTATTTTATAAAATTTTGAAATGGCGCTCTCGACCCGCTGGGTCAACCTGAACCTGTACCTAACCATTCAAAATATTAAAATCGGTTTGGTCCGATTTAAAGCTATTAATATTTTACCTGACCTGCAAAACCGACCCGATCCGCGTTTTCTGGGTCGAGACCCGACCCAAAAAGTATTGGGTTAAAAGTAACCCGACCCGTTCGACCCGAAAATTTTTAGGTTGGGCCATTACAAATGTGTTTTTATTTTATATATTAAATATTATAATATATTTTGTTATTAAAATAAAAAACAATTTGGGAAAATTTAAAATGAGGGGCATATTTGTAATTTCGCATGAGATAACGGTAGAAAGTGGAAGGAACAGTAAATGGGTGGCTCGTTGCTAACAGAATGTGTTTAATGGGTAGTTGTAAGTAATTTCGTGTATAAAGGGTGGTTGTGGGCAAAGTGCCCTATTTAAGGGGTGGTTTACTGAAATTCTGTCATTTAATTAATTATCATAACATTTAATTCGAATTTACGTACCCGAGAAGCACCACTATCCGGCCCAACAACACTACGACCTCGCCCTCGGCGCCCACGACCACGCCCTCGGCCGCCACGACCATCATCCGGTACATCAACACCTCGCCATGGGCCATCATCCCGCACATCAACACCAATACTTCCCCCTCGTCCGCCCCAGATCCTTCGTCCCGTAATCACACTCGTTGAGGGCGGGCCATCTGCAACCCACCACCGGGGCTCCAACCGCTCCCCAGCCTGGCCCGCACCAGCCCCAGCCCGGCCCGCACCAGCTCCAGCCCGCCCGCCCAATCGCGCCCCGGCCCGCACTGCCCTTGCCGACATCATCTCGCACGCCGCCAGAGCCATCCACGCTCGCGCCTTGCGTGCCCGCCGCACCGCCAGAGCATCCCTCGCGCTCAGCATGTGTGCCCGCACCCTCCCGCTCCAGTCGTGCGTGCCCGCCGCCGTCTCCAGCTCGCGTGGTCTTGCCATATGCCTTGGCCATGGTTGAACAAAGAAAGAAAGATGGAGGAAGGAAGGAGGAAGAAAGGAGATGGAGAAATTGAAAGATGGAGGCGGGAGAAATTGAAAGAAGGGGGCAGTTGCTAGGTTAAAAAAATTAACCTAGCATCTGTGTAAATTTTTTTAAAAACAAAACAGCCAATGGAATCTAATTTTTTTTTAAACAGCAAAAGGCACGTACAAGCTAGGCTTGTACGTGCCTTTGCTTTAATTTTTTTAAAAAAATTTAAGGCACGTAAATGCATTCCGTTTACGTGCCAGCATCACTTTTTTTAAATAGGCACGTGTATTTTTTACGTGCCCTTTTCTTTTGCACGGGAACGGAGTTTTATTCCGTGCCTCTCTCAAAATTTTAAATTCGGAAGCACGTGGATGAATGATTTATGCGTGCTTTTGTCACGGCCACATGATTTATTTGCGTGCCTTTCTATAGTATATTTAGAAAATGTATATAGCAGTACCCTATAAAATTCTCACATCCACAAGCTCTACCAGATATAACGAATCTTGTCAAGTCTTCCCAGCTTAGGTGGCAAACATGACACCCCGTGATCATGAGGTCACGGGTTCGAATCCCCCATCCCCCGTTGTAATGGCCTAAGTGTCTCCTATGGACACAAAAAATATATAACGAATCTTATATTAATAATTGTGAGGACATGTGCTAGTTATTAGTTTGGTTTTCTTGTAATTTATGTGGCTTAGCAGGTTTGAAAGTTGGTGAATGTGGACATTTGACCTTTTTTCCCCAATATGCAGGTCTTTCCTCCCTTTTCCCTATTCATCTTGCCTTTTTCTTCAGCCATTATTGCTGTTAAGTGAGACCTTGAACATTCATTCCATTATCAGATTTTGCACCAAATTAAGTTTCACAATAATGCAGTGTAGAATATATCCTCCGAGCAAAGAGCTAGAGTTGTTGTTTTTGTTCTTCTTTTGGGTACAGAATGAAACAAAAAAGAAATTGATGCAGCATTGCAGCGTATGTATCTGAACAAGTGATGCCATATGCTTGCATCTCAAAGTGTGTTTTTGTCTCAACTCTGAATTGTGTCAGTGAAGACAATCTGATGCCCAGATGGACTAAAGTTGAAATTTCCACACCTCTCCAGCTATGTAACAATGCATTCAAAAATCCAGCCTACCTGGACAAATATGCTTTTTTTTTATTAGGTAAGAATTAGACTGGAAACCACAGAAGAGTCGGTCTCTCAGTCTATAGCATCCTTTCGGATGAGAATTACAAATTCTAAATTAGCTCGAATATCTTCCAAGGAACTCAGGTAGACCTCATTTGCGATGAAGCCGGCCACCACGTTTGTTTCTTGGAAGACATGGAAAATCTGCACTGAAGAGAAAAGTTGTAAAACACACAGGATATCAGAAATTAACATTTCAATATCTCATGGACAGTGCCAGATTTGATTCAGAACATTCACAACGGTCAGGTTATCGCATTCTAGATGAATGTCGGTAATGCCTAATTCATAGGCTTTTACCAGGACATTTCTTACTGTAAGCATTTATGTTTTTAAAGGGGTTGAGATACCACATTTATCCCCAAAGAGGAAAATTGTTTTACCCTTGTTGTTCCTGAAAATGTAGTCAAAGCTAGATTCAACATTAGTTTTTATTGATCCATCTGTATTGATTTTAATAATTTTATCCGGAGGTTTTTTCCATTTCTTTATTGATCTTCTGATGTTATTTATTCTCTGAGTTTTGGATCTGTCATCTGCTAAGCAATCAGGATTCCAACTTTTCGTCTTCTTCCAGTTCTTAATTTGTTGTTTAATATAAATCGGTAAATCCTTGATGGAGTCGGCACCATCGTTTGTTCTTCCAAAACTTTGTTGGTTTCTATAGAACCAAATTCCCCATCAAGAAACCATTAGTTCTATAAATTGTGAGCGATCGGTTTTTTATCGAATTTCATCAATGATTTCATTGATTTTTTTGTTTACTATGTTTAGGGAAGTAATAATACCATACGTATGATAGTTCATTTTCCCTATTGTTTTCATGGTGTGGTTACAATGGAATATGAGATGATTCAAATCCTCCAGTTGCGCATTGTATCGGATACAACCCTGGGGGATTGCTACACCTTTTTCTGTTAGTCTTGCTTTTGTCGGTAATCCGTTTTTCATTATTTTCCATACAAAGTTTTTAACTTTGGGGTAAGTGTCCATCTTCCAGATCCATGAGGAATCATAAGCAGTGTATCTCTTGTTTCTGTTAATTAGATCCATGGCAAAGTTTGTAGAAAACCAACCATTTTTTGTTGGTTTCCCAGTACATTCTATCATGAATATCATTCAACGGAATTGGGATAGATGTTATTTTTTTTGCTAAGTCATGGGGTAAGTATTGTTCTATTAGGTCCTTATTCCAGGTTTTATTTGGCAACATAAAATCTGCTACCAAAGCATCTTTATCAAGGGTTGCTTGTGTGTTTATGGAGTCACTCAGCGGGGATCTTGAAACCCAATTATCTAGCCAGAATTTGATTGTTCTGCCATTACCAACTTGCCAGATTCAATGAGTTCAATCATTTTGGACCATTGCCAAGAGCAATTTCTTTTTTTCTCATAATGAAGAATATGGATTGTTTTTAATTTTTTTTTTCAGTGACAACTCTAACCCAGTAGTTATTTGGTTCTGCTAAGATTTTCCATAGTAATTTGAATTGTAGGGCTTTATTCATGTCCTTTGATTTTCCCAATCCAAGGCCTCCTTGTGTTGGTTTACAAATTTTTTCCCAGCCTATCAAAGGCTTATAGGAGCTATCTTTGTTCTAAAATAAGGATCTGTTTAACTTGTCAAGTTCGTTGAGTGTGTGTGAAGGTAGCATAAGGCTTTGCATAAGATAGTTTGGTCTAGATGCCAGATTGGTTTTAATTAGTTGTTCTTCCTGCTTGGGAAAGAGAATTTGCTTTCCATTTTGAAAGTTGTTGTTGGGTACTAATTAATAGATCAACAAAGGTATTCGAGTTGACTCTACCATTAATGATAGGGCACCCAAGGTACTTTTCGAGAGATATCATGTTTGTGATAGTGAGGATACCTTGTATAGTTGCTTTCTTTTGATTGGTAACCTTTTTAGTGACTTGAAAAGCCGATTTATGAAAATTTACTTTTTGTCCTGAGATTTTACAGTAGTTATCAATAATGTCCTTGATTTTCTTATATTGTTCCTGTTTAGCTTTTGAAAAGATCACAATGTCATCAGCAAAAGCCAGGAACAAAATTCTTGATCCTTGATGAGTAATTTGAAATCCTAGAGGATTACGAGGTCTTTCTGAAGCTTTTTGGATTTTTCTAGCAAGGATTTCAGATCCCAAAATAAACAAGAAAGGGGATAGGGGATCACTCTGTCGAAGTCCTCTTGTTGGTTTAAATATTTATGTGGGTCCGTTGTTTACAAGCACCGAAAAGGAAACCGTTGTTATGCATTCTCTTATCCAGTTGATAAATTTTTTATGGAATCCAAACTTTTCCATAGTTTTAATGATGAAATTCCATTCAATTCTATCATAAGCTTTTTCCATATCCAATTTTAGCGCAATGAAACCTTCAGTTCCTTTTTTCGATTTGAAAGAGTGAAAGATCTCATGAGCAAGCAAAATATTATCTTGAATTGCCCTGTTAGCAACAAATGCACCCTGTAGGGGGTGAATTAATTTCTCCATGGTTTCTTTAAGTCTTGTTGTTATGATCTTTGAGATTATTTTATAAATTGTGGAGCATAGACTAATAGGTCTGTAGTGATTAGTGGAGTTCGGATTATCACATTTTGGGATCAAAGAGATGAATGTATGGTTTATCTGTTTGGGCAATTTCCCGGAGAGGAAAAAACTTTTAACAGCTTGGATAACAGAGGGACCTATAATATCCCAATATTTTTGGTAGAATTTTGTTGTCATACCATCAGGTCCAGGGGATTTGTCTGAGCCAATGTTAAAGACAACCTTCTTAATTTCTTCATTTGTTACATTTCTAATTAATTCTAAATTGTCCTTTGTAGATATTTCATATTGAATTAGTTTTAGATTTTCCTGAAATAGTCTCTGGTTCATATTTTCACTTCTGAATCTTTTAATGAAATCATTTCTGATTTCAGTTCTAATGTCTTCTTCTCCAGTAATACTTGTTCCTTCTTGTGTTTTAATTTCCTTTATGATTTTTCTGTTTCTTCTTCCACTTGCTAATTTATGAAAATAGCTAGTGTTCGTGTCGTTTAATTTAATGTGTTTAACTTTAGCTCTTTGGTTCCAATATATTTTTTGGAAGCATAGGAGTTTTTCCTTTTTTTCTATGATTCTAATTTATTTCTTAATGAGATCACTTGTAGGATAAGTACAGATCTCAATTTTGATTTCAGAGAGTTGTTTTTCTATGGTTTGTAATTGAGTAAAAACATTGCCAAATGTGCTTTTGTACCAGATTTTGGCATGTTTCTTCAGGAATTTTGTTTTGGATACCAGATTATACAATCTCGATCCGTGATAGTTAATTCTCCAGGCTTGTTTTACAATATTTCTAAAATCCTTTCTGGTCATCCAGATTTTTTCAAATTTAAATGGCTGATTTTTAAAGGGTATTGCTGAATCCAGCTCAATAGAGATGGGACAATGGTCTGAGCTTGTAAAAGCAAAGTGTTTGGTGCAGATATCAGGGTACCATTGAAGGATCTGGTGATGAATGAGTACCCTATCCAGTTTTTCATATATGTTATCAATTTCTATAATGTTCTTTCGCCAGGTATAGATGTTTCCTTGAATAGGAGTATCTAGTAGTTCACATTCATTCTTAAAATGTCGTAATCTTGCAAATTTTGTCAAGGGTGGTAATAATCCACCTAATTTCTCAGTAGGGTCTTGAATTTCGTTCAGATCTCCTATAATAATGCACGGAATATAGCAATTTTTAATAAAGGATGTGAGTCCATCCCAGAACACATTTTTTGCACGTTCATTCGGTAGAGCATAAGTAAGGATCAACATAAGTTTTTTGTTCGTGAGTTGATTTGTATATTTGACCGAGATAAACCTTGTATCAATTTGGTCAATTTCAAGGATTTCATTTGTAAGTTGGTAAGTCTTCCACATTACACAAATACCACCCGAGAAACCCGTAGCCAGGACACAGTAGAATTGATCAAAACCCGCTTTTTTCCACACTTTTTCACTTGGTTCTTTGTTTGTTCTAGTTTCAAATAGTGCGATTAATTGAATACGTTCAATTTTGCAGAAGGATTCAACATCCATCCAGAAGGTTTTCTTTCTGATACCACAACAATTCCAGGTTGTAATCTTCATAAAAAACCAATTTTGATTTTGCCCTATATCAAAAGACTTCTAGGGGACTTCAAATTATGTAAGATTGGTATTATGATTTCATTGGTCTTGCTAAATAAAGGAGTTAAACTACCTTTATAAAGATTTTGGTTTTGCAAAGCCAGGTAGATAAATTTTTCTATTATCAACGAAATGGCTTCATAACAGAAGTTGTTTAAACTTGTTTCCTTTTTTCTTATGATTGTCCTCTGGTTTTTCAGTTTCTTCAGCCATGGTCAACCACCATAGCCAACCATTGCACTGAATCCAATTCCTATGTTCCATGTTGGTTGAAGAACTTGGTCTCAATTCACATTTGCTATGGAGTTCATATAGATGGAATCTATAGTATAGGTTCTCATAGATATGGAAGACAGAAAGTTTGAGACAAACCCATCTAGTACATCTAAGATTGTTCATAGCATTTCTGAGATACATGTTGGTCAAACCAATGTTTATTTCGAGATACACCAAAAACACACAAAGATAACATAGACAAATAATATTCTGAGTGCTCCAACTGTTCAGTTTTATGTTCATATAAATGAACTTAATCAGGGGTTCAGGTTGTGCCTGGATCAAAATCACAGGATTATTGTTCAATGACTGATTGTTCGAATGATACAACAGTTCTGAAATTATCTGCTTCAAGGAATTCCATATAGGGGGCCAGGCTTGCTGCAACCAAAGTTCAAAGCAAGGGTGTTCCTGTAGAAAGGTAAGACAGTCAGATACATAAAAAAGATTCTCAGAAAGTAGGAAGAAGAAAACAGAAGACAGACACAAAAAATAGAGAAAGGAAACCAGAAAAGATTGTTCACAGTCAGTGGACAAAATCCAGCTAACTGCATGCAACAACCATTGTCCAAGATTCAAATTATCATTAATGAAGTTGAGCTTCAAAGTTTCATGTAATTGTTTAACCCAGAGATAGAGAATCAAAGAGAGGAGGTAATAAAAGCACACAATATACTTAAATTTTCTCCAAAGATGATTGATCAATTCATGAGCATCAAAAGCACCAACAGGCTAGTCACAAGGCCCTTGGTAGAGGGAAGTACATCTAGGAGATATAATACATAAAATTATCAAGATGGTTCTAGGTGTAAAGATTTCCAGATACAAAAAGAGTTTCCATGGGGTTACCCACACATCCAAGGTCAGCTCATAAAAGATAGAACCTAAAACTTGATAATTGTACTTAATCATAACTATTTCTTCATTTTTTTCACACCCTTCAGCCCCGAGGTGGCGATGTCTTCCTCTTTGGTCACCTCTTTGCGCTTCCCTGACTTAGAGGTGGAGGGTGCTTTGATTTCTTCAGAAGTTCCCTTATCAAGCCCTTTGAATTCAGCAATGGTAGCTTTAGAAGCCATCACTTCTTCAGGGATGATGGAGCTTGCCAGTTCATTCATCAGATCATCAACCTCCTTTTGGGGAATCTCAGTGCATTCAACAAATTCATCAAGGAGATCATCCTGGTTCAGGAACTTCTGCAGATCAGCACCCTTCAGCACCTGGTTTTCATCCTTGTCAAGCACATCCATGTGACCAGAAGAAGCCCCCAGGCACACCTGGGAAGGCTCATCATTAGGATGGGACAAGGAAAAGAGTGGGTTGGGGTTCTCAGGCCTCACTAGTCCTTCAGTAATGCCAGCAGCTTCACCCACAGTCTCAGAGATGAGAGTAGTGGTGTCAACAGTGACACTAATGTCAGACAGTTTAGCAGTAGAGTTAGTAGTGTGCTCCACCTCTTGGTTAACAATAGAGATACCACTCTTAGTGATTTTGGGGTCAAGAGGAGTAGAAGAAGAGCCCTTAAAGTTAGGGGAGAGTCTCTTCTTGTTATAAGATACATTCTGCCACTGCTTTTTGGGATCACCAGCACCATCCAAAGGAGGTTCAGAAGGGGTACTAACTCTAAGTCTCTGAAAGGTAAGTTGGAGGCTTTGAGGTTTAGCATTTCTGAGGGGGCATTTGTCAAAAGAGTGATTGAAATTCCCACAATTCCCACAATCCTCAGAGGATTCTTCAAACCAAATGATAAAGGTCTTAGAGACACCCTCCTCATTAGGGATGATAATGGTTTTGTTTTTGATTTTATCAACATCCACATTGATGCAAAGCCTGGCATAGCTAACTCTCTGTTTTTTTTCTGTAAAGGAATCCAGCTTCACAAGCCTACCAAAGTGGTTCATCTCAATGATAGTGCTAAGGATATCAAAGCTGATATACTCCATAGGGAGCTGTGGGATTCTCACCCACATATCCACAATAGAGATAGGTTTAGAGAAAGGGTCGAAATTAGAGCACCAGGGCTTAAGGAGCATTAACTGCCCAAAGACATGGTAAGGCCTACCTTCCCAGACTTTAGTTTGGTCAATTGGATTGGCAAATCTCAGTTCAAACCAAAAATTGGGTTTTTCCAGAACTTCAAAGGATCCCTTAATGAACCTCCAATCATTTTTGAGTTTCAATCTAAGCTTAGAAAAATCCACTGGCTCCCCAATCACATAGCCAAGAAGAGAGGTTTCTTTGAGTTTTTGGATGTTTGTTCGAACTCCAGAGAGCTTTGAAAGAAAAAGATTCATGTCTATAGCAGGTGGCTCACAGGATGAGGGGCAAACACCCTTATCAGGGATTTCAGAAACAATGGGTTTAAGAGGTGGAGGGTTCACCTCATTTTGGTTGGTGGTAGAGTTTTCTTGGTGTCTGCTCTTTGTACCAGCAGAGGGACCATCAGAGGCAGGGTTAGTGCAGAGCACCTCCTTCATCGATTTTTTCCCTTTATCCATTGAATTGGATAGAGGAAAGAGATTTTCACAGGATAAAACACCAAAATAGAGAAAGCAAACAACATAGATCAAGTAAGCCAGAGAAGGGAAGTAGGAGTTCGAGGGATGGGGTTTTAGATTCCACACAACAGAGTTCAAATAAATAGAGGAAAGCACCACAAGCAACACAGAAAGGGGGAGGGAGTGTAAAAAGGAAAGATCACACCTGATAATCCGGCTCCAAAGCATGTCAAGCACAATGGAATGGTGGAGTCGGGGAAGGCCATTCCTGTACACAGATTGAGTGCAAGGCTTTCCTAAGCCCAGAAAATGCCAAGTCCAGCGCCTCCAACAGCGGATAAGACAGGATTTCCCAATCTTCACCCATCTCTCTCTTCGGTGGGTGTAGAGAAGGCCATCCTTCCTAGTTGCAGAGTAGGTGTCCTTGGCCTTGAAATCCGGAGGAAGCACAAATCTCAGAGGAGAACCACGAAGGGTCGCCATACCGATGGAGCTTCGATTGAGTGTTATCAGATTCACAATCAGGGTAGGTTGCCCACCCACTCCCAAGAGCCCCCGATTTGACATGGGATAAACCCATGCTTTCGTCTGTTTGGCAGTAGGGGAGTGACGATTCAGAAGATGGATTAACAAAGAGCCAATCCAACAGAGAGATTTGAGAGAGAAAGGGTTCCAAAAGATCGAGATCAGATTTTCAGAGGGAGGCGTTGGGTACAAAGTTAGGGTTTGAGAGGGCCGAAAAGGTTTCGAGGGGTTTTCCTGGGTCGAGAGCGTTTTCATTTTCAATTTTTTGAAATCAAATGTGGACAAATATGCTTTTAGTATTCAGACAGACCTACACAAGCTTAATTAGAGCATTGTAATTTAATTGATAAATTTTGGTTTATTTTAATTTTGGAATTTTCAGATTGGTATGCCTCAATTAGATAGATTGACATTGATATTTCATTATTTGAAAGGAAAAGAATTGTGTAAATGGATTGATCTCATATATGGTGGCGTGATGGAGAACAAGTCTTCTAATAGTAGTACCGTACCGTCTGATTATTGTTTCTTATACAACCAAACAATTATTTATATCAAATTCCTCTTTTGCCTTCCGATCTTCAAGTTTATATATTCCTTGGGTTCTAGAATAGAAGTGAACATATATATTGTTTTAATTGGATGCTTTGTGAATAAGTTATCATGTAAATAAGTGGGGTTGTAGAAGCAGGAATCTGGATTTTTTTGAGATTCGAAGAAGAACGACTAAATCCGATGATCTCCGACCGGAGGACTCGAACGGACTTCAGGTCAACGATCTACACACAGAAAGACATGAAGGGGCGGGGGGTGGAATCCCTCGATTCACCTCCGACGCTGACTTTTTAAAATATCTTGTAAATAGATTATTGCTCGTTAACAATGGAGGATGCCTCCTGATTGTAGAGAATGAGAATTAAAATAGAAAGATAGGGTTTTTAGGGATAAATACCTCATCATTAAGGAAAGTACTTAATGAGCTGACTTTTTAAAATATATTGTTTGATAATTAATTAACCTCTTAATTAGATAAATAGCTAATTAAAATAATTAAGAAAATATATAATTTCCCTCATCATTTTACCCCTCGGGCTTCCGAGGCGATTCTAGCTCGGGAGGACGAACCTTATGCCTACACACCTGGGTCCACGCGGCCCCGGTCTCATGTCTCTATACTTTTGGCTCGTTTGACTCTTACGTGGTCCAAACCTATCGGATTCCACACCGGCAGGCCTCACTTTTATTTATGCAAGAAAAGTCGCACCGGCGCGATTGCAGAAAGTTGTTCGTCTTTGGTCTCTAGAAACGGCACGGTTGAGAAACAAAGTGCACGGTTTGCAAACCGTGCGGCTTTACATAATGTTCCCTGATGCTAACTTCGCGAGTTGGTACAGTCGAGAACCGACTTGCACGGTTTGCAACAAACCGTGTGGCTTTACAGAATGTCCCTGACGCTAACTCTGCGAGTCGACACGGTCGAGAACCAACCCGCACGGTTTGCAACAAACCATGAGGCTTTACAGAAAGTTCCCTGCTATGCTTCCGTGAGGCGGCACGATTTGGAGCGTTCTGGCACAGTTTGCTGCAAACCATGCCAGATTCCAGACACTTCTTTTGCGCTTGTTTTTGGTGATTTTCTGAAAAATTGCCTCCTTGTTTCTTGGCTTCGGTGAGTGCGACAACCTATCTACTCGTTAGCCCCGCAATTCGGGACCATGATAGGGGAACAACGACTTGATAATCCGCCATATCTCATAATCCGTCTTAGGTGAGTAGCAACATGCTAGCTCGACTTTTCGTTGCAATCTGAGAGGGTCATAGGAGAGTAGCCCCTTGCTGACTCATTGTAGCCCGTGGCCCGGCCTAGATGAGTAGCGACTTGCTAGCTCGGTTTTCTTATTGTAATCTGAGATGATTATAGGAGAGCAGCTACTTGCTGACTCACTGTAGCCCATGACCCGGCCTAGATGAGTAGCGACTTGCTAGCTCAATTACGCTCTTTAGCGTGCCAATGGCGTTCCATGGGTGTTGCTCGTTGTGCAATAAGAGGACAACGACTTGCTGACTCTTTGCCTCTTGCATTTGCTAAACTTCGCTTCCTGTGCTTAGGAATTTCAACAGTATATGCTAAACAAGACATATGCATTGCAATGTGAATAATCTCAAAATCTCAACAAGACATATGCATTGCAATGTGAATAATCTCAAAATCTCATAACATAAACATCTCCAAATGCGAAAAAAAGTATGTTGGGGGAATAACCCCGAGGGCCTCGTTAAAACCTCTCCGCAGGAAAACCTCATGGAAAAAAATCATACGGAGAGGAAAAAGAGTACCCCTCTAACTAAGATATGCTCAGATGTATAACTTCCTCAAGTTCGAAGCGTTCCAAGTGCGCGGGGGCACGTTCGGCCGCAAGTTTCCGGGCTTGAAAATGAAGCGATGTCGGTGCATGTCTGTCTACTACGCGTCCCCGTGTGCATTTCCAGCGGTGCAGTGCTCGTCTCAGGTCCAACACGGTCTGCCTTGCGCCGTAGCCACGACGAATCCGGGGGCAGGGCCAGCGCTGGCGCAACGCTGGGAGCCGAAGGGAGCTCATCAAGAGGCACATCATCAAACACCTGCAAGATAGATGACACAATAGGGGGTAACTCATAGGGATCCTCGAATAAAGAAAGACACGCAGAAGGAGAAATAGGAGGACGTCTCTGAAAAGATGGAGTAAACGCCCGTGAGTGAGTCAAAGCGCGATGCTCTACTCGGCCCTGTTGTGGCGGCACCAGGGTGCCATCATCGGGATCTAGTGGTTGCGGGCATGGTTGAGGCGGTGTCCCAGGTGGTGGCGTCGATAGTTTACTCGCCGCGGTCGCGGCTGCTGCTGCCGCGGTCGTGGCGGGTGCTGAAACGATATGTCGCGCTTCTGCGGCCTTTGCGCGGTTCCTCTCCACATGGTCATGTAAGATCTCCTGAGGCGTCATAGGGAGAAGAGTGACTTGCCTACCACCATGTATAAAGATATAAGTGTTGAGGAACCCATTGATAAGCACTACTTTGTAGGGCTTAACTAAGAGCCATTAGAGGATTTATTAGTGTCATTCGGGTAGCTTTAGACACATTTATGTGCATGGAGTTCGGAGGCAAAGTCTTGGTGTTTTTGGAGATGTTTGAGCCTACTTGAAGATTGTTAGAGACATTGAAGAAGAAGCAGCCAAGAGAAGGCCTATAGAAGAGTAGAAGAGAAGAGTGCAGGCGCAGAAGGTCGAGCATTAACCGCGACCGCGGGCAAGGGTGCCGCGATCGCGGGACTTCGGGGCGTTCAAGATATTTCTGTAGGCGTGGAAGAATGCGAAGAGCGCGGAGCTACAACCAACCGTGATCGCGGGTCATCACGACAGACTTATTTCGGGATTTCCCGAATCTATCTTTCCTGATTTCTTTATTTTATTTTAACTGTTTTCGTTTTCTATTTTCAGTTGGGCTAGGTCATTTGTTAGCCCACCTATATATACTCTCTTAGTTTTAGGTTTTGATTATCCAGATCGAGATTCAGTTGAGTTTTACATTTCACTTTTCACTTCTTAATTTATGAAGAACATGAGGAGGAACTAACCTTCTTGGTTCCGCTTGGCAATTAAAGCATTCATTGGATTTTGGTTGTGAGACTGTTATTCGTATTCGAGTTCCTATTGGATTGTATTATATCTTCTAAGCTTATTCTTATTGAATCTTACTGATTTCACTAGCCTGCGCAACTAGTTGTTATTGGTGATTTTCTGACTGCTATGATTAGGAAACTATTGGGCTAACGTCCTATTCTGCTGTAGCAACTGCGATTTGCATGACCTGGTTGAGATTGTTTATCGTAGGGAGATATAATTGTATGCTGAATGCTTTTGGTTGAAGTATTGCATGCATCCTGATTAATTCTTATGTGCAAAGCTGCCTTTGGGTTGAATCACTAGTGGTGCTAGGGTTATTCACTAGTAAGGGTTCTTAGGTCTGGTTGACCTATTAATCTACTCACGATTGGGACAGGAACAACCATAGGAAGGAAGAAGAATTCGAGATAGTCTATGATCAACCATCTTTAGTGAATTGTGGATATTTGCTAGGAGGAATATTTTCCCTTTTATTTGAGACATCTTTAGACATTAGCAAAACCAAACCTCAAACCCCTCCCTCTTTGTTACTATTGTTCGATTGGTATTTAATTTGTGACAGGAATACAGACGTTTGTGATTCTCTTGGGATTTCGACCCTTGCTTACTTACTATACTAGTTTGGAAGTTGAGGTTTACTTTGATTTGGCATAACGACCTTAGGCCACGTCACCCGTCATGGACTGTCTTCCTGCCATACTGCCAAGGTCTACCTAGTAAAAGATGAGTAGCATCCATAGATACCACCACATCACATAAAACAGTATCATGGTATTGACCAATTTGGAATGGGATGCGGCATTGCCTATGTACCGCATCGCCCTTACCTTCAGAAAGCCACTGAAGACCATAGGGCTGAGGGTGTGGCTGCGTCGGTAACTGACGGTGTTAGATCACCTTCTCACTCACAATGTTACAGCACGAACCACAATGTTGCATGCTAGACCAGGCATCTGGTATGGAAGAGGGTCTCTCTCTAGTCCATCAGGGGCACCTCCGTCACAGTAAGGGCACGCTGCGCAAAGAGGCTCAGGGGGGTACACGTAGATAAGTCATGGGGCAAACAGGTGTACCCAGCGTCGTAAGGAGCATAGTCCTGCTGCTCGGGAGCTATCTCCTCGTCTGGCTCATCATCAAAGGACTCATATCCTACGGCCTAGGTGAGGATAATCTTCTTCGGGTTGGAGCAGTCACGCTGGATGTGGCAACGACCACCGCAATGAAAGCAGGCCTGGTCTCGGGTCCTATCAGTGGTCCGTGTGGGCTCCTGAATTGAGACAGGCTGCGCGGTAGGCCGCGATGCCTCATGTCCACGGGCCGAGGGCTGAGTCTGTCGGGGCTACATTGGAGATCTAGGTAGGAGGTTGGCAGATCTCTCTTGCTCGATGAAGGATGCGAAGGGATGCGAGTGCCGCAGGATGTATGGAGGGCTCGCGGTGGTGACCGCGATCGCGGGGCAAGTCGCGGGTCTCGCGGTAGTGGATCGTGCGTCGTCTTACTCGTCTCAAACCGGGGCAAACTAGGGTCCAAGCCGGGTTGAAGGTGATCGAATGGGTGGGGGATCTCGGCTGTGGCCGAGAGCCAAGGATGGTGAAGGGGTTCGAAGGCAATGGCGGGAAGGGTTCGGTGGCTTGCGAGAGGGGTTCGATTGGCCGACGGTTGCGGCGGAGGCGCGGTTGATCTCGAATCAACCCAAGCGGCAGGAGCAAGCTAAACGGCAGCCTAGGGTTTAATTCAATTCAATGTACTCATTAATTAGGTAAAGCAGGGCTCATATAGGAGCCAAAACAAGGTTCATGGCCGATGGGCCTAAAAACATAAAGTGGATCGGCTCTCTTGGCACAAGAGAGGCCCGACATCCCAAAATAGAAAATTGTCATAAGTGGCAACATCCAAATATAGAAACTACTAAAAACGATAACTTTCCAAACTTAGAAACATTCAAAGAATAGAAACTGCTAAGAAGGGAAACTATTAAATACAAAAAATACTAAAAATAGAAAGAGTCTCAGAATGTCTCGAAATTGGCATGTGAACCTCACAATACCAAAACAACTCAAATGGCACTAGAAGTGTCGAGGAAATATCCAAGCGCCTCGGTGTTGGACGCTGTTAATGTCATGACCGGTGTCACATCACTCTCCCCCCCTTTGCTACGAAACGTCCCCGTTTTGCCAATGTCGTCGTCCGGGGGCACGTTCGGCCGCAAGTTTCCGGGCTTGAAAATGAAGCGATGCCGGTGCATGTCTGTCTGTTGCGCGTTTGTCCTCGTGTGCATTTCCAGCGGCGCAGTGCTCGTCTCAGGTCCAACACGGTCTGCCTTGCGCCGTAGCCACGACGAGTCCGGGGGCAGGGCCAGCGCTGGCGCAACGCTGGGAGCCGGAGGGAGCTCATCAAGAGGCACATCATAAAACACTTGCAAGATAGATGGCACAATAGGGGGTAACTCATAGGGATCCTCGAATAAAAAAAGACACACAGAAGGAGAAATAGGAGGACGTCCCTGAAAAGATGGAGTAAACGCCCATGAGTGAGTCAGCAAAGCGCGATGCTCTACTCGGCCCTGTTGTGGCGGCACCAGGGTGCTGGCATCGGGATCTAGTGGTTGCGGGTACGGTTAAGGCGGTGTCCCAGTTGGTGGCGCCGATAGTTTACTCGCCGCGGTCATGGGTGTTTTTGCCGCGGTCGCGGTTGTGTGGGCCGCGGCTACTGCTGCCACGGTCGTGGCGGGTGCAGAAACGATATGGCACGCTTCTGCGGCCTTTGCGCGGTTCCTCTCCACATGGTCAAGTAAGATCTCCTGAGGCATCATAGGGGAAGAGTGACTCGCCTACCGCCATGCATAAAGATATAAGTGTTGAGGAACCCATCATGGACTGTCTTTCTGTCATACTGCCAAGGTCTACCCAGTAAAAGATGAGTAGCATCCATATATACCACATCACATAAAACAATATCATGGTATTGACCAATTTGGAATGGGATGCGGCATTGCCTGTGTACCGCATTGCCCTTACCTTCAGAAAGCCACTGAAGACCATAAGGCTGAGGGTGTGGCTGTGTCGGTAACTGAAGGTGTTTGATCACCTTCTCACTCACAATGTTGCAGAACGAACCACCATATATTATCACGATGAGGGAGGCATGCTGGACCAGACATCTGGTATGGAAGAGGGTCTCTCTCTAGTCCATCAGGGGCACCTCCGTCACAATAAGGGCACGCTGCGCGAAGAGGCTCAGCGGGGTACCCGCAGATAAATCATGGGGCGCACAGGTGTACCCAGCGTCGTGAGGAGCGTAGTCCTGTTGCTCGGGAGCTATGTCCTCATCTGGCTCATCATCAAAGGACTCATATCTTGCGGCCTGGGTGAAGAGAATCTTCTTCGGGTTGGGGCATTCGCGTTGGATATGGCAACGACCACAACAACAAAAGCAGGCCTGGTCTCGGGTCCTATCAGTAGTCCGTGTGGGCCTCGGAAGTGAGACAGGCTGCGCGGTAGGCCGCGATGCCTCATGTCCACGGGCCGGGGGCTGAGTCTATCGGGGCTGCACTAGAGATTTAGGTAGGAGGTTGGCATATCTCTCTTGCTCGATGAAGGCTGCGAAGGGATGCGAGTTTCGCGAGATGTATGGAGGGCTCGCGGTGGTGACCGCGATCGCGGGGCAAGTCGCGGGTCTCGTGGCAGTGGATCGTGCGTCGTCTTACTCGTCTCAAACCATGGGGAAACAGGGTCCAAGCCGGGTTGAAGGTGATCGAATGGGTGGGGGATCTCGGCTGTGGCCGAGAGCCAAGGATGGTGAAGGGGTTCGAAGGCAATGGCGGGAAGGGTTCGGTGGCTTGCGAGAGGGGTTCGATTGGCCGACGGTTGCGGCGGAGGCGCGGTTGATCTCGAATCAACCCAAGCGGCAGGAGCAAGCTAAACGGCAGCCTAGGGTTTAATTCAATTCAATGTACTCATTAATTAGGTAAAGCAGGGCTCATATAGGAGCCAAAACAAGGTTCATGGCCGATGGGCCTAAAAACATAAAGTGGATCGGCTCTCTTGGCACAAGAGAGGCCCGACATCCCAAAATAGAAAATTGTCATAAGTGGCAACATCCAAATATAGAAACTACTAAAAACGATAACTTTCCAAACTTAGAAACATTCAAAGAATAGAAACTGCTAAGAAGGGAAACTATTAAATACAAAAAATACTAAAAATAGAAAGAGTCTCAGAATGTCTCGAAATTGGCATGTGAACCTCACAATACCAAAACAACTCAAATGGCACTAGAAGTGTCGAGGAAATATCCAATCGCCTCGGTGTTGGACGCTGTTAATTTCATGACCGGTGTCACATCACTCTCCCCCCCTTTGCTACGAAACGTCCCCGTTTTGCCAATGTCGTCGTCCGGGGGCACGTTCGGCCGCAAGTTTCCGGGCTTGAAAATGAAGCGATGCCGGTGCATGTCTGTCTGTTGCGCGTTTGTCCTCGTGTGCATTTCCAGCGGCGCAGTGCTCGTCTCAGGTCCAACACGGTCTGCCTTGCGCCGTAGCCACGACGAGTCCGGGGGCAGGGCCAGCGCTGGCGCAACGCTGGGAGCCGGAGGGAGCTCATCAAGAGGCACATCATAAAACACTTGCAAGATAGATGGCACAATAGGGGGTAACTCATAGGGATCCTCGAATAAAAAAAGACACACAGAAGGAGAAATAGGAGGACGTCCCTGAAAAGATGGAGTAAACGCCCATGAGTGAGTCAGCAAAGCGCGATGCTCTACTCGGCCCTGTTGTGGCGGCACCAGGGTGCTGGCATCGGGATCTAGTGGTTGCGGGTACGGTTAAGGCGGTGTCCCAGTTGGTGGCGCCGATAGTTTACTCGCCGCGGTCATGGGTGTTTTTGCCGCGGTCGCGGTTGTGTGGGCCGCGGCTACTGCTGCCACGGTCGTGGCGGGTGCAGAAACGATATGGCACGCTTCTGCGGCCTTTGCGCGGTTCCTCTCCACATGGTCAAGTAAGATCTCCTGAGGCATCATAGGGGAAGAGTGACTCGCCTACCGCCATGCATAAAGATATAAGTGTTGAGGAACCCATCATGGACTGTCTTTCTGTCATACTGCCAAGGTCTACCCAGTAAAAGATGAGTAGCATCCATATATACCACATCACATAAAACAATATCATGGTATTGACCAATTTGGAATGGGATGCGGCATTGCCTGTGTACCGCATTGCCCTTACCTTCAGAAAGCCACTGAAGACCATAAGGCTGAGGGTGTGGCTGTGTCGGTAACTGAAGGTGTTTGATCACCTTCTCACTCACAATGTTGCAGAACGAACCACCATATATTATCACGATGAGGGAGGCATGCTGGACCAGACATCTGGTATGGAAGAGGGTCTCTCTCTAGTCCATCAGGGGCACCTCCGTCACAATAAGGGCACGCTGCGCGAAGAGGCTCAGCGGGGTACCCGCAGATAAATCATGGGGCGCACAGGTGTACCCAGCGTCGTGAGGAGCGTAGTCCTGTTGCTCGGGAGCTATGTCCTCATCTGGCTCATCATCAAAGGACTCATATCTTGCGGCCTGGGTGAAGAGAATCTTCTTCGGGTTGGGGCATTCGCGTTGGATATGGCAACGACCACAACAACAAAAGCAGGCCTGGTCTCGGGTCCTATCAGTAGTCCGTGTGGGCCTCGGAAGTGAGACAGGCTGCGCGGTAGGCCGCGATGCCTCATGTCCACGGGCCGGGGGCTGAGTCTATCGGGGCTGCACTAGAGATTTAGGTAGGAGGTTGGCATATCTCTCTTGCTCGATGAAGGCTGCGAAGGGATGCGAGTTTCGCGAGATGTATGGAGGGCTCGCGGTGGTGACCGCGATCGCGGGGCAAGTCGCGGGTCTCGTGGCAGTGGATCGTGCGTCGTCTTACTCGTCTCAAACCATGGGGAAACAGGGTCCAAGCCGGGTTGAAGGTGATCGAATGGGTGGGGGATCTCGGCTGTGGCCGAGAGCCAAGGATGGTGAAGGGGTTCGAAGGCAATGGCGGGAAGGGTTCGGTGGCTTGCGAGAGGGGTTCGATTGGCCGACGGTTGCGGCGGAGGCGCGGTTGATCTCGAATCAACCCAAGCGGCAGGAGCAAGCTAAACGGCAGCCTAGGGTTTAATTCAATTCAATGTACTCATTAATTAGGTAAAGCAGGGCTCATATAGGAGCCAAAACAAGGTTCATGGCCGATGGGCCTAAAAACATAAAGTGGATCGGCTCTCTTGGCACAAGAGAGGCCCGACATCCCAAAATAGAAAATTGTCATAAGTGGCAACATCCAAATATAGAAACTACTAAAAACGATAACTTTCCAAACTTAGAAACATTCAAAGAATAGAAACTGCTAAGAAGGGAAACTATTAAATACAAAAAATACTAAAAATAGAAAGAGTCTCAGAATGTCTCGAAATTGGCATGTGAACCTCACAATACCAAAACAACTCAAATGGCACTAGAAGTGTCGAGGAAATATCCAATCGCCTCGGTGTTGGACGCTGTTAATTTCATGACCGGTGTCACATCACTCTCCCCCCCTTTGCTACGAAACGTCCCCGTTTTGCCAATGTCGTCGTCCGGGGGCACGTTCGGCCGCAAGTTTCCGGGCTTGAAAATGAAGCGATGCCGGTGCATGTCTGTCTGTTGCGCGTTTGTCCTCGTGTGCATTTCCAGCGGCGCAGTGCTCGTCTCAGGTCCAACACGGTCTGCCTTGCGCCGTAGCCACGACGAGTCCGGGGGCAGGGCCAGCGCTGGCGCAACGCTGGGAGCCGGAGGGAGCTCATCAAGAGGCACATCATAAAACACTTGCAAGATAGATGGCACAATAGGGGGTAACTCATAGGGATCCTCGAATAAAAAAAGACACACAGAAGGAGAAATAGGAGGACGTCCCTGAAAAGATGGAGTAAACGCCCATGAGTGAGTCAGCAAAGCGCGATGCTCTACTCGGCCCTGTTGTGGCGGCACCAGGGTGCTGGCATCGGGATCTAGTGGTTGCGGGTACGGTTAAGGCGGTGTCCCAGTTGGTGGCGCCGATAGTTTACTCGCCGCGGTCATGGGTGTTTTTGCCGCGGTCGCGGTTGTGTGGGCCGCGGCTACTGCTGCCACGGTCGTGGCGGGTGCAGAAACGATATGGCACGCTTCTGCGGCCTTTGCGCGGTTCCTCTCCACATGGTCAAGTAAGATCTCCTGAGGCATCATAGGGGAAGAGTGACTCGCCTACCGCCATGCATAAAGATATAAGTGTTGAGGAACCCATCATGGACTGTCTTTCTGTCATACTGCCAAGGTCTACCCAGTAAAAGATGAGTAGCATCCATATATACCACATCACATAAAACAATATCATGGTATTGACCAATTTGGAATGGGATGCGGCATTGCCTGTGTACCGCATTGCCCTTACCTTCAGAAAGCCACTGAAGACCATAAGGCTGAGGGTGTGGCTGTGTCGGTAACTGAAGGTGTTTGATCACCTTCTCACTCACAATGTTGCAGAACGAACCACCATATATTATCACGATGAGGGAGGCATGCTGGACCAGACATCTGGTATGGAAGAGGGTCTCTCTCTAGTCCATCAGGGGCACCTCCGTCACAATAAGGGCACGCTGCGCGAAGAGGCTCAGCGGGGTACCCGCAGATAAATCATGGGGCGCACAGGTGTACCCAGCGTCGTGAGGAGCGTAGTCCTGTTGCTCGGGAGCTATGTCCTCATCTGGCTCATCATCAAAGGACTCATATCTTGCGGCCTGGGTGAAGAGAATCTTCTTCGGGTTGGGGCATTCGCGTTGGATATGGCAACGACCACAACAACAAAAGCAGGCCTGGTCTCGGGTCCTATCAGTAGTCCGTGTGGGCCTCGGAAGTGAGACAGGCTGCGCGGTAGGCCGCGATGCCTCATGTCCACGGGCCGGGGGCTGAGTCTATCGGGGCTGCACTAGAGATTTAGGTAGGAGGTTGGCATATCTCTCTTGCTCGATGAAGGCTGCGAAGGGATGCGAGTTTCGCGAGATGTATGGAGGGCTCGCGGTGGTGACCGCGATCGCGGGGCAAGTCGCGGGTCTCGTGGCAGTGGATCGTGCGTCGTCTTACTCGTCTCAAACCATGGGGAAACAGGGTCCAAGCCGGGTTGAAGGTGATCGAATGGGTGGGGGATCTCGGCTGTGGCCGAGAGCCAAGGATGGTGAAGGGGTTCGAAGGCAATGGCGGGAAGGGTTCGGTGGCTTGCGAGAGGGGTTCGATTGGCCGACGGTTGCGGCGGAGGCGCGGTTGATCTCGAATCAACCCAAGCGGCAGGAGCAAGCTAAACGGCAGCCTAGGGTTTAATTCAATTCAATGTACTCATTAATTAGGTAAAGCAGGGCTCATATAGGAGCCAAAACAAGGTTCATGGCCGATGGGCCTAAAAACATAAAGTGGATCGGCTCTCTTGGCACAAGAGAGGCCCGACATCCCAAAATAGAAAATTGTCATAAGTGGCAACATCCAAATATAGAAACTACTAAAAACGATAACTTTCCAAACTTAGAAACATTCAAAGAATAGAAACTGCTAAGAAGGGAAACTATTAAATACAAAAAATACTAAAAATAGAAAGAGTCTCAGAATGTCTCGAAATTGGCATGTGAACCTCACAATACCAAAACAACTCAAATGGCACTAGAAGTGTCGAGGAAATATCCAAGCGTCTCGGTGTTGGACGCTGTTAATGTCATGACCGGTGTCACATCACTCTCCCCCCCTTTGCTACGAAACGTCCCCGTTTTGCCAATGTCGTCGTCCGGGGGCACGTTCGGCCGCAAGTTTCCGGGCTTGAAAATGAAGCGATGCCGGTGTATGTCTGTCTGTTGCGCGTTTGTCCTCGTGTGCATTTCCAGCGGCGCAGTGCTCGTCTCAGGTCCAACACGGTCTGCCTTGCGCCGTAGCCACGACGAGTCCGGGGGCAGGGCCAGCGCTGGCGCAACGCTGGGAGCCGGAGGGAGCTCATCAAGAGGCACATCATAAAACACTTGCAAGATAGATGGCACAATAGGGGGTAACTCATAGGGATCCTCGAATAAAAAAAGACACACAGAAGGAGAAATAGGAGGACGTCCCTGAAAAGATGGAGTAAACGCCCATGAGTGAGTCAGCAAAGCGCGATGCTCTACTCGGCCCTGTTGTGGCGGCACCAGGGTGCTGGCATCGGGATCTAGTGGTTGCGGGTACGGTTAAGGCGGTGTCCCAGTTGGTGGCGCCGATAGTTTACTCGCCGCGGTCATGGGTGTTTTTGCCGCGGTCGCGGTTGTGTGGGCCGCGGCTACTGCTGCCACGGTCGTGGCGGGTGCAGAAACGATATGGCACGCTTCTGCGGCCTTTGCGCGGTTCCTCTCCACATGGTCAAGTAAGATCTCCTGAGGCATCATAGGGGAAGAGTGACTCGCCTACCGCCATGCATAAAGATATAAGTGTTGAGGAACCCATCATGGACTGTCTTTCTGTCATACTGCCAAGGTCTACCCAGTAAAAGATGAGTAGCATCCATATATACCACATCACATAAAACAATATCATGGTATTGACCAATTTGGAATGGGATGCGGCATTGCCTGTGTACCGCATTGCCCTTACCTTCAGAAAGCCACTGAAGACCATAAGGCTGAGGGTGTGGCTGTGTCGGTAACTGAAGGTGTTTGATCACCTTCTCACTCACAATGTTGCAGAACGAACCACCATATATTATCACGATGAGGGAGGCATGCTGGACCAGACATCTGGTATGGAAGAGGGTCTCTCTCTAGTCCATCAGGGGCACCTCCGTCATAATAAGGGCACGCTGCGCGAAGAGGCTCAGCAGGGTACCCGCAGATAAATCATGGGGCGCACAGGTGTACCCAGCGTCGTGAGGAGCGTAGTCCTGCTGCTCGGGAGCTATGTCCTCATCTGGCTCATCATCAAAGGACTCATATCTTGCGGCCTGGGTGAAGAGAATCTTCTTCGGGTTGGGGCATTCGCGTTGGATATGGCAACGACCACAACAACAAAAGCAGGCCTGGTCTCGGGTCCTATCAGTAGTCCGTGTGGGCCTCCGAAGTGAGACAGGCTGCGCGGTAGGCCGCGATGCCTCATGTCCACGGGCCGGGGGCTGAGTCTATCGGGGCTGCACTAGAGATTTAGGTAGGAGGTTGGCATATCTCTCTTGCTCGATGAAGGCTGCGAAGGGATGCGAGTTTCGCGAGATGTATGGAGGGCTCGCGGTGGTGACCGCGATCGCGGGGCAAGTCGCGGGTCTCGTGGCAGTGGATCGTGCGTCGTCTTACTCGTCTCAAACCATGGGGAAACAGGGTCCAAGCCGGGTTGAAGGTGATCGAATGGGTATGGGATCTCGGCTGTGGCTGAGAGCCAAGGATGGTGAAGAGGTTCGATGGCAATGGCGGGAAGGGTTCGGTGGCTTGCGAGAGGGGTTCGGTTGGCCGGCGGTTTCAGCGGAGGCGTGGTTGATCTCGAATCAACCCAAGCAACGGGAGCAAGATCAACGGCAGCCTAGGGTTTAATTCAATTCAACGTACTCATTAGTTAGGTAAAGCAGGGCTCATATAGAAGCCAAAACAAGGGTCATGGCCGATGGGCCTAAAAACATAAAGTGGATCGACTCTCTTGGCACATTAGAGGCCCGACATCCCGAAATAGAAACTTATCATAAGCGGCAACATCCAAATATAGAAACTAATAAAAATGGTAACTTTCAAACTTAGAAACGTTCTAAGAATAGAAACTGCTAAGAAGGGAAACTGATAAATACCAAAAATACTAAAAATAGAAAGTGTCTCAGAATGTCTCGAAATTGGCATGTGAACCACACAATACCAAAAAAACTCAAATGGAACTAGAAGTGTGATCAGCTCTACTTTGTAGTGCTTATCTAGGAGTTGTTACCGGTGTTTAGGGTGTCATCTGTAGGGATTTAGAGCACGATTGTGGAGTATGGAGTTGGAGAGAAGAAGTGTGGATATGGTGGTTTGGAGAAGCTTAAACGAAGATTTATAGAAACCAGAGGAGTCGACCACTTGAGGAGACCAAGGAAGATGAAGAAGAATCCACACGAAGGAGGAGAAGACACCAGCCGCAGGCTACCGTGACCAAGAAGGAGTGCACGAAGAGGCCGCGGCGTAAGGCGTGGCGCAGACCAGCGAATGCCATTTCCGCGACCGCGTCAAAGTCATCCACGCCCGTGGAAAATCCCACCTGTGCAAATATCGAGAGCAAAGATCCATTATCCGCGACCACGGATTTGGTGCCACGGCCGCGGAATCACACGGAGCAGATTCTGCAAAGATTTTCGGAGTTTTATTTTTATTTTATTATTTCGAACCTTATACTTTATTTCCTTTTAGATCGCATTTGTTATATTTTCCCTTTAGTTTCAGGGTTAGGTTATTTAACCTAGTTTTGTTGATCATCACATTCAGCATCGTTGTTTCCATTGAGTATTGTTTTTCCTTTGAACTATGAAGAACTAAGCACTTTTGCTTAGTCTGACAATTGAAGCCTTCGTTTGAATAATGGTTGTGAGATTCTAATTCTATTTCTTTTCCTTTGAATGTATTGATTCTCTTGTGCTTCATCCCATTGATTCTTACTGATTTCGCTTGTTGGACGCAACTAGTTGTTATTGGTAATTGTATATTGCTAGGGTTTGGTAATTGCTGTTTGAGTTACCTAATTCATGTGTAGCAACTGCAATACTCTAAGAAATGTTTGGGACTAGTTTATTGTAGAGAGAATTAATTGCATGAAATAGTATGACTGTTTGCTACTCTTGCATGTATCTATCTAAACTCCTGTGCTCATTGCTGCTGTTGAATTGAACTGTGAGGTTTTCATGGTTATTTAATAGTTAGTATTCCCAGGGTCTGTTTGTCCTGTTTATAACTCACAAAAAGGAATAGGAACACTCATAGGAAGGAATTAGAGAGAATCTAGGATCAACCAATCAAATGAATGGTGGATATTTGTTTGGCTAAGTGTTTTTCCCCAATTAATTTCAACCTTTTGTTTTGTTTACTTTGCTTTGTTTACTTGTTTCACAACAATCAACCAATTCCCCCCTTTTGTTACCTTTGACATACGACTCTGCACTCTGAAAGATTACTTCCTCCCTGTGGGATTCGACCCTTGCTTGCCTTTGCTACTTGTGTAGGATTATTTTGATCAGGTGATACGACTAACCTGCTGTCAAATTGGCGCCGTTACCGGGGAGGTAAGTGTCATTTTTTTCTTTGTGTTCGTTTGCGTGTCAACTTCTGTGTGGATCTATCTTACGATTCACACCTGTGCTACTAATCCGTCTACTCTAGTCTTTTGATTCAACAGAAAAGTGCGTGAAGCTTTCTGAGATGGCTGACCAACAGCGTACCTTGAGACAGTTGACCGCACCCAACTGGGCGCAGCAAGAGTTTGCTGTGCAGCTCCCTGCTTTGGATGAAGGAGTGAACTTTGAATTGAAATCTGGTTTGATTCATTTGCTCCCACAATTCCATGGTCTGAATGGAGATGATCCTAACAAGCATCTCGCTGAATTTCATTCCGTGTGCGTAAGCATGAAACCTACTGGAGTCACTGAGGAGCAGATCAAGCTGAGGGCCTTTCCTTTCTCTTTGAAGGATGCGGCCAAGGATTGGTTCTATTATTTGGTTCCGAGCAGTATTGATACGTGGGAAAAGATGAAAAATGATTTCTTAGAAAAATACTTTCCTGCTACGAAGTTGAACAGCCTGAAGAAGAGCATCAGTAATATTGAACAACATGCCGGTGAAACTTTGTACAAGTATTATGAGAAATTCAGGAAGTTGATATCCAACTGTCCATATCATGGTTATTCTGACCAAGATCTTATTCTCTATCTCTATGGTGGGCTTCTGGATGATGATCGCAGACTGGTGAACGCAGCCTGTGGCGGTAGTATTCTGAACAAGACGCCAGCTGCAACATTTGAGTTATTCTTTGAGCTATCTGAAGGCTCACGACAATTCAATAGAAGAGCGAACCCCAGTGCAGTAAGGCCAGTTAAAGCTTACAGAGTCTATCATAATCTGCGGCATCCCACTGATGACTGCCCAACACTTGGAGACCCCGAAGCTGAAGTGAACGCTATAAGAGTGTTTGGTCCGCAGAGACCGAGATATGAGCCGTATTCAAACGCCTACAACTCAGGGTGGAGGGATCACAATAACCCGAGATATGGGAATCATCAATACCCTCCCCATGGCCATGACAACCAGGAGTTCAATCCATACCAACTACAGTTCAATCCGTATGGAAATCAGCAACAATATGGGCAACCATACGCGCATAGATTCCAAGGCCAAAACGCAAGCTTGCCCACGCCCAGTGATGACAAGCTCGATAGTCTCGCGCAGGGTATGGCAACCCTGACTAACCAGATGACTTCGATGGAGTCACAAATTCTCGCAGTGATCCAACAACAACACGAGACGAAGTCTGATGTTCAGAACTTAGAAAATCAGTTTGGACGAGTCGCTCAAGTGTTGAGCAAGTTGGAGTCCGGACAACTACCATGTCCTACGGTAGGGAACCCACGAGAGACTGTCTGTGCGACTAAGGAGTGGTATACAGTTGGGAAGCACACCCCTGACAGAGGAAGGTGACCATGTGAAAGAGAATATGGCTGGAAACGGAGTTACAGTAGAAAAAGACGCCACAGAAGAGATTCAGCGGCCAAACCTGGAAATCAGCGACCGCGGGGTAACATCTGAATGCGGTGTTTTTTCCGAAGAAATTCCGCGACCGCGGAATGAAATCCGCGACCGCGGAAAAATACCCACAAACGAGCATCAGGTCGAGAGATTTCCACGACTGCGGAATGAAATCCGTGACCGCGGATTATCTCCTGACGCGTCCGAAGACTCTAACGCAAATCTGCGACCGCAGGCACCACTCCGCGACCGCGGATCACCTGCCCCTTACGTGGATGACTATGTTAGGCCAAATTTTCCACCGCTCGGCTCGACGAAGCCACCCGCACCATTCCCTGAAGCGTTAATGGACACGAGAAGACCGGAGAATGACAAGGAACTCTTCGAGACCTTCAGCAAATGTGAGGTAAACATCCCCTTACTTAAACTTGTCAAGAGTATCCCTCGATATGCAAAATTTCTTAAGGAGCTATGCACGATCAAGAGGAATCAGAAATTGAAAGGGAAGCAAAAAGTTCAGGTAAGTGAACAAGTGTCTACTGTTTTTCAAAGGCGTATGCCTAAAAAGTGTGGTGACCCAGGCATGTTCAGTATTCCATGTGTGATAGGTGACACCAAATTTGAGAAAGCCATGCTAAATCTAGGTGCATCTATAAATGTCTTGCCTTATTCTTTGTATGGGTCATTAGGATTAGGACCATTGCATGAAACAGGAATAGTGGTCCAATTGGCTGATAGATCTAATGTGTATCCGAAAGGAGTAGTTGAAGATGTCCTGGTAATGGTTGACAACTTGATTTTTCCTGCTGATTTCTTTGTGCTGGATATGGACCACGATAAAAATGCAGCCCCTATACTGTTAGGTAGGCCTTTTATGAAAACATCCCAGACAAAGATTGATGTAAGTAGTGGAACCCTTACTATGGAATTTGATGGGGAGAAAGTGGAATACAACATATATGATGCGATGAAACACCCCGTTGATGATCATTCTCTATGTGCTATTGATGTGATTGATCCTATTGTGCAAGATGTCTTTGATACTACCTGTTCGGATAAGTTACAATTTGTTCTAGAGAATGAAATAGTAGACCCATAAGAAGATTTTGCTATGTCCATTAATCTGCAGGAAACTGTGGCTCAGTTGGATGCCTATGGTAAGCCTCGTCTCCATCCTTTGGGCGTTGGCCCCATTCCACTAACAGTGCCAAGCGAGAGGCTTTTACCTTCTGTTGTGCAGGCACCAGAGATTGAACTTAAGCCACTACGGGACCACCTCAAGTATGCCTTCCTAGGCAAGGATGAAATACTGCCAGTAATTATCTCCAACAAGCTGTCCAATGATCAAGAGGAGAAACTAGTGGCAGTGCTTAAGGAACACAAGACAGCATTGGGATGGACCATTGCCGACATAAAGGGAATCAGTCCCTCTACCTGCATGCACATAATTTTACTGGAGGACGATGCCAAGCCATCAAGACAGCCACATAGAAGACTCAATCCACCAATGATGGAGGTGGTGAAAAAGGAGGTGCTGAAACTCCTACAGGCTGGAATGATCTTTCCCATCTCCGACAGTAAATGGGTGAGCCCAACACAAGTTGTCCCAAAGAAGGGAGGAATCACATTTGTGGAGAACCAACAAGGAGAGCTGGTCCTCACCCGAGTGCAATCCGGATATAGAGTATGCATTGATTACCGTAAGCTGAATGCGGTAACTCAGAAAGACCACTTTCTTCTACCCTTTATTGATCAAATGCTCGAGCGACTGGCTGGTCGCCCCTATTACTGCTTCCTGGATGGATACTCAGGGTATTTTTAGATAGCCATAGCACCGGAGGATCAAGAAAAAACGACATTTACATGCCCTTTTGGTACTTTTGCATATCGCAGGATGCCATTCGGGTTGTGTAACGCACCCGGAACATTCCAAAGGTTTATGGTAAGCATTTTTTCTGAGTATGTAGAGCAATTCATTGAGGTTTTTATGGATGATTTCACAGTTCATGGTGATAATTTTGATGCATGCTTAGACCACTTATCACTTGTGCTTCAAAGATGTGTAGATACCAACTTGGTTCTTAATTCTGAAAAGTGTCATTTCATGGTTGAGCAAGGCATTGTGTTAGGTCATATAGTGTCTGCTAGGGGTATTGAGGTCGATAAGGCAAAGATTGATGTAATTCAGTCTCTGCCTTATCCTACTAATGTGCGTGAAGTGTGTTCTTTCTTAGGCCATGCAGGTTTTTACCGCCGGTTTATTAAAGACTTTTCAAAGATCTCATCACCTCTATGCCAGCTGCTGAAGAAGGAAGTGAATTTTGAGTTTAACGAGGAGTACAAAAAGGCATTTGATGATTTCAAAGCTCGCCTCACTAGTGCACCGATTATTCAAGCACCGGATTGGTCTCATCCCTTCGAGATTATGTGCGATGCTAGTAATTATGTTGTAGGTGCGGTCCTTGGGCAAAAAGAAGCACGAGCGTCTCATGTGATTCATTATGCTTCTATGACTCTGAATGGAGCGCAGCGGAACTACTCCACTACGGAGAAAGAATTATTAGCTGTCGTGTTTGCCCTGGAAAAATTCAGACAATATTTATTGGGTACCAAGGTGATCATCTACACGGATCATGCTGCTCTTCGGTATCTATTGACGAAGAAAGAGGCAAAACCAAGATTGATTCGATGGATATTGCTTTTGAGTGAGTTTGATGTGGAGATCCGAGACACAAAGGGAGCTGAGAACTTGGTGGCTGATCATTTGAGCAGGCTCGTACATGAAGAGGATGGATCGAAGAAGGAGACGCAAATTCAGGGGGAATTTCTAGACGAAACGCTGTGGAGTATCACGACAGTGAATTTTCCGCGACCGCGGACACACAGCCGCGACCGCGGAAAATTCCACGAACAGCTTTGAACAGCCCCGGATGAAAGTGATTTTCCGCGACCGCGGAAAATCGCCCGACGAGTCTGCTGCTCTCGTAAAGTCGATCGAACAATTTCCGCGACCGCGAATTGAGACCCGCGATCGCGAAAACACTCATGAGTCGTCCCATGAGCCTTATTCGGAAGAAGAACTCCTCGGGCTCCGTACACTCAAACCGTGGTACGCTAACCTCGTGAACTTCCTCGTTCGAGCAGAATTCCCCCCGAACCTTGCAAAGGCACAGAAAGATAAAATCCGGCGTGAGTCTCGATTCTACGTATGGGATGACCCCTATCTTTCGAGACACTGCGTTGACCAGGTAATTCGTCGATGCATTCCGGATAATGAGGTACAATTTGTCTTAGTCTTTTGTCATTCTCATGCATGTGGGGGCCATTTTGGGCCAAATAAAACTACTAGAGAGGTATTGGAAGCATGATTCTACTGGCCACACATCTTTCGAGATGCAAACGCCTTCTGTAGATCCTGTGATCGATGCCAGAGATTTGGGAATATATCTCAGAGGAATGAGATGCCACAATCATTATTAATCTTTTGCGAGATTTTTGATGTTTGGGGCATTGACTTTATGGGACCATTTCCTAACTCCTTTGGGAATTTCTATATTTTTCTTGCGGTGGACTACGTTTCCAAGTGGGTGGAAGTGAAGGCCACCAAGACTAATGACTCTAAAGTGGTGGCAGATTTCCTGAAGAAACGCATTTTCTCTAGATTTGGAATTCCCAAGGCTCTGATAAGTGACAGGGGAACCCACTTCTGCAATAGGACTGTGAGCGCTCTCCTGAAGAAATACCATGTCACGCAGAAAGTTTCCACGGCCTACCACCCACAGACCAACGGGCAAGCTAAAGTGTCCAATAGAGAGATCAAAACTATCCTTGAGAAGACGGTGGCCCCGAATAGAAAGGATTGGAGCTTGAGACTTGATGATGCACTCTGGGCCTATCGTACTGCCTATAAAACACCCATTGGAATGTCGCCCTACAGACTGGTGTTTGGAAAAGCTTGTCACCTCCCAGAGGAGCTTGAGCACAAGGCATTTTGGGCTGTAAAGACTTGCAACATGCGAATTGATGAAGTTGGGGAATTTCACAAGTTATAGCTGCAAGAATTAGAGGAGCTGCGACTTGAAGCTTATGATAACGCAGTCATGTACAAGGAGAAGACAAAGGCCTGGCATGACAAGAACATTCTGAGAAAGGATTTTAAACCAGGAGACAAAGTCCTTCTATTTATGTCTCGCCTTCGTCTCTTCCCGGGAAAACTCTGATCCCGTTGGGCTGGGCCCTATGTTGTTGCTCGCGTCTTCTCCCACGGCGCAGTGGAGTTATATGATACTGACGGGCATTCAGTGTTCAAGGTGAATGGTCAAAGGTTGAAACCCTATCACGAAGGTTTTGACAACAGCGTCATAGAAGAGACAGACCTTCAAGACCCCGAAGTTGACAAGTGATCACCTTAGATGAGTCGAGCCATGACGTTAAATAAGGCACTGCTCGGGAGGCAACCCGAGGTATATATTTCTTTCCAGTCTTTCCGTTCCTTGTTTGTTTTAGTTATTAGTGTGTTATTTTGTTTTTGTTTTTGTTTTTGTTTTGCGTTTCGACTAACCTGCAGGGAGGAGGCCCGAACCATATTGAAGATGGTGTTACCTACACCATTGTAAGTCCTCATATTACCCTGTTCAAAAAAAAATCAAAAAAAAAAAGTTCTATCGAAGGCTAGTTGTCCGAGTTACCCATGGAGAGAAGGTGCGCATCATGTTGCCAAGGAGGTGACACTCGCCCCATATTTTTATTTGGCAACGATGATGGACCTACAATTAACAGTTGAGGAGGAGGAACACTAGAGCCCCCACCACGATTACATCTGGGCTCCACCATGTGTTCGTAGAAGGCCGTGCAACCCCAACTTCTTTGCTATTCCACTACTCACCACAATGGATCTATTTGGTTGCACGGTAGGAGTTGATTTTGAAGACCCTCACAACACCAGAGACCTGTCTAGCAATACCGCCAACGAAAATTTCCAGTTCCAAGCCAACTCAACGACGGTTGTGAGTAACCTTTCCGCTTTTCCCTGTGCTTCATCTTTTTTTTGTCTTTAATTACATTGAGGACAATGCAATGTTTAAGCATGGGGGAGTGTTCTATACTTGTCGGTCATTTGAGGAGAAAAGAAAAAATAAAGAAAAAGCCAAAATTTTGAATAAAAGGCAAAACTAGAAATCCTGGGATAAGTCGAAAACCCGAAAGGGCGGCTTAGGCAATAAGCAGGTGGCTTGGACTAGCATTAGGCTGGGGTAATATGAAGTCAAGAGTGATGTGAGTTTTATGTGAGCCCATCTATTGAAAAATTAAATGAGTGGCTTGGTGAAAACCCGAAAGGGCGCCTTGGCAAAATGAGTGAAAAGAAGAAGAGTGGTTTTTAGGAATCATCAATTTTTTATGGCGTGGTGACATAAGAAGAGGTGATATAAGAAGGATTCGGGTAGGTCACTTTGGGAGATATAAGAAGATAGATGGGAGATTAGGCTTAGATTTTATTCACTCTATGGTGTTCGGGATAAGCTTAGGGGAAGTACTCTGCTTTCCTTTAAGCTTGGTTGTGTGTGGTGTTGTTTTGGTGTTGAGATTTGTGTTGTGTTGTGCATATTGTGTTGGTACCTTGGAGTTTATGGTTAGGTGCATTTCTTAGAGGAGATGATTTTTCTATGCTTCCTGAGACCTTGGGGATTTGATTGGAGGAGTAGGTTTCTTTTAGCTTACTCGAGGACGAGCAGGGTTTAAGCATGGGGGAGTTTGATCAGCTCTACTTTGTAGTGCTTATCTAGGAGTTGTTACCGGTGTTTAGGGTGTCATCTATAGGGATTTAGAGCACGACTGTGGAGTATAGAGTTGGAGAGAAGAATTGTGGATATGGTGGTTTGGAGAAGCTTAAACGAAGATTTATAGAAACCAGAGGAGTCGACCACTTGAGGAGACCAAGGAAGACGAAGAAGAATCCACACGAAGGAGGAGGAGACACCAGCCGCGGGCTACCGCGACCAAGAAGGAGTGCACGAAAAGGCCGCGGCGAAAGGCGAGGCGCGGACCAGCGACTGCCATTTCTGCGACCGCGGCGAAGTCATCCGCGCCCGCGGAAAATCCCACCTGTGCAAATGTCGAGAGCAAAGATCCATTATCCGCGACCACGGATTTGGTGCCGCGGCCGCGGAATCACACGGAGCAGAGTCCGCAAAGATTTTCCGAGTTTTGTTATTTTTTCCTTTTTCCGAGTTTTATTTTTATTTTATTATTTCGAACCGTATACTTTATTTCCTTTTAGATCGCGTTTGTTATTTTTTCCCTTTAGTTTCAGGGTTAGGTTATTTAACCTAGTTTTTCCTTTCATTGTTGATCATCACATTCAACATCGTTGTTTCCATTGAGTATTGTTTTTCCTTTGAACTATGAAGAACTAAGCACTTTTGCTTAGTCCGACAATTGAAGCCTTCGTTTGAATAATGGTTGTGAGATTCTAATTCTATTTCTTTTCCTTTGAATGTATTGATTCTCTTGTGCTTCATCCCATTGATTCTTACTGATTTCGCTTGTTGGACGCAACTAGTTGTTATTGGTAATTGTCTATTGCTAGGGTTTGGTAATTACTGTTTGAGTTACCTAATTCATGTGTAGCAACTGCAATACTCTAAGAACTGTTTGGGACTAGTTTATTGTAGAGAGAATTAATTGCATGCAATAGTATGACTGTTTGCTACTCTTGCATGTATCTATCTAAACTCTTGTGCTCATTGCTGCTGTTGAATTGAACTGTGAGGTTTTCATGGTTATTTAATAGTTAGTATTTTTAGGGTCTGTTTGTCCTATTTATAACTCACGAAAAGGAATAGGAACACTCATAGGAAGGAATTAGAGAGAATCTAGGATCAACCAATCAAATGAATGGTGGATATTTGTTTGGCTAAGTGTTTTTCCCCAATTGATTTCAACCTTTTGTTTTGTTTACTTTGCTTTGTTTACTTGTTTCACAACAATCACCCAATTCCCCCCTTTTGTTACCTTTGACATACGACTCTGCACTCTGAAAGATTACTTCCTCCCTGTGGGATTCGACCCTTGCTTGCCTTTGCTACTTGTTTAGGATTATTTTGATCAGGTGATACGACTAAAACCTGCTGTCAAAGTGCCGAGGAAATATCCAAGCGCCTCGGTGTTGGACGTTGTTAATGTCGTGACCGAGGTCGCATCACTCTCCCCCCCTTTGCTGCGAAACGTCCCCGTTTCGCCAATGTCGTCGTCCGGGGGCACGTTCGGCTGCAAGTTTCCGGGCTTGAAAATGAAATAACGCCGGTGCATGTCTGTTTGCTGCGCGTTTGTCCTCGTGTGCATTTCCAGCGGCGCAGTGCTCGTCTCAGGTTCAACACAGTCTGCCTTGCGCTATAGCCACGACGAATCCGGGGGTAGGGCCAGCGCTGGCGCAACGCTGGGAGCCGGAGGGAGCTCATTAGGAGGCATATCATCAAACACCTGCAAGATAGATGGCACACTAGGGGGTAACTCATAGGGATCCTCGAATAAAGAAAGACACGCAGAAGGAGAAATAGGAGGATGTCTCTGAAAAGATAGAGTAAACGTCCGTGAGTGAGTCAGCAAAGCGCGATGCTCTACTCGGCCCTGTTGTGGCGGCACCAGGGTGCCGGCATCGAGATCTAGTGGTTGCGGGTGCAGTTGAGGCGGTGTCCCAGGTGGTGGCGCCGATAGTTTACTTGCCGCGGTCGTGGGTGTTTTTGCCGCGGTCGCGGTTGTGTGGGCCGCGGTCGCGGTTGCTGCTGTCGCGGTCGTGGCGGGTGTAGAAATGATATGTCGCGCTTCTGCGGCCTTTGTGCGGTTCCTCTCCATATGGTCATGTAAGATCTCCTGAGGCGTGATAGGGAGAAGAGTGACTCGCCTACCGCCATGCATAAAGATATAAGTGTTGAGGAATCTGTCATGGACTGTCTTCGTGTCATACTGCCAAGGTTTACCCAGTAAAAGATGAGTAGCATCCATAGATACCACATCACATAAAACATTATCATGGTATTGACCAATTTGGAATGGGATGCGGCATTGCTTGTGTACCGCATCACCCTTACCTTAAGAAGGCCACTGAAGACCATAGGGCTGAGGGTATGGCTGCATCGATAACTGAAGGTCTTGGATCACCTTCTCACTCACAATGTTGCAGCATGAACCACCATCTATTATCACGATGAGGGAGGCATGCTGGATCAGACATCTGGTATAGAAGATGGTCTCTCTATAGTCCATCAGGGGCACCTCCGTCACAGTAAGGGCACGCTGCGCGAAGAGGCTCAGGGGGGTACCCGCAGATAAATCATGAGGCGCACATGTGTACCCAGCGTCGTAAGGAGCATAGTCCTGCTGCTCGGGAGCTATCTCCTCATTTGGCTCATCATCAAAGTACTCATATCCTGCGGCTTGGGTGAAGAGAATCTTTTTCGGGTTGGGGCAATAGCGCTGGATGTGGCAACGACCACAACAACGAAAGCAGGCCTGGTCTCGGGTCCTATCAGTGGTCCGTGTGGGCTCCCGAATTGAGACAGGCTGCGCGGTAGGCCGCGATGCCTCATGTCCACGGGCCGGGGACTGAGTCTGTCGGGGCTGCACTAGAGATCTAGGTAGGAGGTTGGAAGATCTCTCTTGCTCGATGAAGGTTGTGAAGGGATGCGAGTGCCGCGGGATGTATGGAGGGCTTGTGGTGGTGACCGCAATCGCGGGGCAAGTCGCGGGTCTCGCGGCAGTGGATCGTGTGTCGTCTTACTCGTCTCAAACCGGGGTGAACTAGGGTCCAAGCTAGGTTGAAGGTGATCGAATGGGTAGGGGATCTCGGCTGTGGCCGAGAGCCAAGGATGGTGAAGGGGTTCGAAGGCAATGGCGGGAAGGGTTCGGTGGCTTGCGAGAGGGGTTCGGTTGGCCGAAGGTTGCGGCGGAGGCGTGGTTGATGTCGAATCAACCCAAGCGGCGGGAGCAAGCTCAACGACAGCCTAGGGTTTAATTCAATTCAACATACTCATTATATAGGTAAAGCAGGGCTCATATAGGAGCCAAAACAAGGTTCATGGCCGATGGGCCTAAAAACATAAAGTGGATCGGCTCTCTTGGCACAAGAGAGGCCCGATATCCCGAAATAGAAACTTGCCATAAGCGGCAACATTCAAATATAGAAACTACTAAAAATGGTAACTTTCCAAACTTAGAAACATTCTAAGAACAGAAACTGCTAAGAAGGGAAACTGCTAAATACGAAAAATACTAAAAATAGAAAGTGTCTCATAATGTCTCGAAATTGGCATGTGAACCTCACAATACCAAAACAACTCAAGAGGCACTAGAAGTGCCGAGGAAATATCCAAGCGCCTCAGTGTTGGATGCTGTTAATGTCGTGACCGGGGTCGCATTACTCTTCTCCCCTTTACTGCGAAATGTCCCCGTTTCGCCAATGTCGTCGTCCGGGGGCACGTTCGGCCGCATGTTTTCGGGCTTGAAAATGAAGCGACGCCAGTGCTTGTCTGTCTGCTACGCGTTTGTCCTCATGTGCGTTTCCAGTGGCGCAGTGCTGGTCTCAGGTCCAACACGGTCTGCCTTGCGCCGTAGCCACGACGAATCCGGGGGTAGGGCCAGCGTTGTCGCAACGCTGGGAGCCAGAGGGAGCTCATCAGGAGGCACATAATCAAACACCTGCAAGATAGATGACACAATAGGGGGTAACTCATAGGGATCCTCAAATAAAGAAAGACACGCAGAATGAGAAATAGGAGGACATCCCTGAAAAGATGGAGTAAACGCCCGTGAGTGAGTCAGCAAAGCGTGATGCTCTACTCCGCCCTGTTGTGGCAGCACCAGGGTGCCGGCATCGGGATCTAGTGGTTGCGGGCGCGGTTGAGGCGGTGTCCCAGGTGGCGGCGCCGATAGTTTACTCGCCGCGGTCATGGGTGTTTTTGCCGCGGTCGCGGTTGTGTGGGCCGCGGTCGCGGCTACTGCTGCCGCGGTCGCGGCGGGTGCAGAAACGATATGTCGCGCTTCTGCGGCCTTTGTGCGGTTCCTCTCCACATGGTCATGTAAGATCTCTTGAGGCGTGATAGGGAGAAGAGTGACTCGTCTACCGCCATGCATAAAGATATAAGTGTTGAGGAACCCGTCATGGATTGTCTTCTTGTCATACTGCCAAGGTCTACCCAGTAAAAGATGAGTAGCATCCATAGATACCACATCACAAAAAATAGTATCATGGTATTGACCAATTTGGAATGGGATGCGGCATTGCATGTGTACCGCATCACCCATACCTTCATAAAGCCACTGAAGACCATAGGACTGAGGGTGTGGCTGCGTCGATAACTGAAGATGTTTGATCACCTTCTCACTCACAATGTTGCAGCACGAACCACCATCTATTATCACGTTGAGGGAGGCATGCTGGACTAGACATCTGGTATGGAAGAGGGTCTCTCTCTGGTCCATCAGGGCCACCTCCGTCACAGTAAGGGCATGCTGCGCGAAGAGGCTCAGGGGGGTACCCGCAGATAAATCATGGGCCGCACAGGTGTACCTAGCGTCGTGAGGAGCGTAGTCCTGTTGCTCGGGAGCTATCTCCTCGTCTGGCTCATCATCAAAGGACTCATATCATGCGGCCTGGGTGAAGATAATCTTCTTCGGGTTGGGGCAGTCGCGCTGGATGTGGCCACGACCACCGCAACTAAAGCAGGCCTGGTCTCGGGTCCTATCAGTGGTCCGTGTGGGCTCCCGAATTGTGGCAGGATGTGCGGTAGGCCGCATTGCCTCATGTCCACGGGTCGGGTGCTGAGTCTGTCGGGGCTGCACTAAAGATCTAGGTAGGAGGTTGGCAGATCTCTCTTGCTCGATGAAGGCTGTGAAGGGATGCGAGTGTCGCGGGATGTATGGAGGGCTTGTGGTGTTGACCGCGATCGCAAGGCAAGTCGTGGGTCTCACGGCAATGGATCGTGCGTCGTCTTACTCGTCTCAAACCGGGGCGAACTAGGGTCCAAGCTGGGTTGAAGGTGATCGAATGGGTAGGGGATCTCGGCTGTGGCCGAGAGCCAAGGATGGTGAAGGGGTTCGAAGGCAATGGCGGGAAGGGTTCGGTGGCTTGCGAGAGGGGTTCGGTTGGCCGAAGGTTGCGGCGGATGCGTGGTTGATGTCGAATCAACCCAAGCGGCGGGAGCAAGCTCAACGGCAGCCTAGGGTTTAATTCAATTCAATGTACTCATTAATTAGGTAAAGCAGGGCTCATATAGGAGCCAAAACAAGGTTCATGGCCGATGGGCCTAAAAACATAAAGTGGATCGGCTCTCTTGGCACAAGAGAGGCCCGATATCCCGAAATAGAAACTTGCCATAAGCGGCAACATCCAAATATAGAAACTACTAAAAACGGTAACTTTCCAAACTTAGAAACATTCTAAGAATAGAAACTGCTAAGAAGGGAAACTGCTAAATACAAAAAATACTAAAAATAGAAAGTGTCTCAGAGTGTCTCGAAATTGGCATGTGAACCTCACAATACCAAAACAACTCAAATGGCACTAGAAGTGCCGAGGAAATATCCAAGCGCCTCGGTGTTGGACGTTGTTAATGTCCTGACCGGGGTCGCATTAGCTTGTTGCCCGGTGCCCTAGGTAAAGGCCCGACCAAGTCAAGCCCCCATTGTGCAAATGGCCAAGGGCTCGTGAGCGGGTGTAGATATACCATTGGCTGGTGAGTGAGTTTGGCGAATTTTTGGCACTTCTCACATTTTCTAACATAGCCTCTGCATCTTTTTGCATGTAAGGCCACCAATACCCCTGTGATCTGGCTCTAAATGCTAGACTTCTTCCTGCTGCGTGAACTCCGCACACGCCCTCATGAATCTCAAAGAGGAAATTCTCCACCTTCGATGGTGGCACACACTTTCAGTATGGGCCTGAAAAACGAGCGGCTTTCAGGCGAACTAGTTGCGTCTCGTGCTTATCCGCTGGTAGTATATCATGCTTCAGGTAGTCAAAGATCGGATCCATCCAGTTGGGCTCGGTATCAACTTGACATACCTCCTCGATATCAATACTTAAGGACTATAGAAGTCAATATGCACCCAAGACCCTGTTTCTCTAGAGTTGGACGAGGCCAAAGTTACAAGTGCATCCGCCACTTCATTCTGCTCACGAGGAATTTGGAGAACTTTGAACTCTTAAAACCCCGACAGAAGGCTTCGAGCCTTCTCTAAGTAGGCGAACATTCGGGAAGACTTTGCTCCATATTCACCTGAAATCTGATTCACGACCAATTGGGAGTCGTAGTAGACAATCACTTCCTTGCCCCTATAATTCTAGACTGCAATCAAACCCAAAATCAGGGCCTCGTATTCAGCTTCGTTATTTGTGGCCGCAAATCCAAGTTTAACCGAATTTCTAATTATTTCCCCAATTGGAGAAATCAACACCATGCCTGCTCCGGCTCCCTTCCTATTTCTGGACCTGTCAATCTGTAGTTACCAAGGTGCTTGTCGGTCTACATATACAGTGTCCACACCTGTTTTTTCGGTTATAGAGCATCACCCACAAATTCAGCTACAAAATCTGCAATAATATGGCCCTTGATTACTGTTCTAGTGACAAACCGGATCTTCTACTATCCCAATTCAACTTCCCAGCGCGCCACTCTGCCAGAGAAATCCGAACTAGAAAGCAAAGCCTTGAGCGGAAACGCGGCAATCGGATGAGCTTGGAAATAATGGTTCAGTTTCCTTGTTGTAATTACTAACGCAAGAAGCAATCTCTCCATAGGTGTATATCTAGTCTCTGCGCCTAGGAGTGTTCTGCTGATGTAATAAACCGGGTGTTGAACCTTATCTACCTCCTTGATGAGAACAACACTAACAGCCTTCTCTGAAACTACTAAATAGAGAAACAATTCCTCCCCATCTTCAGAAACCATGGGGATAGGAGGATTTTTTAAATAGGCCTTGAGCTCCGACAGAGAACGCTCACATTCATCATCCCACTAGAATATATGATCCCCCTTTTGCAGTTTGAAGAAGGAACTACATACCTGTGAGTTTCTGCACTTCTTTCACACTATTGGGACTCTTGATGGCTTGAATTACTGAAATCTTATCTGGGCTAGCTTCAATACCCTTTCTTGTCATGAGATGACCCAGGAATTTCCCAGAGCTCACCCCGAAAGCACACTTAGAAGCATTGAGCCGTAAATTATATTTTTTTCCTGATGTGGAATACTCGCTGGAGGTCCCCCAAATGATCAACCTCTTGCTTGCTCTTGACTACCATATCATCGATGTAGACCTCCACTGTATCACCAAGCAAGTCCAAAAATAGACTGATAATAGTTCTCTGAAATGTAGCCCCGACATTCTTGAGACCAAAGGGCATTACCTTGTAGTAGAAAACCCCCCTTGGGGTTAAAAATGATGTCTTCTCTTGGTCATCTTCAAACAAGGGGATATGGTGGTACCCCCTATAGGCATCTAAGAAACTCATTCTTGCATGACTTGTTGTGGCATCTACCAACTGATCAATCTTGGGGAGAGGGAACATATCTTTTGGTCACGCCTTATTTAAGTATGTAAAATCAACACACACTCTCCATTCTCCACTTTTCTTTTCGACCACCACGGTGTTTGCTACCCAAGTTGGATACTGCACTTCTCTAATTGCCCCTGCCTCTAAGACCTTTTCAACTTCAGCTACAACTGCATCAATGTGCTCCACTGAAGAACGTCTAGACCTTTGAACAACAGGCTTAGCATCCGGGCGAACACTGAGCCTATGACAAGCAACGTCTGGAGCTAGACCGAGCATTTCGTATGGGCTCCACACAAAAACTTCTCGATTCCTCCTTAGAAGCCCAACTAGAGACTCTAATTCATCACCTGAAATGTTAGCACCAACTAAAAAATATTTATCTTGTTCAGAGGGACTTACAAGGACTTTCTATAGTGCTTCCATCGACTTATCCATGGGCAACATGCCCACCTCATCGAGCACTTGGGGGCAGTCTGGACCATATGAATGTCTGCTTGTGCTGCCCTGAATCCCATGCATTAGCATGCTACACTCTGGTCTCCTCTTACTCTGACAACTTCCCCTCCATGAGGGAAAACAATTAGCTGATGCAAAGTCAAATGCACAGCGCCCATGAGATGTAACCATGGTCGCCCCAATATGGCATTGTACGACGACGGTGCGTTGACAACAAAAAATTCAGCTATCACTGCTTTTCCTCCCAATGTCACCGTTTCACGCAACATCCCCAGCAGCCACATAGGAAGGGATCCAAGACCAAACAGCTGGGTAGAAACAGGAATCAAGTCTCCTGCTTCCTTCCAAGCTTTTTAAACGTATCAAAGAACATGAGATCCATCGAACTTCCAGAATCGACCAACACTCTGCATACATCAAAGGATCTCATCTCAACTGTATGAGTCAATGGATCGTTGTGCGGGTGCTGGACCCCATGTAAGTCTTCATCTGGAAAAGTCAGCAACTGTAAACCCTCCAACTTTTGCCTTTTGAGGGTCGCTTGATCTGTCTTTAACACCTCTAGGGCATGACACCTCTGACGGTAATCGTGTTTGGCTACCCTAGATTGCTCAACTGTCGACTAAATAACATGAATCACCTGTTTCTAAACGTCTTTTTCTTTTTCACCTTGAGCATCTGAGTTGTTTTTCTTTGCCTAATCCCCTCCTGAATTGGCATCTGAATCAACAAAGTCATTCAAGAACCCCTGTGAAACCCATTTCTCAAGCATGGATTTAAAAGCTTTACACTCCCCGATGAGATGCCCCTTTTCTCTATGGAAGGAACAATACTTGGACATGCCTCTATCCTTGGCTTCTACCTTCATCTTGGCATGCCAAGATAAGAATGGCTTCTCCTTGATCTGTGGTAAGATGCGGTAGATTAGCTCTCTAAAGACTGTATGCACGGCCTGTTGAACCAAGAGGGGCAAAAGGCCCTTATCTCTATTTAACCCGAACTTCTTTTTATCACCACCCCCTTGCAGTGTAGGGGGGATTGCGATCTCTTGTCACGAGAAGACTTCACATCATCCTCCAATTTCATGTACTGCCTGACCTGCTCCTGTAGTTCAGAGAATCCCGCTGACATTCTCAAAGTTAGACTCTCTCGCAATTTGCTATCACATGGGAGAGCGAGTCCAAAAGCTATCATAACAACCTCTTCCTGACATCCTTCCATGTCAGCGTAACACTCCATGAACCGAGGAGCAAACTAGCGAAGCGTTTCTCCCCTGTGCATTTTCAAGTCAAATAAAGCATCCATAGATGCCGGTTCTTTACTATTTGCAATAAAATTAGACACAAATTTTCTTGCTAGTTGATCTCAAGCATAAATCGAGTTCGGCTCTAACGAATGAAACCATTTAGCAGTTGTTTTGCCTAGACTTGCAAGAAATAACCTGCACAGTAAAGCATCATTGGACACTCACAAAGCCATTTTATGAGTAAAGGAAGCAATGTGAACAACAGGGTCGGACTTCCCATCATAAAGCTCAAAAGATGGAGAAGAAAACTTAGCTGGGGGTTGTTGCTCGCGAACGAATCTTGCGAATGGAGTGGACGTCATGCGCGCGAGTCTAATCTTAGCCTGCTCTTGCATGTTTATCAAGGATTTGCCTTGGTTGTCGAGAAGACGAAGCAAACGTCGCTCTACTTTAACCATTCGGTCTGAGCGATGCTGTAGTCTTCGGCCCAATTCAGCGGACACGGACCTCCCCATGCGCACAGATGAACGAGATCAGGATCGGCGTCGATGGCCTTCGGAGCGCTCGTCGTCTCGCCTAATTTGATGTGCCGATCGTGATCGTTGACGCTCTCGGGTTAGCAACTGGGTCGGGCGTGATTCTGAGCGACCACGGCTCGGTCTAGACGCCGAAGAGGAAGACCTAATCCCCCTCCAACGTCCCGTGTCATTCTCACGCAACAGGCCATGCAAATCGCTCTCTCGATTGTGTCCCCATTTCGCCTTGGAACCCTACTCGCATGCTCTCGTGGGTCTACTTCGACTCGAGTCTCACAACCCTCCGACAACTTAAGCACGCTGGAAAGACGTTGCCCTTCCCTTGCAACATTTGAATTGTCCATTGGACACTTTCCTATTGAACGTTCAATTCTCCTTTGCGCGACGTTCAACTCTTCTCGGATCAACTGCATCTCACGATCGCGGCTTGCTAGGGTTTCAGCGAGTTCCGCCATCTGGCAATCTTTCTCAACAAATGCCGCCTCCAATTCAGCCTGGCAACGCGCTGCTTCAGCCACAACGGCGTCTTCAACGTTTGGATGAGTAGACCCGGACGTATTGGTGTTCCTTCTATTGACTACCATCGTTGTCGTTCTCACAGACGGCGCCAAATGTAGAAGCAGGAATCTGGACTTCCCTGAGATTCGAAGAAGAACGACTAAATCCGATGATTTTCGACGGAAGGACTTGAACGGACTTCAGGTCAACGATCTGCACACAGAAAGACACGAATGAGCGGGGTAGAATCCCCTGATTCACCTCCGACGCTCAAGTAAGACTAGAGAAGATAGTTTATTGCTCGTTAACAATGGAGGCTGCCTCCTGATTGTAGAGAATGGGAATTAAAATAGAAAGATAGGGTTTTTGGGATAAATACTTCATCATTAAGGAAATAACTTAATGGGCTGACTTTTTAAAATATTTTGTTTGCTAATTAATTAACCTCTTAATTAGACAAATAGCTAATTAAAATAATTAAAAATATATATATAATTTCCCTCGTGAGGGTGATGCGTGGGGGCCGGTGGAATCTCTTATCTGAGGCAGGGTCATGTAGCATTCGATGGGCATGTGAAAGCGCCATTTCTGTAGGGAGGATAAGCTTTGATTGCTCATCACGGGCTAAGATTGCACTTTGATGCAGCTCAAAATGGCTTGTTTTCTCTGTTGGATGCGCCTTATCATTCAACAATCTGATTTAGACATTAGCAAATTTATGAAGATGCTCATCCCCATTGGATTCCTACCAGGAAAGGGACTTTCGATGTTGCCCAATTCTCCCAATTCCTCACTCCTCTATCCCACATCTTACATATATCATATACGTATCTTTATTCTACTCATTTTAAATGCCAACAACATATATACTTGATTTTGAACACATTTTTAATTTTAAATTTTACAAGCCGTGTCATTTTGAATTATCAAAATTCACCCAACTTTTAATCAAAACCAAATAGATTTATATTTTATAAATTAAAGTGTGTATTTTTTTGCCTATGAACTTAAACTATCTAGCTTTTTATTACAATAATTTATCTTCGAAATAATTCCACCCGAACTCAATGAAAATTTATATAGTAACCACGTCCAAGGTTTTTCTAATATTTAAGTGACCTTCCTCCATTTAATTTTTTATCTATTGTATATTCTTGCTATCATGTTTTTTTATTTGGCAATTACACGCTCAAACAAGTCGTGGAATTATGAAAAAATACTTCGAGTATTATTAATCTCCAACTTATAATATTTTTCACTTATTCTGATATCACCGATTACGTTAAATATCATAATAAATACAATGTGTGAGTGTGATACATAGAGCATATTAAAAATGCGCAAATATGATCACTCATTAAAGAAGATGTGATTGCAGTATAAAAAAACATGGATACTAGTATATTCTTTATAAAGAATGGATTGCTTCTCCATAATTTGGAAACTTATAAACTTCATAATTTTAAAAAATGCACAACTATGAACAAATAAACTTGCTAATAGTACATCTATTCTTTATAAAGAATGGATTGTTTCTACATCAACTCATCAACAGATCTTGCAACTTAACTAATAAATGACAAAGAAAATCAGGTGTTGGTTTAATCCAGCTGCTCATTGGACAAAATTATACTTCGATACTTTTGCAAAACAAAACGTTCTCAATTACATTGGAATCATCTTTAGGAATCATTTTGGAGAGGTCGTCTTCTTAAACAATAAGCAGATTATTTGCTTTTCTCCTCTTAAAGTTGAGGCTCTTACAGCTCTAGAAGGTATTCGTAGGGCTATCTCCCTCAACATTAGGTTTTTAGTGCTTGAGGGAGATAATTTATCTGTTATTAACGCCTTTAGAGGTATTTGGAAAATTCCATGGAAAATTAGACCTATTATCTGCGATATTAAAATGTTTTTACACTATTTTATTGATTTTCAAATAAGTCATTGTAATAGGGAGAATAACAAAGCAAATCGACTTCTTGGCCACAACAACTATTTCTCCTATTTTGCTTCAGAGCACTATTATGTATTATGGATTACATTGCACTAGATCTTCCACACCAGCATCTATTGCGATCGCGTCTTCAACTGCTAAGAAGCAACTCTAGTCTTCATCTAGCTTGTAAAACGCATGTAAAAATCATCCATTGTGATGATTTAGATATTCATTCCACTACATAAGGATACCTTTTATTTGTCATTGAAAAAAAATACTATAACACTACAGTGTAACAATTGTAGAACATTGCATGAATGGAGATTATAAGCAAGTGAAAAAAGTAAAATAAAAATATAAAGTTTGGATCATATGGGCAGTGTGGTTGGTGTAAAGTGGGGAGAGAGGAGAGCCCTTGAATTTAGATGATCGGACAATTGTGGTTTAACTTTTCCTTATAAAGGTGCAATGGCAATTTTGTGATTTCCCTTCGTTTATTATTTTGTTTCCTTTTTTACCTCTTATTGCTCTAACATCTCTCTTGCACTTTTGAGGGTGAAGTTCCCTCGCTTCTCTGCCATCTTCAACCTTCAATCTAGGTTTGCTTTTTCCTAATTTCTGATTTTGAAAATCAAGAGCTTTCTTCCGCCATAATATCGTCAATGGAGATAGGTATGCAAGTTTCCTCTTTGTTTCATCTTACTGTTTCCTCCATTTTTTTTATATTCGTTTTGTTTTGTTAGTGATCTTTTCGTGAATCGATTGCTCTATTCGCGATTTTTGTGTGAATGATTAATTAGCATATCATCGTTATCATCTGTGTTCTATATCATCATTGTTTTGACCTGATAACGATTGAAATTAAATGAAGATTATTTGTATTTGTACGTTCTTCAATTTCTCAATTTTGATTTCTCTGATTTTAGGGTTAGATTGTTGTTCATATCAATCTTTAATTGCGATTTCCTAATAATGTTGCTTCAAAATTGGATTTTTAATTAACTATCACTTATGCAATTCTCTAATGATCATATTGATATTTTCAATTTGCTCTCTTGTGTAATTGTTGTTTTTAGTACTTTTTTTACATTGATTCTATTATATGCTTATTTGTGCACTTTTATTCACATTTTTGTGCACTCTCCTCCATTGTAGCAGTTGGTTTGTCATTTTAATTTGTTGTTGAAGCTCTTTTATCCAATAAAGTCAGTGTTGGTCGTGTTAATGGTTTCTTATTGATAATGAGAACTTAGAAAAGTTTACTATTCTTTTTGATATTTTTCGCTCTGTGTGCTCGATGTTTTTAGCTTTTTTTTTAGACGTTGATTATATCATATGCTTCTTAGTGCACTTTGTCTAACCTTTTGTGCACTCTCGTATTTGTTTGTGGTAGTTGGAACGTCATTTTACTGTTTTGATGCTCCTTTGTCTAATGAAGTCAATTTTGATGTTGTGGATGTTTTCTCATTGGATAATGAGTCAAACAACATTGATAAATATTTCATTGAAGTTTCCAATGACAAACAATGGTGATAACAATATTTTCTCGTTTGGGAAAGTTATTTTTGTACTTTTATTTAGTCTTGTGCATTTTCTTTTGTTGTGGCAGATGATACATCGTTTTCATCTGTTGTTGATGCTCATTTGTCTAACAAAGTGATTGTTGAGGGTGTTGATGTTTTTTCATTGGATCATGAGTTCGACAATGGTGATAACTACAATGACCATAACGATATTTTTCACTTAGGAAAGTTATGTCAAATGAAATCCGGACTTTTTGAGCTTGTAATGAGAATTGACTATTTTGATTATAGCTTTAATTTTTTTTAGTAGTTGTGACTATGGGTTACAGGTTTCTAATAAATGGCATGTGTTAATCTTAAGAAGTTTATACTTGATTTATTAAGATTGTCAAACTCTCAAGTTGTTGGTTTGACAATATGGTTCAATAAATTCATCCTTTGTGTTCTGTTTCATGTATAAAGCTTATTTTCAATCTAATGTTTAGAAGTTGCAAAATCACTAAAATGCCTATTAGCTCAAAAGGAAGAGCAATGTATTTGTTGCACATGATGTGGGTTTGAATCCCACATAGGCTACGAGAGTAAAAATCATGCTTCTTTAGTTGCAATAGCCTCCATAATTATAATACTTACATTATTCTTATTTTCATATATGCTTTAGAAAAAAATTCATCAATCAATATCGTGACTAAGCAATTCTGATCAGTGACATCTAAAAGATCATCAATTTTGTGTCTTATTTTCACATTGTAGATGTTTTTGTGATCATGTTTGTGAAAAACAGTACAACATTAGTACAAAAAAATTAAACATTTTATCTAAATTAGATTGTTATAGCTTTAACGTATTATTGATTGTAAATTGAGACATGCTTTATTATTTTTGATATTACTAGCTGATTTGTAGCTTATGGAGAATTCAAACCCACATTCATGTGTACCAACATATTGCTCTACCATTTGAGTTAATAGGCTATAGGAAAATCAAATATTTGGACTACACCACTTTATAAAAAGCACATTATGGAGAGTAACAGTTGTTTAAATGATTATGTATGAACTTTAAATTATTAAATATGAATTTAATAGTAAACCAACAATATGACTTCAGACACTTAATTATGTACTTTTACAAACAAGACATACACTTTTGTACATTTATTGATGCACTTTTTATACATTTAGACTTTTTAGTGATGCACTTTTATGAATGTGGCGTGCACTATTAGGCACTTAGTATGCACGCTTACTAACAAGACATGCACTTTCTTAATTAATTTACTCTTACACTTTGAATGATAAAGGCATGCACTAAAGTTACTTAGTTATGCACTTTTACTAGCAAATCATGCACCTTTTGCACTTAGTGATGCCCTTTTTATACATTTAGTGATACACTTTTACTTAGAAAACATACATTTATAGACATTTATTGATGTACGTTTAATAACAAAACATGCACTTCTAGGTACTTAGTTGTGCACTAACTTTTTATAATGTTGGATTTTCTATTTTAACATGAATCGTAGGAAAAAATTCAACCAATTACGAAAGAATTAAGGTAAATCACACCAGGATCAATCCAAATTGAAAATGAAAAAGTAGAACATGAACCTAAAAATCTCTATTTCACACAAATAGAAGCATGTTCACCTAAAATCGCATCATATGAATATCAAATAGAAATGAACCCTAAATCTCAACACATGAACCTAAATCGCAAGATAAGAACCCCCAATCGCAACATATGAACCATAAACTGCAACGTCAAATGAACATGCGCTAAAATTTAATTAGGAGTCGATTGAAGTTTTTAGCATGGTTTTGATTTCCTTTGTCTTTAGAAGTACCTTCTTTCCTCACCATTTTCATCTCCATTTCTTACAATCCGAGAGAAGTTCACACGAGTTGTGGATCTGGAAGGAAGTCTATATGGAAAGAAAAGCAAGGAAGAGACAAGGAGAAGTGCATGGATCTAAAGAATTTTTCGATTGAAGAAGTCCGCATGAGGTTTTGGAGGAAGAAGCAATTGGATAATTTCATATCTGGAACGGTGAGTGCTTTTGGATTGGGGCAGAATTTTGCCTAAGATTAGGGGTACAAAGTTGGCATTATTTACACCATTTGCCACCGTTTAATGAAAAGTGTGTCTTCTTCCCTTTATTTTAAATGAACTTCAACTTCTAATCATGGCCCTTAAAATGCACGATCCGACAGCCCAAATTACTAATCATTTTTCACCCCCAACCTACTATGTACAGGAACCGGACTCTAAAAATCGAGCCTTCTATATACACGACAAAATTTTCCTATACGCACGACATTCTATATGCCAGAATAAGGCGTACACCAGAATACGGCGTACACTTGAAATACGTACCAAAAAAGTACAATTTGTGTACGTTGTATTCTAGCGTACAAAAATTGTACAAATACGTTTTTTTTTTTCTAAAATAAGTAAAATAGGTACGCCCGTTTCTGGCGTACAGGTTGCTGGGCCGGCATAAATGGGCCGGCCCAAACCTGTACGCCAGAAACGGGCGTACGCCCTTTGCTGGCGTACAGGTTAGGTTAAGAGGTCGCGTCGTGCGGCCTCTTCTTCCTCCTCTTTTTCCCTGTACGTGAGACCGACGGCGGTGATCTTCTTCCTTCTCCTCCTCCATTTCGTTCCTTCTCCTCCTCCATTTCAGTCTTCTTTCTTCTCCGACGGGCGAACAGTGGCGGTGGCGACAACGCCGGTGAGGCTCCTGGCGGTGAGATTGGCGGCAGACAAGGAGACGGCGGTCCTCCAGGCGGCGTGGAGAGCGCGGCGGTGCTCCTGGTGGTTCTGCAGAACCGGTCGATGAGTTTGTCGGCGGCGGAGAGGTGGCCGTGGTGGTGGTCGGCGGCGGTGCAGATGGCGGCGAGGCGGCGGCACCTAGTTCTACGTCCAGAGGTGGCGGGGACGGGGTTGAGGGTGAACGAGGTGGTGTCCGGACCCGATTTATCCGAGCCCGTGGCAGACGCGGAGATGTTCCTGCGACACCCGGTCAGACTTCTACCTGGGGTAGTCGAGAGGTATGAACGGAATAGAAATTTATGAATTATAGAAATTGAATTTATGAAAATTTAGAATGAAATAAGGGTCTGTTTGGATTTCCTCATAGTGTAACACCCCCAAAACTTAACCCTTTTGAAAAGGCATTACCGCCAGTGACCCCAGTGTTCCTTACCGAGATCACCCAAGGTTTTACCATTTAAATACAATTTATGAAATACAAATGATACATAATGATCAAAGCATTCAATTCCAAAACATAACATTGTCAAAGAAACATGAGTTACGGGATTACAACCCAATCCCGAATAGGCTAACACAGAGTTTAAACCAAATACAGTGGAAGTCTTATAAAGTAGGGTACAACGGAAGTCTTATAAAACACATTACAACCAAAGTCATTGTCCAAAAGATCTCAACCTGATTAACAAAATAACTCAAACATTCTAAAACCACCGTCGACTCCATAGTCCTTCTATTCTTCTGAGCTACTTTCTATCTGATGTTCCGAATCGAACGGATGACACCAGCCCACATGCAGAGAATAAAGTTTGTGGGTTAGTCTACTTGAATAGACTAGCAAGGGTACAAAGCAGAAGGTTCAATGTAGTTGTATTAGGTTAGACTTATCGTTTCTCGAATGATAACCGACAACGATAATCAACCTTCATACTTCTACAGAATAATAACAATAGGTATGCACAAGAGAAGACTCTGGAAAACTGAATCTTTACAGAGATCGACTCGAAAGAAGACTCCAACGGAAATGAGTCTTAGGGAAATATGACAAATCTGGAATGTTTACAGAATCACACAACAATGATTTAAAAGCTGACTGAGATGCTTCGGTTCACGACCAACCTCACCGCATACAACGAATCCAGATTGGAAAGAGAACGTACTATGATCAAAGTCGAGACGAGTTTTCCTAGCTGCACTATAACTTAGCTACACTACTCGCCAAAGGTTTATTTATTATGTGCGTCGAGTAGCACTTATCTGATTTATATTTCAAACACACATCACGTTATTAGACTTTTACATGTGTACCCCACCATTGGGACGACACATCTTAGTATACGTTTCGTCGAGAGTGACGCACACCGGAAGGTTTGTGACACCAGCTAAGTGTCCTGCCTCTACACACTTGTGAAAGAGACCGATCATGATCTTAGAATAGTACCAGGTAGAGACGAGCCACCCCGATACCAGATTATAACGAAACGACCGAACGAAGTCCGAGTACATTCCTAACTAACAGTGCTAACCACACAGATATAGCACAATTACAGTTACAGAATAAATCCACATAAAGGCCCGAAAAGCGGTCACAGATAATAGCGTTGTTCTAACAGATATACAACCTATTATATGATTTTCAAAACAGTTTATAAATCACTTCCAGAAGAACACAGTAATAATCGTTCCAAATTAATTAATCAATTCAAATAACTGATAATCAATGTAAATATGGAAACGATGAGCAAGAGCGAACCGCCACTTGCCTTAATCCGCATAATAGAAACAAGCCTAACGACAATGACGGGATTCCGGGCTCGACACGGGTATAGCTCCGACAGCACAACGACCTTTGAATCGACCCATAAAAGGAACCCTAAGTTAGATCCGACATAACCACAGTACGAATCTAAAAACGACAAAAGAAAATGAAAGGAACAACGCCACAACGACGACTACCAAAGCCAAAAGCCCAAAATGGCATTCTAGACACTGGCGGCGGTCGCCGTTCTTGGCGGCGGTCGCCGTGAAGAACTCAGACGACAGAAGCGGCGAGAAAACTCACCCAAAACACGAGCGACTCGGCCTCCTTCTACTTGCTTTGGTTTCTAACCTCCAAGGCTACCAAAAGCTTCACAAAGGCACTCTGGAAACACCACCAAACGACCTCCGGCGAAAGCTTCAGAAATCCGGCGAGACACCACTCCGGTGAGGCAAGAATCTCGATGTCCTCATAACTCAGCACATGAGACTCATCTGGCACATACTTCCTGAGCAAAGAGACGTGGAACACATTATGCATTGGATGAGCCGATGGCGGTAACGCCAAGCGGTACGCTAGAGATCCCACTCTATCCAGAATCTCGAATGGTCCCACATAGCGAGGGTTAAGCTTCCCACGCTTACCAAACCTGAAAACTCCTTTCGAGGGCGACACCTTGACAAACACTTTGTCACCGACCTCGAACTCGACATTCCTACGCTTCTTGTCTGCATACGACTTCTGTCGACTCTGAGCGGTCAACATCCTTTGTCGAATCAAGGCAATGTCAGAAGTTGTCCTCTCGACTAACTCTGGCCCAAGCAAAATCTTGTCGGCATTATCGTCCCAACAAATCGGAGATCTGCATCGGTGACCATACAAAGCTTCGAACGGAGCCATCTTGATCGTAGCCATCGGCGACCATACAAAGCATCGGTCTTGAAACCAAAGTGATCCGTTATCCTGAATCACAAAACTGGGAGCTTTCCCATCCATCACTTCACTGCTTAGCTTCACCAAGATGATGTCATCAACTTACTTTTCCTTGATCTGATCCAGCAGTGTAGCCTGAATTTCCAGCATACTCAGGAAACATCTATGCTGATCATACAGAACTCCAATGTCGCATGACTCTCGGTTCAGCTTGGTCTGAGCAGTAAGTAAAGCAACTACCCTCTCGTGCGTTGTCTTCCGGCTCAATGCATCAGCTACCACATTAGCCTTGCCCGAATGGTACAACAACTCGATGTCGTAGTCCTTTAGCAACTCTAGCCAGCGGCGTTGTCTCATATTCAGCTCCTTTTGAGTAAATATATACTTGAGACTTTTGTGGTCAGTGAAGACTTGGCATCTTATACCGTAGAGGTAATGCCTCCAAATCTTCAGCGCAAAGACAACCGCTGCTAGCTCAAGATCATGTGTCGGATAGTTTTCTTCGTACGTCTTGAGTTGCCTGGATGCATAAGCAATGACTCTGCCCTTCTGAATTAAAACACAACCAAGACCACACTTTGAAGCATCACTATAGACCACATAATCGTCGTTCCCCTCTGGGAGTGCTAACACGGGTGCCGAGTTCAGCCGTCGCTTCAACTCCTGGAAATTGGCCTCGCACTTGTCATTCCAGACAAACTTCTTGTGAACCTTGCGGAGTAGATTGGTCATAGGTAGAGCGGTCTTTGAAAACCCCTCCATGAACCGTCTGTAATACCCGGCAAGCCCAAGAAAGTTGCGCACCTCCTTCACGTTCGGGGGCTGTGTCCAATTTGCCACAGCTTCGATCTTCTGGGGATCAACCATAACCCCATTCTTATTGATCACGTGGCCTAAGAAAGCCACCTCCTTCAACCAGAATTCACACTTGGACAGTTTAGCATAAAGTTGTTGTTGTCTAAGGACTGACAAAGCAATCCGCAGATGTTCCTCGTGGACTTCTTCACTCGGAGAGTAGATTAGAATGTCGTCGATGAAGACCACCACGAACTTATCCAAGTACTGGTGAAAACATCGATTCATTAGATCCATAAAGACAGCTGGAGCATTTGTAAGCCCAAAAGGCATCACTACAAACTCGTAATGACCATATCTGGTCCTAAACGCAGTTCTAGGAATGTCCTGCTCACGAATTCTAAGTTGATGATATCCAGATCTCAAGTCGATCTTGGAGAAAACCTTTGCTCCCTGCAACTGGTCCAACAGGTCATCAATCCTATGCAGAGGATACTTGTTCTTGATCGTCACCTTGTTCAACTCTCGGTAGTCGATACAAAGTCGGAACGATCCGTCCTTCTTTTTGACAAACAATACCGGAGCACCCCACGGCGATGCACTCGGCCTGACATAACCTTTGTCAAGAAGATCTTCAAGTTGATTCTTCAATTCTTGCATCTCAGCTGGAGCCATCCGATACGGTGATTTGGAAATCGGCGCCGTACCAGGCTCAAGATCAATTGAAAATTCTATGTCACGGTTCGGGGGTAATCCAGGAATTTCTTTCGGAAAGACATCCGAAAACTCCCTAACCACAGGAATATCAAGAACCTCAGGTCCATTCTTCGCGGGCGAATCCAAGTAGCAAAGGTACCCGACACATCCTTGTCGTGGTAGCTTAAACGCAGCCATCGCATTGATCAGCTTGTCGTTATCAGCGTCATTCCGACCTTTGAACTTGCACACAAACTGGCCCCCAGATGACACTGTCACCGTTCTTGAACTGAAGTCGATCACCGCCTTGTGACGCGTCAGCCAATCCATACCGAGAATAATGTCGTATGGAGCCATGGCTATACAGATCAGATCTGCCTCAAACTCCTTACCCTGAATGGTAATCGGAAAGTCGGACAGATGTTTGGTTCCCACCAAACGTTCTCCATTAGTAAGACTAACGACGAAAGGGTCGCACGAATCGTTGCACACTAAGTCTAACTTGCTAACACAGCTATCCAAAATAAAGGAATGCATAGCACCAGAATCAAATAGAATGCACACTGAAGTAGAGTGAAGGTATAAAGTACCTTGAGCAATTGGAGCATTGGGTCCATCTGCTTTACGCATCTCGTACAAGCGTTGACCCTGACTTCCAGAAACAGCTGGGGCCTTTCCCTTGTTTTGAGCAGTCGTCTGAACTGACGGGCTAGGAGTCTCGACAGGCTTGAACCTAGGTCGGTTGCTCTGATGAATTGACCCTTGATGCGACTCTACTCCCTTCTGCTTCCCCTGCTTGCAGAACTTCTGCAGATGACCATCACGTCCACACCCAAAGCACGATCTCTTCTCCTTCTGACACCCAATGCTCTTGTGCCTAGCAACACCACAGTTATAACACTGAACTGAACTTCTGCTCTGACTGGACTGCTGCGTTGACCCTCCGTGAGTCATGTCCGTCTTTGCTCGGCCAGACTTGGCAAAGCTAGACGGTGGCGCAGGTCGCTTGAATCCACCACCCTGATTCTGATTCTGATTCTGCATCGACCTCTGTCGGATGCGTCTCTTCGTTGACTCCTCCAGAGTCACTTCCAGCTTATAGGCAACATCCATATACTGCTCCAGAGTAGAGCATGTGTGGTGCACCATCAACGGCTTGATATCTGGACTCATCCACTCGTGGAAGTACCAGATCTTTTGTGCCTCACTGGTTATCTCAGCTGGGGCGTACTGCAGAAGATGATTGAACTTGGTTGCCAGCTCAACTACCTTCAATCGATCGGTCTTGGGGTACAAAAACTCCTTGTGTTTCTCCTCTCTCATAGCACGAGAGAAGAAATGGTCAATCATTTTGGTCTTAAACATCGACCAGGTCAATACAGGGCTATCAGCTAAGCTTGTACCCTCCCACCATTCACTAGCATCCTCTTTCAGCTGCAGAGAAGCTATGTGGACCTTTTCAGCCTCAGTACAGTCCACATTACGAAACAGCCGTTCCATATGAGAGAACCAATGGGTCACCTTGACTGGCTCCCTTTTCCGTTGTAGCTGTCAGGCCTCATAGAACTAATGGTCTTCAGAGCACGACCATAGTTGTCCCTAGTCCTGACTGCATTCTCCTGGACATCATGGTTTCTTGGCTCCTCAAATCTAGGAACCGGTGGGGGAATCGGCATGCCTTGTGCATGCGGCACACTTGGTCGCATAGCATCAGCGATAGCTTGCATGACAATTCCTCGAATTGTCTCCACTGCTGCAGCATCAAACACCACTGGTGCATTACTCTGATCCTGATCATTGTCCCTGGATTGATTATGGGATTCAGATACATGCTCACCTTGGCCAACATCTCTTATGATTGGTCTGGGATCCTCACTAGTCCCAACACCAGCTCGAACTGTGTTCCTTGTGTTCACCATCTGTTTACCGATCAAATTCCAAGTTATTTATACATTAATATCATTCAAACATGCTTAATGTAGTAAAATTACTCAGAATAGATCAACTAGGTATTTTATAGATGAACTGGAACTGTTACACAAGCTACACATAAGTCTATCATCCGAGCGTTAGGACAAAAATTGCTCGAAGATAAAAGTGTTTCACAGAGTACTTGCCGCAATACTGAAATATTACACAAAGTACATACTGAAATACTAAGAAAGGAACTACTATGATAGGCAACACCAATCCTCATCAAGGCGCTCCAAAACGTCTCCCATAAGACTGGCTACTCGTGCAAGGTCTCTTCGGACTAGGCTCACCATCGAGCTCTGGCGATGGGTTTCGCACCCTGCTCGGTCCTGGGTCACATGGCTCTGGTGACTCAGACCCAACCTCAGTCATGGAAAATAAAGGATCGTCCATAAGAGGTCCTCCTATCCCAGCCCTCCTCTGAGCGCTAGCGATCGCCTGATCCATCTGCTGCTGCTGCTCCATATGAGAGCTCATTTCGCTCTGGCGAAGGATCTCTCTCAACTCAGCCTCTGATCTCCTCCTAATACCGTGCTCAGTGTACAGTGCCTCCCAATCAGCATCAGTCATGAGTGCATAAGCCGACACTGGTGATAGTTCTGGACTGGGGGGAATAAACTGCACCCCCGGCTCCTGACTGTCCACTAGCAAGTGCCTCAAGTTGTCTGGCTCTTGGCTCTGCTCTTCCAGGTCCATCTCGGGGTCCTCCTCAGGATCATCTTCGATGGGATCCTCATCCTTGGGATCAATCTCGATCTGGTAATCGTCATCGTAATGCCCTAAGGCGTATCTAGACGACTCACCCTCTTCCTGCACTGCTTCCTCCCTGAGTGGCTCTACAGGTGCAGCTATAGTGACCACTGCATCCCTAGGCGTAAGGACAACAGACTCGGAAATCACATACTTGATGTCTTCGGGCGGGCTACTCGGGCCTCCAACCTCGAAACATCGCTGAGGGATCGGAAAATCTAGCCTACCTGGAGACGGCGAGTCCGTCTTGGCGTCCTCTGACCCCCTATCAAGAGAAAAACACGCACCCATTCTACAGGATAACGAGGAAGGAGTTAGTCTTTCTAGACATAGAAGCAAGCTTACTACATCAGACTATATAGAAGACACGACTATGAACGGTGTTTTGAAATTCTTTTTACTTTGAAAATTTCGAGCCCTTTTAACGTATTTTCAAAAACGGATAAATGATATAAAAATCTTAAACCCGTTTTAAAACCTTTGGCTCTGATACCACAACTGTAACACCCCCAAAACTTAACCCTTTTGGAAAGGTATTACCGCCAGTGACCCCAGTGTTCCTTACCGAGATCACCCAAGGCTTTACCATTTAAATACAATTTATGAAATACAAATGATACATAATGATCAAAGCATTCAATTCCAAAATATAACATTGTCAAAGAAACATGAGTTACGGGATTACAACCCAATCCCGAATAGGCTAACACAGAGTTTAAACCAAATACAGCGGAAGTCTTATAAAGTAGGGTACAGCGGAAGTCTTATAAAACACATTACAACCAAAGTCATTGTCCAAAAGATCTCAACCTGATTAACGAAATAACTCAAACATTCGAAAACCACTGTCGACTCCATAGTCCTTCTATTCTTCTGAGCTACTTTCAATCTAATGTGCCGAATCGAACGGATGACACCAGCCCACATGTAGAGAATAAAGTTCGTGGGTTAGTCTACTTGAATAGACTAGCAAGGGTACAAAGCAGAAGGTTCGATATAGTTGTATTAGGTTAGACTTATCGTTTCTCGAATGATAACCGATAACGATAATCAACCTTCATACTTCTACAGAATAATAACAAGAGGTATGCACAAGAGAAGACTCTGGAAAACTGAATCTTCACAGAGATCGACTCGAAAGAAGACTCCAACGGAAATGAGTCTTAGGGAAATATGACAAATCTGGAATGTTTACAGAATCATACAACAATGATTTAAAAGCTGACTGAGATGCTTCGGTTCACGACCAACCTCACCGCATACAGCGGATCCAGATTGGAAAGAGAACGTATTATGATCAAAGTCGAGACGAGTTTTCCTAGCTGCACTACTCGCCGAAGGTTTATTTATTATGTGCGTCGAGTAGCACTTATCTGATTTATATTTCAAACACACATCACGTTATTAGACTTTTACATGTGTACCCCACCATTGGGACGACACATCTTAGTATACGTTTCGTCGAGAGTGACGCACACCGGAAGGTTTGTGACACCAGCTAAGTGTCCTGCCTCTACACACTTGTGAAAGAGACCGATCATGATCTTAGAATAGTACCAGGTGGAGACGAGCCACCCCGATACCAGATTATAAAGAAATGACCGGACGAAGTCCGAGTACATTCCTAACTAACAGTGCTAACCACACAGATATAGCACAATTACAGTTATAGAATAAATCCACATAAAGGCCCGAAAGGCGATCACAGATAATAGCGCTGTTCTAACAGATATATAACCTATTATATGATTTTCAAAACAGTTTATAAATTACTTCCAGAAGAACACAATAATAATCGTTCCAAATTAATTAATCAATTGAAATAACTGATAATCAATGTAAATATGGAAACGATGAGCAAGAGCGAACCGCCACTTGCCTTAGATTCGTACTGTGGTTAACAGTTTATAAATCACTTCCAGAAGAACACAGTAATAATCGTTCCAAATTAATTAATCAATTGAAATAACTGATAATCAATGTAAATATGGAAACGATGAGCAAGAGCGAACCGCCACTTGCCTTAATCCGCAGAATAGAAACAAGCGTAACGACAACGACGGGATTCCGGGCTCGACACGGGTATAGCTCCGACAGCACAACGACCTTCGAATCGACCCATAAAAGGAACCCTAAGTTAGATCCAACATAACCACAGTACGAATCTAAAAACGACGAAAGAAAACGAAAGGAACGACGCCACAACGACGACTACCAAAGCCAAAAGCCCAAAAAGGCATTCTGGACACTAGCGGCGGTCGTCGTTCTTGGCGGCAGTCGCCGTTCTTGGCGGCGGGCGCCGTGAAGAACGCGGCGGTCGCTGTGAAGAACTTAGACGATAGAAGCGGCGAGAAAACTCACCCAAAACACGAGCGACTCGGCCTCCTTCAACTTGCTTTGGTTTCTAACCTCCAAGGCTACCAAAAGCTTCACAAAGGCACTCTGGAAACACCACCAAACGACCTCCGGCGAAAGCTTCAGAAATCCGGCGAGACACCACTCCGGTGAGGCAAGAATTTGGGAGAGCTTGGGTTGTGGATTGAGCTCAAAAACCCCTCCCAGACACCTCCTTTTATAGCCAAATGCCAGGAAACACCATGATGGCCCTACGACGAGCTACTCCGGCGCTGCCAGAGCCACGCCGACGACCTTCGGGCAAGGACCTCCGGACAACGACGACGGCGGGCGCCGTCATAAATGCGGCGGGCGCCGTCATAAATGTGGCGGGCGCCGCCATAGGCCTGGCGTCCCCAGCTAGGAGAAGACACAGCCTACTCCTCGAGCCTTGCGACGGCGGGCGCCGCCCTTGGCTTTGCCGCCTCCTCAGCTCTTAGACGAAAACGATATTAACCCGGGATAAAAATTATCGTACACGAACGAGTATTAAAATCCAAAGCACATCGTCTGTATTTTATTTCACTGAGAAAAATATTACAGATACAGAGCACATTACAGAATGTCTCCAACTTTCTGAATTAGATCCGACGTACATAACGGGTACTCGGGAAAAATCCCGAAACTCCAGAAATAGCTTACAAAAATACAGGGTATCACACATAGAATGCATTAAATTGCATTAAATTGTCAATTTAATGCAAGATAATGCAATTTAATGCATTCTAAGAGCTATCCAAACGAACCCTAAGTATTGAATGTTGAAATAGGTATTGCATTTAGAAATTGTTGGTATTTTAGAATGTTTTTGTATGTTGTATTTGATTCTAGATTTTTTTTATAAAAATTAGGTATTGAAATTTATATTTATGTTATAAAAATTGAATTTGAATTTTGGATTTTGGATTTTAGTTATAATAATTAAACTTGAATTTAGAAAAACAAAGGAGTCTACTTTTCCAAGTTGAATTTAGCATATGAAACTAAATTTGATAAATTTAGATATTAAAATTAAAATTTAGAAATTATGGAATTTATGTTTTTATTAAATTGGGATTGAATTTAAAGAATTATTTTTGAAATTAGCAAATTAAGATGACAAATTAGGTCTATATTTGAATCTGGCATATAATATAGGTATTGAATTATGAAATTTATATTATAATGTTGTAGTTGTTTATGAATTTCAAATTTTGATTAATATGTTATAAAAAGGCTTTACAAGCCTCGATGCTGTCTGTGAGACGGCCCCGACGTGGGTCCCGTCAGCTGGCGCGGAGGAATCCGGTCACAGCATCGGCTCGTCGGGCCGCTTCGGTGGATCTGCTTCCCATCCTACAGGCAACACAGGACGTCGCGACGGGAGTGCAGGTGGGCGCGGCCAGATCTGACTCGTCGTTGTCTTCGTCTTCCTCATCGACCTCGTCCATGGAGCTGGACGAGGAGGCAGTTGACGTGTCCCTCCACCGCGACTATTATGAGGGATTTGAGGAGTCTCCCGGACCCGCAGCGGACTTGGGGATGGACGAGGCTCCCCAGTAGGCGGATCTGGCTCCCCAGCAGGCGGATCCGGCTCCCCAACAGGCGGATCCGGTTCCCCAGCAGGCGGATCCGGTTCCCCAGCAAGCGGGCCCCGTAGAGCCTTGGATGCCAGGAGGGCCCCTCGTTCCTCACCTCCTCGCTACATATACGACCCACGTCGACAGGGTCCTATGGGACATGACATTGGCGTTGGCACTTCCGGATCCCCCACCACCCGTTGCGCGCGTGGATGATACGGTACGTCTTTGATTTAGTTTAAGATTTTTTAAATAAAAATATCGAAACGTTATATATAAATTTATATTTATAAGTATAATACTAATTTTTTTATTTCTTTTTCAGATGAGGAAGGTTCTGAAGACGTACACCAGGAAGCCATGACATTGGGAGATGAACGCCCACATTACAGCGGCTCCGGACACCTGGTGGGATTTTGCTCAGCGGAGCCGTATCACCTCCATGAGGGAGGTGGACTTCAGGAGGATCGACGACGTGCTTATTTCTGCGTTCGTCGAGCGCTGGCATCTGGAGACGAGCTCGTTCCATTTCCCGTGGGGCGAGATCACTATCACGCTCCACGATGTCGCACGCATCCTGGAGATCCCCATCGACGGGTTGAGCGTCACCACTAATATGGCGGACCCCGTCGTCAGAGAGCACATTTGCGCCATTACTGGGGCGAACCTGGAGTTGGTGGCCCAGTGGTTCGGTGGTGGCGGTATCCCGATGGAGTCCCTCTTGCTGAGGTCGGCTGAGCAGTTGTCCAGTCCAGAGAGGGACGACCGGCGCATAGCGTCCATGTACTTGATGATTAGATTATAGGACTTACATTATGCCGATTAGACAGTTGTGTTTTGGATCATGTATTTAAATTTTGGTTGTATATAAGTGTAACTACATCAAATATAATGAAATACTATATTATATAAGTGTAACTATCGTATATAATGAAATACTATAGTATATTAGTGTAATTATATGAAATACTATAGTATATAAGTATAACTATATGAAATATAATGAAATACTATAGTATATTAGTATAACTATATGAAATATAATGAAATACTATAGTATATAAGTGTAACTATATGAAATATAATGAAATACTATAGTATATTAGTGTAACTATATGAAATACTATAGTAAATAAGTATAACTATATGAAATATAATGAAATACTATAGTATATTAGTGTAACTATATGAAATATAATGAAATACTATAGTATATAATGAAAATACTATAGTATATAATGAAAATACTATAGTATATAATGAAATACTATAGTATATAAGTATAACTATATGAAATACTATATTATATAAGTATAACTATATGAAATATAATGAAATACTATAGTATATAAGTATATCTATATGAAATATAATGAAATACTATAGTATATAAGTATAACTATATGAAATACTATAGTATATAAGTATAACTATATGAAATATAATGAATTACTATAGTATATAAGTATAACTATATGAAATATAATGAAATACCATAGTATATAAGTATAGAGTGCGGTTCCGGTGCGGAGCACTCTTCCCGTGCGGACGTGCGGACATGCACTATAGGGCCTTATTTGTGCACTTTTGGGCCTTATTTGTGCACTTTTGCAAAAAAATTGAAAAATGCTTGGAAAAAAATTTGAAAAAGAAAAAAAAAAATTTTTTTTTTTAAAAAGTGCACAAATAAGACGTTAAAGTGCACAAATAAGACCCAAAAGTGCATGCTCCGCACGTCCGCACGGGAAGAGTGCTCCGCATATGATCCAAACTCTATAAGTATAACTATATGAAATACTATAAAGTATAACTATATGAAATATAATGAAATCTTATAGTATATTAGTGTAACTATATGAAATATAATGAAATACTATAGTATACAATGAAAATATTATAGTATATAATGAAATACTATAGTATATAAGTGTAACTATATGAAATATAATGAAATACTATAGTATATAAGTGTAACTATATGAAATATAATGAAATACTATAGTATATAAGTATATTCACATGAAATATAAAGGAAAACTATAGTATATAAGTATATTCACATGAAATATAATGAAATACTATAGTATATAAGTATAACTATATGAAATACTATAGTATATAAGTATAACTATATGAAATATAATGAAATACTATAGTATATAAGTATAACTATATGAAATATAATGAAATACTATAGTATATTAGTGTAACTATATGAAATATAATAAAATACTATAGTATATAATGAAATACTATAGTATATAAGTATAACTATATGAAATATAATGAAATACTATAGTATATAAGTATAACTATATGAAATACTATAGTTTATAAATATAACTATATGAAATATAAAGGACAACTATAGTATATTAGTGTAACTATATGAAATATAATGAAATACTATAATATATAAGTATAACTATATGAAATATTATAGTATATAAGTATAACTATATGAAATACTATAGTATATAAATTGGGCCTATTTGGGCCCAATTTCTAGTTTTTTCAGTTTTTCACCCATTTATTCTATAATCCTTCCTATTAGGCCTATTTGGGTCCAAATTTTTCATTTTTTCATTTTTTCACCAATTTCCTCTATAATCCTTCCTATTGGGCCTATTTGGGCCCAATTTTTAGTTTTTTCAGTTTTTCACCCATTTTTTCTATAATCCTTCCTATTGGGCCTATTTGGGCCCAATTTTTAGTTTTTTCAGTTTTTCACCCATTTTTTCTATAATCCTTCCTATTGGGCCTGTTTGGGCCCAATTTTTAGTTTTTTTCAGTTTTTTACCCATTTCTTCTATAATCCTTCCAATTACAGCTTCAGTATTTTATAGCTGTGTCATAGCTGTTATGCACAATCTGAGTGTTTTACAGCTATTATTCACATTTTTGCACAACTTCAGTGTTTTACAGCTGTGTGCTAGCTGTTATGCACAACTTTTCACTTGTATAAATAGTGTTACCCCTAGGGTTACTGAGTTCTCACAATTCCAACTGAAGTTCTGTTGTTCATCACCATTATTCGGTAAGGTTATCCTCTCAGCTTAGATCTTGTTTGATTTTTATGTTTATGAAACATTTATTAATGGATTTATGATATTGATAGGAAAATCAAGCACTACATCGCATAATGGCATCTTCATCTTCATCGTCAACAAACGTTGGTTGGCTATGCAATTGTAAGAGATCTGCGATTATCCGTGAGTGGCATATGCAGTTCAACTATAGAAGGAGGTATTGGGGATGTCCGACTATGGAAGGGGGGTGTCGCTTCATGGAGTGGATTGATCCATCCTACGATGAGAGGACATAGAGGGTTATAGCAGAACTGTGGAACGAAAAACAACAACTTGCTAACCGAAATGAAGAACTTGGTAAGAAAAATGAAGAACTTGTTAAGAACAATGAAGAACTTGTTAAGTTGATTCCCATTCACACAAGGTTTATGCGCCTTAAGGAACAAGGAAAGTTAGCGATGGGCAAATCTAAGTATGAGAAGTTATTAAGAGAGATACAAGGGCGTAATTAAGTTGATGTAATGTTTGTATCGCTCTTGTAATATGTTTTATGTATTGACATTTAATGTAATGTAATGGTTAGGGAAAAGAGAGATACGAAGACAATTTTTGTAGTGTACAAAGAAACTGCCTTATGTTAGGGCTTGTTTGGTTAGGGCAAAGCTTCTTATAGGGTTTGTTTTGGATTTTATGTATGTTAAGAAAACAGATATATTATCGGGATTTTCAAATTGAGATTAAACAAGTAAATCAGACCCAAATGTGAAGTTGATATCTTCTCTTAAAATAAATTACATCTGAAATTATATCTAAAATTACATCTGAAATTACATTTGAAATATAATCTACATCTTAAACTACACCGGAGGATCTGGAGGACGGTTATATCTAATGCAATAATCCCGAAATAGTTGAATCCTCGACTGAAATTGAGAGTCCCAACCATCGACACTTGGGTGTTTGAATCGACGCCAAGCGTACGAAGGGGGAGGTAGTGGACAACCATCCTTCAGCGACACCTACATAGAAAACACAAAATATGATCGGGCTTTGTGTTTTAGGGTAAGCACAAACATTACTAGCTATTTAAAAACAATAACTATACCGGTACGAAGTGGTTTCGGTTTCCTACGAGGGCCATCATCAATATCTATGTTGGAGGGCCGAGGCTTTCGTCAGAGGCCCTCATTGGTAAGCACAAGCACGGGCCATCCCAGGATAATAGGACAAGAGTAACTTGGTATAGCGTGGCAAACACTAAACCAATCATCGGCATGTCGAGCCAGTACTCCTCGCTGCAAGGACTGATGACATAGTTGACCTGAAATATGAGGTCCTCGTAAGTGATCCCAGGGTGTAGTACGGGCAAGATGGGCATGTACACATCTCTGTTGTCAAACAACTCGCCCGCCACCTGCATTCGAACCATAGGGTATGCAGTCTCTTCTAATCCCAACAATACAGCCAGTGTCCGATATCCACAATGCTCGTATGGACATACATCTTTGGCCCTGTTAATGTACGAAAACCAAAAGTAATCCACATTCTTAACCCCAAAGTTCACCCCATATAAATCATGGGTTGTTCAGGGAGCTGCTGCGATCCTGTCCCTTCGGATTGGCTCCCTTGGGTCCCAATGCCCGGCGAAGCTCCACTTGGTCCCTTCTTGCCACGACCCCGACCTCTACCTTGGCTTCCACTGGCCTTCTTCTTCTCAATCTCATCTAACTCAGCCCTCTGATGCTCAAACAAGCTCGACTCCCTCTTGGTGTCGTACTTGGTCGAACCCTTTGGCCTTCCTTCTGAAATGATTCTCGTGGGCTCATGCATCGAAGTTTCATGCGGGTGCTGCGTGTCCCAGAACAACTCGGTGATTTGGTCTATTTGGTCGTTGCTCAATGTTTTAGCGCACCACATGTCATCCATTAGCTTCCATCTCAACTCTTGAACACACATCTGTGTTGTGTCCTCAACTGGATCTTCTTTCGTGTAAACCCTATCCCATTACAATTGCTTCCAGAAGCGGTGTATCTCACTCGGCATGATCGGCGTCTTATTAATGATGGCATTTGCGATTATGTGGACACACGGCATGCTGAAGCAGTCTCTCATCCAATGATCATCACAATCCTCAGGGAAATCCTCCTCATCTATCTGCTTAAACAGATCAAACATCATTCCTAAGCACCTATCCGACACTTTGAAGAATAGCCTTGAAAACAACACTCTTATTTCTGGTTGCACACCATCAAACATCGTTGGTGTTTTGGTTCGTAACATCTCCATGGTCGCACGCACCTGCTCAATTTGACCCTCGATCGCATTGTGGATCCTCACTACCATTCTATTAAAACCACCAACGCTAGAATTCATAATTTTCTTCAACACATGATGCATACCCTCAACCCTATCAAAACACATTAAAAGCATTGCGTTAGTCCCACATTGAGCCCTGAACCTAGAAACTACTGAACATTGTACAAGGGTTACCTGTTTGTAGTCCTCGTGAAGAAGTGAAGATCATGATCAGTCCACGCTCTCACTATGCTTTCCTTGTGAGGATTAGTCCACGTCTTCTCAATGTATCGAACGAGGCCACTCTTCCACGATGTCCTCAATTTCGCAAGCCTCTCTTCGTAGCTTTCCTCCGTGGTTGAACACCAAAGTGCCCAACATTGGCCGCAAAACCTTTTCAGTTGTTTTTTATCCTTCAATATTGGGGAAGCATATGCTTCTATGTTGTGCTTAATATGCACCCAACACAATAGGTGTTTTACTTCATCTTTGAAAACTACCCGAATTACATTAATGAGGGCCTTCTCTCGATCGGTCATTATGGCGGTCGGCATAACACCCGCATCTTTAAACAAGCGCAAAAGTTTCTCCATTATGAACTTGTAATGCACAACTTCTTCTTGCCGTGTAAATGCATACGCAATGTTTAAAGTCTTGTGCGTGCAAGTGAAACCGACAATCTTCACCAATGGCATGTTATACCTGTGGATGAATGTAAGAAAATAAATGAATGTAAGAAGTCATAGAATATAAGATATAATTCAAATCGATGATATAAATCACTACTTTAAATTGTGTTGAAAATGTAACACAAATCCATCACGTACTTATTTGTCTTATATGTGGCGTCGATAATTACCACGTACGGGAACATCTTCAATAGGTGGAGCGAGTCCGGGTGAGCAAAAAATAGGATATCAGTCTCTTTCGTAGACAACTTTCTAAGAGGAAATACCCGGTAACTATTTTGTTGCAAAAAGTTCAGAGTCCATTGCGTAACCGTCAATTCCCCACGATCTTCGTAATGCATCTTCTGCATAAAGTTGGAAACTTGTTTCATGGATGTCACATTTTCAGGGAAGAAGGTCCTCAACTCTGCAACAATAGTCCTAGGCGTCACGAACGCATCGCCCAAACTTTTGGCAAGGCGCTCCTCATCCGGGGTCATTCTGCCCATGTATGCATGCCCAAGAAAGCTAGTCGGAAGCTTATGGTTGTGGCATCCATCTATCACATTCATGATCCATTTATGAGTCACTTCCCATGGCTTCTTCTTCAATCTAACACCACACAACTCAAATGTGTATCCGGACTTCTTCGACTTTGTTTTACGAATTACCTCAACATCCTCTTCTGAGTCACTACCTTTCTTTCTCCCCGATCTATATTCACCAAAATTCTCGCACGTCAAACTAACACTTCTAACATTTGAGTTACGAATGACTAAAACCATCATCAAATCTTTGGCCCTATTCTTAACCCACTCAATCAATTCCTCTCGGCTATCCCACTTCAGATTGTTACGAAATTCATCTCCATAATCTTTCCCCTATACATGTTTACATAATCAATAATGTTACAATATATGGATTGCGATTTGTGAAATTTATATGTTTGTAGCTAACCAATATTAACTATAAAACAAAACTACAATTGTAATACATAACTAAACTAAAGAAAAACAAATTGATAGCTTATCTCACTAAATCATCATCATCATCTTTTCCATTACCATGTTCTTTTAACATATATGAAAATAAATATAGGACTTTTAACATATATCAAATTCACAACAATTATCAACTTCTTCACTACTACTAAATACTAATCTTTTAACATATATCAAAACAAATATAGGCCTCTACCGCTAAATCGTCATCATCTTGTCCACTATAACTAAATACTAATCTTTTAACATAATAAATATAGGCCTCTACCGCAACATCATCATCATCATCTTCTCCACTAATTTCAATTCTAATCATTCCATTATTAACTATACGTACTTAAGCTATATTAATTATAACTAATTTCAATCTTAATCATTCCATAATTACTAACCTCGAAATTGCCATCGTCGAAATCTTCATCGTCGAAATCTTGATCGTCGTAATCTTCATTCTCTTCTCCACTACTACTCCAATATGTGTTTTCATTATATGTCATTTTTGTAAGATTTGTTGTTTTGGATTTAGAAAATGAGATTGGCTTGCTATTTTATAGGGCATAAAATAGTCGTTGGAATAACGGCTAATTGTGTACGCCATATAAGGGCGTACGCTAGGGGCTGGCGTACAGGCCATTTCCAACGGCCGTTTCCAACGGCTATTTTCCTGTACGTTGTATTTTAGCGTACGCTAAAATACAGCGTACAGGTATAAGTACTGAATTTCAAATAATTATACCGTTTTCATGTTGTACGCCCATTGATTGCGTACGCCTGTTTCTGGCGTACAGAATGTCGTGCGTATAGGCAATTTTTATCGTGTATATAGTAGCAGCCCTAAAAATAAACGATAATATGAAAGGGCCGAGTACTTTGAGGAGACCAACTTGGGCTATAAATTTGATTGCCTAAGTATTGGCCCATTTGAATAGAAGGTGTATTAGTTTGAGGCCCATTTATGCCATTATCCAATACAACTTATACAAGAGATTGTAGGGGCCCACTTTCTATGTGGACCCCAGTACGGGCAGCGAAGGAGATGCTCTATTGTCGGGGGCTGCTTAAGGAACACCTACGCAGTGAAATCAGTTTGGACCTTTTCTGGCAAACTCAAATTCCAGTTTTGCCCCCTATATATATCAATTGCAAATTTCTCTTACATCCTAATTGCTAACTTTTTACTATACTAGAAATCGAAGCCCGTGCTTCGCACGGGTCTTTTGTGTATATGTAGTGTCACGGTTTAAATTTGAGTTTCTAATATATGGATTGTTGTTTCATGTTTTATCTTAGACGATATATTGTTTGATATGGATTTAAATGTAATATCTAAGTCTTGACAACAGAAATGTAACATCTAAGTATTTTAGGTATAAAATTCTATGATTGTACGAAGTACAATTTTATTTTTTTATTTTGGTCAGAAGTTTAATCTAAATAATTGGTGATTAAAATGCTATGGTATATATCATTTTAATTAATAAATATTAGTCATTACTTCTTATTATTATTAAATACAGAGTAATATAAATAATTGGTGACTCTGCATATTCTTAAACCTTATTACATTTTATATAAAAGTACATTAGTTATTTTATCGGTACATGCTTACTCTTCTTAGCGAAATTATAATTCATAACTTCTTCCTTGTACATTTCATATGTGAGAGTGAGTACATGTATATTATTTCGGCTTCCATACTTCATTAATTCCTCTAGACCAACACAAATGAGGCCAACTTTAGTATATATACATGATGAGTATAAAATGAATATGTATAAAATAGAAGAATAAAAATCATCTTTAACCAAAATAACAACACACCTACCTAAAACGATTTAGTATAAAAAAGGAACTAAAAATACAAACCTAATTGAATTTATGCTACCAATAGTTGAAGGGTTTACATCGTCCATAAAATAGTTTGCTTTATTCGTTACTAACAATCAGTCATCCTAAATCGATTGTCTTTGTCCTCCTTCTAGTGAAAGCTACCGGTGCATGATGTAAACAATCGATGCCTCAATAGTGATATTAGATTATCCAATTCTCTGACATCTTCACATAAAATTAACCTATCTCGATCAAAAGACAATTATATTAATAAATTTATACTGATATATGTAAGTATTGTAGACTACAAAAGAGATCCAAATACATATAATCAAGGATAGTTTACCATGAGGTGGATATATACTTGTATCATCGACAATCGGGAATCCTCATTCACATCTTTAACTTAATAATTATGCTTACTTCAGTGACCATGTATATTTAAGGTGTTGCCCACTATCTCCCAAGCTTCACTATATGGCTTTCTAAAGGTAATTTCCATGTATAAGAATGAGATGATGGATGCCCAGAGCAAATGAACGAAATACCACCGTTTTCGCTCTTTTATAGATGAAAAATGTTACTTGGAAAGTGAAGCCATTTTGACATATAACCGTTTAGACATCTTGACTATAATTTGTTTCCAACCATTCACTGTGTACTAAATATGGGAGTTACATGTAGTAATTGGATAATATTAAAATAGGAGTAAATGAGAGCAAAATATAACGTATACAGTATGTAGTAACTATCATTAATTGAGATTTAGGTTAAAAAATGAGTCATAACCTAAAGAGTAGTCTGTACGTAGAGGCAAGATTTAACTGAAAAAAGAGTGTGTGGGGAGGGAATAATTACTTACAAATAGTGCTCATTTTTATATATATACACATAATTATGCTATGGTATATTAAAATAAACAAAGAAAAAATATTTACTTAGATTACAAAGTAGCCTATAATTATACTTATGTATTTTATATTGTTTTATAAACCCTATAGTAAAAACCGATCGGAAAATCTAACATAATATATACATATTATATACTAAGGGTGATAAACTAACCCTATATGCAAACTATACCTTTAGGCCTATTTAAGCCTTTGATTTTGTCTTTAAAAGTTAGCATTCAATGACCTAGAATGCTAACTTTTAAATATATATATAGATAGATGGTTGTTTTTCATGCTTAATAGAAATATAAATTGAACTATGTTGAAAATTTAACGTGAAGATATAAGAGTTATACAACGATAAGAAAATGAGGATTTTTTAATTGATTAATATGTAGTAATTGTATATAATTGTGAATCAAAAACTTTGTTTATTATATAGAAGATTATAGATTAAATATAATTGTTAATATATGAAATTGTCACTTTAGTACTTTTTGGATTTGAAAAATTATTTAAATTTTGTGCTAAATAAATAAGGCATGAAATGAAAATAAAAATTAATTCATCTTTAAAAGTTAGCATTCAATGATCTAGAATGCTAACTTTTAAATATATAAAGATATCCCCAAATGAGGGAATTTTTCTGCACGAAAGATAGTAGACACAGTGTAAAAAATTTGTAATTTGTAAGGTCAACTATCAAAATGCATTTGTAAGACCAACTATCAAAATGCTTATAACTAGTGAAATAAAAAATGTAATTCATACTACCTTTTATTTTGAAATAAACTAGCTTAATTCTCGTGTCTTGTACGAGTTTTAAATTCTTGTATTTTATATAGGTTTGATATATAATTTGCATAATAATTATAATATCTAAATGAAACATCGATTAAAAAAGTAAAAAGTTAATAAATAGGTGTTATAAGAAAATTATAAACTCTTATATGTTTTTCTCCTTAAGTTGAGCAGAGTCGTTGTGGTATAAGTTGAGAGAAATGTGTGAACTTAAACCATTATGATTTTTGAATAACTAACTCCCATACTCATATATATTGTCCAAATTTGGGTCATATTTAAACTTCAACTCTTATTAAAATTTATTTTTTATTACAATTGTGGTCTTATTTTCAACCACAATAAGAAGGTTAGAAATAAAATAATTGTTTTGAAAATGATAAAAGTTATGTTTTTAGATATTTGATAAAGGGTTTATCTTAATTTTTTTTTACTTTTATTAATAATTATTAAATCTAATTATAAAAATATTATTTTAGAAATATCATGATATATTGAGAATATTTTCATAATATTCTTATTGTTGAAATTGAAAAGAAAGAAGATATGGAGTTGATTTTAAAATCTTAGTGATTGATTTGTAATCTTTGTAAATTGATTTGTATGTAAATTAGGAAGATATTAGATTAGGTTTAGGAAATAAATCTTGATATATAATTAAATTCAAATTGAAAAAAGTGAAGAGAGGAAATGATTTGTGTCAATTTTAATGTGAGTATGCCATGTGGCATAGTAAAATTTTAATTTAGCATGTATATATTAGATTGTTTTAGGTGTTCACCTTTTTTATATTTAAGTTATGTATACTTTATAGGTCCACCTTTTTTAATAGTCATATTATATATTTCTTCTTGCTAAAAAGTTGGGATTTTATTAATAAACATTAGTCTTAGTTTATTAATCGACAACTTTGTTCTTTACAAAAAATGAAGACAACTTTTTAATTAGCTAACATTTCTACCCAACTTTAGATTTCGGAAATTTTTGCATGATACTCTTGAGGTTATGTAATTATCGCGAGATACTCACTAGTTAGGTCATTTTTGCATGGTACCCCTGAATTCTTAATAAATTTCGCAAAAATTCCCTCATGTTATAAAATCACTAAAAAAACGTTAAAGCCTTACAAAAAATACCTCCCTCTCTTTTACCCAGCTTCTCTCCTCCCAGCCACAGAAACACCCCCGATAACTTCTCTATGCTTTTGGAGAATTTGAACCCAACCCACTTCAATGGAGAACTCGCCAGAGCGCCATTTTCCGACGAAGCGGCGGTGGGCATCTGAGCGGAGGTGTGGTGTCTGGGTATTTGAGCGTCGGTGGCTATGGACGATGACGAACGCAAACTTTGTGGACGATGGAGACGCGAAGGTTGTGGACGACGACGGAGATTGAAAGGGATCTTACCTGATGTTTCTAATCCATTCCAACCTTAAACCTCAAAATTTGCAATAGGGATTGAAAGAGATCTTACATGAAGCGTTCTTCGTCCACCGTCGTCTTCTTCCACCACCGTGGTTGTCTTCGTCGTTGTCCACATCCTTCACGTCTCCATCGTCCAAAAGTTCGCGTTCGTCGTCGTCCATAGCCACTGGCGCTCAGATACCCAGACACCACACCTCCGCTCAGACACCCAACCACCGCTTCATCGGAAAATGGCGCTCCGGCGAGTTCTCCATTGAAATGGGTTGGGTTCAAATTCTCCAAAAGCAGATAGAAGTTATCGGGGGGTGTTTCTATAGTTGGGAGGAGAGAAGCAAGGTAAAAGGGATGGAGTACTTTTTTTTTTTTTTGAAGGCTTTAACGTTTTTTTAACGATTTTATAACGGAAGGGCATTTTGCAAAATTTATTAAGAACTCAGGGGTACCACGCGAAAATGACCTAACTTTTGGGTATCTCGCGAAAATTGCATAACCTCAACGGTACCATGCGAAAATTCTGTTTAGATTTGAATTTCCTTGATGCACATCGACCATGTCGTATAGGATCTTCAATCTATAATCTATACCATAAACTCGCGTCATAAAAAAGGGAGATTATTGTTCACTTTTTTAATAAGGAAGAGATTAGGTTAAATCCTAATTGTTTAGACCATTATTCTAGAGCATCCTTATATACGAGAACATAAAGTTTTAAATTAGTCTAAAACTTGTTAAGGAGGAAGAGTGTCCCAGCGGTCAGCAACTCGATTCACATCAATAAAAATGCGAGAAATTTTACCTCTAAAAAGAAAGGTAGAGTGTCCCAGCGGTCAACAACTCGATTCACATCAATATTTGAAGGATACAATGTCTCAGTTTCTAATTGATTTTATTTATCTCTTAAATAAATCAATTTCAAGGTTTTTTTTTATTAGGTAAAAATTAGACTGGAAACCACAGAAGAGACGGTTTATCAGTCTATAGCATCCTTTCGGATGAGAATAACAAATTCTAGACTAGCTCGAATATCCTCCAAGGAACTCTGCTGGACCGGCTTTGCGATGAAGTCGGCCACCACGTTTGTTTCTCGGAAGACATGAAAAATCTGCACTGAAGAAAACAGTTGTAAAACACACAGGATATCAGAAATTAATATTTCAATATCCCATGGACAGTGCCAGATTTGATTCAGAACATTCACAGTGGTAAGGTTATCACATTCAAGTTGAATGCCGGTAATGCCTAATTCATAGGCCTTTACCAGGGCATGTTCGCCAGAAACGGAATCCGTGATCCTTGTTGAGTGATTTGAAATCCTAGAGGATTACGAGGTCTTTCTGAAGCTTTTTGGAGTTTTTTAGCAAGGATTTCAGATCCTAAAATAAACAAGAAAGGGGAAAGGGGTTCACCCTGTCGAAGTCCTCTTGATGGTTTAAATATTTCGGTGGGTCCATTGTTTACAAGCACCAAGAAAGGGGAAAGGGGTTCACCCAGTTGATAAATTTTTCATGGAATCCACACTTTTACATAACTTTAATGATGAAGTTTCATTCAATTCTATCATAAGCTTTTTCCATATCTAATTTAAGGGCAATGAAACCTTCAGTTTCTTTTTTCGATTTAAATGAGTGAAATATTTCATGGGCAATCAAGATATTATCTTGAATGACTCTGTTAGCAACAAAGGCACCCTGTAGGGGATGGATTAATTTTTCCATGGTTCCTTTAAGTCTTGTTGTTATGATCTTCGAGATATTTTATAAATTGTAAAGCATAGACTTATGGGTCTATAGTGATTAGTAGAGTTCGGATTGTCACATTTTGGAATCAAGGAGATGAATGTGTGATTTATTTGTTTGAGCAATTTCCCGGAAAGAAAAAAGTTTTTAACTACTTGAATAACAGAAGGGCTTACAATGTCCCAATATTTTTGGTAGAATTCTCCTGTCATACCATCAGGCCCTGGTGATTTGTCCGAGCCAATGTTAAAGACAACCTTCTTAGTTTCTTCATTGGATACGTTTCTTATTAATTCTAAATTGTCTTCTGTAGAGATTTCAGACTGAATTAATTCAAGATTTTCCTGAAATAGTCTCTGGTTCATATTCTCACTTCTGAATCTTTTAATGAAATCATTTCTGATTTCATTTCTAATGTTTTCTTCTCCAGTAATACTTGTTCCTTCTTGTGTTTTAATTTCTTTAATGATTTTTCTATTTCTTTTTTCACTTGCTATTTTGTGAAAATAGCTAGTATTCGTATCATTTAATTTGATGTGTTTAACTTTATCCCTTTGGTTCCAGTAAATTTTTTGGAAACACAAGAGTTTTTCTTTTTTTCCTATGATTCTAATTTGTTTTTTAATGAGATCATTTGTGGGATAAGTACAGATCTCAGTTTGGATTTCAGAGATCTGTTTTTCTATAGTTTGTAATTGAGTAAATACGTTGCCAAAAGTACTTTTGTTCCAGATCTTGACATATTTCTTAAGTAATTTTGTTTTGGATACCAGATTATACAATCTCGATCCATGATAGTTAGTTCTCCAAGCTTGTTTGACAACATTTCTAAAATCATTTCTGGTCATCAAATTTTTTTCAAATTTAAACGGCTGATTTTTAAAAGGTATTGCTGAGTCAAGTTCGATAGAGATGGGACAGTGGTCTGAGCGGGTAAAAGCAAAGTGTTTAGTACAGATATCAGGGTACCATTGAAGGATCTGGTGATGAATGAGTATCCTATCCAGTATTTCATATATGTTATCTATTTCTGTAATGTTCTTTCGCCAGGTATAGATGTTTTCTTGAATAGGAGTCTCCAGTAGTTTACATTCATTCTTAAAATGTCGTAATCTTGCAAATTTTGTCAAAGGTGGTATTAAACCACCTAATTTTTCAGAAGGGTCTTGTATTTCGTTCAGATCTCCCATAATAATGCACGAAAGAGAACAATTTTTAATAAAAGAGATAAGTCTGTCCCAGAACACATTCTTTGCAGATTCATTTGGTGGAACATAAGTTAGGATTAACATAAGTTTTATGTTCGTGAGCTGGTTTGTATACTTGATACTAATAAATCTTGTTTCAATTTGGTCAATTTCAAGGATCTCATTTGTAAGTTGGTAGGTTTTCCACATTACACAAATGTCACCCGAGAAACCCGTAGCCGGGACACAGTAGAATTGATCAAATCCCGCTTTTCTCTACACTTTTTCACTTGGTTCTTTGTTTGTTCTTGTTTCAAAGAGTGCAATTAATTGAATTCGTTCAATTTTGCAGAAGGATTCAACATCCATCCAAAAAGTTTTCTTCCCAATTCCACGGCAATTCCATGTTATAATCTTCATAAAAAACCAATTGAGTGATTGCCCCATATCCAATGACTGTTAGGGGTCTTGTTCCCTGGTAAATAGTAATGACAGTTATTACGAGTACAAACCGTCACAGATTCGTGATGCTCATCCCAGAGTTCATTGTATTGATAGACCTCAAAAGAATTTCCTTTCTGCATACAGTGACTTTGCATCCAATTTTCTAACACTCTTTGACTTTGAATTTCAAATTTCCAAGGCAGTAGATGTTTTGTTAACCTTTTGATGGAATAAATACATATACTTGTCATTTCATTTTCGACATTGATGTCATACTTGGTAAGGTAACATAAGATAGCATTGTTCTTTGGATTGTAAAAATCCAATATACATAATGTAATCCTTTTCCATTCAAACAATTGTTCGCATGTAATCTCTTGTAAAGAAAAGTGTTCAAATTTATTTTTGGTCATAGTTGAGGAATCTGGTAGGTCAATCAACAAAAATATATTCACGCTACACACTTTTTTTTGTTTCATAATACACCCATTTTCATTTCTACAAGAAGAAACGGATACAATGGGGTTACAAGGGTTCATATTTGATTTTCTGTTCTGCCAAGGGCATGTCAACATGTAAGCAATGGAAGCTAATTATGAGCATTACAGAGATAAGGTGGGAAACACCCAAGTACTTGTGAAGAGATTTTTTGAGTAAAGGTGGTATGCCACAACCGCATAACCCACATGTTTCGATCGAGATTGTTCAGAGAGTTGAAACTCCAAAGATGTTTGTTCAGGGTGGTATTTTTCAGAATATGATTTCTTTGGTGATACCATGTTCCTCCAATTGCCTTGTAGCAGGTTTCATTATTGCCAATTTTGGGGATTGTGGTCCATTCAAGGAGCTCCTGTAGCCAAAGCCAGCAATCAAGAGTTCCATTAGTTTTGTTATAAAAAAGACAATTGTGCAAGGATAGAAGACTGACCAATTGGTAATTGAGATGCAAGACATGTAAGGTCTCATCTCTGTTATGGTGTTTTGTACTCCACTGCCTGGATATATAAGCCAAACAGCAAGGCCACAGCCAAAACAAGTCTTTGTTATCATACAGCCACCCAAGAGCCCATCTAAGCTTAGGGTAGCAATAAATCAATTCTTTGTGGTCAAGGTGGTAGATAGGAAGATCATTATGAAACTTCCCAAGGTTAAGCAGCAAAGGACAAATACATAACCCTTCAAAGTCATGACAGTCAGTATTCATAGTAATCTTAATATACAGGGTCGATTTATCATAATCAAGGAAAGAGATCCAATTCATCGACACAAGCTTAAAATCCGCCAAACAGATGTAATCCCAGGTTAAAAGGTGACAGGTGATAACACCAGCAGAGACATAGTGGCAGTGAGGCCATTTTCCCATTTTCTCATTAGAGTTAATGCTCAAACAGACATAAATATTCCTCCACATAGAAAGCCCGAAACAAAGGAAAACATGTTTTGATTTCATAACAAAAGAGCTCCAAGGTTTAATCAGAGGGAGACTGTGAGTCTCATGGTTGGTCCTCAAAGAGGAGTTATGATGCAGGGATTAGCCGCGAGTGGCCCGATCTTGACGCCAAGAGAGACTCGTGGAGATGGAGGAGAAGAGATGAAACACAATGAGTTAGAAATTCTGAAAATGAACAAGAAATAACAAGATAGATAAGAGGGATATAGAAAGAACCGAATTGAACAATGGAGAGACCCTTGGAGCCCTAAGATGTCTCCCAAGAACCAAACCAAATGACAAGACAACCCCTTCTTCTACAATCTCACACAACAATGGATGAATCCAAGGAGCACGAGAAGGAGGCTTGTGGAAGCCTACGAGCACCAACCCTATGGAGGAGATTGACACACGCAAGTCAAACCAAGCAAGATCGAATCAACCAAGAGAAGCCTCTCCCATGAGAGCTCTCGTTTTTCATGTGCTCAAAGCAACATTTCATTTCAGCAAAAAGTGTTTGAAGATGACAAGAAAATGACCTTAAATAGTCCTAGGGAAATTGGCCCAACAAGCTCCAAAAAGGCCCAAGTAAAAGGCATCTAAAATAGTCTTAAAAACACACTTAAAAACAAACAAAGAAGCTAAGCTTCAGCTGGCCCCACGTGCATGGTCTTCCCAGCCCAGAAATAGTGTTCTGGGGGAGCGCACGGTTTGTGACAAACCGTGCCATCCTCCAGAGGCCCAGAAGTTGTGTTCTGGGGCAGCGCACGGTTTGTGACAAACCGTGCCATCCTCCAAAGTGGCTCGCCTTCATTCTCCCTCGCATGGCTTGGCTTCCTTCCTCAAATGGCTTGACTTGAACCCTTGTGAGTGGGCCATCTCCTCTTGTGGGCGCCTTAGGTGAGACCTCGGATGCTCCCACATCATTCTCCCCTTCTTGGAAAGGATTCAACCTCGAATCAAGCACGTTCATGTCTTCGTCTTCCTTCCGCATGGGATGAACCAATTCAGCCACATGTAGGACGTCTTGACCTCCTGGCTCAAAGGGCACTTCTCCGGATTTCAGCTTTGAGTAGATCACATGCCTCACTTCTTGACATGAAATCAAAGCACTAGAAACTCCACACAACTCCACAACTTGGTCAATAAAAGGGTTAGTCACATAAGATGCATTGTGAAGTTTAGGGCATGCAATGAATTCAGCTTTCTTAGAGGGCTTAGTCATAACAACAATGGCAAAATAAGGCCCTCTAGTATGTCCACACAATTGTAAGAATGTAAGCACAAATCTTCCAAGGACTACATGATATCCAAACAAGCATGCAAATAGTATTCCACTCTTCTTCCTAGTTCTATGTTCAAGCTTAGGAGTACAACTAACAACATAACACACATGCATGGACATAAGGATCATATTATGAACAAGATGCATTCCACAAGACATGTATTGTGCTAGAGAACTTTGGTGCATACAAGAATATCTAGTTTTACATGCAAGGACTGATTTCTTCATGTGTATTGCCCTATATGGAATGACATGCTCATTTTCAAACTCAAGAGATGGAATTGAAAAGGTGGAGATAAGTGGTACTTCCCTTGCATTAGTCTCCATTGGCACATCCTTCTTCTCTTGGTTGAAGATTGATTTCTTGGCTTCAACCTCTTCATGGGGTAGGAAGGGCAAGCTTGAAGGAACCATGTGGGTCCGGTCCGTCCATGGAGTAGCCAAGGATTTGAATGAACTACGCACAATGATGGGCAATCGATTGCCTCTTGTAGTAGGTGCTTCAATTTCCTCCTCCTTTCTTCTTGGCTTGAACTCCTCTCCCATTAGAGTGGAAGGTTGATTTGATTCATCCTTGAGCTCTTCATCACTCCCTTTGGGACCATTAGGGTCCACGGCTGGCTGCCTTGGGCTTGGTGCGGAGGGGGTCGGCTGAGCACTCCTCCTCGGCCCTCCTTGCTCCCAATGAGGGTTTGATGATTGCCCCTTGTCCTTAGCTTGAGATGCCTCTCTTCCATAAGATTGGTAGCCTCGTTTTGAGTAGAGTTCTTCCAAGAGTTGGGCATCCCACTTGTCACTCTTCCTTCTTGGTTCCTAGCCTTAGTTTTTCTTTCAATTTTGTTGGCTAAGGGCAGCAATTGTGTGTGGTGTCGAGGCACAAAGCGAGCTCTCATCAAGGCCTTCATTTGATTCCAAGTTGACACGGCTTGATCTAATGCTCTCCTCCTTTCTTTCACAAGGTTATCCCACCATATTAGTGCATAACCATTGAATTCAAGGGATGCGAGTTGTACTTTTTTGTGCTCGGGAAAGTTGTGGCAACTCCATATTTGCTCCATCTTAGTCTCTCATTCCATGTAGACATACGGATCACATTTTCCTTCAAAGGATGGGATCTTCGCCTGTATCTTGTCAATGCCATTTTGCTCTTGCTCTCGGCCTCTCCTTGTTTGGTAGCCTCGATGTGGCACTTGCTCCCATTCTTCATCTTCATAGGCTCGCCTTGGCTCCTCATGATAGGCACGCCTTGGAATTCCCTGAAATTCATTCAAATGGTTAAGAGCATTAGGCTTATCTCTACGCCGGGGGAAGTTGGTAGCTATGGGCACTGTAACACCCCGGGGCAGAGGTGCTACAGTGCCATAGCCCCGAAGGACTATAAGGCGGGTTTAACGAAAAGAAATCCAAAACTATTCCAATTACATAAAAATCATCAACATTAATCCTTGTTCAAGATTGAATCAATACTTAAACATGTCATCCAGTTTAAATGCACCAATTTACCAAAACAACGGAAGCGAATACAACATTTTTAAATCCGATGCAAACTGAATCTTTAACTGTGAAGACCAATCCGTGATCCAGAACCCGTTTGTTGCTGCAAACCTGCGAAGCCTGATTGACTGGGGGACCCGATACCCCAGCCAACCGCGGCACGTAAACCGAAGTTAGTAAGTCTTCCATCAAGACTGGCAAAACTCCTCAAGCCAAAACAGTTTAAAACACATACATATATCACCAATCAACTCACAACAACGACAACAACGACAACACACCACACAATAAATATACATATATATATAATATCATAACTATACTTAATCATATCAACCAACCAAGACCAATCACACGTCAAAACACAAACACCCACTACCACATAACCAATCAATTACCCATTCTTGTCCAACTCTATACTATACTAACCTCTTCAATCCAACCTCAACATCATCACAAGCATAAACGAATAAAACGATCCAATCCAACTTCCTAATCAACCAACATAACCAACCGACGACCAAAGTCTAACACAAAACCAATAATCAAACACCCACCAATATCCGTAAACAAAACCACTAACTAGGCATACAACCAATTTTCACCAACACAACCCATAATCAACACGCAACCCATAATTGAGCACACAACCAATATTCAACACGCAATCAATAATTCAACACACAGCCAATATTCAACACAATCAATAATCAAGTATACAACCAATATTCAACACACAGCCAATATACACCCACAACCAATATTCAAGTACACAACCACTATTCAACACAAAACCACTAAATCAGGTATGCAACCAACATGCAATACATACTCAACACACAACCAACAACCCTCCAAACCAACCTCCGTCTACACCACCGCATCACCGGGTGAGACAAATTCACAATACCTCCGTCTACACCACCACATCACCGGGTGAGACAAATTCACAATACCTCCGTCTACACCACCACATCACCGGGTGAGACAATTCATCATCCAAAACCAACTATCCATCACCACACCGACACCAAATCAACACTACACAAACGACAATCAAAATCACATCATCACACATGATCACCCATCATCACACATCATCACACATTTCAACCAAGCCACTTTATAGTCAAGTGATCCAATCAATTCACAACATTCAATCCATAACAATCAATCCACCACAATCAATCAACCACAATCAATCCACAACAATCAATCCACATTACATCCAATCAATCATAACACCAGGCAACAACAACCAACACATTTGACCGGGTTCAACCCAAAACCAATAACTCAGCGTATAACTAATAACAAAAGACACAATCAATATCCGCCAACAAACCAACAACCAAACAAACAAAAAATATCCAACACAAAACCAATGGCAAAGCACACAACCGATATCCAATGCACGACCAATAATTATTCACACAATCAACATTCAACACAAACCCAATATCCAAGCAAACAACCAATGTCAAACAACTAAACCAATATACACACATTCAACCATTTCAAATAACAAAACCAATATCTATCAACAAAACCACTAATCAAGCACACAACCGATCTTCAACACAAGACCAACCTCCAAGCACTCAATCCATATCCAACATGAGACCAATATCAACACACTCAACCATTTAATTCTAAGCCTACAATTCTAGATCAATTAACCGGACATGAGCATATATCATTACTGAAAATAGTCATATACGGGCTTAATTATTTTTAAAGAGATAAGTAAAAGTATGAGCAAGAATCATCTTGCCTCAAGCTCGACAACCACGACCTCAGAGATCTCCAACCAACTCGAACGAACTTGTGAAATCAATCCGAGCAAATCCCTGGCATTAATTACTCATACAAATCCACTACTAACAAAACCTCCCAAATTCAAACCCTAAAATTATACCTCCAAAATCCAATCTCAGCAAACCCCCACAAATCCACTTAATTAAGGGAAATCACACCCAAATTAATCCAATTCCAAATCAAATATTCAACGCCTTGCTGCACACATATATATAACGAATTCAAAAATCAATTTGCTGCACAACTCACCACCGAATTCAGCCAAAATTCCACAACAGTACTCGGTTACACACACATATATATTTTTAGTAGAAATCAGTAGCTCATCAAACTCCGATCGAAGGCTTACCTTACCCCGTCATCGACCACCCTCTGCAGCCACCGGATATGGCCCCTCGTCGCCGGAACTCAGCAGCGAAATGCAGCCAACAACAGCAGCCACGAACACCAGCGGACAGCGGACGAAACAGGCGAGGCGACGGCGGTCCGGGTCGAGCTCGCCGGAGGAGACGACCGAGCTGGGTTCGCCGGAGGAAGAAGAACTCGGCTGAACACAGGGGAAGGGAGCTACTTGGCTGCTCAGGAGAAGAAATCACTAGAGAGAGAGAGAGAGAGAGAGAGAGAGAGAGAGAGAGAGAGAGAGAGAGAGAGAGAGAGAGAGAGAGAGAGAGAGAGAGAGAGAGAGAGAGAGAGAACCGAGGGAGTTAGGGATTAAATCCCCAAAATTTTCCATTTCTCCCAATTTAAGCAAAACCTTAATTAATTTACCCTTATGCCATTATCAACTTATTTGGGGTATTTCATTCTTCCCCCCTTATAAGAGTTTCGTCCTCGAAACTAAGATCAAACATGTTCGGATAACTGCCTCGCATGACTGACCCAGAATGTACAGGACTTGCCGAAGAATGACCTTCCTTGAGAATCGATTCTCTAATCTCTTTATCAGCTGGCACACATAACCGATCTGAAATCACAATGCTCTATCTTCCTGAACAAAAATCTGAACACTCTTTCTTGAGCAATCTCACTGCATCTCGTACTCAATATTCCATTACATTCAGCTACATCTATTCCTTCTCAAACCAAATTTTACTTTTCACCATTCGCCAACTCCTGTTGTAATCCCGACCGAACTGTCAGACAAGCAATCACCTGCTCGAGAGTCGACTTCCTACACAAGGCATCAGCAACCACGGTAGCCCTTTTCTGATTGATAAACAATATCTTTTCATAATCCTTAATCAACTCTAGCAATTATCTTTGTCTCATGATCAATTCTCTCTCATACGATTTGAGTTGATAAGAAACATACGCAATAACCTTCCCATTCTACATCAAAACGCAACCCAACCTTCCATAGACATATCACTGTAGATAACAAACCCTTCTGTTCCCTGCAGTAAAACCAACACTGACGCACTAATCAAACACTTCCTGAGTTCCTTTGAAACTCTCTCGACATCTCCTGTCACATTCAAAATTCTTAGCCTTTCGTAATCTGTTACACTCCGCCTGTAGTAACCTGTCAATCCGAGAAAACTCTCGATTTCCTTAGCATTCCAAGGTTGTTTTCGTACTCCCTCTTATTCTGAGAAAATACTAAAATAGAATCAATAAAAATCGCCACAATAATCCAAGTACTTTCTAAAAACATCAGTTCCTTAAACTCTTGAAATCTGCGGAAGCATTAGTCAACCCATAAGACATCACAACCAACTCATAGCAATCATTCTCAGTTCTGAAGGTAGTACCATGAATATATTCCTCTCGAACCCTAAACTGAAGATACTCTGATCTCAAATCAGCCTTTGAAAACATTGTATCTCCTTGCAATTGACCCAACAAGTATTTAACTCCTTATAATCCAAGCAAGGTCAAAAGGAACCATCCTTCTTTTTAACCAACCATACAGGCGCACCCCAAGGAGAAGCATTAGGCCTAATAAAGCCTAACTTCACAAGTTGTTTTATCTGCTCCTTCAATCTCAGCATACACACAGATAACCAACACAACCTTTTCTTAATAGTTTACAGCGGTCATCGCACTAACAATTCTGCCAGAGTCTCTAGGATCCTGACTCTCAACACATGCACTAAACTCTTATCAGCTGTTACAGTAACGGTCGTTTTCCTGTAATCACAAGAACATTCTGATTCTCAACTCAACCGAACCCATAATCGCGAAATTCTACTTTCTCAGATGCAGACCGAGTTCTCTGTTTCTTACTGCTTCTAACATCAACAGTCTTATCAAAATCAACTGTCTCAGTCTCCCTGATCAAATATTCATCAGCATACTGCTCAAAGGTCGCACAGCTGAGCCTCCCCATCGAGATTCCATCTCGGAACACAACCATATCTGAAAGTGCTCAATCTGTCATTCTCATTCATGACAATAACAGCAACACACAATATCTTCCTACCAAATCATCAGTTACCAGACTCAACATCTTGACGATAAGCCCAACGGCCTCATCCTCTACCATACTCATACCTTTTAAATCTCTAGCACGTCCCACTTACCAGGGAACGCACCATTTAAAATTATTCAATCAACACTAAACATCACATAATTACTCCACAACATTAAGCATCACATATGAAATTAATCATCAATACTCAACATCACATATAAAACATATCAAACACAACTTACCTATACGTAGCAACAAGGGTCATTGATCACACGATTGCTTCACAGTTTTTGCGAGTGGTCTCGTCCACATCAAACTTTTGAAAATCATTTTAGAACGTAAATGCTCTGATATCACTTTCTGTAACACCCCGGGGCAGAGGTGCTACAGTGCCATAGCCCCGAAGGACTATAAGGCGGGTTTAACGAAAAGAAATCCAAAACTATTCCAATTACATAAAAATCATCAACATTAATCCATGTTCAAGATTGAATCAATACTTAAACCTGTCATTCAGTTTAAATGCATCAATTTATCCAAAACAACGGAAGCGAATACAACATTTTTAAATCCGATGCAAACTGAATCTTTAACTGTGAAGACCAATCCGTGATCCAGAACCCGCTTGTTCTGCAAACCTTCAAAGCCTGATTGACTGGGGGACCCGATACCCCAACCAACCACGGCACGTAAACCGAAGTTAGTCAGTCTTCCATCAAGACTGGCAAAACTCCTCAAGCCAAAACAGTTTAAAACATATATATATATCACCAATCAACTCACAACAACGACAACAACGACAACACACCACACAATAAATATACATATATATATAATATCATAACTATACTTAATCATATCAACCAACCAAGACCAATCACACGTCAAAACACAAACACCCACTACCACATAACCAATCAATTACCCATTCTTGTCCAACTCTATACTATACTAACCTCTTCAATCCAACCTCAACATCATCACAAGCATAAACGAATAAAACGATCCAATCCAACTTCCTAATCAACCAACATAACCAACCGACGACCAAAGTCTAACACAAAACCAATAATCAAACACCCACCAATATCCGTAAACAAAACCACTAACTAGGCATACAACCAATTTTCACCAACACAACCCATAATCAACACGCAACCCATAATTGAGCACACAACCAATATTCAACACGCAATCAATAATTCAACACACAGCCAATATTCAACACAACCAATAATCAAGTATACAACCACTATTCAACACACAGCCAATATACACCCACAACCAATATTCAAGTACACAACCACTATTCAACACAAAACCACTAAATCAGGTATGTAACCAACATGCAATACATACTCAACACACAACCAATAACCCTCCAAACCAACCTCCGTCTACACCACCGCATCACCGGGTGAGACAAATTCACAATACCTCCGTCTATACCACCACATCACCGGGTGAGACAATTTCACAATACCTCCGTCTACACCACCACATCACCGGGTGAGACAATTTCACAATACCTCCGTCTACACCACCACATCACCGGGTGAGACAAATTCACAATACCTCTGTCTATACCACCACATCACCGGGTGAGACAAATTCACAATACCTCCGTCTACACCACCACATCACCGGGTGAGACAATTCATCATCCAAAACCAACTATCCATCACCACACCGACACCAAATCAACACTACACAAACGACAATCAAAATCACATCATCACACATGATCACCCATCATCACACATCATCACACATTTCAACCAAGCCACTTTATAGTCAAGTGATCCAATCAATTCACAACATTCAATCCATAACAATCAATCCACCACAATCAATCAACCACAATCAATCCACAACAATCAATCCACAACAATCAATCCACATTACATCCAATCAATCATAACACCAGGCAACAACAACCAACACATTCGACCGGGTTCAACCCAAAACCAATAACTCAGCGTATAACTAATAACAAAAGACACAATCAATATCCGCCAACAAACCAACAACCAAACAAACAATAAATATCCAACACAGAACCAATGGCAAAGCACACAACCGATATCCAATGCACGACCAATAATTATTCACACAATCAACATTCAACACAAACCCAATATCCAAGCAAACAACCAATGTCAAACAACTAAACCATTTCAAATAACAAAACCAATATCTATCAACAAAACCACTAATCAAGCACACAACCGATCTTCAACACAAGACCAACCTCCAAGCACTCAATCCATATCCAACATGAGACCAATATCAACACACTCAACCATTTAATTCTAAGCCTACAATTCTAGATCAATTAACCGGACATGAGCATATATCATTACTGAAAATAGTCATATACGGGCTTAATTATTTTTAAAGAGATAAGTAAAAGTATGAGCAAGAATCATCTTGCCTCAAGCTCGACAACCACGACCTCAGAGATCTCCAACCAACTCGAACGAACCTGCGAAATCAATCCGAGCAAATCCCTGGCATTAATTACTCATACAAATCCACTACTAACAAAACCTCTCAAATTCAAACCCTAAAATTATACCTCCAAAATCCAATCTCAGCAAACCCCCACAAATCCACTTAATTAAGGGAAATCACACCCAAATTAATCCAATTCCAAATCAAATATTCAACGCCTTGCTGCACACATATATATAACCGAATTCAAAAATCAATTTGTTGCACAACTCACCACCGAATTCAGCCAAAATTCCACAACAGTACTCGGTCACACACACATATATATTTTTAGCAGAAATCAGTAGCTCATCAAACTCCGATCGAAGGCTTACCTTACCCCGTCGTCGACCACCCTCTACAGCCACCGGATATGGCCCCTCGTCGCCGGAACTCAGCAGCGAAACGCAGCCAACAACAGCAGCCACGAACACCAGCGGACAGCGAACGAAACAGGCGAGGCGACGGCGGTCCGGGTCGAGCTCGCCGGAGGAGACGACCGAGCTGGGTTCGCCGGAGGAAGAAGAACTCGGCTGAACACAGGGGAAGGGAGCTGCTTGGCTGCTCAGGAGAAGAAATCACCAGAGAGAGAGAGAGAGAGACAACTGAGGGAGTTAGGGATTAAATCCCCAAAATTTTCCATTTCTCCCAATTTAAGCAAAACCTTAATTAATTTACCCTTATGCCATTATCAACTTATTTGGGGTATTTCAGGCACTCGGCGCGTATGGATGGGCTCGGGCTCGACCGGGTCTCCCTCCTCAGTTTGGGTGCCAAGAGGGGCGGCGGCATGGTTGGTGGGGGTGCCAAGAGGCGCGGTTGCGGGCTCGAGCGCTCTCGTCTCCAAGGCCGTCATCCGGTTGGCCAAGAGGGCTATGTTGTCCGACATTGCCTTAAGCATGTTGAACAACTCGGGTAACATGGGCTCGGACCCTCCTTCACGTGATGGGTTGTCGGTATGAGACATGATCAACAAACTCCAAGAAACAAGTTAGGGTTAGTGAAATCATCCTCACAAGTGTTTACTCTCGTGTGTTTGACCGCTCACTCTCTTGTTGATGTCGATGCAAGCTTTTGGAATGTGGGGGCTGCCTTGAGTGGATCAAAAACTTCACGTGGAATTGGTGAACTTAGACAACACAAGCCAATGTGGATTAGCTCTTGGACTTTAAGATAATGGGCAATTCAATTTGGTTGAGCTAAGATATGTGTTTGGAAGCTTGGAAATGAGCTCAAAGAAGGCACACAATTGGCTCAAGCACGGCTGAACACAAAAGGGAATTAAACAACAAACCAACACACAACAAGGAAGCACACGGCTGAGATCAAAACTATCAAGAAAAGAAGACACAATGACAAGTGTTTAGGAGACTCAACAAAGCAATGTCATAACTAGCTTGCATTACCAATACTCATGAACTTGTGAACAATTGCCAATGATATGAAATGTGTTTAGGCAAGGTGAGTAGGATATCAAGCTTGGGATGGGGCTTGTAGGATTCAATAAACACTTGAAGATATCAAGGGAAGAGCACCAACACAATCACGTACACAATGGTTGCATGCATACACTTGTCTTTCTTTTTTCTTTCTTTTTTGACTTTGTTTTCTTTCTTTTTCTTTGCTGATATTCTTTTCTTCTTCTTTTTTCTTTTCTTTTTTTTGTAAAATCACGTGCAGCAGCAATGGGGAAAAATATAGGGTTGTTCTTTTTTTTTTGACTTTTGAAGCAAACAAAAGGTGATTTGACTAAGTAGAAACTAGGATAGTACAAAAGTGGGTAGGTGACTTTTGTGGACAACTTTTGGGAAGTGGGTAGCTGATTTTGTGCAGCTTGTAGGGGGATATAGCTGGCTCTTTTGGGGGCAGTTCGTGGGTAGCCTTGTATCTGGGTTTGGGGGGAGGGGGTGGTGTGGGTTTGCAGCTGGGTTTTAGAGGGTTTTGGTGTGGGTTTGCAGCTGGGTTGTGGAGGGTTTTGTAGGGCGTTTTGTGGAGTGGTGGCTGGGGTAGTGGTGGCTGAGATGATGGTGATATCAAGCACAAGCAAAGTCCACAAATACACAAGCACAAGCAAGACAAACTAGAAACAACAAAGCAAGAAAACACAAGAAGAAACAAGAAGAAATGGAAAGAAGACTCAAAGGAGCTAACCAAGAGGTGGCTCGGCTGAGATGGTGGTTGAGGTGGCGGCTTGGCGTCTCACTAGAGCTCTGATACCAATTTGATGCATGCTTATGGACAAAATCTAGCTCTGATACCAATTTGATGCGGGGATTAGCCGCGAGTGGCCCGATCTTGACGCCAAGAGAGACTCGTGGAGATGGAGGAGAAGAGATGAAACACAATGAGTTAGAAATTCTGAAAATGAACAAGAAATAACAAGATAGATAAGAGGGATATAGAAAGAACCGAATTGAACAATAGAGAGACCCTTGGAGCCCTAAGATGTCTCCCAAGAACCAAACCAAATGACACGACAACCCCTTCTTCTACAATCTCACACAACAATGGACGAATCCAAGGAGCACAAGAAGGAGGCTTGTGGAAGCCTACGAGCACCAACCCTATGGAGGAGATTGACATACGCAAGTCAAACCAAGCAAGATCGAATCAACCAAGAGAAGCTTCTCCCATGAGAGCTCTCGTTTTTCATGTGCTCAAAGCAACATTTCATTTCAGCAAAAAGTGTTTGAATATGACAAGAAAATTACCTTAAATAGTCCTAGAGAAATTGGCTCAACAAGCTCCAAAAAGGCCCAAGTAAAAGGCATCAAAAATAGTCTTAAAAACAAACAAAGAAGCTAAGCTTCAGCTGGCCCCACGTGCATGGTCTTCCCAGCCCAGAAATAGTGTTCTGGGGGAGCGCACGGTTTGTGACAAACCATGCCACAAACCGTGCCGTCCTCCAGAGGCCCAAAAATTGTGTTCTGGGGCAGCGCACGGTTTGTGACAAACCGTGCCACAAACCGTGCCGTCCTCCAGAGTGGCTCGCCTTCATTCTCCCTCGCGTGGCTTGGCTTCCTTCCTCAAATGGCTTGACTTGAACCCTTGTGAGTGGGCCATCTCCTCTTGTGGGCGCCTTAGGTGAGACCTCGGATGCTCCCGCATCAAGTTATTCAAAAGAAGAGGATTAGCCTCACTTGGTATCCGAAGAGTAGGTTCAGGGGTCGAGATAATACATTCAGTAGAGGATCTAGGAACACCCGGAGGTGTCCACAACATCACCTCAAATTTAAGGTCAGAAACAACACAAACACAAAAAGGAAAATCCGCAGGAAACACCAAAGCAGAGGAGAAGTGAAAGAAATCAGATAGTTCAGAGGTTGGGAAGTCAATTTCAAGCAACAAAAGATGTAACAAGAAGGAAAGTGATTCAAAGAGAAAGAGTTCAGGCAGAGAGAATAGGGAGGAAAGGAAAGAAAGCACCTTAGTCTAGAGATCTGAGTCAGGCCATCTTCACTCCATCTCCACCCTGCAGAGAACCAGATCTCCATAGAAACAGGGGCCACAAAGGAAGGAAGACATCGCGGAAGGTGGACCGTGGGCTTGGCAGGGAAGCTTTGCAGCAACACCATCTTGTTAAGGTGATTGTCGTCGTTGAGCAGAGGAAAGATGCCGGCATCCTTCTGGTTGTTCTCCCCAAGGTGCGCCGGCCCCTCAAGGTGGGAGTGGTTGGTCATGGCTTCAGTGGCTTCTAGCTTGTAATCGCCATGGTAGGGCTTGATTTCGCATTTGGAGTTGATGGGGATCGAGATCCAGAGGAAGAGGAGTGGCGGCCGCTCGTGTTCTAGGGTTAGGTTTTGGGGGTTTTCGGTTTGCTGAAAATGGAGCGTTTCTTCGTGTTTCATTTTGGGGAGAAGGTGTGCTTTGTATTTTCAAGGGTTTTTTATTAAACGATTATTTATACGATAAAAAATTAATTACTCGTATATTCTAAATAATCATATCATAAATAAATTGATAAAATATTTTATTTATAAACCTCAAATTTTCTAAGTCAAAATATTATCTAAATGAATAGTAAAAAATATACCCATTCATAATATAATATTATAACAATTTTAATTAATTTAATTTTTTTATATAAATTCAAATTAATCTCAAAGTATTTTTCCATAATCTGGATTAACTAATTTAAACCAAATTAAGCCAAAACAAATTAAAATAAATTCCAAATCGCAAAAATCGGACCCAACCGAAGCTCACCGAACTCGTTAATGGCACCACGTTGGAAACGGGCCAAATTGGGGCGGCATAGGTGGTTCTCCGGCATCGGAAGCTTAAGGCTTTTGAATATGACTTGTGGACGCAGCTAGTGATTTTTCAATTGCCCGAAATAAACTCCACCACAATCGAATTTTGGGGATGAACAGCTCGAACACGTTTTTAGGGTTCTTTGGTTTGAAGTTTGAAATTGGATGGATTGAAGCCGAATTCGGGAGCCTATTTATAGGGCTATGGTAGAATAGAATATCCCCAGAATAATATCTCAATCAATTCGTCCCCATTGAAGACGATCTTATCGAATTTGTCAAATCTTCAATTCGACCCTAAAGACGCGGATAAGGTTTTGGGGACAAAATCCCGGCGTTATCGCGACATTTAATCCAATTAGATCGACCCATTAGATGCGGAATATCTCCCTCTTGAATTCCCAACCATTAAATGAAAGAATCGGCTCCAAAACGAGGTCGGAATCCTCCATGAAAGAGCTTAAAAGCTCACGCCCCCTCTGCTCAGGAAGTCGGGAGGAGGAAGAGAAAGTTTTGGGCTATTTACGAAAATGGCCCAAAACCTTTGGTTTTTGACAAAAATTGCCCGCCCTATTTTTCATAAATTGCAAACATTTCCCAAACTTAATATATTAAATTTGAAATATTTATTTTAACCCAAAATTAAATTATATAAAATTTTAACTTAGACTACAATAAGCTTAAGTAATTTTTCTTATGAGTTTGACCATACTTAAATACTTAACAAAATTTGTTAAGCTTGATTTAAATATTCTAGGTCAAATTGGATAAGTTTTATCTAAATTATAATTAACATAAATTTAATCATAATTTAAACCATCCTTAGCTTAAAGAAACAATTTACTTAGGACAATTATTACCTTATCCCCTTATGGATAATATAATAATTCTTATGTCCTTCATTATTTAAAATTTTAATTTACAATCATTGTTGTACTTAATTATTTATTTTAACAGCATACATTATTATTCATGTGATACTTTGTACCAAAATTATCACAGCCCAACAATTGAACTTAAGTTCATGAAAGTTTAAATTATTCCTCTAAAAGAAAATAAAATAAATTTCAAAACTTTTATCTTTACCACTTTAAAATTACTATTAAACCCTTCTATTTTATGTGGGTTACTATAATACTACCCCCTTAAAAATAGTTTTGACTCTGAAACTAGCACTAATAAGGTGGGGATTAAGGAACAATCACACATGTCCCAACCCAACACTATCATTTATGAGTCGAGACAGTCTTTATCAACACGTGACATGTACTATTGTTTGGCACTCAAGGATTTCTCGTATGAACGCATAACTCGCAATAACCACGAATTCAGTAATTTCTGAAATAAGGAAATACTTCTTTATTATTCGAAACATTACATTACAACCACTGACGGAATGTCAAACAAACAGAAAGATTACTAAACTATGGAGACTATAGACACACAAGTCATTGCTCCTTATTCTTAAAAAACACTCAATAAAATACAACTACTCGTTCAGGGTTTCCTTCTCGTCGGATTGACGCATCACGAAGAGTCGTTGCCCCTCACTCGAAGATTCAACAGGCGCCTTGCCTTTATTACAAGCTACAGATTGCTTAGAAGCGGACAGTTTCAGCTTTGGGTTCTGCCTACTGCCAACATTTGAGGCCTGGTATGATTGTGTTGGTCCTTGACCCTTCTGCCTACAATATATTTTCATGTGGCCTTCTTTTCCACAATTATAGCATACCCGCTTCCCCTTTTGGCAATTAAAGTTTTTATGCCTAGCTTCACCACAATTGTGGCATTGAATTACACTGCTACTCCAACCTGAGCCTTTGGTGGAGTCAAACTAAGTTGTCTCGGTCTTGGCACGACCATACATCTCAAACTTGGTAGGCGATGTCGGTCGCTTAAATGTATTGGCCTTCCGGTTCTGTTCCCCATCCTTAGCCTTATTCTGTTTCTCCCACTTTCGGACGGATTCCTCCAGCGTGACCTCTATTTTGTAGGTCGCATCGACATACTGCTCCAAAGTAGAGCAAATGTGACGCACCATTAGAGGTTTGATTTCTGGCTTCATCCATCCATGGAAGTACCAGATCTTTTGTTCTTCAGTGTGCACTTCAGAACCAGCATAATGCAGCAAATGATTGAATTTTGCCGCCAGCTCAGTCACCTTCAGTCCCTCAGTTTTCGGGTAGAGGAACTCTTTCAACTTTTCTTCTCTCATAGCATGAGAGAAGAATAGGTTAGTGAGCTTGGCCTTAAACATCGCCCAGCTCAGATTCGGGTGGTCATCCAAACCAGTTCCTTCCCGCCACTCACTTGCTTCGTCTTTTAGATGTAACGAAGCAATGTGCACTTGTTCAGCCTCGGTGTAGATCATGTTTCGGAACAGTCGCTCCATATGAGAGAACCAATAGGCAACCTTAACTGGTTCCCCGGTTCCATCATAGCTATCTGGGCGCATTGAATTGATTGTCTTCAACGTCCGGTTGTAGTTCCCGTCGTTTCTTCCGGGAACCACTGGAGGTACAGGACTTTCACGTTCCCCAATATCAGTTACGACCTGAGGAACGGGAGCTGATTGAGCTTGCGGTATCCCCTAGGCCGTCAGTACCTCGACCACTTGTCTCACAATCTGTCCAATGACCGAAGTGTCCAACACGATCGGGGTAGGAGGTGGATTGAGTGGAACTTCCCTCGCAACTTGAGGGTCTACTTGTCCTTGATGAAGCTCTTCCCGTAGGGGTGGGTTATTGTTGTGCAAGCCAGATCCTGCATCATCCCCTTGTTGAGTAGCACTCCTCAGCTGAATTCGGGAACCGTTACTAGGACCTTCATCGACAGCTCGATTGGTGGATCCGGTGTTCACCATCTGTTGATGAACCATAACGTCAAAGTAGAAAATTTCCAACTTGTACATGATACTTAATCAATCACGTTATGATATGAATTGTAAAGGTCTAAACCAACAAATTATATTAGGTTGATTGACCCTCCACCATTACCCTTTAAAACCATCTTATTCTCTCACTTGAGAATGGATCAATTAGGAGAAATGTCAACCTTTAAATGACATTAAACCTAAGAATGAGAAAATATCCCTATGAATGAATCTAGGAAATAAGTAATAGAATCGAAGCTTGCAGAAGTTTGAAAACCGTTTATTATTTACATTTTATACTTTCTAACTTTATATTCTTAATTTATTAGCATAACTTCTTAAACTAATGAAATTATAAACTTTACCAAAATGAGAACCACACTTTCAAAGTTAAAATCATAAACTTAGTTTTAACCATTACCACACGATTTAATAAAAGCACTATAAAAAATAATACTAAACAAAAGAAGTTTCAAACCATTACTTTTAACACGATTTATAATATCATATTATAAAAGAACTATAAGATTTAATATTAGTAGTTAAACCATTACTTTTTACATTTTTTTAGAGCTTAAGAAATTTTAAAACCTTACGTTTAATACTATCAATTTATTTTCTTGAAATTCCTTTATCAAAATCAAATAGTTTGAAAATAGTTTCGAAAATAATTATGAAAATTCTCAAACTTAACAATAGGCTAAGAATTTTAAAACATTGCTCTGATACCATAATTGTAACACCCCCGACTTATGTCGGTAGTGCCACACGCTAGTGACCTCAAACGTTAATATTCAAAGTCACCCTAGGCTTTAATCAGAACAATAAAGCTTAAATAAGCACATAAATGTTAAATAATGACAGAGTAAATAGCGGAAAACTTTTAAATAAAACTTATTTTTTTATTTAAGTTCTCTCGTAAAATAAAAAGGACGGTAATACAACATAGTGAAATTACAGCGGAAGACTTTTTAAGTTATAGCGGAAGACTTTTATACCAATCCTAAAATACATGACTAAGTAGCACATTTATTCAAAAACATACACACCTTTATAGTATTACTTCTTAAGACGCAAACTTCAACTATAAGCCTTCTCTTCGATTGTTATTTCAAATCGTCGGGGACCAACCTCTGATGTGCCGTATAGGACGGATGACACCAATCAACCATGCAAGGAATAAAATCGGTTGGTTAGTCTAGTAAAAGACTATGCAAGGGTGAAAACAGAGTGATTCTCGTAGTCGTAAATAATCAATACTCTTGTTTCCCGAATAAAACTCGGTAAACGGTACATGACTATAGACTTCTACCGAAAAGAATGAAGACGTATCATTAAAGAGAAGATTTCAATGAATTGAGTCTTATGGAAAATTACATGAGTGTGTTTGGGAACATTTAATAACCACACGAAGTTTTAAAAACATCTCGTTGCATATTTGGGTCCTCGACCAACCTCATCGCGTAATGCGAATCCAGATTGGAAAGGGGACTTACTTTAAACAAGAGACCGGGCGGATTCCACGTTGTAATTCTCGCCCGAGGATATATTAATAATGTGCAAAACGGCACTTATCTTATTAAATTTCAAAACTCACATTCACGGTAAAGCTTTTAATCCACATCAATCTCGCAATGAGATATAGAACATGGGACGAATCCCAAATTTCGGCACTAGCTAAGTGCACCACCACTTATATAAAATAAGGGTAGGTCATGACCAAAAGTATTAGGGCATTTATCCTCCCAATACCAAGTTATATAGAAACAGCTAAACCTCGCAAGGTAATAGCGTTCCTACGAATACTCGTGCTAACTAGCAATTATTATTCACACCAAAGCACAACAATCCACACCAATTATTATCTAGCACCCTATAATAATAATATATATATAAGGGTTATAGCTAGCATATATACAACCTAATAAAAAGGTTCATTTTACACAACACTTTAACATACAAGTTTTCAAATGCGAAATTAAGAATATTTATCTCAACTTAATTAAGACAATAGAACAATTGTCAATTAAGAAAAATATGAAATAAATTATCAAGAGTGAACCGCCACTTGCCTTGATTCGAAGAAAATGAACGGTGTCTTGGAGATGGTTGCTTGCGAAAAGCAAATGGGCTCCCTGCTTTATTCTCGTTCCAAATGCCAATCCGAGACGTACCCAAATCATACACAATGAATAAATTATATTAGATAATTTATTCAATATCAATATTTGAAGGATACAATGTCTCGGTTTCTAATTGATTTTATTTATCTATTAATTAAATCAATTTAAAGTCTTTTTGAATAAACGATTATTTATACGATGAAAAATTAATTAGTCGTATATTCTAAATAATCATATCATAAATAAATTGATAAAAAAAAAAATGATTTATAAACCTCAAATTTTCTAAGTCAAAATATTATCTAAATGAATAGTAAAAAATGTACCCATTCATAATATAAAATAATATTACAACAATTTTAATTTATTTTTTTATAAATTCAAATTAATCTCAAAATATTTTTCCATAATCTGGATTAACTAATTTAAACCAAATTAAGCCAAAACAAATTAAAATAAATTCCAAATCGCAAAAATCGGACCCAGCCGAAGCTCACCGAACTCCTTAATGGCATCACATCGGAAACGGGCCAAATTGGGGCGGCGTAGGGATTTTCAATATGACTTGTGGACGCAGCTAGTGATGCCTTCAATTGCTCGAAATAAACTCCACCACAATCGAATTTTGGGGATGAACAGCTCGAACACGTTTTTAGGGTTATTCGGTTTGAAGCTTGAAATTGGATGGATTGAAGCCCAATTCTAGAGCCTATTTATAGGACTATGGTTAAGGAGAATATCCCCAGAATAATATCTCAATCAATTCGTCCCCATTGAAGACGATCTTATCGAATTTGTCAAATCTTCAATTCGACCCTAATGACGCGGATAAGGTTTTGGGGACGAAATCCTGGTGTTATCACGACATTTAATCTAATTCGATCGACCCATTAGATGCGGAATATCTCCCTCTTCAATTCCCAACCATTAATTGAAAGAATCGGCTCCATAACAAGGTCGGAATCCTCCATGAAATAGCTTAAAAGCTCACGCCCCCTCTGCTCAGGAAGTCGGGAGGAGGAAGACAAAGTTTTGGGCTATTTACGAACTTTGGGTTTTTGGAAAAAATGTCCTCCTTATTTTTCATAAATTTCAAAAATTGCCCAAACTTAATATATTAAATTTGTAATATTTATTTTAACCCAAAATTAAATTATATAAAATTTTAACTTAGGCTAAAATAAGCTTAAGTAATTTTTCTTATGAGTTTGACCATACTTAAAACCTTAACAAAATTTATTAAGTTTGATTTAAATATTCTAGGTCAAATTGGATAAGTTTTATTTAAATTATAATTAACATAAGTTAATCATAATTTAAACCATCCTTAGCTTAAAGAAATAATTTACTTAGGACAATTATTACATTATCCCCTTATGGATAACATAATAATTCTTATGTCCTTTATTATTTAAAATTTAAAATTACAATCATTGTAGCACTTAATTATTTATTTTAACACCATACATTATTATTCATGTGATACTTTGTACCAAAATTATCACATCCCAACCATTGAACCTAAGTTCATGAAAGTTTAAATTATTCCTCTAAAAGAAATAAAAAAAAATTCAAAACTTTTATTTTTACCACATTAAAATTACTATTATACCATTTTATTTTAAGTGGATTATTACAATACTACCCCTTAAAAGTAGTTTCGACCCCGAAACTAGAGCTAACAAGGTTGGGAACAATCACACATGTCCCAACCCAACACTATCCTTAATGAGTCCAGACAGTCTTTATCAACACGTGACTTGTACTGTTTTTTGGCACTCAAGGATTTCTCGTATGAACGCATAACTCGCAATAGCCACGAATTCAGTAATTTTCGAAATAAGGAAATACTTCTTTATTATTCGAAACATTACAACCATTGACGGAATGGCAAACAAACAGTAAGATTACTAAAGTATGGAGACTATAGACACACAAGTCATTGCTCCTTATTCTTAAAAAAAACTCAACAAAATACAACTACTCGTTCAGGGTTTCCTTCTCGTCGGATTGACGCATCACGAAGAGTCGTTGCCCCTCACTCGAAGATTCAACATGCGCCTTGCCTTTATTATGAGCAACAAATTGCTCAGAAGCATACACTTCCGGCTTTGGGTTCTTCCTACTGCCAACATTTGAGGTCTGGTATGATTGTGTTGGTCCTTGACCCTTCTGCCTACAGTATGTTTTCATGTGGCCTTCTTTTCCACAATTATAGCATACCCACTTCTCCTTTTGGCAATTAAAGTTTTTATGCCCAGCTTCACCACAATTGTGGCATTGAATTACATCGCTACTCCAACCTGAGCCTTTGGTGGAGTCAGATTGAGTTGTCTCAGTCTTGGCACGACCAGACATCTCAAACTTGGTAGGCGATGCCAGCCGCTTAAATATATTGGCCTTCCGGTTTTGTTGCCCACCCTTAGCCTTATTCTGTTCCTCCCGCTTTCGGGCGGATTCCTCCAGCGTGACCTCTATTTTGTAGGCCGCATCGACATACTGCTCCAAAGTAGAGCCACCGTGACGCACCATTAGAGGTTTGATTTCTGGCTTCATCCATCCATGGAAGTACCAGATCTTGTGTTCTTCATTGTGCACTTCAGAACCAACATAATGCAGCAAATGATTGAATTTTGCCGCCAACTCAGTCACCTTCAGTCCCTCAGTTTTCGGGTAGAGGAACTCTTTCAGCTTTTCTTCTGTCATAGCATGAGAGAAGAATCGGTTAGTGAGCTTGGCCTTAAACATTGCCCAACTCAGATTCGGGTGGTCATCCAAACCAGTTCCTTCCCACCACTCACTTGCTCCATCTTTTAGATAACGAAGCAATGTGCACTTGTTCAGCCTTGGTGCAAACCACGTTTTGGAACAGTCACTCCATATGAGGAAACCAATAGGCAACCTTAACTGGTTCACCGGTTCCATCATAGCTATCCGGGCGCATTGAATTGATCATCTTCAACGCCCGGTTGTAGTTCCCGTCGTTTCTTCCGGGAACCACTGGAGGTACAGGACTTTCACGTTCCCAATATCAGTTACAACCTGAGGAACGGGAGCCACTTGAGCTTGCGGTATCCCCTGGGCCATCAGTACCTCGACCACTTGTCTCACAATCTGTCCAATGACCGAAGCGTCCAACACGATCGGGGTAGGAGGTGGATTGAGTGGAACTTCCCTCGCAGCTTAAGGGTCCACTTGTCCTTGATAAAGCTCTCCCCACAGGTGATGAGTCCCGGTGATTGACCACCAAGGCGTCGACGCATTAATACCACGACACTCAAGCATCGACCATGCTTCGATTCCAAGGCATTTATGCGCACATCTATATTCAAGCCTCTAAGACTTTTATCCTCTTTGTATTTTTGGTTATTTAGTTTCTTTAGTCTAGTCTTGCCTTAGTGAGTGTGAAGAGTCATTTTCACATGGGCTCCAACTCACTAAGGCCCATTAGAAGCTTTCCCTTGTTGGTTTGATGCCTAGACTATTTAAAGTCATCTTTGGCTTCCTTGTTCATTTAGTTGAAGAATATAGAAGTGGAATATTTTCCTTAGGTTGAGTATATCTCCCTAAGGTCTCCATTTACTTCTATCAACCCCAAAAGCATTCAAATCTCTCCTTCTTCCACTCAATCTCATCTACTCTCAAGCAAACTCACTCAAACCCTTGGATTCAAGCTCAACTAGCCAATGAACCTCTAAAAGAGGTTCCCTTGGCCTTCCAGCCGAGAGCCACCGGCTCCTCCTTGTCCGCTGCCAATCATACCCTCCCTCGGCAGCCCCTCAGCTCTCCTCTCTCCCTCTCGGCCGTAAGTCTCTCCCAAGCACCATTGGAGGGCTAGCAAGCTTAAGAAGGAAGGAGAAGTCTAGCTTGGCCACAATCTAGCTCACTTGGGAAGAAGAACCTCCTCTTAGGGATTTGATTCTCATCAATTGGTATCAAGAGCCAAAGACCAAGCTAAGTCCCCTTTCTCCTCTTTCAAATTCAGTTTTTATGCTTATTTTCTTAGCTTGCATGAGTTCTTTTCTTGCTTCCATGGTGACCATGTGTTTATGCTCATTTCCTCTCTTGCTAGCTTGAAATTTTTCTTGTTCCTTCTTGTTTTTGTGTTCAGTTTTCATGCTCAGTTTTTCTTTGTTTCCATGCCTTTTTTCTTGTTTCCATGCTAGCTTAGTATTTATTTTAGTTGCTTTGCTTCCCCCTCCCAAAAACAGCCCCAAACACCACAAACAATTCGCTTTCCGGCGCCCACCACCACCGCTGGCGACCGGACCACCACCTCCGCCACCTTGCTGCCACCCTCCACCACCCTACTGCCGCCCCTTCCTTCCCCCATGTCCGACCATGTGCCCCTCTCCCATTGCTAGCTCCATTTTGAATTCCTAAGTGTTGCATGTGACTAGCTATACTTGGAATGAAACAAAAGTGCTTTCCCTCTTTTCCCTTTTGGATTACTTAGACTTTTTTGGTAAATGACAAACTTTGACTTCTTGGCTAAATTGCTTAGGTAGGGAGCTAGGAAGCTTCCCTTTATGGGGTTCAAAAAAGGTAGAAACACAATTGGCAAACAAACAACACTCTCTTTCTCTCTTCTAAGGTCTTATCCCACACTCAAAGTGGACATTGCCCTTCTCTTTCCCCCCTTGTTGTCATCCCCTTTTGATAGCTCCATGACCCCCTCAATGACGGCGAAGGACGAAGAGGACGCAATGAAGGTGCGCTCGAATGGTCTGATGACAAGAGCCCACGCAAGAGCAATGGAACGAGCCACACAATCCTTAGTCTCGCGGGCGTACGCAAGTGATGCGGGTTCATCTAGTCCTAAATGGGTTCTCCTCGTGACCTATGAAGGCTTAGGTGAGGTTTCGTCCTAACCGACCCGACCAAAAAGACGAAGACGACGAGTTCGCGGAAGCAGAGGGGCGGCGACCGCCGCCAAACTTACGGCGACCACCGTTTTTGAAGAGTCCGGGAATTTGCCTACGGCAAATGGCGGCGACCGTCGCCAACCTTATGGCGACCGCTGTTTTAGACTCCGCAAGGAAGTTGCCTACGGCAAATGGCAGCGACCGCCGTTTAATTACGGCAACCGCCGCTTTTCCCACTTTCGGTCCGCGCCAGCGAATTCAATCTTCGTCGTTTTGCTGAACAATTTTTATTATTATTTTATGTTATTTCTTTTGGCACTATTTAAGACTTGAAACCCTAGTTTGTATTCTTTTACGTTGAATTTGAGTAGTAAAGTTAAGTACACTCCTTCCTTTGAGTTCTAACGTCAACTCTTCGATCCCACGGATCGTCTATCCCGTAGCTCGTCGCTTCGAGCAATTCTACATCGTCTCTTCGGTGTTTCAAGATCATCTCTTTGATCTCTCTGTCATCTCTTTGACGCATTTGAGGGTTATCTCTTTAACCCTAGGACAGCCATCACTTTGGCTACAGAAGAGAAGAATTCGACTTCAAGCTTGAGGAATCCAAGATCCTGCGTTGCAGCTAACACTTCAGGGGTTGTTCGCATCAACTGGTATCAGAGTCATTTTCAAGCTAAGTTTATTCTTCTCTCTTATTGTGATTCTTGAAATTTTCCGCTTGCAAACCCTAGCAAATTTTTTTTCTCTCTAATCGCCGGAATCACCACCACCGTTCGCCACCACCACCACCGTCCTCTGCCCTCTCCCACCCTCACGGCTGAACCCTAATTCTCTTAGGTTTTTGTTCCTTGTTCCACAACCCTAAAATCTACCCTCTAGCAATTCTTGTTTCCTTAATTGCATGTTTGATTTCCTGGTTGATCAAGTTTTGCTTCATCTTTGGATTAATTGCTAGATTAGTTGTTAGATTTTATTCCCTCATAGTTGCTTTGTCTCTTCTTTCTTTTCTTGCACTTGCTTGTGTGGTTCTTTCTTGCTTGATTCGCAATCATATCAATTCAAAACCAGAACAAAGTGTGACCGTATAAACAAAAACAAACATACTATTCTCACCTTCCATCAAACAAAAACAGAAAGGTTTGGGAAGATGGAAGCCTCAAAAACAAAAGATACAAAGAATAGGCAAGAGAACGCACCTTACGGTCATACTCCATCTTCTCTTCTTTCATGTCTCTATGCAACTCTCATTAAAAAGGGCAAAGAAAAAAATTTCAACTCTCTTGTGATTAATTCTGAGATACTTGATTTGATCTTCTTGCACTTGGAAATTTTGTGTGTTGTTTGGGGACGTGATTTGCTAGTTCTTTCTTTGTTGCCTTACGTTCAAGCCTCTCCCTCCTCACGAGCAACCCAAATTAGTACGCCCAGCGGAAAATTTCTTGGGTCACTTTTGAGACAAGGACTTGGCTTGGACTTGTTCTTTTGCTTGGTGCGCCTTACTCCTTGTGTTTTATGCGTCGTATAGGTACGATGGATGTCCCTACGACAAGCCATTCTCCTTTTCCGGACAACCACAGCCCCAACCACATGGACTCCGCCTATGAGCACATTGACCACCTTCAAGCTTTGAATGACGAGAAAGACCGCCTCCTGGCCGAGCAGGCTGCTGAGCTTGCGCACCTCCGTCGGGCCATGAGTAACATGAAGTTGCCCACGACTGACCCCCTGTTGAACCCTACGGCCCCATCAAACCAACCACTGGACCGCAAGGGTAAGGGCGTCTTGTCTACTCCACAAGATCGTCTTCGCTCTCAAATTGAAGGCTACCACCCTAAGCGTGGCGATTCACGTGGACGATATCATCCCACCTTTGCTTCTCGAGATGAGGATTATACTTCGGATCGCTCCAGTCGTAGTGTGCGCGTCTCCAGGGATCCCCTACCTTATGTCAACACCAAGGACCGTCGGGCCCGAGGCCGAGAACATACACGGTATGACGATTCTGAGTCCGAGCTTGATGACGACGTTGATCGTGCCTCAGACCACTCCTGGGACATATTTGTTGATGATGAGGCGTATGAGTTGGAGCGCCATGAGGAGATGCGTCCTACACGACATGGCTACTGCCGCCGCACACCGGAACGGCGTTGCCCGAGCCCCGGGCGCCATGGACCACGTCGCCCCGACATTAAGGTAAAACTCCCAAACTTTTGTGGTGAATTTGACCCCCTTAAGTTTCTTGATTGGCAGCAGTCCATGGAGTATGTGTTGAATCATTACCAATACTCGAACGAAGAACGGGTTGCTACAGCCGCTTTACACTTGGACGGCGCCGCCAAGGCTTGGTGGCATCGCTTCTGCGCTGACTGTGCGCATCACCGCGAGCGTCCAATCACTTCCTGGCGCCATCTTATGCGGATCATGCAGAAGAAGTATGTCCCCGAGGACTTTACTTCCGAAATGCGCCTCAAGATACAACTAGCGGCCCAAGGTAACCGTTCTCCCCTTGACTTTTATGCTGAACTTGAAGAGTTGTCCCATAAGGCAGGTATCCATCACACTGACGAGGACTTTCGGAGTATGTTCCTTCGTGGCCTGCATGATCTCATTCGCAACCAACTTCGGGTGCTTAACATTCGGGACCTCCAAAAGTGCGCTCACACGGCACAAGAGATATGGTCGCAAGCTCAAGCGGCTAAGAGAGCGTCTTGGTCCCACACGAATCTAAGGTATGTCACATCCACCACATCTGGTTCGTTTCCTTCTCATGTGCGCTCCTCTTCGCAGTCCGCTCCCGCGACTATATTGCCGGCGCCGGCCAATCGGCCGAGCCATACCCCGGCGCGCGTCAACGAGCCTCCACAGCGGCGAGCGCCTTCTTCCGATGAACGGGCGCACGACAAGGTCTGTTATAAGTGCCAAGGGCATGGCCACATACAACGAGACTGCCCCAACAACAAGCGATTCCTCTTCTCACACCTCTCAGGATACGAGTCCTTTGACAAGGACACCCCGGACGGCGCTCCAGTATTTGATTCGTATGGACAGGACGAGGAGGAGGAAAAGTTGGATGGTTACATTTGCAGCCCCATGGATGATCAAGGCCACGTGCCCCTTAGCCTGGTTACTCGCCGTGTTCTTACCGCCAAAGAAGGTACCTTACTTGACCAACGTGAAAATTTATTTCATACTAAATGTGCGGTCCAAGGTGCTTCTTTGAGTGTCATTATAGATGGTGGAAGTTGTTGCAATATCATCAACAAAAAGGTAATCAAGCACTTCAAGTTCGACACAACTCCACACCCCCAACCCTATAGCCTACAATGGATCTCCGAGGGTGATGACTCCAATGTTGTGAAGCGACAATGCACCATCAATTTCAGCATTGGCCATTATAAGGATTCAGTGCTTTGTGACGTAGTTCCCATGGATGTCACCCATCTTCTCTTAGGGCGACCTTGGCAAGGAACTGCGTGGAAGAAAGGTGACATTGCTACCTATGAGCCCTCGGGAGATTATGCAGGATCACGTGGAAAGGAACCGCGTCAAGGCCCTTGAACAATCCAAGGCCCAAGAAGCTGGCCGTGAGACACCCCAGAAAACGGCGCCCAAATAGCCCCCTAAGCCGCCCACAGCTGGCATTCAAGGCTCGTGTGAAAACCGTCTTCTATTGGCTCGGTCTCAGGATGTCTCCCCAATCATTCAGGGAAGACTTCCTTGCTTTTTACTTGTTCCTTTCGCGTGTCTATTAAATGTTAAAGACCTTGTTGATTTACCCCCTGCAGTGTTTTCCCTTTTGCAGGAATTTGCGGATGTGATGCCCGAGGAGCTGCCCGAAGGATTACCACCTATTCGTGGAATTGAGCATCAAATCGACTTTGTCCCAGGCGCCTCTCTTCCTAACCGTGCTGCATACCGTGCGAGCCCGGAAGAAACCAAGGAACTGCAGTGCCAGGTACAATAGTTGATGGACAAGGGCCACATCCGAGAGAGCTTAAGTCCCTGCACCGTACCGGTCATTCTCGTGCCCAAGAAGGATGGTAGTTGGCGCATGTGTGTTGATTGTCGGGCGATCAACCAAATTACGGTGAAGTATCGACACCCTATTCCTAGACTTGATGATATGCTTGATGAGTTGCATGGTGCTACCTTATTTTCAAAAATTGATCTTAAGAGTGGGTATCATCAAATTAGGATGCATGAGGGTGATGAGTGGAAAACTGCTTTTAAGACTAAGTATGGCCTTTATGAGTGGTTAGTTATGCCCTTTGGTTTGACCAATGCCCCTAGCACTTTTATGCGATTGATGAATCATGTTTTAAGGGCTTACTTGGGAAAATTTGTAGTTGTCTACTTCGATGATATCCTTGTTTACAGCAGGTCTTTAGATGAGCATGTTGAGCCTCTTAGGAAGGTATTAGAGTATCTTAGACATGAGAAACTTTATGCTAACCTGGGTAAATGTTCTTTTTGCTCGGATTCCACTGTTTTTCTTGGTTTTGTTGTGAGCAAGGATGGGCTGAAAGTTGACCAAGAGAAGGTTCGCGCCATCAAAGAATGGCCACGGCCCACGACACCAACCATGGTTCGGTCTTTCCTGGGCTTGGCTGGCTTCTACCGCCGCTTTGTGCATGACTTCTCCACCATTGCAGCCACGTTGCATGAGCTTACAAATAAAGTTGCGTCTATTGAGTGGACGACCGCACATGAGACTGCCTTCATCACCTTGAAGGCCCGCTTGTACAACGCTCCTTTGTTGAAATTACTGGACTTCTCCAAGACCTTTGAGGTGGAGTGTGACACCTCTCATCATGGAATTGGAGGGGTTTTGCTGCAGGATAAGCGTCCCATCGCTTACTTTAGCGAAAAGCTCTTTGGCGCCCAACTCAACTACCCCACATATGACAAGGAGCTCTATGCTCTTATTCGGGTGTTGAAGACTTGGCAGCACTACCTCTGACCTAAGGAGTTTGTCATTCACTCGGACCATGAGGCGTTGAAGTACTTGAAGAGCCAGTACAACCTCAACCGGTGCCACGCACGATGGGTAGAGTTCATGAAGACCTTCCCCTATGTGGTCAATACAAGAAAGGTAAGGAGAATGTGGTTACTGATGCACTTTCTCGCAGGTATGTCTTACTTACCCACCTTGATGCTTATATCTTAGGTTTCTCCTTGATTAAAGATGTGTATATGCATGATGATGATTTTGCTACCATTTTTACAACTTGCATGGAAAAAGGAGAGTCTAATGGATTCTATGTTGAGAATGGTTACCTATTTAAGGTCGGGAAACTTTGTATCCCAAAGACGTTTATACGTAGGTTGCTCATTCAGGAAGCTCATGAGGGTAGAGGTCATTTTGGTATTCCTAAGACGTTGGCTGCATTAAAGGAACATTTCTATTGGCCTAAAATGTTGCATCATGTTACACGTTTTTGCAAGGCTTGTGTTACTTGTGTGCATGCTAAGTCTAGATCGAGTCCCCAAGAATTGTATACCCCTTTGCCTATCCCGGATGTTCCTTGGGAAGATATAAGTATGGATTTTATCACTGGTTTGCCCATGTCTAAGAAGGGGAGGGACTCGATATTTGTAGTGGTTGATAGGTTTTCTAAGATGGCTCACTTCATTGCATGCAAGACTACTAACAATGCTTCTGAGATCGCTTCCTTATTTTTTGAGCATGTTGTTAAGCTGCATGGTATCCCTCGAAGTATAGTGTCAGATCGTGATGCTAAATTTGTGAGTTATTTTTAGAAATCTTTGTGGGCCAAACTGGGACTAAGTTGTTGTTCTCTACTAGCTATCACCCCCAGATTGATGGCCAAACGGAGGTTACTAATAGGACTTTGGGTGCTTTATTACGTACTATGTTAAAGTCTAACCTCTGCAAGTGGGAAGATTGCTTGCCGTTTGTTGAATTTGCTTATAACAGGTCAATGCACTCGGCTACGCAGAAGACTCCCTTCCAGGTTGTCTACGGCCTCAACCCGTTCACCCCTTCTGGATCTCGTTCCACGGCCAATGAAGGACAAGGAAAGCCTCAAGGGAGTGGAGCGTGCGGACCAGGTCAAGACTTTGCATGAGAGGATGAGGCAGCAACTGGAGCGGAGGTCCGAGCAAGTAGCCGCTCAACGCAACAAAAACCGCCGCCCGATTACATATGAACCCGGAGACTTGGTATGGTTGTACTTATGCAAGGAACGCTTTCCATTGAAGCGATGCCACAAGCTGGACGCGAGAGGTGATGGTCCTTTCAAGGTACTACAACGCCTTGGGGCCAACGCCTACCGCTTGGAGTTACCCGATGACTATGGCGCACATCCGACTTTCAACGTCGCTGACCTTGCTCCTTACACGCCGCCTGCTTTTGATGACGATGACGAAGCGGGGACGCTTCGCAGCCAAGAAGGGGAGATTGATATCTCCATGACCCCCTCAATGACGGCGAAGGACGAAGAGGACACAATGAAGGTGCGCTCGAATGGTCCGATGACAAGAGCCCGCGCAAGAGCAATGGAACGATCCACACAATCCTTAGTCTCGCGGGCGTACGCAAGTGACGCGGGTTCATCTAGTCCTAAATGGGTTCTCCTCGTGACCTATGAAGGCTTAGGTGAGGTTTCGTCCTAACCTACCCGACCAAAAAGACGAAGACGACGAGTTCGCGAAAGCAGAGGGGCGGCGACCGCCGCCAAACTTACGGCGACCGTCGTTTTTGAAGAGTCCGGGAATTTGCCTACGGCAAATGGCGGCGACCGCCTCCAACCTTACGGCGACCGCCGTTTTAGACTCCGCAAGGAAGTTGCCTACGGCAAATGGCAGCGACCGCCGTTTAATTACGGCGACCGCCGCTTTTCCCACTTTCGGTCCGCGCCAGCGAATTCAATCTTCATCGTTTTGCTGAACAATTTTTATTATTATTTTATGTTATTTCTTTTGGCACTATTTAAGACTTGAAACCCTAGTTTGTATTCTTTTACGTTGAATTTGAGTAGTAAAGTTGAGTACGCTCATTCCCTTGAGTTCTAACGTCAACTCTTCGATCCCACGGATCGTCTATCCCGTAGCTCGTCGCTTTGAGCAATTCTACATCGTCTCTTCGGTGTTTCAAGATCATATCTTTGATCTCTCCGTCATCTCTTTGATGCATTTGAGGGTTATCTCTTTTAACCCTAGGAAAGCCATCACTTTGGCTACGGAAGAGAAGAATTCGACTTCAAGCTTGAGGAATCCAAGATCCTGCGTTGCAGACAACACTTCAGGGGTTGTTCGCATCACCTTTGAAGCCTCAAAATTTTATGGGCCCTCTCTTTCCTTCACTTCAAGGCCATTACATTCCATTAGGCCTCCAAATCAAAAAGAAAAAGAAAAAGCCAAAGGAAATAAAAGAGGCCCAAGAAAAAAGGCAAAGGCCCACTTCAAAAAAAAAAAGGAAGAAGAAGCAAAGCCTCATTTCGGTTGGGCCACAACAAATTCGTGGGCTCTCCCACTTCACTTGGCAATATGGACCACTAAGCTTGCCCCTCCATTTTCTTCTCTTGCAACTTCATTTGTCTTCCTCCTCCACGACCCATAGGGCAGCCCACTACCTCATTTCCCTCTCTTTTCACTCTAAGTGTTAAAGGTTGGGTTTCCTCACAAGCCTAAGTCTTACAAATTGGAAAGGTTGGAAGTACCTAAGTCATAATTAAGTCTTGCAAGTCACATGCTCTTCTCGGCCTTACCCCTTTTACTTGAGCCTTCATTGTTTGCATTAGCTTGATTGCCTAGGCCTAGCTTGCTCTCTTTTTCTTGCTGTGATTGTTTGATTGCTTGAGCCTTAAATTGTCTTAGGCCTAAGTTATTCATATTTTCTTAAGTATGAATTGCTTCGTTTGCTTGGGACTTTTTACTTGGTTTGCCTATTGCTTGTGCTAGGTGATTCTCCATGGACGAGCCATATTGGTCTTATCCTCCTTGGACGCTACTCATGACCCCACGTCCTTGTATGGGGGTCCTTATTCACGCGTCGCCCCTAGGCCCGCAGCCGGCTACGAGGTCCGCCACCATTATGCTCATAGTTTCCCCGAGTTCGACATGGAGTCCTTTGGAGACTATGACGATGACGGCGCCTACGGAGACTTAGAAGAGACCTTTGAAAGGAAGACTTGGGCGGATGTGAGCCACTGAGGATATGCTCGCGCCCAAGGCAAGACCGGCGCCCGCTCAACCGCCATGACCCGGGCTGGTTGCTGCGTCGCCGCGCCGACCGCCACACCGAAGGCCATGATCCGGGGTGGCTGCCGCCCACACCTTTCCCCGAGTCGTTTGCCGCGCGGCTTGCCGAGCAGCGCCGCGCCACGGAGGCTGTCGTCCGCCGCAAGGAAGCTGTCGCCGAAGCCTTGAGAGCTACCCATGCTGAAGTGGCTAGGCTCCGCCGCGAGGTGGAAGCCGCCAAAGCTCACGCGGCCGCCCTTGACCTCAGCATGGCCACCACCGAGGCCTTGCGTGCCGCCCCAGCCGCCCTCCGCCGAGAAAGGCGCATGCCAAGGCCACTGACGCCCGGATGGCCACCCTTGAGCACCACTTGGCCGCCTTCCTCCCCGGGCCCGCGGAGCCCACAATTTCCATGGAGCAGCTCCCTCCGGCTTTCACCCTCACTGCGGGCAGCCGTGACGAGACCATCGCCAAGGCCGAACGGCGCCGAGAGGCGAAGGTCATGGCCCCCGGGGAGGAACTAGCGGCGGAGGCCATCGATCGCCGATGGCTGCCATGGTGCCCCCCTTGGCTCCGCCGCGCCTTGTTTGGCCACCGCCCATCGCCGCGAGAGGCCCCTTGTCGCATCTTGGTGGGTGCACCTCGACCCACCCCAACGGAGGCCGGCGCCCCTTGGCTGCCCCACCGAAGGAGGCTTGTACCTTCATACCGCCTTGGCCGGCACCATTGGATGTGTCGAGTGACCGGCAGCCGGCCACCGCCAAGGCCCGCCTCGAGGATGTCGGGTCTCTACCACCGCCTGGCGTGCCCACTCCCGGAGCGAGCCCCACCTCCTCCTTGGTGCCGCGCCCTTGCCTCACCAAGGAGGGCGGTGCCTTGACACCCACTCGGCTGGCCGTGCCCTTGGATCCGCCGCGACTTGGTTGGCCGCCGCCCATCGCCATGAGCGACCCCTTGTCGCCTATTGGCGGCTCACCATCGACCCACCACCATGGAGGCCGGCGCCCCATGGCTGCACCACCGACGGCGGGCTGTGCCTTGTCACCACCTTGGCCGGCGCCATTGTTGCCCTCGGTGCCTCCCACCCAAGTTGAGGGCCCCTTCTCTCTTTCCTCTTGTATGTTATTGAATGGCACATTGCATGAGCTTCATGTTACATCCTTGGATAGATCACTTTACATGTTGATGAACTACCTTGCATCTAGGACTATGTTCTCTTGTTTGCATTATAGTTCCATGTCTCAATTCATGTCCAAGAAGTTTCACTTAATACATGTCATTCTCTCCATGTCTAAGTATGCTCATTGTCTAAATTGTTATATCATAGGGCATCTACTTAGGCTTACGAAGGGTAGTGGCATAACTTGTGCATGCATCATTGGCTTCCATTTAGAATTTGGTCCTTGTGTTCTTACATTCTCCATTTGCCATGTTGGCGCAAGGGTGCCATATTATTCTGACTTGCTTTTGGCATTATATGTTTTATTGTTGCATGCCCCTTGCCTTAGAGTTGTCCTTGGTGTCCTCCACTATCCAATGGTATTTAGGAATTCTTTTGGGGATAAGGACTACTCTCTCTTAGGCCACACACTAGACATGCCTAGAACCTTCCCTAGACAGCCCTTGCATATGGTTTTCCATGTTGATCATGGCCCATTGAGGATATTGCTTAGAGCCCTTCAAAGGCACCCCTTGGCCAAAACTTTTCATGTTGACCTTGGGCCTTTAAGGATTGCCCCACACCATGCCATTTTGGGGACTCCACCTTGGCCCTACCACCCTACTCCCTTCAAACCCCAATTTTATGTAGTTGCCTTGACAACACCTTCTAGGGCCATTCTCAAAGACTCTAGCATGCACTCACTCTTTTCTACAATATTTTGGGAGATCTTTGGTTTGGCTCTCATAACCGGTAGGCAATCTTTTAAGAAGGGGAGGGATTCCACATTCCTTATAGCTTGCCACATGCCACTTCTTGCCCGAATTGAGACTATCATCCTAGATTTCTCTTTGTGGCCATTCTTTGGAATCCCTCACACACTCGGCTCCACTAGGGTTGCTCCCTTGATATCTCATTCCTCCCTTGGACCCGTGCCTAGGAGCGCCAATAGTCCCACCCAGAGCCGTAGGATGGTCTCACCCTAGGAGCGCCAATAGTCCCACCCAGAGCCGTAGGATGGTCTCATATTTTCTTGTTGAGTTGATTGGTTGTAGGTACATTTCTCCGACTGCCATGCTCGCCAATGAGGCCTCCTATCTTGTTGTGCCCAAGGAGCCGTCCAACCGCTCTCGTATGCTCGTGGCTCTTAATGTTAGTGGCGGTCTCCCTCACTTCACCTTCACCTTTAAGAAGGGGAGATACACCACCACACTTCCTCCACATCTCGGACTTCAAGCACACTCGAAGCGAGGACGCTTTGAAGCTAAGAAGGGGAGAATGATGAGTCCCGATGATTGACCACCAAGGCGCCGACGCATTAATGCCACGACACTCAAGCATCGACCATGCTTCGATTCCAAGGCATTTATGCACATGCTATATCCAAGCCTCTAAGGCTTTTATCCTCTTTGTATTTTTGGTTATTTAGTTTCTTTAGTCTAGTCTTGCCTTAGTGAGTGTGAAGAGCCATTTGCACATGTGCTTCAACTCACTAAGGCCCATTAGAAGCTTTCCCTTGTTGGCTTGATGCCTAGACTATTTAAAGACATCTTTGGCTTCCTTGTTCATTTAGTTGAAGAATATAGAAGTGGAATATTTTTCTTAGATTGAGTATATCTCCCTAAGATCTCCACTTACTTCTATCAACCCCAAGCATTTAAATATCTCCTTCTTCCTCTCAATCTCATCTACTCTCAAGCAAACTCACTCAAATCCTTGGATTCAAGCTCAACTAGCCAAGGAACCTCTAAAGGAGGTTCCCTTGGCCTTCTAGCCGAGAGCCACCGGCTCCTCCTTGCCCGCCGCCAATCGTACCCTCCCTCGGCAGCCCCTCGGCTCTCCCCTCTCCCTCTCGACAGTAAGTCTCTCCCAAGCACCATTGGAGGGCTAGCAAGCTCAAGAAGGAAGAAGAAGTCTAGCTTGGCCACGATCTAGCTCACTTGGGAAGAAGAATCTCCTCTTGGGGGGCGGGTTATTGTTGTGCGAGCCAAATCCTGCGTCATCCCCTTGCTGAGTAGCACTCCTCCGCTGAATTCGGGAACCGTTGCTAGGACCTTCATCGACAACTCGATTGGTGGATCCGGTGTTCACCATCTGTTGATGAACCATAACGTCAAATTAAAAATTTCCCAACTTGTACATGATACTTAATCAATCACGTTATGATATGAATTGTAAAGGTCCAAACCAATAACTTATATTAGGTTGACTGACCCTCCACCATTACCCTTTAAAACGATCTTATTCTCTTACTTGAGAATGGATCAATTAGGAGAAATGTCAACATTTAAATGACATTAAACCTAAGAATGGGAAAATATCCTAATGAATGGATCTAGGAAATAAGTAACAGAATCGAAACTTGCAGAAGTTTGAAAACCACAATGAATAAATTATATTAGATAATTTATTCAATATCAATATTTGAAGGATACAATGTCTCGGTTTCTAATTGATTTTATTTATCTCTTAAATAAATCAATTTAAAGTCTTTTTGATTAAACGATTATTTATACGATGAAAAATTAACTAGTCGTATATTTTAATTAATCATATCATAAATAAATTGATAAAGTAATTTATTTATAAACCTCAAATTTTCTAAGTCAAAATACTATCTAAATGAATAGTAAAGAATGTACCCGGCGTTATCGGAATGTGGAATCAGATCTCGCGTCATCCCCTTGCTGAATCGTAAATTAATTTAAAAGGTGGCTCGCACAATCTTTTAAATTAATTTAATTTAATTTTATATAAATTCAAATTAATCTGAAAATATTTTATGTAAAAAATGTACCCGGCGTTATCGCGACATTTAATCTAATTCGATCGACCCATTAGATGCGGAATATCTCCCTCTTGAATGCTCAACCATTAATTAAAAGAATCGGCTCCAAAACAAGGTCGGAATCCTCCATGAAAGAGCTTAAAAGCTCACGCCCCCTCTGCTCAGGAAGTTAGGAGGAGGAAGACAAAGTTTTGGGCTATTTACGAACTTTGGGTTTTTGGAAAAAATGCCCTCCTTATTTTTCATAAATTGCAAAAATTGCCAAAACTTAATATATTAAATTTGTAATATTTATTTTAACCCAAAATTAAATTATATAAAATTTTAACTTAGGCTAAAATAAGCTTAAGTAATTTTTTTTATGAGTTTGACCATACTTAAATCCTTAACAAAATTTGTTAAGCTTGATTTAAATATTCCAGGTCAAATTGGATAAGTTTTATCTAAATTATAATTAACATAAAGTTAATCATAATTTAAACCATCCTTAACTTAAAGAAATAATTTACTTAGGATAATTATTACCTTATCCCCTTATGGATAACATAATAATTCTTATGTCCTTTGTTATTTAAAATTTAAAATTACAATCATTGTTGCACTTAATTATTTATTTTAACAACATACATTATTGTTCATGTGATACTTTGTACCAAAATTATCACATCCCAACCATTGAACCTAAGTTCATGAAGTATAAATTATTCCTCTAAAAGAAATAAAATAAATTTTAAAACTTTTATTTTTACCATTTTAAAATTACTATTATACCCTTCTATTTTAAGTGGGTTATTACAATACTATCCCCTTAAAAATAGTTTTGACCCTGAAACTAGCACTAACAAGGTAGCGATTAGGCTACAATCACACACGTCCCAACCCAACACTATCCTTTATGAGTCTAGACAGTTTTTATCAACACGTGACCTGTACTGATTTTGGCACTCGAGGATTTCTCGTATGAACGCATAACTCGCAATAGCCATGAATTTAGTAATTTCCAAAATAAGGAAATACTTCTTTATTATTCGAAACATTACATTACAACCATTGACGAAATGTCAAACAAACAGAAAGATTACTAAACTATGGAGACTATAGACACACAAGTCATTGCTCCTTATTCTAAAAAAAACTCAACAAAATACAACTACTCGTTCAGGGTTTCCTTCTCGTCGGATTGACGCATCACGAAGAGTCGTTGCCCCTCACTCGAAGATTCAACAGGCGCCTTGCCTTTATTACGAGCAACAGATTGCTCAGAAGCGGACAGTTCCGGCTTTGGGTTCTGCCTACTGCCAACATTTGAGGTCTGGTATGATTGTGTTGGTCATTGACCATTCTGCCTACAGTATATTTTCATGTGGCCTTCTTTTCCACAATTATAGCATACCCGCTTCTCCTTTTGGCAATTAAAGTTTTTATGCCTAGCTTCACCACAGTTGTAGCATTGAATTACACCGCTACTCCAACCTGAGCCTTTGGTGGAGTCAGACTGATTTGTCTCGGTCTTGGCACGACTAGACATCTCAAACTTGGTAGGCGATGTCGGCCGCTTAAATGTATTGGCCTTCCAGTTCTGTTGCCCATCCTTAGCCTTATTCTATTCCTCCCGCTTTCGGGCGGATTCGTCCAACGTGACCTCTATTTTGTAGGCCGCATCGACATACTGCTCCAAAGTAGAGCAACTGTGACGCACCTTTGGAGGTTTGATTTCTGGCTTCATCCATCCATGGAAGTACCAGATATTTTGTTCTTCAGTGTGTACTTCAGAACCAGCATAATGCAGCAAATGATTGAATTTTGCCGCCAACTCAGTCACCTTCAGTCCCTCAATTTCCGGGTAGAGGAACTCTTTCAGCTTTTCTTCTATCATAGCTGATAGCACGAGAGAAGAATCGGTTAGTGAGCTTGGCCTTAAACATTGACCAGCTCAGATTCGGGTGGTCATCCATACCAGTTCCTTCCCACCACTCACTTGCTTCGTCTTTTAGATGTAACAAAGCAATGTGCACCTGTTCAACCTCGGTGCAGACCACGTTTCGGAACAGTCACTCCATATGAGAGAACCAATAGGCAACCTTAACAGGTTCCCCGGTTCCATCATAGCTATCTGGGCGCATTGAATTGATCGTCTTCAACGCCCGGTTGTAGTCCCGTCGTTTCTTCCGGGAACCACTGGAGGTACAAGACTTTCACGTTCCCCAATATCAGTTACGACCTGAGGAACGGGGGCCGCTTGAGCTTGCGATATCCCATGGGCCATCAGTACATCGACCACTTGTCTCACAATTTGTCCAATGACCAAAGCGTCCAACACGATCGGGGTAGGAGGTGGATTGAGTGGAACTTCCCTCGCAGCTTGAGGGTCCACTTGTCCTTGATGAAGCTCTTCCTGCAGGGGCGGGTTATTGTTGTGCGAGCCAGATCCCGCGTCATCCCCTTACTGAGTAGCACTCCTCAGCTGAATTTGAGAACCATTGCTAGGACCTTCATTGACAGCTCGATTGGTGGATCCGGTGTTCACCATCTGTTGATGAACCATAACGTCAAATTAAAAAATTTCCAACTTGTACATGATACTTAATCAATCACGTTATGAAATGAATTGTAAAAATCCAAACCAATAACTTATATTAGGTTGACTGACCCTCCACCATTACCCTTTAAAACTATCTTATTCTCTTACTTGAGAATGGATCAATTAGGAGAAATGTCAACCTTTAAATGACATTAAACCTAAGAATGGGAAAATATCCTTATGAATGGATCTAAAAAATAAGTAACAGAATCGAAGCTTGTAGAAGTTTGAAAACCACTTATTATTTACATTTTATACTTTTGAACTTTATATACTTAATTTATTAGCATAACTTCTTAAACTAATGAAATTATAAACTTTACCAAAATCAAAACCACACTTTTAAAGTTAAAATCATAAACTTAGTTTTAACCATTACCACACCATTTAATAAAAGCACTACAAAAATTAATACTAAACAAAAGAAGTTTCAAACCATTACATTTAACACCATTTATAATATCATATTATAAAATAACTATAAGATTTAATATTAGTAGTTAAACCATTACTTTTTACATTTTTTTAGAGCTTAATAAATTTTAAAACCTTACGTTTATTACTATCAATTTATTTTCTTGAAATTCCTTTATAAAAATCAATTGTTTGAAAATAGTTTCGAAAATAATTTTGAAAATTCTCAAACCTAACAATAGGCCAAAAATTCTAAAAACATTGCTCTGATACCATCACTACAAGAAAAATCTCTTTGGTGACAAAAAATATCGTCGCCCAAAGCCATATTTTTATCGCCCAAAATCTAAGGCGACCAACAATTTTTTGTCGCGGAGGCGCCCTTTGTTTTGGGCGACAAAATATGTGTTTGTCGCCCAAAATATCATTTTGTGACAAAAGCAATGTTTTGTCGCCCAAGTGTTTGTGCTACGAAATCCCAGTTTTGTCGCCCAAGAGTTTGTGCTACGAAATCCCAATTTTGTCGCCCAAAAGTTTGTGCTATGAAATCCTAGTTTTGTCGCCCAAGAGTTTGTGCTACGAAATCCTAGTTTTGTCGCCCAAGAGTTTGTGCTACGAAATCCCAGTTTTGTTGCCCAAGAGTTTGTGCTACGAAATCCCAGTTTTGTTGCCCAAGAGTTTGTGCTACGAAATCCCAGTTTTGTCGCCCAAGAGTTTGTGGTATGAAATCCCAGCTTTGTGTCCTAGAAAACGTTTACAAATGGTTTTCTCAATAATTATGCTGAAACTTATTGGGATTTTATTTTTCTATTTCACCTGCTCACATAATATTATAACATATAAACTTAAGAATATATTAATAAGGTATTTGTTTCAACAAAATGCCATTAAGGATATCATCCTATACATCCCATAAGAAGCTTGATTTAGTTCAAGCCAAAATGCTATCAAAATATATGTTGTATACCATTATGCCACATTTCTACCTATAATCACTAATATAATTAGAATATACACCAAAATAATCTCCCCAAGATTAGTTATTTTTGTTGAAGTCTTCATTTGTCCTCCTGCAAAAAGTAGACATAGCAAATCAATTAGTTAAATACTACCAATAGATAGCGTACTTTAAAACTTGTATATGTCATAACTTTGTGATAATGCATTGCCAATTGGTGATGAAAAAACTAAACTTGAACCAAACAATGCTTGGGCACATGTAAAAGGCCATTCTCCTACATTCAAACATCATGAAGAACCTTCTAATGTTAAATGGAGTCCGCAATTACTAAACCAAGAAAAGAGAGAGCTTTCTTTTGTAAGAAAAACAAAGTAACTGACAATTATAATAATTGAAAAAGGACAAATCTTACATTACAAACATACTAAATGATCTAGATTAAGTTCAATACATTACAAAACGAAAAGAAAACAGACTTGATTCTCTAAGCATCAAGTTGTCTTCATTATACAACTATATTTGCATTATCTTCTACAGTAAAAGCTATAGTGTGAATCAGTAATATAACACGTAAACAATTATAAAATATAAGCTTGGTCATCCTTCTTTTAGTAGGTTTATTATTAGCTCATAATTTTCTAATCTGATGCATTACAAACTCATCAAACTCCATCATATTGTATGCCCATTGGCCATATTTGTTTATAGATTGTCTAAGTGAAGATGCAACATCTGTACATTTAAGATTTGTCAAAAGGGTTTCAAATGAATGTAGGAGTTGGTAACACAAAATGGGTTTGGAATTGTATTAGTACCTTTGAAATCTTGAGATTTAGAAAACCATCTTTTTCTAGCACTAGAGGAGGACACAATGCTTGTGTTTGCTGATGCTATGCTCTTTGAAAAGCCGATCTTGGAGATTTTGTTGCTGATGCAACATGACTAGAAGCGTGGGTTTGAACTTTGGGTGGCTTCAGATGGCGGTCTTGCGTCTGAGCAGAGGACTAGAGAGAGCATGAGTTAGTAACAACTCATTTCGGATCAGGAAGATGCTTATCAATAGAACATACCAAGCTTCTAATCTAATTCCATGGCCATTCGGTTTCTTCTTATCAATAGAACAACTCAAGTAATTATGCTATCACACTATTAAGTTTTTCTGTCAAAATTTGAAGGATCAAAAGATGATTTCTAATACAAGGAATCTCATCTGTTTATCCTTCATAATTTCAAATGGCATCCACCTACACATAGCAGGCAAGTTCAGTATTTGAGAGCTCATTGAATGCATTCCGAACCTGATGATCATCTCCACTTCCCTGCCTCAAACCAAGACAGACGACGCCTGTCATGCGCTCATCCTGAGTAATCCTGTGCAGCTGTCCTCGTCAATTTTGACGTCCCAAGAACGTTCTCCAGATCTTGCTGTGACAATGGTCTTGGGTTCTGCAGAAGTGTTAAGGAGCAATCTGTTTGTCAGCACACTTTATATGCTTATTGATACCACACTTCCATCAAAGACAACTAACTAAGAACTCCACAAGTAAATAGAATGTTTACTACAGATGATTTCCCACTCTTCTCAGCATCCAGTACTTCTCTGATGGGGAGGTACGCTGCTTGTTTGCAGAACTCGAATAGATCAGAGCCTGTATACCCGTCACACAAGCTGGCTAAATGATCAAAATCAATGCCATCCTCAACTCTATCGCCTTGTAAAGTCACTTTCAATATCTCTGCCCTATCCATGAGGGTCAGGCATTCCAATCTCAAAGGCCTGAGAGAAGCGCCGAAGAATCGCCTCATCGAGTTCTGATGGGCGATTGGTAGCAACAAGAACCATCACTCAAGCATTTTCTAAATAACATTTCAAAATATCAAGAGGCTTGCTAGAAAAGGTACATAGGAATTACATAATAGACTCAAGAAAACAAAGATAGACTCACGATCAGTTGTGAATCCATCCCAGAGTGCCATGAATCCGTCTTCATATTTGCCAATGCCTCATGGTCTGAACTACGACGTTGTCCCAGAAAGCTATCAACCTCGTCAATGAATATTATAGCAGGCTGGAGTTTGTATGCTAAACTAAAAACAGCAGCCACTGCAAGTGATTAAGAAAACATTAATAACAGAAATCTCGGAAAACAAGTATATGGCACTTTCAGAATGAGATGCTCAGTTATATGATGTATTTATTACCTTTTTACCAATTTTGAGTTCACCATTTAGAATAATTAATTGAAATTATACATACAAAGGAATAATGATATATCATATTTTGAAATGAAATGAACCTTCACTTGGGTTTAAATGACTTGATGACAGCACAATCTTGAGAAATTTATGTCACCTGAACAATGCTTTATCATATTGAATTTGCAGAAATAGATAAACAGATAGGGCAGTAAGAAGGTACATGAGTCATAACATTTTGATCATAATAGATAAACTGATAAGCATCAAATTAAACCAAACATACCGAGCTTTTGTGATTCCTTATTTGGGTGTTCCACCCACTAAACCCGGGAACGTGGCAGCAGGGAACTAACACAAATGAAAAATCACCATGGCAGCAAAGAATATAATAAAAATTCACCATAGCAGATTAACCAAGTTGGTAGAGATTGAGTACCAAAACTAGCTAAAGCCCTAATCAAAATTTCCAATTTCAACAAATTAGAGGCAGAGGAGAAGAGATCGAGTGAGTGTACCTTGAGGGGACCGAGAATCAAGCAAACTACCAGAGAAGACAAGCAACAAACACAAAGATTCCAAAGCATCGATTCAGCGGACGACCGAGAGAAAAAAAGGGGACACTTAGCTAAATATTAAACAACAAAGTGAATGAAGAGAAGGAAGAGAAAGCGATCGATTGAGAGTTTGAGCAAATCAGTCAAATCGATCGAAAGGATAGAGATGAGAGAGATCAAGCAAGATTTCAGCCATGGCGATCGAAAGATAGAGAAGGGAAAGAGAAGGCGAGATTGAGGGTTTGAGTAAAGTAGGATTTTTTAAGTCAAATATTAGCCCTTTTATTTCCCACAAAAAAAATTCGCACCCCCGCCTAAAGTGTGGGCGATGAAACATAATATTTCATCGCCAAATATAAATAAATTTAATCAAATGTATAAATAATTTTTAACTTTGGACGACGAAATATATATTTGTCGCAAAAAAATATATATATAATGCGACATTTTTTTTTTGTCGCAGTAAATATAATAAAAAAATAATATATTAAAATAAAGGGCGACAAACAAATTATTTCATCACCCTAGGTCTATTTTGGGCGACAAAACATATATTTGTTGCAAAAGAATACATATAGTGCGACATATATTTTTTTGTCGCCGTAAACATAATTAAAAATTAACATATTAAAATAAAGGGCGATAAAAAAAAGTTATTTGTCGCCCATAAAAACTTTAGGCTTTAAATAAATTATTTCGTCACCCTAGGTTTATTTTGGACGACAAAAGTTCCTATTTGTCGCCCAAATTAAATTTTGGGCGATAAATGTTTGCTTTGTCGCCAAAAAGCATATATGGGCGACGAAATAAAATTGGTCGCCCTAAATTAAAAAAATTGTCGCCCAAAGTCCCTTTTCTTGTAGTGCATAATTATAACACTCCCGACTTATGTCGGTAGTGTCACACGCCAGTGGCCTCAACCGTTAATGTTCAAAGTCATCCTAGGCTTTAATCGGAATAATTAAGCTTAAATAAGCAAATAAATATTAAATAATGACAGAGTAAATAGCGAAAGACTTTTAAATGAAATTTAATTTTTTATTTAAGTTCCTCTCGTAAAATGAGAAGGACGGTAATACAACATAGTGAAATTACAGCGGAAGACTTTTTAAGTTACAGCGGAAGACTTTTACACCAATCCTAAAATACATGACTAAGTAGTACATTTATTCAAAAACATACACATATAGTATTACTTCTTAAGACGCAAACTTCAAATACAAGCCTTCTCTTCGATTGGTTACTTCAAATCGTAGGGTGCTGTATAGGACGGATGATACTAGCCAACCATGCAAGAAATAAAATCGGTTGGTTAGTCTATTGAAAGACTATGCAAGGGTGAAAACAAAGTGGTTCTCGTAGGCGTAAATAATCAATACTCTTGTTTCCCGAATAAAACTCGGTAAACGATACATGACTATAGACTTCTACCGAAAAGAATGAAGAGGTATGATTAAAGAGAAGACTCCAATGAATTGAGTCTTATGGGAAAATACATGAGTGTGTTTGGGAACATTATATTATCACACAAAGTTTTAAAAACATCTTGTTGCATATTTGGGTCCTCGATCAACCTCACCGCGTAATGCGAATCCAGATTGGAAAGGGGACTTACTTTAAACAAGAGACCGGACGGGTTCCACGTTGTACTTATCGTCCGAGGGTATATTAATTATGTGCAAAATGACACTTATCTTATTAAATTTTAAAACACACATTTACGTTAAAGCTTTTAATCCATACCAATCTCGCAATGAGATATAGAACATGGGACGAATCCTGAATTTAGGCACTAGCTAAGTGCACCACCACTTATATAAAATAAGGGTAGGTCATGACCAAAAATATTAGGGCATTTATCCTCCCAATACCAAGTTATAAAGAAACAGCTAAACCTCACAAGGTAATAACGTTCCAACGAATACTCGTACTAACTAGTAATTATTATCCACACCAAAGCACAACAATCCACACCAATTGTTATCTAGCACCCTATAATAATATATATATATATAAGGGTTATAGCTAGCATATATACAACCTAATAAAAAGGTTCATTTTACACAACACTTTAACACACAAGTTTCCAAACGATAAATTAAGAATATTTATCCCAACTTAATTAAGACAATAGAATAATTGTCAATTAAGAAAAATATGGAATAAATTAGCAAGAGCGAACCGCCACTTGAATTGACTCGAAGAAAATGAACGGCGTCTTGGAGATGGTTGCTTTCGAAAAGCAAAACGGCTCCCTGCTTTATTCCCGTTCTAATTGTCAATCCAAGACGTACCCAAATCATACACAATGAATAAATTCTATTAGATAATTTATTCAATATCAATATTTGAAGGATACAATATCTCGGTTTTTAATTGATTTTATTTATCTCTTAAATAAATAAATTTCAAGGTTTTTTTATTAAACGATTATTTATACGATTAAAAATTAATTAGTCGTATATTCTAAATAATTATATCATAAATAAATTGATAAAATAATTTATTTATAAACCTCAAATTTTCTAAGTCAAAATATTATCTAAATGAATAGAAAAAAAATGTACTCATTCATAATATAAAATAATATTATAACAATTTTAGATAATTTAATTTAAATAATTTAAATTAATATCAAAATATTTTTCCATAATCTGGATTAACTAATTTAAACCAAATTAAGCCAAAAACAAATTAACATAAATTCCAAATCGCAAAAATCGGACCCAATCGAAGCTCACCGAACTCGTTAATGGCACCACGTCGGAAATGGGCCATATTGGGGCGGCGTTGGTGGTTCTACGGCGTCGAAAGCTTAGGGCTTTTGAATATGACTTGTGGAAGGAACTAGTGATGCCTTCAATTGCTCGAAATAAACTCCACCACAATCACATTTTGGGGATGAACAGCTCGAACACGTTTTTAGGGTTCTTCGGTTTGAAGCTTGAAATTAGATTGATTGAAGGCGAATTAGGGAGCCTATTTATAGGGCTATGGTAGAGGAGAATATCCCCAGAATAATATCTCAATCAATTCGTCCCCATTGAAGACGATCTTATCGAATTTGTCAAATCTTCAATTCGACCCTACTGACGCGGATAAGCTTTTGGGGACAAAATCCCGGCGTTATCGCGACATTTAATCCAATTAGATTGACCCATTAGATGCAGATTATCTCCCTCTTGAATTCCCAACCATTAATTGACAGAATCGGCTCCAAAACGAGGTCGGAATCCTCCATGAAAGAGCTTAAAAGCTCACGCCCCCTCTGCTCAGGAAGTCGGGAGGAGGAAGACAAAGTTTTGGGCGATTTACGAAAATGGCTAAAAACTTTGGGTTTTTAGCAAAATTGCCCTCCTTATTTTTCATAAATTGCAAAAATTACCCAAACTTAATATATTAAATTTTTAATATTTATTTTAACCCAAAATTAAATTATATAAAATTTTAACTTATTCTAAAATAAGCTTAAGTAATTTTTCTTATGAGTTTGACCATACTTAAATCCTTAACAAAATTTGCTAAGCTTGATTTAAATATTCTAGGTCAAATTGGATAAGTTTTATCTAAATTTTAATTAATATAAAGGTAATCATAATTTAAATCATCCTTAGTTTAAAGAAATAATTGAATTGATCGTCTTCAACGCCCATATGAGAGAACCAATAGGCAACCTTAACTGGTTCTCCGGTTCCATCATAGCTATCCGGGCGCATTGAATTGATCGTCTTCAACGCCCGGTTGTAGTCCCGTCGTTTCTTCCGAGAACCACTGGAGGTACAGGACTTTCACGTTCCCCAATATCAGTTACGACCTGAGGAACGGGAGCCGCTTGAGCTTGCGGTATCCCCTGGGCCGTCAGTACCTCGACCACTTGTCTAACAATCTGTCCAATGACCGAAGTGTCCAACACGATCGGGGCAGGGGGTGGATTGAGTGGAACTTCCCTCGCAGGTTGACGGTCCACTTGTCCTTGATGAAGCTCTTCCCACAGGGGCGGGTTATTGTTGTGCGAGCCAGATCTCGCGTCATCCCCTTGCTGAGTAGCACTCCTCAGTTGAATTCGAGAACCGTTGCTAGGACCTTCATCGACAGCTCGATTGTGTGATACCCCGTATTTCTGTAAGGATGTTCTGGAGTTTTGGGAATTTTTGGAATTTTCCCGAGTACCCATTTTGTACGTCGAATTTAATACAGAGAGTTTGAGACATTCTGTAATGTGCTTTACCTCTGTAATATTTTTCTCAGTGAAATAAAATACAGACGACGTGCTTTGGATTTTAATACTCGTTCGTGTACGATTATTTTTATCCCAGTTTAAGTCGACGTCGTCCAAAAGCTGAGGAAGGGGAAGCCACGGTGGCGGCGACCGCCGTAGTTAAGGCGGCGCCCGCCGTTAAGGGCTCGAGGCAAACAGTGTCCTCGTCTTCTAGCTGGGCGCGAAGACTGGAAAATGGCGACCGTCGTACAGTGCGGAGCCCGCCGTTTTCTGCCCGCCGCAGGGTATTTGTGAGGCGGCGACCAGGCTGATCGCGGCGCCCGCCGCGAACTAGCAGGGGCGTAGCCCTGCGAAGTCGTCGGCGTCGTCTGTCGCGCGCCGATTTAGGCCTCCACGTCGCGTTGTAGCCATGATGGTGTCCCCTTGCATTTGGCTTCAAATAGGGGGCATTTGAGAGTCGGATTTGGCACAGATTCAAGCCAAAATCTCTCCAAAATCTCTCTCGCCGGAATTGTTGCGCCTCGCCGGATTTCTTGGAAGTAATCTCCGGTGTTGTTCCAGTGGCCCTTGTGAAGCTTTTGGGTAGCCTTTGAAGGTTAGAACCCAAAGCAAGTCGAAAGGAGGCCAAGTCGCGTGCCATTTGGTGAGTTTTTCTCGCCGTTCGGTTTCTGGGCTCTTCACGGAGCCCGCTGTGTTCATGACGGCGACCGCCGTGATGAACCCGGCGCCCGCCGCCAGAGGGCAGAGTGCCTATTTTGGCCTCGGCCTTGGTGGTCGTTGTTCGGGCGTCATTCCTTTCATTCTCTTTCGTCTTCTTTAGATTCGTACTGTTGTTATGTCGGATCTAACTTAGGGTTTCTTTATGGGTCGACTCGAAGGAATTTGTGCTGTCAGAGTTGTCCTTGTGTCGAGCCCGGAATCCCGTTGTCTCTGCTTTGTTCCAGATCTGCGGACTAAGGCAAGTGGCGGTTCGCTCTTGCTCATTGTTCCATATTTACAGTAATTATCAGCTGTTTATCTGAGTAATTAATTTGGAATGATTTCTGTGTTTGTCTGGAAATGGTTTTATAAACTGTTTTGGAAAACTAAAATATGACATTATAATAGGTTGTATATCTGTTAGAACAACGCTATTATTTATGTTCGCCTTGAGGGCATTTATGTGGATTTATCCAGAACTGTTGTTCGGTGTGGGAACTAACTTCATAAGTGAACGTGATTAAAGTGATGTTATAATAGGTTGTATATCTGTTAGTACGACGCTATTATGTGTGATCATTACCGTGATGGTATCGTTGTGGTTTTAATGTTAATCTTATTGCTAGTATAGCATGAGTGTTTGTGGGAACGTTAATCCAAGTAAGGATTAGTCGTTTCTTTATAATTTAATAATCGTGGGAACGCTAATCCAAGTAAGGATTTATCGACCCATAAAGAAACCCTATGCTTCCTATCCACTGTTAAGGATTTGAAGTGTTTAAGCGCCTTGCTAGCGCCATTGGATGAGCATAATTGTAGTCCTGTGTATTAAGCACCTAGCTAGTGTAATTGGGGTGGACGTAACTGTCACCCTGTAAATTAAAGTGTAAGCGCTGTGGCAGTGCAATCTGGGTGAACATAATGTCACCCTGTGTAATAATAACTTCCGTTGTTACTCGGAATAATGTTAAGTCTCGTGTGTGTGTTTGTGTGTTGTGTTAATTTTGGGTCGACATGATTGTCACCCTGAGATTTAAGCCTTGATGCCGCTCTTAATAACATTAACGTGTTTCAGTAAAGTGGATTTTCTAATTAAATAAGATATATGCCCGAGTGCACATGATTAATATATCTTCGGCGAGTAGTGCAGCTAAGTAAATAGTACAGCTAGGAAAAAACTCGTCTCGACTTTGATCAAAGTACGTTCTCTTTCCAATCTGGATTCGCTGTAAGCGGTGAGGTTGGTCGTGAACCGAAACATCTCAGTCAGCTTTTAAATCGCTGTTGGTTGTTTCTGTAAATGTTCCAGATTTGTCATTTCTTCTGTGAGACTCATGTCTGTTGGAGTCTTCTCTTTAGTGCATACTTAATTGTTTAATCATTCCGTGAAAGTGTCGGGTTATATATCGTTCCTTCGGTTTTTATTCGAGGGACAATGATAGTAACCGGTTACGATCACTCGAACCACTCTGCTTTGTACCCTTGCTTAGTCTTTCATTAGACTAACCAACCGTAATTATTCTCTTGCATGGTTGGCTGGTGTCATCCGTTCGATTCGGCACATCAGGAGTTGATGCCCGGAGTTTAAGTAACCTATTGAAGGATAAGAAGCTTGCAGACGAAGATTTAAAAGTCAGTGTTTTAAGCTGTTAAGTGTTTTAAGATTGTTAAAGTGTTACTTCAATGTATCTTCATAATTTAGCCATGTTATAAGTTGGCTCTTTAAAGTCTTCCGTTGTGTAATTTAAAGTCTTCCGTTGTTTAATCTTTCCATTATTATGTAATTATGTTATGTATTTAAGCTTAATTGTTCTGGAAAAGCCTGGGGTGACTTTGGACGGTAAGTCTGAGATCACTGGCATGTAATATCTCCGGTATAAATTGGGGGTGTTACAGATTGGTGGATCAAGTGTTCACCATCTGTTGATGAACCATAACGTCAAATTAAAAAAAATTCAGTTTGTACATGATACTTAATCAATCACGTTATGATATGAATTGTAAAGGCCCAAACCAATAACTTATATTAGGTGGATTGACCCTTCACCATTAACATTTAAAACGATCTTATTCTCTTACTTGAGAATGGATCAATTAGAAGAAATGTCAACCTTTAAATGACATTAAACCTAAGAATGGGAAAACATCCTTATGGAATGGATCTAGAAAATAAGTAATAGAATCGAAGCTTGCAGAAGTTTGAAAACCACTTATTATTTACATTTTAAACTTTCGAACTTTATATACTTAATTTATTAGCATAACTTCTTAAACTAATGAAATTATAAACTTTACCAAAATCAGAACCACACTTTCAAAGTTAAAATCATAAACTTAGTTTTAACCATTACCACACCATTTAACAAAAGCACTACAAAAATTAATACTAAACAAAAGAACTATAAGATTTAATATTAGTAGTTAAACCATTATTTTTTATATTTTTTTAGAGCTTAAGAAATTTTAAAACCTTACGTTTAATACTATCAATTTATTTTCTCGAAATTCTTTTATCAAAATCAAATAGTTTCGAAAATAATTTTGAAAATTATCAAACCTAACAATAGGCCAAAATTTTTAAAAACATTATTCTGTTACCATAATTATAACACCCATGACTTATGTCGGTAGTGCCACACGCCAGTGACATGAGACGTTAATGTCCAAAGTCATCCTAGGCTTTATTCGGAACAATTAAGCTTAAATTAGCAAATAAATGTTAAATAATGACAGAGTAAATAACGGAAGACTTTTAAATGAAACTTAATTTTTTATTTAAGTTGCTCTCGTAAAATGAGAAGTACGGTAATACAACATAGTGAAATTACAGCGAAAGACTTTTTAAGTTACAACGGAAGACTTTTACATCAATCCTAAAATACATGAATAAGTAGTACATTTATTCAAAAACATACACACCTTTATAGTATTATTTCTTAAGATGCACCTCAAGTGCAAGCCTTCTCTTCGATTGGTTACTTCAAATCGTCGGGGACCAACCTCTGATGTGCCGTATAGGACGGATGACACCAACGAACCATGCTAGGAATAAAACCGGTTGGTTAGTCTATTGAAAGACTATGCAAGGGTGAAAACAAAGTGGTTCTCGTAGTCGTAAATAATCAATACTCTTGTTTCCCGAATAAAACTCGGTAAACGGTACATGACTATTGACTTCTACCGAAAAGAATGAAGATGTATGATTAAAGAGAAGACTCCAATGAATGGAGTCTTATGGAAAATTACTTGAGTGTGTTTGGAAACATTATATTATCACACGAAGTTTTAAAAACATCTCGTTGCGTATTTGGGTCCTCGACCAACCTCACCGCGTAATGCGAATCCATATTGGAAAGGGAACTTACTTTAAACAAGAGACCGGGCGGGTTCCACGTTGTACTTCTCGTCCGAGGGTATATTAATTATGTGCAAATCGTCACTTATCTTATTTAATTTCAAAACGCACATTCACGTTAAAGCTTTTAATCTACTCCAATCTCGCAATGAGATATAGAACATGGGACGAATCCCGAATTTCGGCAATAACTAAGTACACCACCACTTATATAAATTAAGGGTAGATCATGACCAAAAGTATTAGGGCATTTATCCTCCTAATACCAAGTTATAAAGAAATAACTAAACCTCGCAAGGTAATAACGTTCCTACGAATACTCGTGCTAACTAGCAATTATTATCCACACCAAAGCACAACAATCCACACCAATTATTATCTATCACCCTATAATAATATATATATAAGGGTTATAACTAGCATATATACAACCTAATAAAAATGTTCATTTTACACAACACTTTAACACACAAGTTTCCAAACGAGAAATTAAGAATATTTATCCTAACTTAATTAAGACAAAAGAATAATTGTCAATTAAGAAAAATATGGAATAAATTAGCAAGAGCGAACCGCCACTTGCCTTGACTCGAAGAAAATGAACGGCGTCTTGGAGATGGTTGCTTTCGAAAAGCAAAATGACTTCTTGCTTTATTCCCGTTCCAAATGCCAATCCGAGACGTATCCAAATCATACACAATGAATAAATTATATTATATAATTTATTCAATATCAATATTTGAAAGATACAATGTATCGGTTTCTAATTGATTTTATTTATCTCTTAAATAAATCAATTTCAAGGCTTTTTGATTAAACGATTATTTATACGATTAAAAATTAATTAGACGTATATTCTAAATAATCATATCAAAAATAAATTGATAAAATAATTTATTTATAAACCTCAAATTTTCTAAGTCAAAATATTATCTAAATGAATAGTAAAAAATGTACACATTCATAACATAAAATAATATTATAACAATTTTAATTATTTTAATTTATTTTTTTATAAATTCAATTTAATCTCAAAATATTTTTCCATAATCTGGATTAACTAATTTAAACCATATTAAGCCAAAACAAATTAAAATAAATTCCAAATTGCAAAAATCGGACCCAACTGAAGCTCACCGAACTCGTTAATGGCACAACGTCGGCAATGGGCCAAATTGGGGCGGCGTAGGTGGTTCTCCGGCGTCGGAAGCTTAGGGCTTTTGAATATGACTTGTGGACGCAGCTAGTGATGCCTGCAATTGCTCGAAATAAACTCCACCACACTTGAATTGTGGGGATGAACAGCTCGAACACGTTTCTAGGGTTCTTCGGTTTGAAGCTTGAAATTGGTAGGATTGAAGGCGAATTCGGGAGCCTATTTATAGGATTATGGTACAAAAGAATATCCCCAGAATAATAGTTCAATCAATTCGTCCTCATTGAAGACGATCTTATCGAATTTGTCAAATCTTCAATTCAACCCTAATGACGCGGATAAGGTTTGGGGGACAAAATCCCGGCGTTATCGCGACATTTAATCCAATTAGATCGACCCATTAGATGCGTATTATCTCCCTCTTGGATTCCCAACCATTAATTGAAAGAATCGGCTCCAAAACGAGGTCGGAATCCTCCATGAAAGAGCTTAAAAGCTCACGCCCCTGTGCTCAGGAAGTCGGGAGGAAGACAAAGTTTTGGGCTATTTACGAAATTGGCCCAAACCTTTGGGTTTTTGGAAACATTGCCCTCCTTATTTTTCACAAATTGCAAAAATTGCCCAAACTGAATATATTAAATTTGTAATATTTATTTTAACCCAAAATTAAATTATATAAAATTTTAACTTAGGCTAAAATAAGCTTAAGTAATTTTTCTTATGAGTTTGATCATACTTAAATCCTTAACAAAATTTGTTAAGCTTGATTTAAATATTCTAGGTCAAATTGGATAAGTTTTATCTAAATTATAATTAACATAAATTTAATCATAATTTAAACCATCCTTTGCTTAAATAAATAATTTACTTAGGACAATTATTACCGTATCCCCTTATGGATAACAAAATAATTCTTATATCCTTTATTATTTAAAATTTAAAATTACAATCATTGTTGCAATTAATTATTTATTTTAACACCATACATTATTATTCATGTGATACTTTGTACCAAAATTATCACATCCCAACCATTGAACCTAAGTTCATGAAAGTTTAAATTATTCCTCTAAAAGAAATAAAAGAAATTTCAAAAGTTTTATTTTTACCATTTTAAAATTACTATTTTACCCTTTTGTTTTATGTGGGTTATTACAATAATAGAAGAATTCAATTTAATGTTTGATTTGGAAAGAATTAACGTAGTTCTAGTGGTCAACCGATTGGTCCATTTGAACGGTTAAAAAGTGAACAGTTAAAAAGAGAGTGGAGATTTTGACAAATAAATAAGGGAGTGAGAGATTGACGGTTAAGAAAGGAACGCTGAGTTGAGGTTAATAAGAGAGTAATAAGTTTGAACGAAGCTATGTGCACCTGTTCAGCCTCGGTACAGACCACGTTTCGAAACAACCTCTCCATTTGGGAGAACCAATAGGCAACCTTGTCTGGTTTCCCGATTTCATCGTAGCTATTCGGACGCATTGAATTAATCATTTTCAACACTCAGTTATAATTCCCTTCGTTTTCTCTCGGAATCACTGGAGGTGCAGGATCTTCATGTCCCCCAATATCAGCTGCAACCTGAGGAATAGGAGCCGCTTGAACTTGCGGTATTCCTTGGGCTGTCATCATCTCGACAACCTGCCTCACTATCTGCCCTATAACAGTAGTATCCAACACAATCGGGGCAGAATGTGGGTTAATTAAGTGGAACTTCCCTCACAACTTGAGGATCCACTTGTTCCTGATGAATTATTTCATGTAGTGGCGGATTATTGTTGTGGGAGCCAGATCTTGTGTCATCTCCCTGTTGAGCAACACTCCTTAGCTGAATCCGACAACCATTGTTGGGACCTTCATCGGCCGCTCGATTGGTGGATCGGGTGTTCACCATCTGTTGATGAACCATAACGTCAATTTAGAATTTTTCAACTTGTATCACATGATACTTCAACCAACTACATTATGATACAAATTATATGGGACCAAACTAATAGTTCATATTAAATTGACTGACCCACCACCATTATTCTTAGAATGATCTTATCCTCTTACTTGAGAATATGACAAACAGGAGAAATGTCAACCTCTGAATGACATAAATGATAAAACCTAAGAATGGAAAATATCCTTATGAATAGACCTAAGGAATAAGTAACATAACCGAAGCTTGCAGAAGTTTAAAAACCACTTATTATCAATACTGATACATTATACTTTCAAACCTTATATATTTAACTTAATAAAATAATTATTTATATAGTTAGGTTCTTAAAGTAGTGACATTACTATTTCTTTAGAAATTGTTACCAAAACCCAAAACCATACTTTTAAAATTATAAACATAAACTTAATTCTAACTCTTTATAACACCATTTTATAAAACAACTAGTAATATTAGTGTCCTAATAATTAAACATTACTTTTTAAAAATTTCTAAAATTTAAGCCATTTTAAAAACCTTAAATTTACTACTAACAATTTAAATCTTCGAAATTCCTGTAAAAAATAAAATAATTTGAAAATAATTTTGAAAATAATTTTAAAAATTCTCAAACCTAACAATAGGCCAAGAATCTTACAACCATTGCTCTGATATCATATTTGCAACACCCCCGGCATATGTCGGTAGTGCCACACGCGAATGACCTCAGACTTAAAGTCCAAAGCCACCCTAGCCTTTAATCTGATCAATTATGCTTAAATACAATTATATTAAAGAGTAAATAGCAGAATACTTTTTAAATGAAATACTTAACCTTTATTAAAATATTTTCTCGTAAATTGAGGAGATAAGTTTTACAACTCGAAATTAAAATACAACGGGAGACTTTTTAAATAAACCCAGAATACATGACTAATTTATCTAAGCATTACATTTATTTAAGAATATTCAATTGATACTAAACAACTTCAAAATAATATTACTTTAGAACACAACCTTCAACTGCAAGCCTTCGTCTTTGATTTTTTACTTCAATGTTGTTTGAGACCACCCACTGATGTGCCGTATAGGATGGATGACATCAGCCAATCATACAAGGAATAGAAATGTTGGTTAGTCTAATGAAAGACTACGCAATGGTGAAATATGAATGGTTCTAGTAGTTATATATAATCACTACCTTTGTTTCTCGAATAATACTCGGTAAACGGTATATGACTACTATACTTCTACTGAAATAAAAGAAGAGACACGCTTCAAGAGAAGACTCCAACGGACTGAGTCTTATGGGAATTTAATGAATTTGTTTAGGAACGTTTATAATTATCACATCAAAGTTTTGAAAACGACTGTTTGACTATTTGGGTCCTCGACCAACCTCACTGCATAATGCGGATCCAGATTGGAAAGGGACTTACTTTAGACAAGAGTCCGGACGGGTTCCATGTTGTACTTATCGCCCGACATATATTAATTATGTGCATAAATCACTTATCTTATTTAATTTGAAAACGTGCATTTACGTTAAAGCTTTTATTAATCAACACCAATGTCGAAATAAGATATATCATAGGACGAACCCCGAATAACGGCACTAGCTAAGTGCACCATCACTTATATTCGAATAAGGGTAGACCATGACCAACAAGTATTAGGGCAATAATCATCCTAATACCAAGTTATAAGGAAACAACTAAACTTCGCGAGGTATATATAGAGTTCCTACGAATACTCGTGCTAACTAAGCATACAAGTCCACACCAAAATCCAACTAGCACCCTATAATAATAACAACATATTTATAAGGGTCATTACTAGCAATATATACAACCTAGTATATAATTCATTTTCCACATCATTATAACACATAAGTTTCCAAACACAAATTAAGAATATTTATCACAACTTAATTAAAATAATTAAATAATTTTCAATTAAGAAAAATATGGAATAAATTATAAGAGCGAACCGCCACTTGCCTTGAGTTACGAAGAATGTCAAACAGTGTAACGAGAACGATTGCTTTCAAATAGCAAATTGACTTCCTGATTTATTTCTGTTCCAAAAGCAATCCCGAAACGTACCCAAATCATATAAAATAAATAAACTATAATTAGATAATATGTTCAATATCGAAATTTGAAGGATACAAGTCTCGGTTTTTCATTGAATTTATTTAACTCTAAATAAATCAATTAAAAAGGCTTTTCAATAAAACAATTATTTATACGATACCAAAAATCATTTAATCGTATATTCTAAATAATCATATCATAAATAAATTAATCAAATAATTTATTTACAACTCTAATAATTTATAACCCAATATATTATCTAATTGAAATGTTATAATTTAACAATTCATAATATAAGATAATATCCAAAACATATAATTAATTTAATTTAATCTTAATAAATTAAATTAGCCCAATATAATTTTTTAAAAATCCATATTAATTTAATTAATGCATATTAATTAAAATAAAATAACACCCAATTGAAGAAAAAAATTTCACCGGAGTTCGCAGTTAACCCCTGCCGAAAAACTGGGTAATTAGGCCTCGTCGGAGCACCAACTGGGCTCGGACCAGAGGGCTTTTGAAGAGGACGAGTTGGCGGAGCTAGGGGTAGCGCCAATTGCAATAATGGAGCCTCGTGGTGGTCGGAATAATTCGATGAACAACCGCGACTTGCTTTTAGGGTTCGTGAGATTTACGTTCGAAATTGGATGAATTCACACCATGAGTGAAGCTCTATTTATAGGGATTTGATAGGTCTCGAAAAACCTACAAAATCATGTCAAGTTTGGGCCAAAACGATCTCGAATCGGATCGAATTTCGTCAAAATACACAAAAATGCGTCCGTGGTTATTTCTTGCCTTTTCGGGGGAATTTACATCTTATTTTGGGGTAATTTTTCCCAATTTGAAGGGTCTATTAATCGTCTTGATCTTGTACTGAAATCCCACACTTGAATTTCTAAAATCGCGCCCGAAACGCGGACGAAATCCTCCATGGAAGGCAAGTTTCCATTTCGGTGGTTGTTCGAATTTAAATGACGAAATTCGATCAAATGGGGTGATTAAAAATCTCGATTTTAGGGGGTTGGGTTCGGGATTAGCTAATCTTCAAATCCATGGGCTAATTTGAAGAAACGAGTGCAAATCAAAGCCGAAAACCTCCATGGAAGTGCACGGCTGAGCTTGGTCGAGAGGTTGAAGAAGACAAGGCTGCTTCACAGTCGCCCCCCCAATTCTGGTCAAATTGTACATTTTTGCCAAACTTTCCAAGTTGTGGCAAAAATGCCCTTATTTTGCTTTTCAAAAATTATGAAATTTACACAAACTTAATTATTTTATTATTCTAAGTTTATGTAATTATTTTAGCTTAAATTTAAGTTGAATGAAAAATTAAATTATCTTAGCTTTAAGCTTAAACCATCTTTTCTTATAAACTTAACCATATTTTAATTAACATTCTATTATTCTTACTTTAAATACTTTATGCTTAACAAGATAATTTTATTTAAATTTAAAATTAACACAAGTTAACATAATTTAAATAATTCATGACTTAAAAAAATTACCTACTTAGGTTAATTATTATTTTATCCTCTCATGGATAAACATAATAATTCTTATAACCTTTTATATTTAGAAATTCTAAAATTACATTAATGGTTATACTTATTTATTTATTTCTACACCATACTATTATAACCCATTTGATAAATTGTACAAAAATTAACTTAACCCAACTTTTGAACTTAGGTTAATGAAAATTTAAATTACTCTAAAAGAAATAATATAAATTTTTAAAATTTTATTATAATCAAAATAAAATTACCATATTATCCTTCTAATTTAAGTGAGATATTACAGATTCGTCGAGCTCATCAAAGTCGTCGGGTACATAAGGGGATAAATCAGCCATATTGAATGTAGAATGGACACCATGCTCTCCTGGATGGTCAAGGCGATAAGCATTATCTCTCATCCGCTTCACCACTCGAAATGGTTGATGTGGCTAAAATCTACCCGCAAGTATACGAGATCAGTTATAGTAGTCAAGTGTCGATCACACAGAGACTAATGTTATATTAATTGAAATACTACTAGTGAACTAGGCCGTAAAAATATGGAATTGGAAAATTCTATATGTAACGAATAATAACAAATAAAAGAGATAGAAATCAATGAGATAAATGTGTCTAAGGTTAAAGATCACCGCAATAATGCAACATTAAATAAAATCACACTTCACTTGAATCTAGTCCAAATTATTTGAAGGTAAGCTATCTAAGGTAATCTATTAACCCCTTTCAGACGATAGTAAATGTGCATGGACTACACTAACAATCACTGTCGCGCAAAGCTAATCTCATCCAAACCCTTTAACGCACTTAGAGTCTAGGGATAAACTAAAATAACATTCGTTGTCACGCTCCGCTAATCCAACTCAAACCTAGAACATCTAAGATAGCCTATTAATCTTCAAGAGTAATTAAGTTGATGTCGCACAAATAACACCCAGGTTCAATTCCTAGGAATCCAATAGAAGTTATCACCTCTCGGTCTCAAACCCTATCTGACTACCTATTAATGTTATCATCTTTCAGTCTCTAATCCTAACAGGATCCAATTCGCATAAGCTACTATGGACATTGCACACTAGAAATGAATCAAATACTATTTCAACTTAGGCAAAGAAATAATTCTAATTACATACACATCGTCGGGATCACCACAACCTTAGAACTAGGAATTTAGCCAAACATAATTGAATACATATTCAATAGATTTAAACTAGCCAATAACATATATAAATTATTTAATAAATACGAGAGATAAAAAAATTTAGCCTCAATATAAAATTAATCCAAGTTGACAAAGGCTAAAAGAATAATACAAACTCTTTAAAGAGCTAAAGGCCAAGAAACCCCCTTCTTGAAATTCCTATTGTACGGCTGATTCAAGCCAAAAGAAACAAAAACAAAGCAAAAATAAAAATAAAACTAAGATGCCCCCCACGTAATAATCTCCTACCCTAATATAAAGCAAAAATAAACCTAAGATCACCCCCCTTCACGTACGGCCTCCTCCCTTCAAATGGGCCAGCCCACTTACTAATTAATTCCTTTCAAGCCTCCGTAATACTCCCCTCGTCTCACCGCACCCATGGGCCCAATTGAAATTAGAAGTGCGGACCATTAGGATTAACATCCTTTTGCTTCCTTTGTATTTTGGGCCTTCAAAAGTAGTCTTGTATCATCCCTTAAATTAAACCCAAAATGAGTGAAATAATAAAAATACGAGTGTAGCCTCTCCGAATATAAAATAATACAAAATTAATTATAAAATCTATGTAAATGAATTATTCTAATATGCAATTAGACTCTTAAAATATGTATAAATTATGTTTTATCAAATTCCCCCAAGCTTAAACCTTGCTTGTCCCCGACAACGGCGTCAAAAACTTGATGTGGCTAAAACCTACCCGCAAGTATACGGGATCAGTTGTAGTAGTCAAGTGTCGATCCTATAGAGACCAATGAAATATTAATTGAAACACTACTAGTGAACTAGGTCGTAAAAATATGGAATTGGGAAATTCTATAACTAAGCTAACGAATAATAACAAATAAAAGAGATAGAAATCAATGGGATAAATGTGTCTAAGGTTAATGATCACCGTAACGATACAACAGTAAATAAAATCACACTTCACCTGAATCTAGTCAAAATCATTTGAAGGTAAGCTATCTAAGGTGATGTGATTAGGGGCGCCATAAATATTCACGAGGACCACAAAGTGTTCGAGCGTTGGAAGATGACTCAAAAAAGACGCTCACCAATTAATATGAACAAAGTTTTGTCTTGGATTCCACATAATGGCATGGAAGATAAAGAGTCTTGCCATCAAGACATCCAAGCTAAGGGACTTTGCCATCAATTCAGCCAAGTGAAGAGACTTTGCCATCAAAGTCAGATATTTGAAGAGTTTTGAGTTTTAAAGCTTATCAATTTAACGCTCCATGTCAAGAGTCACGAGTATTTAAACCTTAGGCTATGTGAATGGTTGTTATCTTTCCTATATAAAAGGCTTGTTTGCCTCATAGTTAGATAGATAAGTTGAAGAAAAACCAAGTTCTCTTGTCTCATTATAATTTTGTTTTCATTTATTTTTTTCCTTCTTTTGTTGGTGGATTCCAACATTGATCTTGTGGCCTTATCAATATCGTTTTTGCTCGAATCCTTGGTGAACCTATCCAACAGTTCGAACAAACCCAAATCCTAGTCAATCCTTGGTGGACATATCCAAGAGTTGTCGGGTCTTTCAATCTCTTTTGGTGGATTCCTTGAGAGAGTTGATTGCCTATCTTGTTCATCAATAAAATCATTTGTATTTCACTTTGTTATAACTTCGGTTTGGCCTAAGTACTTCAGAGTTCTGAATTTTGGGAGACTTCATCTAGAAATGACTTCTTCGACACCGACGCAAACGAACAACAATCCGATTGTCATCATAAGGTAATCTACTAACTTCTTTCAGACGATAGTAAATGTGTCTGGACTAAACTAACAAACATTGTCGCACAAAGATAATCTCATCCAAACCCTTTAACGCACTTAGAGTCTAGGGATAAACCGAAATAACATTCGTTGTCGGCTCCGCTAATCCAACTCAAACCTAGAGCATCTATGATAGCCTATTAATCCTCATGAGTAATTAAGTTATTGAGGCCAAAAGACATATTCATCAAGTACGACCATGATTGGTGCATTCCCAAACTGTCAACGACTCTCATGGGCTCCCCTAATCAACAAATGCTTAATGGGGGCTCTAGGGACACAAAGCTCACTGGCTCGGGGAATGGAACCATCATCCAAGAAATAGCCCTCAAACTCACCTTAGTGGCACACTCGGCTAAGATAGGGCTAACGGGGGGATCATGAGCATGTAAAGACATCATAAGAGAAGTTCCCAAAATGTGAGCATAAAGAATAGAAGGGAGCACATACCTCCTTGACAAGCTGTCGGCAATGATGTATTGACACTTCTTGCGCTTGACACCATACGACCAAGTCTCCATAAGCTCCATCTCACGCACATGGCGCCGGCCAATGTGGGTGTGGCTATTCAAATAGGCAAGGGCCTCATGATACGAGTGTAGAAAGAGCTCCTTTGGTGGTGAAGCAATGAGGCACCGGCCTCCTTAGGGGTGGGGTAATGGATAGGCGCTAAGAGGCAACACGGACGCCGGCCAAGGCGACAACAAGGCACCTTCCTCCTTTGGTGGTGCGGCAATGGGGCGCCGGCCTCCGTAGGGGTGGGGCAATGGAGAAGCGCCAAGAGGAACACGGGCGCCGGACAAGGCGGCAACAAGGCACCGTCCTCCTCTGGTGGCGCGACAATGAGGCGTCGGTCTCCTTGGGGGTGGGGCAATGGAGAGGCGCCAAGAGGCAACACGGGTGCCGGCCAAGGCGGCAACAAGGCACCGTCCTCCTTTGGTAGTGCGGCAATGGGGCGCCGGCCTCCGTGGGGGTGGGGCAATGGAGAGGCGCCAAGAGGCAACACGGGCGCCGACCAAGGCGGCAACAAGGCACCGTCCTCCTCTAGTGGCGCGGCAATAAGGCGTTGGTCTCCTTGGGGGTGGGGCAATGGAGAGGCGCCAAGAGGCAACACGGGCGCCGACCAATGCGGCAACAATGCACCGTCCTCCTTGGTGGTGAGGCAAGGGTGCGACACCAAGGGGGAGGCGGAGGCCGTGCCGGTGGTGAGCGTGCCAAGCAGTGGCTGAGTACCGGTGACCGCGAGGTGGGCCTTGGTGGCGCGTGCCTCCTCGGTTGTGGCTTCGTGTCGGCGAGCACTAGGCTCATCGTTGGTTTTGGAGACCAAGGCCTCATAATGGAGGTGGTCGGTCAGGCCATAGGAGGAGGCGCCGATAAGAATGGGCACCGGGCGGGATGGCGCCAAGGCCGACGTAGGCGCCGCGGGTGTGTTGTTGTTGGCTTCCATGCGGCGGGGCACATTGGCCAGCCAGGCCTCATTGGTGACGAGGTGGGCCGTGGTGGCGCGTGCTTCCTCGGTGGCGGTGGCTCGCCGCGGCCGCTCGGGCTTTATTGGCGCGGGCCTCCTCGGCCATCCGTGCTGCAAAGAGGCGCTCAAGGGGCTCTCCGTAGGTGACTCAATGGCGGCCAAGAAACGCTCAATAACTGTAATTCAGGCGTTCATCTGGGCATCGGAGGCCTCCTTTGCTTGGCACTTCTCGGCGGCCTTGATCTCCTCCTCCCGGTGTCGATTGGCCTCGACAAACTCCTTCTCACGGCGGAACTCAACCAGCGCAGCTAGAATGGCGCGGTACTCATCGAGGTTGGCATCCATGGCCTCGGCCTCATCACGACGGCTCGCAGTGAGAATGGGAGCCGACCGAGGCTGAACCATGGGTGATGTGGGCGTCGTGGGTGCGGTGTGGAAGCTGGCCAAGAGGCACTGATCTGGTTGGGGGCGGTGATCATGGCTATTGGCATGGCGCCTGACGCGGGGATGTGGCAGCCAATCCGGGTCATGACGGTCTAGCGGGCACCGGGGCTGGCCCCGGGCACGCTCATAACCCCTGGGGTACTCATCCGCTCAAGCATCATCTTCAAAGGCCTCTAGATGCTCTCCATATGGGCCTTCCCTGTCATAGCCTCCAAAAGACTCATCCTCCATATCGAACTCGGTGAAGCTATGACCATAGCGGCGGCGAACCTCGTAGTCGGCGGCGGGCCTAGGAGCGGTGCATGGGTAAGGACCTACATACAACGGAATGGTATCACGAGCTTGTTTGTATGGACGCCGGCCCGGCAGTGGCCGAGCGTGATAAGGCCATTGTGGCTCATCCATGATGACTAACCTAGCACAAGCAATAAGGCAAAGCAAGTCAAAAGTCCAAGGCAATCAAAACAATCATACTAATAGAAGAGGAACACACTAGGCCTAAGACAATCAAAACAAATTCAAAAGATGAAGGCTTAAGGAGAAAGTACAAGGTCGTGGGTAGCTTGTGACTTGCAAGACTTAGGTAGAACTTATGCACTTCCAATTTTCCAATTTAGAGACTTAGGCAATTTAAGGACCCAATCCTCAAAACTTAGAGTAACGAGAGTGGAAAGAGAGGAAGTGGGCTGCCATGTGGGTCGTGGGGTAGGAAAATATGAAGTGGCAAGAGAGGAATGTGGAGAGGCAAGCTTAGTGGCCCATGTTGCCGAAGTGAAGTGGGAGATCCCATGATTTGTTGTGAGTTTTGTTGTTGTGGCCCAACCGAAATGAAGCTATGCTTCTTCCTTTCTTTTTTGAAGTGGGTCTTTGTCTTTTTCTTAGGCCTCTTTTCTTTCCTTTGGCTTTTGCTTTTTGTGTTTGATGTTGAGGCCTAATGGAATGTAAGGGGCCTTGATTTAGAATTAATGAGTGGGGCCACAAAATTTTGGAGCTGAAATGGGCGGCAACAAGGGGAAAAAGGAGAGGGGTGATGCCACTTTTGGTGTGTGTGACAAAGCCTTAGAAGAGAGAAATAAGATGTTGTCTGTTGCCACATTTGTTTCCCCCTTTTTGAACCCCACAACAAAAGCTTCCTATCTCTCTACCCAAGCAAGTCAGCCCAAGAGTCAAAGTTTGGAGTTTACCCAAAAAGCCTAAGCAAATCAAATGGGAAAAGAGGGAAAAAACTTTTGGTTCTTGCCAAGTATAGCCAAGTCACATGTATGGGTTAAGAAATTCAAAAGGGAGCTAGCAATGGAGCATGGGGACATGGCCGGCCATGGGGGAGAGGATGGTGGTTGTAGGGTGGCGGGAGGCGGCGGCAAGGTGACAAGTGGCGGCGGCGGTGACAAGGCGGCGGAGGGGATTTTTTTGGATTTTTGCGGCAATTTTTGGAGGGGATGAAGAATAAACTCTAACAAGCATAACACGAGAAACAATTAGAGAAGAAAAAGCACTTAACTTGGTTTTTGAGCTCTAATACCAATTGATGTGACAAGGAGGTTGAAGGCCTCTCTTCACTTGCTTGAGCTCCGGATCGTGGCACAAGTAGGCTTGAACTTCTCCTTGGGGCACCGGCTGGTTCTTGAGGGCTCCTTGATGATGTCTTAAAGGCGGAAGCAAAAGAAACTCCTTGGAATGCCGAGAGAGGGCAGTGGCCAGCCGAGAGGTGCTTGGGGCTAGCTGAGGTGGAGCAAGGGGGCCAAGGGAACCTCTAGAGGAGGTTCCTTGGCTGGCTTCTTCTTAGAACAAGATCAAGAGAGAAATTTGAGTGAGAGACGTGTGAGATTTAGAGAAAGAGAGAGGAGATTGAGTAAGCTTGAGTTGATAGATAAATTGGAGGCCTTAGGGAGGTATTCCTCAACCTAAGGATAAAAATTCAATTCTTAAATCTTCAACTAGTTACAAATGATCTACAAGAGAAGCTTAAATACCATGGCATTTCAACCAATAAAGCTTATGCCACTAATGGGCCTTGGGTTGAAGCCCATATGCAAATGGTCCTTCACACCCACTAAGGCAAGACTAAAACATGAAGGTAAAAGACTAAAATAACTAGGATAAGAGCTAAGGCTCGGATAGGTATGGCATTGGCTGCGCCGATGTCCACGTGCCATGGCATGTCATGGTGTCGACGTCCTTGATGTCATGGCGTCGAGGTGAGCGGGGGTCGACCAAGTGATGGCCTTGGTAAGCGATGGTCGGCCAAAGTGTTGATGGAGGTCAATAGAGGTTGGCATCCATCAAGATTGATAATTACAGGCCTTGGAACTCATGTAATGCAGGCTGATATCATTTCAGGAAGTAACATAGGACATCAAATTTACATTCCTTGCATACTACTTAGACCATCAGACACTCGATTTCTGTTCAAGTTCCAGAGAAGACAATTCCCTTTGATTGTTTGTTTTGCAATGACCATCAACAAAAGTCAAGGTCAATCACTTTCTCAAGTTGGTCTATTTCTACCAAGGCCTGTTTTTTCTCATGGACAGTTATATGTTGCTTTATCTAGAGTTACAAGTAAGGAAGGTTTGAAGGTTCTAATATGTGACAAAAAGGGTCAATCGCAAAATACAACTTTGAATGTTGTTTATAAAGAGGTTTTTCAAAACTTGATATGATGAGGTACGTTACTTCTTCTACTTTGTCACCCATTTAGTACTATTTTCATTAAAACTAACAATACACATCAAAAGCTACTTCACATAGTATTTTCACATCTTTAATCGTTTTAACATGCCTTTTGATCTTTTTTTTAAAAAGCTTTTCTAATGATATTGTTAAATGATGCACAACTTTTAATTATTCATAATATATTTTCTTCTTACAAGGATGCATGTTGATGAAGCGCTGCTTCGAAAGACTTCATGCCTTATTAGCTTAGATGTGTAGTTTTCATATTTGCTTTTGCTATATTTTGTCCTGAATTATGGAATGTTGACAACTTAGGCTATTAGTACCATGAACTTGTGAATCCTGGAACTTGAACGAAAATGGAGCTTTTCTTAAAATTTTGCAAACAATTTAATGTGGTGTAGAATGTTGTCCCCGTCGGTTCACTTCATGATGCAAATGGAGCTTCTTGTGTTTGGTTTTATATTTGACTTTTCATGCCTTTTTAGCTGAGATGTATATTTTTTGTGTTGCTTTTGCTAAAATTTGTCATGAATTACCTAAATTTCATATAGAGATTGATATTTTTTATAACTAATTAAGTTTTATACAGAAAGTTCTTTTAAGTAGTTGATGTTATAGACTTTTCTTAAATTTCATTGCTAATGGAAAATTGATTTGATTATGTATAAACACGATTAGTAAATATAATTATATTTCAATATATATGCCAATCACATATTTTGAATAATGCCCCCGTGCAGGGCACGGGTCTTCAACTAGTTTTAGTGTAAAATAGAGGAAATTGTATAAAAAACATATAATTAATTATCACAAGATAATTTAGTGGGCCCTCACCAATTTGCTACTAAATGACTTCGATTTCTTATTGAACGGCCCATTCACTTCTCAAGTGAACCAATTAGAACATGGACCCACAACATCTTCAACCCTACAACATCACCTTCCCTACAAATGAACTGCAACCCCTTGTGTCGGGATAATTAGGGCTTGGCAACGGCGCGTATCTAGGTGGTTAAAAGAGGTGTCGGATCACTGCAGCGAGGTGGCGTTAGACTTGTGGTGGCGATTGCGCTCAGCGGTCCTCCATTTTTTGACAAAGGTTGTCGTTTAAACTAGGGGTGGCCATGGTACGGGGCGACAACGACTGAGCTCGGCGATGGCAAAGGGTGACCAAAGGAGGTGTCGACCAGCGGTCAGAGCGTTGACAATGCCGTGCTTGAGCACTCTAATCTCTAATGTCAGAGGCGAATCAGATCGGCTTTAATCCAGCTATAGCGGCGCAAAGCCGAGGTGAATGTGGAAGTCAAAATGAATCTGAGTGATGGTCTGCGGGGCCCGACAACGGTACTAACCCATGGTGTCAACCGATGGAGGCCGGCGACGATGGTGCCGACATTCCCACTTCGTGCAAAAATAATTTTTCGAGCAAGGGACATGATGAGTCACGGTACTTGACCACCAAGATGCCGGCGCATCAATGCCATGACACTCAAGCATCGACAATGCTTCGATTCCAAGGCATCTATGTGCATGTCTATATCCAAGCCTTATGGCTTTTATCCCCTTTCCCCTTTTGTTAATTATGCATGTATTTGTCTTTCTATGTTGGGCGTGTGGACCCATTTGCATATGGACTTCTAGCCCACCAAAACCCTTGTCTATTTAAGCCACTCTTGGCTTCCTTTGTTGGGTGGTTGAAGAATAGAGAATTTGAATATTGCCTTGGGTAGAGGAATCCTCCCCTAAGGTCTCCAATTAATTCTATCAACTCAAGCTCTACAAACCCCTCTCTCTTTCTCACTCAATCTCTCACGCTCATCATTTAAATCCACAAGTTCAACTCGGTTCTTGTTCTTCACGGCCAAGGAACCCCCAAGGGAGGGCTTCCTTGGACTTTTGCCGGCGCCGCCAGCCTCTTGGTTCCCTCTCGGTCATGCCCGACAAACCCTAGCGCCGCCTTGCCGCCTAGCACTCTTCCTCGGCAGCCCACGGTCTCCCCCCCTTGGTTTCCGGCGGCCCAACACGCCTTTCAAGCACCATTTGGAGGGTTTCCAAGCTTAGGAAGGAGAGGGAGGCTCCCTTGGTCTAGATCTATCCTCTAGAGAAGCAAAACCTCACCTTTGGAGGGTTATTTCTCATCAATTGGTATTATGAGCCAAAGGACTAAGCTAAGCCCTCTTTCTTCTCTTTATTTTCAGTTTTTATCATGCTTAGACTCATTTTGTTTGCATGAAGACTTGGTGTTTATGTTCATCTTCCTTTTGCTTCTTGTTTGCTTGAGCTTCCTTGTTGTTCCATGGTGTTTTTGTGTTCAATTTTTTCACTTTCCAGCATGATTTTTTTTCTTTTTGCATGATGAAAATGTGTTGAATTTAGTTGCTCTTTGTTTGCCCCCCAAAAATGCACCAACAACCAAAGAAAAACCTTTCTCCGGCGCCTACCACCACCTCCGGCGACTGGACCACCACCCCTGCCACCGTAGCACCACCCACCACCACCCCTACTGCCGCCCCACCCCCAGTCGGCCTTGTGTGCATATTTGCTCCATTTTGAATTTCCCCTCTCTTGCTTGTACCTTGTACTTGACGGACCACACCCACTTTCTCCCCTTGTCCTTTTTGTCTTCTTTTGTCTATAGTGGGTAAAGGACACTTTGTATCTCCTTGGCTGATTTAGTTAGTGGGAGGATGGAAATGAAGCTTCCTTAGTGGTTCCCATTTAGGGCCAAAAATAGTAGTGGCAAAGGGCACCTTCTTCCTCCATTCTCTAGCCTTGTCCCCCCCAAAAAAGGGACCTTGGCATGTCACAACAAAACCCTTGTTGCCACCACTTCCAAAAGTAAACAAATAGTGTTGTGGTTCCACTCTCTTTTCCAAGACACATGTTATTTAATTTCGGCCTTTGCCTTGCTTAATTTAGAAAAAGCCCAACAAAGTTCAAGAGGTCAAGAAAAAGGCAAAAGAGACCCATTATCAAAAAAAAAAGAAGAAGAAAGAAAACGAAAAAGCAAAGGCAAGGTCAGGACTCCTTTCTCCTATTTGTTCGGTTGGGCCACAACTCTTGGTGGGCTCTCCCACCCTCACTTGGCAACTTGGGCCACTAAGCCATCCCCCCATGTTCCTCTAGCCCTTTGCCATGACTACTTCACTCATTGGGTCCATTGGGTGGCCGAATTGATACTCCCATTAGGCTTGTCATCCTAGGTGTCAAATTGGACTTTACTACTTAGCCTAAAGGATACAAGATTGGCATGGGTTGAATGTGCATTGGTTCCACCCAATTCTCAAGATACATGCAATACTCCACATTGCCTCTCCTTGTTTGAGCCTTTGCCTTTGTGTGTGGTTGTTGTCTTAGGTATCATTTCGTGTGCTCCCTCCTTAAGTGTCATTACTTGATTACCTAGGTTTCGCTTGCTCAATCTTAATTAGTATGCATTGCTTTGATTTCTTGGGACTTTTTACTTGGGTTGCCTCTCGCTTGTGCTAGGTGAGTTGTCATGGACGAGCCCTATTGGTATTATCCTCCTCGGCCGCAACTGGGCCGACGCCCACAAATCCAAGATCATTACGAATACGGAGCCTATGAAGAGTCCTTTGCCGAGAAGGCTTGGGAGGATGTGTGCCATCAAAGACATGCTCGCGCCCAAGGCCAGACCCGGCACCCACTCGACCGCCTTGATCCGGACTGGCTGCCGCCCCCACGCGCTCACCGCCGCGCCGAAGGCCATGATACGGGGTGGCTACCGCCCACACTTTGCCCCGGGTCGATTGCCGCGCGGCTTGACCAGGAGAGCCGCGCCAAGGAGGCTAACATCCATCGTGAGGAAGCCACCGCGGATTATATGACTATGCATATGGCCAGTGGAGCTCCCACCCTTCAAGAAGAGTCAGTGTCACCAAGGGAGTCCAAGGCAAACCCTAATGCCGAGCCGGCAAGCCCTAATGCCGCGGTGAGCCATGTGGAGATTTCTCCCGGCACACCTCCAGTTCCTTCGGCCACCAATGCACCCACAGCTCCCATGGAGTCACCCCAGACCAACGGAGCCCAAAGTGCCGGGCCAAGGCGACCTTTGCCGAGCCCTAGAGTCAACCCTAGAATTGCGGCCGCACGAGAGGAGGTGCGTAGGCGTGAACCCACACCTGGCACAATCACCCGGGCCCGAGCTCGTCTGCTGCACCACCGGCTCAAGGGAGGTCTGATGGCTCAGGGAGCGCCGAGCCAAACTGAGCCCCGCCTGGTCTTGTGCTTAGAAGCCCCCTCCGGGTTTCTCGGCGCCGGCCACATCCCCGGGGCTAATGGCCAATCAAGGCCCATTTGAAGACCGATCCTTTTCTGGATTTAATCTTGTGGTTTTGAGACATTATTAGACTTATTTTTAATTCCCTAAATTGCCTTTTAATTGTGTTAGAAGGTGGGTCCGTAATTAGCCTTAGTGGGCTATTTTTAGTGTTTTTCTTTAATTGTTTTTGGTAACCGATTGTTAGGTTACTTAGGCAAACACTTTGGCATTTGTTTTGACACGTTATTGCAGATTGAAATCAGGAGTTTATCAGTTTCGAAGCTTTTAGTTTAGTTCTTCAACTTGTGAGTTAAATCGAGTTGATTTCCTTGAGAGATTAGAGTGCGTTACATCTCAAATCCCTCTAGGTTGCTTCCTTGTGTTTGGTGCGTCAAATCCACACATAAGAAAGTACTTATCCATCGCAATTCCACCCCCATTAAATCGTTCCACCGATCACCCCCAAAAACCCTAAAAAGAGCCGAAGTTGCCTTGTTCTTCACCTTTGGAGATCGGACCATTTCGCCAACATTTCGAGCAATTCTTGCATAGAGGATTCATATATCCAAAGGGATATCATTTGGTATCAGAGATACGTAAGTATTGCTCTCAAATTTGGCTTTAGATCTATAGAAAAATCGGACAATTACTTGCTCACTTTTTCGTGTCTTTACATCAATTCATGTGTAGTTGTCCGTAGGTTTGTCTTGCGTTTCCTTCTTGTTCGTTTGCATTGAGTCTTGAGTCTGCATAGGGAAGAAAGGGGTCGAGATTTGCAGTTTGTTTTAGGAGAAATCAGCCGTGCACAATAGAGAGAGAGGTTAGGATTTGCTTCCTAGATTTTAGGGTTTTCTTGTTACGGTTGTTGCATGCTTTGAATTTCAAATTTTTGATTTCCAATCTGCATGAACCAGCCGAGCCCTCATTAGTTCATTTAGTTTAGGTTATTTTGAGTCTTTTATATTTGTATTTGGCATTTAATCAACCTAGGGTTATTCTTGTGCAAACCGAAGCAACCGATCTTCATTCTTGCGTAGGAAAAGTCTTGAATTTTTCCTAAGTGTTGATTCCGACTTTCAATTCTGTAATTTCAGTTTATCAAGTTGTTCTAGTGTTCAAAAAAAAAAAGAGACAAAAATATCAAAAGGAAAACAAAAACCGGAAGAGTCAAGCCATTGAACAACAAAAGAAAAAGACTTGGCTTGGAAAAGTGGTTGTTCAAAGTTTGTTATCTTGTGTGGGATTATTCTTTCTTTTGATACATTGTGGAGTTGTTCTTTTGTGGATATTCGGCCAGAAATTGTCACTCAACTTTGTAAAGGAATTTTCAAAGGCTAAGTACTTGCATTTGTGTTGTGAAAGTTGTGGACTTTAGCACAAGGACTAGCCTAAAAGTTGTGGTGCAATTTTATCTTGTCTTTGGTCATATTGAGCATATTAGACAGCCTACCTTGACCTATATTTTGAGCTAGTAAAGGTCACGAATTTTTCTTTGATTTAAATTAAATTTGTGGCTTGCTTGCTAGCTTAGGTAGCATTTGTTGTTCTTCTATCTTGTGGGCTGTTGTGTGGTTTTGCTTGTGTGTAGGACACTATGTCGAGATCCAAGGACAAGGACATGGCTTCAGAGGTTACTTTGAAAACACTTTTATTGGCCATACAATCCTCCAAGGAGAGAGCCGAAGATCAAAGTCGCCAAGCCGAGGAGCGAACTCGACAACTTTTGAAGACCATTAGAGACGAGAAGGCTGCCTTCATGAAGGCCATGGAGGAGAAGTGGAACCTTGCTCACGGCCTACCACCGAATCAACCTTCACCGAATGCAAACACTTCACGGGAAGAACTCGGTTTGACTTCTAAACTTTCTTCCCCTCCCCTTGTAGAGAAATTGCATGTTTTGGCTACCCAAGGTGAATGTTTGGTGACCAAGAAGGTTTTGATTACCTCAAATGTCCCAAGTATACCTAGCCAAAGGGAGATTATCTTCCACACTAGGTGTACTATTAAGGGGAAAGTGTGTAGTGTGATAGTGGATGGAGGGTCATGTTGTAACATACTTGACCAAGAAGTGGTAGAAAGGTTTCACCTAGCTACTACTCCCCACCTACAGCCCTATACACTTTGTTGGTTGAACTCCAACACTCCTCTTAAGGTCAAGGAGCAAGTCACAATTCCGTTTGCCATAGGGGGATATGAGGATGAGGTTGTGTGTGCTTTACTTCTCATGACCGCATGCCATCTCCTTCTAGGGAGGCCATGGCAATTTGATAGAGGTGTGATTCATTATGGCGTGACAAATGAGTATTCTTTTATCATGAATGGTAAGAGAATTACTTTACACCCTTTGTCACCTCAAGAGATCATGACCGATCATTTGGCTCAAGAGCAAAGGAGGGCCCAACAAAAGGCCGAGCCAAAGCCATGCAAGACATTGGCAATTGGGAATAAAGGAGGAGTTCCCAATTATATGCTTTTGGCTAAGCCTAAGAAGGTTATTCAAGTAGTCAAGCAAGGTGAGCAATGTCTTTTGCTCATACCAAGAGATTGCCTACTCACCTTGGCTGACCTTGGAGAACTCCCTATGCCCATCACTCACCTCTTGATGGAGTTTGAAGATCTCTTTCAAGAGGAAGTGCCAAGTGGGTTGCCATCGGTAAGAGGTATTGAACATCAAATTGATTTCATACCGGGGGCAACACTACCAAACCGGGCTGCTTATAGGGTCAATCCTGAGGAGACAAAAGAGCTCCAACGTCAAGTAGACGAATTGCTTAGCAAGGGTTATGTTCGAGAGAGCCTTAGCCCTTGCACATTTCCCGTCATTTTAGTCCCTAAGAAGGATGGTACTTGGAGAATGTGTGTTGATTGTCGTGCAATTAACAACATTACTATCAAGTACTGACATCCTATTCCTAGGCTAGATGACATGCTTGACGAGTTGCATGGGGCAAGTGTTTTCTCCAAAATTGACCTCAAAAGTGGTTACCACCAAATTCGCATGAAAGAGGGCGATGAATGGAAAACGGCCTTCAAAACTAAATATGGGCTGTATGAATGGTTGGTAATGCCTTTTGGGTTGACAAATGCCCCTAGCACATTCATGAGACTCATGAACCATGTCTTGAGGTCGTTTCTTGGCAAGTTTATGGTTGTATACTTTGATGACATCCTTGTATATAGTCATAATCTTGAGGAGCATATTGAGCACCTTAGACGTGTTCTTGAGGTTCTTAGGGAGGAGAAGTTGTATGCCAACTTCAAGAAGTGCCACTTCTATTCAGATCATGTGGTATTTCTTGGGTTTGTGGTGTGCAAAGACGGCTTGAGAGTGGACGAAGAGAAGGTGAAGGCTATTCATGAATGGCCAACACCTACCACTATGACTCAAGTCCGTAGTTTTCTTGGCTTGGCTGGCTTTTACCGCCGCTTTGTGAGGGATTTTAGCACTTTGGCTAGCCCTCTCACCGAGCTCACAAAGAAAGGCGTGGTGTTCCAATAGAGCACCAAGCAAGAGGCGGCTTTCACTAGCCTTAAAGCCAAGCTCACTCAAGCACCACTTCTATCTTTGCCAAACTTTGACAAAACTTTTGAGATAGAATGTGATGCTTCGGGAATAGGCCTTGGAGGTGTCCTTATGCAAGAGGGCAAGCCCATAGCTTATTTTAGTGAGAAATTAGGAGGGGCCGAGCTGAATTACCCCATGTATGATAAAGAGCTTTTGGCACTTGTACGTGTCCTACGAGTGTGGTAACACTATTTGCTACCAAAAGAATTTGTCATACACTCCGACCACGAAGCATTGAAATACCTAAAGGGGCAAAACAAGCTCAACAAAAGACATGCTAAGTGGGTGGAGTTCATTGAGTCTTTCCCTTATGTTATAAAAAACAAGAAGGGAAAGGACAATGTAGTGGCGGATGCATTATCTAGGAGGTACACACTCTTGTCCATTTTAGATGCCAAGTTGCTTGGGTTCTCTTTCATGAGGGATTTATATGCACATGATGCTGATTTTTGTGATATATATGCTGCATGTAAGTCCCATGGAAGTAAGGTCCAATTCTACTTGCATGACGGGTACTTATTCAAGGGTCAAAAGTTGTGTATCCCTAAGGGTTCTCTTCGACCCACATTAGTGCAAGAAGCTCATGGCGGAGGGTTGATGGGACATTTTGGTGTCCTTAAAACCTTACATGTGTTGAGGGAGCATTTTTATTGGCCACGTATGCTCAAGGCCGTAGAGAAGCATTGTGCCTCTTGTACGACTTGTGTACGTGCCAAAGCCAAGATGCAACCTCATGGTCTCTATACGCCCTTGCCTATCCCTAAACATCCTTGGGAAGACATTTCCATGGACTTTGTTTTGGGATTGCCAAGGTCTAAGAGAGGGAGAGACTCCATCTTTGTAGTAGTGGACCGGTTCTCCAAAATGGCACACTTCATTGCGTGTCATAAGACCGATGATGCATCTCATATTGCTAACCTTTTCTTTGATCATATTGTGAGATTACATGGAGTTCCTAGGTCCATTGTTTCGGATAGGGATGTGAAATTCTTGAGATACTTTTGGAAGACCTTATGGGCCAAGATGGGTACTAAACTACTCTTCTCCACCACTTGTCATCCTCAAACGGATGGACAAACCGAGGTAGTCAATCGAACACTTGGTACTTTACTTAGAACTATTTTGAGGACTAACTTGCGCAGGTGGGAAGATAGCTTGCCCTTCATTGAGTTTGCTTATAATAGGGCAGTCCATGCGACAACCAAGAAGACCCCCTTTGAGGTCGTGTATGGGCGCAACCCCATTACACCCTTAGAGTTGTTGCCATACACTATCAATGAGAGGGAAAGCCAAGAAGGGTCGGATGAGGCTGCTAGAATCAAGGTGTTGCATGAGGACACAAGGCTGCAAATTGAGAGGAAGAATGAGCAATACAAGAAGCATGCCAACAAAGGACGAAGAGAAGTGCTTTTTGAACCGGGTGACCTAGTTTGGGTGCACCTACGGAAGGAGCGCTTCCCCACTCTCTGCAACTCCAAGCTCAAACCAAGAGGAGATGGTCCTTTTCAAGTCCTTGAGTGGATCAACGACAATGCTTACAAGCTGGAGCTGCCATCCTCTTATGGCACACTTGATGTTTTCAACGTCGCCGACTTGATGCCTTATATTGTGGACGACGATCAAGACCTTGACGAGCCGGATTCGAGGTCGAATCCCTTTCAAGAGAGGGAGGATGATATGACTATGCATATGGCCAGTGGAGCTCCCACCCTTCAAGAAGAGTCAGTGTCACCAAGGGAGTCCAAGGCAAACCCTAATGCCGAGCTGGCAAGCCCTAATGCCGCGGTGAGCCATGTGGAGATTTCTCCCGGCACACCTCCAGTTCCTTCGGCCACCAATGCACCCACAGCTCCCATGGAGTCACCCAGACCAACGGAGCCCAAAGTGCCGGGCCAAGGCGACCTTTGCCGAGCCCTAGAGTCAGCCCTAGAATTGCGGCCGCACGAGAGGAGGTGCATAGGCGTGAACCCACACTTGGCACAATCACCCGGGCCCGAGCTCGTCTACTGCACCACCAGCTCAAGGGAGGTCTGATGGCTCAGGGAGCGCCGAGCCAAACTGAGCCCCGCCTGGTCTTGTGCTTAGAAGCCCCCTCCGGGTTTCTCGGCACCGGCCACATCCCCGGGGCTAATGGCCAATCAAGGCCCATTTGAAGACCGATCCTTTTCTGGCTTTAATCTTGTGGTTTTGAGACATTATTAGACTTATTTTTAATTCCCTAAATTGCCTTTTAATTGTGTTAGAAGATGGGTCCGTAATTAGCCTTAGTGGGCTATTTTTAGTGTTTTTCTTTAATTGTTTTTGGTAACCGATTGTTAGGTTACTTAGGCAAACACTTTGGCATTTGTTTTGACACGTTATTGTAGATTGAAATCAGGAGTTTATCAGTTTTGAAGCTTTTAGTTTAGTTCTTCAACTTGTGAGTTAAATCGAGTTGATTTCCTTGAGAGATTAGAGTGCGTTACATCTCAAGTCCCTCTAGGTTGCTTCCTTGTGTTTGGTGCATCAAATCCACACATAAGAAAGTACTTATCCATCGCAATTTCACCCCCATTCAATCGTTCCACCGATCACCCCTAAAAACCCTAAAAAGAGCCGAAGTTGCCTTGTTCTTCACCTTTGGAGATCGGACCATTTCGCCAACATTTCGAGCAATTCTTGCACAAAGGCTTCATAGATCCGAAGGGCTATCAGCGGAGGCCTTGCACGCCGCCCTCCACCGCGAGAAGGAGATTGCCAAGGCCACCGACGCCCGGATGGTCGCACTAGAGCAACGCTTGGCCGAGATTGCCGAGGCCGAGCGCAGCCGCGAGAAGGAGGCCCCCACCGACGCCCGACTGGCCGCCTTTGAGCACCGCGTGGAGAGCCTCCCCGCCGCCTTCCCGTCACCCGCGACGGCTGTGGCACCGCCACCTCCGGCGCCCGCACCCGTCGGCATCGGAGCCCGCGCCGCCGCCGGCCTCGGTGCCCGGGCCTCCGCCTAACCCGGTGCACGAGTCTCTGCCGACCCCATCGGCCACAGTGCCCAAGCTCCCACCGGCTCGGGTGCCCGCGCCTCCACCGGCCCCGGAGCCCGCGCCTTCTCCAACCCCGGTGTCGAAGCCCCCACCGGCCCCGGACCCCGCGCCCCCACGCCCCCGTCGGCCCCGGGGCCCGAGCCTCCGTCGGCTGCGATACCCGTGCCCCCTCCGGCCCCGATGCCCATGCCCCCGTTGGCACCGGTGCCCAAGCTTCCGCCGGCCCGGGTGCCTGCGCCTCTTCCGGCCCCGGAGCCCCTGCCTGTGCCGGCCCCGGTGCCGAAGCCCCCACCGGCCCCAGACCCCGCGCCCCCGTCGGCCCCGGTACCCGAGTCTTCGTCGACTGCGATGGACGGACCTCCGCCGGCCCTAGTGCACGTGCCCCCACCGGCCACGGTGCATGAGCCCCGTCCGGCCCCGATGCACGTGCCCCCACCGATCGCGACCCTTGTGGCCGCCAACCCCGACGTTCCGCTCCTGTGCTTGCCGCCGACACCAAACCCGCGCATGTGGCTCGCCCATGAGCCCTCTCATGTGGGTGTGCCCAAGGAGCCGCCCGACGATGGTTCTTGTATGGTTGTGCCTTCTTTTGTTTGTGGCGGTCTCCCTCACTCCACCTTTACCTTTAAGAAGGGGAGACGTGCCACCGCATTCCCTCCATCTCTCGGTCTTCCCACAACGTCGAAGCGAGGACGCTTCGAAGCTAAGAAGGGGAGAGTGATGAGTCACGGTACTTGACCACCAAGACGCCGACGCATCAATGCCACAACACTCAAGCATCGACAATGCTTTGATTCCAAGGCATCTATGTGCACGTCTATATCCAAGCCTTATGACTTTTATCCCCTTTCCCCTTTTGTTAATTATGCATGTATTTGTCTTTCTATGTTGGAAGTGTGGACCCATTTGCATATGGGCTTCTAGCCCTCCAAAACCCTTGTCTATTTAAGCCACTCTTGGCTCCCTTTGTTGGGTGGTTGAAGAATAGAGAATTGGAATATTGCCTTGGGTAGAGGAATCCTCCCCTAAGGTCTCCAATTAATTTCTATCAACTCAAACTCTCTCAAATCCCCCATCTCCCTCAATCTCTCACGTTCTTACATTCAAGCTACTCTTTGAATCTAGCAACACACTCGTCTCGGTCAAGGAACCTCCAAGGGAGGTTCCCTTGGTCACTTCACCGGCGCCACCCTCCGTCCAAGCTCCGGCTGTCCGCCCCTCTCCCCGGTGTCTCCTCCCCCTTGGCTGCCCTCTTGAGCTCTCAAGGTCCTTTGGAGGCCGTCCCATCACAAGGAGAAGGAAGTCTCCACTTGGCTTGGTCTAGATCTAGCTTCTTGGGAAGAAAAGTCTCACCTTGGAGGCTTGATTCTCATCAGGACACTTATGGTACTGATTCACTTTGCCCATCAAGTGTTAACCCATGTTTTAATCTGATCTTAAGCATTGGATCATGATAAAATCCAGTGGAATCTGAGAGAAAAACCTTGAACATTATATATACTTTCATAAGTCGATTTGGTTGTAAACTTCCTCTCCCACCAATAGACGCACTTGAACAACTAGAAGCATGTAGGGTCATTTGTTTCTATACCATAAGTATAGCTAATGGGGTTAAGAATGTGTCAAACTGGTTTTGGTGTTTGGTAGAGATAGGTATGGATATGAAATTAATTTCAATGTATGACTCATATCAACCATAACACTACATCCCTTTCCCACACAAAAAGTATGAGTCAAACTTAATTTTTTTGTTTCTTCCATCTCTCCAAAATTATATCAAATACAAACCCTTAGGAGTTACTCAATTCTGTTCCTCAAACCCAACTTAATTCCTCATTCCAACCCAAAATCTTATTGTGATACCAAACGAGCCCTAAAATATGCTATGAAAACTGAACTCCTCAATTTGTTAGGCAAAGCCCCTCTTTTTGTTTTGAATATGTGGTGCATGGTTCTCTGGTGTCAAAACTCTTGTTTTCGTCTTCAATTCCCACGGATGGTACCAATTGTGATATCAAAAATCTGCACAACAAATAATTGTTGACAATGACGACGAGAACCCGCAACTTCGATAAGTGTAGTCTCCTCCAATCTTCTTTTCAATGCCCCGCAATTAGACGAAAATTCAAAAGCGAACTTTATCCTGCGTTTTACCTCTGACTTTCAAATCACATATAGGGAGGCAAATTCTGCATTGATTGGAATTCTCCTCTGTTACGATTAATAAAAGAGAAATTAAATAATAGTATTAATTTTACCTACACACATTTCATTCTCTAATTGATCAAAATGCATGCACTAAATATGATCATGCGTATTAGCGTAGGGATTGTAATATGCATTCCCGTCTAAGTCGGATCTTGATCCTGTCCTCTTATGGGATGGTGTATTTGATTCGTTCAGGCAACCCTTCATCAACAAGTGCCTTGTGTAACTTCTCTTTAATCAATCAAACAAAGTAACAGATTAGACTAACCTAGACAAGGACAAACAACCAATCGATCAACTAATTCCTCGCTATTATTGGAGACATTAGGTTCTGACTTATACACATACTAGTGGATATACCCGTGTGTAGCACGGATAATATCTTATTATTTCAAGTTATTTTTTATTTATATTGCAATTTGCAGTCCTTGTAAAATCGGTATGATTAAAATACTTTTTCACTATTCCTTACACAGTTATAAAGTTATCTCCAAATTTTATTATTAAAAAGTCATTTTGATATAATGCTTAAAGAAATATAGTATTTAGTTGAGTCCCAGTTACAAAATTAATGAAAAGTTATAAATAAATTAGAAGTACACACAATTTTATGAGAAAGAGCAATCTAAGGCTCTGTTCGGTAAATCCAATTGAAATGGGAGTTGTAGCTGAATAAGTAGCTGAAGCTGAAGCTGGAGCTGAATGACTAGCTGGAGCTGAATTTATTAGCCTAGATATTTAAAAATTATAGTTGGTGTTCGGTATTACAAGTTAAAATGAGAGAAATGTAAAATTCAGCTTGTTAATCTTCAACAATCTAGGGGACTCACATTTAAAAAAATGGAAAAATTAAGCTACATTAATCTACTATAAACACCCTAAGCTAGATTGACATTTTTTATTGAACACTCATTAACTAGATTAAAAAGAAAATCAAGCTCCGTTAATGTCAAAAAAGCTTTGACGAATGGAGCCTAATTCTCACCAGTTTCATATTTCTACAATATTTGGTGTTGTGATAAAACTCTCCTGGCAAGAGGATTCATTTCAAGGCTACTTGTAAGCAAACATGAATTGCATTTGCAATTAGCATATAAGAAGAATGTAACAAAGTGAAAGAGCATTTTCAGGGCAAGTCTCGATGGATGATGAACAATTTAAAACAAATTTGGTATTTTTCTAACCTTCAAATTAGAAGCACTCTCCCACTAAGAGCACCATTAATGGGGGCTTATTGAAGGGGCTTATTGGATGCTTTTTGTCAATAAGCCTCTCTAATAAGCCCCACTCATTTTTTCAACTTTAGTGGATGGCTTATTGAAGGGGTTTATGGAGTATATTTAATTACAATTATACCCTTTTATTTATATCAAATTACAATTATACCTTTATATTAAATATTTAATATATTCTTGATATTAAATATATTATTTATATTAAATATTTAATTACAATTATACTCTTACCTAGAGCTGTCAAAAAATTACCGAACCCGTTTTACCGACCTGACCGACCCGCTTTTGGACCCGACCTGACCGAAATTGTTGATAACCCGAAGTTACTGAACCCGAATTTACCGAGACCGAACCCGACCAACCCGAACCCGACCCGATTAACGAATAAATATGGAGTAATAATAAAATATAATATAAAATAATATGATAAATGACATATAAATAATGATAATATGCTTAATATCCTAAAAAAAAACATTGTTGTACTTATATAATTTTTTATAATGTAAAAATTTATAAATTAATAAATAAAAAATAAAAAATAAAATAAAATAAAATATGATTTTGGTCTACTGATATCAATTACATTAAAATAATTAATATTATTATTATTATTTTAATTCATTTCAACTTATTTTGACATATGTAAATTAGTTTTTAACTATTTAATAATATTTAAATAGTGAACAAAATATTTAAAAAATGACGCTCTTGACCCGTTGGTTAACCTGAACCGCCCGTTGACCTGTATTGACCCGACCGACTTGACCTGTTATCCGAAATGACCCGACCCGTTCTCAACCCAAACCGAAAATAACCGAACCGAACCCGACTTGACCGACCCGATTGACAGCTCTACTCTTACCTAATCTGACTAAATGTCATTTTAAATTAAATTAATTCATACATGAATTAAATTAAATAAAGAATATATTTATATTTTAGTTAGTATATTTTTTTTAGTTTAAACTATCCATAAAATGTCATTTTAATGTAAAGAAATTAAATGAGTGTATATTAAAATTGTCTAAATAATCTTAGTTATTATATTTTTATAGTTTTAAATATACATAATTTCATTTAAATGTAAATAAAATAAATTAGTGTAATTTTATATTTAAACCACCATAAATAATATTAATATTATTTATTTTCAATTAATAATATACAAAATACAATAAAAAATATCAAAAAGAATAATTGCATAGCCATAATGGGTGTCTATGGATAGATAAAAATGCAATTAGAATTATAGTAATTTTTCTTTTTTAATGTAACATAATAAAAATATTTCGATTTTAAGATTTTAAAACCGGACGGCCAGCGAAAATCGCTGGCCGTTCGATTACGCGCCACGTGGCGCCATCTGGGCCGCGTTGGCGTGCCCAGTAAGATGGCGCCACGTGGCGCTGCTTAAAGCAAGCAGTCGTTTGGCTGCTTGCTTTAAGCGACGCGTTTTGACTCGTTTTCAGCTTTTTTTTTTTGGTTTTCACGAATCTCCGATTTTTTTTGTAAAACAACCAAACGCTGCCTTAAATTAAGCCGGAGAGGATGGGGCTTATTATTTGGCCGAAATTTAAGCCTCCTTCACGGGCTTATTCAACAGTAACAATATTTTAATAAAAAAATGCAATAAGCGTTTGAATAAGTCGACCGTTACAGATGCTCTAACATTTAGTATTTAAGAGACGATTAGAAGAATTAAGAATTTGAAATGATATATTGCGATGCTTGTGAAATTTCACCATAATTATTATTACTCCAAATCTAACCACTAATCTAATAATTAGCCATGGACGTTTTTATTTGATTTAATTCTCTTTAAATCAATGGAAAACTAAAAGTCACATTGAACAACTAATTCAAAAAAAAAACATTTAAGGGCTATTCATGGCGATTAATTGTACCCAATAAATGTAAAAGGAAATGGCTTATGTAAAGTAACTATTTATTTTATGTATTCGTTTTAAATATCATTTTACTAAGTAATGGTTTTGTAAGAGATTTGTAAGTATAAATTAATATCATTCATGGTATGTACTTCAAAGAATACATTTAGTTTAATATTTAATATTCATAACTAATATTCAGTCTCAATCACATCAATTTCTTAATTAATTCAAATAAATAATATATATTGTCAAATGTAATCTTATTAAAATAGTTTGTTTGAATATTACTTTATAATTTAATTATGAAATTTTGTTAGAGTTTATAAATGTAATAAAATATAATTGATTATTTCAAATCTTAATCACATGTCTATTATGTTTGAATGTCACACCAATACACCATTATAACTTAATGAAATTATGTAATGATAAATGACTTACTAATTACTATATTTCGAATTTCGAATCTAACGGAAATAGAACCAATGTTTTTTTCCAACAATTATAGTCGATGCTTTAACTCTACTTCCCATGTCTATATTTTGCAATCCCATTTTTTAGACATTATCACTTAATAAAAACGATTGAATATATTGTGGGCCAAAATACATGCTTGCTTGGAGGAATATGAAAATTCATCAGGTAATCAAGTTATAATATTTGCTTCTTGCATTACATATTTTAAATCCTAATCCGTATAAATCCTGTGATTATACCTTTTATGGTACGTATTTTAGAGAGATTGAATAGTATGATAAAAAATTAAACTTACAACATATCCATAGAAGATGAATTATGATTTCCTTTAGCAATTAATTAAGGGTTTAACTATTCGGCGCATATGCATTTATGCCTTTTGGCGCATAGGGCCGCGCGTAACGTGAGAATATACTTTTCACGTTACGCGTCGATACTGACCCATTCAAGACCCACACGTAACGTGTGAATTGGCTCCACACGTAACGTGTGGGATCGGTTCACACGTTACGTGTGACATTGTATCACACGTAACGTGTGGGAATTGGCTCCACACGTTACGTGTGGGATCGGTTTCAAGAGAAGACGCCCTAAACACGGCGGGCGAGGAGCCGGGCGAGGAGCCTCAGGAAGCCTCTTCTTCGCGGGGAAAACCACCCCGGTCAAAGAAGAATGTCAGATACGACCCTGAACTGGTGGTGAGCGTTCCTGGAGGTCCGGAGAGACCTGAACTCCTAAAGAGTTTTGTAAACCACGTGACGTACCTCCTTTACCAGCGCGTTGTAAGTTGCACGTAACACAATTTTTTTAATTATTAATCTTGTTTTAAATAAGTCTGTATGATTGCTTAATTATGTTCATATACAGTCGGTGCAACCCTTGAGGTTCCAGCAGCGAGGCAAGCAGTTACGCTCATGGCGTCTCACAACGGAAGACGCGTGGGGTAGCATGGCGTTGGCGTCTGGGCTATGTCATCTATCGGACATCATGCATGAGCATGTGGATGAGACGCTGATTGGTGCCTTCGTCGAGCGTTGGCAACCGGAAACCAACTCATTCCACATGCCATGGGGAGAGATGACTATAACTCTCCATGATGTGTGGATGATCCTTGGGCTTAACATACAAGGGCAAGACATGGGTCCCCCAAAGAAATGGCACGAGCAGCTGAGCCGCAATGATTTGAAGAAGGCGTTGATGGAGCAGACGCATGAGTTTTTTGAGCTGGAGGATGGTGCTATCGTCGCCGGTAACTTGCACGCGGGAGATTTGAAGACTCATTGCGAGGAGTTGGCGTCGAAGAAGCTGGCGGCTGGGTTCTTGCTATACTTGGTGGGGTCTGCCCTCTTTCCTGACAAGTCTCAGCATCGCTTGCCCGTTTATTACACTCCGTTCGTGACTGATCTCACAAAAGTCATGAACTATGCATGGGGTACCGGTGTTCTTGCACACGTGTACCGCAGCTTGGGCGAGTGCACAAGAAAAGAGGCACGAGTCATGTCCACATGTTTCACTCTGATCCAGGTATTAAATGGCTTGAATAAAAATATCTAAATTTTTGTTATAGATATATTATATGTTTGTTATGTAGGGAATTGACATATGTGTAATTATTTTGTAGTCATGGATATATCAATACTTTCCCATGTTTAGACCTGCACAGAGTGTTTACTGGGACCCACAACAGCCGATCCCATACGCCAGAAAATGGGACATGTCACATGAACCCAACCGGACCAGGAATTATAGGGAGGAGCTGGATGGGATGCATGCTGATAGTGTAAGTGCATATACGGTCCTTATCTATTATGTTAAAATATATATGCATGATAAGTTGTTTGAAATTCAATTGTGTTTAGGTTGAGTGGATGCCATACGGCTCCATTGACTTCAATAATGAGATGTTTGCTTCATCGCGATTTCATGGAGTCATATCCTGTTTGTGGGTCACCGAGCCTTACATGCCGGATCGAGTAGCTCAGCAGTTTGGGCGTGCACAACAATGTCCAAGACCACCGATTGTTCCCATTAAGGCATGGAGGGGCGTGCAGATTAGCAGTTACACGGTGGAGTACGATAGATCCTTACATGCATGGAATGCCCGCAATGAACATTCCATTAGCCTGCAAGCCATGGGTCCTCCAGTCCGTCAACACCACCAGTGTACCGATGATTACATGCAGTGGTACCTCTAGCATACACATCCATTCATCATCCCTCAAGAGGATCGTTACACTCAGCAGCAGGTAAGTAATCATGTAATTATATCCTGTTTATTTTTGACTTCGTGTATGTTTATTAATCGTATCCACTTATCTTCTGTGCAGTGCCTTGATAGTTGCTATTCACGTATGGATCCATATCGCGATCATCACCATGGAGATGACCGATGTGAAGACGTAGCCGAGGCGTTACGGCAATCATTGGAGCAAATGTATCCCTTCCTTTCGAACCATTGAACTTGGCTGCTTCGTCATTTGAGCATTAGTTTGAATGTTTTGTTGAAATTTGAATGTTATGACTTGAGTTTGAATGTGTTTGTTGAAGTTTGAATGTTATGACTTGAGTTTGAATGTTTTGTTGAAGTTTGAATGTTATGACTTCAGTTTGAATGTTTTGGGGAAGTTGTTTGGAATATGACATGATAAGCGGTATTTTACGGCGACCAGCGGTTATAAGATTTCCAGTAGAACCTTGGGGAGCACAACCGCGATCCCCCGCGATCGCGGTTGGTCACGGTTTTCTGAGCGACTGAACAGTTTCCGCTTTTCTCGAACTGCTTGGCTGTTTCGTTTTGTTTAATTAGTTATGACTTCAGTTTGAATGTTTTGGGGAAGTTGTTTGGATTATGACAACAATAGGAATGTCGTACTCATTACAGCATACTATAGGAATGTCGTACTCATTGCATCATATCATTCATTACATAAATCGACTGTTTCGACCTTCTTCTTTCGGTTTGGCTTCTTTTCGTCCTTGTCTTGTTCATACTCCAACGAACGATCTAATAGCCATTGATCTACGTAATCACCCGCAGACGGGTCATGATGATACAGCCACCCCGAGTAAATAGGAGGCAAGGGCGAAGTTTTGGCCAGCCCAATTTACATGAAAATCAATGCATCATACATATGTTTTAACACAAGATAGTATAAACAGATGTTTTAACACAAGATAGTATAAACATATGTTTTAACACAAGATTGTATTAACGTACCGTAATAAAATGTTGCTCGTTCTCGACATGGCAAATGCATACCGTCTTCAGATTCTCCCCAATCGATGCTTCGTTTGTCTTCCCCCTCATAGGCAGGTATGTCATCACCACGCCACGACCGACGGTAACGAACACACATGTGAATGCCGTTGCCACCAAACATCCCATATCCGGGAGCTCCAACCACGTCTCCGGTGGGGCCGGCCTGTTCGGCGAAGGAAACCAATCAAGCTTCGCCTCCATTGCCTCAAGTGTCATCGTAGACACCCAAAGTGGCGCGAGTAGCTCATACTCTTTTCTCAACGTAGCGATCATGGTACGTCGAACAAATTCCCACTTATCTTGCCCTAAGCCCAGACCATGCGCAATGGCTCTGTACCCGCAGTTTCCATCACCCACTATCTCATACCATCCTCCAAAGTGTGGTCTCATACACTTGGGGAACTGTGAAAGATATCGCCACGGGTTCTTGATCAATGACGTGGCACCACACGGTAAGGGTAGGCCCGTCTTTGGTGGTCTTCCTTTTTGCTTTTTCGGAGGTGTGCCGTCCATCTGTTGGTCAGTGTGCTCCCATGATGAGGGTTGTCTTTTGGTGGCAAAGTTCAGAGCTCCTTGAGGCCGACCCTTATGCCTGACTTTGGCTGGCTCTTCTAGAGTAGTCTGCTCTGGATGTGCTATACTTCTAAGTGTACAGACTGCTCTTTGTTGAATCTCCACTGGCAATGTGGGGAAGACGCTTCGGGCAAATTCGTCAAGCAAAGATCTATTCACGTTGCGTGTGCAGAATTCTTCCTCTTCTGATGTCTTCACTTCTGACAAGGTTAGTTGCCTCCAGAACGGATGCAACGAGCTAGGTTCAATTGGGGTCTCGCTCCGAACATTTTGCGCCATGTCATGAACGCAAGGCAAGCCATCTCTGACCCTCATCTGGCATCTGCATATAGTGCTCCACACTGGAGCTTCTCCTTTCCTGTATTCCTCAATCAAACGAGCTAGTGCAACCGCAGACACCTTGAAGTGCATCTTACGAAAAAGATGTGCGTCTGTTAGCAGCGTATATCTCTTCCCAATGCTCTCATTCAATGCCCCCCGAATCTCAGTAATATGACTGCGCAACCGTGTATCATATTGATCGAACACAGTGCAAAGGTTGCCATCGTTGCTTGTGAAGAAGCTTTTCAGACTGGAATGGGCCCCTTCCACCCTGTATTACAATCAAGAATCCGAAAATTTGTTTGATTGTTGTAAATGTCTAACTAAGTTCAAATAACTAGCTAAATTTAGATAAACCATTGATGCACATACCTGTTAGTGGTGGTAGTACCGAGCATGAACACTGTATCTGTCCATACAGAGACGATTCTTTCCTTATAGGGGTCAAGCCAGTTTTTTTGTAGGTACTGAACACATTTTGGAGCTTTCTTCCAATCACACTTCAGCTTCCAGAGCGATCTTTCGTACCCTTGTATGGTCGTTTCCTTGAAGAGCTTCATGCAGTCGTTGGAAAACGTTGTGCCCCTAAACTTGCCCATGGCCTTCTTCCCGAAGTCTTCAATATTCTTTCTCACATGCCGCCTACATAGGAGGAATTTTGCTTCTGGAAACTGCTTCTCTAATGCGTTCATCAACGCCTTCTCCCGATCAGTGACCGCACATGTGGGTGCTCGTTGCACCTTGGCAAACATCTTAGCAAGTTGCTCTATGGACCATTTGTAACTGTCTTCGTCCTCCTTCTCCAGAAACGCCCCGACAATATTGTAGTTTTTCTAAACTGATGTGATGCCGACAATTTCAAGGAAGGGCAAATTGTAGCTGCACACATAATCATATATAAAATACAATGGCGTCCTAACCTTGACATGAACAAATGAAGAGTATAATTCATATGTTTGTTACTAACCCGTTAGTTGCATATGTAGAGTCCAGCAGCACAATGTACGGAAATGCCTTCAGCAACTGCAACTGATCCTGGCTTGCAAAGAAGATATCCGTTATCTTGTTGGTCTCCTTGTTGAATCTATACTCCATGAAGTACCCCTTCTCATTGCACTCATAGAAGAACTGTTGTACAACTGTTCTTCCTTCCATGCCCTTCTTTCTTATCTCGTGCATGATGTTGTATACTTGCTTCATCTTGGTCAAATTTCCAGGGGACGACTGGATTGTAGTATGAATCTTCTGAGGCTTGCAATGATTGACCGTCATCACCCTTATAATCTCCTTCTCTTCAGCAGTTGGTCGCCCAGCTAATGCACTACCATACAAATTGTCTCCTATGACATGGTTGTGAGTTCCATGTTGTACAGTGATCCTCCACAATCCCTTCGGCCTTTCTTTCAGCCTCAACATGAAGGGACACCCACATTTCTTCGACCTTGTGATGTCTCTCACTTGGTCAGCTCCTTTAGGGACGTTTTGTCCATGCCTATCACACGGTAACCAAGTCCCCCCGAGGGTCGAAGGGGTGGAAGCTTTATTCCTCCACTTTTTGATGCAGAATTGCTGATTCATAGCAATCTCCCGCGCCCACAAAAAGGCTTCTTCTCTAGACTCCCAGATTTGATCAGATGTGAAGAACCTTGAATAATCGGCCAAGACGTACACATCCTCCTCCGGTAGTACACTGAACTGAGGCTGTGTGTGTAGGGATGGAAAGCACAGCTGTGGGGTAGCATGAGATGAAGATGCTTCTGGAGGAAACGGTATCCCAACATCAAATGATGGTATATCAATAACTGGTTGAGGCGTGTTCCAATCCTGCAGTTTTTCCAGCGTTTCCCAAACCGGAAATGTCTTCTGAGGCGTGCTCCAATCCTGCAGTTTTTCAGGCGTTTCCCAAATCGGAAATGTCTTCTGTGGAGTGCTCCAGTCATTGAGGGATATATTGTTTAACCCCTCGTATAAATGATAGTTCGTCTGCATACACGAAATCATGTCATCAATTAGTGCACTGATTATAAAAAAGCACGTTTACTGTCAAACCGTGCCATATTACAGAATGAAACCTGGTTTCGGGTGGTGTGATTACACACGTAACATGTGAAGAGTGTCCACACGTTACGTGTGAAACACACCCACACGTAACGTGTTGAACACCTTCACACGTTATGTGTGAACATTCTTCACAGGTAACGTGTGAAACTATTCTTCAATGTAACAGCAAATTCGTAGCCCTAAACCCTAAACAACGCTCAATCTTTGTTTCTAATACCCTAAACAATAAAATGAGATCTTTAATATTAAACAATAAGTATCAAAAATAGCTTCCCTAAATCCTAAACAGCAAATATAATGGGCCATCAAAAATAACTTCTCTAAACCCTAACCATGAAGCTAAGAACTTTAAACATTTTCAAAACAAGAAATAAAAAAGACAACTTTAGGGTTACTTATAGAAATTACCTCGTTCCAAAGTGGAATATCTTCCCCATTATTGCTCCAATACTCGTTGTTGTTCGGATTGTCCATTTTTTGTACAAAAAATGTGAGTGAAAATCAAGATTTTGGGAGTGTTTAGGATGAGGGTTTAGGTTCGAAATGGATTCGAAATGGGTTGTTAGCAGACAAAGAAGATGGGTCATTATTACAGTTAGGTGGGGACAAGACGGTTAATTCAATGCATTTTGCAACAGACTGAACCACACGTTACGTGTCAAACCGTGCCACACGTTACGAGTGAAGTAGATTGGCACGTTACGTGTGAAACACACTAACACGTAACGTGTGATTACTAGGGTTTAGGGTTTAGGCGTATGTAGGGTAGGGTAGGGTAGGATGGATAGGGGTAGGGTTTAGGTTTTGTGGTTTAGGGTTATGGCATTTCGGTAGAGTTTAGAATAATGAGTTTTAAGTTTAGGGTTTAGGGTTAGGGTTAGGGTTAGAGTTTAGGGCTTAGGGTTAGTGTTATGATTAGGGTTTAGGGTTTATCTTTAATTATTAAGGGTGAATTTGGGTATGCGAGTTACATTGTTTATGAGAGTGGTTGACGTTTAGGGTTTAGGGTTATTAGGGTAAGAGTGGTTGAGGTCCTTAATGCTAGTGGTTGAGGTCTTTAATGCTAGTGGTTGATGTCTTTAATTCTTGTGGTTGTGGTCTTTAATTACTACAGTTGTATATATCATTTCACTATATAAGAGGCATTAGGGTTGTTTGTTCACTACAACACTTCCAACACAAGCGGGATTGAAGATTCATTTGTGGGTAAGCTTCTTCTTCCAATTTCTTTCGATTTAGTAACCCTAATTGGCCTTTTCATATTAATGGATTTGTAGGAAACCAAGCACCACATCAAATAATGACATCTTCATCCGAATCATCATCAAACCTAAATAGGCACCATCAACAAATAAGTGCTCCACAATGCGAGTGTAATTTGAAAACCATTGTCCGTACTTGAGATTTGCAGTGGAACTACGGAAGGAGGTATTGGGGATGCCCAAGACTAGGGTGTTTATACAGGAATTGGATTGATCCTGTGTACGAGGAGAGGGCACACGCGGTTATTCGACAATAATGGCGGGAAAAACAAGATCTTATTAAGGGGAATCAAGATGTTGTTAAGCAAGAACTTTTACAAGATATGGATAAGATGCGTAGGTATAACCTCAATCTATATAATGATGTACATCATATAATGCCTTGATGTCGTATCTTTTGTGTAATGTTGTTTACGTACTATCAACCTTTGTAGGGAGCAAGCAATTTTATCAAAGCAGAGACATGATATGTCGCAAAGTTTTACAAGAGACTATCCTAATTTTTTCAAACGCAACTAGGCGATGTCATTTATTTTGTGCTAGGTTTTCTAAGTTTATGAAGAACTTGTATTATTTCTTGTATTGTGAGCTAAATGTGATTGTATTCATCCAACGTAATGAACAATTCTATTCTATCTTCTATGTTGATTATTTTGGGGTGTTTTTTGTAGGATTTTAGATAAACAAATAAATACTACAAATAAACAATAATATGATACAACATTCATACATGTAACATTATAATATGTATAAAATAAATAATAATTTAACATTGAACAACAAATAAATACCACAAAATATACAATAATATGACATACACAAATATCCTAAACCCTATAACCATTCTAAACCCTATTGACTAATCCACACGTAACGTGTGGGTACAAATCACACGTAACGTGTGAAATGGTCCCACACGTAACGTGTGGAGCACTGTCATACGTAACGTGTGGTTTGTACCCTCACGTTATGTGCGAGCCTATGCGCCAAATGGCAAAATGCCTATGCGCCGAAAAGTAATCGTGTTAATTAATCCTCAACACCAAACCCATAGTGGTCATGGATTATTCTAGACGTATATAACCGAAATCTTGAATAATTATCTCCACCCACCAAAATAAACCAACATATTAAGTGTCATCATCAACTAAAATATATCTGCAAAGATATATATAGGGAAAAGCTATATGCAAACCAATTTCTGTCTAAATGCAAACTAAATGGTGCGCTTAATGTAAGCGCACGCCTTTTGTGCGCTTACATTAAGCGCATAGGGGCAGAATGGGGATTTAAGAAATATAATGAGGGACATAGATACTGTAGTTGTGCGCTTACATTAAGCGCACAGATTTCAGCCTATGCGCCTACAATAGGCGCATAGGCCTAAAATATATTTTTTTACAAATTTATCTGGTGCGCTTACATTAAGCGCATCATACTAAAAAAATAATAATTTAAATGCAATTTGTTTCCCATAATAATGTAGAAAATTTCAATACGAGTCTGTACATATAAAATGCGTCCAAAACGGACATCGTTTGCCCCTCCAAAAGCCTAAAAAACGAAGCCTTCCTACCCATTTTTTTTACAATTTGGTGTCTGGCATATAGCGCATTGTAGTGAAAAAAATTGATATTTTTTATAGTTTTCTACTATAATAGTGTAGAAAATTTTAATACAAATCCATACATGTAAAATTCATCCAAAACGGATATCGTTTTCCCCTCCAAAAGCCAAAAAACAAAAATAAAAACTTTATAAACTATAGTATTTAAGTAATATATTTTGTAATACTTAACTATAATACATAAAGTATACTTATTTTTCCATAATCATGTATAGAATTTCAATACGAGTCCGTACATATAAAACTCGTCCAAAACGGACATCGTTTGCCCCTCCAAAAAATGAAGTATTCCTACTAGACATGTCAACTGGGTCTGGCGGGTCGGGTTCGAGTTTGGGTCAAATCGGGTTCGGGTCGATTGGGTTGATAAATTTTTTGGGCCGGCCGGGTTCGGGTTGACCCGGCGGGTCGAACATGCCAATTTTTTTAATGATTTTTAACTTTAATAAAATAATTATAATAATATAATTAGTATTATATTATTATTTAATAAATGATATTAAAATACTTAATATAAATGAAATGAAATATACAAAATAAAGGGGACCCGCGAGCTCGGGTTCGGGTCCTTTCGGGTCGGGTTGGGTTTTCGGATTGGGTCGGTTTTTATAACTATAGGATGTAATATAGGATATAACTATAGTATATAACTATATGATATAACCATAGTATATAACTATTTGGTTATATCTTATGGTTACATCCTATAGTTATATATTATGGTTATATCATATAGTTATATATTATTATTATATCTTATAGTTATATCCAATTTGGTTATATATATCCTTATCGTTATATACTATGGTTATAACCATAATATATAACTATATGATATAACCATAGTATATATGCTATAAGATATAACCATAGTATATAACTATAGGATGTAATATAGGATATAAGTATATAACCCCGATATAAAACTACATGATATAATGATATGATATAACCATAGTCTATAATTATAGAATATAAAATAGTATATAACTATAAAATATAATATATGATATAACTATAGTATATAACCATAGAATATAACCATAAGATATTACCTAATTGGATATAACTATAAGATATAATCATAGTATATAACTATATGATATAACCATAATATATAACTATAAGATGTAATATAGGATCTAACCATAGTATATAACTATAAAATATAATATATGATATAATTAAAGTATATAACTATATAATATAACCATAAGATATAACATAATTGGATATAACTATAAGATATAATCATAGTATATAACTATATGATATAACCATAATATATAACTATATGATGTAATATAAGATCTAACCATAGTATATAACTATATGATATAACCATAGGATATAACTATAGGATGTAAGCATAAGATATAACTATAAGATGTAACCATAAGATAAAACCAAATTGGATATAACTATAAGATATAACCATAATATATATACTATAAGATATAACCATAGTATATAACTATAGGATGTAATAAAAGAATATAACCATAGTATACAACTATAGGATATAATGATATGATATAACCATAGTCTATAATTATATAATATAACTATAGGATATAACAATAGTATATACATATAAAATATAATATATGATTAAACTATAGTATATAACTATAAAATATAGAGAGAGGATCAAATGAGCACCGGATTTAAAGTAATCCGTGCGCACTCCAGATCTTCATACACGTGTCTCCATCTGACGATTGGTAGTGATCCTTCATTTAACACACGGAGGGGCATTTTGGTCATTTTCCACGCATTCACTATAGCCGTCTCTCCTTGCCTCTCTCTCGATTCGCTCTGTTTCTCGCAATCGCCATTGGAGGTAAATGTTCGCTATTGATGATTTCAGTTCATGTTCTTCATGGATCTCGTCTCTTTCGATGTATTAACGCTATTGTATATCTGTAGCCGTCGTTCTTCGCGTCTCTGATCTCGATCGATTTGGTATCTATTTCCGTATTCGCTGTCGTCGGAATCGCCATTGGAGGAGTTGTTGCTTCTCGCTCGTTGCAGTTCACGTTCTTCATCGATTTCGCCTCCTTCAATCTTCCATTGCTATTGGATTGACTGGCATAGACGTTTCTATGGATTCTGGTAAGTCAATTTGTTTCGTTTTGTTTTAGGGTTCCAGAATTTCTTGCTGTGTCTACTTATGTTCTCCGATTGCTAGTAATCTGAGTATGATTCTTTTCAATTTGGTTGTTATCTGGCGTTTCTAATGTGGATGTTGTTTGGCAGATTCGTATTAACCTTTTCATCATTAGATTTTCCATCCTTTCTATGGGCGATTGTTTTGAACCTATGCCTTATAGAAATGAACCTGGATGTTATTTATGTTTGCAGTGCCTGGTAGTGGTTCTGCTGGTGCTAGTGGTAGTGTATCCCTGGATCAGAGTTCTCCTAGTTCATATCCAAGTGATTCGGACACTGAGATGTCGTCGGATTTATCCGTTACGCCATTATCTCAAGGTGGATCGGTGTACCATATTCCAATCTGTATTGATTCTCTGAAACCAGTTGTTGGTATGCTATTCGGGTCATTGGGGGAAGCGATTGATTTTTACAAGGCATGTGCACTGGAATGTGGCTTTGTTGTGAGGCTCGGCGGATCACGCATGGCAGGCGATGTGGTTGCACTGAAGTACTTGCATTGCACCAGACAGGGTTTTAAAACTGGCCAGAACAACACAAAGCGCATGCGCCGACGTCTTTCAAACAGAGTTGGTTGTAAGGCGAAACTCACCCTCACTTTTGCGGGCAACCAAGGCTACAAAGTAACATCGTTTGAAGATCGCCACACTCATGAAATGGTTGTTGGTAAGGATAAACAGTTTATGAAGTCTATGAGGAAGCTGGACTTTGGACATAAAAAGTTTGTGATGGATTGTGAGAAAGCCCACATCGGTCCAGTGAGGTCTCATAGGATATTCAAGGAACTCGTGGGCGGCTACTCCAAAGTTGGTGCATCAGCTGTTGACTTCAAGAACTACCGGCGAGATATGTTGGCTTACATAGGTGGTTCCGATGCTCAGATGACGATCAACCGTCTGTTCAACAAAAAAGAACTCTGCCCTGCGTTCTTCTTTGAGTATGACGTGGATTCTTGTGACCGTTTGACACGTTTATTTTGGGCTGATCCTGTGTCTCGCAAGAACTTCTCTCTCTTCGGCGACGTTGTATCGTTTGATGCTACGTACCGTACCAATAGGTTATTTTCTATCCTTTTTCATTGCATTGTTCCTGTTCTATTTTACAGTGCAACCAGCCTTCAATTTAATGTTTTTCGTTCTTTTAATGTTAAGTTCATTGGATGAACCTCTTAGTTATATTGAATGAACCTGTCTGTTGAAACTGATGAACCTCGTATACAAACTGATGAACCTAGTGTGAAATCCAATCCTATTGCTATCTACATATTCCAGTCTGTTTGCTGAGGTCCCAAATGAACCTGCAAGACAACACCAATGAACCTGGTCCATTTTTGAAGTGTCTAACCTATTCTATTTCTGATGAACCTGTCACTTATACTCAATGAACCTGTAAGTTGTAAATGATGAACCTCTTAGTTATATTGAATGAACCTCTCTGTTGAAACTGATGAACCTCGTATGCAAACTGATGAACCTAGTGTGCAATCCAACCCCATTGATATCTACATATTCCAGTCTGTTCGCTGAGGTCCCAAATGAACCTGCAAGACAACACCAATGAACCTGGTCCATTTTTGAAGTGTCTAACCTATTCTATTTCTGATGAACCTGTTACTTATACTCAATGAACCTGTTAGTTGTAAATGATGAACCTCTTATTTATATTGAATGAACCTCTCTGTTGAAACTGATGAATCTCGTATGCAAACTGATGAACCTAGTGTGAAATCCAACCCCATTGCTATCTACATATTCCAGTCTGTTCGCTGAGGTCCCAAATGAACCTGCAAGACAACACCAATGAACCTGGTCCATTTTGAAGTGTCTAACCTATTCTATTTTTGATGAACCTGTTATTTATACTCATTGAACCTGTTAGTTGTAAATGATGAACCTCTTAGTTATATTGAATGAACCTCTCTGTTTAAACTGATGAACCTCGTATACAAACTGATGAACCTAGTGTGGAATCCAATCCTATTGCTATCTACATATTCCAATCTGTTTGCTGAGGTCCCAAATGAACCTGTAAGACACACCAATGATCCTGGTCCATTTTTGAAGTGTCTAACCTATTCTATTTTTGATGAACTTGTTACTTATACTCAATAAACCTGTTAGTTGTAAATGATGAACCTCTTAGTTATATTGCATGAACCTCATTGTGTATTCATTCTAATCAACCTCATTGTGTACTTATGTATCCTGATTTGATTGCTCTTTTTATTAGACACTTATTTGAGTGTTTTTATCCCTTTTTCTTATTCATAGTTGGCTTTGTGTACATCTGTTTCATATAGGTACAATCTGATTTTCATACCATTCACCGGGCTAGACCATCACAAGTCGAGTGTCACTTTTGCGGCTGGTTTAATTTTCAAGGAAGATGCGGGATCATACGTTTGGTTGCTGGAGAAATTCAAGGCAGCAATGGTGCACGAGCCAAAGGTTATAGTTACAGACCAAGACATGTCCATGAAGTCGGCTATTGAACAAGTTTTCCCGCGTTCGCGCCACAGGCTTTGTATGTGGCACATCATGAAGAAAGTGCCCGCAAAGACCAAGTACGACACTGCCGCTGGTTCAGAATTTAGGGCTAGGCTGGACAACATTGTGTGGACCCATGACCTTTCACCCTCAGAGTTTGAGACACAGTGGGCTGCGTTTCTTGATGAATTCCCACTGGTGAAGCGGAGGTGGTTTGATGACATGTTTGCAATCCGACATTTTTGGATCCCAGCCTACTTCAGGGATGTGATGTTTGGCGGTCTGCTTAGAACTGCTTCTGTTTCGGAACCTCAGAAAATGTCGGATTGCAAACATGTCATCAAACGGTGTTCAAAAATGTCGTCTATCATGCTTTATGGTGAGCATGTCTGATGTCAACGGTACAAAATTCTACGGTATCAAGGATTGCTTATCCAAGAGTTTCACAGTGGAGCAGTCAGCTGAAGGTGTGGATTTTTTTTGTAGCTGTCGCATGTTTCAAAGGATTGGTCTGCCTTGTTGTCATCTCATTTTTGTGTTCAGGAACCTCGGGTTTGATAGGATTCCGGATAGGTATGTCCTTGCGCGCTGGACCATGGATGCCACTATTACACCGGTGTTCACTATCGACAACACCGTTGTGACTCAGTGTGCGGCCCTTGAAGAGCGTGAGGCGGTCATGAATGAGGTGATTTCTGACTTTTATAGCTGTGTGGGGCTATTGGAGGACAAGCCGGACCTCATGAAACAGTTTTCGGTTCTGCTTAAGGAGAAAAAGGCGTCTCTGCTGTGTGGAAGTGGTGCTTCATCTAGTTCTGGCGCGTCGAACCTGGAGCAGCTTCAATCTTATGCCGAAGTTAAAGTACCTTCAGTCATTAATGTGCTGCCACCAGAGCAAGCCAAAAACAAAGGAAGCGGGTCGCGTATCCGGAGTGGAAGAGAAATTTCTATTGCTTCGAACCGTGCAGGGCAAAGGCGTTGCGGTAGATGCAACAAGTTAGCCACTCACAATAGTCGCACTTGCACTGAAGTGATGGACTCTTAGTGTTCTTCAGTATTTTTCGATTCCATTTTTTTTTTGCTTACTTTTGCTGAACTTTTAAGAATTTTGATGAACATGCTACTTATACTCAATGAACCTGTTAGTTATACATGATGAACCTGTTTCTTATACTCAATGAACCTGCATGCATAAATTAATGAACCTGCAAGGCAACACCAATGAACCTATTAGTTCCAATCAATGAACCTTATTGATTTTTGAAGTGTATAACCTATTGTATGTCTTATGAACCTGTTACTTATTCTAAATGAACCTGTTAGTTTTAAATGATAAACCAAGTAGTTAAATGATAAATCAACACCTAATGAACCCCCAACACCTAAAATGAACCTCAGAAAAACCTAATGAACCTCCAACACCTAAAATGAACCCCCAACTCCTAAAATGAACCTTAGAAAAACCTAATGCACCCTGTAAAAGCAAATGAACCCCCAACACCTAAAATGAACCCTGTAAAAGCAAATGAACCCCCAACACCTAAAATGAACCTCAGAAAAACCTAATGCACCCTGTAAAAGCAAATGAACCCCCAACACCTAAAATGAACAGCAGGAAAACCTAATGAACCCTGTAAAAGCAAATGAACCCCCAATACCTAAAATGAACCTCATAAAAACCTAAGAACCCCCAACACCTAAAATGAACCCCCAACCCATAAAATGAACCTCAGAAAAACTTAATGAATTCTGTAAAAGCAAATGAACCCCCAACACCTAAAATGAACCTCAGAAAAACCTTATGAACCCTGTAATAACAAATGAACCCCCAATCCCTAAAATGAACCTGCAAGTCAAAACCAATGAACCTGCCTTTGAAACGTAATGAACCTGCAAGTCAGTACTAATGAACCTGGTTGATTTGTTGATTTTTGAATTGTATAACCTATTGTATGTCTGATGAACCTGTTACTTATTCTGAATGAACCTGTTAGTTTTAAATGATGAACCAAGTAGTTATAAGCCAAGTAGTTATAAGTCATGAACCTGCATGAGAAAATTAATGAACCTGCATGTCAACACCAATGAACTTGCATGAGAAAATTAATGAACCTACAAGACAATAGCAATGAACCTGCTAATATATTGAAGTCTTGATCCTAATTTAGGCAATTACACAGGTGATTAGTGCTATCTGTTAGTGTCATTGTACCCAATTCAGCAGTCATATATTTACCCAATCTATACAATCAACCTATTATCATTCTTACGAAAAGTCAATCATCTAATGTTCATGCATACGGCCCTTCAGGGTTGTCTTTTATGATCTACAATGCCTTTTCTCGTATTTCATTAGCTTCGGAGGTGATGATGACATGCACGTATTTGATTCTCAGCTCTTCAATGCCCTTTTTTTGTTCTTGTTGTTCATCTGATCCTCCCATTTCTCATTTGGCATGCCCATGTACTTCTCCATGTATCTCATGATAAATACCCCAGAGTCTTGTTCTTCTGCTCCGTCAGACTGGACCGGTAGAGGAATCAATTGTGGATTATGATGTGCAGATTCAATCTCGCTTGCTCTCCTGGCCAAGTGATTCTGGCGGAAGTATATTTCAGTCATGTGTACCTGCACACAAGCATAAAGAGAACAAATGAATTTTAACCCAAACAGTCAAAAAAATGTTGTCAACAACACAATTTAACTGTTGGTTTCATGTCAAACCAATGAACCTGCATGAGAAAACTAATTAACCTACAAGACAACACCAATGAACCTGGAGGATTTTTTAAGTGTATAACGTATTCGATGTCTGATGAACCTGTTACTTATACTCAATGAACCTGATAGTTGTAAATGATGAACCTAGTAGTTATAAGTCATGAACCTAATGCTTGGGCAGAGTTCACTCACTAGTAACAAGACAATTTAATCAATTATTGTACACTTACAATCTTGTGAATCACTTCCTGATAGAGCTGCGTATCACCGCTGTTCGACACACTGTCTAGTACATGAAGGGTTTTACTCTTAATGTTCATGGCAATTAGAAAGTAACGGTCATTGTGGATTATGACCGGTACAAAAACCTGTAATAATCCGTTTAGTTAGTGACGTTTGAAATTAACTCACAAAAAATTATGAACAGAATAAATACAAAAAACAGACAAGCTTAGAATAGCAATAAATTTACCATGTCTATGTCCTTTAATTTTCGTCCATGCACCTCAGCCACAGCGTTGTTGAAGTTCCTCATGAACTCGCCCAGTTGATCTTTCAAGGTTATATTCTGTTTCAACATTTCACGATTTTTTGTTAGTATACGGGAATTATATATTCAAGCCACAACGTGGACAGATAAATTGTTGAACTTATAGGACTTCACTTTTCATATGATGAACCTCGTATGCAAACTGATGAACCTAGTGTAAAATCCAATCCTATTGCTATCTACATATTTCAGTCTGTTTGCTGAGGTCCCAAATGAACATGCAAGACAACACCAATGAAAATGGTGCATTTTTGAAGTGTCTAACCTATTCTATTTCTGATGAACCTGTTACTTATACTCAATAAACCTATTAGTTGTAAATGATGAACCTCTTAGTTATATTGAATGAACCTCTCTGTTGAAACTGATGAACCTCGTATGCAAACTGATGCACCTAGTGTGAAATCCAATCCTATTGCTATCTAAATAAAATGATGAACCTCATTTTATTTACTGTTGAACCGCATATTATATATGCATGCAGCTTATTCTTTTAACTTTTAACCATTTTTACTTACCATTTGGTATACATACAGGAATGCTCTACTGGGCTTGTTGCTGCTTTTTACCTCCTCATTAGTGTTCAGAATGGTTGACCAAGCATCAATTGCTTTGTAGTGGATGTCCACATCCATTGCCAACTCCATTCCGGAGACTTTCAGCGACTTGTGTTTGAAGAGCGCCTCACTATTCAATTGCATAGGAACAAAAGTGTTATGCAGTAGTAAACCTTTATCTCTAATATTTTGCATAATAATAAAATAAAATATGTCAGAATGTATGTATATCTTACCCTCCTATGCTACAGTGGTTACAGTAGTTGTGCATCACGATTGCCTCCTTTGGTCTACTGGCAAAGATGTCGACAGTGCGGCTTTTGTAGGGGCTTCTGAGCTTTTCCCCAAGTTTCTTGTGCCTTGGCCCATGAACTACATCAGCATCAGCCACCACTTGTTTCCCCTTGCCCTTTTCTTTTGCCTTTTCCGCTTCAGCGAGCTCATTGTCCTTATGTACAACAGCCACTGCTTGTTCTTCATCCATCGCTTCCGCAACACCAATTTCTTGTACCTCCTCTGACCCTATGAGCACTGAAGGTTCTTCATCATCGTTTTTCTTAGTCTCAACGTCACCCGACTCCTCTGAACTTATCAGCTTGAAAGATGGAATTTTCAAACGCGGAGACTTTCTGGCCTTCTTCGTTGTTGCTGGTGCGCGGGGTGTTGGTGCGCGGGGTGTTGGTGCGGGGGGTGTTGGTGCTGGGGGTGTTGGTTCCTTGTCCTTAGTACCAACAACAGTCTCATGCGCAGTGCCTTGCGCCCTCTCTTTCTCTAGCTGTTGAACTTCATCTCTTTCCTACTCTCTGTCACTGAGCACGTCAATGTACTCAGTCATAACTATGTTTACATCCTCTCAATTTTGTGTGGTATCAATGCCCTGTGTTGCCTTAGAAGTGGAAGGTTCAGCATTTGAGATCTTGATCTTTTCTTTTGAAGCATCAGCCTTCTCCACCTGTCTCAAGCATTCTATGAGCTGTGGATCGCTCTAGAAAGGGTGGTCGGCATCATTCCATATCTTCTCAAATTCGCTTCTTTCCCCTTCCTTGGCCTTTTTGTCGCCAATCAGCGTTTGGGCTGTTTTGATCATGCTCTGGACCTTGGGCTCTGCATTGAATTCCTTTGGCAAGTTTTCCATCATGGCAGTGAGTTTCAACATTTCGTTGGCCACTACAATCTGTTGTTTGGTGAAGTTATTAAGCCAGTCCTGCATACAAGACAAAAAGTTTATGTGAACCTTAACTATAAATGAACCTCAATCTGTAAGTTAATGAACCTTGCTGTGTAAACTGATGAACCCACTATACTATTTTTTGGACATGAAGCTTGATGTTTACCTGTAGCTTGTTGTTCATGTATGGCTGTTCTCTTCCCTCTTTTGATGGTCTTGGGTCTTGAAGAGTTCCTAACCCAAATCCTCCACTCTTTATCTCCCTCTTCTCCCTTTCTTCCAAACTCTCATCTGTCCATCCTAGGAAAACTGGTGTATTATTTGAGTTTGTATTTCCGAAGACAGATACCCTGTCTAAATACAACAACTGCATAGAAGTTCATACATACATTAGTACACACATGACATGGAAAGTAATACATAGTAGTAGATGTTACTTATACTCAATGAACCCGTTACTTATTCTCAATGAACCTGGTAGTTGTAAATGATGAACCTAGTAGTTATAACTAATGAACCCAATGCTTGGTCAGAGTTCACTCACTACTAATTGTTGCAACAAGTCAAAACAAATGAACCTGCATTAGAAAAATAATGAACCTACAAGACAGCACCAATGAACCTGGTCGATTCTTGAAGTGTATAAGCTATTGTATGTGTGATGAACCTTTTCCTTATACTCAATAAACCTGTTAGTTGTAATTGATGAACCTAGTAGTTATAACTAATGAACCCAATGCTTGGACAGAGTACTCTCACTACTAATTGTTGCTACAAGTCAAACAAATGAACCTGCATGAGAAAAGTAATGAACCTGCCCCAATGAACCTGGTCGATTTTTCAAGTGTATAACTTATTCTATGTCTGATGAACCTCTTCCTTATACTCAATGAACCTGTTAATTATAAATGATGAACCTACTAGTTATAACTAATGAACCCAATGCTTGGACACAGTACTCTCACTACTAATTGTGGCTACAAGTTAAACAAATGAACCTGCATGAGAAAAGTAATGAACCTGCAAGACAACACCAATGAACCTGGTCGATTTTTGTAGTGTATAACCTATTCTTTGTCTGATGAACCTTTTCATTATACTCAATGAACCTATTAGTTGTAAATGATGAACCTAGTAGTTATTACCAATGAACCCAATGCTTGGACAGAGTACACTCACTACTAACTGTTTTTTTACAAAAAAATAATAAACAAGAGTTTTTTACCACGAGGAAGACGATTGGGCCTCTGAAGAACCTCTCTTTCTTGGCCTTCCATTCAGTTGTTGTATGAGGCAAGACACTCATGACAAACCTACACCAGTTGTATCCCTTTACGTCCTCAACGTCGCTGATCATCATGTGCTGAGGAATAGTTCCTTTTTGGTTGCTCTCGACTAGCACAGACATGAACATGACAAGGAACATCCTTTTGAACCAGAGTTTGTCGGTGCAGGTTTTGAGTTTGGCTGCCACATGACTTGGCCTGATTTGCTTGATGTTGTCGAAATATTCTTTCCAATCCTTTATAATGGCATCATCAGCAACCTCTTTGCCTCTCCTTTCCACTGTCCTCTAGGGATCATGAGCACCCTCTGGACTTCCTCCTCTGTCACATTAATGATGCTGCCATCATTCAACTTTATCTCACATTTGACCTCGTCATAGTGTTCGAGTATCCAGAAAGCAAGACAATGAGGCACTCCTTTAATCTTTAAATCGAGCATGCTCTCAAATCCGATCTCCCTAATCCAGACCTTAGTCTGTGCCTTCCTGTTTTCAGGGATGGATTCCAGCACATTGACAAACACCTTTGGGATATTCCTAGTTGCCAACCAGATGTACTGTGTGCCATCATCTTCTGTCTTTATCTTGAGGTTGGCAGGGATTATCTCCAACTGCTTGCTTTCCTTTGGTTCTCTCTGCTTCTCCTTTTTTTTTCTTGGTAATTAACAGCTTCATCTCTCCTGTTCCCTTATCTACAACCCATTTTTCTTCGTTGTTCTTCTTTGCAGTTTCTTCCTCATCAATGTCAATTTTCCTCTTCCCCTTGTCCTTCCTTTCTTCAATCTGTGTAGTCTTTTGTTTGTTCCTCAAGTTGTCCTCAATCTCCTCCTCACTGGAACTCTCTAACTGAACTGCTTCATCTGTCTGAATTGCAGTCATTGTCCTTGTGGTTGGTGTTGTTTTCCCGGGACTCTGAGACGAACTGCTCTTCTTCTCTTCCTGTGAGCTAAGGCTTTCTATGTCTTCAACCTCCTTTCCTTTCCCTTGCCTTCTACTTCTAAATGCAATTCATCTGCTTGTATGTTTGGTGTATCTGCAGTTGTGTTGCCTGGTGTAGAATACTGAGAAAGCTTCTCATCTTCAGAGTTTGATGTTTCCGTACACTGCTTTTTTTCTGGAGGTTGTTCTGATTTTGAAGCTTGTCCCTTCAAATCCTTGTTGCCTGGCTGTCTCTCTCTCTTAGTACTCCTCCTCTTTTGTCTCGGCATTGTTGTGGCTTTTTTAGCTGGTGTTGTGCTCTTTTGTTGATGTATTCTCTTTACAACAGATTTCTTCGCAGAGATTTTCCTTATAAGTGGAATGTCATCGTTGTTGGTACTCTCTGTACTCTCATACGGCACCTCAATGTCTTTGTGTGTAAGCCTTTTTTGTTGTCGCGATTGTCTAGTTGAGCCTGCTAAGAGAAACAGGACAATTGTAAGACCAACTTCAGACTATGAAGTAAACTGTAACAATATCCTGTTTAAATACAACAACTGCATAGAAGTTCATACACTGTAAAAGCAAATGAACTCCAACACCTGAAATGAACCTCAGAAAAACCTAATGAATCCCCAACACCTAAAATGAACCCCCAACACCTAAATTGAACCCCCAACTCCTAAAATGAACCTCAGAAAAACCAAATGAACCCTGTAAAAGCAAATGAACCCCCAACACCTAAAATGAACATCAGAAAAATCTAATGAACCCCCAACACCTAAAATGAACCCCCAACTCCTAAAATGAACCCCCAACACCTAAAATGAACCCCAACACCTAAAATGAACCTCAAAAAAACCTAATGAACCCCCAACACCTAAAATGAACCTCAGAAAAACCTAATGAACCCCCAACACCTAAATTGAACCCCCAACACCTAAAATGAACCTCAGAAAAACCTAATGAACCCCCAACACCTAAAATAAACCTCAAAAAAACCTAATAAACCCCCAATACCTAAAATGAACCCCCAATACTTAAAATGAACCTCAAAAAAACCTAATGAACCCCCAACACTTAAAATGAACATCAGAAAAACCAAATGAACCCTGTAAAAGCAAATGAACCCCCAACACCTAAAATGAACCTCAAAAAAACCTAATGAACCCCCAACACCTAAATTGAACCCCCAACTCCTAAAATGAACCTCAAAAAAACCTAATGAACCCCCAACACCTAAAATGAACCTCAGAAAAACCTAATGAACCCCCAACACCTAAAATGAACCTCAAAAAAACCTAATGAACCCCCAACACCTAAAATGAACCTCAGAAAAACCTAATGAACCCCCAACACCTAAATTGAACCCCCAACTCCTAAAATGAACCTTAGAAAAACCAAATGAACCCTGTAAAAGCAAATGAACCCCCAACACCTAAAATGAACCTCAGAAAAACCTAATGAACCCCCAACACCTAAATTGAACCCCCAACACCTAAAATGAACCTCAGAAAAACCTAACGAACCCCCAACACCTAAAATGAACCTCAAAAAAATCTAATGAACCCCCAACACCTAAAATGAACCCCCAACACTTAAAATGAACCTCAGAAAAACCAAATGAACCCTGTAAAAGCAAATGAACCCCCAACACCTAAAATGAACCTCAGAAAAACCTAATGAACCCCCAACACCTAAATTGAACCCCCAACTCCTAAAATGAACCTCAGAAAAACCAAATGAACCCTGTAAAAGCAAATGAACTCTAATGAACCCACAACACATGCATGAACTCTAGTAAGAGCAAATGAACCTCAGGTAAAACTAATTTTTTTATCACAAAGGCATGAAATCTGCAACTCATAAATGAACCTCTAAGTCATAAATGAACCTCATGGATTCAATGCAACTCAGGGAAACACATGCATGAACTCTGGTAAAAGCAAATGAACCACCAACTCATAAAATCAACCTCAGGAAAACCTAATTTTTTATCTCAAAGGCATGCAATCTGGAAGAAGAAAATGAACCTCTAACTCGATAATGAACCTCACTGAAAAATGCATCTCAGGTAAACACAAGCATGAACTAACGTAAAAGCAAATGAACCCCGAACACCTAAAATGAACCTCACGTAAACCTAGTTTTTCATCACAAAGGGATGAACTCTTTAAGAAGATAATGATCCTCCAAGTCCCAATTGAACCTCAGGAAACGACACGAACACATAATTCAGATCAGGAGAACAATGTCCCAACGAAAAAAAAATACTGAAGCAACGCTAACAATCGTAACATTGAGCTATGTGTTTGTAATGGTGCAACAACATTTAACGAAGTTTCGAAACTTGATTTCTGAGTAATCTATGTGAAATTGAAACCCTAAATGTGTTATTCGCACCTCCCAAGTCCTCTTGACTGTAATCTGTGTCGCTCATGTTGTTTTTTGTTTGTATTTGCTTGTACTTGTGCAATTGAGAGCGTCTGAGTGCGTGGATTCGTCTTCTTCTCTTCAACTATGATCGTCTTTCTCAATCGAGTTATGTGTTTCGCTCGATTTGTATTCGCGTCTTCAGCTGGTGTAGGTTTTTGCTTTCAGAGAGTCTGAGAGGGTTTGAGGCATCTGAGACGTTTTTGGGCCTTTTGGCGCCGGTTAGGGGTAAGGATAATGTTGTAATACAACGTTCAAATTACTTTAAATTACAATGCTGCCACCGCGTCTCCAACTCGGTATTTATCCCGTGTTGCTTCTCCTTCAATCGTGGCCGTTCATCTTCTCCATCCTAAGGCTGTCGTTTATGTGTAGTGTTTATCTTAAGGGAGTTGTTTATCGGAACGGGACTCATAAAATATAACCATAAGATATAACCTAATTGGATATAACTATAAGATATAATCATAGTATCTAACTACATGATATAACCATAATATATAACTATAAGATGTAATATAGGATCTAACCATAGTATATAACTATATGATATAACCATAGTATATAACTATAGGATGTACCCATAAGATATAACCAAATTGGATATAACTATAAGATATAACCACAGTATATAACTATAAATTATAATATATGATATAAGCAAATTGGATATAACTATAAGGATATATATAACCAAATTGGATATAGCTATAAAATATAATCATAGTATATAACTATATGATATAACCATAATATATAACTATAGGATGTAATATAGGATATAACCATAGTGTATAACAATGATATAACCAAATTGCATATAAATATAGTATATAACTATAGAATATAACTATAGGATATAATCATAGTATATAACTATAGAATATAACTATAGGATATAACAATAGTATATAACTATAAAATATAATAAATGATTAAACTATAGTATATAACTATAAAATATAACCATAAGATATAACCTAATTGGATATAACTATAAGATATAATCATAGTATATAACTATATGATATAACCATAGTATATATGCTATAAGATATAACCATAGTATATAACTATAGGATGTAATATAGGATATAAGTATATAACCCCGGTATAAAAATATATGATATAATGATATGATATAACCATAGTCTATAATTATAGAATATAACAATAGTATATAACTATAAAATATAATATATGATATAACTATAGTATATAACCATAAGATATTACCTAATTGGATATAACTATAAGATATAATCATAGTATATAACTATATGATATAACCATAATATATAACTATAAGATGTAATATAGGATATAACCATAGTGTATAACAATGATATAACCAAATTGGATATAAATATAGTATATAACTATAAAATATAATATATGATATAATGAGATGATTCTATTTGTAGTGAAATAGGTAAATGGGTAGATAGGAGTATTTTAGTCTAATTTAATAAAGGATGGATTATATAAGAACAATTATGTATAAAATAAATAAGAACTATTTTGGACGGTTAGATTTGAGAGAAAGAAATGTCAATGGGTAGGAAGTAGATTTTTCAAAAACCGACCCAACCAAAAAATCCAACCCGACCCAACCCGACCCGAACGTCACTGGGTCAAGAAGGACCCGAAGGACCCGAACCCAAACCCGACCCGAATGCAAATCCGAGCTCGCGGGTCCCCTTTATTTTGTATATTTTATTTCATTTATATTAAATATTTTATTATACTTTATTAAATAATAATATAATATTAATTATATTATTATAATTATTTTATTAAAGTTAAAATCATAAAAAAAGGCACGTTAAACCCGCTGGGTCAACCCGAATCCGACCGACCCAAAATTTTTATCAACCTGATCGACCCGAACCCGACATGTCCCGAACTCGAACCCGACCCGCCCGACCGAGTTGACAGGTCTAGTAGTAAGGCTTCGTTTTTTGTTCCAAACTACAATACATAAAGTATAGTTATACTATGGCAAACGATGTTCGTTTTGGACGAGTTTTATATGTACGAACTCGCATTGAAATTCTATACATGATTATGGAAAAATAAGTATACTTTATGTATTATAGTTATGTATTACAAAATATATTACTTAAATACTATAGTTTTTAAAGTATTTATTTTCGTTTTTTGGCTTTTTGGAGGGAAAAACGATATCCATTTTGGATGAATTTTACATGTATGGATTTGTATTAAAATTTTCTACAAAATTATAGTAGAAAATTATAAAAAATATCATTTTTTTTCACTACAATGCGCTATTTGCCAGACATCAAATTGTAAAAAAATGGGTAGGAAGGCTTCGTTTTTTGGGCTTTTGGAGGGGCAAACGATGTCCGTTTTGGACGCATTTTATATGTACGGACTCGTATTGAAATTCTCTACATTATTATGGGAAAAAATTTCATTAAAATTTTTTTAGTATGGTGCGCTTAATGTAAGCGCACCAGATAAATTTGTTTTAAAAAAATATTTTAGGCCTATACGCCTATTGTAGGCGCATAGGCTGAAATCTGTACGCTTAATGTAAGCGCACAGCTACAGTATCTATGTCCCTCATTATATTTTTTAAATCCCCATTCTGCCCCTATGCGCTTAATGTAAGCGCACAGAAGACGTGCGCTTACATTAAACGCACCATTTAGTTTGCATTTAGAGAGAAATTGGTTTGCATATAGACTATGCCTATATATAAGGAAACTGGAATGACATGCAAGTACGCAACATACAAATTACCCAAATATTGTATGTAGATCTAAACGTATAGTAATTATGAAAGAAAGAGTTAGCAACCATGTTGATATATATACTAGTGACACGGACCGAGACTCTTCGAAATCGTGCGGATCTTAACCAGCTTGACCCGCTCGAGTAGTTAAGTCAAGCCTTATCCTAAAAGATTTTCGCAAAGAAAGCGCTTAAGGATGATAGCTAGATATGAACACTTAAAAGAAATATGTGGGAAATAACTCACAATATTGCATAGAAGAGAGCTTATATGGATTACATTAATCCTTGGATAGCTCACAGATGAGAGGGTGAGTCACTATTTATAGCTAAACTCCCCTTCTATAAGAGAAAGATCTAGACAAGAGAATTCTAGATAAGGGAATTCTAAATAAATTAGCCTAGAAGCTCTAAATAAGTCCAAGGGGAGAAGGCTCCTCCTCCTTGAAGCTCCATAAATTTCCAGGTCACTCCGGAATATTCCCAATCACTCCGGTAGACTCCTCGTCCCTCCAGAATACTCCGCGTACCTCCGAGCTTCTCTAGAATATTCCGCCATTCTCTATATTTTCTATACTACTCTGGATGGTTCCAGAATGCTCCATAAGGATCCAGAATGCTCCGAAAACACCCATGACCGTCTTGAATCTTGTTTTTGAGCTTGGATACGCCGTCCGTGTCATCCTCCCCCACCGATTCTCGCAACGCCCTTGTTGCGATGGACTCGAATGCCACACACTAGTCAACCACAGTGTCCTCCCCCTGAGACGAATCTCCTTCCCAACTCAACCTTTCACTCGCCTTCCGTGATCCCCATCACTTGGAAGTACCGCTCCACTTCTCACAAAAAGTTTGCCTTCTTGGCCGACCGTTCACCCCTTGAACTGTCTCGGCTCGGGCACCCCACTTTTTGTAGTTGCGGCAGCAAGCAAGCCCGCCCCCATAGCGGCTTACCATGTCTCGAGCTTACCGTTGAGATGAAGGCCTCCTCGCCCATAGACACCCTCATGGCATCAAGTGTTGCATTCAAGCTCGACATGTGACTCGTTCGGCGCGGCATGCATTCCGTCCTTGAGCTCTCCCGACTCTTCATGCCCGTTTCCCCTTTTCCTTGTCCGCTTTGCTAGCCATCACGATTCCCTTGGAACAACCCGCTCTGATACCACTTTGACACGGACCGAGACTCCTCCTCGAAACCGTGCGGCTCTTAACCAGCTCGACACACTCGAGTAGCTAAGTCAAGCCTTACCCCCAATGATTTTCGCAAAGAAAGCGCCTAAGGATGATGACTAAATATGAACACCTAAAAGAAATATGTGAGAAAGAACTCACAATATTGCATAGATGAGAGCTTACATGAATAGCTCACATCCTTGGATAGCTCCCAAATGAGAGGGTGAGTGGCTATTTATAGTCAAGCTCCCCTTCTACAAGAGAAAGATCTGGACAAGAGAATTCAACAAGCAATACATGATTCTCCTGAGGTCCACAACAGATGTCAAGAATACAATAAATATATATTAAGCTATGAGGACCTGGTTATAGAACCCTTCAGGATTCTCCTCTCTTAAGTTATGTATATCAAAAGCAACTTTTGCATCACAACCAACTCGTGCAAAAACGTTCAGATGATGCATGATTACAATAACAATTTAAAAAATCAGACTACCTGAGCTGGCTTCTTATTGATATGCTTTATCTATTGATTAATCTTAACAATAAGCTTTATCTATTGATTAATCAAACTACCTGAGCTGCCACTGTGTGAGATTGAGTGGTGAGTATCTTGGTAATGCTAGTAGCATTGGGTGATTCCTAAAGAACACTTCCACGAACATACAACATTGAGAATATAACAACAATTTCCATTTCACATGCAGCCAGAATTCATCAACTCTCAAATATAATGAAGTAGAAAAATGACCTTTCCAGCCCCAGTGAGAAGAACATGCTTCTCAGTGATATGACCACGGCACTTCTAAATGGTCTTCAAACTTGTAACGATACTGTTAAAAACCATTTAAGAGAACAAATTACACGGTTATTTGTATATTTGTTATAGGATGTCCGAATCTATATTGGAAAAATAAATAGTGAGGTGTTCAAGAAAAAACATTTTATGTAAGATCACACTCATAATGACTAATCATACGGATTCGGGTGATATTTGATCCTTCTTTCGTTGTAATGTAACATATTAAACACGCCCTCCATTTCTTTTAAGTCTTCAATTGAGACATTATAAGAACTCTTAATTACATTACTACTTATTAGCAGATATTATTAGATAATTGTTAGAGATATTAGATATCCTAGACTGCATATCTTTACATAAAATTAATTATCTTTCTATATAGATAGATCATTATAATTTCTATATATACGCTACCATAATTAAAGCACAAGGCAAGGAAGTATTTTTTCATATCTCTTTCTCCTAAACTTAACATGGTATCGGAGCAAAATTAACCTATACCACAATTATTTGTTTCCGGCCACCTCCCACCCCACCGTCTATTTCTCTTTCCCACTGTCAATATGACAGATCCCACAACCAAACGTTCTGTCTCGGATTTCACATCACCTTACTACCTCCATCCCTCTGATCACCCAGGTCTTACTATCTCCCGGTGGTTCTAAAGGGTGACAACTACCAGGAGTGCCTTACCGCCATGCGCAACGCTTTTCGCGCCAAACAAAAGCTCGGATTCGTTGATGGCAGTATTGCCAAACCTCTGCCCGATTCTGCACAGATGTCCGACTGGACCATGGTGAACACCATGCTCGTCGGCTGGACAGTTCAAACTATAGACGCCTCTCTCCGCTCTTCCATCACATACTTCGACACTGTTCGGGAACTCTGGGATGATCTCCGCCAGCGTTTCTCCGTCGGTAATGGCCCGCGTAAGTTTCAACTCCGTTCTGAAGTTGCAAACTTTCGTCAGACTGGCCAATCTATTTCAGCTTACTTCGGGGCTCTCAAAAAGCTTTGGGACGAGCTCACCACATACGCTCCTCATCGACTTTGCTCTTGCGGAAAGTGCTCGTGCAGTTTGAATACTTTCCTCACAACCGAACGTGAAGAAGAGCGCGTCCACCAGTTCCTCATCAGACTAGACGACGCATCATTCGGGGCCCTGTGCTCCAACATTCTTGCACAAGACCCTCTCCCTTCCATCAATCGGGTTTACGCGCTTGTCATTCAAGAAGAACGACTCAAAACGGTTGTAACTTCTCGCGAGTCTACAGGCGACGCCCACACTCTTGCTGCTCGCCGGTCCAGTCCTGCCCCCAAGGACACCACGATGGATAAAAAGAACTTGCTTTGCTCTCATTGTGGACGTAAGGGGCATAACCAATCCACTTGTTTTAAAATACATGGCCTCCCTGATTGGCTGAAAGACAAACTAGCTGCAGGACTATTTATTGCATAGAAGAGAGCTTACATGGATTACATTAATCCTTGGATAGCTCACAGATGAGAGGGTGAGTCACTATTTATAGCTAAACTCCCCTTCTACAAGAGAAAGATCTAGACAAGAGAATTCTAGATAAGGGAATTCTAAATAAATTAGCCTAGAAGCTCTAAATAAGTCCAAGGGGAGAAGGCTCCTCCTCCTTGAAGCTCCATAAATTTCCAGGTCACTCCGGAATATTCTCAATCACTCCGGTAGACTCCTCGTCCCTCCAGAATACTCCGCGTACCTCCGAGCTTCTCTAGAATATTCCGCCATTCTCTATATTTTCTATACTACTCTGGATGGTTCCAGAATGCTCCATAAGGATCCGGAATGCTCCGAAAACACCCATGACCGTCTTGAATCTTGTTTTTGAGCTTGGATATGCCGTCCGTGTCATCCTCCCCCACCGATTCTCGCAACGCCCTTGTTGCGATAGACTCGAATGCCACACACTAGTCAACCACAATGTCCTCCCCCTGAGACGAATCTCCTTCCCAACTCAACCTTTCACTCGCCTTCCGTGATCCCCATCACTTGGAAGTACCGCTCCACTTCTCACAAAAAAGTTTGCCTTCTTGGCCGACCGTTCACCCCTTGAACTGTCTCGGCTCGGGCACCCCACTTTTTGTAGTTGCGGCAGCAAGCAAGCCCGCCCCCATAGCGGCTTACCATGTCTCGAGCTTACCGTTGAGATGAAGGCCTCCTCGCCCATAGACACCCTCATGGCATCAAGTGTTGCATTCAAGCTCGACATGTGACTCGTTCGGCGCGGCATGCATTCCGTCCTTGAGCTCTCCCGACTCTTCATGCCCGTTTCCCCTTTTCCTTGTCCGCTTTGCTAGCCATCACGATTCCCTTGGAACAACCCGCTCTGATACCACTTTGACACGGACCGAGACTCCTCCTCGAAACCGTGCGGCTCTTAACCAGCTCGACACACTCGAGTAGCTAAGTCAAGCCTTACCCCCAATGATTTTCGCAAAGAAAGCGCCTAAGGATGATGACTAAATATGAACACCTAAAAGAAATATGTGAGAAAGAACTCACAATATTGCATAGATGAGAGCTTACATGAATAGCTCACATCCTTGGATAGCTCCCAAATGAGAGGGTGAATGGCTATTTATAGTCAAGCTCCCCTTCTACAAGAGAAAGATCTGGACAAGAGAATTCAACAAGCAATACATGATTCTCCTGAGGTCCACAACAGATGTCAAGAATACAATAAATATATATTAAGCTATGAGTACCTGGTTATAGAACCCTTCAGGATTCTCCTCTCTTAAGTTATGTATATCAAAAGCAACTTTTGCATCACAACCAACTCGTGCAAAAACGTTCAGAAGATGCATGATTACAATAACAATTTAAAAAATCAGACTACCTGAGCTGGCTTCTTATTGATATGCTTTATCTATTGATTAATCTTAACAATAAGCTTTATCTATTGATTAATCAAACTACCTGAGCTGCCACTGTGTGAGATTGAGTGGTGAGTATCTTGGTAATGCTAGCAGCATTGGGTGATTCCTAAAGAACACTTCCACGAACATACAACATTGAGAATATAACAACAATTTCCATTTCACATGCAGCCAGAATTCATCAACTCTCAAATATAATGAAGTAGAAAAATGACCTTTCCAGCCCCAGTGAGAAGAACATGCTTCTCAGTGATATGACCACGGCACTTCTAAATGGTCTTCAAACTTGTAACGATACTGTTAAAAACCATTTAAGAGAACAAATTACACGGTTATTTGTATATTTGTTATAGGATGTCCGAATCTATATTGGAAAAATAAATAGTGAGGTGTTCAAGAAAAAACATTTTATGTAAGATCACACTCATAATGACTAATCATACGGATTCAGGTGATATTTGATCCTTCTTTCGTTGTAATGTAACATATTAAACACGCCCTCCATTTCTTTTAAGTCTTCAATTGAGACATTATAAGAACTCTTAATTACATTACTACTTATTAGCAGATATTATTAGATAATTGTTAGAGATATTAGATATCCTAGACTGCATATCTTTACATAAAATTAATTCTTTCTATATAGATAGATCATTGTAATTTCTATATATACGCTACCATAATTAAAGCACAAGGCAAGGAAGTATTTTCCCATATCTCTTTCTCCTAAACTTAACATGGTATCGGAGTAAAATTAACCTACACCACAATTATTTTTTTCCGGCCACCTCCCACCCCACCATCTATTTCTCTTTCCCACTGTCAATATGACAGATCCCACAACCAAACGTTCTGTCTCAGATTTCACATCACCTTACTACCTCCATCCCTCTGATTACCCAGGTCTTACTATCTCCCGGTGGTTCTAAAGGGTGACAACTACAGGGAGTGCCTTACCGCCATGCGCAACACTTTTCGCGCCAAACAGAAGCTCGGATTCGTTGATGGCAGTATTGCCAAACCTCTGCCCGATTCTGCACAGATGTCCGACTGGACCATGGTGAACTCCATGCTCGTCGGCTGGACAGTTCAAACTATAGACGCCTCTCTCCGCTCTTCCATCACATACTTCGACACTATTCGGGAACTCTGGGATGATCTCCGCCAGCGTTTCTCCGTCGGTAATGGCCCGCGTAAGTTTCAACTCCGTTCTGAAGTTGCAAACTTTCGTCAGACTGGCCAATCTATTTCAGCTTACTTCGGGGCTCTCAAAAAGCTTTGGGACGAGCTCACCACGTACGCTCCTCATCGACTTTGCTCTTGCGGAAAGTGCTCGTGCAGTTTGAATACTTTCCTCACAACCGAACGTGAAGAAGAGCGCGTCCACCAGTTCCTCATCGGACTAGACGACGCATCATTCGGGGCCCTGTGCTCCAACATTCTTGCACAAGACCCTCTCCCTTCCATCAATCGGGTTTACGCGCTTGTCATTCAAGAAGAACGACTCAAAACGGTTGTGACTTCTCGCGAGTCTACAAGCGACGCCCACACTCTTGCTGCTCGCCGGTCCAGTCCTGCCCCCAAGGACACCACGATGGATAAAAAGAACTTGCTTTGCTCTCATTGTGGACGTAAGGGGCATGACCAATCCACTTGTTTTAAAATACATGGCCTCCCTGATTGGCTGAAAGACAAACTAGCTGCAGGACGTGGTCAAAGTAGCACCACATCCTCGTCAGGCACCAATTCGAACACCATCCCCCTGCAGGACGTGGACAAGGTTGCATCAACGGCTCCGCGAACGCCGTCCAGCCCTCGTCTTCAGCATCTGCTCCTGGTATGTCTCTTAATACTCACGATGGCCAAGCTTTCGGCCCTACGCTGAATGACGATCAATGGTCTGCTGTCTTGAAAATGTACAACACGATGCGCACCAATTCTGATAACCCCGGTAAGCACCTCTCTTGGATTCTTGACACCGGCGCGTCATACCATATGACAGGCGAACTCAGTCTTCTGCACGATCTTGTTCCCATATCCTCCGTTACTATAAAATTGCCTGATGGCAATATACTTCTGGTACTAAGGAGGGCGTGCTCATTATGGGCTCGTATCGTATTCCTCATGTCTTGTTCATTCCTCACTTAACCTGCAATTTTCTATCACTTGCTCAACTATCCAGTGATCTCGGTTTACTGGTTCTTCTAACTCACAAATTGTGTATTTTATAGGAAATCAGTACGAGGATAGTGATTGGCGTGGGTAGGCAAGAAAGCGGGGTCTATTGGCTTCAACAGTTCGCGACTCCTGCTCGTGATGCATCTGCTCAGTCATCCTCTAGTTCGGCCTCCCTCTGGCATACGCGCCTCGGTCATCCGTCACCATCTGTCTTGTCTACTATTTCTACTTTAGCTTTAGATACCAATTCTTTTGCATCTTTTAGTCCATGTGATGTTTGTCATAAAGCTAAACAAACGCGTTTGTCGTTCCCTACTAGTTCTAATAAAGCTACATCTTTCTTTGATTTAATTCATTGTGATGTTTGGGGACCCTACAATACCCCTTCTTCTAGTGATGCTTCTTACTTCTTAACTATAGTAGACAATTTTTCCCGCTCGGTTTGGGTTTATCTCTTTAAACACAAGACTGAAGTCGTCACCTTACTACCACGCTTCTGCGCCATGGTGCATACACAATTTCGCAAGCAAATTTGCAGGGTCCACGCCAACAACGGGACAAAGTTCTTACCCTTACGTTCGTACTTTGCTGACAAATGGATTGTTTTTGAGACCTCATGCGTCGCCACACCCCAGCAAAACGAACGAGTTAAACGCAAGCACATGCACCTTCTTAATGTTGCCTGTGCGTTGCGGTTCCAAGATCATCTTCCCCTCTCATTCTGGGGAGAATGCATCACCACAACTGTGTTTCTTATCAATAGAACGCCCACTCCAATTCTACAAGGACGCACTCCATATGAGTTGCTTCACGGCCAGCCTCCATCCTACCATTCCCTGCGTGTGTTCGGTTGTCTTTGCTTCGCCTCCACAACTCCACGGTCAACAAATAAGTTTGATTCCCGAAGTCGAAAGTGTATCCTTACTGGCTATCCGCAGGGCAAACGGGGCTGGACTCTTTATGATCTTGAGCGGCAACAATTCTTCATAAGCCGTGATGTCGTCTTCTACGAGACTCACTTTCCGTTCGCCACACCGACCACAGCAGCGGAGGCCTCTATGCCCGAGTTGACTGCCCCATCACCGACAATAGTTGACTCTCTTCCGTCATCATCAGCCAACCCAACCGGCTCCACATCCAGCTCGTCCCCACCTGCGCTGGTGTCTCCGTCCTCCGCCAATGTTCACAACGACGAGCCACCTGCAGTCGCGCCAACACCAGAACCATCTTCGTCGACTATCGTGCCGTCTCCGGCCAGGGGGAGCACCCTTGCTCCTCCTGCAGACTCCGCTGTACCGCCCTCTGATGCTCCTACACTTGTACGCCAGAGTACTCGGCCTAAACAACCCTCTGTCCGACTCCGAGATAACGTCTACCGCACTGTTCTTCGCCATATAGACCCCCCATCTGCTTGCGACCCATCGCCGTCAATGTCACTCTCCTCAGGTACGCGATTTCCCATTGATGCTTATGTATCGAGTGCTAATTTTTTGGATACATATACTGGTTTCCTAGCAGCTATTACTATGGGCCAAGAACCCACTACTTTCCAGGAGGTAGTCCGTCATGAGTGTTGGCGCGCAGCTATGAATGATGAACTTACTGCACTTGATCGGAACAAGACTTGGGTCCTTTCCGACTTACCACCAGGAAAGACTCTAATTGGATGCAAATAGGTCTACCGCGTCAAGTACCACTCTGATGGATCCATTGAAAGGCACAAAGCTCGCCTTGTGGTGCTTGGAAATCGCCAAATTGAGGGGATATATTTTACTGAGACCTTTGCCCCAGTGGATAAAATGGCCTCAGTCAGGATATTTCTTTCCGTCGCAGCAATTCGCGGATGAGAGCTACATCAGATGGATGTCCATAATGCTTTCCTTCACGGTGACTTGCAGGAGGAAGTATACATGAAACCACCACCAAGCCTCTCCAACGTCACACCTGGCCAAGTTTGCAGGCTGCAAAAATCCTTATATGGCTTCCGTCAGGCTCCAAGGAATTGGTTTGCGAAACTGGCATCTGCCCTGCGTGCCTATGGCTTTCAGCAAAGCTACGCAGATTACTCTCTGTTCTCGTATTTCCGCAATGACAATACGATTCAGGTACTCGTCTATGTGGATGATCTTATTATTGCTGGTAATAACCATGCCCTACTTACTCGTTTCAAGGCATATTTGAGTACATGCTTCCACATGAAGGATCTGGGGACACTACAGTATTTTCTTGGAATTGAGATCGCTCGTAGTTCCAAGGGATTATTTCTGTCACAACGAAAGTATACCCTGGACATCCTCTTAGAGGCCGACCTCTTAGGTGCCAAGCCTTGTGAGTTCCCTATGGAACAACATCATCAGCTAGCTACCACTACCAGTGCTCCTTACAATCATCCAGATTGTTATCGTCGTTTGATGGGCAGGCTGATTTATCTGACGATAACCCGACCCGAGCTATGCTACTCTGTGCATACCCTAGCTCAGTTCATGCAGGCTCCTACAGACGCCCACTGGCACGCCTCCTTGCGCATTTTGCACTATCTGAAAGGTCATCCGGGACAAGGTCTACTTCTCTCCTCTCACAGCTCTCTACAGTTGATTGCTTTTTGTGACTCTGATTGGGCATCTTGCCCCATTACCAAGCATTCCATCATTGGGTATTTCATTAAGCTTGATCAATCTCCAATTTCTTGGAAGACCAAGAAACAAGTCACAATTTCCCGTTCTTCAGCAGAGGCCGAATACCGGTCCATGGCATCCACTGTCTGCGAGCTTCTATGGTTGAAATCCCTCCTCCGCTCCCTCGGTGTCTCACATTCCACACCCATGCGTCTCTTCTGCGACAGCCAGGCTGCCATGCATATCGCAGCCAATCCTGTGTTCCATGAGCGAACGAAGCATATTGAGATTGACTGTCATCTAGTTCGCGATCAAATTCAGGCCGGAAACGTGGTTACAAGCTATAGCATAGTGACATGAAATGGGATAATGAATCCTCAGAATTTAAAATGATCCTCAGAATTTAAAATTTGGTTACAGGATTCTGTGGAGAGAAATGATCATAAATCTTAGGAAGTCAGAATTTATCACTGAAAACTTTTCAGTGATAAACCCTGTAAACTTGGTTACATGGTTTATCACTAAAAAGTTTCCCTCAGAAATTCAAATGATTCTCAGAATTTAAAATTTGATAGGTCGATATTCACAGGAGCATAACAAATTATTCATAAATAACTCAATCGTTACCAGAGACGCATTTTGTGGAGAGAAATTATCATAAATCTTAGGAAGTCAAAATTCATGCCTGGAAATTCTGAATATAAACAATAAAGAAGAGATGAAAGATTTGTCGTGCTCGTGTCATAGTGACATGAAATGGGATAATGAATCGAGTGATGTGAGGAATAAGTATAAAGAATAAACAAAGGAATTGTACGCAACTGTATTCCCAAGCAAAATTCAGCGAATTACAACACTCCGATATGAATGAAAATAATATAAAGTAGAAATGAAAGATCGTGGTATACCCAGGCAATGGAATTACCAGTAAGTATTTACCTGTAATTCTTGATAAGAGAGGAGTTAGAGCTTGATAGGCTGGAGCTCGAGGCAAATTTACCCCAATCAGTGGACACCTTTGGGGTGTCTCATTCACTGAGATCAATGCACGCCGCTCACCGTAAAATTGTTTCCAGATCAGGCAATTCAACAGACAAGAATTAATACTCGTAGAATCATTTTATCTAGTATGTGTGCTCATCCAGATCAAGCACTCCAACCGGTCCAGATGAAGAGCTTGTGTAAGTAGGCCCATTATCCTTCTTATATGAAGGCTTAGCACGTACATCACCAGATTATGGAAGAAATATAAGATAAAAGCAGTTAAGGATACATCATTCAAGCAACCACTCCTAACTGAAAGCTGTATGAAGAAAAGTTACAGATTAGAAGAGGCAAATGGTGACAGAATACCACGGCCACGACATTCAATTCCGCTCCTACCACCACAAGATCTTGAATCTGTTGTATCCTTACTCTGAATCAACCACAAGTGGGTGGAAATGACAAAGAATTTGCATCAGTTTGAGCATTCATGAATCTAAGCTAAAAACATTAAGTTGGAACACTACGAGAAGATGACAAATAGACAAGTCAATGTAAGTGGCACATGAAAGTTTGAAGCACATACAGAATAACTAAAACCAAAATTGTCACTTTCAAAGAGAGAAGAACCATGAAGATAAAATAAGAACAAAGCAATTAGGTAACTGTTATATTGGAAGTCTGAAACTACAAGATATTTAGGTAATTCGCAAGCCATGGCTCTTGTAGTATAGTATTTTGAGATGCCTCTTCCTTTTGAATTTAGCAGAATGTGATCCTGAAGTCCCGAGTTCAACAAACGGCGTCTCTTCTTCTGTCAAGTGCTTCCCTGCAAATGAAAGCTTCTAAGTGTAAACGGAGCTGATAAGCTATGTTAACTGATCAGGGGATAATGTGTTGATACAAAAGTATAATGTAAACTTTACCTATTGCTCTAATTTTCCTCTGCAGCAAGTAAAATAGCTGATTTAGAACAACCTTTGCATACAGATTCCCTCCCTTGAAGCAACATATGCATGCCAATGATAAGATGAAAAGGGAAAGAGCAGCTTCTATCGTACGAAGCCGCAAAGATTGCCCTATTGATGATTAATAAGTTACATTCAAATTCGTCAGTGTTCAGAAAAGAGATCACATGAATAAAAAGGGATAAGTTCAGTCACATATTTTTTAGAAAGGATACACATGCAAACTAAGGATGAAATAAATTAGTGATGCCAAGTTATTTGCTTCTTTGTCTTTTTGAGAAGATGTACACCTTCAAATTTCAGCAGTTTACCTCATATAATGATCATAGAACTTCAGCACTGTAAGCACATAATGTAAGAAGTACAACACAATAAATATATTCACTACTTTTGGCACAAAATTACATTCAGAAACAAATAAGAGAAGCATTTGACTAAAGAGAAAAAAGAAGGGTAATTACATTTGTTAAATGACACTTAAAAAAATGACTATTTTCCAACATGACCAATTCAGAAGGCACTTTTGTAGTAGAAAAAAGGAAGATTTTGTTACCAACCATCACTTTGAACCGAAGCAGTTATTACCAAATTACTTTATCAATATCATAAGCTTATCAATTAGGGGGCAAAAGTCTTATCAGTTACACCAATCCTACATTATAATTTTTTTATTTTTTTATCAACCAAATATACATTATCTAATATCTCCACAATTTCATTGTAACTTTTTGGTACTACATTTGCATATGTGAATAGTCTGTCCAAGCAAATCATGTAGTTTAAAGAAAATTCCAAAGTAGAATGCATAACTACTGGGATTGGACGTATAACAATTGAAAAATCATATACCCTTTCATAGCGTGCGCATACAACCTGCATAGCTCGCTCATAGATGTGTGCCAAAGGTAAGAAGGATAAGTAGCTGCCAAATATAGATAATAATTAAACAGACAACTCAAGATAACGATAGGAGGCACAAAAGTTATATAAAACAAAACATTTGTAGAATGCGGTTGTGTACTCACACGTCTGTAGGATAAAGAGTAGCTGGAAAGGATGCACCGACAGCATTTGCTATTAAACTTTCATGTGTTAGCATAGCTCCCTTCACCAAAGAAACAAAGGTCACATCATATATATATCGTATAGATGTTTGCCTAATTCTCATAGGAATTTGGTTTACCTTGGGTGTTCCAGTAGTCCCACTTGTGTAATTTATAGTTGCAATATCATCTGGTGTGGGTGGACAGTGGGGCTTCATATTAATGCGGCCCTACATTGATAAAATTACTCAAGAACATCTTATTGTTAACTTTCATCTCAGCTAAAACTACGCAATTCGTACATGGATAAATCATTCTCTTAAACCAAAGCACTACACCAGATCAACCGGTTGAATTGAAGAAAATCAAAATCACAAGCTTCAAGTTTACTATGTTTCACTACTGCAAAACTCATTTAGCACCATACAATTGTTACAAACTCCCATACTAATGTGCCACAAACTATGTATTCTTTACTCAATCTACGATAAGCTGTTGTGTCCCATATACACTTAGGCCATGACATAGTATACACATACGATTTGATGCATACCTTGTACCTAAATGTGGATGCTTGGTTAGGGTTGAAGGAGCCTTGCAACATGTGAGGCTGTTGATAAGGGTCGTTGCTCGGAGGAGGGTTCCATCTCTGGTCAATGGGCCTCGCCATGGAGTTGTCTTTCAACAGTGGTGATGTCATGGATGCGCCCGATGACTGGCGAAGGTAGTATTTCTAAGCATGACTTGCCACTTGAGCCGGGGTTCGGGTCACCACTATGTTTCTTGATATGCTCCTTCAGTCCCCCTTGCCGTATTTCTCCAATCCAATCAAGAACAGCCTGTGGGTGTCGCTTATGGACTTCACCAACAGATGTTGCTATATACCTGTATAAGCAAACACATAAAACACCTGTATAAGTCATCAAGAATACATACAGAATTGTTTCCATTAAATCATGAAGAGTTGTGGAAAAAGACCACATCAGTTAAGATTTGGGTAAATAAGGTATATAGTCTCATCACTCGTGTAGTCTGATGAAAACCAATGAACAATGCTTCAACTTCATATAATAGTAAAATGGGGGGAAATGATTAATTTGTAAGAAGTAACACAAAGGTCTATTTTATTATTTCCATATAGGACAACTGCAATATCAACTCAAATCATGTTTGGGACAGACACAAGGATATAGCTTACTCTTTTGTTAAATTTGATGAAGGATGTGAAACTTTTTGAGCAAACTCCCCCGAGAACAATACATAAAAGCTATGTAAACTCAACGAAATTGAATAATTTAATTGCTTATTTATTTGGCAAATTAAAAAATGATTTTGGTATACCATCATTAGTCACAATGATAAGCCCAGTTCTGGCAATATCCAAGCGACCAACAGTAAATAAACATGATTTTGGCTGCCTAGGGTTTCTTTTGTCCTGCCAAGCATCACAAGAGCAACTTCATAAGTCGAAACCAAACAGCTAAACGAATTTAGTCTGAGTACAAGAATAAATATAAACATACCCAAATCTTTAGATAATCATCAAGTAGAGATACGACAGATCTAGTTTTCTTTTCCCCAGAAGAGCAGATGTAACTACAAGTAGAGTGCAGCTTGTGAATTGAGACTAATGTTCAAAGACCTTAGTAAAAGAGATGCAAATTAATTGTCCATTGTGATAAAGGATTTTAAATGAATATCTGACCCTTTAGGCTTGTTCAAACCAAAATACACTTTGGGCGGAAGCTTTTTCGAAAGACGGTTCCCATTGACATAGATGATATCTCTAGCAGGATCAACTCTTGTCTACATATTACCAGATGAAATACCACCATATTACTTATAGAATTTTACCTTTTAAATTCACAAGTTCTAAAGGGACTTTCCTCAACCTAAGCACAGAATAAGCCAGCAGATAGCACAACAATTAAGTGAAATTATTTTGAGACATTCTAAAAAAAAGGCTCTGCACTTTTAGCATACATACGAAAAATCAGAAGGACCATCTAACCTGTGGTAGCTTGAAAACAGAGCCATTAACAGTCACCTTGCCTCTGTGTTACATGGACGCGGCAATTTGGGCCGCATACCCGGGTTGACACGACCCGACACGGATCCGAGTACGGAATACGGCCCAGATACGTCAATTTGGCCTCGGACACGGCACCAACATATTCACAACCCAAATGAAGAAAGTTGGGCCAATTTAAGCTTAAAACCTAATAAATTCTTTAATGGGCTCAACTTATTTCGAGCCCAAATGAAGAAAGTTGAGCCAATATAAACATTAAGACCCAATAGACTTGAGCACTTGAGCTGATTTCATGTTCTATTATATAGACATACATGAGTTGAAGCTTTCCAGAAATTGTCGATGTGGGAAGCAAAATGCATGACTTTTATACAGCTTTCATCAGTGGGCAAGAAGACTCCGCCTGAGATTGTATTTTAGTTATAATTTATTTAGGGCCATACTATTCGGCGCATAGGCATTTTTGCCTTTTGACGCATAGGGATCGAGCGTAACGTGGGAATAGGCTTCCCGCGTTACGCTCGGGAAGGCACCCGTTCAAGACTCACACGTAACGAGTGAGACTGCCCCACGCGTTTCGTGTGAGACAGTCTCACACGTTACGTGTGGTATCACTCCACACGTAACGTGTGGAGTGGATCTGGCTTTAAAAGCCAAATCTTGCTCCTCCTTTCCTTTCATTCATCCGAACCGCACCACAACAATTTCTACTCGTTACGCGTCTCTTTTCTCTCCTCATGACGAATCGATCGACTCCGCGCGTTACGTTCAAGATCTTTGAAAGGTTAGTTAGTAGAAATTGTTGTTTGGTTTTGTTTTGTTACATTTGAAGTTTTTTTGTTAGTAATTGTAGATCCATATTGTAGATCTATGTTATTTTGATGTTTAGGGTGGTAGATCTATGATTTGGGGAAGCTTTTGTGGTTGTTTTTGATTTTTTGGGTAATTTTGAAGTAATTGTTTGCATGAGGATTTATGTTGAATTTTGTGTGAAAGTATGGAAGTGAAAGTGATAGTATTGATATAATTGTAAAAATTGTGCAATTTTGGATGAATTGCATGTATTTTTTGATGAAAAAAACCCGCCGGATTAAATGAATGCTCGCCGGAGAAGATGACCGGAGAGTCGCCGGAATTGCGCCGGCGACTCACCGGCGAAATGTCGGATGTGCACATTCACACGTAACGTGTGAATGTGCACCACATGTTACGTGTGAGATCAGTTCACACGTAACGTGTGAACTGATGTGATTTTGGAGCTTCTGGAAACCAACAGAGAACAACTCGGTCGAAAACTCGACCGAGTTGTCGACCGAGTCAGCGTCAGTTTTTACAACTCGGTCAACAACTCGGCCGAGTTGTTGACCGAGTTGTTGCCAGTGTGTTAATATCTTGAACGTAATTTGTTTTTGATTAAAATGTGTTGATATGTAACCGCAGATGGAGTCTGGGGAAAGAACTGAACGTAGGAGACGCCGTAACCTTGTACGCCAACAGTCGTATATGACTGGCGAAGAGGTCAACAGGTCGGAGAGGAGGCAACAGATGGATGTGTGCTACCGGGATGATGAGACCGGCGCATACCAGACTGGAGCCGGTAGCAGTAGTGGGGCTGGTTTAGGATTTCAAACTGGAGCCGGTAGCAGTAGTTGAGATGCTGGCAATCCTGGCATGATAGGAGTGCAGAGTCTAATGGCAGTGCCGTCGTTTATTGGTGGTAGAGCAGGCTCAGAGCCTCCGAGGGACCCGGACTATCAAGGGAGCCCGCTGCATGGTTATTCTGATACAATAGATCAGAATAACTACTACGGGCGAAATTTTAGTCCGCCGGCACTATCGCCGCATGTGAGCCCTCGCCATAGCCCGAGGGATTATTACCAGGGGGATGAGGAGCAGGCCAACCCGTGGGAGAACCCGGCAGTATACCCGAACGCTCCCTATCATCAGCCTATGGTAAGTACATTTAGTATAACATGAATTTGTTTACAATTTGTTATTGTATCTGATCTATTTAATAAATATAGGATCAGGGCAATACATGGGGGACTCAGGACCAGTCCAGCAATGCCTGGATGCCAAGAGATGACGCTCCAGACGTGGACGAGGAGCCTCAGGAAGCCTCTTCTTCGCGGGCAAGGCCACCCCGATCAAAGAAGAATGTGAGATATGACCCGGAACTGGGGGTGAGCGTTTCTGGAGGTCCGGATAGCCCTGAACTCCTGAAGAGTTATGTGAACCACGTGGCGTACCTCTTGTACCAGCGCATTGTAAGTTGCATGTAACTTTATTTCTTTTAATTATTAATCTTGTTTTAAGTAAGTCTGAAGGATTGCTTAAATATGTTCATATACAGCCGGTGCAACCCTTGAGGTTCCAACAACGAGGCAAGCAGTTATGCTCATGGCGTTGCACAACGGAAGACGCGTGGGGTAACATGGCGTTTGCGTCCAGCCTATGTCATCTACCGGACATCATGCACGAGCATGTGGATGAGACGCTGATTGGTGCCTTTGTCGAGCGTTGGCAACCGGAAACCAACTCATTCCACATGCCATGGGGAGTGATGACTATAACTCTCCATGATGTGTGGATGATCCTTGGGCTGAAAATACAAGGGAAAGACATGGGTCCCCCAAAGAAATGGCACGAGCAGCTCACACACAATGATTTGAAGAAGGCGTTGATGGAGCAGGTGCATGAGTTTTTTGAGCTGGAGGATGGTGCTATCGTCGCCGGTAACGTGCATGCGGCAGAATTTAGGGGTCATTGCCAGGATTTGGTTGACAAGAAGCATGCGGCTGGGTTCTTGCTGTACTTGGTCGGGTCTTCCCTTTTTCTTGACAAGTCTCAGCACCGGTTGCCCGTTTATTACACTCCGTTCGTGACTGATCTCTCGAAGGTCACAGACTATGCATGGGGTATCGGTGTTCTTGCCCATGTGTACCGCAGCTTGGGCGAGTGCACAAGGAAGGAGGCATGGGTCATGTCCACATGTTTCACTCTGATTCAGGTATTACATGGCTTGAATAATTATATCTGAATTTTTGTTATAGATATATTATATATTTGTTATTTAGGGAATTGACTTACATGTAATTGTTTTGTAGGCATGGTGATAGCGTATTTTCAGTCGTTCACACTATCAAAGTAATCCTAATATGCAACTAGAGTATAGCATGCAAGTAGGGAATCGTACCCAAGGGAGTTAAAATGTCAATTTCAATGTAACTACTAATTTATCAACTTTAAAGAACAAATGGGGGGGGGGGGGATTTGGTTTTCTACTAAAACTACTCAATTGCAATAGCACAAAAATCAGATTAAACAATGGGAGAAAGAGTTTCACCTAGCAAGTTTCCACACATCAATTAACCAAGTTGCAATTCGGTTTATTTCATGTTCATCATAATCCTATGGATTTGTCCCAATTCTGATTTTTTGTATATTAACAATCCAACCGGTCTTGCTAATACTTACTAATTGAAAACCTAGAAGACCTCCTAAGTTGATTCAATCAATAGCATAGGGCATAAGAAATAATGGATTGCAAGCAAAGACTCAACACCGCAAGTATGACATGCAAATCAATTTCCTTTTCACAATTGAATTCAATATACCAATTTCATACAATTGTGGTTGCTACAAGTGATTAGGGATTCCACCGTCTATCCCTATTCTAGCAATTAGAAAACTATAAAATCGAACTAGGATGTCAATCTAGCCAACAATATAGAAATCCGAATTATGCTCAAGGAAATCAATACAAAATCCAAAGGGACGAACAAGAGATAAAACCTTACAACTGAATTAATCGAGTGCTTCCACGCTAGGCAAAACAAGGGTCTTAGTTCCGGTTCATGTTCTTCATGAAATCCAAAACCATGGAGAAAACTAGAAAAACGTTCTTGAGAAAAACAAAGAAAGAAAAGAGATGGAAAAGATAGATGATGAGAGGAGAGAGAGGGAATGGTGATGGATAGATGAATGTCTGCCAAAAACGTGCTAATCTAACCTAAACTGACAAACAAAACGTCTGAATTGATTAAGGGAAAACAAAACGTCAAGCCAAAAAGGAAATCGGGAAAGTTCAGAAACGCCAGAGACGCGACCGGACGCGATCGCTTCCGCTCGCCGTTTCGCCTCGCCAAAGATCAGAACTTCCTGGAGCAAAAATGCGACCACCGGCGATCGCCGCCGCCCGCCGCCACTCGCGGCCAGTCGCGTCCACCCGCCGCCGCCTGCTCGCGTCAGCCAGCTCCAGCCCAGCCCGCGTCGGCCCGCGGTGGGTCGCCATGGCCCGCGTCAAGCTGCTTCTCCTAGCTTCAACGTCGTCTCTTCATGTCAGCCCGGCTCCTCGAGCGTCTTCTCGCCAAGGAAACCTCGAGCCTCGTCCTCAACATGCAAGTGCTTCCAAATAATCATAATGTAGCTCCGCACCTCAAGCATCGACTTAGCTCCAAAACCGAGCCAAAATCTCCACAAAACTATGCTAATAACTACTAGTTGCGCTATGTAAAATACCGCTTATCAAAACCCCCATACTTAAACCTTGCTCGCCCTCGAGTAAGCTAAAAGAAAACTCACTCCTCCAATCAGCACACAGGTTTCAGGAAGTAAGGAAGAACATGAAACTAGCAATTACAAGACTCAACACTTCGCCTCCAAACAATCAAAAATGAGCAATGCATAAACTCCAATCTATCTCCTTATCGCTCCATGAGTGATCCTACCCGAACTCCTTATAACACCTCTTCTTATGACACCAACGCCAAGCAAGAAAATCCTAAATCACTCACACTCATTTTGCTTAGGCGCCCTTTCGGGTTTTCACCTAACCACTCATTTCATTTTGCTAGATATCTCACATGTTGCTCACATCACTCAAGTCCATTTTTGCACCAACCTAGAGTCGGTCGGACTACCTGCTTTTTACCTGAGCTTTTCAGCTCATCCCAGGATTTTGATTGCCTTTTTCTCATATTTTTGGCTTTTTCTTTTTCAAAATTTTCAAAAATTCATACACATCAGCCATACACAAGTGCACAACACCATAAAACATGTGAATACATTCTCTCCCCCATACTTAAACATGACATTGTCCCCAATGGAATGAAAGACAAGGTAAAAGCACGGGGAGAAAGAAAACAGAAGACTCATATACGAGACCGGATGGTCTCCCTCCAATGAAGCACAAGGTGTAGTAGAAGTGGGATGAGCTCAATGATGATTCAATAATGTCCAGCTCATCCAAAACAATGGGTAACAAGGAAGAACGCCGAAATTGAAGATCCACAGAAGAAGAAAAATGAATGGCGAATTCAGCAAATCACCAACTTCCGGAAGGTTGCTAAGCACAAACCCGTGATCGTAGTTTGCAACCTACAATCACAAGCTCTTCTTCGGGGAACACCAATCTCGCATCACTCCAAGACTCATTTTTGCCTCAACCTGGGGTTGAGCGAGTCACCTTCTTATTACCTATGCGGCCCTTGCGGGTTTTCCGCACATCCAAGGATTTTTTTTTTTTTTTTTTTTTTTTTTTTTTTTTTTTTTTTTTTTTTTTTTTTAGAAAGGAAGAAAGACTTACAGCGGTTTTGGCTACATCCAAGGATTTTTTTTTTTTTTTTTTTTTTTTTTTTTTTTTTTAGAAAGGAAGAAAGACTTACAGCGGTTTTGGCTACAGATTGTAGCTGAACCTGTGCCTCGGGCATCCTTCCCTAACCACAAAACACTAAAAATGATAATTAAAAAATAAACAAAAAGAAAAAATAAAATAAAGCATCTCAAACCTCGGGTTGCCTCCCGAGAAGCGCCTTAGTTATTGTCGTGGCTCGACATACTACTCACACAACCTCAATCTATATCATCGGGTCCTTTAGGAACCCTCTCATTGAGCACCTCCTTCTTGAACCATTCATGGAAAGGTTTAAACCTTAGACCATGCTTCTTGGTAGTTGACTCCTTCGGTGGCTCCTCCATCTTTACCTTCTTGGTTGCCTTCCCCCCATACTTTGATGGATCAGGGGGGTGTTGAAACTCAACTTCCGGGGCCTGCACAAAAGAAGAAGAAAAAAGCTTCTTGCTCGGAGTTAGCACAATGGGGCCAATGCCCAAAAGAGAGTTAGGGGACTCTCCCTTCTCATCCAATAAAGCTGTCATGTTAGAATCCTCAATCATAGGTTGTAACTCATCCAAAGGGTTAGGAGTCATTACATCAACAAAGTTCAAAGAGGAATCAACAACGGGCTTCATATCATAGATGTTAAATTCAACTTCATCCCCATCAAATTCCATAGTCAATTTCCCACTATTAACATCAATTTTAGTTTGTGCTGTTTTCATGAAAGGCCTACCTAACAGCATAGGGGCCGCATCTTTGTCATTCTCCATATCCAACACAAAAAAATCAGCGGGAAATATCAAATCACCAACCATAACAAGTACATCTTCAACCACTCCCTTAGGATACACATTAGACCTATCAGCTAGTTGAATAACAATACCGGTCTCATGCAAAGGTCCTAATCCTAGGGATTCATACAAGGACAAAGGCAAAACATTGATAGATGCACCAAGATCAAGCATAGCATTTTCAATTTTAGTATCACCAATCACACATGGAATGCTAAACCTACCCGAGTCACCACACTTTTTAGGCATTTTCTTTTGAAAAACCGCGGAAACATGCTCACTAATTTTGACCTTTTGTTTTCCTTTCAACTTTTGATTCCTTTTGATAGTGCAAATTTCTTTTAAAAACTTAGCATATCTAGGAATACTTTTAACCAATTTTAGCAAAGGAATGTTTACCTGACACTTGCTAAAGGTCTCATACATCTCATTGTCACTCTCCGGTCTTCTAGTGTCCTTCAACGCCTCAGGGAAAGGCGGGACCGGCTTCTGAGAGCAAAGCGGTGGAAAGCTCGGGCGAACATACTCGTCGACAAGATCTGGGCTCAAACCGCGAGCCACGGCGGGTCCACGCGATCGCCGTTCCTGAGCTGGGAGTTCTGCCGCCAAACCGCGACCTCCGGCGGGTGACCGCGATCGCCGCCGGTGAGGTTGATTTTCTGGGCAACTTTCTGGCGTGAAACGGCGAGTGTCCGCGGGTGAGGGCGATCGCCGGTGTTGTTCCGGTGACACTTCCTCATCAAGCACACAATCTCGGTAGGCCGCCTCGGGTCCTCGTTTCTTGTTCTCACACGGTGCAGAACCGTCTTGCAAATCACCCTGTTCAGCATAAGGGTCCAATAACTTCCCACTCCTCAAGGTAATGGCACTCACATTCGCCTTCGGGTTGACTACCGTTTGTGATGGTAATTTTCCCGATACATGAGCCTCTAGATTACTCACGGATTGAGCAATTTGTGCCACTTGTCTCTCAAGATTCTGAATAGACGACTTTGTCTCAGCATCCTTTTGTATAACCGATTGAGCCAACGACTTGATCATGTCTTCAGCTGACATGGTTTGTCTCGGGTTGTACTGTGGCCTCGGTTGTTGTGGTTGCAAGAGATGAGGGTTCTCAACATTGTGCGTGTTACTCCACCTCAGATTTGGATGATCTCTATAATTTGGTCTTGGTTGCCATCCTCCAACACCATTCACCTCAGCACTTGACTCTTGAAGAGTAGGGCATTGATCATTTGGGTGCCCCACTTCATTGCAAACTCCACAAGGTCGGGCTTGAGATGAAGTGCCATTCAGCATAAAGCACTTCATCATCTCCTTTAACTCATTCACATCAGACTCAATCTTTGATGAAGAAGCACTCACAGCCTTGAGACTCTCTCTCTTGCTAAATTGCCTTGAGCCTTCGGATAGCTCCTGAAACATCTCAAACGCTTGGGTAGGAGTTTTGTTCAGAATATTACCTCCACAAGCGGCATTCACCATCCTACGCTCCTCATCCGAGAGACCGTTGAACAAGTAAAGGATGAGATCTTGCTCACTATACCCATGATATGGGCAACTTGCACATAGCCGCTTGAATCTCTCATAATACTCGTACAAGCTCTCGCCTCCTTGCTGCTCAATGGTGGCAATGGCTCTCTTCAAGCTATTCAACTTCGTGGCCGGGAAGTATTTTTCGAGAAAAGCCTTCTTCATTTCAGCCCATGTCGTAATACTTCCCGGAGCAAGGTAATATAGCCAATCATTTGCAGCATCCTTCAAGGTGAATCCAAATGCTCTCAACATGATGGCATCGGCAGTGACACCTCTTGGCTTCATGCTAGAACACACCGCATGAAATTACGCCAAGTGCTTGTTCGGGTCTTCTCCAGCAAGACCATGAAAATGAGGCAACTCATGAATCAATCCTGCCTTCAACTCAAAATTCACTCCTTCGGCTAACTCAGGAATGGTGATAGCCAAAGGTTGTTGCTCCAAGTTAGGAGCGGTAAGCTGTCTCAACGTCCGGTCACCCATCTCAGTTTGGTTCAACAAATCACGGGCTGCTCTTCGGTTCCTTAAAAATGTCCGCTCAATTTCTGGATCACAATCAACAATCAAAGAATCAGTAGCACGGGTGTGAACCATACAAATGGTTCACACCAAAGGGTTGACAAACAAACAATTACAAAGAAAAGAACAAATATTAACTCCCCGGCAACGGCGCCAAATCTGATAGCGTATTTTCAGTCGTTCACACTATCAAAGTAATCCTAATATGCAACTAGAGTATAACATGCAAGTAGGGAATCGTACCCAAGGGAGTTAAAATGTCAATTTCAATGTAACTACTAATTTATCAACTTTAAAGAACAAATGGGGGGGGGGGGGGTGGGGGGGGGGGGGGGGATTTGGTTTTCTACTAAAACTACTCAATTGCAATAGCACAAAAATCAGATTAAACAATGGGAGAAAGAGTTTCACCTAGCAAGTTTCCACACATCAATTAACCAAGTTGCAATTCGGTTCATTTCATGTTCATCATAATCCTATGGATTTGTCCCAATTCTGATTTTTTGTATATTAACAATCCAACCGGTCTTGCTAATACTTACTAATTGAAAACCTAGAAGACCTCCTAAGTTGATTCAATCAATAGCATAGGGCATAAGAAATAATGGATTGCAAGCAAAGACTCAACACCGCAAGTATGACATGCAAATCAATTTCCTTTTCACAATTGAATTCAATATACCAATTTCATACAATTGTGGTTGCTACAAGTGATTAGGGATTCCACCGTCTATCCCTATTCTAGCAATTAGAAAACTATAAAATCGAACTAGGATGTCAATCTAGCCAACAATATAGAAATCCGAATTATGCTCAAGGAAATCAATACAAAAATCCAAAGGGACGAACAAGAGATAAAACCTTACAACTGAATTAATCGAGTGCTTCCACGCTAGGCAAAACAAGGGTCTTAGTTCCGGTTCATGTTCTTCACGAAATCCAAAACCATGGAGAAAACTAGAAAAACGTTCTTGAGAAAAACAAAGAAAGAAAAGAGATGGAAAAGATAGATGATGAGAGGAGAGAGAGGGAATGGTGATGGATAGATGAATGTCTGCCAAAAACGTGCTAATCTAACCTAAACTGACAAACAAAACGTCTGAATTGATTAAGGGAAAACAAAACGTCAAGCCAAAAAGGAAATCGGGAAAGTTCAGAAACGGCAGAGACGCGACCGGACGCGATCGCTTCCGCTCGCCGTTTCGCCTCGCCAAAGATCAGAACTTCCTGGAGCAAAAACGCGACCACCGGCGATCGCCGCCGCCCGCCGCCACTCGCGGCCAGTCGCGTCCACCCGCCGCCGCCTGCTCGCGTCAGCCAGCTCCAGCCCAGCCAGCGTCGGCCCGCGGTGGGTCGCCATGGCCCGCGTCAAGCTGCTTCTCCTAGCTTCAACGTCGTCTCTTCATGTCAGCCCGGCTCCTCGAGCGTCTTCTCGCCAAGGAAACCTCGAGCCTCGTCCTCAACATGCAAGTGCTTCCAAATAATCATAATGTAGCTCCGCACCTCAAGCATCGACTTAGCTCCAAAACCGAGCCAAAATCTCCACAAAACTATGCTAATAACTACTAGTTGCGCTATGTAAAATACCGCTTATCACATGGATATATCAATACTTTCCCATGTTTAGACCTGCATAGAGTGTATACTGGGACCCCAACAGCCGATCCCGTACGCCAGAAAATGGGACATGTCGATTCCATCCAACCGGACCAGGAATTATAGGGAGGAGCTGGATGGGATGCGTGCTGAGAGTGTAAGTGCATATACAGTCCTTATCTAGTATGTTAAAATATGAAATTATATGCATGATAAGTTGTTTGAAATACAATTGTGTTTAGGTTGAGTGGATGCCATACGGCCCGATTGACTTAAACAATGGGATGTTTGCTTCATCGCGATTCCATGGAGTCATATCCTGTTTGTGGGTCACCGAGCCTTACATGCCGGATTGAGTAGCTAGGCAGTTTGGGCGTGCACAACAGTGTCCAAGGCCACCGATTGTTCCAATTAAGGCATGGAGGGGCACGAAGATTAGCAGCTACACGGTGGAATACGATAGATCCTTACATGCATGGGATGCCCGAAATGAACATTCCATTAGCCTACAAGCCATGGGTCCTCCAGTCCGTCAACCCCACCAGTGTAGCAATGATTACATGCAGTGGTACCTCCTGCATACTCATCCATTCATCATCCCTCAAGACGATCGTAACACTCAGCAGCAGGTAAGTAATCATGTAATTATATCTTATCCACTTATCTTGTGTACAACATGTTTACTAATCGTATCCACTTATCTTGTGTGCAGTGCCTCGATAGTTGCTACGGACGTCTGCATCCATATCGTGATCACCACCATGGAGATGACCAATGTGAAGACGTAGATGAGGCGTTAAAGCAATCATTGGAGCAAATGTATCCCTACCGTTCTAACCAATGAAGGCACCAGACTTGAGTTTGAATGTTTTGTTTAAGTTGTTTGGATTATGACAACACTGAATGTTATCTTGTTGGGTTTGAATATTTTGTTTAAGTTGTTGAGTTTTCTTGAAGATTGTTGACGATTGGAGATTGTTTTTGGAATATAAACGTCGAACTCATTACATCATAATTCATACATACATATCATTCATTACATAAATCGATCGTTTCAACCTTCTTCTTTCGTCTTGTCTTCTTTTCGGCCTTGTATGCTTCGTACTCCAACGTCCGATCACACAGCCTTTGATCTACGTAATCACCCGCAGACGGGTCATGATGATACAGCCACCCCGAGTAAATAGGAGGCAAGGGCGAAGTTGCGGCCAACCCAATCTACAGCAAAATCAATGCATCATACATATGTTTTAACACAAGATAGTATAAACAGTTGTGATTGTATTAACGTACCGCAATAAAATGTTGCTCTTTCTCGACATGGCAAATGCATACCGTCTTCAGAATCTCGCCAGTCGATACTTCGTTTGTCTTCCCCCTCATAGGCAGGTATGTCGTCCACACGCCACCACCGACGGTAACGAACACACATGTGAATGTCGTTGCCACCAAACATCCCATATCCGGGAGCTCCAACCACGTCTCCGGTGGGGCCGACCTGTTCGGCGAAGGAAACCAATCAAGCTTCGCCTCCATTGCCTCAAGTGTCATCGTAGACACCCAAAGTGGCGCGAGTAGCTCATACTCTTTTCTCAACGTAGCGATCATGGTACGTCGAACAAATTTCCACTGATCTTGCCCTAAGCCCAGACCATGCGCAATTGCTCTGTACCCGCAGTTTCCATCACCCTCTATCTCATACCATCCTCCAAAGTGTGGTCTCATACACTTGGGGACTGGGTTTCATATCGCCACGGGTTCTTGATTAATGATGTGGCACCACATGGTAAGGGTAGGCCCGTCTTCGGTGGTCTTCCTTTTTGCTTTTTCGGAGGTGTTCCGTCCATCTGTTGGTCAGTGTGCTCCCATGATGACGGTTGTCTTTTGGTGACAAAGTTCAGAGCTCCTTGAGGCCGACCCTTATGCCTGACTTTGGCCGGCTCTTGCAGAGTAATCTGCTCAGGATGTGCTATACTTCTAAGCGTGGAGACGGCTCTTTATTGAACCTCAACTGGCAATGTGGGGAAGACGCTTTGGGCAAATTCGTCAAGCAATGATCTATTCACTCTGCGTGTGCAGGCTTCTTCCTCTTCTTCTGTCTTCACTTCTGACAAGGTCAATTGCCTCTAGAACGGATGCAATGAGCTAGGTTGAATTGGGGTCTCGCTCCTCACGTTTTGCGCCATGTCATGCACGCAAGGCAAGCCATCTCTGACCCTCATCTGACATCTGCATATAGTGCTCCACAATGGAGCTTCTCCTTTCCTGTATTCCTCAATCAAACGAGTCAGTGCAACCGCAGAGACCTTGAAGTGTAGCTTGGAGAAAAGATGTGCGTTCGTTAGCAGCGTATATCTCTTTCCAATGCTCTCATTCAATGCCCCCCTTATCTCACCAATATGACTGCGCAACCGTGTATGATATTGATCGAACACAATGCAAAGGTTGCCATCGTTGCTTGTGAAGAAGCTTTTCAGACTAGAATGGGCCTCTTCAACCCTGTATTACAATCAAGAATCCGAAATCAGTATGTTGCTGTAAAGGTCTAACTAAGTTCAATTAACTAGCTAAATTTAGAAAAAATGTTGATGCACAAACCTGTTAGTGGTGGTAGTACCGAGCGTGAACACTGTATCTGTCCATACGGAGACGATTCTTTCCTTATAGGGGTCAAGCGAGTTTTTTTGTAGGTACTGGAGACATTTTTGGAGATTTCTTCCAATCACACTCCAGCTTCCAGAGTGATGCTTTGTACCCTTGTATGGTCGTTTCCTTGAAGAGTTTCATGCAGTCGTTGGAAAACGTTGTGCCCCTAAACTTATCCATGGCCTTCTTCCCGAAGTCTTCAATATTCTTCCTCACATGCCGCCTACATAGGAGGAATTTGGCTTCCCGAAACTGCTTCTCTAAGGCATTCATCAACGCCTTCTCCCGATCAGTTACTAAACATGTGGGTGCTCGTTGCACCTTGACAAACATCTTTGCAAGTTGCTCTATGGCCCACTTGTAACTGTCTTCGTCCTCCTTCTCCAGAAACGCCCCGACAATATTGTAGTTTTTCCAAACAGATGTGATGCCGATAATTTCAAGGAAGGGCAAATTGTAGCTGCACACATAATCATATATAAAATATTATGGCATCCTAACCTTGACATGAACAAATGAAGAGTATAATACATATGTATGTTACTAACCAGTTAGTTGCATATGTAGAGTCCATCAGCACAATGTACGGAAATGCCTTCAGCAACGACAACTGATCCTGGCTTGCGAAGAAGATATCCGTTATCTTGTTGGTCTCCTTGTTGAATCTATGCTCCATGAAATATCCCTTCTCATTGCACTCATAGAAGAACTGTTGCACAACTGTTCTTCCTTCCATGCCCTTCTTTCTTATCTCATGCATTATGTTGTATACTTGCTTCATCTTGGTCAAATTGCCAGGGGACGAATGGATTGTAGTATGAATCTTTTGCGGCTTGCAATGGTTGAACGTCATCACCCTAATAATCTCCTTCTCTTCAGCGCTTGGTCGCCCAGCTAGTGCACTACCATACAAATTATCTGCTATGACATGATTGTGAGTTCCATGTTGTACAATGATCCTCCACAATCCCTTCAGCCCTTCTTTCAGCCTCAACATGAAAGGACACCCACACTTCTTCGACCTTGTGATGTCTCTCACTTGGTCAGCTTCTTTAGGCACGTTTTGTCCATGCCTATCACACGGTAACCAAGTCCCCCCAAGGGTCGAAGGGGTGGAAGGTTTATTCCTCCACTTTTTGATGCAGAAGTGTTTACACATAGCCTTTTCCCGCGCCCACAAAAATGCTTCTTCTCTAGACTCCCAGATTTTATCCGTTGTAAAGAAGCTCCAATAATCCGCAGAGACATAAACACCCTTCTCCGGTGGTACACTAAACTGAGGCTGTGTGTGTAGTGATGGAAAGCAAAACTATGGGGTAGCATAAGATGAAGATGCTTCTGGAGGAAACGTGTTCCAATTCTGAAGCTTTTGAGGCGTTTCCCAAACTGGAAATGTCTTCTCCGGGGTGCTCCAGTCATTGAGGGAGATATTGTTTAACCCCTCGTATAAATAATAGTTCGTCTGCATACACATGAAATCATCTCATCAGTATAGTGCACTAATTATAAAATGGCACGGTTAGTGACAAACTGTGCCATATTACAGAATGACACTGGTTTCTGGTGGTGATTTCACACGTAACGTGTGGGAGAGTTTCACACGTTATGTGTTGAATACATCCACACATAACGTGTTAACACTATTCACCCGTAACGTGTGTTCTTCAATGTAACAGCAACTTCGCAACCATAAACCCTAAACAATGCTCAATCTTTGTTTCTAATCCCTTAAACAATAAAATGAGATCCTTAATATTAAACAATAAATATCATGTCTAACACCCTAAACAACAACTATCATAGCTCTCAAAATCCTAACCATCAAGCTAAAAACTTTAAACATGCTCAAAACAACAACAAAAAGAGAACTTTAGGGTTACGTAATAGAATTTACCTCATTCGGTATATCAATATCTTCCCCATTGTTGCTCCAATACTCGTTGTTGTTCGGATTGTCCATTTTTTTTACAAATATTGAGAGTGCAAAACAAGAATTTGTGAGTGTTTCAAATGAGGGTTTAGGCTCGAAATGGGTTCGAAATGGGTGTTAGCCGGGGAAAAAGACGGGTCATTATTACAGTTAGATGGGGACAAGACGGTTAATTCAATGCGTTTTTTTACAGACTGCACCACACGTTACGGGTAAACCCATTGCACACGTAACGAGTTTGGAAGCTTGGCACGTTACGTGTGAGCCTCTTCCACACGTAACGTGTAGCATAGGGTTTAGGGTTTAGGCATAGGTAGGGTAGGGTTTAGGCTAATGAGGTTAGGCTTAGGGTTTAGAGTTTAGGCTAATGAGGTTAGGCTTAGGGTTTAGGGTTAGGGTCAGCATTTAGGGTTTACGGTTTAGGATTTAGGGTTTAGGATTTATCTTTAATTAATAAGGGTGAATTTGGGTATGCGAGTTACATTGTTTGTGAGAGTGGTTTAGGGTTTAGGGATTTATGGTCTAGGGTTTAGGGTTATTAGGGTAAGAGTGGTTGAGGTCTTTAATGCTAGTGGTTGAGGTCATTATATACTACAACTGTATACAGTTGTATATAGCTGTAGATTAGTTGTCAAACACATATCATTTCACTATATAAGAGGCATTAGGGTTGTTTGTTCACTACAACAAGTCCAACACAAGCGGGTTTTGAAGATTCATTTGTGGGTAAGCTTCTTCTTCCAGTTTCTTTCGATTTAAGATGCATTAGGGTTGTTTGTTCACTACAACAAGTCCAACACAGGCGGGGCTTGAAGATTCATTTGTGGGTAAACTTCTTCTTCCAGTTTCTTTCGATTTAGTAACCCTAATTGGCCTTTTCATATTAATGGATTTGTAGGAAACCAAGCACTACAACAAATAATGGCATCTTTATCCGAATCATCATCAAACCCAAATAGGCACCATCAACAAATAAGTGCTCCACAATGCGAGTGTAATTTGAAAACCATTGTCCATACTTGGGATTTGCAGTGGAACTACGGAAGGAGGTATTGGGGATGCCCAAGACTGGGGTGTTTATACAGGAAGAATATTGATTCTATGTACGAGGACAGGGCATACGCGGTTATTCGACAACAATGGCGGGAAAAACAAGATCTTGTTAAGGAGAATCAAGATCTTGTTAAGCAAAATCAAGATCTTGTTAAGCAAAATCAAGAACTTTTACAAGATCTGGATAAGATGCGTAGGTATAATCTCAAACTATATAATGATGTACATCGTATACTGCCTTGATGTCGTATCTATTGTGTAATGTTGTTTACGTACTATCAACCTTTGTAGGGAGCAAACAATTTTATCAAAGCAGAGACATGATATGTTACGAAGTTTTACCAGAGACTATCCTAATTTCTTCAAACGCAACTAGGCGATGTCATTTATTTTGTACTAGGTTTTCTAAGTTTATGAAGAACTTGTATTATTTCTTGTATTGTGAGCTAAATGTGGTTGTAGTCATCCAACGTAATGAAAAATTCTATTCTATCTTCTATGTTGAGTATTTTGGGGTGTTTTTTTTAGGGTTTTTAGATAAACAAATAAATACTACAAATAAACAATAATATGATACAACATTCATACACGTAACATTATAATATATATAAAATAATTAATAATTCAACATTGAACCACAAATAAATACTAAAAATATACAATAATATGACATACACAAATACCCTAAAGTATAATATAATCATACAATATAATATACACTATAACACCACACGTAACGTGTGGGTACAAACCACACGTTACATGTGACAGTGATCCACACGTTACGTGTGGGCCCATTTCACACGTAATGTGTGGGCCCTATGCGCTAAACGGCAAAAATGCCTATGCGCCGAAAAGTAATCGTGTTTATTTATATATATTTTTCTTATAAATTTTTTATTGCCATATCCCCGTATCCGTGTCCAAAGTTAGGACGGTGTTCCCGTATCCTAAATTTTCAGAAATTAGGTATCGGACACTCGGATCCATACTAGTATCGGATACTCGTACCCGCGTCCATATAACATAGCCTTGCCTTCAAATATAAGCTCTTCACAACTCCTTCTCGCCGCCACTGCCATTTTTTTTCTTCTTTTGGTGAGTGAATAGCGTGATAAAAAAGCCACATTTTCACACGATTTCGGATAAACAATAATGGATTACGCGTGCAAACACACACAAAATCTAACCAAAATTTGCAGAAATCCAATCAGATAATACAAAATGGAAGGCTAATATTAACAATTTCCGTCTCACCTTGAGATAGAGGTCAACAAGCCCGTAGTAAAAATCGTGGCTCCTATCAAGCCGCCGCTGCATAGAATCGACAATGACCTGAAACTCCACCGGCGGAACCGCTTTCAAACAGTCACGTTTGATGAGGGAGAGCTCCACTCTTATATTGAGTCATTGTGATTAAGGGAAAAAGGCTAGAGTTATAGAAAGAAGAAGAAAGAGGGCAGAGAATCGAAACGATACCGAATTAGATATGCGATAGATTCTCCATAGACAAATTCTCTTAAGGCCGATCCAAAAAGTTGAGGAAATTGAAGGAAGAAAAAGAGAGAGGAGATGGCATGGCGGTGAAGAAGAAGAACAAAAAACGGGTAGCAAAAGAAATTGAAGGAAGACAAAGAGATAGAAGATGGCATGGCGGTGAAGAAGAAGGACTAAACGTGTGGCAAACTCAGTTTGCCAGAGAGAGAAAGATCAATGGAGGTCGATATCGATTGCTTCTGCTTCTCCTTCCTCCTCCTCCAGAGAACTGCGATTCATTGTTGAAAAAATTAGCCATCCGATTCAACACGCACGGAAAAAATCCAGAAATGCTTCTTTTTCTTCCTCCTCTAGAGAATCTGAGATCCATTGTTGACAAAATCAGCCATCCGGTTCAAGATGCATGGGAAAAAATCCCAGAAACGAATCTTCGAGCAGAGAGAGGAATATATATAAGGGAGTACAAGGATGAAGAAGGGTTGTAGAGGGAATTAAGGATGAGATTAATTTGGGTGAAGAACTGAAGATTCGAAGGCAGAGGAGACGAGAAGCGTGTGGGGGAAGATTGTGTGAAGAACTGAAGATTCGAAGGCAGAGGAGATAGGAAGTGTTGGGGTTATGGAGCCTGAAGTGAAGCGAATGATGGATGCGTAAAGACTCGCACGGTTAGTGGCACGGTCTACAGATCGTGCAGGAACCACGGAAGGAAGCTTAAAAACGAGCACGGTTAATGGCACGGTTTGCTAACCGTGTCAGATCTCGGAATTGCTCTCGAATAAATGGCACGGTTAACGGCACGGTTTGTTAACCGTGCGGGACCTTTTTCGGGAGTTAGATGGGCCGATTTCAGTGTTGCGTTTTGTGGGCTTTTCTAGGTTTTGTCCGTGTTGTTATTTAAACCTTTGTTGATCAATTATAATCTTCAAGTCGTTGTAAGTCGTCATCACAATATTGAGAGGAGAGAAATATCCTGGCTTGGTAGTGCCCCCAGACGTAGTCAATTCTTGACGAACTGGGTTAACAATTCTTGTGTTCTTTGCTTCGTTTTCTATTCGTTACCGCGTTTGAATCCTAACAACTGGTATCAGAGCTGGTTCTGGTGGTGACGATGGGAAGCGGAAAATCACCGGTGGAGAAGTTCGATGGAACGGATTTTGGCTTCTGGAAGATGCAGATCGAGGATTACCTGTACGGTAAAGATCTGTATTTGCCGCTGGGTGAGAAACTGGAAGACATGAAGGACAAAGAGTGGAATTTGCTGGACAGGAAAGCGATGAGCGTGGTCCGCCTATCGCTGTCCAGGAATGTGGCGCATCATACAGTCAAGGCAGAGACGACGAAGGGTATGCTGGAAATTCTTTTCGCGATGTATGAGAAACCCTCTGCGGTGAACAAGGTTCATCTGATGCGGCGGTTGTTCAATCTGCGGATGACGGAGAGTACATCGGTGACCAATCACTTGAACGAGTTCAACATGACGATCGCACAACTGAGTTCAGTTGAGATTGATTTCGACGATGAGGTACAAGCCCTAATCCTATTATCTTCTTTACCAGAAAGTTAGAGCGGGACAGTTACTGCTGTTAGTGCTTCAACGGGGAAGGCGAAGATCAAGTTTGATGAAGTCAGGGATCTGATTATTAGAGAAAAAATTCGTAGGAAGGCATCAGGTACTGCTTCGGGATCAGCCTTGAACACAAGTAGCAGGGGCAGGTCAGACTCTAAGAAGTCGAATCGTGGCAGATCGAAGTCTAGAGGGAAGGATAAGCCCAAAGACAAGAGCAGAATCAAGTGTTGGAATTGTGATGAAAACGGTCATTACAAGAGTGAATGTAAGGCACCGTTGAAAGATAAATCAGCGAATTCAGCCAGTGAAGATATTGCAGATGCATTGACTCTGAGCGATTCAACGACAGGAACCACTACAGATGCATCGATTCTGAGCGCGAGCAGTCCATTGGAGTATTGGGTGTTAGACTCTGGAGCTTCGTTTTATTCATGCAGCAGTGCTGATATATTGGATCGCTACACCTCTGGAGATTTCGGAAAAGTCTATCTTGCTGATGATGAGGCTTTGAAAATCGTGGGGAAGGGTGATGTGCGAATCAAGGCGCCAAACGGATCTGTGCTGCAGTTGCATGGAGTAAGGCATATTCCTGGTCTGAAGAGAAACCTGCTTTCTATTGGACAGTTGGATGACAAGGGTTATGAAGTAACCTTCGGCTGTAACAGTTGGAAGATAACCAAAGGAGCTATGGTGGTAGCTCGAGGAAAGAAGGAGGGGACGCTGTACATGACGAGCAACGTCTGTGATAGCATTGCCATTACAGGAGTAAACTATGATGCAGACTTGTGGCACTGTCGTCTGGGCCACATGAGTCAGAAAGGGATGAAGGTGCTATGCTCGAAGGGTTTGCTGCCAGGTCTCAAGTCCGTTGAGATCGGATTGTGTGAAGACTGCGTGCTCGGGAAGCAGAAAAGGGTGAGATTTGCGAAGGGTGGCAAAACCTTGAAGAAGCAGAAGTTGGAGTTGATCCACAGTGACTTGTGGGGACCAGCACCTGTGACATCTCTGGGTGGAGCGTCATACTACATGACCTTCATTGACGATGCTACAAGAAAGGTATGGATCTATTTTCTGAAGCAAAAGTCTGATGCATTTGACACCTTCAGAAAGTGGAAGGCTCTAGTAGAGACTGAGACAGGTCTTAAAGTGAAGTGTTTGAGATCTGATAATGGTGGGGAGTATGAGCTTCGTGAGTTCAAGGAGTTCTGTGCTGAGAATGGAATTCGCATGGAGAAAACCTTGAAAGGAACCCCTCAAGAGAACGGCGTCGCTGAACGTATGAACAAGACCTTGAATGAACGTGCTAGAAGCATGAGGCTGAAGTGTGGGCTTCCAAAGATGTTCTGGGCGGATGCAGTCAACACTGCTGCATTCTTGATCAACCGAGGGCCATCAACTCCCTTGGAGAATGGGATCCCAGAGGAGGCTTGGAGTGGCAAAGAGGTAAATTTGTCCTTTCTTCGCGTATTTGGGTGCGTTTCATATATTCATATTGCTCATGTTGAGAGAAGCAAGTTGGATGCAAAGTCTGTCAAGTTCACGTTTATTGGATATGGTGGGGATGATTTCGGATACCGATTCTGGGATGAGCAGAGCAGGAAGGTTATTCGCAGTCGAGACGTCGTGTTCAATGAGCAGGAGATGTACAAGGATAGTCTGGGTGCATCAGAAACAACGAGTTCTGAACCTGAGGTTGTGGAGTTGGATATCTCAAACTCGGGTGGGAGCAAGGCGGTTTGAAGTGGCCAGGAGGCCGTGATTGAGGAGGAGCCGAGTACTCCAGTGATTCCGCTGCGAAGGTCCACTAGAGAGCGTGGATCGCCTGATAGATATTCGCCGTCAAACTACTATCTATTGTTGACTGATGGCGGTGAGATAGAGTGTTATGCAAAGGCATCTCGTGGAGAAGATGTGAGCAAGTGGAAGCTCGCCATGGATGATGAGATGGATTCGTTGATGACCAACGGAACCTGGGAGCTAGTTGAGCTTCCAGTAGGCAAGAAGGCATTGCATAACAAGTGGGCTTACAGATTCAAGGAGGAGGCGAATAGAAGGAAGAGTTACAAAGCAAGGCTGGTTGTGACGCAAAAGACTCGTAAGGTCTTGCAGCTGATGAAGATTCGTGGAACTGAGAATCCTGGAGACATGCTGACTAAGGTTGTGACCTTAGAGAAGTTGAAGCTTTGTATGGCTTCAACTGGCCTTGGTAACTGAGTTGAAGGCTTGGCACTACTACCATCTATGGGTTGATGAGGAGGACGATTATGATTGGAGTCAGTCTCCAGGTGGGAGATTGTTGGGGTTATGGAGCCTGAAGCGAAGGACGGACGCGTAAAGGCTCGCACGGTTAGTGGCACGGTCTACAGACCGTGCAGGAACCACATAAGGAAGCTTAAAAGCGAGTACGGTTAATGGCACGGTTTGCTAACCGTGCCAGATCTCGGAATTGCTCTCGAATAAATGGCACGGTTAACGACATGGTTTGTTAACCGTGCGGGATCTTTTTCGGGAGTTAGATGGGCCGATTTCAGTGTTGCGTTTTGTGGGCTTTTCTAGGTTTTGTCCGTGTTGTTATTTAAACCCTTGTTGATCAATTGTAATCTTCAAGTCGTTGTAAGTCGTCATCACAATATTGAGAGGAGAGAAATATCCTGGCTTGGTAGTGCCCCCAGACGTAGTCAATTCTTGACGAACTAGGTTAACAATTCTTGTGTTCTTTGCTTCGTTTTCTATTCGTTACCGCGTTTGAATCCTAACAAGAAGCATGTGGGGAAGAGCCAGGGGACGCGTGGCTAGAGGTACGTGAAGAGGTGGATGTGAAACGGGTCACAAATTTAATAGCAAAAGCCCAATCCAAAAGCTCATCCAAACCAGCAGCAGATAAAGACAAAATAGAGGGGCTTTAAAAGATGTACACTTACTTTTATGGTATAATAGATAAAGAGAGTTTCACATACATTTGGTCCTTATTGTACAACATGAGAAATATTATGGGCCATTGGATCAAGGAGATGGAGGGCTGAGATTAAAAGAGGTGAATAGTGATACGGTGGCATAACCGTAAATACGGCAAATTTTTTTTTCGGTCAACAACTTTTTTTTTATATATATTTTTTGTCTATGATCGTTTTGGAATAGACGATTATTGACGTTCACATGTAAGTACTACATGTTCATTTTTCTTTGCGGTAAGGTTCACATATAACATGTTCATGTTCAAACACATGTCTTTGTGCATTTAGAGCTTATTTGTGAACTTCAGTGCACAAATGAATGAACGTTAAGAGCTTATTTGTGAACCTTCTATATAGGTTATTCCAGAATGATCAGGGGACATTAAAAGCTTTTTTTAATTATTTTCGTCTCTGATCGTTCTGGGAATAGACAATTATTGACGTTCACGTATAAGTACTAAATGTTCATTATTCTATGCCATAAGGTTCACATATAACATGTTCATCTTCAAACACATGTCTTTACACATTTATAGCTTATTTGTGAACTTCAATGCACAAAAAAAACAATTGTTGACCAAAAAAAAAATTCAACGGCCGAGCTCGCTTCGCACGTTGTACGATAAGGGCATGTTGTAATCATCAATGTAGGGCAGTGATAGAGTTAATGTGAGGTATTTATTCGTCTTTTCATTTTGCATTTCTAATATGAATGGCTAGGGGTGTTCATCCGGTCCAGACCAGACCGGATTTTTTCAAAAGTGTGGACCGGAGACCGGACCAGAACCGGATCGGACCTATTCGGTCCGGTCCGGTCCAAGACCGGTTTAAACCGGATATTATTTAAAAAAAAATATCAAATTCTTATTTAATATCTAAAAAAAATATCTAAAAAACATTTATATTCCTAACTTATTAACTTAAGGAAAAAATCTATAAAAAAATAACATTTAAACTCCTAACTTCATATTTTTTTTTTTTAAAAAAAAAACCGGTCCGGACCATTTTTTTCCGGATTTGGACCGGACCGGATTAAGGAAAAAACCTGGACCGGAGACCGGACCGTAATTTCACCGGTCCGGTCCGGTCCGGTTTTTCGGTCCGGGCCGATCTTGAACACCCCTACGAACGGCTATATTACTTCAATATTAAATTCTAGGAAATGAAAGAGCCGTAAGTCTTTTCAATGGTCATATAATATCAAACAATAGAAGTTGATATGAAATGTATGAATATATGCGAAATTGACATTTGAATATATGTTTTAGCTTCCATTGATTTGCATTTAACGTTTAATTATTTTGCTATTAAATTGCATATGAATGTAGCTATAAAATTCCAGAATATGAAGGGATAACAAAATTTTAACTCTCATATTTCTTTAGTTCAATTTAGTTTTCATTTCTTTAGTGTTTATATTAACAAAAATTACTTTACAATCATAATTTTGAGCTTGGAACAAAATTGGTTACAACTCGTTTTTTTTATTTAACTCTCCTTTGAGTGTATGACCTATACAATTAAAACAAAACATATTTATACACGATTACTTTTCGGCGCATAAGCATTTTTGCCGTTTAGCGCATAGGCTCCACACGTTACATGTGGGTATACACCACCCATAACGTGTGGTGTTTTAGTATATTAAATTGTTTAGTTATAGTATACTTTAGGGTATTTGTGTATGTCATATTATTGTATATTTTTAGTATTTATTTGTGGTTCAATGTTGAATTATTGATTATTTTATATATATTATAATATTGTGTATGAATGTTGTATCATATTATTGTTTATTTTTAGGGTTTATTTGTTTATCTAAAATTAATAAAAAAACACCCCAAAATAATCAACCTAGAAGACAGAATAGAATTGTTCATTACGTTGGATGACTACAACCACATTTATCTCAAAATAAAGTAAATAATACATGTTCTTCACCTTCTTCATAAACTTAGAAACCCTAACACAAAATAAATGACATCGTCTAGTTGCGTTTGAAGAAATTAGGATAGTCTCTGGTAAAAGTTCGCTTCCTATCATATCTCTTCTTTGATAAAATTGCTTGCTCCCTACAAAGGTTGATAGTACGTAAACAACATTACACAAACGATACGACATCAAGACAGTATATGATGTACATCATTATATAGTTTGAGGTTATACCTACGCATCTTATCCACATCTTGTAAAAGTTTTTGATTTTTCTTAACAAGATCTTGATTCTCCTTAACAAGATCTTGTTTTTCCCGCCATTGTTGTCGAATAATCGCGTGTGCCTTGTCCTCGTATATAGGATCAATCCACTTCTGTAAAAACACCCCAGTCTTGGGCATCCCAATACCTTCTTCCGTAGTTCCACTGCAAATCCCAAGTACGGACAATGGCTTTCAAATTACACGCGCATAGTGGGTTTGTTGATGATTCGGATGAAGATGCCATTATTTGTTGCAGTGCTTGGTTTCCTACAAATATCATGAATCCATTAATATAAAAAATTGGGGATAATAAATCAAAAGAAACTGGAAGAAGAAGCTTACCCATAATTGAATCTTCAAGTGTCGCTTGTGTTGGACTTGTTATAGAGAACAAACAACCCTAATGCCTCTTATATAGTGAAAAACAATGTGTTTGACAGCTAATATACAGCTGTATATAACTGTAGTATATAATGACCTCAACCACTAGCATTAATGAACTCAACCACTAGCATTAATAACTTCTCAACAATCATTTACCACCCTAAACCCTAATTAAAAGTTCCTCTCCTCAATCTCACAAACAAGGTAACTAAAATACCCGATTCACCCTTGTTAATTAAAGATAAATAGTTAACCCTAACCTTAACCCTAACCCTGGGAGTCTAGAGAAGAAGCATTTTTGTGGGCACGGGAGATGGCTAAGTGTAAACACTTCTGCATCAAAAAGTGGAGGAATAAACCTTCCACCCCTTCGACCCTTGGGGGGACTTGGTTACCGTGTGATAGGCATGGACAAAACGCGCCTAAACAAGCTGACCAAGTGAGAGACATCACAAGGTCGAAGAAGTGTGGGTGTCCCTTCATGTTGAGGCTGAAAGAAGGGCCGAAGGGATTGTGGAGGATCATTGTACAACATGGAACTCACAATCATGTCATAGCAGATTATTTGTATGGTAGTGCATTAGCTGGGCGACCAAGCGCTGACGAAAAGGAGATTATTAGGGTGATGACAGTCAATCATTGCAAGCCTCAAAAGATTCATACTACTATCCATTCGTCTCCTGGCAATTTGACCAAGATGAAGCAAGTGTACAACATCATGCATGAGATACGAAAGAAGGGCATGGAAGGAAGAACAGTTGTGCAACAGTTCTTCTATGAGTGCAATGAGAAGGGATACTTCATGGAGCATAGATTCAACAAGGAGACCAACAAGATAACGGATATCTTCTTCGCAAGCCAGGAACAGTTGTCGTTGTTGAAGGCATTTCCGTACATTGTGCTGCTGGACTCTACATATGCAACTAACTGGTTAGTAACATACATATCTATTATACTCTTTATTTGTTCATGTCAAGGTTAGGATGCCATCATATTTTATATATGATTATGTATGCAGTTACAATTTGCCCTTCCTTGAAATTGTTGGAATCACATCTGTTTGGAAAAACTACAATATTGCCGGGGCGTTTCTGGAGAAGGAGGACGAAGACAGTTACAAGTGGGCCATAGAGCAACTTGCAAAGATGTTTGTCAAGGTGCAACGAGCACCCACATGTTTGGTCACTGATCGGGAGAAGGCGTTGATGAACGCCTTCTCCAGGAACGCTCACCCGCAGTTCAGGGTCATATCTCACATTCTTCCTTGACCAGGGCGGTTTTGCCCGCGAATAAGAGGCTTCTTGAGGCTCCTCGTCCACGTCCGGAGCGTCATCTCTTGGCATCTAGGCATTGCTGGACTGGTCCTGAGTCCACCATGTATTGGCCTGATCCTACATTTATTAAATAGATCAGAAATAATTACATTTTTTAAACTAATTCAGGTTATACTAAATGTACTTACCGTAGGCTGATGATAGGGAGCATTCGGGTACACTGCCGGGTTCTCCCACGGGTTGTGCTGATCCTCATCCCCCTGATAATAATGCGAAGGGCTATGATGATGAGGGCTGAGATGTGGCGGTAGTACCGGCAGACTAAAATTCCGCCCGTAGTAGTTATTCTGATCTATTGTATCAGAATAACCATGCAGCGGGCTCCCTTGGTAGTCCGGGTAGATCTGAAGCTCAGAGTCTGCCCTACCTCCATGAAACGAAGGCACCGCCATTAAGCTCTGAACTCCTATCATGCTAGCAACCCCACTACTGCTACCGGCTCCAGTCTGATATGCGCCAGTCTCATCATCCTGGTAGTTGACATTCCTCCGTTGCCTCCTCTCCGACCTGTTCACCTCTTCGCCAGTCCTAAACGACTGTTCGCGTTGAAGGTTGCGGCGTCTCCTACGTTCGGTTCTTTCCCCAGGCTCCATCTGCGGTTATATATCAAAATATATTAATAAAAATAATATATTTTGATATCATTTTTATCAAAATAATATAATCAAAATATTATCAAAATAATATAATCAAAATATAATCAAAATAATATAATTCAAATATTATCAAAATAATATAATTAAAATATTATCAAAATAATATTTTGAGTCGGAGAGTCGCCGACATGTCGCCGGAGAATCGCCGGCGGAGTTCGAATGAAAGAGACGCGTAACAAGTGAAAGGGTTTAGGGTATTGAGGCTGCGGAGTTCGAATGAATGGAGGATGAAGCAAGATCTGGCTTTTAAAGCCAGATCTCCTCCACACGTAACATGTGGCATAAACCCACATGTAACGCATGGATGCGCTTCACACGTAACGTGTGGAGGTAAACCCACACGTTACGTGTGGATGCGCTTCGAATGAATGGAGGATGAAGCAAGATCTGGCTTTTAAAGCCAGATCTCCTCCACACGTAACGTGTGACGTAAACCCACACGTAACGCGTGGATGCGCTTCACACGTAACGTGTGGAGGTTCGTCACACGTTACGTGTGGGGCTTGAACGTGTCACTTCCCGTGCGTAACGTGGGAAGCCTCTTCCCACGTTACGCGCGAGCCTATGCGCTAAACGGCAAAAATGTCTATGCGCCGAATAGTAGAGGCCTATTTATATTGACCAAATTTTATTATTATTATTATTATTATATATAGATAAACATGTAAAGGTCTTTTTTTTAAAAAAAAAATGTAATTACTTCACAATCCTATTTTTGAGCTTGGAACAAAATTGGTTACAACTCTTTTTTTTAATATTTAACTCTCCTTTGAGTGTATGAGTGTATGACCTATACAGTTAAGACAAAACATATTTATATTTATATATACTTACATGTATGTAAGTTATGCTTTAAAATTCTTATTTAATGTATTTTTCCTCATAAATATTAAATTTGGAGATCCAAACACTACAAAGAATAGTTGTTACCATATTATGATTTCGATTTCAACACCTTTACAAACTCTTCATTAAAGGTGCTAAAATTGATTTGCAAAACTGATAATATATTGCAAAGGCAAATATATATGACCTTACATAATTTTCAAATGCATAGAGCTCATAATAGCATGCATAGACATGAAACTGATGAAGCCCAAGTTTTTAAGTAAGCAAAGCGTTAAGCCTATAAAATACCTGATCCTGGATGAACGCGATAAAACAGAAAATGAAGCAAGGACACAGAGAATTGGTAACGCGGTTCGGTTACCCTACGTCCGCGAGATCCCAAAAGGGGAGATCCACCCAATCCACTAAGCAAGAACACATACAAAGTACGCGATGCGTTACAGATGACGAATATAAAGCTTTCCACTCTTACAAATACTTGGAAATCATCACAGATCGAGAAAGATGTCAAAACATGCTCATGGCACTGTTCTTCCACCCAATTCCCGACCCCCGTTTCTGAAGGGGTCTTGGGCTATTTATAGGCAAGGGGTTCTGCTTGAAGTCGGCTGGCACAAATAGATACGTGTCATCTCGTGATTCATTTGGTGATAGACGTCGGAAAGGAAATGTAGGTTCGTGATTGGACCAGCAATGCAGGAGGACGCATGTCGATCTTGGAAAGATGCATGGCTGGCATGTCTGGATTGGTCCGATGTAGTCGAGGCGGTTTTGATATTGCTTGACGTGGGTTCTACGCGTCCATGCACAATGAACGCGCTAGGAATATTCCATGGCCCCTTTGTTTCTTCCTGCAACAGATCCCTTGAGTCGCCGCGTTAGTTTATTCTTCGAGGTAAGTTCTTTGAGGATGGACGCGTTCTTTCTTACTCCTTTTTATTCTTAACTTCTTTCATTGGGTGACGCGTTCTTTCTTACTCCTTGTTTATTCTTCATGATAACTTCCTTCATTGGGTGACACGTTCTTTCTTACTCCTTGTTTATTCTTCATGATAACTTTCTTCATTGGGTGACGCGTTCTTTCTTGTTGACTCGCGATCTTCCTCTTTTGATGAAAGGTCATGAGTAGAATGAAGGTGGCCGTCCAACGCGTTGAGTGTTATAAAAATAACGCGATCCATCATAGCCCCTTGCATTGATGGTGAACGCGTGAGGCAATCAATGCAATCCAAGGAAAACGCTTTTGATGGCCGCGTTTATTCGCTTTACTTCCAGATGCTTTGAGACGGACGTTCTGTTTCCACAATGGTGGGCCTTTGTATAATGGGCCTTCATTGGGTCGGCCCAGTAGAGTCTTTATGTAAGAGCAGGAAGCGGCGGGAGCCCTCACTTTTCTTTTTCTTCTCTCTCACCTATTGAGACGATTGGGTTTCCTCCACCTTTGCTCCGCTCACAGACGCTTCTTCTTCACCGCTTTTCCTGGAATTGCTCAGGTAAATCAGCTCCTTTGCCTTCTAATTTTTGCATGTGTTTGTTTTTCGTTCGATTTTTCGGTGCTTTTGAGGATGACTGCACTCTCTTCTTCTCTCTTCCGCCGCTTCATCTTCTTGTCTCTGACTCATCTGGGTAACAATGACGGGGCTGATAGCACCGAGGAGTGTTCCTCCTTAGAAGGTGGAAATATGGAGATATGGGGGAGAAATTGCATAACCTAATTCGGCGGGTCCCTTTTGGTCACGGAGTGCGAGGATTCGTTGCCGCTTCTGACTGTGACTTTTCCTGTTCTTTGCTTCATCTTCTTTCCAATTTCGCCTCTAGATCTTTCGATGGCCTCTTCTGTTCCCGATTTTTTGTTGATCGCGTTGATTTTCCTAATAGTGCTTCATTTTGCTTTATCTTATCTGTGCGCACTCCTTCTTCTTTGAGTTTGGTTGTTAAAGTTTTTCTTCCCTTTGACTTGGCTCCACCTCTTGATTGCGTTCTTTTTCTAGAATCCTCTTTTGGCTCTGTTTTGGTTGCACACGTTGCTTCTCCGTCTTTATGACTAAACTATTTTCTTCTTTTCAGAAGGGGATTGTTTCATCGCGTGCAATCATCCTTCCTCATCATGTCAAGCGAAACAAATTCTGGGAGCGGTGATGCGTATGGAAGAGTAGTGGGGAACGCGTACAGAGAGCACGAATCTGCCACAAGTCCTGAGTCTGAGGCCGCGTCTACATCTTCTAGTGATTCAATGCGTCATACCATAGCTGAAGTTGCTTCAAAGAGACGTGTGTCGCGAGTTGAGAAGATAAGGGACAAAGGTGCGGCCTCCTCTCCTTCCGTGGCAAACAAATCTCCAAGCAATCCTCAAGAAGAAAGAGCGCGGAGCGTGGAGAGCTTTGTGAGTCACCGGTTGAACGTTGGTCCTCCTCCAATCCCCGCGATCATTCCAGACGACATTCTAATGATAAAGGATCATCCAGGAAGAGACATGCACAGTCTTGTAAAAGCCACCACTGTCTCGCTATCCACTCTAGAGAGTTTGGCGCGATCAATCCCATGGCCAGCAGGGGTAGAACTCTGTCTTCCTGAGAGAGGGGGGACCTTCCTAGCGCGATATGAAAACTGCGTGGTCATTTTTGTGGCAAGCGTCGAGGCTGGATTCCGTCTCCCTCTGCCTGATTTCTATCGCGATTTCTTGAGGCTCATCAATCTCAATCCTACCCAGCTGTACCCTAACGCGTGGGGATATCTTAGCGGATACACGATGCGATGTTATCACTCTGGCCTTTTGTCCTGATGCCCAACACATGCTTAAGCTCTTCACTCTGAAATACGACGAGGGTTTTTGTAATCTTAGCTTGCCAACCTTGAACGTGATCAGTAAGCCTTCCAACGTGGGCAAGTGGAAGGACAGGTGGTTCTTAGCGCGGTGTTCTTCTCACGCGGTCTTCAATTGCCAGTTGTTTCCTGGTCCTTTTATGCGTCCAGATAAGCCAGGTCAGAAGGAAATTGACGCGTGCAAAGATCAGTTTCAAAATAAGGGAAATGCCCCTGACTACAAGCATGTGATTACTCAGGAGAACTTGGAGAAAACTGGGCTCAGTTTGCCTTGTTCCGCTAGACGTGATGAGTCGGGTGGTAACTTGCTCATTTGCCACTCTTTACACTTACGCGTTGTATTAACTAACTCATGCATTCACAGGGATGAAGTCAGACCACTTGCTTAAGAGGGCCAAAAAGACCGCGAGTGGATCCGAGTCGGCGATTAAAGCAGTTGAGGAACAGGCCACGTCGGAGCAGGCCCCGGCTCCAACTCATGACGCGATGATTGTGAGTGAGACGGCAACATCGTTGCAACTACCAAGTAGTCCAATCGAGGCAGAGACACGAGGGAATAAGCGCGATGCCCCTTCTCAAGCAGGTCGCGGGGAAAAGAGATCAAGGTCTGAAAGCAACGTTGCCCTTGCTCCGATCACCACCATAGGGAGGGCTATCTTTGCCGGGCCAGTGCCTTCTGTGTCCGATATGCGTCAGCTGGCTCCTCCAAATGGTGTATGCGCAAGAGAGAAAGAATGGCTGACTTCGTTGTCTCCTCAAGCCCTTCAGTTGGAGGGCATGAAGTACATGGAGATGGTATGCGTTTTAATGCTTGTTCCTGCTTTTTGTCGCGTGAATTCTACTTATCTATTCTTTCCTTGTTTGACTTTGTAGGCTCGTCTCAGCATGCTAGGCTGCCACAACATACTGCAATGCCTTAGATGCCAAGTGCAAAGGCATCCGCAAGGAGAGGGAAGCCCGCGCGAAAGTGGCCGTGTTGACTAAGCAGGTTGAGAAATATACCGCGGGACTTGACAAGGCGACTGCCAACGCGACAAAGCTTGAGGAGGAGAAAGCAAAGCTCGTTGAGGAGAAGGCAAAGCTCGTTGAGGAGAAGGCAAAGCTCGAGGGGGAGCACGCGCTGATGAAGAAGAACGTTGAGGATCTTTAGCGCGTCATATCTGAGAAAGATGACGAAGCGGTTGAGCACAAGAAGCAACTTGAGGCGTCTAATCTTGAAACTGAGAAGTGGCGTGTCAGGGCAGAACACGCTGTCTCTGACTATCTCAAGACAGAGGATTACCAGATGAAGCTGGCTGATGAGGTGGGGCCCCATTGGGAGCAGGGCATAAGGATCGGAGTTAGGCAGGCGGTGACGAGGTTCAGCGAGATCGATACCAAGATTGTTTATTTCACTCCAGACTACACATATCTTTTTGGCGAGCCCCCCATCGAAGACCCCGTGGAAGGCGATAACCAAGCTATGGACGTAGATGCAAACGTTGTGACAAACAATACATCTTTGCTCGAGGATCGCGATGCTCCTTGATTTCCACTAGGCGATTCGTAGACTTTCTTTAGCTTTTCCTCATGTATGTCATCGTATGAAACAATTAGTAAGATATCAAATGAATGAAAATCAACTTTTTGAATGTCGCCCTCTTTCTAGGTAATGGTAATCTTTGAGTGACATAGTAGACTTTCTCTCTTAGAAGAACGCGGTGGCAGCCCCAAGCTTGTTGGGGGATCTCACCCGTTTTGAAGAACGCGGTGGCAGCCCCAAGCTTGTTGGGGGATCTCACCCGTTTTAAAGAACGCGGTGGCAACCCCAAGCTTGTTGGGGGATCTCATCCATTTTGAAGAACGCGGTGGCAGCCCCAAGCTTGTTGGGGGATCTCACCCGTTTTGAAGAATGCGGTGGCAGCCCCAAGCTTGTTGGAGAATCTCACCCGTTTTGAAGAACGCGATGGCAGCCCCAAGTTTAATGGGGGATCTCACCCATTTTGAAGCCCGATTCATACCTTTTTCCGCCGCGTTCACAGAGGACCAAGCTGCCCTAGTGTGAGGAAGTCCCCACGGTCGGCGCCAGTGATGAAGCCCAAGTTTTTAAGTAAGCAAAGCGTTAAGCCTATAAAATACCTGGTCCTGGATGAACGCGATAAAACAGAAAATGAAGCAAGGACACACAGAATTGGTAATACGGTTCGGTTACCCTACGTCCGCGGGATCCCAAAAGGGGAGATCCACCCAATCCACTAAGCAAGAACACATACAAAGTACGTGATGCGTTACAGATGACGAATATAAAGCTTTCCACTCTTACAAATACTTGGAAATCATCACAGATCGAGAAATATGTTAAAACATGCTCATGGCACTGTTCTTCCACCCAATTCCCGACCCCCGTTTCTGAAGGGGTCTTGGGCTATTTATAGGCAAGGGGTCCTGCTTGAAGTCGGCTGGCACACAGAGATACGTGTCATCTCGTGATTCATTTGGTGACAGACGTCGGCAAGGAAATGTAGGGTCGTGATTGGACCATCAAGGCAGGAGGACGCGTGTCGATCTTGGAAAGATGCATGGCTAACATGTCTGGATTGGTCCGATGTAGTCGAGGCGGTTTTGATATTGCTTGACGTGGGTTCTACACGTCCATGCACAATGAACGCGCTAGGAATGTTCCATGGCCCCTTTGTTTCTTCCTGCAACAGATCCCTTAAGTCGCCGCGTTAGTTTATTCTTCGAGGTAAGTTCTTTGAGGATGGACGCGTTCTTTCTTACTCCTTGTTCATTCTTCATGATAACTTCTTTCATTGGGTGACGCATTCTTTCTTACTCCTTGTTTATTCTTCATGATAACTTTCTTCATTGGGTGATGCGTTCTTTCTTACTCCTTGTTTATTCTTCATGATAACTTCCTTCATTGGGTGACACGTTCTTTCTTGTTGACTCGCGATCTTCCTCGTTTGATGAAAGGTCATGAGTAGGATGAAGGTGGCCGTCCAACGCGTTGAGAGTTATAAAAATAACGCGATCCACCAGAAACCATTTAGAAAAACTCAAAAAGAATCAAATTTACTGCATATTGATTAAACTCAAAATATAAAATTATTATGAGAGGTTTAGTTAAATGATGAGCTATTTTGATTTCATCACCTTTAGAAAATCTTCATAAATAGTGGAAGAATTGGTTTGCACAAATCGATCAAAGTGTGCATATGTAAGAAAATAAGTTATATATGCTATTATGATTGAATACATGTTTTCTTTTATCTAATAACCCAATTATATTGTGTGTTTATAGTAAATGTAATTTTGGAGATACTTTTAACTTCAATTTAAAAATGATTTTATTAAGATGTTAAGACTCGTGCTCTTCCACATGAAACTTATCACTTAATTATTTTAGATACTTAAGCGTCGAATGTTTGAGATATCAATTTCAACATGTAGTCCAATATACTTTTATAAGATTGTATGTATTATTTAGATATTATAGAGGATTTGACGTAATAAGAATACACATAGTGCATGCGCATAACAAAAAACTCAATCGACAAATAAGGAGGAAAACATTAGTGAATTGTTGATATGTTAATTACCATCTATAGATTCATATTTGCATTGTTGTTTGGGCTACGGTTGTGGATTATACTGATCTCTTCATTGGTGTCAATCTTCACCTACATACCAAATACAAAGAAAACGTATTTTATTGGGATTTTGTCTCTTGATATATCATTATACCTCGAATGTTGTAAGGTGTATGGCCTATATATATACTAGAGGGTACACCCATTCTACGCACGGGTCATACGTTATATATATTAATTTTACTGGTTTTTTCTGTTTTTAAATGAGAAAAAAAATTAAAACAAATTATACATTTTCAGCTTTAACAACACAAACATTCACATAAATTTAAACATTTTAGTATGGCAAGTACACAAATAACAACTCACTTTTGTTCACCAAACTAAGTTGGAAAATTTGTCATTTTTATGGACAAAGACACACTTAGATGCTATTGTAGAGAATAAATAACAATTTAGAATATGTTGCCTTCTTATTTTGTCAATCACCATGTTTAAAACGGTTTTAAGTAAAGCAAACATCTTATCTGCAACTCTTAGATGGATCTCAAATATCGTATGAAACTAAGAAATTTTTACTCGTAATAACATTGTCTCACTTTGATTATACATAGTAATAAGCTTTAGTAAGTCATGATCTATTATATTTGATTTTGTATGTCTTCATATTACCCACACCATTTACAAAATAATTTTTTTAGATATGAACATGCATTTGAAAGGGTTATCGAATGGTTAAGTTATACGACAATTAATTGACATATAGAATGTTGCTAAAAAGTTATGATCATAGTTTTTATTACTTATATCTATTTATTAAAAGGGGTTACATGTTTCAAAAGTAACAAAAGAGTCACAAAGATAGAGGACACTATAACAATCATTGATGATCAATTATGTATATATACGAATACAAACTTGTACTCCTATGAAGTATGTAGTAAACATATAGCAAACAAAAATGCTTATTGTTTAAGCTATTATTCAATGAATCTCTTATTTTGCATCAAAATTTTAGATAATTAAATAATATTATAATATAAGTTAAATTTAACTTTTTCTTAGTACATATATTGTAAAAAACCCTTCATTTGTAGTGGACAATACCATCGACCATGATAATCATATATATACTCATGATCCCAATTATTTCTATCACTTTAGTAAATTAATTATAGTTATTGCATGTAGTCATGTAAATAATTCAGCGATCAGTTAAACTTTCTCATTTAAGAATAAAAACATATTGCTCTTTTCTTTACTAATTGACCACATAAACAACTTTCTGATACCGGTAGAAAATGACCTCAAGGAATGCAAAACCACCCAAAAATCTACATTTAACAAATGTATATTTTTAGTTTTAAAGTTGTTAAAGAGTAGTAATAATTGACTTAGTTATTATTATACAAAAGAATTAAAAAAATAATAATTAGATATTATCACTGTGCCTTGAAGCTAAAGAATTTATGGGAAAAAAGTGTTATGAAAAAAGAACAGATCTAATAAAATAGCTTAAGCTTTCAATTTGGCTCATGTGAATGAGCATCAGTAGTCCAGAAGGATTGTGATAATGTGCTCAAGAGATCGAGATTATACTTGCCATTGAACAAAATATCAACAAAAAATACACAAATATCAATTTAAATTCCAATTCATAAAATGGGGAACAACAAAACATATAAAATGTCAATTACAACTGATCATAAAATAGATATCAATAAACTAACCATATAAAAATCTAATCCAATCAATTATAGAAATAAGGTGTAAGAAAATCATAAGATTATGGAGATGTGGATTGAGATCTTTTATTTTTCGGAATGTATGTCTTGTATCCGTATGGCCTTTATATAGAGGTATAATTTCTCTCTATGGTCACATTCATTTGTCATCTACATTAAACCAACCTCTAATCAATTAGGAGGTTAAAATATGAAAAGAAAAAGTTACGATCTATAATTTAAATTTGATTAATTGACATTAGAAACACGTAATGAAGATGTAACGGTCACAACAAATTATATTGCTATAAATTGAAATAATGTTTTAATCTAATGTCTTAAATGAGTTCATTTCTTTAAAAAATGAAATAAATTTCCGTATAAAAGCTACGTGCAAGTGAGTTTGAACGACCATGCAAGCGTTTTTAAATATATTTTTTCCGTCGAAGTTGATGTCCGAGTGAGTTTGAATGACTCGAACGTTACTAAGGTTGACATAATTATCATTGATATAAGTATATCACCAATTAGTATAATGAACTTTTCAATTTCTTGATGTTGTAATTCGATGGTAACTTTTTCATGTTCTAATCCTCTTCTTAATTACTTCTTCCAAAATGTATACTTTTATTGATAATATTTTTTTTCTTAAGTGACACATTAATTATTGTTTATTATAGACAATTTAATAGGGGAATATGTTACACATTTTTCAAATCAGTTACATTTCTAAGATAACGTTTGCGACAAACTTATCCTAGCAAATAATCTTCCATTAACTTGGTTTTCTCCCTATATTGAATTTGATAGTTGATGACTATTCGTTGATTTTAATTTTATAAATTATTCTGATTTACACAAAACAATTGAAGGGTTTAGAACTAAATTGGGTTTGTAATGTCAAAATTTTAAGTAGTCGTTTAGAGTTATGGAAAAAGAACATTACAATAAGTATGAAAAATTGAATATATGCATTAAAATTAGGTGTTTAAGTTTGAATGTTGGTAGTGGATTTGAGAGTTTTATGAAGATTATATTGGCTTGTTTTAACTTGAATGAGATAAGCAGTATTTTAAGTTTTAAGTGATTAGTTAAATTATTACATTAAAATAATTTATAATTTAATCATGATAAGGTGGATACAATATTTGTTTTGGTACTCAAGTGGATACAATTTTTTATATTCGAATTATGTTATTTGGATTTGTAATGTATTAATTTTGATATATTGTTCTACATTTAATTATGTATTTTTATGTTATATAGATATTTTGATTTATATATGTAACTATGAGTAGTGAAAAAGGAAATTGTTTAGCTAGGCATGAAGAAGACCATAAAAAAATAAATTCTAATTGTGATTTGTATTTTTCAATTGCATTTACTAAACCACCTCAAATTGTCTATTTTTTGGTAGAAATCTCACATTGTTTCCTTAGGTATGAAGAATACAATAAATGTATTCGTATTTCCTTTTTAGGTTTGTTTTCTCTTTTTTTTTTCGGTTTTTTAATGTTACTTTTAGGCTTACTTATTGAGATAATTGTCAAGTACTATAGCTTTAAGTGGTTTTTTAAGAAGAATTGAACTTTTAACTTTTTGTTTTATGAAGTCTCTTCACTAAACCATTGAGATAAAATAGAAAATTTGACTTCTAGTGGAATCTAAAAATAAAATGAGATGGAATTTGTGAGGCATTAAATGGGCAAAAGGTCAACTTTATATATTTATAGATAGATAGATAAATAGATATATATATAATTAGATATAGAGATTTGAGTAACTAATTAATATAAACAAAAAAATAATAAAAGATAAAATAGTAAAACAAAGTTGTTAAGAATGAGGATTGAACCCTAGACCTCTTGTATTATTAGAGTGTCTTTAACTATTGAGCTATATTAGATGATTTAGTTTGTAATGAAAGATTAACAAAAAAAATAAGAGATAATTTCTCATATTTATTAGACATTAATTGCACCCTTAGTCTACTTTATATATTTATTATAGATAAGGAATTTAGTGAATTATCATTTTTTACTATTTAACTTTTATGTTACTTCTTTCATTGCTGGAATAAATTAATTTGGCTAAAAAGGACAATTATTTTGGTAATAAATTTATACGTTATACACAATCGGCAGTTTGACAGGAAAAAAAAATACAATTAATAGCATGTACGTTATACCCAATTAATATAAGATACTGGTAATAGTATATAGAGTCGGGTTTTGGTGATAAGACTTTTTATAGTAAATAGTGGGGAGTTTTATGGAGCATTGAATTTTATATCTTACGGTTAGATTGTAGAGAGCATGTAAGTTATAATAGGACTAGTTTATGAAAAAGGAGTTACAAAATCTGTAAAAATAAATTAAATTTTATTATGGAAGGTAATATTTGATTTCCCTAAAATCTCTCCACATTTACTATTTAAAACCTTTCACCCAATTTTTTTTACGCTCCTTAACTCATCGACTGTCATTGTTTATGGTTATGGTCAAAAAATTGTTCATAGATGAACTAATTTATAAACCCAAGGTTAAAAGTTTTTGGTGTTCATAGATGAACAACTACAATTCTATGACAGATTAGTCTACTCCAATGGTAGATTTGTTAATACCTCTTCATGTATGTGTTATAGTTGTTCTTTATTCATTCAATTTCTTTTTGTTCATCCTAAGTACAATTGTTCATCTGAAATTAAATAATCGTTCATTGATGTAATTTTGTATAGTCGATGTCAGTCTTTTTGTTATTGTTCGGTTATTAAACTCTAGTTGTTCATTTGAACACTTTTGATTTCAAGTATAGTTCTTGTGCATTTGTAAAAATTTGTTGTTCATGTGAAATTTGTTAATGAACAAGACGACTAAATGTGATAAACGAAATGACTAAATGTGATGAACAAGATGCAATGAACAAGACGACTAAATGTGATGAACAAGATGACTAAATGTGATGTTATCATATGAAGTTGTTCAATTGAATAATTAGATTACCTATTATTAAATTATCATATAGTTGTTCCTTTGAATGAAATGTAGTTGTTCATTAAATGTTAAGTTGTTCTTTTAATCTTGATTATTTGTTCATAGGAATAAAGTAGCTAGAAGATTAATGGCTATAGAAATATTGACCAATTTGTAAAAAGACGTTTCCTAATTGTGTAAAAGTGAAGATAATGTATCGCGGTGAGTGGTTACAAACTTTTATACTAATTAAACTTGATTTCTCTTCTCTATTAGATTGAAATTAATCCTCATTCTAACTGAACCATTATTAAACTTCAAGAAAAACAAAATTCAGGATGATGTCGACAACTACGTGGTATCCATGGCTTGATGATTTGATCAAGGATTGAGTGAAGTGTTAATGGAAGACCCCATCGTCAGACTGAACTGATAGGGGTTGACGCCTGACAATTATGTGAACTTCTTGTTCATTGATTGGTAAGAAATTATTCATTGGTTCTAAGATACCGACCTTGTAGTGTAATGGCTGGTGAAGTCATTATTTCACCTCTTGAAACATAATGATAAAAATTGAGTGAAGCGTAGAGGAAGGAGATCAAAAGGGGAGGAAGCAATGAATGTTAATTAATTATTTTAAGAAACTTCCAAAAAAACAAAGATCTGTAGAGTATAAATAGGAAATTGCAAATCTTATAGATTTGTTAACATACATTTCAACCCACACTAATACAAAATAAGAAATTCGGATAGTTGGATTAACTTAATTTGATGACTCAAAATTCTCCCTACTATTTACCCTAAGACTAATATGCACTTGAACCTAATTCTCTGTATATATTTTTAGGTCATTTTAGGTCAACTTATATCATGATAATAATAATAACACAGATTTGCATAAATACCCTATTTAAGAAAGTGATTTGCTATTACGTCATACTTGGTTGTTTTTACTATTATCGAAAACTAATGTCGGCCTTACTAAAACTAATGTCGACCTTACTAAAATTAATGTCAGAATTACTAATAAAATGACGCATCTTCCTCCACTGATAGTGATTTCAATGGGCAAAAATCAACATTAAACTTCAGTATGTAATGTGACGGTAAAGTTTAAAAATAGGGTAAAATGTCTAATGGATGAGAAAAATTTAAGGTTGATAGTATTAAATGTAATTTTTATTGTCAATTTCCATACATTACATGAAGAGCGACATTATTTGTTGGTACTCTGGCACTCGCATTCTACCATATTACATGATAATGCTTGCCACTTAATTGGTAGGACGCGTGACATTTGGTTGAATACTTCTACTCATAAAGTCAAGAGGCAGAGGCCGAGGTTGTGATGGGTGGTCAACCAAGTACAAATGGTACCAAATCTGACAAACGAAATATGGTAAGCGACATTCGTACCACTGAAGTTGTCCCGAATGTAGTTGATTGTGACATGTATGAAATGAAACCAATAATTGTGGTGACAACAATGGGGAAGTAAAAATAGTAGACTTGGTGAGCCAATCTAAGACAGATTCGGAAAGTGGGGGAGAAATAAGGTCTTCCATAGGAAGGAAAAGAATACATGAATTTATTGAGATTGACAGTGATTATGGGGAAGACGTTGGGAAAGATGTTTGGGATGATTTTGAGGAAGATGTTGAAGAAGATTGCAGGGAAGATGACTTTGAAGGGCCATTGTTAGATGACACTAATGAAGTGGACAACTTATTTATTGATATTGATGAGGAAGTTTTCTAAGAGATTGAAGCCGAGTACCATCATAGCAAAAAGTTTAGTAAAAGGCAATTGGATGATTTGGAAGAACCAGTGAAGGGGTGAACCACAATGATTTGAAAATAAAAGTTGGAGATCATTTCAATTGCAAGAAGGGTCTTAAGGATCGTTTATCCTTGATGACAATACAGAGGCGCTTCGAGATGCATGTCCAAAAGTCTGATATGAAGTTATATGTCGTAAGGTGCATCGATCCTAGTTGCACCTTTTTTTGTCGTGGGTCCACTCTTGGCAAAACAGGATTGTTTGAAGTAAGAAAGTATTGTAGCCAGCATACATGTGGCATGAAGCTAAAGCATAACCACCAAACACATGCAAGTTCAAGCGTAATTGCTGATCAAATAATGTCAAGGTAAGTAAACAAACCTCTTCTTGAGATCATATATATTTTTCAGTATGTATATTTTCTAAAACAAAGGATATGAATTCAATATTAACTAACCTTAATCTATTACAACTTTAACACAACTGGTACATGTAATGGACCTCGTGCTACAAAAATTCAAGACTTAATAAAGAAAATGGGAGTGAAAGTTAGTTACGACAAGGCAAATCGAGCACGTTTAATTGCCATAAATAGGATAAGAGGCACAACTGAGCAAAGCTACAGGCAACTTCATGGATACATGTACATGCTTGAAATGATGAATACAGGGACATTCACACATGTTGAGTAGATGCTAGTCGTCGATTCAAGTATTGTTTTTTTAGCTTAGGTGCTTATCGCAAGGAAATGCCCATTTTAAGAAAGGTAAATATATATTTTGTCATGATGAATGTACTTTTTGTCACAATAAATGTAGCTTTCTGTAGCATGTACATATTATATTGTCATATGTACACTGTCATTTTGTAAAGTTGGGTGAAATTGATTACATGTCATAACAGTGGAGGGTACCTAATTGGGATCAAAGTACAAGGGCACACTTCTAGTAGCAGTGGTACAAGACAGAAAAAGACAAATATATCAAATGTCTTTGGCTATAGTTGACAACGAGAACGATATCTCATGGTCATATTTTTTTTGACACCTACGTTATGTTCTAGCCGACGAGAATGACCTCGTCTTTCTGTCTGACAGCCATGGAAGCATCTACAAAGGTTTAAGAGACAACTACATCTTCGCGAAGCATGGTTGTTGCACACTTCACCTATTTCAAAATGTGAAGGCTAGATTTAAAAGGAATGACTTGTGGGTTCTGTACCAAAAGGCAAATCAAGCCTACACCAAACATGAGTTCAACCGTGAGTATGCAAGACTTTGCACCCAGTCCCCAGAAGTGGATACCTACCTAAGGGGTGTTGGATTTGAAGCGTGGACAAGGTCGCATATGTCCGCGAATAGATTCTATATTATGATGTCAAATAATGCGGAATCCATTAATAGTCGATTAAGGGGGGCTGTGTGAACTGTCGCTGATTGGCTTGCTTGATGGTATAGTGAATGTCATGATTCAGTTGTTTTGTCAACGGAGGAAAAAGGGAGAATCTTGTTCAAAAGTGCTAACCCCGACATTGTGTCGTGAGCTAGAAGTTAATTATTTGAGGTTATTGACAATGGTTGTGACTAGACTGAATCAATATGAGTTTCAAGTGCATGCCAAATGAACTACATTCTTGGTAAACCTCCATGCTCGAACATGTTGTTGCAACACATTCCAAATTGACCAAATTCCTTGTGTGCATGCCATAGCGGCTGCCAAGGATTGTGGTGTTGATCATGTACAACTAGTGCATCCCTTATTTACGACTGAAAAGTGGAAGGACGTATACAAGAAACATTGTATACGGTCCCTGCCTTTGAGCGTTGGGAAGTTCCTGAAATTGTCTTGAATAAAGCATGCTTGCCCTCGAACATTAGGATGAAATCAGGAAGACCAAGGAACAAAAGAATCCCATCATGTGGAGAATACAAGTGTCCGAGGAGACGGTGTGGAAGTTATGGCACCCTCGGCCATATCTCACGAAATTGTCCTAACACTGCAGCCGCCCCATGACCAGGTTTCAATTTATTGGTTAGATTAACTCTTTTGATGTTTTTTTGAAACACGAATACTTTTAGTGCTCTCTAAGAAGTTAAATACTTTTGTGTTCCTTTTTGTTGTGTGTTTAACACTAATGAAGTTGGTCCATACACTTGCCTCTTTTGGGTTATATATGGATTGGTCAGTAGATGGACCAACTCTAATCTCATGTATTTGATATATACTTTTGGGTTATTGGTCAGTAGATGGACCAACTCTAATCTCATGTATTTGATATATACTTTTGGATTATATGTGGATTGGTCAGTAGATATACTTTTTGTCCTAACTCCGCAATCGCACTATGATCATGTTTCAATTTAAAGGAAATGGAGTAAACTACTATAACTAAACTTAACTGACATTTTATTTGTTCATTTCGACAATAACATTATACCATGTGACAAAAATACGAACAACACTGACATGAATTATTCGTATTCGATAATTCGTGCATTTGGTGCAATTGTGACAAAAATCTAAACTTCACTAACATTGTATTTGTTCATTGTGACAATAGTCCCATACCATGTGACAAAAATATGAACAACACTGACATGAAGTATACGTATTCGATAATTCATGGATTTTGTGCAATTGTAACAAAAATATAAACTTCACTGACATCGTATTTGTTGATTGTGACAATACTCCTATACCATGTGACAAAAATATGAACTTCACTGATAGAAGTATACATGTATTATGTAATTCATATCTCAACATTATATTGTGCAATTCATATCTCAACATGTACAAGGAAAATTGTCAGCTTCATCTAGCCAAGAAGAAATGCACCAACCAAATTTTCTAGATTTCCATAATACTTTGAACACCATTTATTGTCACCAAGACGAGTCAATTCTAGCAAGAACTACACAATCAGCCGCCACAAAACTATCCCAACTACAGAAAATATACCACCATCAAACTATCCCACAATATGCCACCACCAAACATTACATAAAATGTGCTAATTCATATATCTTTCACTAGTCAAACCACTTCATCTCGAAAATACTAATGGCCATCCTTTTTCCGTAGTGATCCACAAACTTGTCACCCACGTTCACGGTGTTTTGACGACATCCGAAACTTAGCATTTCTATATACTTGATCGTGAAGATGACACATTCGCCCATGCACAAGTAAAAAATGTAGTTAGTTTGCTGATATTATAACTTTCAAACCAAATATTAAACAATTGATGTAAATAACTTACCCTCTCTTATTTCTCTCCAATGTAGCAACACAAGTCACATTTAGGGGATTTCCCCCCTATCATCATAAACTATTGCAAAGGGTTCATATTATGCTATCGTAACATGCAAAATAAATGTCAACTCTGCAAGGAACCTATGAATGTCCGACAATTTGTACAAATTGACGTCGGGATCGTATATAGTGACAGACCATTTACTCAGTTCTATATCCAAAGCTACCCAATGTTTCTCCTTGATATATACTGAAGGGGAGGTATATATGATCCGCGTCCTTCCAATCCTTTCCATAAAGTGCAGACAATTCCCCACGCAGGTATCTCATCTTAGATGGATCAACAAAATAATTTTCCTTATCTGACAACCATTTCTTCATTTCCTTTTCCAAGCCCCGCTGAAAATAGGTCTCCAATATTGCCACTCGTTTGTCACGCACACGACATCCAAGATAATACATACATTCATCCAAGTGCTACAAACTCACAATAAAATAGATGTCATACCTAGAAATTGAAGACTTGTTGCACCGAATATTTATCTAAAAAATGACAGAGGCTTACCGGAGATTTCAGCCACCTTATTGGTCGCAACAATAGCTGAAAAATTCCTTCTGTAGATGCACTCTAGTTGGAGACTCAAATTCCTCACTACATCATAAGATAGTTTAATTAACAACATCGCAAACAAGCGTTCATATTATCAAAATAGGAGGGACAACTTCTTAACCTTTCCTTTGAGTCTAACCAAGAGCACAAATTACTCATGTCTGAAAGACTTTTGGACGTTGAAACCTTGCATCGTTTGGGATTATCGGCTACCCATGATGGATACGATGCTTGTCTGGACAGTCCTCTCTTCCTTTGAGGATGATCCCTCTTTTCAGCAGTTGTATTTTTTTTGAGCGTTTTTTTTTTTGTTGAGACTCCAATTGTTTCTTTGGTAACGTCTCCTTCTACCTCAACTTCTTTTGTCGCTACAGCTAGCGTCTGCATTAACATTTTTTCATAAATAATTAGTTGGAATGTTGTTATTAAAGTATGTCGACATTTAATTATTGATGCATACCTCAACTTCTTTTGTCATCCCTTTTCTAGTTTCCCCCTAATTCTAAACTGCACCAACTTTATCATCCTTCTGTTATTTTGAACGAGTGTTCCTTGTGAATACAATTGGTTATTGGTTATTTGTTATCTTTTTCTTTAATTTCACAAGCCTTTTCTTCTCATTCCACCTTTGCTTCTTTTGTCACTACAATTGGTTTCTGTATAAAAACAAATAGATCGAATGTCGTTATTAAAAATTTAATATAAGCTAATATTTAATTATTGATGCATACCTCAAGAGAAATCATATCCACCTTCTCAGTCATCATTTCTCCAGATTTTCCCTCATTCTGGACTGGACCATCATCATCATCCATCTGCTTTTCTACACTACCTTCAGCTGGTAGCTTGGCATTGTCAGTTGCACCATCATCATCATCATCATCATTTTCCTTTTCAACACTATCTTCAGCTGGTAGATTAGCATTGTCGGCTGCACCACCATCATCATCATCCTTTTCCTTTTCAACACTACATTCAACTGGTAGATTGACATTTTCAGTTGCACCATCATCATCATCCTTTTGCTTTTGAAAAACAACGATAGCTCGTACATTGGCACTGTCGTCTAGAATGTCATCATCATCGTCGTCATCATGTAACCCTTTGTTTAGATTTGAAGCAACCCCCCCATTCTATCCATTTTGACATCCTCATCACGACCTTATATAACATTCTGCTTCAATAAAGAAAAAAATATTTTTAACTTACAAGAATTATAACTAAGTGCATCAATCTAAACATATTAAGTTGTATACATGACATTCCTAATCTACAGTTCGACAAAAGAAAAAGCTTTAACTTGTAAGAAATAAAACTAACCTACATGCATCCATCCAACTTAAAAGCAGTGACATTCTATTTTGTTACTATGACATTCTTGTTATAGTGTTTGGCAAAAAAAAACTTTAACATACAAGAAATAAAACTAACTTACATGCATCCATCCCACTTAAAAATAGTGACATTCTATTTTGTTACTATGACATTTTTGTTATAGTGTTTGGCAAAAAAAAGCTTGAACTTACAAGAAATATAACTACATGTATCAATATCAAGTTGAAAAACAGTGATATTTTAACTTTTTAATATGACATTCCTATTCTACTAACCTATATGGATCAATTTAAGTTAAAAAACAGAATAACAATTGTTGACAATTATCTTGCATCCCCTTCCTCCTGTTCAATGTCCTCTTCTTCATCCTTTATTGCATTTGAGTTGTTGTGGATATCTTTGTTGTCATTCTCCATTATGCCCAAGGCTTTTTTTATAGCAATAAATCCTGCTTTCATTTTGTTTTCCAAATTACTCAGACGCTCAATCATCTCGTTCATAGCGCACATCACATGTCTTGCATCCAGGCCCGAGGTCTTCGCAGTAGGGGCAGGAGTAGAAACACTCTTTCCTTTTCTTCTACCATTGATAGACCTCTTCTTACTTAGCTCAAATTTCTCAATTGCCTTATCAAAGTAACTGTCCTTCACTTCTCCAACAAATTTGCATCCTTTTACGACTTCCACCTCAGCTTCTTCCTCTATTAACACTACGTTTGGAGTAAAACGAGATGTGGCCTTCTCCAACAAAGACTCCACAGTCAGTGCGTGGATAGGCTTCCTTATCCACCACATGTGCAAACGCTGAAGCAATTGGTTTTACAACTTCATATAGCCATAGTTGAAGCACATTTTTTCTTGTCATTATGATTCTCATTTGTTGTAAGAAACCATCAATATATTGTAATTATAATACCAACTTCAAAAGTATATACATTACATAAAAAAACGTTACCTGAAAGGCCATTGACAACCCCTTGAGTTTGTAACCCAACCTTGTACTTTCTTCTTTGCTTGTTTGTATCGTCTGTAATCTATTCTTCATCATCGAACTCAAACCCTGATGATTTTCAATGTAGCAAACCCTGCCCCATGGGAATTTTGTGAATTGATCCATATCAGTCAATAATTTTACATGACCCATGTTTATGCGAACCCTTTTCTCAACCCCAAGAATGATGCCCTTTAATATAATCAATAATGTCATCTTATATTTCAAAGGGATGTCATCTCGTAAACGTATAAATAGGATCTCCAGGTCACCCAAGGTTAGATTTTGTACATCAAAGACCTCTTTCACGACATTCTTATCTGGCTTCATATCATAATCCGTAATTGTACCACAGTTTAACCTCGTGACAAGTGTGAACTCTTTCATTGAAAAACGCAAAAGTTGTCCTTGTGGGTCATACCACATATCCTACAACTTGCTCGTTTATACTTGACGGAATAAAACGTAATGCACAAGCTGACATGAAAAGGTTTGTCAATGAGCCATCTTCACAGTAGGTCCAAATGGACCATCTATTATCCTCTGCCAGTCCACAGAGGAGAGACATTTCTCAATATTTTTCAGTATTTCACGTCGACAATTTTGGTTGACTCTACCTTGAAATTTTTGCAAACCTTCAAATATCAATAATTGACCCTAAACAGTACAAATTATATGAGGTCAATAAATACAAAAGGAACATATACTTAAAAACTACATAACAGGATGTGAAAAAGGAAAGTTGAGCTCCTCTCAGTTTTTAAGAGGCAACCATCTGTTTTTCAGTTAAAAAATGAAATAAAAGAGAAACATGAAAAACTAGCTATCTTATGTTTTCGGGTGAAATTAAACACAATATATGGTGCAAAATGAAAGAAGAAAGTTTGGCTATTGCTTACTAGTCAGAATGAGCTAAACCAAATTTACCTTTCTAGCCATTTCAAATTCCTCTGTGTATTCTTTAATCGACTATAACACTTCAGTTGGCCTGGTGGACATAGACAAACAACAAAGAATATCAACATTTGAGTTTTTCCTATGCACAAAATGGTTCTTATTTTCATAACAAATGGTTAAAATTTTAAACAAACTGTCCTAATTATGGTTTCAAATTATTCTTCCTCATATTCACCTAAACATCCGTCACCAAAAGCAAAAAATTAAAGGAAGATTAATCATGTGAAGAAGCGTCATTTTGTACATACTTGATATGAAACTTAATCTAATTCACACTCTTAGAACAAATAACAAGCCCAACATCAAAACATGGAAGTAAGAGAGATGTAGAGATGCAGAGATGAGAGGAGAAGAGAAGGAAGTTGCGAGAGGAAGAGAGCTATAAATTGAGACAAATAAAAACATTAACTTTTGATGACTCGGGGCTTGCGTACCCTTGAAGGGACTTGGAGATGTTGAATCGAGGGCCCATGGAGGTCTAGAGGACCCTGATTTGGTTGCACGAGCCACCTTAGCCACATCTTGGTTCACTCACATACAAGGGATGTTGCATGCTTATCCATAGTTTCTATTTTAAAGACTTACTACTACTTTGCTATTTTTGGTATTTCCTAGCTACGTTATATTTAGTATTTCCTTTTGACTATTTTTAGACTAAGAATTAGTTTTAGGGAAGCTAGGGCCGGCCCTATAGGGGGCGTGCCATCTCTTGCTTTTCTATCTTATGTTTCCTATTTATACATTGGTTTTATCTTAATGAAAGGCATATTGAATTTTGAGAGCAACTTGGCTAAGTTGTTTTCAAGAATATTCAGTCCAAAACTCTCTCTTTTCCAGCAATCAATCATTCCAAATCAATCAAACTTTCGAATCCATCAAACACACAATTCGGAGATCATTCACCCGAAACCCTAATTCGCGGCAGCACCTGCAACACGTTTTTGGAATCGCCATAACTTTCTATTCCCTCGTCCAAACGCTATGAAATTTAGAGGAGTTATAGTTAACTTCTTGATATTTAATTTGGCGTTGGAATCACTCGATTCGGATTTACGAAGCAAAAGTTATACTTCGCCAAAGACGGGACATAAAACATAGATCTCTTGCGCGCCAAGGCGAGTTCTTTCCATCCAAGAACGTGGCAACCAAGGGGTTTCACATCAAGTGGTATCAGATTTCCAGGTTGAGGCAAGTATTCCTTGATTTTTCTCTTTCAATTCTTCAAAATTTTTAGCTTTTTGATCTCTTCTTGAACCATCTACCATCCACCATACCTAGTTTATTGTTTTCTTGTTTTTCTTGCCTTTCTTGCACCATATCCACCACCACCACCGTACCACCACCACTCGACCACCCCTGGACCACCGTGTTACTACCACCACCACCCCCATCCCACCACCAAACCAATGAACCACAGCCCCTACGACAACCGGTCTGTCGTGCCTTGCCACCCATTGTCGCCGAAACCCTAGTTGTTCTCTAGGTTGTCTTGCACCCAAAGCCTTTACCTTTAGGAGTTAGTTTTGGATTTTGTTGCTTTGTTTAACAATCAAGTTGGTATTTTTTGCATGATATTTGTTGCTTTAGATCACTTCTTGCATGATAAGTTTTGAATGTCTTGATCTTTCTTGCACCACAACTTGCGTTTTACCCTTGTTCCTCTTCTCTTCGCAGCCGTTTTTTCCCCTTCTTGTTATTTGCTTGAATACTTGCTCTTAGATTCACCTAATCTGAAGTCAAGTAAAAAAAATAGAACGAAAAATCAGAAGTACAAACAAAAAATTTGCTTGCTTGATTGCTTTCTTGCGCAACAATACTTCTTCAAGATTGATCAAGATCATGCCCACCAGGCCAAGAAACGTTCTAAAGAGGCTTAGACAATATTTAACTAGGGTGATTGAGTGAGTTTTCTTGCAAATATATTGTCCCTTGATTGTGTGATTTGCAAGCAAGGCAAAGAGCTAGCCTTGGCGCGCAAGAGATCTTTGTTTTCTGATACAACTTGATGTGAAACCCCTTGGTTGCCACGTTCTTGGATGGACATAACTCACCTTGACGCGCAAGAGATCTCTGTTTTCTGTCCCGTCTTTGGCAAAGTATAACTTTTGCTCCGTAACTCCGAATCGAGGGATTACAACTCCAGATTAATGATCAAGAAGTTAACTACAACTCCTCCAAATGTCAGAGCGTTTGGACTAGGGAATCGAATATCATGGTGATTCCAAAACCGTGTTGCAGGTGCTTTCACGAATTAGGGTTTCAGGTGAATGATCTCCGAATTGTGTGTTTGATGGATTCGAAAGTTTGATTGATTTGGAATGATTGATTGCTGGAAAAGAGAGAGTTTTGGACTGAATAATCTTGAAAACAACTTAGCCAAGTTGCTCTCAAATTTCAATCTGCCTTTCATTAAGATAAAACCAATGTATAAATAGGAAATATAAGATAGAAAAACAAGAGATGGCACACCCCCTATAGGGTCCGCCCTAGCTTTCCTAAAACTAATTCTAAGTCTTAAAATAGATAAAAGGAAATACTAAATATATTGTAGCTAGGAAATACCAAAATTAGCAAAGCAAAAACTTTCAGTCTCACAAACTGCCACTAATAGTAAGTCTTTAAAATAGAAACTATGGATCAACATGTAACATCCCTTGTATGTGAGTGAACCAAGATGTGGATAAGGTGGCTCTTGCAACCAAATTAGGGTCCTCTAGACCTCCATGGGCCCTCAAGTCAACATCTCCAAGTCCCTCCAAGTGTACACAGGCCCCGAGTCATCAACTTGTAACACACAACAATGTTTCACAAACTGAGATTGTAATTGTTCATTTCAACAAATATAACTATATCATGTGACAAAAATATGAACAACACTGACATGAAGTATTCAACCAATGGTAATCCGTGCAATTGTGACAAAAATATACATTCCTCTAACATTGTACTTGTTCATTGTGACAATATAACTATACCATTTGACAAAAATATAAACAACACTGACATGAAGTATTCAACCAATGGTAATTCGTGCAATTCGTGCAATTGTGACAAAAATATACACTTCTCTGACATTGTAATTGTTTATTGCGACAATATAACTATACCATGTGACAAAAATATGAACAACACTGGCATGAAGTATTCAACCAATTATAATTCGTGCAATTGTTACAAAAATATAAACTTCTCTGACATTGTAATTGTTTATTGCGACAATTCAACTATACCATGTGACCAAAATATGAACAACATTGACAAGAAGTATTCAACCAATGATAATTCGTGCAATTCGTGCAATTGTGACAAAATCAAAACTTATCTGACATTTTCATTGTTTATTGCGACAATATAACTATACCATGTGACACAAATATGAACACCCTAACTCAAGAAATAGTACAGTCAGTCTACATACAAGATTTCCAGTTTAGGTTTATAATAGCACTAAAAAAATAGACAGAAAGTTTTCACAGGTTTATAAAAATCAATTTAAGTTACCATCCCCATTTGTACCACAATGGTCGTTTTTTACCCAGTTTTTCAACAAAATCAATCTGTTTGTTGCGTTTAAATTCAGTTAATTGCAGGTTACAAGAGACAAAATTTGGGGGATATAATTCATGACAAGTATATCAATCGATAAAAATCAACCCAATGAACAACACAAATAAACTGAAATAATAGATGTTTTGGCAGAAGAAAAACCATAAAAAGCAATATCTCAACCCTCGAGATACTTGAAGCAACCCTAAAACCCTAACGTACCCAACCGAGATAAAGGAGAAATAAAAAATGGTTGCAACCCTAAAACGAAGGATGTGAAATAGGGCAACTTGAATTGCGTAGAACCTGGAGAAAAACATACCTCGAATGCTCGAACGAGATAGACAAAAGAGGAATCGGAAGCGCGAGCCAACGACGTTAAATGGCGTCGTCAGTAGACCTGCAACTGGCGTCGTCGGAGGAGGAAGAATCGCGAGGAATCAGAGGAACAAGGCGACGTTGGTGGACCTTTGAACCAGAGGAAGAATCACAACGAACCAGAGGAACAAGGCGACGTCGGTGGACTTTTGAACCAGAGGAAGAATCGCAACGAACTAGAGGAACAAGGCGTCGTGGATGGACTGCAAATCGAAAGCCTTCGATTTCAGTTTGGATATTCTCGTCTAGGTTGATTTAGGGTTCTTCAGGAAATTAAGAGGGAAAGAACCATTTCAGTTTTGAAAACTGAAAATGAAATTTTCAGTTTTCAGTTTAAGCAAATTTCATTTTCAGTTTAAATTTTCAAAATTAAAAGTTTTTTTATTTCCATGTCATATTTAATTTTCCAATATAAAAAGAAAAGTTTGATTTTAATTTATCTTTTTTGGGGGTATTTTTGCAAAAACAAAAAAACAATCGGTGGAGTATTTTTGCAAAACAAAAAAGGGTAGGTTAAAATTGCAAATGGGGTATGATAATGAGGTATGGGGTGCTATTTCTCTAATAATAATAGTAGTTACATATATATTTTCTAGACATATATATTATTAAAGGAAGAAAAATATTGTTAATAAACCTTTTTTCAGAAATGTGGTTCTTAAGATAAATATTAATCTTGTATATATTTTAAATTGATCATTTTTGTATATTAAGATCAATTAGCTCATTTACTTATAAATATGTAACAGATGTTTTCACGTCTTAATTCTTTTGTCTTAATACCCTTTATGAATATGTAACTAGTGCGATGATGGCTAATTTGAAATTTTATACCGGGTAACAAAGTTATAAATGGTTTTTATACTCAATTTTTAATAAATATATAGAGATAAAGATATTCATTTTTTTTTTACTTTAGATAATTACTCCCTCTGTTCCAAAATATAAGCCCCATTTGATCCGGACACATCCGCCGAGGCGGATTTTGTATCGTTAATATCTCTAATTACATAACCCTAAAAATTATAATTTTTTGATATTATTAAAGTACTCGTTGAGACGAATCAAACAAGACACCACATGACTATATTTTTTCTTATATATTGGAAGAAATCTTAAATCGAAGCTTCAACGGTAAACAGTGACGCGTTTCCAAATGGGGTTTATATTATGGGACGGAGGGAGTAATATTTAGGTTCTAATCAATGAGGCGTTGATTGCTAAAATGTGACAAATGACACTATTTTTCATCATTATTTTGTCGTTGAATGGTCAAGCATAAGGTAACAAGGAAAAAGACCAAAGAGCGCGCGCCGAATACGTTTGACAAACATCCAAAAAAGGTACGCTAACGATCGACCCTCGCGTGAAGACAAAAACAACACGCGACACGCGCTCCCTCTTTCCTCTGCTTTTTTCGCTCCTGTTTGTATGAGTGCATCGGCTCCACCCCAGCCACCGGGGCTAGAGGGTACGACGGCTCCCGTGGGTATGCATGTTGATGGGCGGAACGATGTCTCCCCTTTACCCCCGACAACGACTAGGAAATTGTGGCGGGACCTTGTTGCTCATGAAGCTGGTGAGAAATGATTAGTGCTTGATGATGAATTTCTGGAAGGCAAGGTTGTCCTTTCTTTCCCTGATGGCGAAGAAGGTGATCCAGTTTTTGAAAATAAAACCGATGTTCTGAGTGTATGGGCCTCTGTATGGCATTCCTCTTTGGTGGTCAAATTACCGCGTAGCTTGGTCCTGCATGCTATTATGGAGAGAAAATTGAAGGAGTTGTGAAAGCCGGGGGGGCAAAGTGATGATTGCCGATCTCCCCAATGGCTATTATTCTGTTAAATTCGAGTCGAAAGGGGACTACATGAAAGCCCTAACTGGTGGTCCGTGGACGCTATTCGGTCGCTACCTCATCATCCGACAATGGTCGCCGGATTTCAACCCCTTCACCGATGATATCTCTACTACCCCTGCCTGGATTAGGATATCTAGGCTCTCGATGATACTCTATGAAGAGAAAATCTTGCTCAGATTGGCGACGGGTGTGGGCAGACCTATCAAGGTGGATAAAAAAACGCTTAATCTCTAATCGATGGAGGTTTGCGAGAGTTTGCGTTGATGTCGATTTGTCCAAACCGCTCAAGGGCTCAGTGACCATCAATGGAAGCCGTTTCCATATTGAATACGAAGGTGATGTGTTCTTGTCTCCTGTGACAAGTCGAATTGCCAAAGGTGACGACTTTTGGATCTAGTCTTGGTTGAGAAGTCACTCGTCTCCGGTATTCCGCTGTGGAACACAGTGATGATGATCGCGAACGGAAGAACGCGATGAATCGGTGGCGATGGAAGCGATTGATGGAAGGATGGAAGCGGTGGCGGAAGCGATTGAATGGAGGGATATACGACTTGAAGAGACAAGTCATTTAGTGTCGTAGCGTTGACTGCGGAGGGGATAAACTCGATGGAGATCGAGTGGTTGCCGTAGCGTCGGCAGCGGAGTGAATGGGGATGAGAGGGATAAGGGTGACGTCCGATCAAGGGAAGGAGGAATTATCACTCGACTTAAAACCTTGAACTTTACTTTGAACGTAAGAAATAACATTAACAAAGGAGGCTTTAAATAGCCAAGGGGTCTCGACCAAGACCTAATGGGCTTGGGTCGAAACGAGCCTAAGGGCTAGCCCATGCAAGCATGCAAAAGGCACAATCCCCAAAAGATAGAATGACTGAAAGAAAACTATCTAAAATGCTGTAAATAAGGAAACTATGTAAAGCAAGCTGGAAATACCAAATATAGATAATGTCTTAAAAAGAACGCGTGAAACTCATTAACGCGGTGAAGGCTTTGAAGAGATCATCGCGTGAGACGACGAAGTGTCAAAGTCTTCAGAAGAACGTGTTCTTTCACTTCCGATGGTGGCGAGGACGACGAGCCTTGGATTGGTCTCTGGGCTTCCTTGGCTGGCGACGGCGCGTGCAATAAGTGACGCGACGGCGGCGGCGATGGCCTTGGACCTAGACCTTGTCACTGGGCCCTGTGAGCGTAGGCTCATGGCTTCTTCCTCGTCTTGGGCCGTCATGGGAGGCAGGGTCACATCACCCTCCCCCACTTAGCTATGAAGCGTCCCTGCTTCACCATCATCAAACGCTGGCTCAACATATGGAGTCAAGTCGGCCACGTTGAAGGATGCGTGGACTCCAAATTCTGGTGGGAGATCGAGTTGATAAGCATTGTCCCCTATGGCTTTGATCACGCGGAAAGGGCCATCTCTACGCGGTGACAGTTTGTGTTTTCGCCGCGAGGGGAACCTATCTTTTCGTAGATGCACCCAGACAAGGTCTCCGGGGGCAAAGACGGTGCGGCGTCAGCCTAAATTCTTCTGTGAGGCATACTGCGCGGCCCTCCTCTCCAGCTGCTCCTTGGTCATTCGATAAGGCTCTTGGACTTGCTCAACGCGATTGGAGGCGGAGACATGCACTGGGTCTCGGAGAGGGCACGGCGACAAGTCCAGTGGTGTCAAGGGGTTCATGCCATACACCACTTCGAATGGTGTCAACTTGGTCATTGTGTGCCTGCATCTATTGTAACAAAACTCGACAATTGATAGTAAGTCCTCCCAACGCTTAGGGTTGGCTTTGAGCATTGTGCGAAGGAGGGCTCCTAGAGTTCTATTCGTGACCTCCGTTTGGCCATCGGTCTGAGGGTGGTAGCTAGTCGAGAATAAGAGTTTGGTCCCTAGCTTTCTCCAAAAATGACCAACAAACTTAGAATCCCTATCACTCACTATGGTACGCGGGACTCCATGAAGACGCACCACATGATCAAAGAATAGGTCGGCAATCTCACTAGCACTATGGGTTGTCTTACAAGCTATAAAATGTGCCATTTTAGAAAATCTATCTACTACCACAAAAATGGAGTCTTTACCTCGTCTAGATAGGGGCAAACCCGTGATGAAATCCATAGACAAATCTTCCCAGGGGGCACTCGCAATGGGCAAAGGCGTGTAGATGCCGTGAGGACTAGACTTAGCTTTGGCACTCTGACAAGTCACACAACTCCTACAAAATTTGGTCACTTGGTGGGTCATCTTAGGCCAAAAGAAATGTTCTCTAAGCGCGTCTAAGGTCTTCCTAATCCCAAAATGTCCACGACTTGCGTGTGCTTCCTCAACCAATAGGAGCCTAATGGAGGATCTAGGAATGCATAGACGACTAGCCTTGTACAAATAACCCTCAGAAAGGTAAAAGGTCTCAAACTCATGCGATCTCAGGCAATGCTCAAGAATGGGGGCAAAGAAGGGGTCACTAGCATATAAGTCTTTAATCAATGCAAAACCCAAAATTTTATTTGCACTTGAGTCAAGAGAACATACCTGCGAGATAGCGCGTCAGCAACAATGTTATCTTTCCCTTTCTTGTGAACAACGACATAAGGGAATGTCTCCAGAAACTCCACCCAGCGAGCATGGCGTCGATTGAGGTGAGCTTGGCTATTCAAGTAGCTCAACGCGGCGTGATCGCTGTGGATGACAAACTCACGCGGCCAAAGGTAATGTTGCCAAGTCTTCAGAACGCGTACTAAGGCATAAAGCTCTTTGTCGTAGGTGGGGTAATTGAGCGTTGCCTGTGTGAGCTTCTCACTGAAGTAGGCAATTGGCCTCTTCTCTTGGTGTAGCACACCACCAATGCCTATGTCAGAGGCATCACACTCCACTTCGAAGTGTTTGGTGAAATCTGGGAGTTGGAGCAAAGGAGCTTGGCATAACGCGTTCTTCAAGGATGAGAAGGCGCATTCATGGGACTCATGCCACAAAACAGTGCTTCCTTTCTTGGTGAGCTCATAGAGTGGCACGGCAATGGAGGAGAAGTCGCGTACAAAACGCCTATAAAATCCCACGAGGCCGAGAAAGCTTCGCACTTGTGTTGGTGTTGTAGGCGTAGGCCAGTCCTTGATGGCCGCGATCTTCTCGTTGTCAACGCGTAAACCATCGCTACTCACAATGTAGCCCAGAAAGTTCATGGACTCGGAGCAAAATGAGTACTTTGCCAGATTGGCAAACAGGCTCTCATGTCGAAGGCACTCAAGCACTTGGCAAATGTGAACGACATGATCTTCCAGGCTCCGTGAATACACAAGGATGTCATCGAAATAAACGACAACAAACTTGCCAAGGAAAGATCTCAACACGTGGTTCATCACGCGCATGAAGGTGCTGGGCGCATTCGTGAGCCCAAAGGTCATGACAAGCCACTCGTAGAGCCCATACTTTGTCTTGAACGCGGTCTTCCACTCATCACCTTCTTTCATTCTGATCTAGTGATAACCATTCTTCAAATCGATCTTGGAGAAGAGTGTCGCGCCATGAAGTTCATCAAGCATATCATCAAGGCGTGGAATAGGGTGCCTATACTTGACTATGATCTGGTTTATTGCACGGCAATCAACACACATTCTCCATGTGCCATCCTTCTTGGGCACAAGGATCACATGCACAACACAAGGGGAAAGAGATTCCCTTACGTACCCGTGATCCAACAATTCTCGGACCTGGCGTTGTAGCTCTTTGGTCTTTTCTGGACCAGCTCTATATGTAGCGCGATTGGGCAAAGAAGCACCTAGCAGAAGGTCAATTTGGTGCTCAATGCCGCTCAGGGGAGGTAATCCTTGTGGCAACTCTTCTGGGAAAATGTTGCGGAACGCGGCAAGCAACTTCGCGATTGCTGGTGGCAATGGCGCGTTCATCGATGACTCAGGTATGCACGGGGTTGGCACAAGTAGAAAACATGGAGCCTTGCCAGTGACATATTCAGTGAGGTCAATGGGCCTGGCCAGAAGAACGCGTTGCTCACAGGTTCCTTGCAAAGGACGCGGTGGTGGCAACGGCGCGACGAACTGTGGAGAGGCACTTCCCGAATTTTGTGGGGCACGCGGTGTCCCAGTTGTGGCATTGTGTTTCTTCTTGCCAGTGCCTGGAGAAGATAAAGTGTTGCCAGATTTGGAGGAATGTTACCTCTGTAGTGCTTCTGGACTTTCTTGTGACCTAGTGGACGCGGCCTCGATGGCTTTCTGGTGATCGCGTTCTACCTGGTCCTGCAAGATCTCATGGGGAGACATTGGATGCAAAGTGACACGCTTCTCGTGGTAATTAAACACATAAGTGTTCAAAAATCCATCATGGAGCACGCGCCTGTCAAATTGCCATGGACGCCCAAGCAAAATATGGGTGGCGTCCATTGCAATGATATCACAAAGAATAAAATCACAGTATTGCCCTATGGAAAAATAAATTAAACATTGGCGAGATACTGTGTTACCTGGACTGGAAGAAATCCATTGGAGGGCATAAGGTTGTAGATGAGGCATCGTAGGCAATTTGAAGTGGTTGACAACCTTCTCATTCACAATATTTGCACAAGATCCGCCATCAATAATAACACTCAAGGAGGTTGTTTGAACCAGAGCCCTTGTGTGGAACAAGTTCTCTCGTTGATCGCGTAAGCTAGCTTCCTTGACGGTGAGGAGACGACGCGTCACCAAGGTCAATGGTGTGCCCGCGTGCAGAGAAGCGGGTTCGCAGTCATATGCGTCTTCATCCTCTTCTTCGTTGCCTTCAGAGATCGCATCAAGTGTGGCCTCCTCGTCTTCACAAGACTCATAGCCAGCGGCGGCCGTGGAGAACAACACCTTGCGAGCATTAGGGCAATCTTTCTTGTAGTGTCCTCTTCCACCACATTTGAAACACTCAATATCACGCGCGCGATCGTTGGGCACTGGAGCCTGTCTTGGCGCGGTCTGACGCGGCGTGGTGTTCGGCGTCGCGGGCTTTGCCTTGGAGGCTTGGCTAGACGCAGCTGTGGTAGAGGTACTATAGCGAACATTAGTATAAGGTAATCCACTAGTGTTAGAAGAATACCTTTGTTGGCCAGTGGAATATGTGTAAGACTTTCGGCAAGATAATTGTGCATGAATTTGCATCGCCGTGTGTGTGAGTGTGTTCAAATCCTTGATTGGCAAGATCTCTAGTTGATCACGGATGTTGGTGTTCAAGCCACTCATGAATTTGGTCCTCAAGGTAGATGGTGTAACAGAGATGTTGGCCTTGTAATACATGTCTTCAAGTTTGGAAAATAACTTGAGTGGAGTCAACGACCCTTGGTGAGCCATGGCAATCTCCAATCTCATTTGATTCCTGTAGTCTGGAGGCACGTATTTCTTGGTCATCATATAGACGAGTTGATGCCATTCGGTGACTCGTGTCCTGTGGCGACGAACACAGTCATCCTCGAAGCGATGCCACCACACTCGGGCAGCTCCTCAGAAGTTGAGCGTCGCGGCATCGACATGATCCTCAGGTGGCACTCGATTATATCGAAGGGTGTACTCTGTAGCCTGCATCCATTCAAGAAAAACAGAGGGGTTGTATTCACCATGAAAATGCTCTATTTTTACCTTGACGTGATGTCGCGGGTATCGAGGCTGGTCAGTTGTGTGGTTGAACGCGTTGTTTGGCGCGGCATCAAAGAGAGGGTTCTCAAAGGCGCGTAAGCCATGTGGTCTATCGCGTTGTTCGCGATCTTCACGGACAAACTCATCCCTGGGCGCGTAGGCGTCATCGCGTTGGCGTCTTCATGGCTGGGGATCATAGTTGTCGCGTCGATTGTCTCTTTGCAAAACATCGCGGCGCTCGCCGCCAATGTGTGGAACGCGTTCTCCTTGGGGCCGGAGACGCGGTCAAGGGATCCAATCCGAGGGGTGATCCTGCAATTCAAGTGGATCTCCAAGAGGTGGATGGAAAAAATTAGGATTGATCATACATGAGTCCTCGATCTCTTCGTCATCGTACTCGTCGAAGTCGTCTTGGACATTGGGTGTGATCGACGCGTAGCCACCAGATCCGTAACGCGGCGTTCGAACACTCTGGTGTCGAAGATGATCGTGTACATCATGGATGCGTTGTTGGGTAAGTGGTGTCCTCAATTGATCATCATGTCGCGGATGTCCAGTGTCGCGGTGGCTTGGTCGTCTCGGCGTCGCGTCAGCCTGGGAGGCTTGACGACGTCGGCCATCGCGTGGTGTGGAATCTGGCACGCGTTTCTGGGTTCTCCGAGAGGCATACATATCATCAAAGTTGTAAGGTTCAGAGTACTCACCTCAAAAGTCGTCGGCGTCGCGGTCGGAGCTGGTGTCGTGGCCACCGGGGGTGGTTCTGGGCACGTAGCGATCCGTCCTGGGAACGAAGCCTTGGCGGCTCTCAATGACACTCTGCATTCTGTTGAGTTATGGTTGATGTTGAGAAGTGGACGGCATAATTTCTTTGCCTTTGTCCACGCGTGGCTTGGATGGGACCGCGTCGTGGCTCCAGTGGGGGGCGGCGCGTCCAGACCACTAGGTGGTGTTTGGGTTGGCACAATGGGTGCCTCATGTTGGTTGGCTCTGAGAGTCGCGTTCTCTTGTCGAAGAGCCTGGATCAAGATTTGATCTTCGGACAACCCCATGATGGGATCGCGGGGTTGGTCTTGTGGGGGTTGGTCTTGAGGGAGACCCAACTGTGGAGGTTGTGGGTTGGTGGTGTTATCGTCGCGGTCGTCTCCACTGTGTCCAATCTGCATGGTGCCTATAACAAGACGACCAGACATGGGAGTAAAAACAAACCAAAAGACAACAAAGAACAACAACCAAGCAAAGCACTAGTCAAGTCACAAAGTTCACGTGGGTAGGGCTTGTTTGTCTTGCCGTGAGGGCGGCTAGGCTTGAACAAGAGATGGTGTATCAAGCAAGTTGCAATCAAACAAACAAGAACAAATTGAAACCCTAAAGCAAGTTGCAATCAAACAAACAAAGTAACCTAATTAGCAAGAAAGTACCTTCTAGGAAGCTTGACCTAGACGGTGGAGAGATATAGAAGATGAGCTTAGACCGATGTGGATTAGGGTTGCCTTATTTTGGCTTTCCCTAACTTTGGAAACTTCTTTTTTTGAATATCTTTTCGATATCTTTTTTTTTTAATATCCGAGATCTTATCTTTTGATCTTTTCGGACTTGCAAAAGGAAATAAAATAAAAAGGTCTAAGTAACAAGAATATCACAAGTGTGATGTTTAGAGATAAGAGAGAGAAGATAAGATTTGATGATATCTTATATATAGAAATTCGGTTTAACAACCTAAAAAGTAATATCTAGCAAACAAGGAAATTCTATCCACGCATGAAATAAGGAAACAAAATATTCTAGCATGCAAGATAAAAAAATTACCTAACACACCAAAACTTGGGGAACAAGAAAAAAAATTCGGCCAAGGTAGGACCTTGTAGAAACCGAAGGATGAGCAAAAGATGAAAATTTTATGGTTTTTCGTGATCTTTTAGTAAAGAAAACGATGGTGGGAAAGAAAACAAAATTTGTGAACAAGATTGAGACTTGAGTTCGTGACTTACAAGACTGTTGGGCTCTGATGTCAGTTGATATGTTCTTGTCTCCTGTGACAAGTCGAATTGCCAAAGGTGACGACTTTTGGATCTAGTCTTGGTTGAGAAGTCACTCGTCTTCAGTATTCTTCTGTGGAACGTGGTGATGATGATCGCGAATGGAAGAACGCGATGAATCGGTGGCGATGGAAGCGATTGATGGAAGGATGAAAGCGGTGGCGGAAGCGATTGAATGGAGGGATATACGACTTGAAGAGACAAGTCGTTTAGTGTGATAGCGTCGACTGCGGAGGAGATAAACTCGATGGAGATCGAGTGGTTGCCGTAGCGTCGGCGGCGGAGTGAATGGGGATGAGAGGGATAAGGGTGACGTCCGATCAAGGGAAGGAGGAATTATCCACTAGTGGAAAAAACACTTTTTGTTGCTCCCTTTTAGAGGCGTACATAGTTCAAAACGCCTCAACAACGACTTAGGCAATCATTTTTTTTGGTTTTTGAGGCGGATAATTAATTTATACGCCTCAAAAACATCTTTTGAGGCGGGCAAATTAATATACGCCTCAACAAGTATCCGAAAAAACATTTCCCGCTAAAGTATTAGAGGCGGGCCAGGGTAAGGCCCGCATCTAATGCTAACTAATTGAGGCGGGCCAAGTAGCCCGCCTCAATTAAAGCTTGTTGAGGCGGGCCTCTTAAAGCCCGCCTCAAAAAGTATGTCTAATAGAGGCGGGCATGTAAGGCCCGCCTCTATTAGACCATTACTCGGCCAAGTCGTAATACTTATAGAGGCGGGCGTGTTAGGCCCGCCTCTATAAGCTCAACCCTAATTAAAAAAAAAACAGTTGCGAGCGCCTTCATTTTCCTCTTCGTATCCTCCTCTTCGTCTTCAATTTGTTCGTCCCGAGCTCCGACTTCATCGATCTCCTCCGTCTTCCCTACTTCATCGATCTCCTCCGTCTTCCCGACTTCATCGATCTCCTCCGTCTTCGCCGAGCTCCGTCTTCCCGAGCTCCGACTTCATCTCCCTTCGCCGAGCTCCCTCTAATACTCCCTTCAACAAGTATCAACAACGCATTCGAGGTTTCACCAAAACGAGCTCCCTTCAACGCACTCGAAGCCAAGTCAGGTATTATTTCAGATTTCTACCCTAATTCCTTAGGCCCTTGGCGGGATAGAATTCATAATTTAGGCCCTTGGCAGGGTAGTTGATTTGTATTTTTTCTTGCTTGGTTGCGTATTATTATCTATTTAGGCCCTTGGCGGGATAGTTACTAGAAATGAGTATTTAATCTTCCTTGCATGTTATTTTGCATGTATTACTAGAAATGAGTCGTCCTTGGATGTACTGTGACCATACTACGACACAATACTTGAGTGGGGTTAAGGAGTTCATTAGATGTGCTTTAGCACACCAACGGAGTACGAAAGCCGAAAAAATCTATTGTCCATGCCGTGATTGTAAGAATATAAGGCGGTTAGATGATATTGATGAGATTGAGGATCATTTATTTCGTCGTGGTTTCCAACAAGATTACCATGTTTGGTTTTGGCATGGTGAGAAAATACCTGATCGTCCAAGTTCTAGTGTCAATGAGTTTGATGTTCGGGTAGACATTGATGATAGTGATGATGATATTGCTGAGAATAATGAGATGGATGATGATGATGACCAAGAAGATGATGAAATAAATGGGATGATGAATGGGGTGAGAGATCACTTGAACGAACGACCTCAGATGTTCGAACAGGTATCAAAGGCTGCAGAGACCCCCTTGTATCCCGGGTGTACAAAATTTAGCAAGTTAGAGGGTGTGTCAATACTTTACAACTTGAAATGTGCTTCTGGTTGGACTGATGGAAGTTTCAACATCTCATTGGAATGGTTAGGTGAATTTTTACCAGAAGGCAATGAGATGCCTATCTCTACTTATTATGCCAGGAAATTGATGTGTCCCTTAGGCTTAGAGGCCGTCAAGATAGATGCTTGCCCAAATGATTGTATGCTTTACAGAAACGAACATAAAAATTTGGATGAGTGTCCAAAGTGCGGTGCATCTCGTTACAAGCGTAAATGGGTAAATTCGGCTAAGAGGGGCCCATCAGCTAAGGTTATGTGGTATCTTCCGATAATACCTAGGTTTCAGCGTTTGTTTTCGATAAAGAAGGAAGCAAAAAGTCTGAGGTGGCATGCGGAAGGGAGGAAGAAAGATGGACTCCTTAGACATCCTGCTGATTAAGTGATAGTGACGAGCCATTCATCCTAGCATCACAAGCTAAGCAGATTTTTTATGTGGTAGACAATGTTGATCCTAGATGGCGTGCAGTTGCCCAAGGCAAAAGACATATTCTGGGTATTGATGATGTTGTGGATGAAGATGAGTATGACGAGTATGATGACACACCCTTGTTATCAACTGTTGTTCAATTATTACCGGAGGAGGAAGATACAAATAATACTAATCATATCCGTACAGATCATAGGAAAGGAATATGGGTTACAAATCATAAATGAATAAGATGAGGTAATTTATTGACAAGTAGATTTAATTGCATTATAAATTGTCTTCCTTGGATTTTTTTTTGTGATATGTACTCATATGCTTTTTCGTTGATATGTACGCTGCGAAAAAAAATCAGGAACCTAAGACGTTGAGAGTATCAAGGTGGAAAGTGCGAGAAATTAATAGGAAAACGTAAGACGTTGAGAGTATCAAGGTATGTAACTTAACTAACTATATATTGATAGTATTTGTGTTTTTTGTCAATAATTTATGTGTTTTTTATGAAGCTATATCCTAAGAGGAAGACATCGTATACTTATGAAGAAATGGATGTTGTTCGTGAGCAATGGGCACAGTATTTTACATCGAAGTATTTATTATCGGATTGAACTTGTTTTTACTTGTCATGTAAATTGTTGTTGAGAACCTGACTGTACTCGGATTGAACTTGTTTTTACTTGTCATGTAAACTTGTTTTTATTCTGTGAATAAAATCAGGAACCTATTCTGCAATGTGTGTATGGTGCATCATAAATCCAAAAAACATCCAAAAGAAGCGCAAAAGAAGGGACTTATAGAGGCAGACTTGTATGTCCGCCTCTATAAGTACATAGACGCTGACTCGGCCGAGTCAGTGCAACTTGTTGAGGTGGGCCTATAGAGGCCCGCCTCAACAAGTGTTTACTTATTGAGGCGGGCCTCCAAAGCCCGCCTCAACAAGTCCCTCATTTTGGCGCCAAAGTGAGGGACTTGTTGAGGCGGGCTTCGGAGGCCCGCCTCAATAAGGTCCTTTTAGAGGCGTAAAATGCCCGCCTCAAAAAGTGTCCCTACTTGTTGCAGCCCCCTTAGTTGAAGCGAACGGTGTTCGCCTCAATAAGTGTCCAAAGGCCCGCCTCTATAAGGATTTTTTCCACTAGTGATCACTCGACTTAAAACCTTGAATGTAAGAAATAACATTAACAAAGGAGGCTTTAAATAGCCAAGGGGTCTCGACCAAGACCTAATGGGCTTGGGTCGAAACGAGCCTAAGGGCTAGCCCATGCAAGCATGCAAAAGGCACAATCCCTAAAAAGATAGAATGACTGAAAGTAAACTATCTAAAACGCTGTAAATAAGGAAACTATCTAAAGCAAGCTGGAAATACCAAATATAGATAATGTCTTAAAAAGAACGCGTGAAACTCATTAACGCGGTGAAGGCTTTGAAGAGATCATCGCGTGAAACGATGAAGTGTCAAAGTCTTCAGAAGAACGCGTTCTTTCACTTCCGATGGTGGCGAGGACGACGAGCCTTGGATTAGTCTATGGGCTTCCTTGGCTGGCGACGGCGCGTGCGATAAGTGACGCGAAGGCAGCGGCGATGGCCTAGACCTTGTCACTGGGCCCTGTGAGCATATGCTCATGGCTTCTTCATCGTCTTGGGCCGTCATGGGAGGCAGGGTCACATTAGAAGGTCTTCACTTGATATGCATTACGTGTGGCAGATATGGGCACCTTGCTCAGAAATGCTTGTCCAATTCCGGTGAAGCTCCCGGTGAAGGCTCTGATGTGGCAACGAAGGCGGTGAGGACTGCGGGTCCGGCAGATGGTGCTCCTCGATACGGTGGTTGGACAATGGTACAGTGGGGCCGAAAAAAATTTGAAAAAGCAAAGAGAATGATACTCGAAACACTAAGGCTACTGAGGCCATGGAGAGTCGATTTGCTGCTTTGGCTACTGTGAACGAGGAAGAAACGTCGGCTCAAGACGTCCCTTTAATCTCCCAGGAATTGGCATTTAAGGCGGCTAATGGTAAAAAGGGAAAACAACCCTTTTTAGGGACATTAGGGCCCACTACAAAGGAAGACCTCAAGACCTTCCTTAAGCCTAAAATTGGGTCTAGCTCAGGAGAATACATCATGCAAGGTGTTCAAAATAATGGGCCCAAGGTGTCTAGGCCCATTTCTAGTAGTAATAAAGAAGAATCAAGGCCCAATGATGACAAGGGTGTGCTTTCTTCTACTAAGACCAAACATGAAAAATCTAAGAATGCCAAAGGAAAGAAAGGGAAGCAAGTGGGCCCCCAAATCCAATCAAATGGGCTGACTCTGCAAGCCACATGTAAAAGATCTAGGATTAAATTTGAACCCCCAATTTCTTTCAACCCCAAGATCTCAGTTCCTTCATCGGTGGACGTGGGGACCAATAGCTTCACGAAGGAAGATAAAGACATCTCGGGGTCGGAATCCATGGTCGATAGCTCTCAACCTATTATTGCACCGACGTCGAGCACTGAATCGTTTCCGACTCCTTTGCCTCCTCCTACTGTCGGGTCAGATCTCTCTACTCAGGAAATTGAGAAGATTAAAAATGTTGAAGACTGGAATGCTCATGCCTCAAATGGGTAATCAAATCAATAAGGGTTCTTGCTTCTCATCCCTTTGTTTTCTCATGAATTGCATCCTTTGGAATGTGTGTGGAGCCGGTAAAGACGGGTTCCATAGGACCATTAAATATATGGTCAGATGCCATAGAATGGATATTGTTGCTTTGTTTGAAACGAAAATCACAGGTTTTCGTGCGAAAAGAGTTTCTGATCAACTTTCGTTCTCAAATTGTACTCGAGTTGATGTTGTGGGCCGCACTGGTGGAATCTGGATTATGTGGAATGGCGATCGTTTGGGTCTGCAGATTGTAAGAACTGCTAAGCATTTTATTCATGCTATTTTTGTTGAGGGCTCTAAACGTACTCATTTTCTCTTCGTCTATGCTTCACCTAGGTATGTCGGGACGTAGGCGCCCATTTTGGACTGATATCTCTGCTACTGTCGAAGGAATATCTAATCCTTGCTTCATTGGAGGATACTTCAATTGTATCATTCACACTTCTGAGAGATTGGGGGGTTCGGGTCTTCTTTCTACGGACTCTAATTCCTTCATCCAAATGATTAATCAGCTTGGCCTCATCGATTTGGGTTTTGTGGGCTAGGCTCACACGTGATTTCGGGGTTCCTCAACTCCTAATTTCGTTGCAAAGAGATTGGACATAGTGCTTTCAAACATTACGGGGTGCCTCCTCTAGCCTAATGCCAAGGTTCGGCACCTTTCGCGATTGTCATCGGACCACGCCCCCTTCTCCTGTCCATTGATCCTGCAATGTTTTATAATCGGGATAGGAGACCCTTTCGCTTTGAAGCAGCATGGCTTACCCACCCTGACTTCTTCACTTTCGTCCACGAGACTTGGTTGAAGAGCGCTGACACTCCTACGGCCCTTGCTGATCCCAGAGCGAAGCTGCTTGACTGGAACAAGGCAGTTTTTTGAAACATTCATGTCAAGAAAAACACTTTGGTCTCGAGAATTGATGGCATTCAACGAAAAATCAATACCAAACCCAATTCTGCTCTTTTGTCTCTTAATGCTGAGCTGCAAAAAGAGTTGGATCAGATTCTTCTCAGGAAGAACTATTGTGGTTGCAAAAGTCAAGAGTTTTGTGGCTTACGGAAGGTGATCGAAACACGGCGTTTTTTCATGCTTCCACTATTATCCGTAGAAGATGCAATCATGTGGAAGCCCTCAAAGACTCCAATGACAACTGGATCCATAATAAAGATGACTTGGAGACCCATGCTGTTGATTTTTTCCAAAACCTTTACTCTCTTCCAAATATTGAAAATGGCCCAATCCGAACTATCAGGGGTGCTTTCCCGGATATTCCTACTGATATGTTGTCTAATTTAAACGGCACTTTTTTGATGAGGAAATCCTTAAAGCTGTGAAGAGTATGGGGCCCTTTAAAACGTAGGGTGTGGATGGCTTTCAACTGATTTTCTTTCACCGATGCTGGGATTTGGTTGGACCGAATGTCATTGCCTCAGTTCGTCGGTTCTTTTAGTCTTCTCGCTTGCATGCTAGTCTCAATGAAATTCTAATCATCTTGATTGCCAAAATTTCCAAACCGAAGCACATCACTACTTACGGCCTATTAGTTTATGCAACGTGCTTTATAAGATCATTGCTAAGGTCCTTGCGAAAAGGATGAGATCTCTCCTCCCTCACTTGATTGGGCCTATGCAAGGAAGTTTTCTCCATGGAAGAGTGATCCAGGACAATATCGTCATCGCCCAAGAGGTCGTGCATTCGATGATGAAGAAGAAAGGTGCTAGGGGTTGGATGCCTTTGAAGTTAGACCTCGAAAAAGCCTATGATCGGCTTCGGTGGGACTTTGTGACTGATACCCTTAAGGATGCTGGATTCCTTAGCGCTTGGATCAGTTGGATCCATAACTGTATTTCTTTTACTTTCTTCAAGCTGCTTTGGAATGGGGAAATGACTGAGAGCTTTTCTCCATCAAGGGGAATTCGCCAAGGGGATCCTCTTTCCCCGTACCTCTTCGTTCTTTGCATCGAGCGTCTAAGTCAGTTGATATGTAGCTTGGTTCAGTCCAAGGAGTGGAAACCCATCCATCTTTCCCGACGAGGTCCGACTCTCGCTCATAACCTCTTCGCATATGATATTATGCTCTTTGAGGAGTGATGTGCCCCTGCCCACCATGACTGCCACCGAGGAAGAAGAGGCTATGAGCATTCGCTCAGAGCGGCCAATAACAAGATCACACGCCAAAGCAATCATCAACGCGACACAATCCATGGTCGTTCGCGTCGTGGCCAGCCAAGGAACACAAGAGACCACATTCTCTTTAAAGCGTCTTCAACCAAGCCCAGAGAACGCGTTCTCTGTTTGTCTTCTCTCAACCATCCAATGAACGCGTTCTTTTTGAACTGAATACTATCTCTTGAGACATTAATTATTTTAGTTTTTATTTTGGGGCATGTGTGCCACGCGTGTCGCGTTGGCTGGCCCATTTCGCGAGACTCGGCCCATCCGAGTCCCGCTATGTACTATAAAAGGTCATCTCGACCTTCTTTACTAGGTTACGCATCATTTTAATCTAAGATTATTTGTCGAGAGCTTTTGCCTCCATCTTCTTAGAACTACGTCACCAAATCTCTGTCTTCTCATCTCCTTCCTCCGCTGCCGATGCTATGGCCACCACTCGATCGTCATCGAGATTATCCAACCCGCTGTCGACACTACGGCCAAGCACTCGATCTCTTTCAAGTCATTCTCCTCCGCTGCCGCCTTCTCAACACCGCGTTCCACCTTATCTCCCTCAGAGATGACTCGTGCGACTTCCCACCAAGGTCAAAGATCCTTCATCACAAGCAGGAACGCATCAACTGGCATCAGAGCCTTTGATCTTGTAAGTCGCTTGTCAAGTTAACATTTGTTCATGATTTTTTTTTCTTCCCCATCATCCTTGCTTCCTCCATATTCACTAATTTTTTTTCTCTCTTATACACATGCTTGTCCCATCGGTTTCTATAAGAGAATCTCTTGGCCGATAATTGCTTGATCACCTTGCGAAAATTGTGTGATTTGTTTGCATGAAATCTGCGTAATTAATACAAAGTTTCCTTAATTGATCGCGTGAATTTCGCTTGCATATCTTGCCATATTTGCCTGTGTTGACCGTCATAACTCTCCATTAACTTTCTCTCTCCTATTGCATCAATCTCGCAATTTCTTTCCTTAAGATACTTAGCCATTTATTTTTATTTTATTTCATTTAATTCTTATCCGATCTTCATTTAAGACTAAGATCTCGGATTTGAATTTCAAATTAAAAAAAAAAAGTCAAGTCGCATTTAAAAAAGAAAGAAAAAGAACGCGACATTCAAAAACAAGAGAAGTAAAGCCAAAATAAGGCAACCTTCTCCCCTCAACGGCTAGGCTCATCTTCTTCATCTCTCCACCGTCTAGTGTCACGTTTGCAAGTGTGTCTTATGTGTATGCGTTCTTTACGCAAGAGGTTAAGACTTCTTTCCTTTGGTTTCGTTGGCTTTTGTGCTTGCATATCACACTTGCTTTGCTTGCCTTTAGCCGCCCACATGGACAAAAGAACGCGCCATCCTACGTGAACACTTGCTACTTGTTCTCTGGTTTTATATTGTCTTTGTGCGTTTTTACTCGCGATGGATGGACATATTGTGATAGGTAGCCTCACGGCACCCACAGGTGGGAACATCCAAGGAGAAGGAAACAACCAACAACAACAAAACATCGCGCAACTTGAAGTGGTGCCTCTTGCCAACCCTCCCCAACAAGATCCAATTCTGGAGCTCTCGGAGGAACAATGCGAGATCCAAGCACTTCGGCGCCAAATTGCCGAATTCCAGGCCAAAGAACGCGCTGCGCTGGCCCAACCCACACCAACCTTGCAAATACCTATGGATCCTCTAGTCGCACCACGACAAATAGAAGCCGGGCCCAGCAAACAATGCGTTGACAAGGGCAAAGGATTGGAGCCCTCGTCCTCCAACTTACAACCGCGTCTTCAACGGATCCAATCCATGATAGAAAGCTGCCAAGGCTATGTCTCGCATCGCGACCTCTATGCACCACAAGCAACACCAGTCCGCGATGAAACCGACTCCGACCGCGACGAGGTTTCCCATGGTGAGTACTCTGAACCTTATGACTTCAATGATAGGTACGAAGTCAGAGGAACACGACACCAATGCGAGATTGCCTCTACAGCACTGGCCGGCATAGCCAGACGAGATGAACGTCGCAATCGCGCTCAAGACGTTGTGCCGCGTCAACATCGCCATGCTCCCACCCCAGTCCCATTCAATGTGGAGGACCACCTGGGCCACCAAAGTACGCGGACGCCTCACTATGGCTCGGATGGCTACTTCTCCCACACTCCTCTTCACTAAGACGAGTTTGAGGAGTTTGATGATGAAGAGATGGAGGACTCAGGGATGATCAATCCAGGGAACTTCCATCCCCCACTCGGTGATCCCATGGAGTTGCAAGACCGCCCCGCCGACTGGATCCCTCCACCTAGGCTCATCCAAGGCGTAAACATGGGCAACGCATCCTTCGACAGGCGCGATGAAATGGAAAGGAGGCATGATATGCCTCACGATGTTCGTCGCGATGCGCCACACCAAGGACACCAGCGCCGCCGACGCGCCCAGGGGATGGAGCGACATGCTCCGTTTGGCAACGATCGCGACAACATTGGCATGCGAAGGCCACAGCTAAGGCATGCCCAATTCCCACAGGCCCAAGGCCATCAATATGCTCCCTTGGACATTCCAGTGCCGCGCTTGCAAAGAAGGCCAGAAGCCAATGCTCCCAGACTCAATCACCACGAACTTAAGGTAAAGATTGAATTCTTTTTTGGTGAATACAACCCTGTAGTTTTTCTTAAATGGTTGCAGGCTACAGAGTACACCTTGAGCTATTGCCAAGTTCCTGAAGAAGACCACGTGGCCGCCGCCACAGTCCACTTTCGGGGTGCCGCGAGGGTTTGGTGGCACTGATTTGTGGATGATCGCATAAGGAGAAATTTGGTGTCTCTCACTGAATGGCACCAGTTGAAGTATGTGATGACACTCAAGTACGTGCCCCAAGATTACAAGAACCAAATGTGCCTGGACATTGCCATGTCGAAACAAGGTTCGAAGACCCCCTTGAGTTCTTCTCGCAACTTGAGGATATGTACTACAAGGCGTCCATTAGCGTGGCTCCCTCCACGATGAGGACAAAATTTTTGAGTGGTCTCAACACCAACATCCGAGACCAATTGGAGATCCTTCCCATCAAGGACCTCAACACGCTCACGCACACAGCGATGCAACTCCACAATCAAATAGTGCGAAAGCGTCAAGGAACCTACTAAACCTATGGCCAAAGAAGGTATGACTCTCAAACTAGTCAAATTCCTTCCACTAATGTGCGCGGTCCTCCCCCAGGAAACACCGCGTCAAACCAACCCAGGTAGGGAAAGATCGCGACAACATCAAGCCATGCTCCTCGCGCGCCGCCATCAAAGGGTACATCACCAAACACAGAATGCGTGCGTGACGTGGAATGTTTCAAGTGTGGAGGAAGATGGCACTATCAGAACAATTGCCCAAACAACAAGAAGGTCCTCTTCTCCAACATCTCCGCCGGATATGAGTCTTATGAGGACGAGGAGACAACATTGGAGACCATCGAAGAAAGCTTCGAAGATAACGAGGAGGCTTACACCTGTGAAGCCACCGGGATGCACGAAGGCACAACTCTGAGCCTTGTTATGCGACGTCTCCTCACTGTCAAGGAAGCCACTCTTGGTGATCAACGCGAGAATCTGTTTCACATGCGTTGCTTGGTCAAGACCGCATCCTTGAGCGTCATCATTGATGGAGGAAGTTGTTGCAACATAATCAATGAAAAGGGGGTCACTCATTTCAACCTCCAGACCACTCCTCACCCACAACCTTATGGGCTCCAATGGATTTCCTCGAGTTTTGGTAACATTGTAACTCGTCAATGTCAAATTTCCTTTTCCATTGGTCAATATACCGATTCTGTCCTTTGTGATGTCATTGCAATGGACGCCACACATCTTCTGTTGGGGCACCCATGGCAATTTGACAGGCGCGTTCTTCACGATGGGTATTTAAACACTTATGTGTTTACTTACCACGGGAAACGCGTCACGCTCTTACCTATGTCCCCTCACGAGATTTTACAGGACCAGGTTGAGCGTGATCGATAGAAGGCAATTGAAGCCTCCAAGAACCAGAGACAACGCATCCCCTGATCAAACGCGTCCCACTGAAGGGCCAAATAACAAGCCCAAGTCCACCAAGTTGAAGGCACTTGTGAGCACAGACTGCTGTTGGCGCGACCAAGCGACTTCACTGCCCCATTGAATGGCAAGGCCCCATGTTTCCTCTTAGTGCCCACGCGTTGCAACCCAGAGAGCCCTATTCAGGACGCTTTGCCAAACGCGATCTCTGAGCTGCTCGAGGATTTCACAGACTTATTCCCAGAGGAGCTTCCCCAAGGCCTTCCACCTTTGCGAGGCATTGAGCACCAAATTGACTTGGTGCCTCCCTTCCCAATCATGCAGCCTATCGCGCTGACCCAAATGAAACCAAGGAGCTCTAGCGCCAGGTCTAAGAACTTCTGGATCGCGGGTACGTAAGGGAATCTCTAAGCCCTTGCGCAGTCCCAGTGATCCTGGTCCCAAAGAAAGATGGCTCGTGGCGTATGTGTGTCGACTGCCGCACCATCAATCAGATCACAGTGAAGTACAGGCACCCCATACCGCGCCTTGATGACATGCTCGATGAGTTGCATGGCGCGAAACACTTCACCAAGATTGACTTGAGGAGCAGATATCACCAGATTCGCATGAATGAGGGTGATGAATGGAAGACCGCGTTCAAGACCAAATACGGGCTTTATGAATGGCTAGTCATGCCATTTGGTCTCACCAACGCGCCAAGCACTTTCATGCGACTCATGAACCATGTGTTAAGGGAATTTCTAGGAAAATTTGTGGTAGTTTACTTTGATGCTATTCTGATGTATTCGCATAGTCTTGAAACTCATGTACAGCACCTTAGGCTTGTGTTAGAGTGCTTAAGATGCGAACAATTGTATGCCAATCTTGGCAAGTGTCGATTTGCATCTGACACTACAAACTTTCTGGGCTACGTGGTCTCCAAGGATGGACTCCGCGTAGATGAAGTGCTGTGTCCCTTCGGATCCTTGTACGTCAGTTCTTGAAGTGAAGTCGAGATCGAAGCTACAGAGTGGGGAAGTTTGGACGACAACACCTTCCTTCGCTTGCTTTTGTGTTGAATTCTGCGGAGGAGGAGATGAAGCGGTTGAATCTCCTTGGGATGGATGAGGCACGAACAAGATAAGCAATCCACAGTCCAAATGAATCCACACTTGAACTTGGAAAGACTCCCCTTGGCTTGGATATGGCCACCAAGTCGAGAAGAGGTTGAATCGGGTATGATGTTGGATATGTCCACCAACAACTCCTTGGATTCGGTTTGAATGAAGCCTTTGGATATGTCCACCAAAGGGAATCACTCGAGTTCTTGATATGGCCACAAGAACAAACAAAGAAGATGAACGAAATTCTGGAAATTACTTGAAAACTTAATGACAACAAAATAAGAGAGAGTTTGAACTCAATATTCGCCAACCCTTGAACAAGTAGGGTGAAACGGATTTTATAGGCAGAAAACAACCTAAATGGGCCTCACAAAATGGACCAAATCCCAGCCCAAAATCAGAAGTAGGAGCCCACACACCTAGCCTTGGTTGTCTTGACGTCACGGTGGGCGGCAACGGTGGAGTCATTGAGCCATTGAGAGATCCTCCCGTGCCTTTCAAGCCCAACTTGGTCCAGGCCTTCCTTAGGTCCATATGAGCCTATTGGACCCCCATGTGTGCGCTGGAAAATGTCTAGGAGTTATTACCAGGTTTGAGGTGCCATTTGGATGGGTTTAGAGTACAATTGTGGAGTTGAGAGTTAGAGACTAGAAGTAAAGAAATCATGGGATTTACAGAGGTTTGAAGTGCATTGAAGAGTAGAAGAACAGTGGGTTGAATTCAAATTGTTCGTTCTATTTACTCAGATGTCCAAATGGAGTGATTCGAATTCGAGGAGTTAGATCTTGAAGTCTACTGCAAGTCCTCAAAATATGAGCGCAATCCGATTTGGGAATCAAAAGTTATGGCATTTTTACTGAAGTGTCGCAGATGCTGAAGGCCAATGAAGTTTGCCGCCCCCCGCGGTAGGAAGGCCACCGCACCCCGCGGTGGTAAGGCGCTGACGAGATTTATTTCCGAGTTTTATTTCTGTTTTTCTTTTATCCGAGACTTTATATTTCGGAATGTTATTATTTCCTTATTTCATTCCATATTGGTTTCCTAGTATTTAAGACTATTTTAGAACACTTTGTGGTGAACCCTAGTTTCCACCGTTTTACGTATTTTTCTCTCACAAACCCTAATGGAGAACTAAACCTCCATTGTTGCACTTGACAGTTTGAAGCCAACAATTGATTGGTTGTGAGTTTTCTACTCTTGTTCATTTTCCTATCTAGTTGGATTAATTCTCTTGTGCTTGATTGATTATTGGTTTATGTTGATTTATCTAGATTGATCACCTAGGTTTATTGATATCTTCCTAATTGCTAGGACTTGTGATTCCGGGTTCGGGTTGCATATCTAGTAGCGAGCACGATTGTTGCGTATAGGGGATCCGAGCGCTTCATCGTGAGAGAGAGTTAATTGCATGCTTATAGTAACGGGTTGTTTCTACTGCATGTATCTTGTTGAATCCTTGGTTGAATGCTATTGCTTCATTGAGTCTTGAAGGTTTTCGGATTTGATTTAGTAATAAGTACTACCCAGGGCTGGTAGAACTAATAGTTATCTAAGATCGGGATAAGAACAACTATAGGAATATTAAGAACTTGAGATTGATAGAATTCCGTGATCGACCTATCTATTGTTGTGTGGATCTCTGTTGAGTGTGGCGCTTTTCCCCATTATATTTACAACCGTTTCCTGTGAACTTATTTACTTGCTTTGTTTACTTTGGTTACGATAAACACAAACAAACCCCCCTAGTTCCTAGTTGGTGATAACGAATTGCACAAATTGATAACCTGACTCTCTGTGGGATCGACCCTGTCTTGCTTACTATACTACTTAGTAGGTATTTTGGGATTTATTTGATAGGCATCACGACTTTAGCTCTGTCAAATTTGGCGCCGTTGCCGGGGATGAACGAAATTCTGGAAATTACTTGAAAACTTAATGACAACAAAATAAGAGAGAGTTTGAACTCAATATTCGCCAACCCTTGAACAAGTAGGGTGAAACGGATTTTATAGGCAGAAAACAACCTAAATGGGCCTCAAAAAATGGACAAAATCCCAGCTCAAAATCAGAAGTAGGAGCCCACACACCTAGCCTTGGTTGTCTTGACGTCACGGTGGGTGGCAACGGTGGAGTCATTGAGCCATTGAGAGATCCTCTCGTGCCTTTCAAGTAAAACTTGGTCCAAGCCTTCCTTAGGTCCATATGCGCCTATTTGTCCCCCATGTGTGCGCTGGAAAATGGCTCGAGCCAGGAGATGTGAACTAGCACCCTAGTGTGCTCGACGCTCTTGGTAAGGCCTTTGTGATCTCTAGGCATTCGTGCTTGAAATGACCCCAAATTTGTCAGGCAATAATATTTTGGCATTGGTTGAGGAATGCCCGAGACAGAACGTGGATTCTTGGTGGTTGGCCTGGGAAAAGCTGAAAACCCTAATCGGGTGCCCGACGCCGGGGGAATGCCAAGGCCATCACCGAGCCATTCTCCTCCAACTGACATGAAACTTGGACAGACCTCTTGATATGGCAAATATTGAAGTTTGGAACTAGGTGTGCCGAGTGGAGATGCAGTTGGCTCACAGAAGTGTAGAAATCCCCTCTTGATTGCCGCCGGGTGGCGCACGCTGGCCTTGGGAGCTAGCTTGGGGCCGTGTGATGAGTCTCTAGCCTTGATGGGGCCCATGGTCACATCATCCTCCTCCCCTTGTAGAGGATTCGACCTCGAATCCTTAGCCCATGCAAGAGGAAAATCACAAAAACACAGAATTTGGTTAAGGTTTATGATAATCCAAAACGTTCTCTCACTCGCCTCCCTCCTCTTCTTTACACTCTTTGATTTTTCCTTTGGGGGTGGACTCTCATCTCACTTGTGTTTCACTCACTCTCGCCTCACAAACTGATTTGAAAGGCACCAACGAGGGAACCGAGCAAACTGATTTGAAAGGCACCAACGAGGGAATCGAGCAAACTGATTTGAAGGTAACCAAGAGAAGTTTCCAAAGCCTTGTTGATGTAGTCCACTTGAGAGAACAACTCCTCCAATAGCCGCTGCACAAATCACCAAGACAAACACAACAAGTGATAGCCAAAACAACTCAAAAAGTAAGCGTTAGAGCAAGTATTTGGACAACTCAAGATGAACCCACACAACTCAAAGTTTGGAAGGAAATGAAACAAGGGAAGGCTTAGGCTTTTTGGCCTTGTGATGCTACTGATTTTTGGGGTTCCCTTCAACACGTAGCTACCTTCAAGACTTGGCACCAAGATTTGAGAGAAGATGAAGGCGAAGAGAAGAGTTGCACAACTCTTGGCTTTGCTTGCTTTTTTTTTTCTTTCTTTTTTTATATAATATACTATGCTATGCTCAGCCAAGAATGTCACATGTATGAAACTTTATGATTTGACTTAAGAGGGAAGAAGAGAAGAAGACAAGCCCCTTGAAATTTCGGCTCCTTTAATAATGTCTTGAAGAAGCTAGGTGAAAGGATGGGGTTTCAATGCTTAAACTCTTGATTGAAGCTGAGTTAAGGCAGCTTGTTTTAATGAGGGATGGCTGGAGTTATGGAAGTGAATGTGGGTTAATGAAAGCGTGGTGAAAGGAGGCAAAAGGGTGAAGTAAAATGAAGTGTTAACTTCACTTAATGCTTCCTTTAAGTGGCAAGTTGGCAACCTTTGGAGTGCCTTCAGCCTATGGGACGTGGGGAGGGTGTTTTGAGGAAGAGGATGAGTGCTCAACCTCAGCCAACAATGGTGAGAAGAAATGCAATTCGGTTTGATCAAGCAAGGTTCGAAATTTTTCCAAATTTTGAGTGTATGCAAGAACAAACTCAAGAAACCAATTCGTACCCTCTAACCTTGAGGAACTTACTTCAAGAGGAGCTCTGATATCACCTGATGTGTCCCTTAGGATCCTTGTACGTCAGTTCTTGAAGTGAAGTCGAGATCGAAGCTGGAGAGTGGAGAAGTTTGGACGACAACACCTTCCTTGGCTTGCTTTTGTGTTGAATTCTGCGAAGGAGGAGATGAAGTGGTTGAATCTCCTTAGGATGGATGAGGCACGAACAAGATAAGCAATCCACAGTCCAAATGAATCCACACTTGAACTTGGAAAGACTCCCCTTGGCTTGGATATGGCCACCAAGTCGAGAAGAGGTTGAATCGGGTGTGATGTTGGATATGTCCACCAATAACTCCTTGGATTCGGTTTGAATAAAGCCTTTGGATATGTCCACCAAAGGGAATCACTCGAGTTCTTGATATGGCCACAAGAACAAACAAAGAAGATGAACGAAATTCTGGAAATTACTTGAAAACTTAATGACAACAAAATAAGAGAGAGTTTGAACTCAATATTCGCCAACCCTTGAACAAGTAGGGTGAAACGGATTTTATAGGCAGAAAACAACCTAAATGGGCCTCACAAAATGGACCAAATCCCAGCCCAAAATCAGAAGTAGGAGCCCACACACCTAGCCTTGGTTGTCTTGACGTCACGGTGGGCGGCAACGGTGGAGTCATTGAGCCATTGAGAGATCCTCCCGTGCCTTTCAAGCCCAACTTGGTCCAGGCCTTCCTTAGGTCCATATGAGCCTATTGGACCCCCATGTGTGCGCTGGAAAATGTCTCTAGCCAGGAGATGTGAACTGGCCACCCTAGTGTGCTCGATGCTCTTGGTAAGGCCTTTGAGATCTCTAGGCATTCGTGCTTGAAATGACCCCAAATTTGGCAGGCAATAATATTTAGGCATTGGTTGAGGAATTCCCGAGACAGAACTTGGATTCTTGGTGGTTGGCCTGGGCAAAGCTGAAAACCCTAATCGAGTGCCCGACGCCGGGGGAATACCAAGGCCATCACCGAGCCATTCTCCTCCACCTGACATGAAACTTGGCCAGACCTCTTGATATGGCAAATGTTGAAGTTTGGCACTAGGTGTGCCGAGTGGAGATGCACTTAGCTCATAGAAGTGTAGAAATCCCCTCTTGAGTGCCGCCGGGTGGCGCACGCTGGCCTTGAGAGCTAGCTTGGGGTCGTGTGATGAGTCTCTAGACTTGATGGGGCCCATGGTCACATCATGAAGACAAAGTGAAGGCCATCCGGGATTGGCCAACACCCACTACACCGACAATGGTGAGAAGTTTCGTTGGCTTGGCAGGCTTCTACATAAGATTTGTTCGCAACTTCAGCTTCATCGACGCGCCCCTCCATGAGCTGACAAAGAAAAATGCCGCGGTGAATTGGAAGGCCAACCACAATGACGCGTTTAACGCATTGAAAGATGCCTTGTGTAGCGCGCCGTTACTTCAACTCCCAGACTTCACCAAACATTTTGAAGTTGAATGTGACGCGTCCAATATAGGGATTGGTGGAGTCCTCCACCAAGAGAAAAATAACATCGCGTTCTTCAGCGAGAAGCTAACTGGGGCAACTTTGAACTACCCCACATACGACAAAGAGCTATACGCGCTGGTTCGCATCCTCAAGACATGGTAGCACTACCTGTGGCCACGCGAGTTCGTTATCCATTCGGACCACGCGACCATCAGCTATCTGAAGAGTTAAGCCCATCTAAGCTGCCGCCATGCTCACTGGGTGGAATTTATGGAGACGTTTCCTTACGTCGGCGTGCATAAAAAAGGTAAGGAGAATGTGGTCGCCGATGCCCTTTCTAGCAGGTATGTTGTCCTTACTCATCTACAGTCTAAACTCCTTGGCTTCGCGTTGATTAAAGATTTATATCTTCTTGATCCTTTCTTTAAGCCCATTGTAGAACAATGCCTTATGGACCGCGAGTTCGAAACTTACTTCTTCCATGAGGGTTACCTTCACAAAGCAGGCCGCTTGTGCATTCCTAGCTCACCCGTTAGGAAACTCCTCATCCAAGAAGCCCATGAAGGACGTGGTCATTTTGGGGTCACCAAGACTTTAGCTGCTCTTCGCGAGCATTTCTTTTGGCCGCGTATGACCACCCAGGTGACGCGCTATTGCACCAGTTGTGTCATGTGTCAACGCGCCAAATCAACCTCCCATCCCTATGGTCTCTACACGCCCCTACCCATCCCCTCAGGCCCTTGGGAAGATTTGTCCATGGACTTCATCACAGGTTTGCCTCTCTCTCGAAAGGGTAAAGATTCAATCTTTTGTAGTTGTGGACAGGTTTTCAAAAATGGCTCATTTCATCGCGTGTAAGACCACACACACTGCAAGTGAGATCGCCGTGTTGTTCTTTGACAACGTGGTGCGTTTACATGGGATACCAAAGACTGTCGTGAGTGATCGCGATACCAAATTTGTAAGTCTTTTCTGGAGAACCCTTTGGGGAAAATTGGAAACCAAACTCTTGTTTTCCACTAGTTACCATCCCCAAATTGATGGCCAAACTGAGGTCACCAATAGAACCCTAGGAGTCCTCCTTAGGACCATGCTCAAAACCAACCCAAGGCATTGGGAGGACTTACTTGCAATTGTTGAGTTTTCTTACAACAGGTCCAGACACTCCGCGACGAAGCTGACGCCGTTCGAAGTGGTCTATGACAGAAACCCACTGACTCCGATGGACATGCTGCCGCATCCTTTGAAGGATAATGAGCATCCTAGCGCGGCCAACCGCATCGCGATGATACAGGATCTACATCAGCGGACGCGGGAGTAGTTGGAATGCCGCGCTGATCAATATGCCACACAACACAACCGTGGGCGTCGCCGCGTTATTTTTGGCCCCGGAGACTTGGTATGGGTGCACCTTAGCAAAGGCCGTTTTCTAGCTAAACGCAAATCCAAGCTGGCCCAATGCGGTGATGGCCCTTTCCATGTTGTAAAGGCCATTGGGGACAACGCATACGAGATCGCGCTGCCACCGGACTACGGTGTCCACGCGACCTTCAACGTCGCCGACTTGGAGCCTTATGTAGAACCTGAGTTCGATGATGGTGAAGCGGGGATGCTTCACAACCAAGTGGGGGAGGGTGATGCGCCCCTGCCCACCATGACTGCCACCGAGGAAGAAGAGGCTATGAGCATTCGCTCAGAGGGGCCAATAACAAGATCACGCGCCAAAGCAATCATCAACGCGACACAATCCATGGTCGTTCATGTCGTGGCCAGCCAAGGAACACAAGAGACCGCGTTCTCTTTAAAGCGTCTTCAACCAAGCCCAGAGAACGCGTTCTCTGTCTGTCTTCTCTCAACCATCCAATGAATGCGTTCTTTTTGAGCTGAATACTATCTCTTGAGACATTAATTATTTTAGTTTTTATTTTGGGGCGTGTGTGCCACACGTGTCGCGTGGGCTGGCCCATTTCGCGAGACTCGGCCCATCCGAGTCCCGCTATGTACTATAAAAGGTCATCTCGACCTTCTTTACTAGGTTACGCATCATTTTAATCTAAGATTATTTGTCGAGAGCTTTTGCCTCCATCTTCTTAGATCTGTGTCACCAAATCTCTGTCTTCTCATCTCCTTCCTCCGCTGCCGACGCTACGGCCACCACTCGATCGTCATCGAGATTATCCAACCCGCTGCCGACGCTACGGCCAAGCACTCGATCTCTTTCGAGTCATTCTCCTCCGTTGCCGCCTTCTCAACACCGCGTTCCACCTTATCTTCCTCAGAGATGACGCGTGCGACTTCCCACCAAGGTCAAAGATCCTTCATCACAAGCAGGAACGCATCAAGGAGGCTTCGGTTGATCAGTTAAGGGTGATTAAAGGCTGTTTGGATGAATTTTGTGTGGCCTCGGGTCAGAGGGTCAACCCTTCTAAATCTAAATTGTTTGTTTCTGGCAATGTTAAGCAGGAACTGATTGATGCTTTGAGGGTTGAAAAAGCGGCTTTGTCGTCACAAACGATTTAGGTTCTTATCTGGGGATGCCCATTCTGCATCAGCGTGTCTCCAAGGCTTCCTTCAATCCCTTGCTTGAAAAGATCAAGGCCAAACTCTGAGGTTGGAAAGGTCGTTTCCTTAGTATGGCAGGCAGAGTGACTCTCGCGAGATCAGTCATTACTTCCCTTCTCTATAATAACCCTCAATTTTAGTAGGGGTATTTGTATAATTTTCAAACTTTCATTTTGTAAGTAAGACATGTTAGGCACGTTCGGGACCTCTGTAAGAACCATATGAATGTGAAGATACATATTTAATGAAATATATGGGCTCTAAAACATTGGAGGATTGCTAAATCGGTAATAAGCAAGACTGCGGGCGCGGTTAGGCAAGGCCATGGGCGCCCAAATCCGCGATCGCGGTTAAGCAACTGTGGGCGCGGCTATGCCCAGAGGCAAACCGCGATCGTGGTTATGCAACCGCGGGCGCGACTTTGCTTAAAGGCCAAACCACGATCGCGGAACCATTGCTTCGTCTTCTTCCTCGTCTTTACTGAGACGCCAATGCTCTGGATTTCCGGCGTTTCTTCTCCGAGCGACGGGAGCTGGATCGGTTGGCCTCCTCTATATTGAGTAGGGAGCTCCATTCTGAGCCTATAAATAGGGCTTAGATCCACCATTCTCATCCATCATCCTCATCCCTCTCTTCCTCTCGTTGTTGCTTTGTCGTGGTGTTTGTCGTCAGAGTTGTCGTCGCCGGAAGCCGAGGTCATCGTTGTTGTGAAGTTCCTGGAGTGGTGGAAGTGCGCAATTGTCCAGAAAGTGAAGTTTCGTGCCTCGTCATCGTCGGTAAGGCTCTGTAGTATCGTTAAGCTCGTGTCGATAAGGAATTCCACGATCGCGGCATAAGACGCTGTGGGCGCGGCTGGGCAGAGCCTGTGATCATGGCTAGGCAAAGCCCGCGATCACGGCCCATCTGCCGCGGGTGCGGTTTTGCCAGCAAAGCCGCGATCGCGGCTATGCTAACCGCAGCACTGCCTCTTTCCTTCGTTTTGTTTCGTATTTTTCATACCATAACTAATTTAGGGTTTGTTCTTAAAACTCGTCTCGTATCCGTCGTCGGGTTGGAATGTGCTCATATCCATGGCTGGTTGTACGGATTGGGATCCGACCCTATGGAATGGCAATAAAATTCAACGGGAATTTTAGTAGGCAGTCGTGCACAAGTTCAAGTTTCCAGATCTCGAAACCCGACTCTTCGTTCGTCTAGACTAAGGCAAGTGGCGGTTTGCTCTTGTTGATTTATTCTATATTCATCTTGATTATCAATTACTTAATTGTTTAATTAAGTTGGAATAAAGTTGTTGATTTGTGTTTGGGAACAAAAACGATAAAATGTTGTGTTAAAAATATGAATTTATAATAGGTTGTATATATTGCTAGAAACAACGCTATTATATATAATTCTATATGATATTACCATAAAGTGATAAATGGATTTTGGTGTGGATTCATATGTGAACTTACATGCGTAGTTAGCATGAGTATTCGTAGGAACGCTATGTGCCTTGCAAAGTCTAGTCGTTTCTTTATAACTTTGTGTTAGGAGGTTAAATGCCCTGACACTTTTGGTCTCGACCTACCCCTATCCGAATATAGGTGGTGGTGCACTTAGCTAGTGTCAATCTTCTGGATTTATCCCCATTCTATATCTCATTGAGATGATGTGAATTAAAAGCCTTAACGTGAATGTACGTTTTGAAAGTAAATAAGATAAGTGCTTTTACGCACATAATTAATATACCCTCGGGCGAGAAGTACAACGTGGAACCCGCCCGGACTCTTGTTAGAGTAAGTCCTCTTTCTAATCTAGATTCGCATTGCGCGGTGAGATTAGTCGTGGGCCCAAATAACCAAGGTCATTTTTATAAACTTGTGTGAAAACTTAAACATTTCCAAACAATTCTTCATATTTTCCCTAAAGGCTCAATTTCGTTGGAGTCTTCTTTTCGATGCATATCTTCTTCTATCATTTCGTGAAAGTTCCGGATTATGTATCGTTCCTTCGGTTATTATTCGAGGGACAATGATAGTAAACTGTTACGATCACTAGAACCATTCTGCTTGTACCCTTGCATAGTCTTTCATTAGACTAACCAACCGGATTTTTATTCCTTGCATGGTTGGCTGGTGTCATCCGTCCTATATGGCACATCAGAGGTTGGTCCCCGATGATTGAAGTAACCAGTCGAAAAGAAGGCTTGTAGTTGAAGTTTGCGTTTTAAGAAGTAATATTTCCAAGGCATGTATGTTTAATTTGAAATAAATGTAATACATAGTCATGTAATTAGGACTACCTTAAAGAGTCTTCCGCTGTAATTTAAAATGTATTTCGCTGATTATTCTTTTATTATTTAATATTTATATATTTATTTAAGCTTAATTGTTCTGATTAAAGCCTAGGGTGACTTTGGACATTAACGTCTGAGGTCACTGGCGTGTGGCACTACCGACATAATTCGGGGATGTTATATTCTCGTCTATACTATGGCCACAATGAACCTCCCAACTTCGGTTTGCAAAGATATCGATAAAGCATCTTGCTCTTTCATTTGGGGGGAATGGGAGGATCAGAAAAAACCACCTTGTCAGTTGGAAAGAGCTGTGCAAACCTAAGTCTTGTGGGTGTCTTGGCTTACGTTCGATGAAGGAGCTCAACCTAGCCCTTGTTGGGAAGTTGGCATGGCGCTTCCTTGCTGAAAATGACAAGCTTTGGGTGGAAATTATGAGATCTAAATACATCAGCAACTCCCTTTGCAACCGCACAGCGCCATCACACATTTGGAGAAGCATAAAATCGTGTGTTTACGATGTGGTGATTCGGTGGACTCAATGGATCATTCGGGATGGTCGTTCAATTCATTTCTGGACTGATATCTGGCTCCTTGAGAAGCCTTTGAGTACGGTTGCTTTGGGCAGTATTGATGAGCAAATGAAGGCCCGCCTTGTTTGTGATTACTGGTGTAGCTCTGGGGTTGGAATTGGGAAGCCTTGACCCATCTGCTCCCGCCTTCTATTCTTCTTCAGTTGGCCGCTATTGCCATCTCGAAGGAGACGCAATTTTCCGATATGATTAGCTTGAAACCGTATTCGAATGGAATTTACTCAGTTTCGTCTGCTTATGACCTCATCAAGGGGTCATCTGGAGATCAACATATTGATAGATTGATGTTTTGGACTTTATGGAGTTTGGAGACCCCTGAGAGAATTTGCACTTTTGCGTGGCTTGCTATGAAAGGTGTGATTCTCACTAATTGCGAGAGGACCCGACGTCATTTGGCCATGAATCCGATTTTTCCTTCTTGTGCTCAGGGAGACGAGACTCTTCTCCACCTATTTCGTGATTGTTCAGTCACTCGCAGGATTTGACTGGCTTTGGATGCCCCCAGGTATGTCGACGACTTTCTTGATCTGGATTTTGCTGCTTGGTTTCGGTCTAATCTCTCCACTAAGACTATTGTTAAGGATGATTTAACTTGCCATTGTCTATTCGCCACCTCCATATGGTGGGTTTGGAAGTGAGAAATGCTATGATCTTTGGTAACGACGACTTCAAGGGGAACAAAATGGTCTTTCTTCTTCAGCAAGCTCTTGCCTACTTGAATATTGTTAAGGTTTCCGCGAATGTCAGGAGAAACTTCAATAGGGTTGAAGAGTTTATTTCATGGCAGAGACCTAGAGATGACTGGATTAAGGTGAATACTGATGGGTCGATGAAAGACGGCAATCTTGTTGCTGCCGCTGGAGTTATTCACGATGCTGATGGTCAATGGAAAGGTGGTTTTGTGCACAATATTGGTTGTTGTTATGTTCCTATGGCAGAGCTTTGGGGAGTCCTATAGGGGCTTCGTCTCGCTTGGGACATGGGGTTCAGGAGGGTTCTCGTGGAAACAGACTCGCAGCTATTAGTCCATTTCCTTGAGAAACTTGTGGATCGTCCTCATCCCCTCTTCAGCCTGATATCCTAATGTCAGAGCTTCATTCATAGAGATTGGTCCGTCAAGTTTTGTCACATTTTTCGGGAAGCAAATTTTGTTGCTGATTTTCTTGCTTCCCTTGCCTTTTCTTTTCCCACTGGTTATCATTTTCTGTTCGACCCGCCTGTGGGTTGTGTTACTTTGCTATTTGAGGATGCTTGGGGAGGGGCTACTCCCCATCTAATTTCTGTGTAGCCCTTTTTATTTTTCATTAATAAAGCCTCCTTTGAAAAAAATAAACATCCAAAAAAAGTTCATGACATTGCATTATATCGTTCGCAAGGTATAATAACATTTACATAGAAGTCATTTTCGTATACTCATTACATAGATAGTTGTTGAAAAAGGTGACCTCCTTTCGCATGTAAAAGAGGGCTTCCCTAACACTAGAATACTATTTACAAGGCATGAATGCATAACAACCTGTATAAAATCGCCTCTCAACGTAACACACCACTCTGAAGCCTGAAGTAACAGAGACAATCAAAAACAAAAACAAAAACAAAAACAAAAACTCATCAGTAGCTAATGCGCCATCACGACATCACCCTTGTTGTTCTTCTTCTTCTGGACTAAATTAGGCCGAGTCACATTCACAAACCGGTCGGCCTCCCTCTCCACCTCCTCCTTGCACCGAACCGGCTCCTTCCCTTCCTTCATCCTCTTCACAAAGGACGCGACATATTACAAACGGTGAGCACGAAGCTTTCCACTCTCTTACAACTACTTGGAAATCATCACAGATCTCAAAAAGACCAAAACAGGCTTGCGGCACTGTCTCCCTCCTTTTATCCACCACTATTTATGAGGGGGTCTTGGGCTATTTATAGGCGAGGGATCTTGCCCAAAGTCGGCTGATATGCAGGGACACGTGTCGTCTAGTGATTCATCCAGAGACAGACGTCGGCAAGTAAGTGTAGGGCTGTGATTGGGCCAGCAAGACGGGAAGACGCATGTCGATGTTGGAAAGATGCATGGCTGGCATGCTCAGATTGGTCAGATGGATTTGAGGCGGCTTGGCAGCATTCGACAGATACCACGCGATCATATGGAATTGCCGCGCTACTGGTGCTTCGAGGTCTCTTGTTGGCTCGCGATCTTCCTCCTTAATGAAAAGTCATGAGGGGAATAAAGGTGGGCATCCAACGCGTTGAGTGCTATGAAAATAGCTCGATCCATCACAACCCCTTGCCTTGATGGCGAACGCGTGAGGCGTCAAGGCAATCCCAGGAGAACATGTTTTGATGGACGCGTTTATTCGCTTCACTTCGAGATGCTCTGAGACGGACGTCCTGGTTCTATAGTGGTGGGCCTTTGCATAATGAGCCTTCATCAGGTCGGCCCAACAGAGCCTTTATATAAGAGAGGGAAGTGGCGGGAAACCCTCACCTTTCTTCTTTTCCCTCTCTGTCAGAGGCTTCCGAGACGATTGGGTTTCCTCCATCTCAGCTCCGTTCACTTGTGCTTCTTCCTCGTCACCTTTCTCGGAATTGCTCAGGTAAATCAACTCCCTTGCCTTCTAATTTCTTAGTCCTTTGTTTTTTCACTCAATATTTTTAGCATTCTTGTGGATGACTGTACTTTCTTTTTCTTCTCTCTCTTCCGTCGCTTCATCTTCTTGTTTCTTGTTCTTATGGGTAATAATGGCGATGGTGACGGCGCCGATGGGTGTTCCCCTAAGAAGTCGAAAACAGAGATATGGGGGAGGAGTCGCATAACCTGATTTGGTGAGTCCCTTTGATCATGGAGCGCAAGGATTCGCTACCGCTTCTCATTGCGACTTTTCCTCTTCTTTGCTTCATCTTTTAGTCTGACTTTTAAAATTCCGCCTCTGGATCTTTCGATAGCCTCATATGTTCCCAATTTCTTGTTGACCACGTTGATTTTCTAATAGCGCCTTATTTTGCTTGACCTCGTTTGCGCGCGCTCCTTCTTCTTCGAGTCTGGTTGCTACACTCTCTCTCTTTTAACCTGGTTCTTTCTTCGAGCGTGTTTACTTTTCTTCTTCTCTGCTTCCTCTTCTTTCTGCTTTGTTTTGATTGCGCGCGTTATCTTTCATTCCTAGTGACTAAACTCTTTTCTTCTTTTCAGAGAGGGCTTGTTTTATCGCGCGCAATCATCCTTCCTCACCTCTTCATCATGTCAAGCGAAATGAATTCAGGGAGTGGCGACGCATATGGTAGAGCCGTGGGGAACGCATACAGAGAGCATAAATCTGCCTCGAGTCCAGAGTCCGAAGCTGCGTCTTCATCTTTGAGTGAATCATCGCGTGAGACCCTAACTAAAGTTGTTTCGAAGAGGCGAGCGCCGCGAGTTGACCAGGCAAGGGGCAAAGGTGTGGTTACTCATCCTCCCGTTGCCAATGTCTCCCAAAGTAATCCCTAAGGAGAAAGATCGCGGAGTGTAGAGAGCTTTGTGAGCCATCGATTGAAAGTTGATCCTCCCCCGATTCCCGCGGTGATTCCAACTGAGGTTCCCATGGTGAAGGATCATCCAGGAAAGGACATGCGAAGTCTTGGGTCGACCACCACTGTCTCATTATCCACCCTAGAAGATTTGACAAGATCAATTCTGTGGCCAGCAGGGATAGAACTTTGTCTTCCTGAGAGAGATGGGACTTCCTTTGTGCGATACAAAAATTGCGTGGTCGTCTTTGTGGCTAGCATCGAAGCTGGATTTTGTCTCCCTCTGCCTGACTTTTATCGCGATTTCTTGAGGCTTATCAATCTCAACCCTACCCAGCTGTACCCCAACGCATGGAGATATCTTAGTGGATATACAATGCGATGCTACCATTCTGGCATGTCTCCCGATGCCCAACACATGCTTAAGCTCTTCACTCTGAAGTACGATAGTGGTTTCTGCAATCTTAGCCTACCCACCTTAAACGTGATCAGTAAGCCTTCCAATGTGGGCAAGTGGAAGGACAGGTGGTTCCTAGCGCGGTGCTCTTCTCATGCGGTCTTCAACTGCCAGTTGTTTCCTGGTCCTTTCATGCGTCCGTACAAGCCAGATCAGAAGGAAATTGACGCGTGCAAAAATTAGTTTCATAATGAGGGAAGTGCCCCTGACTACAAGCGCGTGATTACTCAAGATAACTTAGAGAAAGCAGGGCTCAACTTGCCGCGCACAGCTAGACGCGATGAGTCGGGTGGTAATTTGCTCTTTCGCCACTCTTTACACTTACGCGTTGTGTTAACTAACTCATGCATTCACAGGGATGAAGTCTGACTTCTTGCTCAAGAGGGCCAAAAAGATCGCGAGTGGATCCAAGTCGTCAGCCAAAGCAGTTGAGGATCAGGCCATGTCGGAGCAAGTCCCGGCTCTAACTCTTGACGCGATGATTTTGAATGAGACGACAACATCGTTGCTACTACCAGGCAGTCCAGTCGAGGCAGAGATGCGAGGAGATAAGCGCGACGCCCCTTCTCAAGCAGGTCGCGGGGAAAATGATCAAGGTCTGAGAGCAACGTTGATCCTGCTCCGATCGCTACCATAAGGAGGGCTGTCTTTGCCGCGCCAGTGCCTTCTGTGTCTGACATGCGTAAGCTGGCCATTCCAAATGATGTATGTGCAAGAGAGAAAGAATGGCTGACTTCCTTGTCTCCTCATGTCCTTCAGTTGGAGGGCATGAAATACATGGAGATGGTACGCTCTTCAATGCTTGCTCCTGATTTTTGTCACATCAATTTTAATTATCAACTCTTACCAGGTGTGATTTTACAGGCTCGTCTCAACATGCTGGCGGCCACATCATACTGCAATGTCTTAGATGCCAAGTGTAAAGGCATTCGCGAAGAGAGGGTAGCCCGTGCAAAAGTGGCCGTGTTGACTAAGCAGGTTGAGCAATATACCGAGAAACTTGACAAGGCGAATGCCAACGCGACAAAGCTTGAGGAGGAGAAAGCAAAGCTTGAGGAGGAGCACGCGCTAATGAAGAAGAATGTTAAAGACCTTCAGCGCGCCATGTCCGAGAAAGATGACGAAGCGATTGAGCTCAAGAAGCAACTCGATGCGTCTAATCTTGAAACTGAGAAGTGGTGCGCCAGGGCAGAACGCGCGATCTCTGACTATCTCAAGTCGGAAGACCACCAGATGAAGTTGGCCGACGAGGTGGGACCCCATTGGGAGCAGGGAATAAGGATTGGAGTCAGGCAAGCGGTGGCGAGGTTCAGCGAGATCGATCACAAGATTGTTTATTTCACTCCAGACTACACGAATCTTTTTGGCGAGCCTCTGATCGAAGATCCCGTGGAAGGAGATAACCAAGCCATGGATGTGGATGCAAATGCAGCGACAACCAGTGCAACCTTGCTCGAGGATCGCGATGCTCCTTGATTTCCCCTAGGCGACTTGTAGACTTTCTTCAACTTTTCTACCTGTATGTCATCGCATGAGACAATTAGTAAGATATCAGATGAATGAAAAACAACTTTTTGAACTTCGTCATCTTTCTAGGTAGTGGCAATCTGAGTGACATAGTAAATTTTCCCGTTTAGACGAACGCAGTGGTAGCCCCAAGCTCGTTGGGGGATCTCATCCGTTTTGAAGAACGCAGTGGCAGCCCCAAGCTCGTTGGGGGATCTCACCCGTTTTGAAGAACGCGGTGGCAGCCCCAAGCTCGTTGGGGGATCTCACCCGTTTTGAAGAACGCGGTGGCAGCCCCAAGCTCGATGGGGGATCTCACCCGTTTTGAAGAACGCGGTGGCAACCCTAAGCTCGTTGGGGGATCTCACCTGTTTTGAAGAACGCGGTGGCAGCCCCAAGCTCGTTGGGGGATCTCACCCGTTTTGAAGAATGCGGTGGCAGCCCCAAGCTCGATGGGGGATCTCACCCATTTTGAAGAATGCGGTGGCAGCTCCAAGCTCGATGGGGGATCTCACCCGTTTTGAAGAACGCGGTGGCAGCCCCAAGCTCGTTGGGGGATCTCACCCGTTTTGAAGAACGCGGTGGCAACCCCAAGCTCGATGGGGGATCTCACCCGTTTTGAAGAACGCGGTGGCAGCCCCAAGCTCGTTGGGGGATCTCACCCATTTTGAAGAACGCGGTGGTAGCCCCAAGCTCGTTGGGGGATCTCACCCGTTTTGAAGAACGCGGTGGCAGTCCCAAGCTCGATGGGGGATCTCACCCATTTTGAAGAACGCGATGGCAGCCCCAAGTTCGATAGGGGATCTCACCCGTTTTGAAGAATGCGGTGGCAGCCCTAAGCTCGTTGGGGGATCTCACCCGTTTTGAAGAACGCGGTGGCAGCCCCAAGCTCGTTGGGGGATCTCACCCGTTTTGAATAACGCGGTGGCAGCCCCAAGCTCGATGGGGGATTTCACCTGTTTTGAAGAACACGGTGGAAGCCCCAAGCTCGATGGGGGATCTCACCCGTTTAAGAAGCCCAGTTCACATCTTTTTCCATCGCGTTCATAGAGGACCAAGCAGCCCTAGTGTGAGGAAGTCCCCACGGACGGCGCCAGTGATGGTTCCCAAGTTTTTTAGTAAACAAAGTGTAAAGCCTATAAAAAACTTGGCCCTTGACGAACGCGATAAAACAAGATTGATGCAAGAACACAAAGAATTGGTAACGCGGTTCGGTTACCCTACATCCGCGGGATCTCAAAAGGGGAGATCCATCCAATCCACTAAGCAAAAACACAAAGTCGAATAAAGGACGCGACACATTACAGACGGCGAGCACTAGACACGAACACAAATTCAAACAAAGGACGCGACATATTACAAACGGTGAGCACGAAGCTTTCCACTCTCTTACAACTACTTGGAAATCATCACAAATCTCAAAAAGGCCAAAACAGGCTTGCGGTACTGTCTCCCTCCTTTTCTCCACCACTATTTATGAGGGGGTCTTGGGCTATTTATAGGCGAGGGATCTTGCCCAAAGTCGGCTGATATGCAGGGACATGTGTCGTCTAGTGATTCATCCAGAGACAGACGTCGGCAAGTAAGTGTAGGGCTGTGATTGGGCCAGCAAGGCGGGAAGACGCATGTCGATCTTGGAAAGATGCATGACTGGCATGCCCGGATTGGTCAGATGGATTTGAGGCGGCTTGGCAGCATTCGACAGATACCACGCGATCATATGGAATTGCCGCGCTACCGGTGCTTTGAGGTCTCTTGTTGGCTCGCGATCTTCCTCCTTAATGAAAAGTCATGAGGGGAATAAAGATGGACATCCAACGCGTTGAGTGCTATGAAAATGTCGCGATCCATCAGTCGGAGTACCAGTTGAGGAAGAATTTTCCGTACTCGGTGTCCCAACCGCCGCCTTCTTTACGGAAGAAGTCGGTGTCTTCCGGCCAGTTGTTGTAGTGCCCGACGTCTGTTGGGCCCGTGTGGCCCCACCCGGGCTTTCTGGCAGCCTCTGCCCTTGCTTTCATGCTGCTCAACATGTACTGCAAACACAATGCACATTGATTCTGATCAATCACTAGTCACTTTTACTGACGAATTAATTTCTTAATCTAAAAAAAAAAATTGTTTGAGACTTTGGTCAACAATTTTGTATACCTTATCATAGCATTGGAAGGCGCCTATTCCTGGTAATTTCCAGGTGCCTTCAGCTTTTGGGAATTGATCGGAGATGGCGTATTGAATGAGATTATTGATTTTTGGGGGAGGGAAAAAATGTTTTTGAAATGTAGATTGTGAAGCGAAAGCTGCGTTTTTGTTTTTTTTGATGAGGAAAGCTGCGTATTTATACTCGAGATGATAACGGTTAACGATATGAGATAATGCAAAAAACCTATAAATATATAAAGTAGAGAGAAAGGACAATTAATGCCCTAAACATTTACAATCTGCAGCCCAATAACAGTCCATAATCCTAGCAAATATAACATCAATGTATTACTTGGAAAGGCCCAATAATTGGCCTAGCAAAATTAAGCCCAATTTGAACAGCCCAATATCATTGCAAATATAACGCCAATCTGCAAGGCTGAATTTACTTCCCTATCTGTTTCAGCAATTTGAAACCAGTCCTTTGAGTGGCAATTAACAGGGGGCAGATTCCATACAACGCACAGTCAGAATGAATATAATACATACATATTGCTCTTATTATACATACATGAATATAATATATATAGAGATATATGCTCTTATTATAATACATGCAACGCATAGGGGGCCGTTCACAAGTCTTACTATACAGGAATATAATACATACATATATGATTGCACAGTCAGAATGAATGCTGGCAAAATATATATAGAGATCTATGCTCTTGGTGCCCAACCTATTGCTCTTATTGGCCCAATAACAGTCTGCTAATGCAACACACCATATTCGAATAGATTTAATTATCTCTACTGGAAGATATAAAGGCTCAATTTCAGCCATCTGCAAGGCAATAGCATTCCATAATTAGGTCCCATTTAGTAGGCATGAATAGGCAGCAATTACACCAAATATAACGGTAATTAATCCCAATTAGAACAGCCCAATAACAGTGCAAATATACCGCCCATCTGCAGCCCTAAACATTTAAATGTATCATCTCTACTGGAAGATATCACGGCTCTATTTCAGCAATCTTCAAGGCAATAATATTCCATAATTATGTCCCATTTAGGAGGCATGAATAGGCAGTAATGACACAAAATGTAACGGTATACAGGGGCTGTAATATGGTTTTCAATTTTCAAATTGCAAACAGCTCAGCGAGGCCATTCATCTACACCTATACTAACACCCATAACTACATTTGACCCCAGCAAAATGTGTAATGATTTACCTTAAATGTGGTAAGTACTCCTTTAGAGTCAGCAAATTAAAAGACATTTATAGCCATTTATGTATAGGTATTAAGAGGCCATCCAATTTTGAAACCCCTTACCTTAGTAACCCGATATAAAACCTGCTCATTCAGGCATAGAGCCATATCCAGCCTCCATCTATTACCTTCGGTACACACACCCAAAATTTGTTGCGCAGTTCCTCTTTAATCTGCAAAGTAAGCCAGAAAGAAATCATGAGTTTTGCACATCTAAATCAGTTGGGGGAAGGTGCCGCAGCCAACATTCAAGTAATGGTATGCCGTAAATGGGATGTTTTCACTAGGATGGGCACCTACATCAGCACCGATTTTGTTCTATCTGATGAAATGGTATGTATGCACTTCCTCTATGTTGTGTAGTCATTTATGCTCATTCCTTTATTCTTTTATTGGAATTTTTTAAATTTTTTCCCCAATGTCTTATAGGGAAATGTCATTCACTGCACTATAAAAAGCAACGTAGCCCATCGTTTCATAAACAAGCTAGAAGAGGGCTTTGTCTATAACGTAAAAGACTTCAATGTGGTGCCTAATAAGAAGGAATTTTGTATTGTTAGAAACAACAACAACATGATTGAACTTCATGGAGGCTCTATGGTCAAAAAATCCAAAATAGCAATCATGGTTTTCCCCTATATCCTTTTGATTTTACTGAAATCAAAGACATTCGCCTTTCTGAAGCTAACAACCTCATTGGTAAGTACCAACTAATTCCTACACCTTTGCTGAAAACTTCCTAATTTTTTGGTAGGCATGAAGAAGACATTAAAACAAATAAAAATATATATTCTAATTGTGATTTGAATTTTTGAATTGCATTTGCCAAACCACCTCAAATTGTAGATCAAGTTGTCACAACCGCACGAGGGATTATACTACCATTCTATTTTGCTTCACATGCTAATGCAGTATTCTTGATTGTTGAACGTTTCTATGATTTGCATACAGATGAAGTCTACATATCGAGCACTCCCTCTACACTAATTTATGATTCTACAAACATCCCTCAACTGGTTGAATTTAGAAACCGCAACATGTAATTCTGCGTACTAATACATATTTAAAGATTCATCATTACAAACATGTAAAGTGAGGAGCTAAGGAGCAAAATGGATAAATACTCACCGTTATTTCTTGCTTGCTTGCGTGTGCAAAAATGGTTTAGTTGTCGATGGACTCCTTGCAGACCAAGGACCGCCAACAATGAGCATGACAGTATTACAGATGGTGGAGTGGTGTAGAGATAAAAAAAGGGTATTCAATTCTAGGTTAAATCTAATATCTCAATGTCTCTACTCTAACCTCACTTCACTACATATACAAATTTTATGTAGGATACTGTTTTCAATTGCCGAGTTAGGATTTCAGATATCACAAAATTGTCTAGGACCAAGGCGTTATACAGGAAAAAGGGCCACAAAATAATTCTGTTAAAAGAGGAAGACCTGTAGCAGAAGGATCCGTAATATTACAGAACAAAGCCTTCTTGCAAGTTCACCTCTTCCTGCAAGTACCTACAAGAAACAAATTAAACAAGAAAAAAAAATCATAAATATCAGAGATCTAACAAGCATAAACGACTGATTTCACCTGACAACCTGAACTTGAGCCTTCACAATAAGAGTGTCAGCATCTACAAATCCATCTGACACTATAGACAATTCCATGAAGTTTTTCCCTCCCCAGTCGTGTTCTTTCTTCCAAAACTGATGTAATTTATATGTTATATACCACCCGACACAATAGAAGCAAAGAAATAAAAATAATACTTAATCTTAAAATTAGAAGCATGCAAATAAATCTTTTAAGTACAAGACAAATTAATTCGACCTTACCAGAATACTTGGATTTTTTCGAATCTTTATTCAACACAGCAATTGTGAACTGTGCAAGATGACTCCAGCCTCATTCAAAAAGAAAATTACTGTCAAATCCAGTTGTGCATGCAAAATAAAATAAAAAGACAACACAAATCATTGTTTACAGCAAGACTTAACTTGGAAGAAGTTTATCATGTTTAGCTACACATAAAAACAACAACCTGATTGCAGACATCACAACCATGAGGATAAATTAGAATGTACCTACAGTAGATAGCAACTGAATTTATTAAAAAAAAAATATCTTTAGGTCAGGCAAATACTCATTCACCACCAGCATCACAGCCACATCTCTATGTACATTCTCGCTAACCTTAGAGGATGATGCATAGATAATTTCACCTACCAAATACCAAGAATGCCTTTTACTCAGAAGAATGGTTACAACTATTATACTGATATAAGAAAACAACTCCAGGAAATTCAGTAATAATGCTAAATATATAATATAACACCTTAAATGCAAGTGTCAATTGAGATTTTGAAAAAAAATACAGTGCTCCAATTTAAAAAGATACAACACAGATAAAAGAAGTTTGATGATTCATAGCAGATAAAATATATTTGAGCTTTCAACTAACTAATACAATAAACATGGACACAACGTTAACCTTTATTACAAAGTCACCTAGAATTCATGATACAGAAATCCAAACCTCCAAATGCTGAGCCGCGTCGGTAGTCAACCCAATCGTGGCAGCTGATAATCCAATGAATCCACCCTAATTAACCAATTTAAGAACAAACAACTCAACAACAAGCGAAAATAATAAATTTTAGCAAGGAATTTTAGAAACCACAGTCCTAAACAGGAAAGTCTCATAGCAAAAGACGAGCGGGAAGATGAAAGTGGATACTCTTCAACCTTTCGTTGATTCGCTTGAGGCGGGTATATGAGTTTCTCACCCAACAGCTTCATCAATGCTGATACCTTCGCCTTTGCTCCCTGCCCAAACAAATTCTTCACTATTCTTCAACCTGGAAACAATCAAACAAACTCTCAATCAACCAGCTACTCCGAAATTGAGGGGCAAAACGGAATAAATTGGCAGCGAAATACACTACAGACCTTAAATAAGGAGCATGCAAATCTCAAATTTAAAAGGGAACAAAAGGAAATGCCAAATAAACAGACAAATACATCTCGCACCTACACTTGCAACGAAACCCTAGATACCGGAAATCGACAAATGCACCAAAAACTGCGATGGTAAGCAGAAATTGTCCGTTCAAGGAGCTGTAAAATCAAGGACATATGTACAGACGAGAAACTAACCGGCATCGCGAGCGGAGGCCTTGGCGTTGTAGCCACGTCGAAGAAGAGACTTGACGAGCCACGGCGCATTGAAGCACAAATCGCCGGGATCTCACACGCCTTCTCCAGTTCCAGTCATTCTCTCGCTGTTGTGCTCTGCCTGGGGGTGACCGGCAATCTGCTCAAGGTCCGGCAGGTGAAGGGGGTTGAGAAAGGTACATGCTGTGAACTTTGTGAGCTTGCGGAATATCGGGGAAGGGTAAGGTTGTGGGTAAACAGGCGGGCTCAGATGGGTTTGGAAAGTATTTATTCCCTCTTATTTTTGGAAAGGCAAATGGGTTAAGTTCGGTTATATTTATTTAACTATTTATTAAGACTTTAATTCAGTCAATTTAATATTTTGGACATTTTCAGATACGTGAAAGGGAATAGAGTCATCATAATCTAACTCCTCCAAGTTATTACATCGTTAAAAAATTACTAATATAAATACAAAAAAATCATTGAAATTACTTCGAATTTTATACTCCCACTTATATTAAATTTAACATAGATACAACCAAATTATAGTAAATACTTTCTACTTTATTCTCATAGTTATGTTAAAAAATATATACTATTTGCAATTATAAATTACACTCACTTAAAAAATCAGGAACTCTCTACAAACTAAAATAATATTGGAAAACCAATATTAATGGTTCACAAATATACGTATATATATATATATCTGAGAATACTTATTATACAGTTTATCTAAACAAACAAACAAAACGTCTAGTCTTAGAAATCGATCTATTTATCTATATAAAATAGACTAATGGGGCAACTACTGCCTAATAAGTATGAGAAATACTCACTTCTTTTATCCTTAATATTTCATTACAATCTATATCTTCTAATAAAAAACAATGTTTAAAAACACTCTCATAAATACAAAATAGTTAGGGTTCACCCACCCTTCTTCACAACTTAGCTTTATTATTTCTTTCAACATGGTTTATTAGATAAAGATCAATTAAATAATTAAAAAAAAATAGTGAACATATACGAAACATCAACAACAAATAAAAACTAAATACATCACAGATTCATATACATTTTTTTTGCCTATAAAAAAACATTGTAAAACAAATGTCAAATAGGATCATGTTTTTTGGTGTATATTATCGTTCACTTAATCAGACATATTATGTCATTTCACGTCATTTATGTATCGAGTTCCTTTGTCACTTCGGGAAAAAAAACAAATCACGCATATGAATATAACAAAAGATTTAACAGACCATCATTCAACTAAAATAAAAAAACATGGTACAAAAATAATAAAAACATACGAACTTTAAAAGATCACAATGAAATAAATTTAACATTTAGAGCTAAGTTTAACTACTTATTTGTGACAACGTCTTTTCGTTTAAAAAATAATAATTGCTTCCATCTGACCAACCGTGAAGCTATAAAAATTTTGTATTGCTATTAAACAAAAAAGTTATAATTAACAACTCTATTTCAAAATTCCATTTAAAATCAATAAATATCAAAACTATACATTCTTTAATATAGAGCTTCACATTTTAACATTCTACCCTTCATCTATTTTAGCTAAAATTTATTTCAAATATTATTTACATATTATGTTAACATTTAGTAATTGTTAAACAAATATTAATTTCTATTACAAAAACAAAAATCAATATAAAAAACACGATCCCGTGCTCTTTTCTAGTTCCCTCCATTATCACATGAATGTCTAGTAGCAAAAATAGAAGAGAGATAAGTGTTTTGAAATTTAATTGGATTGTTGACTTTCTGCCACGTTGCCATGACTGTAAAACGTGAATGAACGGCTACGATCTATTCCAAATGATGAGAGGATGATGCAGTTCTTGTGATAATGGAGGGAACTAGAAAAGAGCGTGATCGTTGGTTCCATTAATACAGGGAGGTTAATTCTTGCCATTTTCCAATGACGTGTCAAAACGTGCTATGTCGTGACAGGTCACGTGCTCCGGCGTCTTTGGTCGCATAAAATACAAAGTTGCAACTTGCAAGTCGTGGAATAATCTTGGGGTTGGGTACCACTTTGTTTGGATAATCTTAAAAAAATATGAAGGTTAGTTTATCAAAATCAATAGCTTACACGTATCCATCTTGAGTAGGATTTGTTTGTTATTATGCATGGTTATGCGTTAATATTTTACAGCTATTACATAGTATCCCCAGATCTAAGTTCTATCTACATAAGCCCTTTTTTAACATTATCTCAATGGGCCACATAATGCCTTAAGTAAGCTTATGTTGTTAAAGATATTGTTTAGATTAAGAACTTGAATACTTATCCTACATGTTATTTTTTGTGCAAAAGGAGTGTGAACTTGAGGATATTCCTTCCCAAAGAAATACTTACACGTGGAGAAAATAAGACAAAAGTTGACAATATGTATGAAAAATTGGAGAGAACCTTATTTCAGCACCAAATTCTACAATGGTATCCGAACAACAAGAAATTATGCCTTTACAATGTCAGATCAGTGCCCAATTTTTATTGAATTAACAACAGCTATACCGTTTAAAAATCAATCTTTCAAGTTCGAAAAAGTCTAGATGACACAAAAAAGATTTTAGAAACGTAGCGAAGCAAGCATGGGTCTGGAATGTATTACTTGATCAAGAAAACACAGTTACTCAAAAGACATGCAAAAGATTGGAATAAAAACACCTTTGGAAATATGTTCAGACAACTACACAAAATCAAGGAGGAACTGACGACAATTCAGAAAACACTTTGTATCTCTACAAATAGAAGCTTAGCAGAAAAACAAACAAGACTTATTGCAAAGAATGAACAATTAATTTGTTTCCAAATGTTTTTTTGGAACCAACAAGCAAAGATAAAACATATCAAGTTCAATGACACTATTGCAAGCTATTTCCACAAATAGCAACATGATAGAGAAATAGGAAAATAATAAAAGAAATTCGTACACAAGAAGGAACAACTATTATTGGGGAACAAAATGTCATGAATGAAATCCGAAATGATTTCATCAAAAGATTCAAAAGTAACCCAATAAATGAAAGTGTCTTACGGAAACATCTTGACCTAATACAAACATTATCATCACATGAAGAGAATGTGGAGATCACTAAACAAGTAACCAATGATGAAATTAAAAAAGCTATGTTTGCTATTGGACAAGATAATTCGCCAGGACCAGATGGAATGACGACAAAATTTTACCAAAAGTAATAGGATATTGTTGGCCCGTCTGTAATACAAGTAGTGAAAAGCTTCTTCCTCTCCGAAAAAATTCTTAAACAGATCAACCACACTTTTATCACGGTCATAACAAAATATGACAACCCAAATTCGACAATTCATAAATTAATATCCAAGATCCTAACAGAATGAACGAAGAAAATGATGGAGAAACTTATTCACCCACTCCAAGGTGCCTTTGTTGCAAATAGATCAATCCATGACAATATTCTTATTACACATGAAATTTTTCATTCCTTCAAATCTAGAAAGGGGGTTGAAGGTTACATCGCATTCAATTGGACATGGAAAAAGCCTATGATCGTATTGAATGGAACTTCATCCTTGAGATCCTTCAAAAATTTGGATTCAGCTCAACGTTTATCAACTGGATTAAAGAATGTGTCTCTACAGTCTCATTCTCTGTCGTAGTTAATAATGGACCCATGGAAATATTCAAATCCGATAGAGGATTACAATAATGAGACTCAATCTCCCCATTTATGTTCATATTGGGAGCTTAAATACTTGCAATAAAATTACACCAAGCATCAAAACGACAAAAGAAACCGCTAGGTTTCCAACTTACCGGTAAAGGTACTAGAATCCTATTTCCAGCCTTTGCGGATTACATGATGATCTTTTCAAAAGCAAACCAGGAAAAATGCTAGGAAATAAAACAAACTATATTGATGATTACTGCCAACTCTCTAGACAAAGAGTAAATTTATATAAATCTGCTTTTCAGGTCACAAAGAAAGTACCGAACCTCCAAAAGCAACTGATACAAGAAATTCTTACTATAACAAACATGATCTCTTATGACAAATACCTTGGTTGTCCAATTATTAATGGCAAGGTTAACTCCAACACCTTTGAAGATGTTATGACGAAATCCAAGGTACAATTGACCAAATGGAAAATCAATTCTCTCTCCCAAGTAGGTTGAACTATAATAATCAAATCTAACATGGCAACAAAACCAAATTTCTTAATGCAAAGCTTTATGCTTCCAACAATACACATAATGAACTAAACAAAATCAATAGATCTTTCTTTTGGAACAAAGACTCATCCTATAAATTTCTTATAGGATGGAACACAATCTGCCAATTGACTAGTCTTGGTGGACTAAGGTAGTGAAAACGATAGACATGAATTACGCCCTTCAATACAAACTTATTTGGAAAATACTAGTGGAATTAAATAACTTTTGGGTTAAGATCGTCACTAAAACATAACAAAAGGAACAACATATTCTTAATTATAAGCACGAAGGCAATTGCTCTTGGTAATGGTCGAAAAATTATGAATATTAGAAAAGAATTTCAAAAAGGATTAATATGGAAAGTTATTAATGGGAAAACAATCAAATTTTGGACAGACAAATAAGTTATTAAAGAAACCACTTTGAGAAATTGTGAATAACGTACCGTTTTTTAACCAATAGTCGAGTTGAAGAATTCTTGGATACAAATAAGAAATGGAACAAAACAAAACTCAGCCTAATCCTACCACATGAATTTGTATCCTTAGTTATAGCAATTTGTATTCCTTTTACTCAAATCACTGACCGCATGTATTGGAACCTAGTAAGAGTGGATGGTTCTCCACAAAATCTGCAATGGAACTCATAATTAAATGCGAACAATATATTGCTTATGATTCTTATTGGATTTGGAAATTTGACACTTATAATTAAATTCTTTGGAAAATTTAAAAACATGGACTATCAACCAAAACAAGATTGCAAGGAAGAGGAATTGCAACTTCGTATGATGCATCTCATGTATCCGTTAAACTGAAGATACAAACCACATCTTATTACATTGTAACCATACATTGTAGACAGTTACAAAAATAAATGGTGCAACAAGTAGATTTATTAGTACGATCAATTCTACTTATAGAAGAATGTAAGATATTATGGAAGAAATCAAGAATGAACTCACTAACATTGGATTCTCTGAACTGACAGTTATTTGATGGAGCGTCTAGTACCAAAGAAAGCAAAAAAAAAAACACTTTCTAATGACAAGCCTAGAGGCAAAAGTTGTAAAAGAGTTGGTTAAATACCCACATAATCTTATCTCCTGCTGGTTTAAAACCAAAAAAGGGAGTCCATATTGCACATACACCAATAGTAATATTACTAGGAAAAAACAAACAAGAAGAAACACAAAAAAACTGCGGTGGAATAAACCACAAGATAAGATTGTTAAGATTAATCCCCAGTAAATCCATTGGGGATTCATCATTTGGATTCATCTTCAGAATGATAAAAGAGAACCAATAATAATCCATGCTGAAAAATGGAGTCCAGATTGCACATACACCAAAAGTAATATAACTAGGAAAAACAGACAAGAAAAAACACAAAAAATTTTCGGTGGAAGAAACCACAAGATAAGATTGTTAAGATTAATCTTGATGGATCCACTAAATCCATTGGGTAGTCATCATTTGGTTTCATCTTCAGTAATGACAAAGGAGAACCAAAAATAATCCATACTGAAAAAATGTGGAGCTTCTATTGCACTCAAAACTGAGGCTTTAGCCTTCCAAAATGCCCTCCTAAAGGCTAAATAAATCAACTTTGAACAAATTCAAATCGAAAGTGACAATTTAACAATAGTGAATGTCCTTAACAAAATGTTGCACTATCCATGCGAGCTCGAGATCCTCATCTCTGATATCCTATGCTTATTATTGTCCTTTGTGATAGTGCATATTAGTCATATTTTTCGCAAAATCAATTTGATGGCTGACCATATTGCAAAACTTAGCCACACAATTTCATTGGATGATATTCTGACCAACCTAGAACTCTTTGCTCTCATCTGAAAGGATGTTATAGGCTGGTTTTCAAGCAGATCTTGATACTAGTCTAATTCTTAACTTATAAAAAAGAATATGAAGCATCGTACTCTGTGTATTTTTTTGCAATTTACAAAGTTCGTGTCAATATCCATTCATCATTCAAAAATATTATTCTATTTGCAATTCTCACTTTGATTTTTTATAAACTTTATAAGAAAGTTAGTTTCAATACTTACTAAAAATTCTCCATCATCAGGGCGCAGTTTGCGTGAAACTGACGTTTATCTGTAAACCATGAGAACATCCATTTTGATGAATATGCAATATAAAGTTTATAAATATATAAAGAAATGACCACATAGTACAACATTTATGAACACTAGTTTGGTTGCCTCGTGCTTCGCATGAGGAAATTTAATGTTCTGAAGTGGCAATGTTTGTATATTTTGGTATTAAGGTATTATACATTGCATGGTAAAAATGTAATTTTGTTACAACGACTTTTATATGACAATTTTATAAATGGCAAATTCAATAATATAATGTACACATTGTGCAAAATGAATGCACACAAAATAGAAAATAGATGCATACGTCATACGAAATAGATAAACATTTAGTATATATGCGTTTTTTATCTATCATACAATTGTGTTGTATTTTTCCAATATTCCTATTTATTTGTACTGTAAATGAAGAGCCGTTTCTCTTGCTACTCGATTTGTTTTGATTATTCTCTTGCATTTAATGGTGCTTTGACTTGGCGGTTGAACTCCTTGTTAACCGTCCGACTTTGGTCGCATATATTATATATATATATATGTATACATATATATATAATATATGCGACCATGGTTAATGGATTTAAACGACCATGAATGGATGAGCCCGGAAATAAAATCATAATGGTGCGTCATGGTTGCTCTACCTTGGAGCAGTATATGGATGTGACATACAAAGAGCGTACACTTGATGAATCTTCTAGGAAGCTTGAGGAGAAGAATAAGGCCAAAGGTGGGCAACAAGGTCAAAAGTTTAATGGATTTAAACGACCGACATCACCTAACAAGTTTAAGAAGTCTGGTCATGCTAAGACTGAGACGACTTAGTCTGACTCCACCCACCACTCAAAATGGAGTAGTGGTAACATCCAATGCCACAATTGTGGTGAAGTCGGCCATAAAAATTTCAACTATAAAAAAGAGAAGCGAGTTTTCTGTACTTGTAGGAAAGGACACATACAAACTTATTGTCGACAGAAAGGTCAAGGCTTACACGATCACTTTAGGCACCTACTGCTGGTAATACGCAAAACCTAATGCGAGAGGTATCCACTTTTGTTTAGTCAACTACTTAGGATAAATGCAAGACACGTGTCAGATCTTCTAGCCAAGAGCAACGACTTTATGCGATGTGTTAGTCCGACGAGCATGACACCCCGAATGATTAGATATGCTTTTTTTCGCTTTCCTAATAATAAGGAGCTAGGACGTGTGTGTCTGTATCTTTTGTAGTTGGATACTTCTTTTCGTTTGAGAATCTTTCAGTTCACTTTTGTTTAACGCTTCGTTTGATAAAGAGTTAATCTCTTATTTCTGGAAGTTATCTGATTCCATTTTTATTTCGAGTTTTTGTGTTTATTCAATAATCGATGAGTGTCAATGCAATACAAGTTAATTATTGATAAGAATTTACTTAACTCATAATATGTGGAGTAATGTCTTAAAACATGATTGCGTGTTCCCTATTATATTAAGTGTCGATTTCGGGATCAAAACTATTTTTAAGGGGGACTATTATAATAACTCTCCTTAAATTAAAAATTATTACAAAAAATTATTTATGATAATTTGATAATATTAAAGGTTATGCCATTTATCTTTTTTTCTTTTAAAGAAGAATAATTTAAAAAGTCATTGACTTAAGTCCAAAAATTATGGTTGGAATGATTTTTGTACAAATTATCAAATAGGCTACAATGACATAGTGTGGAAATTAATAATTAAGTGTAAAAATGGTTATAAAATAAAGTGCAACTTTATAATAATTTTGTAAATGAAATAGGACGTTTTTGCCTCACTTTTGAAAATTTGGGAAAACAAATGCAAATTAGCCTAAACTAAGGGGGCTGAGTGCAATTAAGCGGAAAAGTTGGTTGTGTTCTTCACCTTCTTCCTCCTTTGTTTCGCATTTTAGGGTTTTTGATTCAAGACCAAAATTTGACCATTTGGGAAAGAATTAGCGGATTCCGTTGATTGGACACTAAAGAGCAAACAATCCTCAATCAAAGCCTCATAATTTTTAACTCCCTTAAACACGGAATTGTCCGAATTCATCTCGTGTTTGTGATGACACGTCCTTGACACATAAGAACAAAACTCTAAAAAATTTGATCTGATTCGAATTAAATTCGGTGAGGGAAATCCACAATCTTCTTTTTGGCATTGAATGCAACATTTACCCTATAAATTTGAGTCCTTTTTACTCGAATTTGACATCCAAATTCGAGCACACCCACTCAAAACCCCTCTTCGCTCCTCTATTTTTTTTTGCTTCTTTTGTGTTGCTTTTTCGGTGCCATTTCTCGAGCTTCGACGCCAGCAACATACCTGGTGATTGTAATAACCCTCATTTCTACATAATGATATTAGTGTAATATTTTTTGTTTAATAATAAAGGATATGTTACATCTTTAAGTCATGGTTTATTTAAATTTATTTTAACACTATGTTAATTTTAATTTAAATAAACTTATAAATTTAACCTAAATTATTTAAATTAAGATTATAAATATGTTAATTAAGATTTAAATATGGTTAAGTATATGAGAAAATGTAACTTAGGCTTATGTTTAACCTAATTTAATTTTCCTTTCATCTTAAATTTGGGCTAAAATATATAAACAAACTTAGGATAACATTATAAATAAGTTTGGGTAATTTTTGAAATTTAAAATAAGGGTATTTTTGCCACAACTTGAAAAGTTGGGAAAAAATATGTAATTAGGCATAAAGGGGGCGATCGTGAATAACATCACCTTCTTCAACCTTTAGCAGCGCGCGCAACTCAAGCTCTTCAACGGCGATTTTGGTCCTGATTTATGCTCGTTTCTTTAAATTGGTCAATGGACATTGTAAATAAGGATCTTGTGCATTAAATCCCTCAATCAATTGTGGTTATTATTGTAACACCCCCAAATCTTAACCCATTTGGAAATGTATTACCGCCAGTGACCTTAGTGTTCCTTACCGAGATCACCCAAGGCTTTACCGGTTTAAATACAATTTAGGAAATACAATTGATACATAATGATCAAAGTATTCAAATCAAAACATCAATCGAATGAAACATGAGTTACGAGATTACATCCCAATCCCGAATAGGACAAATACAGAGTTTAAACAAAGTACAATGGAAGTCTTATAAAAGATATTACAAAAAGGGTTGTGATCGTAATGATCACCTGCCCAAGGATCTCAACCTGATTAAAAGAAATTATTAAAACATACAAAAACAATCGTCGTCTTCATAGTCAATCTAGTCTCCTCATATCTTCGCTCTATCTGATGTGCCGAATCGAACGGATGACACCAGCCCACATGCAGAGAACAAAGTTCGTGGGTTAGTCTACTTGAATAGACTAGCAAGGGTAAAAAGCAGAGTGGTTCGAGTGATCGTAACCGTTTACTATCATTGTCCCTCGAATAATAACCGAAGGGACGATACATAACCCGACACTTTCACGGAATAACAACAAGAGGTATGCACAAGAGAAGATTCTGGAAGACTTAATCTTCACATAAATCGACCCGAAAGAAGACTCCAAAGGAAATGAGTCTTTAAGGAAATATGACAAATCTGGAATGTTTACAGAATCAAACAACATCGATTAAAAGCTGACTGAGATGCTTCGGCTCACAACCAACCTCACCGCTTACAGCGAATCCAGATCGGAAGGAGAACATACTACATTCAAGTCTGGATCTTACAGAACCACATAACGATGATTTAAAAACTGACTAAGATGTTTCGTTTCACGACCAACCTCATCGCTTACAGCGAATCCAGATTGGAAAGAGAACGTACTCTGATCAAAAGTCAAGACGAGCTTTCCTAGCTGCATTATTTACTTAGCTGTACTACTCGCCAAAGGTATATTAATTAAGTGCTCTCGGGCACCTTATCTTATTTAATTCCAAAACGATTAACACATTAAAAGCTTTTAATATATGCCCCTGTCACGCAGGACCCATATCTAAGGAATGAACCTCACCGAGTCCAAACCTCTGAATCTACATCGAAAGAATGAACCTAACAGAGTCCAAACTTCTACTATCGCAGGGTCTTGCTCGCCCTTTAAAAGAATGAACCTCACTGAGTTCAAACTTCAACAATCGTTGGGTCTTCATCGCCCTTACAGTTATAAAGGAACGTGCATGGAACTCTCAGGATCCAGGCGTTCCTACAAATACGTGTGCTAACTTACAGTTACAACACAACCACAGTACATGATAAATCCACATAAATGCCCGGAAGGCGATCACATATAATAGCGTCGTTCTAACAGATATACAACCTATTATATGATTTTCCAAAACAGTTTATAAAACCATTTCCAGACAAACACAGTAATCATTCCAAATTAATTACTCTGATAAACAACTGATAATTAATGTAAATATGGAACGATGAGCAAGAGCGAACCGCCACTTGCCTGAATCCGCAGAGATTGAACGAAGTCTAATGACGGGATTCCGGGCTCAACACAGAGACGAATCCGCCAACTCCGGTACCTTCGGATCGACCCATACAGAAACTCTAAGTTAGATTCGACAAACAACAATACCGATCTACGAAAGAACGAAAGGAATCGAAGGAAACGAAACCCGAACGAAGGCTACGGAAGCCAACACCAACAACCCGGCCAACAACAACTCGTCGGCGAGCGCCACAACAATCACGGCGGGCGCCGCCTTAAATACGGCGGGCGCCGCCTCGAGCACGACGGGCGCCGCTCCTCCACGACGGGCGCCGCTCATCCACGGAGGGCACCGCCTCATGGCCTCCATCTTCGGCGGTTGAGCAAGATCATCACGGCGGTCGCCATTCACCACGGCGGGCGCCGTTCCTGGCGGCGGTCACCGTCTCCCTGGCGGCGGTCGCCGTCTCCCTGGCGGCGGTCGCCGTCTCCCTGGCAGCGGTCGCCGTCGCTGAATAGAAACTGAAAATACGAGGGGAAATCTTACCCGTGATGCTCGATTTGGCTCGTCTTTCGCCTTGCTTTGCTTCTAGGCGTCCGAGGGTCTCCAAGGCTTCACTTGGCCACCGGAAACGACACCAAACGAGCCTCCAATGATCCACGAGCCTTCCCGAAGAGAGCGTTTTTGAGAGTCGAGAATTTGAGAGCGCTTCCGCGTCTTTCGCACCCTCTTCCACCCTCACCCAACACCTCTATTTATAGAAGAAATTAGGGTTCCTTGCCTCTTGGACAATATCCAAACCCTTTTGCCCCTTGGACAATGGCTCTTAGACAAAAACCTTTGGATAAAGAATCTTGTACTATTGCCCATTAGATAACAACTCTTGGGCAATAAACTTGTATCAATCTTAATCCGCGTTAACAAAAGTCGTACACGAATGAGTACGAACTTCCAAAACATCTCGACTGTATAATTCTTCATTGAGAAAAATATTACAGATACAGAGCACATTACAGAATGTCTCAAACTTTCAGAATTAAATCCGACGTACCAAACTGGCGCTCGAGAAAAATCCATAATTCCCAAAATAGCCTTACAAAATTACGGGGTATCACATCACCTCCCCCTTAAAAGAACTTTCGATCCTGAAACTTGGCCGAAAAACAACTCGGGAAAGTGTCTGAGCATCTCTGCCTCGGTTTCCCAAGTAACTTCCTCAGTCCCAGACCTGGACCACAGAACTCGTACCAACAGTACGATCTTGTTGCACACTCGCTTTACACGGCGTTCGAGAATGCGCACTGACATCTCCTCTCAAGCATCATTGCCTGAATCTCGATGTCCTTAAAGCTTAGCACATGAGACTCATCTTGGCATGAATTTCCTTAGCAAGGATACGTGGAACACATTATGCACTGGGTGTGCCGATGGCGACAATGCCAAACGGTACGTTAGAGATCTTACTCTATCCAGAATCTTGAATGATCCCATGTAGCGAGGGTTAAGCTTCCCACGCTTACCAAACCTGAAAACATCCTTGGGTGGCGATACTGTGACAAGTACCTTGCCACCAACCTCGAACTCAACACTTTAACGCTTCTGATCTGCGTAAAACTTTTGTCGACTCTGAGCGGTCAACAACCTCTGTCTAATCAAGCAATGACTGAAACTGTCCTTTCAACCAACTCTGGTCCAAGTAGAATCTTGTCGGCATTCTCATCCCAACAAGTCAGAGATCTACATCTGTGACCATACAAAGCTTCGAACTGAGTCATCTTGATCGTAGCATGCCGGCTATTATCGTGCGTGAGCTCAATCAGACTTAGGCCGTCTTCCCAGCTAGTCGGATGATCGAGTACGTATGCTTCTTAGCATATCCTCCAGGGTCTATATGGTCTTTTCAGACTGACCATCTGTCTGAGGATGAAACGCTGCTGAATCTCAATTTAGTTCACATGGCCTTGTGAAGTTCTTGCTATAAACTTGACATGAATCGGCCATCTCGATCCGATACAATGGTCTTAGGAATGCCATGTAAACGGATAATCTCCTAATGGAAAACTTCTACTGACCTCTGGGTTACCCAAGTAACCTTGGCTTCTAATGCAAACACTATTGATGCTAATTCTAGGTCATGTGTTGGTTAATTTGCTTCATAGGTTTTCAATTGTCTAGATGCGTATGCAATAACCTTGCCCCTCTGCATCAAAGACACATCCCAACCCATTTCTCGAAGCATTAACTATAGATTATATAGCCATCATTCTTTCCGACAATGCCAAAACTGGTGCATAAGTCAGACACTGTTTCAACTTCTTGAAAACTGGTCTTGCACTTGTCATCCCAGACAACTTCTTGTTGACCTTGCAGAATAGACTGGTCATAGGTGGAGTGATCTTAGAAAAATCCTTTCATGAACCGTCTATAATGCTCAACAAGCTCTGGGAAACTGCACACCTCGCTCACACCCTGAGGCCGCTTCCAAACAACTACTGATTCACTCTTCTGGGGAATAACCATAACCTCATTCTTATTGATCACATGGCTTAAGAAAACCACTTCTATATCCAACAATCACACTTAGCCCACTTTGCGTACAGCCGACTTGGTCTAAGGACCGATAAAGCAATCCGCAGATGTTCCCTGTGAGCTTCCTTGCTCGGGAAAAATATCAAAATGCCATTGATGAAGACCACTATGAACTTATTCAAGTACTGGTCTAAAACATCGATGCACTAAGTTCAAGAAAACTGATGGAGCACTCGTAGATCCAAATGGCATGACTACAAACTCGTAGTGACCATCTCTTGTCCGAAATGCAATCCTCGGAATATCATCCTCACGAATCCTGAGCTGATAAAAACCAGACCTCCGGTCGATCTTGGAGAAAACTTTTGCTCCCTGTAGTTGATCCAACAGATCATCACTTCTTGGCAACAGATACTTGCTCTTGATTGTGACTTTATTCAACTCTCGAAAGTCAAAACAAAGTCGAAACGGTCCATCTTTCTTTTTGACACATAAAACTAGGGCACTCCTACTCAAGGTGATGCACTCAGCTTTATATAACTTTTGTCAAGAAGATCATTAAGTTGCTTCTTCAACTCTTGCATCTCAACAGGAGCCATCCGGTACGGTGCCTCTGAGATCGGCGTGGTACTCGGCTCGAGATCAATTGCAAACTCCACAACACGATTCGGGGTATCCAAGAATATCTTCTGGAAAGACACTCGAAAATCCTCTAACCACAGGAATATCAAAACTGAAGTCGATCACTGCCTTATGACGCTTCCGTCAATCCATACCGAGAATAATTATCGTATGGGACCATGGTTATTTAGGTCAAATCGCTTTGAATTTCTTACCCTTGATGATAATCGACAATCCGACAGACGATTGGTTCCCACTAAATGGTCACCATCTTGGACCATCCCACTACATGGTTCACAGACGACTCACTAGTGGCTCCGAGCCCAGGCCCAGCCATTACCAGCGTCCACTGTTGCCATGAGCCGCTGTCCATACATCTCAACCCATCCTTGGTAGCTCCACCTAATTAATAGGCAGCCATCTCCTAAGAGGTTGTTGGTGAGTCTCGAACACGAGACCTTACCCCATACCAAGCAACGAAACATTAACTTGGTATAAACCAAAGGTTCATATATGAGAAGAGTTACAACAAAAGGTTCACAACCTCGTTGCACACACAACTTAACTTACAACCATCCAAAATTAAAGTATGGGTAGCACCCACATCAACAACACATTAACAAAAGTAGAACGCAGATACAAAGTACTCTAAGCATTTGGAGCATAGGGTCCATCTGCCTCACGCATCACGTAAAGACGTTGACCCTGACTTTCAGAAGTCACTGGGGCTTTCCCCTTATTCTGCGCAGTTGTCTGCATCGAAGGATTGGAAGTCTCTGCTGGTTTAAACCTAGGTCTGTTGTTTGGATTAACAGACCCCTGATGAGACTCCGCTCCTTTCTGCATTCCCTGCCGACAGAACCTCTGCATATGCCCTTCCTTCCCATAACCAAAACATGCCTTCTTCTCATTCCGACATGCAAAACTCTTGTGCCCAGAAGCACCACAATTGTGACACTGAATCCCTCCACTGTTCCAACCTGAGCCCCTAGCAGAGTCAACCTGAGTTGTCTCGGTCTTAGCACGACCAGACTTCTCAAACTTGGTAGGCGATGCCGGTCGTTTGAACGAACCAACCTGGCAATCCTGCTGCCCACCCTTTCCCTTAACTTGCTTCTCCCGCTTATGAGCGGACTCCTCCAGAGTTACCTCCAACTTGTAGGCCGCATCCACGTACTGCTCGAGAATAGAGCATGTGTGGTGCACCATCCATGGCTTAATATCCAGGCTCATCCATTCATGGAAGTACCAGATCTTTTGTGCCTCACTGGATATCTGCGGTTCAGCATACTGCAGCAAATGATTGAATTTAGTGGCCAGCTCGGTCACCTTCAATCCATCTGTCTTAGGATACAAGAACTCCTTGTGTTTCTCCTCTCTCATAGCTCGAGAGAAGAAACGATCCATCATCTTGGTCTTAAACATTGACCAGGTCAACACCGGGCTATCAGCTAAGCCGGTACTCTCCCACCATTCACTGGCTTCTTCCTTCAACTGTAGAGAAGCTATGTGCACTTTCTCTGCTTCAGTGCACTCAACATTACGAAACAATCGTTCCATATGTGAGAACCAATGAGCCACTCTGACTGGCTCTCCTTTTCCATCATAACTGTCAGGTCTCATAGAGTTAATGGCCTTCAGAGCTCGGCCATACTCCCCTCTATTCCTGATCACGCCTCCCTGTAGTACCTGGTTCTCTTGTTCCTCAAACCTCGGAACTTCTGGAGGTACTGGCACTCCTTGTGCCTGAGGTGCGATTGGCCTCATTATCTCGGTGATTGCTTGCAGAACAATCCCCCGAATTGATGCGACTGTCGCTGCATCGAGCACTACTGGAGCGTCGGCCTAAGCTTGGCCATTGCCTCATGGATTATTATTGAAGACAGACTCACGCTCTCTTGACGGGTCTGCATCAATCCTCAGGTTTGGTCTGGGGTCATTACTCGGCCCAGCACCAGCACGGATAACGTTCCTCGTGTTCACCATCTGTTTACCGATCAAATTCCAAGGATTTTATCACATTAATATCATTCTGATATATTATCGTAATAAAATCAACTTAGAATAGATCAACTTGGTAATTTCTATTGATGAACTCAAACCGAGTAACTATGTTCTATAACCTCAACTCACAACGAGCAAACTGGGAATCAAGCCTAATTGGAGATGGCGAAACCACCTCGGCTTCTCCCCGGTTCCTCTGAAGAGAACAGAATGCACTCATATCTAGCGGGGCAACGGGGAAGGAATTAGTCTTTCTAGACATAGAAGCAAGCTTACTATATCAGACTGTACAGAAGACATGACTATGAACGGTGTTTTGAAATTCTTTTCACTTTGAAAATTCAGAGCCCTTTTAAAGAATTTTCAAAAATGGATAAATGATTTATAAAATCCCAAACCCGTTTTAAAACCTTTGGCTCTGATACCACAACTGTAACACCCCCAAATCTTAACCCATTTGGAAATGTATTACCGCCAGTGACCTCAGTGTTCCTTACCGAGATCACCCAAGGCTTTACCGGTTTAAATACAATTTAGGAAATACAATTGATACATAATGATCAAAGTATTCAAATCAAAACATCAATCGAATGAAACATGAGTTACGGGATTACATCTCAATCCCGAATAGGACAAATACAGAGTTTAAACAAAGTACAGCGGAAGTCTTATAAAAGATATTACAAAAAGGGTTGTGATCGTAATGATCACCTGCCCAAGGATCTCAACTTGATTAAAAGAAATTATTAAAACATCCAAAAACAACCGTCATCTTCATAGTCAATCTAGTCTCCTCATATCTTCGCTCTATCTGATGTGCCGAATCGAACGGATGACACCAGCCCACATGCAGAGAACAAAGTTCGTGGGTTAGTCTACTTGAATAGACTAGCAAGGGTAAAAAGCAGAGTGGTTCGAGTGATCGTAACCGTTTACTATCATTGTCCCTCGAATAATAACCGAAGGGACGATACATAACCCGACACTTTCACGGAATAACAACAAGAGGTATGCACAAGAGAAGATTCTGAAAGACTTAATCTTCACAGAAATCGACCCGAAAGAAGACTCCAAAGGAAATGAGTCTTTAAGGAAATATGACAAATCTGGAATGTTTACAGAATCAAACAACATCGATTAAAAGCTGACTGAGATGCTTCGGCTCACAACCAACCTCACCGCTTACAGCGAATCCAGATCGAAAGGAGAACGTACTACATTCAAGTCTGGATCTTACAGAACCACATAACGATGATTTAAAAACTGACTAAGATGTTTCGGTTCACGACCAACCTCATCGCTTACAGCGAATCCAGATTGGAAAGAGAACGTACTCTGATCAAAAGTCAAGACGAGCTTTCCTAGCTGCACTATTTACTTAGCTGCACTACTCGCCAAAGGTATATTCATTAAGTGCTCTCGGGCACCTTATCTTATTTAATTCCAAAACGATTAACACATTAAAAGCTTTTAATATATGTCCCTGTCACGCAGGACCCATATCTAAGGAATGAACCTCACCGAGTCCAAACCTCTGAATCTACATCGAAAGAATGAACCTCACAGAGTCCAAACTTCTACTATCGCAGGGTCTTGCTCGCCCTTTAAAAGAATGAACCTCACTGAGTTCAAACTTCAACAATCGTTGGGTCTTCATCGCCCTTACAGTTATAAAGGAACGCGCATGGAACTCTCAGGATCCAGGCATTCCTATAAATACTTGTGCTAACTTACAGTTATAACACAACCACAGTACAAGATAAATCCACATAAATGCCCGGAAGGCGATCACAGATAATAGCGTCATTCTAACAGATATACAACCTATTATATGATTTTCCAAAACAGTTTATAAAACCATTTCCAGACAAACACAGTAATCATTCCAAATTAATTACTCAGATAAACAACTGATAATTAATGTAAATATGGAACGATGAGCAAGAGCGAACCGCCACTTGCTTGAATCCGCAGAGATTGAACGAAGTCTAACGACGGGATTTCGGGCTCGACACAGAGACGAATCCGCCAACTCCGGTACCTTCGGATTGACCCATACAGAAACTCTAAGTTAGATTCGACAGACAACAATACCGATCTATGAAAGAACGAAAGGAATTGAAGGAAACGAAACCCGAACGAAGGCTACAAAAGCCAACACCAACAACCCGGCCAACAACAACTCGCCGGCGGGCGCCACAACAATCACGACGGGCGCCGCCTTAAATACGGCGGGCGCCGCCTCGAGCACGGCGGGCGCCGCTCATCCACGGCGGGCGCCGCCTCATGGCCTCCATCTCCGGCGGTTGAGCAAGATCATCACGGCGGTCGCCGTTCACCACGGCGGGCGCCGTCTCCCTGGCGGCGGTCGCCGAACAGAAACTGAAAATACAAGGGGAAATCTTACCCGCGATGCTCGATTTGGCTCGTCTTTCGCCTTGCTTTGCTTCTAGGCGTCCGAGGGTCTCCAAGGCTTCACTTGGCCACCGGAAACGACACCAAACGAGCCTCCAACGATCCACGAGCCTTCCCGGAGAGAGCGTTTTCTTTGAGAGCGTTTTTGAGAGTTGAGAATTTGAGAGCGCTTCCGCGTCTTTCGCACCCTCTTCCACCCTCACCCAACACCTCTATTTATAGAAGAAATTAGGGTTCCTTGCCTCTTGGACAATATCCAAACCCTTTTGCCTCTTGGACAATGGCTCTTGGACAAAAACCTTTGGATAAAGAATCTTGTACTATTGCCCATTAGATAACAACTCTTGGGCAATAAACTTATACCAATCTTAATCCGTGTTAACAAAAGTCGTACACGAACGAGTACGAACTTCCAAAACATCTCGACTGTATAATTCTTCACTGAGAAAAATATTACAGATACAGAGCACATTACAGAATGTCTCAAACCTTCAGAATTAAATCCGACGTACCAAACTGGCGCTCGGGAAAAATCCATAATTCCCAAAATAGCCTTACAAAATTACGGGGTATCACAATTATAGACGAAATCGCCAGGAATTCATCCGGGAATCCAATATACCGTTGGAGTGGCACCCAAATTAATTTTCAAAATTCGACCTCATCGGCTTGAATTGGGAGGAGAGGTTTGCAGGATTGTGTCGAGGGCATTGAAGGCTACATTAGCCCTATAAATACCCATCCAATCGTTCACCCAATTCAACGAATTTCAAGCTTTACGATTTATAGAATTTCAGAGCATTTCAGTTGTTCTTGGGCAAAATTCTCCCTCCACAGAGCATCTCTACTCACGATTCAAGTGTCCAAATCTTCATCTCGAAGTCAAGAATCCAACGCCGCCAACCATGAGCCATTTGGTGGTCAATCGATCCCGAATCGAGTCGATTTGCACGCTACCTACTCGTCCTCTACTTCAGTACATAATCGAATTGTGTTTTTTGTGTTTTTTGTGTTTTTTCTAAGTTTAATCTTGATTATTTAGTTAATTAATATTACTTAGAGATAATTTGGGTTAATTTAATTTTATTGATATTAAAATTACATTAAACGTAATTTTATGATATTATCTTAGGTTGTAAAATGTTAATTTTTAACAATACAATTAGATAATATATTTGATTAAATAATTAATTGGTGTTGTAAATAAATAAAATAATTTATTTATTTATAATACGATTATTTAGAATATACGACTAAAGGATTTTTGGTATCGTATAAATAATCGTTATGTTGGTGTAATCTCGATAATTGATTTATTTAGATTTAAATCAATCCGATTAGAACCGATACAAGTAACGTTCAATTTTCATTTATGAATAAGTTATCTAATTATAATGTATTTTAGAGTGATTTGGGTACTTCTCGGAATCGCTATCGGGAACGGAAACAAACTCGGAATCCAGTTCATTGGTTCTAAGCAACTTTCTTTCGTACATCGTTACGTTCAACCGACATCTTAATCCGTGGAAAGTGGCGGTTCTCTCTTGCATTTATTCCATATTTTCCTTAATTAACAATTAATTAATTGTTTTAATTAAGTTGGGACAATTTTTTTCTATTTTGTGTTTGGGAACTTGTGTGTTATAAGGGTGTGGAAAAATATGAATTATAGACTAGGCTGTATATATTGCTAGTGATGATCCTTATATATATGTTATTATTATTATAGGGTTCTAGTTAGACTTTAGTGTGGAAATTGGTGTGGACTTGTATGCCTAGTTAGAACGAGTATTCGTTGAAACGTTATATACCTCGTGAGGTTTAGCTGATTCTTTATTACTTGGTATTAGAAGGATTATTCTCCTAATATTTTTGGTCATGAACTACCCTTATTTGAATATAAGTGGTGGTGCACTTAGCTAGTGTTGTTATTCGGGATTCATCCCATGATATTCTCATATCGAGATGATGTGGATTAAAAGCTCTAACGTAAATGCATGTTTTAGAATTAAATAAGATAAGTGCTTTTATGCACATAATTAATATACTTCAGGCGAGAAGTACAACGTGGAAACCGCTCGGGCTCCTGTCTAAGAAAATCCCCTTTACAATATGAATTCGCATTATGCAGTGAGGTTGGTTGATGACCCAATTAGTCAAATGAGTCATGTTAAAAATCTTGGTGTGTTATAATTGTAAATGTTCCCAAACAAATACATTTAATTCCCATTAGACTCAGCTTCATTGGAGTCTTCTCTTGAATCATGTCTCTTTTTATGTTTCAGTGGAAGTATAGTAGTTATATACCGTTTAGCAAGTATTATTCGAGAAACAAGGGTAGTAGCTATATGCAACTACACAAAACCTCACATAAATACCCTTGTATAGTCTTTTATTAGACTAACCAACCTTTCATTTTCCTTGCATGATTGGTTGGTGTCATCTGTCCCATACAACACTGATAGGCATCACGACTTTAGCCTCATCAAATTTGGCGCCGTTGTCGGGGAATTTATTTTCTATTTGTTTGTTTGTTTGTTTGTTTGTTTGTTTGTCAACTATTGTGTGGATCTATCTTACGATCCACACATGTGCTACTAATCCATCTACTCTAGTCTTTTGATTAACAGAGAAGTGCGTGAGACTTTCTGAAATGGCTGACCAAAAGCGTACTTTGAGACAGTTAACAACACCCAACTGGGCGCAGCAACAGCTTGCTATGCAGTTCCCTGCTTTGGATAAATGAGTGAACTTTGAATTGAAATCTGGTTTGATTCATTTGCTCCCACAATTCCATGGTCTGAATGGAGATGATCCTAACAAACATCTCGTTGAATTTCATTCTGTCTGTGCAAGCATGAAACCTGCTAGAGTCACTGAGGACCAGATCAAGCTGAGGGCCTTTCCTTTCTCTTTGAAGGATGCGGCCAAGGATTGGTTTTACTATTTGGCTCCTGGTAGTATTGATACGTGGGAAAAGATGAAAAAGGCCTTCTTAGAAAAATACTTTCCTGCTACGAAGTTGAACAGCCTGAAGAAGAAAATCAGTAATATTGAACAACAGGCCGGTGAAACTTTGTATGAGTATTATGAGACATTCAGGAGGTTGATATCTAGCTGTCCATACCATGGATATTCTGACCAAGATCTCATTCTCTATCTATATGGTGGGCTTCTGGATGATGACCGCAGACTGGTAAACGCAGCCTGTGGCGGTAGCATTCTAAACAAGATGCCAACTGCAACATTTGAGCTATTCTTTGAGCTATTTGAAAGCTCACGACAATTCAACAAAAGGGAGAATCCTTGTGCAGCAAAGCCAGTTAAAGCATGTAGAATCTGTCATGATCCGCTGCATCCCACTGATGAGTGCCCAACACTCGGAGATCGCGAAGCTGAAGTGAATGCTGTAAGAGGTTTTGGACCGCAAAGGCTGAGATATGAACCGTACTCAAACGCCTATAACTCAGGGTGGAGGGATCACAACAATCCGAGATACGGAAATCATCAATATCCTTCCCAGGGCCATGATTACCAAGAGTTCAATCCAAGCCAACAACAGTTCCATCCGTATGGAAATCAGCAACAGTACGGGCAACCATACGCGCATAGACCGCTAGTACCAAATCCGAGTTCCTCAATATCCATTGAGGATATGGTTCGAACTCTCGCTCAGAGTGTTACAATGATGGTCCAATACAATCAAGAGACGAAATCTAGCATTTAGAACTTGGAAAATAAGTTTGAACAAGTCGCTCAAGTATTGAGTAAGTTGGAGGCCAGGGAGTCCGGGCAAATACCATGTCCTATGGTAGAGAACCCAAGAGAAAAGGTCTGTGCGATGACACTAAGGAGTGGTATACAGTTGGGAATCACACCCTTGACAGAGGAGGGTGATCATGTGAAAGAAAATTCGGCTGGAAACGGAGTTGCAGAAGCAAAAGACGCCACAGAAGAATCTCCGTGACCAAACCTGGAAATCCGCAACCGCAGATCCGTACCTAAAGGCGGTGATCTTTCCGAAGAAATTCAGCGACCGTGGCATAATTTCAGCGACCGCGGAAAAAGGCCAACAGACGAGCATCAGGTCGAGAGATTTCCGCGACCGCAGAATGAAATCCGCGACCGCGGATTGTCCCCCGACGTCTCCGAAGACCCAAACGCAGTTCCGCGACCGCGGGAGCCACTCCACGACCGCGGATCATCTGTACCTATCGTTGATGACTATGTTCGGCCTAATTTTCCACCGCTCGGCTCGACGAAGCCACCCGCACCATTCCCTGAAGCATTAATGGACACTAGAAGACCGGAGAATGACAAGGAACTCTTTGAGACCTTCAGCAAATGTGAGGTAAACATCCCTTTACTTAAACTTGTCAAGAGTATTCCTCGATACGCAAAATTTCTTAAGGAGCTATGCACGATCAAGAGGAATCAGAAATTGAAAGGGAAGCAAAAGGTTCAGGTCAGTGAACAAGTCTCTGCTGTTTTTCAAAGGCGTATGCCTAAAAAGTGTGGTGACCCAGGCATATTTAGTATTCCATGTGTAATAGGTGACACTAAATTTGAGAAAGCTATGCTAGATCTTGGTGCATCTATAAATGTTTTGCCTTACTCCTTGTATGAATCTTTACAATGGGACCATTACATGCAACATGAATAGTTCTCCAATTGGCTGATAGATCTAATGTGTATCCGAAAGGGGTAGTTGAAGATGTCCTAGTAATGGTTGACAACTTGATTGTTCCTGCTGATTTCTTTGTGCTGGATATGGACCACGATAAAAATGCAGCCCCTATACTGTTAGGTAGGCCATTTATGAAAACATCCCAGACAAAGATTGATGTAAGTAGTGGAACCCTTACTATGGAATTTGATGGGGAAAAGGTAGAGTACAACATATATGATGCTATGAAACACCCCATTGATGATCATTCTCTGTGTACTATTGATGTGGTTGATCCTATCGTGCAAGATGTCTTTGATACTACTTGTTCTGATAAGTTGCAATCTGCTATTGAGAATGCCATTGAAGAACCACATGAGTATCATGCTTTAGACACTCACTTGTAGGAAACGGTGGCTCACTTAACACACGGTACACCCCCTTTCCATTATTTGGGCAATGGCCCCATCCCACTAACAGTGCCAAGCGAGAAGCTTTTACCTTCTATTGTGCAGGCACCAGAGATTGAATTCAAGCCACTACCAGATCACCTCAAGTATGCTTTCCTGGGAAAGGATGACACACTACCGGTCATTATCTCCAACAAGCTTTCCAAGGATCAAGACTAGAAATTCGTGGCAGTGCTTAAGTGACACAAGACAGCATTGGGATGAACCATTGCAGACATAAAGGGGATTAGTCCTTCCACCTGTATGCACAAAATTTTGCTAGAGGAGGACGCCAAGCCATCGAGACAGCCACAAAGAAGACATAATCCACCAATGATGGTGTTAGGAAACGGAACTCTGGAACTTCGGTTCCCCTGAGAGTTCCTTTCCTCAGTTTCTCTACTTTTGAAGATGACAAATATTATGATACTAATGTTCTATCTCAAAGATGTGTTTTAAGGAACCACAGGAATATACCGAAGGCAGAAAAGCCAAACAGAACAAGGGAACCAAAGGAACAAGACAGCTGAAGGAATCCAGAGGAACCCAAGTGTGCCCAGAAATGGAGCTTGCGACATTACGATTCCCGAGAAATCTGGGGATATACAACCTCGGACAAAAGGTGTCGAAAACGACTTGTTGAAGCTTCCAAAAGTCTGCCAAGGTCCAAGAGCTAAAGAACAAGAAGCCTAGAGAACCTCTACCTCGGACAGAGACGATGAAAGCGACAGCACATGAAGACGTCGCTGTCCAACAGACGGTTCCCAAACGGCCAGCTTACTCAACCTCGGATGAAAGCGTTTTGACAACGACACCACAAGGCTCGTCTGAGGTAGTTGACCAACCAAGAGAGATTCTGAGCTGCCTAGGTTGTTTGCACATGCCAAGAACAACGTGGATCAAGGAGAACCGCTAATCCTAGGGCAAGCTCAATCCGTGGGAACCAAGAGAGGATCGAGCTGCGAAGAATCCTCTATAAAAGGAAGACTAACCCAAGGGTTATCTTCAAGCATTCACAATAGAAACACACTTCATAGCAAACATCAAAGTGTGAAGATTCAAACAAGATCATCAAAGCAAACCAGGATCAAGAGGAACCAGTCAAGGAAGAAGAGCTGAGTGCTAAGTTCCTGTGACTGTAAGTGATAGTTCCTAGGTATGAAAGTTTGTTTCTTGGATTGATTATTGATTGTGTTAAGTTATCTAGGATTGTCTAACTGTGTGTAAGGCAAAGGAACTGTGTGTTCGTTCCTAGGATAAGCTGTAACCAAAAGAGATAAGAAATCAAGAAGTAGACTTTGAAATCCTTTCGGAAGAAAGGTAGTGGTTTTTATCCTGGATTGCTAGTTGGCAATCAAAGGTTTCCACTATAAGGAACTTGTCATTTGTTTGATTGTTTATTTCCGCTGCGAAAGGAACTGAGAATTGATATTATGAGTTCCTTAAGTTTTTATCTAACAATCACGATCCTACAATTGGTATCAGAGCAGGAAAAGCTCTAGATCTTTGATAAGTTTGCAGATCATGTCTCAACCAAGCAAGTTTGAGCTCGGAATCTCCACCAACAAGCCACATCTCCGAAAGAAAGAAGAAAAACCTCAGAGAAAGAAGGCTCTCGTAGCCTCATGGGGAGAAGACTCAGATGAGGAACTGGATCTGAGCGGCTTCTCTGGAGGAAGATGTCTCATGGCAAAAGGAGACTCAAGCGATTCAGAAGAACTTGAGGTAACTTCTGATGATCTCTTAAAATCCCTAGTTGATTGTGATAAGAAATAACTTCTTAAGATCATAAAGAAACTAGGAAAGGAAACCATTTCCCTTCAACATAAACTTGATGATTGTGAAGATGAAATTGCATGCTTAACTGTTGAGAATTCTGTTTGGAGTAAGAAACTTGATGAAACTGAGAAAGACATAGCTGAAACTCACTCCAAACTGATTGAAATTAGGAACGTGCATGCTAGTCACCTTAAAATCTGCAAATCTTGCGATGAATCTGGCATAGATTATGTTAAAGTTCCTTCGCATGCTAACTCTATTGGAAATGAAATGCTTCAGTCCATTATTGATAGGTTCGACAATCTCACTGATTCCATTAATAAAAAACGATAAATCAAACTGTCTTTGTGAGGCAACGTCATGGAATAGGATATGTCAACAACAAGGATAACAATGATGCTGAAAATGAAAAGGTCAGACGAGAACTTGTTGAGATGAATGAGAACCTCAGCATTGCTCTTGCCACCTCTCGTGATAGGAATCAGTTCCTATCAGAGAAGATCATGGTGCTTGAGAACAAGGCTGAGGTTGCCAAACATCTCAATGAAGGCTCTCAAAGCCCTAAGAGGGAACCAAAAGGAAAAGAAAAAATGACTCCTGAAAATCAATGGTTCACCAATTCTTTTGCTCACAAAAAGTATGTTGACATGGCCAATAGTAAGGTTAAAAACAATGTTGATTTCAACAAAATAAATGAAAAACCTTTTAGGCCAGGGAAAGGAAAGTATGGTCATGTTGTCTACAACCGCTTATGTACCTACTGTGGTAAGAATGGCCATTACAACACTGATTGTGCTAAGAAAAAGAACTTTGAAAGGGAGAAAAGTGCTTATCACCAGGAAAGGAACCAACTCCCTGATTATTCACAGACTCGAAATGCTAATCCCCCCAGTAAAGCCAAGCTTCGCTGGGTTCAGAAATCTTAGTTCCCTTATATGCAGAAAGAAGAGAGGCAACCCCAACTATGGTACATTGACAGTGGTTGCTCATGCCATATGACCGGAAAAAGAAATCAAATGACTTCTCTTCAACCTCTCCAAGGAGGGAACATATCCTTTGGAGACAAAAGAAAAGGGAAAATCTGTGGAATAGGAACTGTGAAACTCAACGATCACATTCAGGTAAACAAAGTTCACCTTGTTGATAGTCTTGGTTTTGATCTAATAAGTGTGTCACAGCTGTGTGATCAAGGAGACAATGAAGTCAGATTTAGATCAAACGAATGCTCAGTTCTTGACTCCTCGGGACAAATCATCCTAAAAGGAAAGAGATTCAACAATGTTTACATTGTTGATCCATCCTTCGTCCCCAAGGAGAAACTGTGTCTCTCAACCGTGAATGACCAAGCTGAGTTGTGGCACCAACGCCTCGGTCATGCTAGCACCAAGATGATTCAAAAGCTACACTCAAAGGAATTAGTCAGAGGATTGCCAAAGCTGAGTGGTACATCTAAGGAACCATGCTCTGACTGTGTAAAAGGAAAACAGGCTCGTAGTTCCTTCAAATCCAAAAACATGGTAAGCACCTCAAGGCCTCTTGAGCTCATCCACATGGATCTTTGTGGACCCATGAGAGTTCAAAGCCTAGGAGGGAACAGGTATATTTTTGTTATTGTCGATGACTTCTCTCGCTTTACTTGGACCATTTTCATTAAATCTAAAAGTGAAGTCATTGATCGCTTTAAAGACCTGGTTCCCTTGTTAGAAAAATCCCTTGATTGTTCACTTAATGCTATTCGGTCTGACCATGGTACCGAATTCAAAAATGGAGAATTTCTAACCTTTTGCAGTGAGCATGGCATTGATCACAACTTCTCTACACCATACACTCCTCAACAGAATGGAGTAGTGGAGAGAAAGAATAGGACCTTGGAAGACATGGCTCGAACTATGTTGATCTCAAGTGGACTCTCCCAATCCTTTTGGGCTGAGGCGATCAACACAACATGCTACATCATCAATAGAGCCATGATTCGCCCTATCACAGAGAAGACACCCTATGAACTCCTAAGAGGAAGAGTTCCCAACATTTCTCATCTAAGGGTGTTCGAATGCAAGTGCTTTGTGCACAACAATGGGAAGGACAATCTTGGCAAGTTCGACCCAAGAAGTGATGAAGGAATCTTCATTGGATATGCCTCAGGCAGCAAGGCATACAAGGTCTTCAACAAAAGGACTAAAAAGGTAGAAGAAAGTGTTCATGTTATTTTTAATGAAAAATCACTCGGAAAGATTGTGCAGAACACCACCAGTTCCTTTGAAGATCCGTTTCCCAAGTCATCCCAAGAAGATCCAGATGAAGATGTCACTCCTTCCAGTTCCTGCCCTGCTGAACGGAACCCTCCAATGGCTCCTCCACCAGTTCCCATGGATAATGAACAACAATCTATTTCTGGGAACCATGAGCATGACGACAACATATGTGGAGACCTCAATGATTCATCTTCCCACATGTTCTTCAATGGAGAAGGTGACCCCAACCAGGAAGCTGAATGCTCAACTCAGAATGTCTCCACATCAAATACTTTGGCTTCCAACAGAGAAAGAAGAGTCGTCAAGCCTCCACTCAGGTACGAACATCTAACTTTCTTTGCCTTTAATGCCTTTTTGTCTATTGTGGAACCAAAGAACATAGGTGAGGCACTGAAGGATGCGGACTGGATCCAAGCCATGCAAGAAGAGCTTCATCAATTTGAAAGGAACAAAGTCTGGCATCTGGTTCCTCGCCCCAAGAATAAGCACATCATAGGAACCAGATGGGTTTTCAGAAACAAGCTAGATGATACAGGAGCTGTGATAAGGAACAAAGCAAGACTTGTGGCTCAAGGATACAATCAACAAGAAGGAATTGACTATGATGAAACCTATGCTCCAGTGGCAAGGATCGAAGCAATAAGGTTGTTGATTGCCTTCGCATCTCACAAAGGGTTCAAGTTGTTCCAAATGGATGTGAAAACAGCCTTCCTCAATGGAATTCTTTAAGAAGAAGTCTATGTCAAGCAACCTCCTGGTTTCGAAGACGACGATCATCCAGATCATGTCTACTTTCTAGACAAGGCACTCTATGGCCTCAAGCAAGCTCCCAGAGCTTGGTATGATCGTCTTGCCCAGTTCCTACTCTCAAATGGCTACAGGCGTGGAGTTATTGATAAGACTCTCTTCATCCTAGAAGAAGAAGGTAACATCTTAGTGGTTCAAATCTATGTTGATGATATCATTTTTTGTTCCATTAACCTGTCCCTTGTAGACAAGTTCAAAGACTTGATGAGCAGTGAATTTGAAATGAGTTTAATTGGGGAACTCACATTCTTCCTCGGATTACAAATCACTCAAAAGGAAGATGGTATTCAAATCCACCAACAGAAGTATGTCAGGGAACTATTGAAGAAGTTCAAAATGGATTCATGCAAGCCTCTCTCCACTCCCATATCCACCATTGCCCATCTGGATAAGGACCACTCGAGTCCTCTAGTGGAGGAGAAGCTCTATAGAGGTATGATAGGCTCACTCATGTACCTAACCGCTAGTCGACCAGACATTGTCTTTGTTGTTGGCTTGTGTGCTAGGTTCCAATCTTGTCCGAGAGAAACCCACTTGGCTGCTGTAAAGAGAATACTTCGATATCTCAAGGGAACTGACGATCTCTGCATTTGGTACCCCAAAGAATGTCCCTTTGAGCTCATGGGTTTCACTGATGCTGATTATGCTGGATATCTTGTGGATAGAAAGAGCACTTCTGGAATGGCACAGTTCCTAGGCCCTTGCCTCGTGTCATGGGGATCAAAGAAACAAGTTTCAGTCTCTCTCTCCACCACAGAATCCGAGTACATTGCAGCTGCCTCTTGTTGTTCCCAACTTCTCTGGCTAAAGCAACAACTCACGGACTTTGGTATGTCTTATGGCCCTCTCACTATTCTTTGTGACAACACTAGTGCCATAAATATTTCTAAGAATCTTGTGCATCATACTAGGACCAAGCATATTGACATTAGACATCATTTTATTAGAGATCATGTTGAGAAGGGAAACATCATTATGAAATTTTGTAGAACTGAAGATCAAATTGCAGATATATTCACCAAGGCATTGAATAGAGTTCCTTTTGAGAACCTTAGATTGGAACTAGGAATGATTCCCATTACTCAGTAGTGACCTTAGTTCTGAGAATTCTTTCCAAGTTCCCCTGATTGACTAGTTTAAGATATTTAACTTGTTGAGTCTTGATGTCCTTGTGTTATATCTTTTGCTACAAACCCTTCGTGTCATAATGGTTTCTTATAAAGGCTTAGATAAATCTTTCTGGTTCGTTTCCTTTTGATTATCATTATTTCTCAACTCCTCATTGTTCAAATTTCTTTGATGGCCCAAAAGTCATAATCTGATCATATTTCTAACCCAACATTACAAGCTGAAATGATGATTGTGTACTAAGACCTACCCTTGCCTCATTGCTCAATTTAATTCTCTATGATCCATCTCTAAACCTTCTCTGAGAATTATTGTGCAATGCGACAAATAGCCTACCCTGATTCCTTGTATGGGAACGTACTGTTTTTGGTTCCTTTGTCTTCACCCACACCAAAGGTTCCCATACATTCCTCTAGCTCGCTGAAAATGTCGCCAGAAAGGAACCAGATCACCGCGTCTCTCCAACGGCTCGCTTGGCTCTCCCAGACGCTATTTATGGCATATTGGCAGGGATAAGCCACGTCTTATCAGTGGCAGACCTTCCTCTTCTCTGAAGGGTCAATTTTTGAATTTAAATTAGCCGTTCCAAAAAGGCTGTAACTCTCTTCAATGCTCCGGATTTGCCTTGATCTTCTCAACGACTGGATTTGCTTCAACAGTCACCTCAGCTCTTGGCCATCCCATATCTTCAACGCCCTTAAAGAGGTGCTCAGTTGCTCCGAGTTGATCACACAAGCTCTCCATCTCTCTGATCTTCTACCTCTCTTTCTCTTCTCACAACAATCCTCTTAGCTCCTCTCAAATGGCCAACCCTAACCCAATCGTTGTTATGGATGAAGAGGAAGCTGCTTTTCTTCAAGCATTTCGCGAAAAGAAGGCTAAAGCCTCCTCCTCCAAGCCTGTTTCTGCCTCCACTTCTTCAAAATCCCTTCCCAAAGAAAACCCCATGGCGAAACCTGCAGAGAAACCAGAAGAAAAGCTTGAGAAACCACCAAAGGATAAGGAAAAGGTGGAAGAGGAACCAACCATGCCCAAAGAAGAGGAGCAAGCCATCACTTTGGCTTCAGAATCAGTCACAAAATCAGTTTCTGAATGCGGATCGCATGATTCCTCTCCGGATAAATCCCTTCAAGAAATCCTTAGCCCCGAGCCTTCCCCGATCAGCCTCAAATCCAAAACTTCCAACCCAGGCCCCTCTGTCGCCACAAGAATGCAACAGAGGAAGAGAAGCTCCCAAGCCATTGTTCCCTATGAAACCAAATCCACAAAAAGGGCCAAAACCACCACCCTCTCTGTCTCCTCTTCCTTCTCCAAAAGAAAGATCCTAAAACCTCTCATTATCGGCAGAGAATTCTGGACCCAGGCGTTAGAAGAAGAGGATGAGGAACTCTATGGAGAAGCTTTGGATGAGTTCCACTCTCTGTTGCAGTTCCAAGGGTGGGACGAGATACTGTGCGAGCCTTTCTCTGCTTCCGACGAGGTTGTCCGGATGTTTTACCAGTCCATGGAATTTGTACCCCAGAAGGAGAACTCTCCCTGTCACGACGCCATTCTCATATGGAAGGGAACCAACTTTCCCCTGTCCGCCAATCTAATCGCGTCTGCTCTAGGGATTGAGTCGAGGTTTGGGTTTGGCATTCTGCCTCAGAAGAAGGGATGGCCCAAGGGAAAGGGCTTCAAGTCCAAAGGAGCAATCGTCAAGAAAATTTATGATGGCGCATCCCCCTCATCTTTGGAGACGAAGGATCTCTCCATCGCAAACCGGCTACTGCATTTTTGGATCACTCGCAACTTGGTTCCCAGGCAAGAGCATAGGAACGAAGTCCTCATCACCGACGCCATATACATGGACAAAGTTCTCTCCGGCGTTCAGTTAGATCTTCCCCGTATTGTGTTGGCTCACATGCAATTCTGTGCATCCCATGACTCCCACGCTTTACCCTTCCCTCACATCATCAAAAGGCTACTCTCCAACCTAAATCAGTACCCAGAAGACTTCCCCGAGACTGCCTACAGCAAATTTCTTACAATGCACATAGTTCGGAAGCTGAAATCTAAGGAACAACAACCCAACCCTGCTGAAACAGAAGAAATCCCGCCTAAGGAAAAGGCGAGTTCCCAAGGCCGTTCTAGTTCCCACCCTCAGCAACCCCCCTCTTCAGACTCTTCTGCGATCCTCCTTGCGTTGGATCGTATTGAAAAAGCTATCTTGGAAGGCTCGACTGCCAACACGGTCGCCATCCATGATCAAGTAAGAGAGTTGGGGCGTATCAGTTCTGCTGTCGAGAGTCTGGTGGAAGTTCTGCAGAAAGACTGGCAAGGTGCAATCAGTGCTCATCAGGCCGCGAGCCAAAATGTAGGAACCGACGACAAGGATGCAGAAGAGGAGGCCGCTACTACGCCATAAGAACGCTTGTTCTAGGTTCCCAGTGCTGCAACGCCACAGCGAGCTAGTAGTTTCCCTTAGGATCCTACTCCCCTCTTCTATCCCTTTTGTTGTCTCTCTTAAGATTGTTGTTGTTGCCTTTGTAGTCTTTGTGTTGTTATCTTTTGTTGTCTGTAGTTTTTTTGTTGGATGTTGTGTGTCTTTGAACAATGATCAGTGAAGCTTTAATGTTTACCCTTAGTTTCGTTCCCATGATCGATTTGTCTTTGCCTTAAGTTCTCATTATGCCTTTTATGGTTTTGATGCAATCGCATATTCACTCCGATATCATGTTCTTAACTTATACTTAATTTTTTCGATGATGTCAAAAGGGGGAAGAAAAGGATAGGAACCTTGAACTTTGGAGACTACTGAATTAATAGGAACTTTGAACTAGTTCTATTTCTAAGGGGGAATTTGAAATAAACTTGTTCTCGTGCTTAGGGGGAATTTGCAACCATTGAATGTTCTATCACTAATCTATAATGTTGTAAATCCCGTTATCTCAATATGGTCTCATGAATTTCATGTTCCTATTATGTTGCCAGGTTCCTTATATTTGTCATCATCAAAAAGGGGGAAATTGTTAGGAAACGGAACTCTGGAACTTCGGTTCCCCTGAGAGTTCCTTTCCTCAGTTTCTCTACTTTTGAAGATGACAAATATTATGATACTAATGTTTTATCTCAAAGATGTGTTTTAAGGAACCACAGGAATATACCGAAGGCAGGAAAGCCAAACAGAACAAGGGAACCAAAGGAACAAGACAGCTGAAGGAATCCAGAGGAACCCAGGTGTGCCCAGAAATGGAGCTTGCGACATTACGATTCCCGAGAAATCTGGGGATACACAACCTCGGACAAAAGGTGTCGAAAACGACTTATTGAAGCTTCCAAAAGTCTGCCAAGGTCCAAGAGCTAAAGAACAAGAAGCCTAGAGAACCTCTACCCCGGACAGAGACGATGAAAGCGACAACACATGAAGACGTCGCTGTCCAACAGACGGTTCCCAAACGGCCAGCTTACTCAACCTCGGACGAAAGCGTTTTGACAACGACACCACAAGGCTCGTCTGAGGTAGTTGACCAACCAAGAGAGATTCTGAGCTGCCTAGGTTGTTTGCACATGCCAAGAACAACGTGGATCAAGGAGAACCACTAATCCTAGGGCAAGCTCAATCCGTGGGAACCAAGAGAGGATCGAGCTGCGAAGAATCCTCTATAAAAGGAAGACTAACCCAAGGGTTATCTTCAAGCATTCACAATAGAAACACACTTCATAGCAAACATCAAAGTGTGAAGCTTCAAACAAGATCATCAAAGCAAACCAAGATCAAGAGGAACCAGTCAAGGAAGAAGAGTTGAGTGCTAAGTTCCTGTGACTGTAAGTGATAGTTCCTAGGTACGAAAGTCTGTTTCTTGGATTGATTATTGATTGTGTTAAGTTATCTAGGATTGTCTAACTGTGTGTAAGGCAAAGGAACTGTGTGTTCGTTCCTAGGATAAGCTGTAACCAAAAGAGATAAGAAATCAAGAAGTAGACTTTGAAATCCTTTCGGAAGAAAGGTAGTGGTTTTTATCCTGGATTGCTAGTTGGCAATCAAAGGTTTCCACTATAAGGAACTTGTCATTTGTTTGATTGTTCATTTCCGCTGCGAAAGGAACTGAGAATTGATATTCTGAGTTCCTTAAGTTTTTATCTAACAATCACGATCCTACAGATGGAGGTGGTGAAAAAGGAGGTGCTGAAACTCCTACAGGCTGGAATGATCTTTCCTATCTATGACAGTAAATGGGTGAGCCCAATACAAGTTGTCCCAAAGAAGGGAGGAATCACAGTTGTGGAGAACCAACAAGGAGAGTTGGTCCCTACCCGAGTGCAAACTGGATGGAGAGTATGCATTGACTACCGTAAGCTGAATGCGGTAACTCAGAAAGACCATTTCCCTCTACCTTTTATTGATGAAATGCTCGAGCGACTGGCTGGTCGCCCCTATTACTGCTTCCTAGATGGATACTCAGGGTATTTTCAGATAGCCATAGCACCGGAGGATCAAGAAAAGACGAAATTTACATGCCATTTTGGTACTTTTGCATATCGCAGGATGCCATTCGGGTTGTGTAACGCACCCGGAACATTCCAAAGGTGTATAGTAAGCATTTTTTCCGAGTATGTAGAGCAATTCATTGAGGTTTTTATGGATGATTTCACAGTCCATGGTGATAGTTTTGATGCATGTTTAGACCACCTAGCACTTATACTTCAAAGATGTGTAGATACCAACTTGGTTATAAATTCTGAAAAGTGTCATTTTATGGTTGAACAAGGCATTGTGTTAGGTCATATAGTGTCTACTAGAGGTATTGAGGTCGATAAGGCAAAGATTGATATAATTCAGTCTCTGCCCTATCCTACTAATGTGCGTGAAGTGCGTTCTTTCTTAGGCCATGCAGGTTTCTACCGCCGGTTTATTAAAGACTTTTCAAAGATCTCATCACCTCTATGCGAGATTCTGAAGAAGGAAGTGAATTTTGAGCTCAGCGATGAGTGCAAAAAGGCATTTGATGATTTGAAAGCTCGCCTCACTAGTGCACCGATTATTCAAGCACCGGATTGGTCTCAGCCCTTCGAGATTATGTGCGATGCTAGTGATTATGTTGTAGGTGCGGTCCTTGGGCAAAAAGAAGCACGAGTGTATCATGTGATTCATTATGCTTCTATGACTCTGAATGGAGCGCAACAGAACTACTCCACCACGGAGAAATAATTATTAGCTGTCGTGTTTGCCCTGGAGAAATTCAGACAATATTTGTTGGGTACCAAGGTGATCTACACAGATCATGCAGCTCTTCAGTATCTATTGACGAAGAAAGAGGCTAAACCAAGATTGATCTGATGGATACTGCTACTGAGTGAGTTTGATGTAGAGATCCGTGACAAAAAGGGAGCCGAGAACTTGGTAGCTGATCATTTGAGCAGGCTCGTACATGAAGAGGATGGATCGAAGAAGGAGGCGCAACAGGGGGATTTTCCTGATGAAACAATGTGGAGTATCACGACAGCGAATTTTCCGAGACCGCGGATACACAGCCGCGACCGCGGAAAATTCCCTGAACTGCCTCGAACAGCCCCGAATGAAGAACATTTTCCGCGACTGTGGAAAATCACCCGACGTGTCCTTTGCTCTCGTAAAGTTGCTCGAAGATTATCCGCGACCGCAGAATGAGACCCGTGATCGCGGAATGTCTTCTGAGTCGTCATTAGAACTGTGCTCGGAAGAAGAACTCCTTGAGCTCCGCACACTCAAGTCGTGGTACGCTAACCTCGTGAACTTCCTCGTTCGAGCAGAATTCCCTCCGAACCTTGCAAAGGCACAAAAAGACAAAATCTAGCGTGAGTCTCGATTCTACGTATGGGATGACCCCTATCTTTGGAGACATTGCGTTGACCAGGTAATCTGTCGATGCATTCCGGATAATGAGGTACAATCTGTCTTAGCCTTTTGTCATTCTCATGCATGTGGGGGCCATTTTGGGCCAAATAAAACTGCTAGGAAGGTATTGGAAGCAAGATTCTACTGGCCACACATCTTTCAAGATGCAAACGCCTTCTGTAGATCCTGTGATCGATGCCAGAGAATGGGGAATATGTCCCGAAGGAATGAGATGCCGCAGGCACCATTAATCTTTTGTGAGATTTTTGATGTCTGGGGGATTGACTTTATGGGACCCTTTCCTAACTCCTTTGGGAATCTATATATTTTACTTGCGGTGGACTACGTTTCCAAATGGGTGGAAGCGAAGGCCACCAGAACTGATGACTCTAAAGTGGTGGCAAATTTCATAAAGGAGAACATTTTCGCTAGATTCGGTATCCCAAAGGCTTTGGTAAGTGACATGGGGACTCACTTCTGCAACTCAACTGTGATGGGGCTATTGAAGAAATATCATGTTACACAGAGAGTTTCCACATCTTATCACCCATAAACCAATGGTCAGGCTGAAGTATCAAACAGAGAGATCAAGGTCATTCTTGAGAAGACGGTCGCTCCAAATAGGAAGGATTGGAGTTTGAGGTTAAATGATGCTTTGTGGGCTTACCGTACAGCCTATAAAACCCCCATTGGGATGTCCCCGTTTAGATTGGTGTATGGCAAAGCATGCCATCTTTCGGTGGAGCTTGAGCACAAAGCATTATGGTCCGTGAAGAAGTGCAATATGCAAATCGATGAAGTGGGAGAGTTCTGGAAGCTGTAACTTCAAGAGTTAGAAGAAATCCGCCTGGATGCTTATGATAACGCTGTCATCTACAAGGAGAAGACGAAGGCCTGGCATTACAAGAACATATTGCGAAAGGACTTCAATGTCGGAGACAAAGTCCTACTATTTCAGTCTCGCTTGCAACTTTTCCCAGGGAAACTCCGTTCCCAATGGGCAGGTCCCTATGTTGTCGCCCATGTCTTTCCACATGGAGCAATGGATATACATGATGAAAAGAATGACAGGGTGTTCAAAGTGAATGGTCAAAGGTTAAAACCTTACCACGAGGGATTTAGCAAAGAGGTGATAGATGAGTCGGTTCTTGAGGAACCAATTGTTGAGACTCAGTGAAGGGAACCATGTCGAGCCACGACAATAACTAAGGCGCTGCTCGGGAGGCAACCCGCGGTAAGAAAATAATTTCTTTCTCTTGCTTTCCCGTTCGTGTTATTTTTGGTAGTAGACTAACATGCAGGTAGGGGCCTCGGAGACCAAATAATGAAGTCAGAAGCATTTCCTTTCCACAACTGCGGAATCCACTTCAGGTTTTGTTCTTCCAAAAAAAAATAAAAAAAATACCCCACCTGCTATCTTTCCCTTTCCCAATTTCCTAAACCTAATTTCTACCCCACCAGCCCCACATCACCCTCCCCGATCTCTATCTCTTGCTTTCGTTCCCCTCGATCCACCATACTCTCCGGCGTCCCATCTTCACTTGAAACTCCCCTCCGTCAAACCACCGCCACATCCACCAGCGAGCATCAACCACCCCCTCACCTCACCTTCGCCACCCGCCCCTCTCATCCCCAACCCCGATCCCAAGGGAATCCCTTTCCCAATGTCGAAGACAAAGAATCCCTAAAAACCTAACTAAGTATAGTAGGCAAGTAAGGGTCGAATCCCAAGAAAATCAAAGGATCTATCTCTAAATATGCAAGCAAGTTGTCAACTAAGAACAAAGGGTTTTTTTGATGTTTAATGTCTAAACTAATGAATGAGAACAAACAATGACTAAAATGGTTGTAAATATGGATGGTGAGGATATTCTACCTAACAAATATCCACACTTCAGTATGATAGGTTGATCCTAGGTTCTCTTGTTCAATCAATCCAATGGTTGTCCTAATCCCTATTCTGAATTAGTTACCAGTCCAACTAGTCCTGGCAACCCTAACTATTGAACGCACAAGAAACTATCAAGATTTAGAACAATAGTTGCAGGAAGCATAGGCATAGATAGGTGCATACAGTACTTAACAACTCGTCAGTATTTAACATGCATTTGATTCTCTTCACAATAAACTTTCGCAACTCGTTCCAGTAAATTGTGTTTGCTACTTAAGACAAGGAATTTCAACTCGAAATCACCAAACCCTAGCGATAGAAAATTACCAATAACAACCAGTTGTGTCCAACAAGCGAAATCAATAATAATCAATTTGAATAAGCACAGGAGAATCAAAATAACCCAAAGGAAATAGAATAGGATTTATAACCTCACAACCAAATCAAATGAAGGCTTCAATCGTCAGGTAGAACAATGGAAATTAGTTCCTTCTCACGGTTTGTGAGCAAGAACTCGGGAAAAATGAACAAAACGTAAAAACTAAAACTGAATAATGAAGGAGTTCTAGGAAAACTAGGTATATCCCTTAGCTAAACCTAAACTCATAAGATAACTAACAATATCTTTCATAAAGAAATAAAAACGGAAATAAAAATAAGCAACTTAAAAGGAAATTAACGTAAAAGTTCGGAAAGAACAAAGGCTTCGTTGGCGTGTACTTCCGTGGTCGCGGGATGATTTCCGCGGTCGCGGGATGATTTCCGCGGTCACGGGATGATTTCCGCGGTCGCGGGATGATTTCCGCGGTCGCGGAATGATTTCCGCGGTCGTGGAAATATAATTCTTGCTCTCGAACGTCCTCAGCGATGGGATTTTCCGCGGGCGCGGAATTATTTCCGCGGTCGCGGAAAATCAAAATTATGTGGTGAGGTTGGTTGAGGACCCAAATAGTCAAAGGAGTCATTTTTAAAAACCTTGTTGTGATAATTATAAATGTTCCCAAACAAATACACATAATTCCCATAAGACTCAGTTTCATTGGACTCTTCTCTTGAATCGTGCCTCTTTCTTTTTCAGTAGAAGTATAATAGTCATATACCGTTTATCGAGTTTATTCGAGAAACAAGGGTAGTGACTATATACGACTACACAGAACCTCACATAAATGCCCTTACATAGTCTTTCATTAGAGTAACCAACCGTTTCTTTTCCTTGCATGGTTGGCTGGTCTCATCCATCCCATTCAGCACATCAGTCGTTTGTCTCAAGATATCTTGAAGTAACAAATCGAAGAAGGAGACTTGCAGTTGAGGTTGTGTTCTAAAGTAATATTTTGAAGTTGTTTAATTAGTATTTATTTAATCATCTTAATAAATGTAACAGGGTTATATAAGTCTTCTGTTGTAATTTCATATTGTTTTGTAAAACTAGTCTTCTCAATTTATGAGAGAAATTTTAATAAAAAATTGAGTATTCATTTCATAAGTCTTTCGTTGTTTATTCTTTTGTTATCAATGTATTTAAGCATAAGTTTTTAAGATTAAAGCCTAGGGTGGTTTTGAACTCTAAAGTATAAGCTCACTAGCGTGTTGCACTACCGACATTTATGTCTGGGGTGTTACAGTGATAGCCCGTAACCTCACGATTCCATAGCCACTGACACCCCTAATTTGGTCGTCGTTCGAGCCCATACGATTCCTTTGAACACGACTTCGATCCGCCCCTATTTCTGGTTGTTCGCTGTTGTAAGGCCGTACCACCAGCCCCTTTCACCGCACCGCGCCCAGTGTTGACGCCAAGCCATTGCACCACCTCCTGGTTCTTGTTGGGACATGATCTTAGTCGATCTTCAGAAGAGGCGGCCCAGTGTGCGAAGCCATTTTTCTTTTCCTTTGAATCGACCAACCAGGGAAGCGACCAGACGACAAAGCAACCAAAATCAGACGACGGAAGCCAAGGTCAAGAAAACACCACGATCGGAAGCGTTACGAAAAATCCAGATCCTATGCAACGGCTACAAGCCTGCGAGATCAAGACATAAATGCCATAAGATTATGGCAAATCCAACAATTAAAGTCGACCAGCGAAGATCACGGATGAGGAAATGGCTGAATCTTTCTGAAGATTGAATGTATATAAAGGGTTTCTAGGAATCATTGTAAGACACACAAGTACTCTCAGACATAATACAATCAACAACATCCTCCTTTCTATATTCGTCTAAGTTCATCGGCTCGGAATCATTGTCCCAGTATTTAAACGTCCGGCAACCTTCACCTTTGGTTCGATCGACCCCCTACTCGGAGGGGATAAGCCAGTCTCCATGTTATTTCTAACTCATTACATTCCAATTTCTATTTGATTCGGATTATCTAGATATTATCAATCTAATTGTTGTCTAGTTGCCCTTCTTTAAGCGATTCAGGTCGGTTTGATCTTTTTCGCCCAAAACAATTTGGCGCCCACCGTGGGGCATCTACCCAATGAGCGATCCAATCATCAAAACCAAAGCTCGTCCCACCATGACTGGCTCAGAGAACGCTGTGATCTCCAACGAATATCCAACCCAGAGCAACATCCAAATCGAGAATCAGGAAGAGAACGTCGACACCCAACCTGTCGCGGAATCGCAGATACAAGAGCTTGCGAAAGCCATGAGCGTCCTTCAAGAAGAACAGGCCCAGCAACGAACCAGGACCGAAACGCTAAGTACTCAATCTGAATCAGATATTGCTCGACTAACCCGTGAAAACGAATTTCTAAGATCACAGGTACAAACGTCCTCATCAATTCCCAGAGGATCAAGACGTATAGTCAACACAGAAGGACTGTCCATGCGACTTGATCTGGACGGAGCAGACGTAGCACCCGCAGTGGAGACCAATGCTTCCCAGCACACTGGTATGTTTCAGACCCCTCCGGTCACCCTTGTTACGACTAACATGCCAAACTCTGCGGCCGAGCCCCTCGGGACTCGAGCAGCCCATCCACAGGCAACAGGACCGGTCGATCTCCAGGCCCTCATACAGCAAGCCATCAACGAGCACATGAAAACTCTAGACGACCGTATCGCACGGATCCTAGGAGTTCCCCAACCGATCGAGAGAGAGGCAATCGACGGATACAAAGACTCGCCTTTCACAGAGGTGATTGCACGCGTCGAGATTCCGAAAAAGTTCAACGTCCCCAACATGTCCAACTACGATGGGACCGGGGACCCAGATGATCACGTTTCAATTTATAAGCAAAAATTAATGACTATTTCCATCCCTAGAGGGAACCGCGAAGCAGTCATGTGCAAAAGCTTTGGCATGACTCTCGCAGGACCCGCACTAACCTGGCTTATGCATTTACCACAGGGTTCCATCACTTCCTTTGCCAACCTGGTCAATTCGTTCAAAACTCAGTTCGCCAGCAGTCGTCGATTAGAAAAGCAATCAAGCGACCTGTATAGGATCGTGCAGAGATGCAACGAACCCCCGAGGGACTATCTTAACAGGTACAACAAGGAGAAAGTCATGATCCCGCACTGCGACGTCCTAACATCGATCGAAGCATTTCGCCGAGGACTGATCAGAGGTAGCGAACTCTACCGCGAGCTGACCAAGTACCCATGCCGAAGTTTCAAAGACGTACAAGCTAAGACCATGGCACAAGTCAGACTCGAAGAAGACGAGGAACCCTCCAAGACGAACAAGAGTCCCGATCGAGCTGACCGAAAGGCATCTTCGGACAGTCGGCGTGATCAGAGATACCAACCATACCCAAAAGGTCAAAACGACCACAGTTAGGTAAATAACTTTTACGACAGGACCCGGGATTGGCGAAACAACCCCGCTCTCCCCCCAATGCTTCACTCTTACAACTTCAACATATCCGTATCGGAGCTCGTAAAAATCTTCGACAAGTATGGAAAGGAAGTGAGGTGGCCCCGGAAGAGCAACAAGCCAGACGCCAGGAAAGACATGAACCGATGGTGCGAGTTTCACGGAGATCATGGACACTCGACGGACGAATGCATAGCCCTTCGCAAAGAAGTCGCAAGACTCCTCACGCAAGGGCTACTACGCGACGCCATCTCAGATAAGGCCAAAGCGACCCTCGATCGAAGAGACGAGGTAACATTTGACAAACCGTCCTCTCCGATTCCTGCAAAAATTGTTAACACCATTTCAGGAGGGTCGGACGTGTGTGGAAACACGTACTCAGCCGCCAAAAGACATGCTCGAGAAAGTAGAGGCAATAAACTAACTCAGATAGAGACGAGACAGTTGCAAATCTCCGACGCTCCGACCATCACCTTCGACGACTCAGAGGCTCAAGAGATGGGCGACCATCACGACGGTTTGGTAATCTCACTCTCAATTAGCAATTTCCTTATCCGTCGCGTTCTAATTGACACATGTAGCTCCACCAACTTGTTGACACTGGACGCCTTAAAAGGTATGGGTTTAAGCGAGGACGACTTAACCAGAAACTCCACCCCATTAGTCGGACTCAGTGGAGAAGTTAAGTATACCTAGGGTGAAATCGTGTTAACAACGTACGCCGGTGGAGTCAATCAACAGGTAAAGTTCTTAATACTCGACTGCCTATCCCCATAAAATGCAATCCTTGGCAGACCCTGGATCCACGCCATGAAAGTTGTACCTTCCACTTACCACCAGACAATAAAATTTCCTACCAAGTGGGGGGTACAGGAAATAAAAGGCGACCAGAGAGCCGCCAAGGAATGCTACGTCACTTCAATGAAAGAGGCAGTCGACAAATCGTCCACATAGCAATCATAGTATGGCGAAGGGACCCCGCGATACGTCGAACCAGAAATGGAAAAACTCGATGAGATCACGTTGGATCCCTCAAACCCAACACAAACAATCAAGGTCGGATCAAATCTAAACGATTCGACTAGAGCAGGTTTAATTTCCTTTTTGCGATCCAACACTGACTGTTTTGCTTGGTCACACGAAGACTTGGTGGGAATTTCCCCAGATATTATTACTCACAAGTTAAATGTAGATCCCACGTACCCTCCAGTCAAGCAAAAAAGGAGGAAGTTTGTGCCCGAGCGCAACAAAGTTGTGGACGATAAAGTAAAGAACATACTTGAGACAGGTAAAATAAGGGAGGTAAAATACCCCGACTGGTTAGTGAACGTCGTCGTGGTCCAAAAGAAGAACGGGAAGTGGAGAGTATGCATCGACTTCATAGATCTAAACAAAGCTTGTACAAAGGACTCTTTCCCACTACCACACATCGACGCAATGGTCGACGCGACTGCCGGGCACGAAATGCTGACATTCATGGACGCGTTCAGTGGATACAACCAAATCCTCATGGACCCCGACGATCAAGAGAAGACATCCTTCATAACAAGCCAAGGTACGTACTGCTACAAAGTAATGCCCTTCGGACTAAAAAATGCATGGGCCACGTACCAAAGGTTGGTGAACAAGATGTTCAAAGAACAGATCGGCGACACCATGGAAGTCTACATCGATGACATGCTCGTCAAATCCAAAGCAGCGGGGGACCACATCGAACACCTTAAGGAGGCCTTCGAGGTACTAAAAAGGTACAACATGAAGTTAAATCTGACTAAATGCTCTTTCGGAGTGTCCTTAGGGAAATTCTTAGGCTACATGGTCACTCAAGGAGGAATCGAAGCTAGTCCCGACCAGATCAGGGCAATCATCAACCTCAGGTCCCCTCGGTGCGTTAAGGACGTCCAAAAGCTAACAGGACGGGTAGCAGCATTGAATAGATTCATATTCAAGTCATTGGATAAATGCAAGCTCTTCTACGAGGCCCTGAAGAAGAACAAATCATCCGACTGGACAGCTACACACGAGCAGGCTTTCCAAGACCTAAAGGCATATTTAGCGAGTCCACTCCTACTAGCCAAACCAAATGACGACGAGCCATTACCACTCTATCTGGCCGTATCAGAATCAGCGGTCAGTGGAGTACTGACAAGGGAAGAAGATGGCAAACAGTCGCCGGTCTACTATGTGAGTCGCTCCTTACTCTCCGCCGAAACCAGGTACACACCACTTGAAAAGCTGGTCTTAGCATTGGTCATGGCATCGAATAAACTACGACCCTACTTCGAATCACATGCTATTATTGTGATAACTAACCATCCCATGAAGACAGTCATGAGGAAACCGGAATTTACAGGACGAATGGCCAAATGGGCCATACATCTCAGCGGATTCGACATCGAATACGAGCCAAGGACGGCGATCAAATCTCAAGCTCTAACCGACTTTGTGGCTGATTTCAGCCCAACACTGGAACAAGAAGCTACGAAGGAAGTCGAAAAGCTAAAAGTCGAAGAAAACAGGGGCACGTGGCAACTCCATACACAGGGAGCGTCAAATGTAAGAGGAGTCGGCTTATGCGTCATGCTAAAATCGCCACAGGGGGATCATGTAGCCCAAGTTGTGAGATGTGAATGGGACGTGGCCAACAATGAAGCAGAATACGAAGCTCTCGTGTTCGGATTAGCGCTCGCACACGACCTTGCAACTCTGGACCTAGAAGTAACATGCGACTCCCTCTTAGTCGTCAACCAGGTACAAGGTTCGTACGCCGCCAAAGATGACAGAATGATGGCATACCTTGATGTCGTCAAAAAGCTGGCAAGCAAATTCTAAAGATGCACTATACGACAAGTCCCATGCGACCTCAACACGCAAGCCGACGCTCTAGCAAACCTTGGCTCCACCTTGCATCCTAACGACTTCTCTACCATTCTGTTGGCACATGTCACCACACCAGCCGTCCCCAAAATCCTCAAAGCACCTGGTCCCGATGACATCCAAACAGCGGACGACCTACCCCTAGAAGAAGTCATCTCAGTAGAGGTAGGCGACCACACAGAAGAAGACTTGGTAGGCGACTAAGACGACTGGACCACCCCCTACATCAAGTGGCTCAGAGACAGAACTCTCCCAACAGACAAAGAAAAAGCTAAAAGACTCAAGGTACAAGTCGTAACCTTTGATTTTAAGGATAATGTATTGTTCAAACGATTTGTCACAGGTCTATACCTACGCTGCCTCGAAACATCCAAGGTACAACGCGTCTTGCAATCCTTGTACGACGGAGAATGTGGGAACCACACCGGAGGACGAAGCCTATCTGGTAAAGCTCTCAGGACAGGTTACTACTGGCCCACAATGAACAAAGACGCGACAGAATACGTCTGAAGATGCGACGCCTGCCAACGGTATGCACCCGTCATACGTCAACCGTCAGAAATGCAGCATCCGACCCTGGCCCCATGGCCCTTCATGCGATGGGGGATAGACATCGTTGGGAAATTACCACCAGCGTCGGGACAACGCGTCTACTTCTTAGCCATGACTGACTATTTCTATAAATGGATAGAGGTTGAAGCATATCGGAGGGCCGTTGGGCTACCCCTAACGGTCACCCCAGACTTTTCTTATGTATACTTTCCAAATTAAAAATCTGAACATGAACGAGAGGCCTCCAAGACGAAACAATAGACATACAAGCTGTATCCAGTCACACAAAAGCGCTTACATTACACTTACACGATCGATCAGAACACGAGGAGATGAACAACAAAGGCACGTCGGCACATCGCATGCCTTATACAATACATAAGGTCGTAACACCTTATTACATCCACGCAATAAAGACATATTGCTTTCCTCCTCGGCATAACACTAAGTCATGACTAAACATAAACGTATACATTTGCAAGCCTCCCCTTTTTTACACGACGCGGAAAGCCCTACTCGACGGAGCATACGGGTAAATCCGACACATATCAAAGGCGTCACGACTACCTTCACTAGAAAGGGTCCAACAAAACACATAGACACAATGCAAGGTCGACCCTTTGTAAAGCATATCACGTCAATAAAAGGAAGTCTAACTTTTGTTACGTCTACACTAACGCTTACGACTACAGGTTGCCACGACCACATACTACGGCCTAGGTGCGCAAACGACAAAGTCCACCTATAAGACAGAACGCGCAGAGACAAACGCGAAACAAACACAAGGTACTTCGCAAACAACTAAAACGTTTTACAAAACACGCGACCCGCGATGATAGACGGGTCGCCAAAACATTGTCCATCCCATCTCCACGATGGGGCACAACATACTACCTAAAACGCTTGGATTGAAACATACACAGAACACCGAAGGGAAACGATGTCTTTTGTCTAAAACAAAGATCAAGACTCGCCTGACCTTTCACAAACTTCTACAAGAGCGACATCCTGGCCCTCGGCCGCCTCAGGGAGCTTCTTCAACACCTCCCCGACAACTTCCTCGACCGCCACAGGAACAGCCTCCTCTCCATGCTCGTCTTTACCAAGTCCCATCAGCTTGAACAACTCATTGCCAGGATTGCCGCCAGGGTACAAAAGGTCCATATTCGCCCTTGCATCCTCGATGTTCCAAGACGACTGACCCCCTAAGGCATACTCCTCCATCATCTCAATATGGGACTTGAGGTAGAAATACGTCCCAACGTTAGTGGCGATCTAGGCATCCTTCAGACGAGCATCATCGACACTGTGCTCCAGCTCCCCAAAACGGGCTCGCAACTCGACCAAACTCTTCTCGGTCTCCACCAGCTTCTTCTCAGCCGACGCCCGCTTGCTCTCGGACGCCTTAACTCGTTCATTAGCCACCTCTAACCGGCTCTCGGCCTCGGCTACCCGCTTCTCAGCACCATCACTCAACTCTTGCACAGTGGAAAAGGCGACAAGCGAATACTGAAGAGCCTATGAAAATAGCAAAACATATGAAAAAATAGTGAACACATACACATTGTAAGAGACACTTCAAAAACAAAATTGTCTCTTTTACTTACTCGCCAGGCGGCCGCTCCAGCCTCGTCGATACAATCAACAGGGTGCAAGTCGCCAATCTCCTTCCTAGCCTCAGAATCCAGAGTGTGAAGCAATCCCCCAAATCTCTCTTCTTCACCATGCCCACAGAAAGCTCTGGAATGTCCGTCTTCTTCCTCTTTGCCCCTAAGGCTTTAGATGATGGCGAGTCCAAAGCAACGATCTTAGCCGGCGAGAGGGCCTTGGCGTCCAACTTAGCCGATAAAGATGCCTTCTTCACCAACTTTTGATCCAGGAGACTCTTCCCAGACAAGCGAGCACTCGACCTCACCCCTCGAGATACTGCCAGGCAAGTACAAACGAATAAGCATATGGTCGCTACAAAGACCACCCCCATGCATACCTTAAGGAACAATCACGTGCCTTTGGTAACGAAAGTAGATGGAGTCGCCATATCCGGAGAGATACTGCCAGGCAAGTACAAACGAATAAGCATATGGTCGCTACAAAGACCACCCCCATGCATACCTTAAGGAACAATCACGTGCCTTTGGTAACGGAAGTAGATGGAGTCGCCATATCCGGAGGAAGGGCTAAATAGTTCACGTTCTTGAACGATCGATCGGCTTCGGAAAAAGCAAGCAAAATTTCAGTGACAGCGACGCAGTCAGAATCCGTCTTCTCCTCCGGACTGGGCATTGAAAAAGAAAACACGTAAGCGTCGATTAACAAAGACGTCAAACATACGAAAGACAAAGACTAACATGATACTTGTCGTCCTCCAAACATCACGCAAGAAAGAGCAGTCGAAACCCCCCTCAAGCGATTTTCTTTCAACAAAGAAGAAACGCGACCTCCATCCACGATCATTGGCATTAAGGTTTAAAGCAATCGGTCGCCTATCCGGTCTAAGACGCAGTTGGAAACGAGAGGAATCCCGACTACTCAAGTAGTATGAGTACCAAAGAGCATCAAAATCAAAATCAAAATCAATTTCAACACTAGACACCAAAAGATCGACTACCCTAAGAAGGCGCCATGCATGCGGCATCACCTGACACGGATCAAGATTGAGAACGGACAAGAAATTTCTCACCAGATTCGAGAAAGGAAAAGAGTGATTGATCCTGAAGGGGTACTCGAAGAAGCAAATCCACCCATCGCGACACCAGTCGGCCCGCTCCTGGGGCAGAGGAAGACGAGCCACCATCCCAGAGGAAAATTGACCCACTTCTAGAATCGTCTCCAACTCCGATTGGGATAGGGTTCCGGCCAAAGAATCCTCTGAACTGAGAAGGTTTGAGGGGGAGAAATTGCTGCTCTTTCCGACAACGCCGGAAGACAAGGCCCTGGACTTCCTTGACTTCGAAGACGACATAGTACAAGCACAAAGAAAAACAAACCGGGAAAGAGATCTTTACCTTCGATCAGAAAAACCTTTCGAGAGTCCAAAAGAGATGATGATGAAAAGAAAGGGAAGTGATGGCCATTTATGGGAAACTATTTAAAACCACAGTCAAGCCTGGCAACCAATAAGGAGGCGACACGTCATCGATTCACTGTAAACAAATCTGCCAGGAAAAGATCACGTCCAGGAAAAGAAGGAATCCAACCGTCCCTCAACTGCCATCTCCGGCCCAGCTCGATTCCTTGGGGCAATTGTTGGGCCATGATCTTAGTGGACCTTCAGAAGAGACGGCCTAGTGCGTGAAGCCATTTTTCTTTTCCTTTGAAGTGACCAACCAGGGAAGCGACCAGACGACAAAGCAACCAAAATCAGACGACGGAAGCCAAGGTCAAGAAAACACCACGATCGGAAGCGTTACGAAAAATCCAGATCCTATGCAACGGCTACAATCCTGCGAGATCAAGACATAAATGCCATAAGATTATGGCAAATCCAGCAATTAAAGTCGACCAGTGAAGATCACGAATGAGGAAATGGCTGAATCTTTCTGAAGATTGAATGTATATAAAGGGTTTCTAGGAATCATTGTAAGACACACAAGTACTCTTAGACATAATACAATCAACAACATCCTCCTCTCTATATTCGTCTAAGTTCATCGGCTCAGAATCATTGTCCTAGTATTTAAACGTCCGACAACCTTCACCTTTGGTTCGATCGACCCCCTACTCGGAGGGGATAAGCCAGTCTCCACGTTATTTCTAACTCATTACATTCCAATTTCTATTTGATTAGGATTATTTAGATATTATCAATCTAATTGTTGTCTAGTTGTCATTCCTTAAGCGATTCAGGTCGGTTTGATCTTTTTCGTCCAAAACAGTTCTCATGCCGCCAGCCACCGTGAGCCACCTCTGAGCCGTTGTAAGTGAAGGTCCAATTGTGGTGGTTTTGATGTAATGTACGTGGTTCTACTATGCCATTGCTAAAGCATTGGTTTAATTTTTTTTGGTTTAAATCATGATTAAGCTAAATTAGATTATAATAATGTATTTTTATTATTTTTGGTGAAAATAATAACGTTGCATTATTTTAAAATTTTAAAACAACAAGTAGATTTTATAAATGTTATTTATAAAGATTGTTGGATAGGTACTTATATGAAAAAATAAATTAACCGGTGTTAATTTATTTGGTACATAATAGATTAGGTATTGAAATTCAACACTTAGTCTTATAGATTTTATTCATAAATCTTGTTGAAATAGTTTCATGAATTTGTTTAAAATTAAATTAACTAATGGTAATTTATTTTTGGGTACGTCTCGGAACAACTCTTGGATCGGATTTAAGTGAGGAGTCAATTTCTTGAAAGCAAGTCAATGTCAAATCTTCGCGTTGTCCTTCGTTAAAAACGAAATTAAGAAAAGTGGTGGTTCACTCTTTTAGTTTTAGTTCGTCTTTTGACAGACAATTATTACGGAAATTAATTGTTAAATAATTGGGTAATTTCTCAAACCTAATTAAATATTTGGGAACACTTGTGTGCTTAAACTGGATTTCGTATCTAGGTTGACAGTTATTATCGAATATATATATATATACATAGTTATATATGTTTAAGTACTTAATGGTTTTATCGTTTTAATGACGATATTGTGATAATGGACTTAATGTATTTGAGTGTTGACTTATACTTGTTAAGTATCGGGGATATTATGGCCTTACGGGGCATAGTGATATCTTTATAACTCGGTATTAGTCAAAATAATTCACTAATACTTTTAAGGTCATGATCATTGCCTCTTATCCACTCGTGAAGGATAAGTTATGTTTAAGCACATTGCTAATGCAATTGGGTTGGACGTAACATCGCCCTATGTTGTTCTCGTTTATTCAAGATTGTGTTAAAAACTTCAAGATAATGTGTGGTGTGTTGAAATTAAATTAAATAAGTGTTGTGAGCACATAATTAATGAACCGGGGCGAGAAGTACAACTTGGAAATTGTTTTTCCTCCAGTCTAAGTGGGTTGTCTTTCCAATATGAATTCGCACTATGCGGTGAGGTTGGTCGGACCCAATTATTCAATGGAGTTTTTATATATTTGTGTGTTGATTTAAAACGTTCCTAAACAAATTATATTTTCTTCCCATAATACTCGTTTCAGATATTATCTTGGTTGATATAAATGATGAAACACACTCATGTACATATAGTGATTTGGGTGAAAAATACGGACAATCGGAAGCCATTAGATGAGGGGGATTGGACGGATGAGATTAAAAGAAGCCGATTCACTTAAAAAATGAAGAAAAAATGGGTTGGTTCATTTCAAGTGGCATTTTTGTAAATAATATGAACATATGACACGGAGGGGAATTTCAGTTTTTTTTTTGAACCAATTTTTTTTTGCTTATGAACGCAATGCACTAATGTAACTAGGTTCATAAATATTATACTAGAGGTTCATAAAAAAATTTATGGTAAAAAAGATTTAGGGTGAGGGGATGGCGCCTTAGTCCAAGGACAGGGAAGCCAAAGGGCTCAGAGAGCACTTGTAGAGATTCATAAATTTTATACTAGAGGTTCACAAACTTTATACTAGAGGTTTACAAACTAACTTTATACTAAGGTTCACAAACCTTATGCTAGAAGTTAACAAACTTATACGTAGGTTGACAATGTATTATTAAAATGCATGTTAATTTGTTTATTTATGTGAACCTTTTAATATATTTAGTATGAACATATGTTGTACTACATATGTACCCTTGTGTTAATACATATGAACCTCTAGTGTTCTAACTATGAACCTATAGCTTAGTTTATAGTTATTAACCATGAACCTTTTTACATTTAGTATGCACGTTATCAAATGAGAAACTTTAATATATTAAGTATGAACCTGATGTGCTACGCACTTGCAAGGATCTTCTTCTAGCAAGGTGAAGGGCGCCAAGACACTTGAATAATGATCCTCTCGGCCAAGCTCTTGAAAAGGGACGGTGTTTGATGTGTTTATGGAAAAAGAAAGATATAACTCACCAAGATGAATCAAGGAGAGTTTGGGATAATCAACTTGGTTCTTTTAGGATATGACTCACCTAGAAGAATCAAGAAGAGGGGATACACAACTTGACTCCTTAGGATATAACCCACCAAAGGAATCAAGAAAAAGCCAATTGATTGTAGATATGACACACTACTCTCAATCAACCCAACCATAAATATTACTCACCAATACCATGAAATGAACATTTAGATATGACTCACTAAATGCATCAATTCCATTCAAAGAAAAACTCTCAAAAGAGAGAAGACAAGAGGTTGCTCTAAGCATTCATTTTCAAATCCAAAACAACCTCCTTACAAATGAGGCCAACAAGACCTTTAAATAGGTCTCACAAATATCCATCAAATAACCAACTCTAATAAATAAAAACAACATAAAACACATCCAATTTGGCAGCCTTCAAAGCAAGGGCGTCGTGGGCTAAGCCCTCACTCCTTGGACGTCGACGCCGGCTTTGGCCGTGGGCTCTTGGCTCTTCCTCCGCGCATTTGAGCTTCATTCAACCTCCAATTGGGCCTTTCTTCTTAGTTGGACATGTCTTCAAGATGGAGCCCAAGAGAGCTCGCCCATGGTGATGGTGGCTCGGTGTGCTCATGCTCGGCTTCGCTTGCTCTCGGGTAGCTTCAATCTTTGCAAGACTTCAGATGGGATTCATGATCACATCAGAACCTTGAGTTACTAAATATGAACATTGGTCTATGTAATTCATATACACAACTTTGAGCACATTCATGTTTGAGCACATTTAGGGTTTATATGTTACATGTACAATGTTCATACAAAGACATATAAGGTTCATATTTATTCTTCTAAAAATTATATCTTATTTATCATATTGTACACCATAAAAATAAACTAGGGTTCACATATTGCATACTAAATATGAACCTTTAGTTTAATACATATGAACCTCTAGTGTACTAATCGTGAACCTCAAGCACAACTTATAGTTATTAATCATGCACCTTTTTACGTTTAGTATGCACATTATCAAAAGTGAACCTTTGGTTTATTAAGTATGAGTATTGAGTAACTAAATATGAACCTTGAGTAACTAAATATAAACCTTGGTATATGTAGTTCATATATACAACGTTGATCACATTCATGTTAAAATTATTTTTCATAGACCGGTTCATATATTATATGTACAATGTTCACGTAAAATTTATCCAAGTTTCAAATTTACTCCTTTAAGAACTACATCTTATTTTTCATATTGTGCACCATAAAAATAAACTAGAGTTCATATATTATAAACTAAGGTTCGTATTTAATAACATCAAGGTTCATATTAATGAATATAGATGTTTAAAGACCAATCCGTAATAAATTTGGATCAAAATAGTAATAAATAAATTTATAGTTAAAATTGTAATTATTTTGGATAAAAGATAATTTTTTTTAAAAAAACGCATAAAAATGTAATTATTTAATATTTATGTGTTTGTGGGTGATTAAAGCTAAGGAGAAAGTTATCTCAAAAAAAAAAAAAAGCTAAGGAGAAAGAAAAAAGATACAAGTGCTGCTCCTCATGAGCGTAGAACACGTGACATCCACATTAATCTCACATGTCCACTGAGCAACGATTTTTTTACATAAAGTCAAGAGTGTTTTGTTTGGACCGCACGATTCAAACAAACGCAAGACCCAAATATATCCGCATTTGATCCGGCTTCTATAAATGTTATATGAGTCGTTTCCCGTGTCAATAAAATTGATCATTAACACGAAAACAGTCGTTCTAACCACGGGTGGACATGGTCGGTTAGCTGGACTTTGGTTAACTAAAATTTTGGTTAATAATTTTCTATAATCATGAATTGGATTGTTAATCTCAATTAATTATTTAATTTCGATACGGTTAATTGGTTAATTGGTTAATCGGTTAATCAAATAATTCTAAATTAACATTATATCAACTTAAACAATCAAAATAAGTTGTTATGTATACTAATTACTAGGTTACATATTTAATTTAAAAACATACCTAATTTTAATTATCATATAATATTTTAGAACATGATTATTCTACAACATTAACTTTATTCTTATTTGTGTATGTGTATTCACTACAAATATAAACTATATAACTTGTTCGACGTGTATCTAAACACCTCTAATATAACCATGTTAACTAAATTAGATTATTTTATTACTAAAAATATATTATTTATATGATCATTATTCGGTTGACCATATATAAAAAATTAACTAACCATTATCATATTATAAATTTTCGACCGTAGCTTTATTTAATTTCGATCGATTAATATAAAAAAAGGTCGATTTTTGGATACAATCTTTCAATTTCGGTATTTTGTACCTATCCCTAGTTCTGACGGTTCTCACCTAATCTTTCGTTTACGTTTGATGCGCCGTTTTAATATTTTTTGAAGCCGCCATCCCTTCAAGAGGGTTTCTGATCGTCTGTGCGGCACGTACAGAGAGGCAGCGAGAGATGGTGAGGAGCGAGACCGCGAGGAACGAGCTGATGCTGATGAAACGCTTGGGTGGAGAATTCATGTCCGATATGGAGGAGCAGGGCTCCGTTCTCGCCATGGACGTCGACGATGACGTCGAACCCCTCGAGCTCTTCGGTGAGACCATCCACCCTCAGGATTCCAACAAGCTCATCGATCGCGACTTCTTCAACTCCTTCGCGGACGACTTCGACGACGCCGACATCTGATCCCCTAGGGTTTCCTAATTTACTTTCGGCTATTCTCTTGTGTTTGCTCTTTGTCCTCGATTATGAATATAGTGAGAGCAACTATTAGGTTTATCTTTGAGTTTAAAACGAATCTGTAGTTCCTGTTTATTTTGGATGAATATTATGACAATTAGAGCAATTGGTGAGCTGTTGATTGGATCATGGTGATTTTAAGTTTGTATTAACGACGTCTGCTTCTATATACTTGTCAACTGTGATATTATTTTGCATAGTCTGCTACCATTTATGTTTGAACATTTTGTTTATATAGTATGATTCAACTGTGCAGGATAGCGGTCGTGGTCAACTTTCGTATTACTTTTGCCAAGTCATGATCATGTTTTATAATGACAATTGTGAACCTACCTGCTGAATAGATCACTATCCTGTGAAAGTGGAGTCGAATGATCTCTCTTCTTGATTGAATGGTAGGATAGAGATGAATGTTATATAGCCTCAAAATTTATGATGCTCCTCCTAAATCGATGTAGTTACTTACCTTCTCTAATTACACAACTCAGTACGTTGAGAACATTACTGAAAGTAATCAGGAATGAGCACACATGAATCGTGTTTTAGGTGTAGTGCCTTTTAGTTGCAGGATTCGTTGAATTGTCTCAATAGGATAAAAGTTGAACCTCTTTTGTTAGAAATTTAGTGATGCTCGGATTCGCTTGAAAAGTGAAGCTCAAGCTAATAGTTAACAAGGATTCTTGGCCTTTCAGTGGTTAAATTGTAAAAGGAAATGCACAGAATAGTATTCATTGAATCACTTACCCATATTATTGATACTGCTTCGTTCATGATGCACAAGTATCTGGTAGTATTTTGTTTCGCAAGTCTAAAGTACAATGCACAACTAGTGCTTCTTTCTAGGAAATATTCCATCCTACTAAGTTTGTGAATATGCTCTTTCGAACTTCCACTCATATGGTTTGGTGAGAGCTCTGTGCACAAGTGCAAAAGGAATTTTTACCATTGTCTCGTTTTCATACATGAAATCTAAGAAGTGTTTTCGCCAACCGCAACAAAAGAAATTTTGGGAGAGTGAGAATGATAACACAGCCAGGAATGCAGACAAGCACAACAGCCAACCAAAAGGTGTTGGCTGATATCAGGGCATATGAAGCTGTGGCAAAAGCTGCAAGGGTTGCGTAGAAGGAGAGTTGAAGCAGATATATGCTGAAAGAGAGAAGCAATCTTGGCTCATCGCCATTTTGAGTGATCCTTGTTGCCCATAGCATGCAGAACAACACAAGCACATAGCCACACATAGCTGATGCATTTGACAACAGGAATGCCTTGAACACTACTTTTCTTTCTAGTCTGAGATCACCCGTGCTGTTGAAACCACCAGGTGTTGCAAATATAGCTGCAAAAGTGACAGCAGCAAGAATCGAAGAAATAACTGACAGAGTGTTAAAGGTGTGCTGCGGATTTTTGCTTGCATCTTCCAAGATCTGTGTACGAACTTCAATAGGGGTTCTTTCCTGGATTGCTTCAGGGCTCCTTTCAGGTATTTCTTCAGGCATTGTTGCTATATGAATAGTTTCAGGCTCAGGAAGTATTTGCCTTTGTCTTTCTTGCATTATGAGCTGATAGCCTATCTCCACCTTGAAAAAACATAATGCATGTAAGTGCTTGATGGTTCATTGGCTCAATTCTAAATGATTCTAAGTTCGATGTCAAATGTTATGTCATAGGAGAATTTATAATTGCTTACCATGTCATCAGAAAGTTCTTGTTGTAACTTCATAATATCCCTGGGTGTGAGACCTTCTTTGTTCATGACATTTAGCTGTATATTCACAGTGTCCAGCAGTATGTGTGCCATAATGTGGTCTTGCCTTTCAATTGCTAGATGCAATGGAGTGTTCCCTTCATGATCAGGTTCGTTTACAAGCCTGTGGATACTTGGAAAGCTGAACAGTACAGATCCTTCATGACAATTCTTGAGTCTAATTAGGTGCAGAACACTTTTACCTTTGTTGTCGCAGATTGCAATGGACTTTGGGCTATGGCGAAGGATGGTAATAACAACTTGTACCAGACCCATGGTAGCTGCTTTTAACAAAGGCGACAAACCATTAGCGTCACGTTGGTTAGCAGATGATCTCTCTGCTCCTGGCATTGTCGTGGTGCCTTCAGCCTTTTGCAGGTCAAGAGAACTGTCTGCTCTTACTATCATCTCTACAATACTTACCTGATCTGTTTTGGCTGCATGGTATAGAGCTGTCTCCTTGTTGCTGTCTGCTTTCCTTATTAGTTCCGGGTGTTTCTGGAGCAGTAGTCGCACAATATTCTCTGCAAATATGAGCCAGAAAGGAATAAAAATAAGCTGCTATGTAAGTGCTGAGCAAGTGTGCAACTAAATGACGGTTTCTTTCAGGGGCTAGAGCTTTTAGTAGAAGTACTCTTCTGACATATTGTATTTGAATCTAAGTTCGATGGCAGAATTTCTTAATTGAGACAGGAAGTTCAGCTAATAGACATGAAGGCTTGGTAGTATTGTAATAATGAATCATGAGACATGCCGAGTAGTAAACTAGTAATGGCTAAGTCATCTTACCTGCAGCGACAGAATATACTGCTGCGTGTAGTGGAGTTGCTCGACCTGGTCCTTTCAAGCTATACGGCGTGCTTGATGTCAATATTTGCTCTGCAAAATTCTGATGGCCAAAGGTGGCTGCCAGATAGAGGGGGCTCTCATCTCTATCGTTGTCATAGCAAGCAAGCTCGGGATCCTCTTCCAACAGATAAATTGCCAGATCCTCATGACCGCCTTTTAATGCCTTATGCAGTGGTGTCTGGCCACTGGGATCTGTAGCCCTCCATGGTTCTGTGGCGGTACCTTCTTCTGCAAGCGTTAGTGACAGCAAAGAGGATCTCCTCCTTGCCCCATCAATATCTTGCTGGTATGTCTTGTAAGCACCCACGAGCAGCTTGGCTATTCCGAGCTGCCCACACTCAGCTGCCACGTGGAGAGGGTTCTCCCCCTTGTTGTTTTTCTGGCTTATCAGTAGCACTGATGCAGGGATTTTCTGGAGGGCAACAGTGATAAACTGTGCTCGCCCTTGTCTAGTAGCCATGTGGAGGATGTTGTCTCCTTCAGGTGTTCGCTCGACAAAGTATTGCTCATTTGGTACCTCACTTTCTTCTCCATTGGTGGGGATCTTGTCGAAGAGTAGATGTATCCCTTCTGTCGCTGCATTGTACAGCTCCCGATCCATGTTTGAGGTTCTGTGTTTTTTTTTTCTATTTGTTGCTGTTTCACTTCATAGTTGCATATATATCGATGATGGTAATGGCCAAGTACTTCATTTGCACGTTCTGCACACTATACTCACTGAAACATATAAAAATGAGTGCATGATATTTATTGTATTTGATGCTTTGAATTGTGAATGTTGGGGTCGTATAATGCATCGGACATGCATACTAATGCATGTAATATTAAATAATTTAAATCTATGATTTTGTTGTTATTTTAGTGTTTGACCATCTTTGCTAGGCTGGTGGTAGGCGGTGCTAAAGCAGATGTGATTAAGTCGTTCTTTGCACGTCTGCTATATGTGAATTTGCTAATTTGGATTGCTCTTATTGAACTTGTGACATTGTATAATTCACTGTCAGCGATTTTATACTCTGGTTAAAAGCTCATTATATATTGAGAGCGAGAAGTATAAGCATATCTTTTTCTTATTTTTTAATAAGGTAAGAATTAGACAGGTTTTGATATTACTTCAAAAATTATCCTATAACATCTTTTCGGATGAAAATCTGAAGTTTTGAGTTGATCCTAATATCTTCTAGTGAATGTAAGTGGCAAATGTTTGCAATAAGGTCAACCACCATATTGATTTCACAAAAGACATCAAAAATCTGTACTATAATAAATGAGTGTAAAAGACATAGGATATTAGATATAATAATCTCTATTTCTCGTGGATAATGTCAGATCTGCTTTAAAACATTAACAATTGTAAGATTGTCAAATTCGATTTTAATATGTTGGAGTCCCATATCTTTTGCCTTTATAAGAGCATTATGAAGCGCAATTGCCTTTGTCTTTAGTGTAATAGGTTTTCCACATTGATCACCGAAGATCAATAGTGGTTCTCCTTTGTCATTTTTTAATATGAATGAATTTGAAAGATGATTCCCCATTTGCTTTAGTTGATCCGTCCAGATTCATTTTAATGAACTTATCTGGTGGTTTCTTTCACCTAAGATTTTTTCGTTTCCTTTTATTAGTATTGGTTTTTGGTGAGTTATTGTTATTGTATAAACAATCCGGGTTCCATTGTTTTGTTTTCTTCCAATTGGAAATTTGTTTTTGTGTATACTTTATCAAATCCTTTACATGCTTGTTTGCTGGATTTGTGTTTGAAAAATATTTTATGGTTTCTATAATACGAAATGCTCCACCAAGTAACTGCCAATTTTGTAAATTGATTTAGAGTTATTCTATTTCTATTTCATTCATTATTTCATCTATTCTTATATTCCTGAGTTTAGGTTGCAAATAAATCTCTCAAAGACAAAGATGAACATGGGTTCTCAGGTTTTGATTGATATTTGACGTGTCTAAACAATGGAAAAGAAACAAGCTTAAATAGCCAAACAAGTCACATGCCTCACATTGAAGACGTGAAGGACCTTCTGCATGGTGCACTTGAAGTCGGCACTTCTTGTTATAGCTTGACATAACTGGCCGAGCAAACCAACAATGTAGCACCATATAATATGTATAAAATACACATGGATCCAAATGTCAGGTCAAACATCATTTTGAGGATGAACATCCTGGACGACCTTTTGCACGCGCAACTAATATGAATCCGAATGGGCATGGAGCAAAGTCACCACATCAACGTGACTTCCCCATGATGCACAAGTGACCATAAGCCCTTTCTAGAAATCAGCTTGAAGACGACGGGCTCGGCCTCGAGTAATGGAGTCGGGAGGTGGATCAAGCGTAGTCTTGGACGTTGAAAGAGGATCAGGTGCAATCATGGACGGTGGCACAATCATGGACTTGGCACAAACACTGGTGGTGGCACAGTCATGGACGATGGCACAATCATGGACGGTGGTACAATCATGGACGTTGGCATAGACATGAGCATTGGCGCAATAACAGCCATGGACACAATTAGTGTAATATCCCTCATTTTTAGTAAGTATATTGGGATAATTTTCCCAACCTTCGTTCAATAATTATTTCGCTTTCAGTGGAGTTTGGATTTTCTGTAATATCCTTGATCTCCAAAAAAATTCCTTGAGTGGTATAAAATACATTCGATGTATTTTCGGGACTTAAAATATTTGTTTAGATACAAACATATAATTTCCGGGGTTAAAACCACGACCATACATGTTCCCGGACAAAAGTGGGCAAAAGAGGCCGAAATTGGCCTTGACCGCACCCGCGGTCAGGCACCGCACCCTGCGGTGGCGGTCGTGTGTTGGACGAGCACGCCGGCATGTGTGCCGCGTGTCCCTTGTCGTGGCAATCGCCTGCTCGATGTGGTGGTCGGGCACGCCACGTCTTCTTCCTTGGGCTATTTAAGGAACCTGATCTTGATGGTTGAAAGGACATCAAGCTCTCCCTCAATCTCCCGTTCTTGCTCCGCCGTATCTCTCCCGCCGGCGACTTCGTTTCGCCATCTCCTCCCCGGCAAAGCCCCAGCGCCGAGCTCCGCCGCTGTTGCTCCCTGCTGTACGTTGTGTTGTTGTTGCCTATGTTCGTGGTGCTCCATTGTTGAAGCTCCCGTACGTGGTGAGGTAGAAGAAGCAAAGAAGGGTGCCCCCCCCCCCCCCTTGGCCAATTCTTTGCTGGGCCGAAAAGTCCATTAGGCTTCTTGTCCAGATTTAACCCGAAATTATTCGACCGGTATAATTTTGACCCACTTTTATCCGTATTTTTCTTTAGGAAAATTTAATTAATATTTTTATGATTTAAAATCATAAAAATTTATTAAATTTAATTACTCGAGTTCGTCAGACAAATTAATTGATAATAATTAATTTGTCAGTTGTAACGTTATTTGTTGGATCGCGAGTGGACCCGTAATCCTGCTAGAGCTAGCTGAAGCATAGGCCATATCCTCGGAAATGATATCATCAGTAGTCGTCTCGTCTAGATTCATCGCCGGATCTACTTAAGCAAGTGGCGGTTCGCTCTTGTTTAATCATTCCATGTTCTATTAATTATCAATTGTTTTTAATTGTTAATTAAATTGGATTGAACTGTTGTTTTCGTTTGGGAACATTTTTTATAAATAACGTGATTAAAAGGTGATATTATGATAGGTTGTATATATTGCTAGAAACAACGCTATTATATTTGTTAATTATCGTAATGGTTTTGTTGTGGATTTAAATGTAAACTTTAAATGCTAGATTAGCACGAGTATTCGTAAGAACGCTAATTCCGGATAAGGATTAGTCGTTTCTTTATAACTTGGTACTAGTCGGAATAATTTCCTAATGCTCTTAAAGGTCATGACCCATTGCTTCCTATCCACCGTTAAGGTAGGAGGTGTTAAGCACTCTGCTAGTGCAATTTGGGTTGGCATAATTGTCACCCTGTGTATTAAAATCATCGTAGTTACTCAAGATAATATTAAAAGCTTGTTAACCTTCTCGTAGTTACTCGAGATAATATTAAAAGTCTTAACATTAATGTACGTGTTGTAATTAAGTAAGATAAGTGCGGTTAAGCACATAATTAATAAACCTTGGGCGAGAAGTACAACGTGGAAACTCGTCTGGGCTTCGATTAGAGTAAGTCCACCTTCCTAATCTGAATTCGCACTAAGCGGTGAGGTTGGTCGTGGACCCAAATAGTCAAGTCGCTTTTAAACGCTTGTGTGAAACTTTAACGTTCCCAAACAGTTGTCATAATTTCCAGTAAGACTCAATCTTTTGGAGTCTTCCCTTCATACGTTTCCTATAAGGCTCATTTCCTTTGGGAGTCTTCTCTTCAATGCATATCTTAATAATAAATTATTTCGTGAAAGTACCGAGTTATATATATATATATCGTTCATTCGGTTATTATTCGAGGAACAATGATAGTAAACGGTTACAATCACTAGAACCATTCTGTTTTCACCCTTGCATAGTCTTTCATTAGACTAACCAACCTGTTAGTTTCCACTGCATGGTTGGCTAGTGTCATCCGTCCTATACGGCACATCAGTGGTAGGTTCCCGAAGTCAAAGTAACCAGTTGAAGAAGAAGAGGCTTGTAGGCGAAGATTTAAGTGTCAGTGTTTTAAGTTGTTACTTTAATATATCTTTATAACCTAGCCATGTTTTAGGTTGATTCTTAAAAGTCTTCCGCTGTGTAATTTACAAGTCTTCCGTTGAAAAGTTTACTCTATTGTAAAAATACTACTCTCGTTTGATGAGAGATCTTTTAATAAGAGGTTGAGTTTCTAATTCAAATGTCTTCCGTTGTTTAATCTTTCATTTAATATGTTTACGTATTTAAGTTTAATTGTTCCAATTAAAGCCTGGGGTGACTTTGGACGGTAATGTCTGAGGTCACTGGCGTGTGGTACTACCGGTATAAATCGGGGGTGTTACAGATATGGTATCAGAGCAACGGTTTTAAAATTCTTGGCCTATTTAGGTTTGAGAATTTTCGAAAACTAATTTCGAAACGATTTTCAAACTATTTTCCCTAAAAAGGAATTTTTAGAATTTAAATGTTAAAAGTAAAAGTTTTAATTATTTCTTGGAATTTAATTTAATTTAAATGATTTAGCTATTTGAACTTCAAAAGCTATTCATAATTGGTTTATAAAATGTCGCGTTATAAGCAATTAAATTGAATTTATGATTGTAATTTTAAAAGTGCAATTTTTTTTAAAGAGTTTTGTGATAATCGTATCACGAGTTTGTAAAACAAAACTGTATAAATAATTATTTATATAGGGTTTAAGGTATAAAGTATAAAATTAGAAAGCATCAGTTTAAGTATATAAAGTTTGAAGGTATAAAATTTAAAAGTATATGGTTTATTAATAAGTGGTTTTCAAACTTCTTCAAGCTTCAAGTGTTACTTATTCCTTAGACCCATTCTTAGGGATAACGTCTCTTCTTAGGTTTAATGTCATTTAAAGGTTGACATTTCTCCTAGAATAGCCATTCTCAAGTAAAGAGAAGAAGATCATCTTTGTGGTTAACAGTGGAGGGTTAGTCAGACTAATATAAGTTATTAGTTTGGACCCTTAAAATCTGTATCATAAACGTATTTGACTAGAGCGTCATGATCAAGTTGGAAAAGTTCTAAATTAACGTTATGACTCACCAACAGATGGTGAACACAAGAAACACAGCCCGGGCTGGTGCAAAACCAAGTAACGACCCAAGGTTAAATCTAAGGAGCGCCGCTAATCAAGGGGAGGAGTATGAGTCTGTCTCTCACAATAACCCCGCAGGCGTTGGCCAAGCACAGGCTAATCCTCCGATAGTGTTGGATGTCGCGACTAAAGAAGCCATTCATGGATTGGTTATGCAAACGGTCACTGAGGCACTTCGGTCAATTCTACCGCAAACACAGGTTGGTCCAGTTCCCCAGGTTGTTCCTGAAGTTGGGGAGCCAGTGGATCATGTACCTCTGGTTGATGCCGTCAGGAACAGAGGGAATTACGGTCGAGCCTTGAAGGCCGTGAGCTCAATGAGGCCTGACAGCTACGACGGTACTGGAGAACCGGTCAGAGTGGCGTATTGGTTCTCGCATATGGAACGGCTGTTCAGGAACGTGGATTGCACTGAGGCTGAGAAAGTGCACATCGCCTTCCTTCAACTCAAGGATGTGGCTAGTGAATGGTGGGAAAACACTAGTCTAGCTGATCATCCCGAGCTGAATTGGAGCATGTTTAAAGCAAATATGACTGATCGTTTCTTTTCACGTGCTATGAGGGAGGAGAAGCACAAGGAATTTCTGTACCCTACGACTGATGGGTTAAAGGTGACTGAGCTTGTAGCTAAGTTCAATCATTTGTTGCAATATGTTGGGCCAGAGGTGTCAAGCGAAGAACAAAAGATCTGGTACTTCCATGGATGGATGAATCCAGAAATCAAACCTCTAATGGTGCGTCATGGATGTTCTACGTTAGAACAATATGTGGATGCTGCCTACAAGATAGAGGTCACGTTGGAAGAATCCGCCCAAAAGCGGGAGAAGCAAGTTAAGGGAAAGGGTGGGCAACAGGATCGCCCGGTTGGTTCATTCAAACGACCGGCGTCGCCTACCAAGTTTGAGAAGTCTGGTCGTGCTAAGACCGAGACGACTCAGTCTGACTCCACCAGAGGCTCAGGTTGGAGTAGCGGAGTGATTCAGTGCCACAACTGTGGTGAAGTTGGGCATAAAAGTCTTAATTGCCAAAAAGAGAAGCGAGTATGTTATAACTGTGGGAAAGAAGGCCACATGAAAACATACTGTAGAAAGAAGGGTCAAGGACCAATGCAGTCTTATCAAGCCTCAAATATTGGCAAAGGGCAAAACCCAAAGCCAGAGGTATCTGCTCCTGAGCAATCTATGGCTCGTAATAAAGGCAAGGCGCCTGAGTCTTCAGGCCCGGGGCAACGACTCTTCATGATGTGTCAAGACGACGGGGGAGAGCCCTGATCGATTAATTGTAGTTTTGTTAAGCCTTTCCTTAAGATTAAGGAGTAACGACTTGTGTCGATAATCTCCATAGTTTTGTAGTCTGTCTCTTCGACTTTCTGTCAGTTGCTTTCATATAATGTTCGAATAATAAAGAAGTGTTTCCTTGTTTCGGAAAATTTCTGAATTCGCTATTGTTACAAATCGTTCATATTAAACTCCATGAGTGCCGGGAACAGTATATATCATGTAAGGATAAAGGCTGTCGGACTCATAGGGGAAGAGTATCGTATGAAACCTAGATATTCCTTCCCTACATGGTTAAACCCAGGGTCGACTCTATTGCTTAAAATCTAAATCCATTCCTAAAATTCTTCTTCATTCCTGGAGTTATGTCACATCAGTATGGCATTAATTGCTTTCTTAACTAAGTTGGTGAGCGTTATCTCATACGTTGAGTTCTTCCGAAATTTCTTAAGGTGTAGGAATGAATGTGTGGAGTTAATGCTCTAAGAGATTAAGAGTTACCTCTCATATATGTACCGTGGACATTGGTTTTGATAAAAGTATATAAGGGTGGACTAATGCAAAGTCGTAGGTATTATTTTGGGAAAAATCTAATCAAAGTTCGTTTTGAGGTTTCATAAGGAACGATTTGATTAAGTCTTGGATGGATAGTAGATTGTGTGAGGAAAATTAGGATCTTAAGTAAGAAATAAGTGAATGGAGACAGTTAAACAAACTTCTGGGCTATGAGTCAAGTAATAGACGTCTGAGCCAAATCTAAATTGGGCCAAGTGATTGAAGTTGGTAAGTTGTACTTTCATGGAATAAAGAGTTATAATACTTTGTAAGGTTGCAAGGTTCGACATTTGGACTCTATGTGAGTGAGTCATCTATAAGATTTATGGGACAACTCTTTTTGGAAGAAATTAAGTTATGAAGCTATCGTGTTAGGAATAGGCCACTTAAATGTGGAGATTACAGTTTAAGGATAAGTTATGTTGATGATTCTGACAAATTAAAGGATGTAGTGATCGAAGAGGATTGACTGTGTGTGCCTAAGGAGTAAGGTAATAAAAGATTACTCATATAAATCTATGAAAAGATTCTGATAGAAGTGACTGATGCGGTTGGTAATGAATCGTTTTCAGGATGATACCTTAAGGAATTAAGGGTAATGCCTCATGTGATTCGTTTCAAGGAACATAAGAATAAAAGCATGGTGATTATGTTGGAGGAAGTTAAGGAATCTTAAATGTTTAATCTATAAAGTGATTAATGGAATAGGCTAAGTCATTACCGAAAGGATACCAAGTTAGGATTTGGCATAAGGGCCAAACCCGATAATGATGATGGAATTGTGGGAGGTACCTTTAAGGAAATTGAGGATGTAATGTTTTGAGGTTACTAAGATTTGATATTTGAGTTGTAAAGAGTTAATGTGTGAACTTTGAGATTGTTTATATAAAGAAATTGGAAGATAGATGCGTGTTCTCCTATTTAAAGTACATTAATGTCAGTATGATGATATTGGAGACCATCATTATAAAGTAGTCAGGGTCTTGTGGATATAGTGAGAATCATTACATGGCATAATATATAGAGATAAGGTATATACTTTGAGTGAAGTTTAAAAGAAGGTGAAAAAGAAAAATGTATAATCTCATGCTTAAGGTATAGCGAGATAGTGGTATGGTTATGGAAACAAATCGTTTCCGGAAGCAAGTCAAGGATGAAATGATTAAGGATATCAAGTTCAGGTAGTAAGGTTAGTTGTAACCCAATTCCATAGGTTATTCGGCCAAGTTTCGGGGTCGAAACTTAATTAAAGGGGAAAGTGATGTAATACCCCTCATTTTTAGTAAGGATATTGGGGTAATTTTCCTAACCTTCGTTCAATAATTATTTCGCTTTCAGTGGAGTTTGGATTTTCTGTAATATCCTTGTTCTCCGAAAAAATTCCTTGAGTGGTATAAAATACATTCGATGTATTTTCGGGACTTAAAATATTTGTTTAGATACAAACATATAATTTTCAGGGTTAAAACCACGCCCATACATGTTCTCAGACATAAGTGGGCAAAAGAGGCCGAAATTGGCCTTGACCGCACCCGCGGTGAGGCATTGCACCCCGCGGTGGCGGTCGTGTGCTGGACGAGCACGCCGGCATGCGTGCCGCGTGTCCCTTGTCGTGGCGATCTCCTGCTCGATGTGGTGGTCGGGCACGCCATGTCTTCTTCCTTGGGCTATTTAAGGAACCTGATCTTGATGGTTGAAAGGACATCAAGCTCTCCCTCAATCTCCCATTCTTGCTCCGCCGTATCTCTCCCACTGGCGACTTTGTTTCGCCATCTCCTCCCCGGCAAAGCCCCAGCGCCGAGCTCCGCCGCTGTTGCTCCCTGCTGTACGTTGTGCTGTTGTTGCCTCTGTTCGTGGTGCTCCATTGTTGAAGCTCCTGTACGTGGTGAGGTAGAAGAAGCAAAAAAGGGTGGGCCCTCCCCCTTGGCCAATTCTTTGCTGGGCCGAAAAGCCCATTAGGCTTCATGTCCAGATTTAACCCAAAATTATTCAACCGGTATAATTTTGACCCACTTTTATCCGTATTTTTCTTTAGGAAAATTTAATTAATATTTTTATGATTTAAAATCATAAAAATTTATTAAATTTAATTACTCGAGTTTGTTAGACAAATTAATTGATAATAATTAATTTGTCAGTTGTAACGTTATTTGCTGGATCGCGAGTGGACCCGTAATCCTGCTAGAGCTAGCTGAAGCATAGGCCATATCCTCGGAAAGGATATCATCAGTAGTCGTCTCGTCTAGATTCATCGCCGGATCTACTTAAGGCAAGTGGCGGTTCGCTCTTGCTTAATCATTCCATGTTCTATTAATTATCAATTGCTTTTAATTGTTAATTAAATTGGATTGAACTGTTGTTTTTGTTTGGGAACAAATTTTATAACTAACGTGATTAAAAGGTGATATTATGATAGGTTGTATATATTGCTAGAAACAACGCTATTATATTTGTTAATTACCGTAATGGTTTTGTTGTGGATTTAAATGTAAACTTTAAATGCTAGATTAGCACGAGTATTCGTAGGAACGCTAATTCCGGATAAGGATTAGTCGTTTCTTTATAACATGGTACTAGTCGGAATAATTTCCTAATGCTCTTAAAGGTCATGACCCATTGCTTCCTATCCACCGTTAAGGTAGGAGGTGTTAAGCACTCTGCTAGTGCAATTTGGGTTGGCATAATTGTCACCCTGTGTATTAAAATCCTCGTAGTTACTCGAGATAATATTAAAAGCTTGTTAACCTTCTCGTAGTTACTCGAGATAATATTAAAAGTCTTAACATTAATGTACATGTTGTAATTAAATAAGATAAGTGCGGTTAAGCACATAATTAATAAACCTTTGGCGAGAAGTACAACGTGGAAACTCGTCTGGGCTTCGATTAGAGTAAGTCCACCTTCCTAATCTGAGTTCGCACTAAGCGGTGAGGTTGGTCGTGGACCCAAATAGTCAAGTCGCTTTTAAACGCTTGTGTGAAACTTTAACGTTCCCAAACAGTTGTCATAATTTCCAGTAAGACTCAATCTTTTGGAGTCTTCCCTTCATACGTTTCCCATAAGGCTCATTTCCTTTGGGAGTCTTCTCTTCAATGCATATCTTAATAATAAATCATTTCGTGAAAGTACCGGGTTATATATCGGTCATTCGGTTATTATTCGAGGAATAATGATAGTAAACGGTTACAATCACTAGAACCATTCTGTTTTCACCCTTGCATAGTCTTTCATTAGACTAACCAACCGGTTAATTTCCACTGCATGGTTGGCTGGTGTCATCCGTCCTATACGGCACATCAGTGGTAGGTTCCCGAAGTCAAAGTAACCAGTTGAAGAAGAAGAGGCTTGCAGACGAAGATTTAAGTGTCAGTGTTTTAAGTTGTTACTTTAATATATCTTTATAACCTAGCCATATTTTAGGTTGATTCTTAAAAGTCTTCCGCTGTGTAATTTACAAGTCTTCCGTTGAAAAGTTTACTCTGTTGTAAAAATGCTACTCTCGTTTGATGAGAGATCTTTTAATAAGAGGTTGAGTTTCTAATCCAAATGTCTTCCGCTGTTTAATCTTTCATTTAATATGTTTACGTATTTAAGTTTAATTGTTTCGATTAAAGCCCGGGGTGACTTTGGACGGTAATGTCTAAGGTCACTGGCATGTGGTACTACCGGTATAAATCGGGGGTGTTACAGATATGGTATCGGAACAATGGTTTTAAAATTCTTGGCCTATTGTTAGGTTTGAGAATTTTCGAAAACTAATTTCGAAACGATTTTCAAACTATTTTCCCTAAAAAGGAATTTTTAGAATTTAAATGTTAAAAGTGAAAGTTTTAATTATTTCTTGGAATTTAATTTAATTTAAATGATTTAGCTATTTGAACTTCAAAAGCTATTCATAATTGGTTTATAAAATGTCGCGTTATAAGCAATTAAATTGAATTTATGATTGTAACTTTAAAAGTGCAATTTTTTTAAAGAGTTTTGTGATAATCGTATCACGAGTTTGTAAAACAAAACTGTATAAATAATTATTTATATAGGGTTTAAGGTATAAAGTATAAAATTAGAAAGCATCAGTTTAAGTATATAAAGTTTGAAGGTATAAAGTTTAAAAGTATAAGGTTTATTAATAAGTGGTTTTCAAACTTCTACAAGCTTCAAGTGTTACTTATTCCTTAGACCCATTCTTAGGGATAACATCTCTTCTTAGGTTTAATGTCATTTAAAGGTTGACATTTCTCCTAGAATAGCCATTCTCAAGTAAAGAGAAGAATATCATCTTTGTGGTTAACAGTGGAGGGTTAGTCAGACTATTATAAAGTTATTAGTTTGGACCCTTATAATCTGTATCATAAACGTATTTGACTAGAGCGTCATGATCAAGTTGGAAAAGTTCTAAATTAACGTTATGACTCACCAATAGATGGTGAACACAAGAAACACAGCCCATGCTGGTGTAGAACCAAGTAACGACCCAAGGTTAAATCTAAGGAGCGCCGCTAATCAAGGGGAGGAGCGTGAGTCTGTCTCTCACAATAACCACGCAGGCTTTGGCCAAGCACAGGCTAATCCTCCGGTAGTGTTGGATGCCGCGACTAAAGAAGCCATTCGTGGATTGGTTATGCAAACGGTCACCGAGGCACTTCGGTCAATTCTACCGCAAACACAGGTTGGTCCAGTTCCCCAGGTTGTTCCTGAAATTGGGGAGCCAGTGGATCATGTACCACCGGTTGATGCCGTCAGGAACAGAGGGAATTACGGTCGAGCCTTGAAGGCCGTGAGCTCAATGAGGCCTGACAGCTACAACGGTACTAGAGAACCGGTCAGAGTGGCGTATTGGTTCTCGCAAATGGAACGGCTGTTCAGGAACGTGGATTGCACTGAGGCTGAGAAAGTGCACATCGCCTCCCTTCAACTCAAGGATGTGGCTAGTGAATGGTAGGAAAGCACTAGTCTAGCTGATCATCCCGAGCTGAATTGGAGCATGTTTAAAGCAAAGATGACTAGTCATTTTTTTTCCCGTGTTATGAGGGAGGAGAAGCACAAGGAATTTCTGTACCCTACGACTGATGGGTTAAAGGTGACTGAGCTTGCAGCTAAGTTCAATCATTTGTTGCAATATGCTGGGCCAGAGGTGTCAAGCGAAGAACAAAAGATCTGGTACTTCCATGGATGGATGAATCCAGATATCAAACCTCTAATGGTGCATCACAGATGTTCTACGTTAGAACAATATGTGGATGCGGCCTACAAGATAGAGGTCACGTTGGAAGAATCCGCCCAAAAGTGGGAGAAACAAGTTAAGGGAAAGGGTGGGCAACGGGATCACCAGGTTGGTTCATTCAAGCGACCGGCGTCGCCTACCAAGTTTGAGAAGTCTGGTCGTGCTAAGACCGAGACGACTCAGTCTGACTCCACCAGAGGCTCAGGTTGGAGTAGCGGAGTGATTCAGTGCCACAACTGTGGTGAAGTTGGGCATAAAAGTCTTAATTGCCAAAAAGAGAAGCGAGTATGTTATAACTGTGGGAAAGAAGGCCATATGAAAACATACTGTAGAAAGAAGGGTCAAGGACTAACGCAGTCTTATCAAGCCTCAAATATTGGCAAATGGCAAAACCCAAAGCCAGAGGTATCTGCTCCTGAGCAATCTATGGCTCGTAATAAAGGCAAGGCGCCTATAGAGTCTTCAGGCCAGGGGCAACGACTCTTCATGATGTGTCAAGACGACGAGGGAGAGCCCTGATCGATTAATTGTACTTTTGTTAAGCCTTTCCTTAAGATTAAGGAGTAACGACTTGTGTCGATAATCTCCGTAGTTTTGTAGTCTGTCTGTTCGACTTTCTGTCAGTTGCTTTAATATAATGTTCGAATAATAAAGAAGTGTTTCCTTGTTTCGGAAAATTTCTGAATTCGCTATTGTTACAAATCGTTCATATTAAACCCCATGAGTGCCGGGAACAGTATATATCATGTAAGGATAAAGGCTGTCGGACTCATAGGGGAAGAGTATCGTATGAAACCTAGATATTCGTTCCCTACATGGTTAAACCCAGGGTCGACTCTATTGCTTAAAATCTAAATCCATTCATAAAATTCTTCTTCATTCCTGGAGTTATGTCACATCAGTATGGCGTTAATTGCTTTCTTAACTAAGTTGGTGAGCGTTATCTCATACGCTGAGTTCTTCCGAAATTTCTTAAGGTGTAGGAATGAATGTGTGGAGTTAATGCTCTAAGAGATTAGGAGTTACCTCTCATATATGTACCATGGACATTGGTTTTGATAAAAGTATATAAGGGTGGACTAATGCAAAGTCGTAGGTATTATTTTGGGAAAAATCTAATCAAAGTTCGTTTTGAGGTTTCATAAGGAACGATATGATTAAGTCTTGGATTAATAGTAGATTGTGTGAGGAAAATAAGGATCTTAAGTAAGAAATAAGTGAATGGAGACAATTAAACAAACTTCTGGGCTATGAGTCAAGTAATAGACGTCTGAGCCAAATCTAAATTGGGCCAAGTGATTGAATTTGGTAAGTTGTACTTTCAGGGAATAAGGAGTTATAATACTTTGTAAGGTTGCAAGGTTCAACATTTGGACTCTATGTGAGTGAGTCATCTATAAGATTTATGGGACAACTCTTTTTGGAAGAAATTAAGTTATGAAGCTATCGTGTTAGGAATAGGCCACTTAAATGTGGAGATTACAGTTTAAGGATAAGTTATGTTGATGATTTCGACAAATTAAAGGATTTAGTGATCGAAGAGGATTGACTGTGTGTGCCTAAGGAGTAAGGTAATAAGATTACTCGTATAAATCTATGAAAAGATTCTGATAGAACTGACTGATGCGGTTGATAATGAATCGTTTTCAGGATGATACCTTAAGGAATTAAGGGTAATGCCTCATGTGATTCGTTTCAAGGAACATAAGAATAAAAGCATGGTGATTATGTTGGAGGAAGTTAAGGAATCTTAAAGGTTTAAGCTATAAAGTGATTAATGGAATAGGCTAAGTCATTACCGAAAGGATACCAAGTTAGGATTTGGCATAAGGGCCAAACCCGATAATGATGATGGAATTGTGGGAGGTACCTTTAAGGAAATTGAGGATGTAATGTTTCGAGGTTACTAAGATTTGATATTTGGGTTGTAAAGAGTTAATGTGTGAACTTTGAGATTGTTTATATAAAGAAATTGGAAGAGAGATGCATGTTCTCCTATTTAAAGTACATTAATGTCAGTATGATGATATTGGAGACCATCATTATAAAGTATTCAGGGTCTTGTGGATATAGTGAGAATGATTACATGGCATAATATATATAGAGATAAGGTATATACTTTGAGTGAAGTTTAAAAGAAGGTGAAAAAGAAATATGTATAATCTCATGCTTAAGGTATAGCGAGATAGTGGTATGGTTATGGAAACAAATCGTTTCCGGAAGTAAGTCAAGGATGAAACGATTAAGGATATCAAGTTCAGGTAGTAAGGTTAGTTGTAACCCAATTCCATAGGTTATTTGGCCAAGTTTCGGGGTCAAAACTTAATTTAAGGGGGAAGTGATGTAATACCCCTCATTTTTAGTAAGAATATTGGGGTAATTTTCCCAACCTTCATTCAATAATTATTTCGCTTTAAGTGGAGTTTGGATTTTCTGTAATATCCTTGATCTCCGAAAAAATTCCTTGAGTGGTATAAAATACATTCGATGTATTTTCGGGACTTGAAATATTTGTTTAGATACAAACATATAATTTCCGGGGTTAAAACCACGCCCATACATGTTCCCGGACAAAAGTGGGCAAAAGAGGCCAAAATTGGCCTTGACCGCACCCGCGGTCAGGCACCGCACCCCACGGTGGCGGTCGTGTGCTGGACGAGCATGCCGGCATGCGTGCCGCGTGTCCCTTGTCGTGGCGATCGCCTGCTCGATGTGGTGGTCGGGCACGCCACGTCTTCTTCCTTGGGCTATTTAAGGAACCTGATCTTGATGGTTGAAAGGACATCAAGATCTCCCTCAATCTCCCGTTCTTGCTCCGCCATATCTCTCCCGCTGGCGACTTCGTTTCGCCATCTCCTCCCCGGCAAAGCCCCAGCGCCGAGCTCCGCCGCTGTTGCTCCCTGCTGTACGTTGTGCTGTTGTTGCCTCTGTTCGTGGTGCTCCATTGTTGAAGCTCCTGTACGTGGTGAGGTAGAAGAAGCAAAGAATGGTGGGCCCTCCCCCTTGGCCAATTCTTTGTTGGGCCGAAAAGCCCATTAGGCTTCCTGTCCAGATTTAACCCGAAATTATTCGACCGGTATAATTTCGACCCACTTTTATCCGTATTTTTCTGTAGGAAAATTTAATTAATATTTTTATGATTTAAAATCATAAAAAATTATTAAATTTAATTACTCGAGTTCGTTAGACAAATTAATTGATAATAATTAATTTGTCAGTTGTAACGTTATTTGCTGGATCGCGAGTGGACCCGTAATCCTGCTAGAGCTAGCTGAAGCATAGGCCATATCCTCGGAAAGGATATCATCAGTAGTCGTCTCGTCTAGATTCATCGCCGGATCTACTTAAGGCAAGTGGCGGTTCGCTCTTGCTTAATCATTCCATGTTCTATTAATTATCAATTGCTTTTAATTGTCAATTAAATTGGATTGAACTGTTGTTTTCGTTTGGGAACAGATTTTATAAATAACGTGATTAAAAGGTAATGTTATGATAGGTTGTATATATTGCTAGAACCAAAGCTATTATATTTGTTAATTACCGTAATGGTTTTGTTGTGGATTTAAATGTAAACTTTAAATGATAGATTAGCATGAGTATTCGTAGGAACGCTAATTCCGGATAAGGATTAGTCATTTCTTTATAACTTGGTACTAGTCGGAATAATTTCCTAATGCTCTTAAAGGTCATGACCCATTGCTTCCTATCCACCGTTAAGGTAGGAGGTGTTAAGCACTCTGCTTGTGAAATTTGGGTTGGCATAATTGTCACCCTGTGTATTAAAATCCTCGTAGTTACTCGAGATAATATTAAAAGCTTGTTAACCTTCTCGTAGTTACTCGAGATAATATTAAAAGTCTTAACATTAATGTACGTGTTGTAATTAAATAAGATAAGTACGGTTACTCACATAATTAATAAACATTGGGCAAGAAGTACAACGTGGAAACTCGCCTAGGCTTCGATTAGAGTAAGTCCACCTTCCTCTGAATTCACACTAAGCGGTGTGGTTGGTCGTGGACCCAAATAGTCAATTCGCTTTTAAACGCTTGTGTGAAACTGTAACGTTCCCAAACAGTTGTCATAATTTCCAGTAAGACTCAATCTTTTAGAGTCTTCCCTTCATATGTTTCCCATAAGGCTCATTTCCTTTGGGAGTCTTCTCTTCAATGCATATCTTAATAATAAATCATTTTGTGAAAGTATCGGGTTATATATCGTTCATTCGGTTATTATTCGAGGAGCAATGATAGTAAACGGTTACAATCACTAGAACCATTCTGTTTTCACCCTTGTATAGTCTTTCATTAGACTAACCAACCGGTTAATTTCCACTGCATGGTTGGCTGGTGTCATCCGTCCTATACGGCACATCAATGGTAGGTTCCCGAAGTCAAAGTAACCAGTTGAAGAAGAAGAGGCTTGCAGACAAAGATTTAAGTGTCAGTGTTTTAAGTTGTTACTTTAATATATCTTTATAACCTGGCCATGTGTTAGGTTGATTCTTAAAAGTCTTCCGCTGTGTAATTTACAAGTCTTCCGTTGAAAAGTTTACTCTGTTGTAAAAATGCTACTCTCGTTTGATGAGAGATCTTTTAATAAGAGGTTGAGTTTCTAATCCAAATGTCTTCCGCTGTTTAATCTTTCATTTAATATGTTTATGTATTTAAGTTTAATTGTTCCGATTAAAGCCTGGGGTGACTTTGGACGGTAATGTCTGAGGTCACTGGCGTGTGGCACTACCAGTATAAATCGGGGGTGTTACAATTAGACACATTAGCTTCGTCATGAATGTTTCTAAGGATGATAATATGGGCATAGGTGATCCGAGTGGCGTTGGCGAGGGTATGAGACCGTCATGATTGACCATGAGCGTGATCACATCACCTTCCCCTCATTTGAAAAGATTCATCCGTGAATTTGAGTACACTCCAGAGAGAGTCCTAGAATCCATGAACCTACACCAAGCAACTTATAGAAGTGAGGTTCCAACAAATACTCAAAGAAAGAAGGAAATGTTAGAGCAAATCGTCCTAGACCCATATGATGACCATGGATGTATGTCCAGGCATATGTACTTCCCAAACACTTCCTAAGTATGAGTCTAAGTATAGAACAAGTGATACACATGAAATACTTATTATTCAAAAAAGTAATGTAATGAACAAAATACATCTCATGCAACAAGAATTGAGAGTGTGAACTATAATGCACACATGAGTATCTAGTTCTAAATGCAAAAACTGATTTTGTCACTTGATCGGGTCCTCTACCCCTTGATTTATACTTATTATCAAGAAATTTAAAAGGAGTGGGCAAAGTAGAAACAACTAACACTTCCATAAGATGAGGCTTCCATAGGGCATCTTACTTTTTATGGCCCTCGAATGAAATTTGCAAAGGAGGCTTTGAGATGGCATCAAGCCATAGAGTAACCATGACACTTAGGAATCTAGGAGCAATGGTTGATTGAGTCACTTTCTTCCTATGAATTCGTTAAACAACCCACCTCAGAATAATGGCAAAAGAAAGGTTGCTTGTTGGTGTGGTATTACGAGAATGTTCCATAAGGGATTCCTCCTCGTCTTTCAGTTCTAGCTCCTCTTTTTCATGGGATATGACCGTAGAATCCTCTTAAGATCCTTCATTGGGATTTTTGTCATATATGGTTGATTGATCCCATTAAGGTGTCACACCTTCATGTGTTGGCTCATTCCAAGTAGAGATGTTCACGGTTTGAAAAAATCATGAACCGGAACCGAAACTGGCCAATTTCGGCTCCGTACGGTTTTGCTAGTTTCGGTTGCAGTTTCGAATACGGTTCCGACTGGTTTTGAGCCGATTCCGGCTCCGAACCGGGAAAAAAATAGAATAATATTTTTATAGAAAATTCCAACTAAAAAAAATAAGATGAACATAAAAATGCAAAGATTCACATTATTCATTTAATCTTTACATTTTTATTATAAAATGAAATTTTCAACTAAAAAATATAATAAGCATTTGTCTTTATACAAAATTATATGGAACAAAATTTAAAAATAAAGGGTTTGAACTTAATATTAAGTTGTTTACGTGTCATCTCAAGGTTAGAGGAATAAAAACCCACGTAGTTCTCTTACCCTTATTATGGAACCTCGATAACCTAATCGTTTTGAAATTGGCAGTTCCACGGTTCTATGAAATCATGAACCGGAACCAGCCTTGACCGACTCTAGCAGGTTCCGGTTCTAGACGGTTTTGGGTGGTTCCAGAACTGTCGGTTGAACGGGTCAAACAAACCGTTGAACACCTCTAATTCCAAGCAGTTGACACATCATCATATACCGGTTCAACCCATCGGATTGGTTCCTCGTCATACATTGGTTGACTTCAATCAGGATCATTCCTAGATTCAGTACGCCAAGGGAGCTGAGAGGATGAGCTAAGACTAAGAGTGGTGGAAGAGCTCCGAGGCCGAGAACTACTAGAAGACTTCCTCCTTTGCAGGTCCTGGTGCACTTGATTAGTGTAATGAAGGCCATCTTCTAGGGAAGTTCCACTCACAAAATGTTAATTCTCAACCAAAGAAGCAAGGCCGGGATTCAAACCACCTATAAACTTGGAGATTACGTACCTTTCAAAGTACCATGATGGTGTTCCCTCCCTTGTGGTCGGTCATGATCATCAAAAGCACAACCATGGTTGTTGTATGGCTGGCCCCTTAGTAGCATTCCTCCAAAACGAACCCTCTCACATGGGGCTTGAGGAATTTGTGACACTCGGTGTGGCTTCATCAAAGTTGCATTCGGGGCTTGGTAATGGCGTAGCGTAGAGCGCCCTTGGAGGGAAGACCATGGTGATTGGCCTAGCTGGGAGTGGCGAGGGAAAAGCTTCTTGTGAGGGTCAACATAGGTGCCCATGGTCGGGGCACCAATAAGCCATTGCTCGAGCCAATCGTCGAGCGTGCTCAATGCTTCCAACCAACGGAGCTCACTTTCCTCGCGCATGGTAACCCAATGGCGCTCAACTTGTTCTGTAAACATTTATTGGAACTCAGCCATGGTGATCGGCTTGTGCTCTCCTCCACTAGTCATGATTTCTTTCCTCAGCTGTCTTGCAGCATGAACAAACAGAAAGAGGAAAACAAGAAAAGAACCAAAAAAATCACAAGGACAAGGAAACTCGCGAGATTAGTAAAATCAATAAACTTCTCTCACTTACCTCCTCTTTTTTTCACTTTTGATTTTTCATTTGGGGGTGGTCACTTCTTACTTGTGTTTGTGCCTTACGATCACTCACACTCAGTTTTGATGGTACACCACCTTCGAGTGAGTCGGTAGGGAACCACAATTCCACCACTAGATGCAAAAGGCGTTCGGGTGTGCGTAGGTTCGGTACTTCACGGAAAATGAATTAGTTCACCAACAAGAGTACTTTACAAACATGAAGGCAAGCCCAAAGGCGAGTATTTGACACTCCAGATCAGAAAATGTAATACTTAGAGTGAAACTAGGGCAAGGTATGGCTTGGGTGTTTAGGTTAGAAAATAAGTGCACCAACGTCAATACTACTCATGCAACCTAGGTCCAGATATAATCAAGACAAAGGCTACGTAGGCTTAACACACGTACAACAACTCATCAACTTCAACACTTAGGAGCCACAATACATAGTAATACAAGCATCACTTCAAACGAGCACAAACAAGGTCTTGAACCCTAACGTTTTCTTTTGCATTCGAATCTTTTTTTTAATCTGTTTTTTTAAAAATAACTGGCCACGAAAGGATTGAAAGCAAAAAAACATATTTACAATACATGTTCACAACTTGCGCAAGTGAACACTAGGAGAAAGATACTAATCAAATATCTCCTAAACAAGTCTAGACACAAATTGCATGAAATAAATTATCTACTAAGATGCAACAAAATGAGACAAAAGATAGGTTTAGATTATGGAAATACGAGGAGATGCAAGCAACAATTAAGGGAAAAAATGACTTCAATTGCGGCAATAAATGAGGTGGAGTTCAAGTCACCTGCATTAATTATTTGTGGATTAATTATTTTTTTCACGTTAGAAAAATGAAAGGTTGTCTTCAACCTCAGGATTTTTGACCATGAACAACCAGAAATACACAACAAAGTATCCATAAAAATTAGAGGCTAACAACGCTATAATTTCGAGCAAGTACACAACCACAAGGAGGCAATTCGTACGTCTTTGGCTTGAGGAACTTGCCTTGAAGTTTCTCTAATACCAAATGATGGATCCTCAGCCTCTAAAAATTTCTCATTATCAAGGTAAGTTGGTATTCAAACGATCGCAAAATCCAATTCGATATGGTACTTCAATCGGGTAGATCAAGGGTCTATTTTTTGAGGGTTCTGAACCCAGTTTTTTGTGGATCTTTGGATCCGATTTTGATGGGATAATATCTGGAAATTTTGAAGGATAAGTGATCAAGATCTAGAGGATAAACTCACCCCACGATCTTGAACAATTAAGATTCTAATCAAGATAAACTCGTTTGAAAAGAATATAAAGGTTTCTTTCGATAAACTCACAAAAGAGAAGATTGACTTGGAATCTCTCCAAAGACAAGCTCTCAAGTTTTGGATGATATTTGACGTGTCAAAACAATGTCAAAGAAACATGCTTAAATATCCAAACAAGACACAAAAAAGACTTTCACATGGATCGCATTGAAGACGTGGAAGACCTTCTGCATGGTGCACTTGAAGTTGGTGCCTCTTGGTATAGCTTGACATAATTGGTCAAACAAACCAACAAAATAGCACCATATAATATGTATAAAATACAAATGGATCCAAATCCCAGGTCACACATCATTTTGAGGATGAACATCCTCGACGTACCTTTGAACACACAACTGATATGATCCCAGATGTAGAGCTGGACAAAGGTGAACCTGAACTGGTGAATCGGATCGGGTCAAACCTGGTCAAATCCTGAACCGGGCCGACGGTTTAAGGTCCCGGTCGGTTCGGGTTTACCCCTCGGTTGAACCGCCGATTCAACCCTTAAAAATAATAAAAAAATTATATTTTTGATAAAAGATATATATTTTTATAATTTAACTACTTTTAATTATATATTGTCTTTTTTGTATATAATTTCAAAACACATAAGAATATTTCTTATACTCTTTTTTTATATAATTTTTCAGATTAAATTTTTTTTTAGCCGAGTTTTGAACCTGAATAGGTAAAAAATCAACGGGAAACCGGTTGAACCTGAACCGGACCGAAACCGGACCGACGGTTCCGGGGAGTTCTCGGTTCATGAGCCGAGTCCAGCTCTACCCAGATGGGCATGGAGCAAAGTCACCACATCAACGTGACTTCCCCATGATGCAAAAGTTACCATAATTCATTTTTGGAGATAATCTTTAAGACAATGGGCTCGACCTCTAATAATGTTGTTAGGAGGTGAAGAGGCGCAGTTGGAGACGTTGAAGGAGGATTAGGTGCAGTTATGGTGTAATAGCCCACCTTCCAATATAAGGGCATTATGGTAAATTTATCTTGATAATATTACAAGTTATGAAATTTATTTTATACAAGAGTAATTTAAATATTCATTAACCTAAGTCATGAAATTATGTTAAGATAATTTTTTTGTACAAATTATCAAATGGGTTACAATAGTATAGTGTAGATCCAATAAGTAAGTGTAACCATGTTTGTAGTTTTGGAGTTTTGAATATTATAATAAAGGTTATAGAAGTTATTATGTTTATTCCATGTAGAGATAAAATAATCCTTAACCTATGTATATTATGTCTTTAAGTCACGAATTGTTTAAATTATGTTAACCTTATGATAATATTAATTTAAATAAACTTATTAGTTTAACATGAATTATTTAAATTGAAATTAACAACATGTTGATTAGGATTTAAAAATTTCTAAACTTATGAAAAAATGTAACTTAAGTGTAGAACTAGCATAATTTAATTTTCTTTCATCTTAAATTTGGGTTAAGATGTATAATTAAACTTAGGTTAATTTTATAAAATAAGTTTTGGAAGTTTTGTAATTCTTAAAATTTAAAATCGGGGTAATTGTGCCACAACTTTGATATTTGGGCACAAGTTTGTAATTAAGTAAGAAGTTGAGCGATATATCGAAATTAAGCCAAAAGTTGGGGAGGCCGAGTGCAAATAATAGAATTTGGGTTGTTCTTCATTGTTACAACCCGCCATTTTCTTCCCAATTTCGCTTTTCGATTTCAAACATGAAATTCAGGCGCATTTGTTAGCGGATTTGCAATATCCGAAAAAACCGGAATTGAGATCAATCAATTGGCAATCAAAACCCCATGATTTTGGCATTGATTGATTCCCGAATTATCACTAAATTCTCCTTGGAAGCAAATGTGGAAAGTTCATAAATTTGATTGAATCCGTATCAATTAGGGGGGTTTGATTGCGGGATAATATTCTTAGAGTTACGGGCAATAAAACCCCTATAAATAAGAGCCCAATCGAAGCATTTTCGGCATCCAATGCATCCAAACAAACCCGAACAAAAACCTTGCCTTATGTTTCCGACCAGCCACTATTGTGGTGGTTTTCTGGCGCCGTTAGCCACACCCAGCCACCGCGATTCATCTTCGGTGAAACCTTGTAACCTCACGTGTCCATAGCCTCCGACCTTGCCCCATTTGGAGTCGTTTGAGCCACCAACGAACCAATCAAAGTGCGCTCGATGGAAGCTCTGTACCAGCGGCCGCGACCGACACACCCACTCCACGCGACACGACCCCAGCCGTGACCACCACACCCAAGTCAGGTCCGCACCCCGCCTCAGGCACCCTTCCCTGGTGGCATTTTAGGAGTTTGATGATGAGGACTACGACAACGCCGGCGACCCCAATCCCGACAACTTCCATCTTCCACTAGGTTATTTGATCGATTGCCAGCAGTTCCCATTCGACTACATTCCGCCAAGGGTTGACACCGGCAACCGTGGCCACGGGCGCCAAGGAGGCGACCCTTTTGCGGCCCATGACGCTCGAGGACGGCAGCCCGCTCCCGCGGCCCCAGGTTATGCCCATGGCGAACCCGACGGACGTCGTCGCCCACGATGCCCTCGTCGGCACCAAGGCGACCCCGATGCATATGACCCTCGGCATCGTGACTACGATGATTATGACCGGCGCTATGCTGAGCGCGCACTTGATGCCAGGCGTTATGAGGACCGCCGCCCCGTGGCACCTACCTATGCTGGTCGCCGTGACATCAAGGTAACCATTGAACACTTTTTTGGTGAATATGATCCCTCTACTTTTCTTGATTGGGTGCATGCAACCGAGTATGTGTAACACCCCAAGCTAGGGTATCACAACGCCGTGAATCCCACCCGAAATCCACAAGGCTAGAGTACGTAAATAAGTACTATATCGACAAAATGCCAATATAGATAATTAACCACATATGTCGATAAATGAAAATGACAAGTCGCTGATATATAATATGGATAACAAAGTTTACAACCAATGCGAAAAACGACAAGGTCTACTTGACATGAAAAAAATAAGACCTAAAGAGCTATCTAATCAACATTGGTGATCACCAATCCCATCATGTCGTTCTTTTGTCTGTGCATCGTCAATACCTGAATGTCAAACAGAGCCAGCCACAATGGGTCAGTCACTAAACTAGTAAGATACCCAACTAGGCATTCTCAAGTGAACGCATGTAAGGCATAGACACAAGAGCAAGGCAACTTACAAGAATAACAACATTATCAAACTTGTTATCAAACAACCACTTGATATATCCCAAAGTACTACTAAGTACATAAGCTAATATAATAGTAATACTAATAAGAAGATGGTACCACTTCTTCCCCTTAAGTCGCAACCTAAGAGGGGTAAATCCCGCTCGTTGGAATTCACCATTTGGGTACGCTCAGCATAATGTTCCCCCTTGGGGCGCGCAATGTAATTGCCCCTACTTAGCTTATAATGGGAACGCACAACATAATGTTCCCCCAACCATGGATTTAGCTTATAATGGGAACACACATACATAATGTTCCCCCAATCATATAATATATGTATACTTAATATATAGCTTTTGGAACTTAGCATAATTAGAAAATATACAAGCTTATGGAACACTTAATTACCAACTAAGGGTAAGCAAGGCATCACAACATGCATCAACGTACACTTCACCTACCAACACAAACGAACACATAACGAGGCACCAAACCAATCTAGCAACTGAGCAAGTCGAAGAAACTTGCCTGAAATTCTTGAAACTCTAACAAGAACCGTTTGTAGTTATCCCGGGATACACTCAAGTACCTTGACTGTGCAGGAGACGACCCAATAAAGGATTGCTTCGGTATTGTACTTTCCAAGGGAACAAGAAGAAGAAAAGTGTACTAGCTAGAGCAGATTTAGGGGTATATATATGTGTAAACAATCTAAGTTTAGTTAAGGTGGTAGCCATGTGTACACACCTATACTTGACAAGTGTATGCATAAAAAATGGTGGCTTTCTAGCATGTTGCCACATAAGAACATAGGTGAAGGCATGCAAAAGAGAGGTGCTAGCTTGTTGACACATAAGCACATAGGTGGGAAGGCATGCAAAAGAGAGGTGCTACCTTGTTGACACATAAGAACATAGGTGAAAGGCATGTAAAAGAGAGGTTCTAGCTTGTTGACACATAAGCACATAGGTGGAAGGTATGAAAAAATAGGTGGTTATCCAAAGAAAAGAAAAAATATAAACAAGGAAAAAGAGGCTTACTCTAAAAGTTTCATAATAAAAATATAATAGCTAAAAATTATTTTAATCATGCTGAAAACTAACACGTCTTACTAACTTTTACAACATTATGACACATTACCCAAGATAGAGATATTACATACCTCCCCCTTAAAAAGAGTTCTGTCCTCAAAACTAGGACGGAAATAGCTCAAGATAACGCTCTCGCATTCTTATCTCGGTCTCCTATGTAGCTTCTTCAACTCCATGGCGCGACCATTGTACCTTTACAAAAGGTACCACTTTTGTCCTTAATTGTTTTGTTCGACGCTCTAGGATCGCCACTGGATGCTCTTCATAAGTGACATCATCAGCTATCTCAATCTCATCATAACTGATTATATGACTAGAATCAACAATATACTTCCGCAATTGAGATACATGGTAAACGTTATGCACTCTACTCAATGACGGAGGTATGGCCAATCGATAATTGAGCTCGCCAACTCTCTCTAAGATCTCAAAAGGACCTATATATGCGGCTTAGTTTTCCCCTTTTCCCAAAGCAAAAGCTTGGATATTTATTTCAAAAGTCTTCCATTACTCTTTTATTAGTGAATGTTTATTTCTTTAAGCATAATTGTTCAGATTAAAGCCTAGGGTGGCTTTGAACTTTGAAGTCTAAGGTCACTAGCTTGTGGCACTACCGACATAAGTCGAGGGTGTTACATATGGGTGATGGCATAGTCATGGATGTTGGCACATGCACGGGTGGTTGCATAATGGCATAGTCATAAACGGTGGCACATTCCTAAACGTTGGCAATGACATGAGAATTGGCGCGGTAGCAGTCATGGACGTGTTCACAGTTAGGGACATTATCTTCGTCCTAGACGTTTCTATGGATGAATACATGGAAATAGGTGATCCGAGCGAAGTTGGCGAGGGTATGAGACCGTCATGATTGATCATGGATGTGATCACATAAGAGTTTATACTTTCCATTTCAAGTAATTCATTTGTGAGTTGATATGAAAGTCCTCCCGAAAAACCAATAGCAGTGGAGAAAAAGAATTGGTTGAAACTTGCTTTTTCCCAAACTCTTTCATTGGGTTGTCTATTTATCCATTGTTCAAATAAAGCTAGAACTTGTACGATTTCTATCTTGCAAAATGATTCAATGTTAATCCATAGGTTCTTTATGCCAATTCCCTTATAATTCCATATTGTGATCCTCATAAACACCATTTTGAGAAATTGACAATCTAGTCATAGTTTGGTCCTTTGAGTCATAAGCAGATAAGTCAAAGATAGTTATTGTAGAAGAGGATACATTATTATAAAACTGGTCGTAGGATAATGTCTGTTTACATAAACCACATGTTCGAGGGAGCAAATATGATATACAATGTACGAGTCTTAGACATTTGATCAAGAACATATTGTTCAGTTGTTCAGAAAAGTTAGTCACAACTAGATTAGTCAGATTCAATATTTGGGGGAACATAGTCAAATAATCACATAAATCATGTATTAATTTTTAATCGCGCCTGATGACCTTGTGTGGGTGCACAAGAGGAAGGAGTGCTTCCCTGCCAAGCGTCGTACCAAGCTCGATCCCCACGACGATGGGCCATTCCAAGTGCTCAAATCTTTCAACCCTAATGCCTATCAGCTGGACTTGTTCGCAAACTATGGTGTTCACGCCACTTTCAATGTGGCCGACTTGTCCCCCTATGTGCCCCCGGACGTTGGCATTGACGAATCGGGGACGATTCGAGGCCAAGTAGGGAAGAGTGATACGTCCCCGGCCTTGACTTAGACGGAGGCCCAAGAAGAAGGCATGATGAGTGTCTGGTCCAATGGCCCCATCACCAGAGCGCGTGCTAGAGCCATTGCACAGGCCACACAGAGCATCGTGGCCAAGGGCCTCGCACACAATGGCACTGCGGCATTGTCGGCTCCCAAGGCCATGACACTCACCGCCATCAAAGGCTCTTCAGCCCCCGTCGCGGTGCCATGACTTCGGCATTGGTGGCACTACCCTGACTCTCGTGACGTCGTGCTTATCTTTTGCCAACTTTTCTATTTTGAGGTTATTTCATGCGACATTTGTGTTTTCAAGAAACTTTCCGGATTTGGCATGTAATTGTTTTTAGCAGTTTCCATTATTAGTAATTTCTATTTTGGCATGTGTGTCTCCTATGCTTAGGAGCGCCGGCCCAATAAGTGTTAGTCTCGGCCCATGTCCGAATTGGCTTGGCTATATAAGCCATGCCTTGTGTAAATTATTGGTTACGTTGAAATTAACCGAAGCTTCACCGTTGAGTCTTATCTCCACCCCTTCGATCTCGACGTCACCATTGTTCTCCGATCGATCCCAGTTACGCATCAAACCCAAACACAACCTTCGATTGCCTCCAAGCTCTCGAACCCACTCGCCCCTCCTCGATCTCCATCGAGCGCAAGAGTTCCAGCATCCTTCATTTCCGTGAAGGCTGTCATCTATCCCAGTTATGCACAGAAGAGAAGGACTCCAAGGACTCGCTTTCTACCACGATCCGGCGTCAACACGTAGACGAGGCATCGTTTACGTATCACATTTGGCCCATTTAGCCCATGCAGTCCAATTCGATCCCAAATTAGTCAATCGGTATAATTTTGACCCACTTCTACTCGTATCTTCGAAAAGTTCAATTAATATTTTTATGACTAAATTCATAAAAAAATATTGAATTTAATTACTTGAGTTCATCAAAATAAATTAATTGATATTAATTATTTCATCGGTTCATATCGTTATTCGTATGATCACGTGTAGACCCGAAACCTTGCTAGGGTTATCGTGGAGCAGAGTCCAGGCTCCTGAAAAGCAAATCAATGGCTATTTCGTCTAGATTCATCAACAAATCTAATTAAGGCAAGTGGTGGTTCGCTCTTGCATTTATTTCATATTTTCCTTAATTGAAAATTAATTAATTGTTTTAATTAAGTTGGGATAAATACTTTTAATTTGTGTATGAAAACTTATGTGTTATAATGGTGTGGAAAATGAATTATATTAGGTTGTATATATTGCTAGTAACGACCCTTTATAAATATTTAATTATTACTATAGGTTGCTAGTTGGATTTTGGTGTGGACTTGTATGCTTAGTTAGCACGAGTATTCGTAGGAACGTTATATACCTCGTGAGGTTTAGCTGTTTCTTTATAGCGTTGTATTAGGAGGATTATTGCCCTAATATTTTTTGATCATGACCTACCCTTATTCGAATATAAGTGGTGGTGCACTTAGCTAGTGCCGTTATTCGGGATTCATCCCACGATATATCTCGTATCGAGATTGATGTGGATTAAAAGCTTTACTGTAAATGTATGTTTTGGATAAATAAGATAAGTGCTTTTATGAACATATTTAATATACTTCGGATGAGAAGTACAACATGGAAACCGCTCGGACTCCTGTCTAAAGTAAGTCCCCGTTTCAATATGGATTCGCATTATGCGGTGAGGTTGGTTGAGGACCCAAATAATCAAAGGAGTCGTTTTTTAAAACTTGTTGTGATAATTATAAATGTTCCCAAACAAATACACATAATTCCCATAAGACTTGGTTTCATTGGAGTTTTCTCTTGAATCATGCCTCTTTCTTTTCCACTAGAAGCATAGTAGTCATATACCGTTTATCGAGTTTTATTCGAGAAACAAGGGTAGTGACTATATACGACTACACAGAACCTCACATAATTGCCCTTGCATAGTCTTTCATTAGACTAACCAACCGTTTCTTTTCCTGGCATGGTTGGCTGGTGTCATCCGTCCCTATACGGCACATCAGTTGTTGGTATCGGGCTACTTGAAGTAACAAATCGAAGACGAAGGCTTGCAGTTGAAGTTTAGTTTTGAAGAAATTTAAAGGTTGTTTGAATATAAGATTTAATTTTCTAATTAATGTAATAGGTGAAATTGTTATATCCTAGTCATGTAATTAGGATGTTTTTAAAATTTTCCGTTGTAATTTCAACACCACTTCGAAAACTTATCTCCTCAATTTACGAGGGAAATATTAATAAAGCTTGGATATTTATTTCAAAAATCTTCCACTACTCTTTTATTATTGAATGTTTATTTCTTTAAGTATAATTGTTCAGATTAAAGCCTAGGGTGGCTTTGAACTTTGAAGTCTAAGGTCACTAGCTTGTGGCACTACCGACATAAATAGAGGGTGTTACATATGGGTAGTGGCATAGTCATGGATGTTGGTACATGCACTGGTGGTTGCATAATGGCATAGTCATAAACGGTGGCACATTCCTAAACGTTGGCAATGACATGAGAATTGGCGCAGTAGCAGTCATGGACGCATTCACAGTTAGGGACATTAGCTTCGTCCTAGACGTCTCTATGGATGAATACATGGAAATAGGTGATCCGAGCGAAGTTGGCGAGGGTATGAGACCGTCATGATTGATCATGGGTGTGATCACATAAGAGTTTATACTTTCCATTTCAAGTAATTCATTTGTGAGTTGATATGAAAGTCCTCCCGAAAAACCAATAGCAGGAGAGAAAAAGAATTGGTTGAAACTTGCTTTTTCCCAAACTCTTTCATTGGGTTGTCTATTTATCTGTTGTTCAAATAAAGCTAGAAGTTGTACGATTTCTATATTGCAAAAGGATTCAATGTTAATCCATAGGTTTTTTATGCCAATTCCCCTACAATTCCATGTTGTGATCCTCATAAACACCATTTTGAGAAATTGACAATCTAGTCATAGTTTGGTCCTTTGAGTCATAAGCAGATAAGTCAAAGATAGTTATTGTATAAGAGGATACATTATTATAAAACTGGTCATAGCATAATGTCTGTTTACATAAACCACATGTTCGAGGGAGCAAATATGATATACAACGTACGAGTCTTAGACATTTGATCAAGAACATATTGTTCACTTGTTTAGAAAAGTTGGTCACAACTAGATTAGTCAGATTCAATATTTGGGGGAACATAGTCAAATAATCACATAAATCATGTATTAATTTTTAATCGCACCTGACGACATTGTGTGGGTGCACAAGCGGAAGGAGTGCTTACCTGCCAAGCGTCGTACCAAGCTCGATCCCCGCGACGATGGTCCATTCCAAGTGCTCAAATCTTTCAACCCTAATGCCTATCAGCTGGACTTGTCCGCAAACTATGGTGTTCACGCCACTTTCAATGTGGCCGACTTGTCCCCCTATGTGCCCCCGGACGTTGGCATTGACGAATCGGGGACGATTCGAAGCCAAGTAGGGGAGAGTGCATGATTGTAACACCCCCAAATCGTAACCCATTTGGAAAGGTATTACCGCCAGTGACCTCGGTTTCCACTCCGAAGCCACCCCAGGCTTTACCAGTTTAAATCATAAACAACAATCATGATGTAAACACCAAAATCTTTGGTTAAAACATATGTCTGAGGATTACATCCCAATCCCTATAGGACAAAACAGAGTAATCAGCGGAAGTCTTTGCAAAGTATAAATACAAGGGTCTTGATCGTAATGATCACCCACCAAGGATCGCAACCTGATAAATCCATTAAAACACCGTTTGCTTTTATAGTCGTTCTAGCCTTTGTTTCTCGGATTCTTATATGATGTGCCAAATCGAACGGATGAAACCAGCCAACCATGCAGAGAACAATTACGGTTGGTTATTCTAATGAAAGACTACGCAAGGGTACAAAGCAGAGTGGTTCGAAGTAGTCGTATTAGGTTAGACTCATCGTTTCTCGAATTAAAACCGATGACGATAGTCAACCACCATACTCCTACTGGAATATATCAAGCAACATGATCAAGAGAAGATTCTGGAGACCGAGTCTCACAACAATCAATCCCATAGAAGACTCCAACGAATTGAGTCTTATCGGAAGTATGACAAATGTTGGGGAACATTAATTAATCATACAAGCGTTCAATAACGACTTGATGTTTCGGTTCACGACCAACCTCACCGCTTAATGCGAATCCAGATTGGAAAGAGAACGGTACTCTGATCAAAGTCAAGACGAGCTTTCCTAGCTGCACTATTCCCTAGCTGTACTACTTGCCAAAGGGTATATTAATCATGTGCTACGACGGCACTTATCTTATTTAATTTCAAAACGCGCATCACGTTATAGGCTTTTAAATATATGTATCGCCATAAGGGACATATATTGAATATATGTTTCGCCATGAGGGACATATAGGACATATGTTTCGCCATGAGGGACATACTCCTGAATGGGACGAATCCCAAGATTTGTAGCATCAGTTAAGTGCCACCATCTCTATACCCGAGTATAGAGATCGGTCATGACCCACCAAATGGTTTTTGGGTTTATCACCCTTTGCACCATTAATCATTATTAAGAAACGACTGGACCTTGAATAGTCCATCACTCCTACGAGTACTCGTGCTAACTAAACAGTTCAACACAGTAATAATCATATCAAATCCCTCCAGGCTATCATCATAATAATATAGATATTCATAATAACGTTGTTCTAACAGATATACAACCTATTATAATATCATATTCTTTTCATATTGTTGCCCTCCCGGCAATACTCATAAAATATATATCTATAATAGCGTTGTTCTAACAGATATACAACCTATTATAATATCATATTCTTTTCATATTGTTGCCCTCCCGACAATCCTCATAAAATATATATCTATAATAGCGTTGTTCTAACAGATATACAACCTATTATAATATCATATTTTAATCCATATCATTTATCAAAACTGTTCCTAATAAAACAGTAAATCATTCCAAATTAATTAACAATCAAACCATTGATAATTAATGGAAATATGGAATGATGAGCAAAAGCGAACCGCCACTTGCCTTAGATCAGACGAAAGCTTGAACAAGCTTAGAGACGACGGTTTCCTGGGTCCGAAACTGGGACAGATCCTGGATAACAAATCCCTAAGGAATGACCCATAACGAGACCCTAAGTTAGATCCAATATCTACATATATGAATCTAAAAGAGTACAAAAGGAATCGAAGAAACCAAGCCTCGCTCGAAGCCAAACACCCAAGCACATACACACGAACCCAGCCCGCCGCGGGTACGGTCGGCTCTCACCGCGGGGTGCGGTGGGGTGCGGTGGCGCCTTGCCGCGGGTGCGGCGAGAAGACAGAAGCGAGGATTTCGACAGATTTTCGATGGAGAACTCACCCAAATCGATTCGTTCGACTTTGATTTGTTCTTGGTTTGATCTCCAACCTTCTTAAACCTTTGAATAACTCTTAGAAGCACCTTTCTAGTACTCAAAAGGGATTCGATCTCTCTCACAAACAAAGCTCAAAGCTTTGGACAACAATGGAGTTTTCTTGGAGGAAGATGAAGTTGCAGCTGGAGTTGTGAGCTTCCTCTCCGCCTCCTCTCTCATTTATAGTCCCACAAGGTTGCTCAGGAGCTAGACACGTGATAAGCACTACTTTGTAGGGCTTAACTAAGAGTTATTAGAGAGTTTTATTGGTGCCATTCGGGTAGATTTAGACACATTCTTGTGCATGGCGTTTGGGGGCGAAGTCTGGTGTTTTTGGAGGTGTATGAGCTATTTCGGATATCATAGGAGACACTGAGGAAGGAAGCCACCAAAAGAAGATGCCAAGGAAGTGAAGACGAGAGGTTAGGAGGCAAATCCAAGGAGTGAAGGCCGAGCATTAACCGCGACCGCGGGCAAGGGTGCCGCGATCGCGGGACTTCGGGGCATTCGAGATATTTCTGCAGGCGCGGAAGAATGCGAAGAGCGCGGAGCTACAAGCAACCGTGATCGCGGTCCATTACCCGCGATCGTGGGTCATCACGGCAGACTTATTTTGGGATTTCCCAAATCTATTTTTCCTAATTTCTTTATTTCATTTTAATTATTTTCGTTTTCTATTTTCAGTTGGGATAGGTCATTTGTTAAGCCCACCTATTTATACTCTTTTAGTTTTAGGTTTTGAAAGAGAGATCTAGAGTTTTACATTTTTCAACTTTTCATTCTATGTTTATGAAGAACATGAGGAGGAACTAACCTTCTTGGTTCCGACTGGCAATTGAAGCATTCATTGGATTTTGGTTGTGAGACTATTATTCGTGTTCGAGTTCCTTTGGTTTGTATTATCTCTTCTAAGCTTATTCTTATTGAATCTTACTGATTTCACTAGCCTGCGCAACTAGTTGTTATTGGTGATTTTCTGATTGCTGGGATTAGGAAACTGTTGGGCTAACGTCCTATTCTGCTATAGCAACTGCGATTTGCATGACCTGGTTGAGATTGTTAATCGTAGGGAGAGATAATTGTATGTTGAATGCTTTTGGTTGAAGTGTTGCATGCATCCTGGTTAATTATTATGTGCAAAGCTGCCTTTGGGTTGAATCACTAGTGGTGCTAGGATTATTCACTGGTAAGGGTTCTTAGGTCTGGTTGACCTATTAATCTACTCACGATCGGGACAGGAACGACCTTAGGAAGGAAGAAGAATTCGAGATAGTCTATGGTCAACCATATTCCGTGAATTGTGGATATTTGCTAGAAGGAACGCTTTTCCTTTATTTGATCCATCTTTAGATTTCGCAAAACCAAACCTCAAACCCCCCTTTATTACTATTGTTCGATTGGTATTCAATTTGTGACAGGAATATAGACGCTTGTGATTCTCTTGGGATTTCGATCCTTGTTTGCTTACTATACTAGTTTGGAAGTTGAGGTTTACTTTGATTTGGCATAACGACCTTAGGCCACATCAAATTTGGCGCCGTTGCCGGGGAATCATTATCTGTTTTCTTGTGAATAGATTGAATATTGATCTTGTAGGAAACCTATCTTACGGTTCCCTCTAACATTACTAACTCTTGTTTTGTCGAGTGTAATTCGCAGCTTAGATAAATTCGGTGAAGAAATACAGCTATGGCACAAGGAAACCGAACATTGAGGCAATTAACAGCGCAGTACCCAGAGCAGCAACCTCTGGCTATCCAAATTCTGGAAATCCAGGAGGGCATGAATTTTGAGCTCAAGTCGGGATTGATCAATTTGTTACCTCATTTCAGAGGAACTGATGAGGAAAACCCGAACAAACACTTGCATGAATTCAATTCAGTCTATACTAGTATGCAACCCCGGGGAGTTACTGAAGAGCAAATCAAGTTGAGAGCCTTTCCTTTTTCTTTAAAAGATGCAGCAAAGGAATGGTTCTATTACTTGACCCCAGGCAGCATAGACACATGGGCAAAGATGAAGCAAACCTTTCTGGAAAAGTACTTTCCGACAACAAAGCTTAATAGCCTGAAAAGAAGCATCAACAATATTGAACAATCTCAGGGCGAGCAGTTGTATGACTATTATGAGAGGTTCAGAAGGCTGGTGGTCAACTATCCATTTCATGGGTATTCAGACCAAGACTTGGTGCTATATTTGTTTAGTGGATTGCTAGAAGAAGACCGTAGGTTGGTAAATGCCACCTGTGGGGGAAACATCCTGAACAAAACCCCCGTTGAAGCCTTCGAGGTCTTTTCCGAACTTTCTGAGAGTTCAAGGCAATACCGCTCAAGGGGTAAAGCAAGCACCACAAACATTCCTAAAGCAAGAGTGCATGCTGTGCAAGAGGTGAACACCACAAAAATCCAGTCTCAGCAACCACAGCCAGTATCTAATGAGAGCACACTGATGGCTCTCACCCAGACACTTCAAGCGTTAACACAAGCGGTGATTCAGGCCGGTGTAAACAACGCACAAGTAATGAAAGAAGGATTCTCTTAGCTCTCCTAGCAAAATTATACTCTGCACCAATCCTCTCAACAATCTATATTAAGCTTGGGTGCATCACTGGGACAGCCAACGCATTGGCCACCTGCAATGGCGGAAACTCAAAACAAGGACTGCGAACATCAGCAGTAAGCCAATGCAGTCACCTTGCGAAGTGGAAAAAGGGTGAATGACCCCTATGCTGTGGAAAAGGATGAAGCGCCAATAAGGGTTGCACGCTGGGAAGAACCGCAACCGCAGGGTGAAAACCGCGATCACGGTTATATCACGGAAAAGGCAAGAAACAGCGAGGAGGAACCGCAATCGCAGGTCGAAAACCGCGATCGCAAGGTGGAAGATCGAGAATCAGAATATGTCGTCAGCGAACCGCGACTGCGGGGTGAAAACCGCGATCGCGGGTTGAATACGGAGGATTACACAGATTATAACCAGCCAAAATTTCCCCCGCTCAACCCTGAAAAGCCGCCTGCACCATTTCCCGAGGCATTGAAGGAGAAAAGAAGGCCAAAGACTAACCAGGACATCTTTGACAACTTCAGCAAATGTGAGGTAAATATTCCTCTCTTAAAACTGGTAGAGTCTGTGCCTAGTTATGCTAAATTCCTGAAAGAACTGTGCACAAATAAAAGAAGACAAAAGCTGAAGGGAAACCAAAAGATTCAGGTTAGTGAGAGAGTTTCTGCAGTTTTTCAGCAGCGAATGCCTCCCAAGTGCGGTGACCCTGGCATGTTTACTATTCCCTGTACAATAGGAGCCACCCATATAGAGAAAGCCATGCTAGATCTAGGCGCATCAATTAATGTGTTGCCATATTCTATATACAAAACCATGAGGTTAGGACCACTTCAAGAAACAGGGATAGTAGTGCAGTTAGCAGATAAGTTCAATGTTTATCCTAGAGGGGTAGTAGAAGATGTCTTAGTTATGGTAGACATGCTTATTTTTCCCGCTGATTTCTATGTACTTGATATAGAGGATGACCCTCATGGAACCCCTATTCTCTTAGGACAACCTTTCTTGAAAACCTCCTGTACTAAGATTGATGTGAGCACTGGGACACTTACTATGGAATTTGATGGGGACGAGGTCGAATTTAACATTCACGAAGCTATGAAACACCCCAATGATGAACATTCTCTTTGTGCTATTGATGTGATTGATCCTATTGTTCAAGACGTTTTTGATATCACATGTTTAAAGGAACTATATGCCGACTTAGAGAGTGACACTGTTAGTCCCTGTGCGGAGATTTCTTTGCCTACTAACATGCAGGAGAAGGTAGCAGATTTGGACATGTGTGGGGGAAGTCCCGTTCATAGTAGATGGGGCGATGGCCCCCTTCCACTAACCATACCCAGCGAGAAGCTGCTTCCTTCTATTGTGCAGGCACCCCCAAGTGAACTCAAACAGCAACCAGATCACCTCAAGTACGCATTCCTTGGAGAGAATGACACACTACCAGTCATCATCTCGAGCAAACTCTCCAAGGCACATGAAGACAAACTGGTAGGAGTGCTCAAGGAACATAAGACGGCCCTGGGATGGACCATTGCAGACATTAAGGGACTCAGCCCATCCACATGCATGCACAGGATTCTACTTGAGGGGGAGGCCAAACCATCTAGGCAACCCCAAAGGAGGCTCAACCCACCAATGATGGAGGTAGTGAAGAAGGAGGTGCTGAAACTCCTACAAGCAGGAATAATCTACCCCATCTCCGATAGCAAATGGGTAAGCCCCACACAGGTGGTCCCAAAGAAAGGCGGAATCACTGTGGTAGAAAACCAGGACGGCGAGCTGGTCCCGACCAGAACACAGACAGGATGGAGGGTGTGCATAGATTACCGCAAGCTGAATGCGTGATAAGCACTACTTTATAGGGCTTAACTAAGAGTTATTAGATGTTTTATTGGTGCCATTCGGGTAGATTTAGACACATTCTTGTGTATAGCGTTTGGAGGCAAAGTTGGTATTTTTGGAGGTGTTTGAGCTACTTTGGAGATCATGAAGACACTGAGGAAGGAAGCCATCAAGAGAAGACGCCAAGGAGTGAAGAGGAGACGGGTTGGTGCAAGGCAAAGGACAAGAGTGCCGAGCATTAACCGCGATCGCGGGCATGGGTGCCGCGATCGCGGGCCTCAGAGCATGTCGAGAGTTTTCTGCGGGCGCGGAGAGATTGAAGGGCGCGGAGCCACATGGGCCGCGATCAAGGTCCACCACCCGCGATCGCGGGTCTGACACGGCAGAGGCTCGGACTTATTCCGAATTATCTTTTTAGTTTTCTTTTCCCTTTTTCTTATTTCTATTTCAGTTATTTTTCTTAATGGGCTAGGTCATTTGTTAGGGCCCTATAAATACTCTCCTTATGCATTAGGGTTAGGAGAGCACTATTATCACACTTTAGTTGCAAATTTCAATTCATCGTTGTTTATTTCTTTTGAAGTTCTACCATGACTATGAGGAGCTAAGCCTCTTTGGCTTAGTCCGGTAATGGAAGCATGAGTTTATTCATCTGGTTGTGAGGTTTTGTTCCTATCTATTTATTCCTATTGAGTTATATTATCTCTTCTAAGCTTATTCCATTGGATTTCATTAATTGCACTAGCCCGCGCAACTAGTTGTTATTGGTGATTTTCATATTGCTAGGATTAGGAAACTGTTGGGCTAACGTCCTATTCTACTGTAGCAACTACAATTTACATGCTCTGGTTGAAATTGTTCTATTGTAGGGAGAGATAATTACATGGTAAATGCATCTGAGCGAGCATTCTGTGTATCCTGGTTAATTCTTATATGCATTGCTGCCTTTGGGTTGAACCTTTAGTGGTACTAGGGTTATTCATTGGTAAGGGTTCTTTGTGGAAGGTTTCCCTATGAATTTACATAAGATCGGGACATGAATAACCGAATAGGAAGATAGGACTTAATCTATGAACAACCTTTGAATGACTTATGTGGACATTACTTGGCTAAGTGTTTTTCTCTATTGATATTTCAACCATTCTACTTTGCTTTGTTTGTTTCGTTTGTGACCAACCAACCATACAACCCCCCTTTGTGACATTGCATGCTACCACCATTGAATTCCTTCCTTCTCTGTGGGATCGACCCTGACTTGCTTACTATACTCTATTTAGTGAGGATTTTAGGATTTACTTTTGATTGGGGATACGACGACTACTCCTCCGATCAAATTTTGGCGCCGTTGCCGGGGAAGGCAATTGTGAATTTTTGGTGTTTTGCATGCTTTGTGTGTTTTCGAATTTTTTCTGTGTGATTTTCGTGTGTTTACTTGTGTGTGTGGACCTATCTTATGGTCCACACCCGTACTGCTGACTCTCCACCTTTAGATCTTGATCCAGAGATTGAGAGAACTTTCTCCCAAGAACGCAGAGTAAATCGAGCTTTGATCTTTGAGAATCCCACTTTTGAGATGGCGGACGAGGTATCACCACCTACGTTGAGGCAGCTGACTGCGCCTAACTTGACGCAGCAGCCACTGGCCGTACAATTCACTAAGCTAGGCACAGGAGTGAACTTTGAGCTCAAGTCTGGTCTTATCCATCTCTTGCCTCAGTTCCATGGGCTAGCTGGAGAGGACCCAAACAAGCACCTCTCGGAGTTCCACGCCGTGTGCAGTTCCATGAAGCCACAGAATGTCACTGAGGATCAAATCACGTTGAGGGCTTTTCCTTTTTCACTTAAGGATTCAGTCAACGACTGGTTTTACTACCTCACCCCAGGAAGCATCAACACCTGGGAGAAAATGAAGAAGGCGTTCCTGGAAAAGTACTTTCCAGCAACGAAGCAGAATAGTCTCAAGCGCAACCTGAGCAACATAGAGCAGCATGGGACGGAGACGCTCTACGAGTACTATGAGCGTTTCAAGATGTTGTGCTCTAGCTGTCCCTATCACGGGTATTCAGACCAGGATTTGGTCTTATATCTGTACGGGGGATTGCTGGATGAAGAGCGACGAATGGTGAACGCGGCGTGTGGGGGAAACATACTGAACAAAACCCCTACCGCTGCATTTGAGATATTCGGCGAGTTGTCGGAAGGCTCAAGGCAATTCAGCAAGAGGGCGATCGCCCAGGCTGTGAAAGCCACTTCAAGTGAGAATGTTCCCCCATCTATGGCGAGGGAAGTGAGCGAAATGAAGGAGATGATCAAGGTTTTGATGAGGAAGGAAGGACCCCAGAGGGTCAAGGAGTGCGAATTTTGCTATGCCACCACGCATGCAACTAACGCATGCCCTACACTCCATGAGGAGCCCACTGAGCAAGTCAACGCTATTGGGGGGTACCAACAAAGACAATGGTACGACCCCTACTCCAGTACCTACAATCCGGGGTGAAGAGACCATCCTAACTTGAGGTACGGGAACACGCACAATGTGGAGAACCCCCTTGAGTTCCGACCAAGACCCTATCAGCAATACCAGCAGCAGCAGCAGTACCCCCAGCGACCATTCCAAGGAGGCTAGCAGTTCAGAGGCCCAGCAGAGCAGAGACCGCAAGGACAAGAAGCTCCCCACACTATGAATCTAGAGGACCAAGTCAATACACTGGCACAGCACATGACCACGCTGACCAAACAATAGGAACCATGCAGCAAAACATGGTTCAGTTCCAACATGAGACCAAGTCCAGTATCCAGAACCTGGAGAAGCAGGTAGGGCAGATCTCCCAGGCGCCAGCAAGCTCGAAGCTAGAGAGTCACGAGCACTCCCATCTCAAACTGAGATTAATCCAAGGCAAAACGTCAACTGCATGACGTCAAGGCCAAGATGGGAGAATGAAGAAGAGAAGCTGGAATTAAAAGAGAAGTACGAGGCAAAACCGCGATCGCGGGGCGACAGCCGCGATCGCGGGTTTACGGAGCCAAAAGCCGAGAAAAACTCGAGCATAAATTCGAGCATTAACCGCGACCGCGGGCATGACAGCCGCGATCGCGGGGAACCAGTGCGAGAACCGCGATCACGGGTTGACACCCGCGATCAACTCTCGGAAAGTGCTCCGCCTCGCAAGACTTTCATGAACAAGTATGACTATCCAGAGGGATATTTTGACATCCCAGTGCCATTCCCTGCAGCATTAGAAGATGAAGGGAATACGGAAATATACTGCGAGATATACCAGGACTACCCGGATAGCCCCTTCTTGAGAGAGCTACGCAAGACCATAGCGGAGCAAAATGAGCGATCTAAGAAGAAGCCAAAGGTAAAGAAGGATGTCTCGACTGTGGTGCAGAAGAGGATTCCCAAGAAGTGTGAGGATCCTGGAATGTTCAGCATGCCCTGCAAGATTGGGGAGACTGAATTCAGCGAGACATTGCTGGATTTGGGAGCTTCAATCAATGTCCTGCCACTGTCCGTCTACAACAACCTCGACGTTGGACCATTAGAGAGCACGGAAATCGTCATCCAACTGGCTGACAACTCCATCATCACTCCTGAGGGCGTTGTGAAGGACGTACTGGTAAGCGTCGATACCCTTGTTTTTCCTACAGACTTCTTTGTCATGAACACAGGGGAACGAGGAGGACGAGTAATGCTAGGGAGGCCTTTCATGAAGACCTCCAACACAAAGATCGACGTGGGCAGAGGCACAATCAGCATGGAGTTCGACAAGAGGAAGACAGAGTATAGGCTGGAGAACATTCCGGAGCATCCTCCAGATACAAGAGCAAGGAGTACGGTTGCAGGAGGCAACCCCGGATGAGAAGTACAGCAGGACGTCGTGCCGCGATGATAACTACGGCGCTGCTCGGGAGGCAACCCGAGGTATGAGTCGTTGAACTCATTTATGTTTTTACCTTTCTTAGGACTTAGATTTTATTTTGCTTTCTTCTTCTTTGCACTTGTTTTTCTTTTTCTGTGGGCACTACAACTAACTATGCAGCGGAGCCAGAATCCAGCACCCGCGATCGCGGTTTCACACCCGCGATCACGGTTTCCCCTCGGCGAGTTCTAGCAAAAAAAAAAAAAAAAAAAACAAAAAAAAAAAATCATCAGATAAAAAAATATAAAAAAATAATTGGCCCACGGTTTAATAAAACCGGTGCGTTTTTCGAGGCAGTCAGCGCCTCGTAACTCACGCCGACTGTTACGGATGCATGGGCATTAACCCCGCGATCGCGGGCCCTCAGCCCCGTGATCGCGGGTGTTCATCGCGGAAATTATAAATGGCGAGAGGCGGTGGAGGCATTTTACAACACCTCCACCATCACCTCTCACTCTCACCAGATCGGATCTCCGACCCCGACCACCGCGACACCCCCCTGCAGCCCCGCGACTATCATTCCGACACCGCGACGTCGTTTGGGTGAGATCTCCATTTTCCAACTCTTGGATTTCTCATAGCCTCACGAGCCGCGATCGCCGGACCCACGCCAAACCCCGCAACCACCGCAGCGCCACCGCAAAGCACCGGAGCCATTTTTTCTCGAAGTTCGCTGCAAACCCAGAAACCGCGATCGCCAGCATCAACCTCGCGATCGCGGCACATCTTCTCCAGCGAGCTTCGAGTCGAGCATAAACCGCAACCGCGCCCCACACCCCGCGATCGCGGGTCCCTCCGGTACTCTTTCAGTTGTGCTTTCTCGCTTCTTTTTTTCCCACCATGGCAGCCTTTGTAGGCAACATGAGGAGCCAGAGGCACATGCGCTACTACGAGACGTTCAGCGCGCGGAAGTTCATCCAGACGAAGTTCTTCGATCGGCCGACGCTACAACGACTCAGACTGGAGGACTGTACACAACAGTTGCTGAGCCACGGAGGGCTCGACAACTTCATTGACCTAGCCGCCCCGTCCTCGCACGAGCTGACCCTGGAGTTTCTGGCCACGCTGGAGCGCCACGACGATGGGATCACGTTCAACCTGCTGGGGCGGCATAGGATGATGTCCTACCAAGGTCTGCGGGACCTGTTTGGCGTTACTGAGGCTCCCGCCGAGGATTGGGAGGCCGCAGGCACCTTGCTAGAGCTCTTCTGGCAGGATGCGACCCGGGAGGTACTCAACCCCAGCACCGGCGAGTATAACTACAAGCTGACGCACCCCTGTCTGAGGCTGGCGCACAAGGTGCTCGCCATGTCCTTCCTGGGACAGGGGGAGGTGAACAAGGTTCCGACACTGGACCTTACAGTGCTCTGGTGTTTGACACTAGAGAGCCACAACACCCCCGACTGGGTCGATTTGTTCCTCTCCAGCTGTCTCGGGCTGAGGGAGAAGACGGGCGGCAAGATCTCCATGGGGGGCGTGGTGACGCTTATCGCTCAGCAGTACGAGAACATCGTGGACCATTGGGATTTCCCCGCCGACATCTACACCTACAACATCACACTGCTGCGGAGATCCCATCTGCTGGAGGTCCGTGGTGGAGAGTACACCTGGCTCTCCAAGAAGGAAATGACCCACCGAATGAGGCTGCCTCGTCCGATGTCTTATGGGCCCCGGGCGAGGGATTTTTACCTCTATGCCGATGGAGAGCAGGGGTCGTCGTCCGAAGACGAAGGGGACGACGACGACAACGAGGAGGAGGAGAAAGCGACTGTAGCGGTGGACATAGAGAGCGATGTGCCATCCCCGCTGCATTCCAGGGGCCCACCTGTTTACCCTGACTATACCTACCAGGCATCTGGGTCTGGTAGTGGATCTGGAGGGGCACCTTGGAACCAGCTCCTGGACAGAATGGCCAACCTGCAGCTGAGGCAGGCCGAGCATATACGAAGGAGTGCCGAGTGGGAAAGAGGCATCTCCCAGAGGCTAGAGGAGCATGAGAGGAGAAGCGTTCAGTGGGAACGCCAAGTCTCCACCCGCCTGGATGAGCAGGAGCGGCGGAGCGCTGAGTGTCAGCGCAACATGGAGGTCAACCTTGCATACCACGCCAACCGCCTAGACAGTCACCTCACCACTGTTGAGGACCAGGTGGTTCAGATGCAGAGGAAAGCTGAGGCTTTCTTCAACGCTTATGGGTATTGGCCTCCACCCCAGTGAGTATTTCAATTTTCCACTTATCTTTTTCTTGTCTTCCATACATTGAGGACAATGCATGATTTAAGCATGGGGGAGTAGAGTATTCACTATCTATCTTGTACATATTTTTTTCCAGCATTGTACTTTGATTTTTAGCATTTCGAATTTCAGCATTTCTTTTCAAAAAAATAAAATAAAATAAAATAAAAATCGAAAATCTTGGGACAAGCTGAAAACCTGAAAGGGCGGCTTGGGTAAAAAGCAGGTGACCCGGACGAGCGCTAGGCTGGGGTAAAAAGGTGTCTGAGTGACGTGAGCATATGTGAGCACATCTATGAAAAAAATATGAGTGGCTAGGATGAAAACCCGAAAGGGCTCCTAGGCAAAATGAGTGAAAAGAAGAGGAGTGATTTTAGGATCTCATTTTATCGACGGGGCGACATAAGTCAAGGAGTTGAAGAAGGATTGTCGGGTAGGTCACTCTGGGAGGCATAAGGAGTCATAGATGGAGGCTAGGATTAGAGGTCACTTTACACTATTGGATGTCCGGGTTGAGCTTGGGGGAAGTACTCTGCTTGCCCTCAAGTTTATTGAGTTGTGGATGTGTTGTAGATGAGATTGGTGCTAGGAGCTTTGGCATGGGTTAGGTAACTCTTAGTTAGAGGATATGCTTTCTGAGACCTTGGGTGCTACATTGGAGGAGTAGACTTTCTTTTAGTTTACTCGAGGACGAGCAAAGGTCTAAGCATGGGGGAGTTTGATAAGCACTACTTTGTAGGGCTTAACTAAGAGTTATTAGAGGTTTTATTGGTGCCATTCGGGTAGATTTAGACACATTCTTGTGTATGGCGTTTGGAGGCGAAGTTGGTGTTTTTGGAGGTGTTTGAGCTACTTTGGAGATCATGAAGACACTAAGGAAGGAAGCCATCAAGAGAAGACGCCAAGGAGTGAAGAGGAGACGGGTTGGTACAAGGCAAAGGACAAGAGTGCCGAGCATTAACCGCGATCGCGGGCATGGGTGCCGCGATCGCGGGCCTCGGAGCATGTCGAGAGTTTTCTGCGGGCGCAGAGAGATTGAAGGGCGCAGAGCCACATGGGCCGCGATCAAGGTCCACCACCCGCGATTGCGGGTCTGACACGACAGAGGCTCGGACTTATTCCGAATTATCTTTTTAGTTTTCTTTTCCCTTTTTCTTATTTCTATTTCAGTTATTTTTCTTAATGGGCTAGGTCATTTGTTAGGGCCCTATAAATACTCTCCTTATGCATTAGGGTTAGGAGAGCACTATTATCACACTTTAGTTGCATATTTCAATTCATCATTGTTTATTTCTTTTGAAGTTCTACCATGACTATGAGGAGCTAAGCCTCTTTGGCTTAGTCCGGTAATGGAAGCATGAGTTTATTCATCTGGTTGTGAGGTTTTGTTCCTATCTATTTATTCCTATTGAGTTGTATTATCTCTTCTAAGCTTATTCCATTGGATTTCATTAATTGCACTAGCCCGCGCAACTAGTTATTATTGGTGATTTTCATATTGCTAGGATTAGGAAACTGTTGGGCTAACGTCTTATTCTGCTGTAACAACTACAATTTACATGCTCTGGTTGAAATTGTTCTATTTTAGGGAGAGATAATTACATGGTAAATGCATCTGAGCGAGCGTTCTGTGTATCTTGGTTAATTCTTATATGCATTGCTGCCTTTGGGTTGAACCTTTTGTGGTACTAGGGTTATTCATTGGTAAGGGTTCTTTATGGAAGGTTTCCCTATGAATTTACATAAGATCGGGACAGGAATAACCGAATAGGAAGATAGGACTTAATCTATGAACAACCTTTGAATGACTTATGTGGACATTACTTGGCTAAGTGTTTTTCTCTATTGATATTTCATCCATTCTACTTTGCTTTGTTTGTTTCGTTTGTGACTAACCAACCATACAACCCCCCTTTGTGACATTGCATGCTATCACCATTGAATTCCTTCCTTCTCTGTGGGATCGACCCTGACTTGCTTACTATACTCTGTTTAGTGAGGATTTTAGGATTTACTTTTGATTGGGGATACGACGACTACTCCTCCGATCAATGCGGTAACCAGGAAAGATCATTTCCCCCTCCCATTCATTGACCAGATGGTGGAGAGACTGGCAGGGAGACCATACTACTGTTTCCTGGATGGATATTCAGGCTACTTTCAGGTCCCCATTGCACCAGAAGACCAGGAGAAGACCACATTCACGTGTCCATATGGCACATTTGCATACCGCAGAATGCCATTTCGCTTATGCAATGCACCTGGCACCTTCCAACGGTGTATGGTAAGTATCTTCTCTGAATTTGTAGAAGACTTTATTGAGGTTTTTATGGATGACTTCACAGTTCATGGAGACAGTTTTGACCTATGTTTAGATCACCTTTCCCGTGTCCTACAAAGATGTGTGGACACAAATTTGTGTCTAAATTCTGAAAAGTGTCATTTCATGGTAGAACAGGGAATAGTTTTAGGTCATATTGTCTCCGCCAAAGGAATTGAGGTCGATAAAGCAAAGGTTGATGTCATTCAATCTTTGCCTTATCCTACTAACGTGCGTGAAGTGAAGTCCTTTTTAAGCCATGCAGGGTTTTATCGCAGGTTTATCAAGGATTTCTCCAAGATCTCATCCCCTTTGTGTGAATTGCTGAAGAAGGATGTACCTTTTGATTGCAGCGAGGAATGCCAGAAGGCATTTGATGAGCTGAAGGCTCGCCTCACCAGTGCACCAATCATCCAAGCACCAGACTGGGATCGCCCCTTTGAGATCATGTGCGATGTAAGTTATTATGCGGTTGGAGCAGTCCTGGGGCAGAAGGAGGGAAGAGCCTCCCATGTTATCCATTATGCATCCATGACCCTGAACGGAGCACAAAGGAACTACTCCTCCATAGAGAAGGAGTTGCTAGCCGTGGTATTTTCACTGGAGAAGTTTCGGCCATACCTCCTAGGAACTAAAGTGATTATATACACTGATCATGCTGCACTTCGTTATCTCATGACGAAGAAGGAGGCCAAACCCCGGCTAATTCGATGGATTCTCCTACTCAGCGAATTTGATATAGAGATTAAAGACAAGAAGGGAGCGGAGAATCTCATCGCCGATCATCTAAGCCGATTGGTGCATGAGGAAGACAAGCCAGAATACCAAGAACCCATTCGGGGAGACTTCCCAAACGACACGCTGTTCAGCGTACAGGTCGAGAACAAACCGCGATCGCGGGGAGAAAGCCGCGACCGCGGGGCATCGACCCAAAAACAGGAGTCGGTTTGTAGCATGCTCGTGGTCGAGAAGAAACCGCGATCGCGGGTCATTAGCCGCGATCGTGGCACCCCAGTTCAACACACCGGAACTCTATGGGCCCTGAATGGGCCTACACCATGGTATGCCCACATCGTCAACTTCCTCACCAGGGGTGAATTTCCCCTACGCTTCCCGAAAGCTCAAAGGGACAAGCTGCGAAGCGAGGCCAAACACTTCGTCTGGGATGACCCATACCTTTGGAAGCATTGTGCCGATCAAGTAATTCGACGATGCTTGCCAGACGATGAAGTGCAATCAGTCCTAGCGTTCTGCCACTCACATGCCTGTGGTGGACATTTCGGGCCCTCCAAAATAGGTTGGAAAGTGCTAGACTCAAGTTTCTTTTGGCCGCATATATTTCGGGATGCGCATTCCTTCTGCAAAGCATGTGATAGATGTCAACGCATGAGAAACATTTCCAGAAGAAATGAGATGCCACAATCACTCGTGATCTTCTGTGAGATTTTTGATGTCTGGGGGATCGACTTCATGGGTCCCTTCCCCAGCTCTTTTGGAAACCTATACATACTGCTGGCCGTCGATTACGTCTCAAAACGGGTAGAAGCCAAGGCCACCAGGACAGACGATTCCAAAGTCGTGGCAAAATTCCTCAAAGCAAATATCTTTGCACGCTTTGGAATCTCAAGAGCACTCATCAGTGATAGGGGTACTCATTTCTGTAACAAGACAGTCATTGCATTACTTAGGAAGTACCATGTCACACAGAAGATCTCTACAACATACCATCCCCAGACAAATGGCCAAGCAGAGATATCAAACAGGGAGATCAAAACTATTTTAGAGAAGACAGTCTCCCCGAACTGCAAGGATTGGAGCATGAGGCTGGATGACGCTCTATGGGCCTACCGCACAGCCTACAAGACACCCATTGGAATGTCTCCTTACAGATTGGTGTTCGGAAAGGCCTGTCATCTTCCTGGGGAGCTAGAGCATAAAGCCCACTGGGCTGTGAGGAACTGCAATATGAGGATTGATGAGGTGGGAGCATTCCGGAAACTACAGCTGCAGGAATTAGAAGAGTTACGCCTGGAATCATACGACAATGTAGTAATCTACAAAGAAAAGACCAAGGCATGGCATGATAAGAACATTCTCCGAAAGGAATTCAAGGCCGGGGATGTGATACCCCGTATTTCTGTAAGGATATTTTGGAAATTTTGGGAATTTTCCCGAACACCCGTTTTGTACGTCGGATTTAATTTAGAGAGTTTAAGACATTTTGTAATGTGCTCAATCTCTGTAATATTTTTCTCCATGAAATAATATACAGTCGACGTACTTTGGGACTTAATACTCGTTCGTGTACGATTATTTTTATCCCGGGCTAAGCCAAGCTTATCCAAAGCCAAAACGGATAAGAGTTGACTTGGCGGCGACCGCTGCCCCGTGGCGGCGACCGCTGCAAGTCAACTCATCGGCGCCTTCCTCGCAGCTTCACGTTGGACAAATGTCCTTAGGAAACAGCGACCGCTACCCAAAAGCGGCGACCGCCGCTTCAGGAATTCACGAGGGCGACCAGGCGGCGACCAGGCGTCGACCGCCGCCCCTGTGCATGCATAGGCTTGCCAGCTGCCGGCGATCGGTCGGCGCTTCGATCTTGGCCCTCCACGTGGTTTTGTTGGCCAATCTTATCCCCTTTGAAGCGGGGCTATAAATAGAGATGATTAGGGATTGGATTGAGCACAGAAACAAGCTCAAATCTCTCAAATTCATCTCGCCGGAAAATCAAGCTCTCGCCGGAGTTTTGCCACCGATCGTCAGAGCTCCTTTTTGGTGTTGTTTCCAGTTGCCAAGTGAAGCTTTGGAGGCCCTTAGAAGCTTAGAATCCAAAGCAAGGCAAAGACGAACCAAAGCGATCGACGTCGGTAAGATTTCAGTTCTCGTAAAGTTTCCCGATGTTCGTAGCGGCGCCCGTCGTAAGGCCGGCAGCGACCGCCGCCACGAACACCGGCGACCGCCGTGAGGCTGGCGGCGCCCGCAGTAAGACAGGCGGCGACCGCCACCCTTCAGTTGTTGCCATGTGTTGGGTTTGGCTTCTGTAGCCTTCGTTCGGACGTCGTTCCTTTCGATTTCTTTCGGTTCGTACTCGTCTTTGTCGAATATAACTTAGGGTTTCTTTATGGGTCGATTCGAAGGAATCTATGTTGCTAGATCTGTCCCTGTGTCGAGCCCGGAAACTCGTCGTTAGGCTTCGTTCAAACTCTGCGGATTAAGGCAAGTGGCGGTTCGCTCTTGCTCATCGTTCCATATTTACATTAATTATCAGTAGTTTATCTGAGTAATTAATTTGGAATGATTATTATGTTTGTCTGGAAATGGTTTTGTAAATTGTTTTGGAAAACTAAAAGATGATATTATAATAGGTTGTATATCTGTTAGAACAACGCTATTATTTATGTTCGCCTTGAGAGCATTTATGTGGATTTATCCCGAACTATTGTTGTGCTAGAACTGTTTAGTTAGCACTAGTGGTTAGGAACGCTATGTACCTTGTGGGGGTTTAGCTATTTTTTTATAACTGGTACTTGGTGGATTTTCCCCAGTACTTTCTCTTTGGTCATGACCATACCCTTACTCGGGGTTGGCGCACTTCGCTAGTGCCAAATCTTCTAAGGTTCATCCCTTCTATATCTCTTGTGGGGAGGTATGATATCTCTTGCGGGGAGATCCGATATCTCTCGGGTGGAGATTTAAAAGCTTATAACGTAATGCTCGTTTTGGAATTTAATAATATAAAGTGCCCGAGTGCACATAATTTCTTTGGCGAGTAGTGCAACTAAGTAAATAGTGCAACTAGGAAAGCTCGTCTCGACTTTTGATCAGAGTACGTTCTCTTTCCAATCTGGATTCGCTGTAAGCGGTAAGGTTGGTCGTGAACCGAAACATCTAAGTCAACTTTTAAATCACTGATGTCTGATTCTTTAAACGTTCCAGATTTGTCATATTTCCTTAAAGACTCACTTCCGTTGGAGTATTCTTTCGGGTCGATTTCTGTGAAGATTCAGTCTTCCAGAATCTTCTCTTGTGCATACCTCTTGTTGTTATTCAGTAGAAGTATGAAGGTTGATTATTGTTATCGGTTATTATTCGAGAAACGATGAGTCTAACCTAATACAACTACTTCAAACCTTCTGCTTTGTACCCTTGCATAGTCTATTCAGTAGACTAACCAACCGCAATTGTTCTCTGCATGGTTGGCTGGTGTCATCCGTTCGATTCGGCACATCAGATAGAGCGAAGATATGAGGAGACTAGATTGACTATGAAGACGACGATTGTTTTTGGATGTTTTAATAATTATCTTTTAATCAGGTCGATATCCTTGGGCAGTTGATCATTATGATCACAACCCTTTTTGTAATATTTCAAGAAAGACTTCTGCTGTAACTTATTTACTCTGTTATATATTTAAAAGACTTCCGCTGTACTTTGTTTAAACTCTGTATTTGTCCTATTCGGGATTGGGATGTAATCCCGGGACTCATGTTTTATATGAATAATATAATGATTTTGTATCATTGTATTTCATGATTTGTATTCAAACGGTAAAGCCTTGGGTGATCTCGGTAAGGAACACTGAGGTCACTGGCGGTAATACCTTTCCAAATGGGTTAAGATTTGGGGGTGTTACAGTTGTGGTATCAGAGCCAAAGTTTTTAAAACGGGTTGGGTATTTGAAAACCATTTACTCGTTTTCGATTAAAAGGTATTTTCAAAAGGCTTTGAGTTTTAAAAATAAAAACGATGTTTTCATTTTCAATCGTTCATAGTCATGTCTTTTATACAGTCTGATATAGTAAGCTTGCTTCTATGTCTAGAAAGACTAATTCCTTCTTCGTTGCCCCGTAAGATATGGGTGCATTCTGTTCTCTTCAGAGGAACTCGGGAGAAGCCTAGGTGGTGTCGCCATACCCAATAAGGCTTGAATTCCCAGTTCTCTCGCTTTGAGTTGAGGTTGTAGAACCTAGTAACTCGGTTTGAGTTCATCAATAGAAAATACCAAGTTGATCTATTCTAAGATTTTATTACGATAAGTATATCAGAATGATATTAATGTGATAAAATTCTTGGAATTTGATCGGTAAACAGATGGTAAACACGAGGAACATTATCCGTGCTGGTGCGGGGCCGAGCAATGACCCCAGACTGAGTAGGAGGAATGTTGCAGACCCAACAGGAGAGCGTGAGTCTGTCTTCAATAATAATCCTGGAGGCAATGACCCAGCTCGGGACGACGCACCAAGGATATTTGATGTAGCGGCCGTTGTAGAAATTCGAGTAATTGTCATGCAAGCGATCGTAGACGCGCTACGCCCGAATGTGCCTCAGGCACAAGGTGTGCCAGTACCTCCAGAAGTTCCTAGGTTTGAGGAACAAGAGAATCATGTACTACAGGAAGGTGTGATCAGGAATGGAGGGGAGTATGGCCGAGCACTGAAGGCTATTAACTCTATGAGGCCTGACAACTTTGATGGAAAAGGAAAGCCAGTCAAGGTGGCTCATTGGTTTTCCCACATAGAGCGGTTATTCCGCAATGTTGAATGCACTGAAGCTGAGAAAGTGCATATAGCTTCTCTTCAGTTAAAGGAAGAAGCCAGTGAATGGTGGGAAAGCACCGGCTTAGCTGATAGCCCTGTTTTGAACTGGTCGATGTTCAAGTAAAAAATGATTGATCGTTTCTTATCCCGAGCTATTAGGGAAGAGAAGCACAAGGAGTTTTTATATCCGCAGACAGATGGTTTGAAGGTGACTGAGCTTGCGACCAAGTTCAATCATTTGCTGTAGTACACTGAACCTGAGATTTCCAGCGAGGCACAGAAGATCTGGTATTTCCACGAATGGATGAATCCAGATATTAAGCCATGGATGGTGCGTCACGGTTGCTCTACCCTAGAGCAGTACGTGGATGCAGCCTATAAATTGGAAGTGACTCTGGAGGAGTCCAAGAAGAAGCGTAACAGCCAGAGGCAAGTGTAGAACCAGCCGCATGCAGGTGGGTTTAAACGTCCCGTGCCACCATCTGATTTTGCCAAATCTGGCCGAGCAAGAACGAGTATGACTCACGATGGGTCTGCGCAACGTTCGGGTCAGGGCAATAATCCGATCCAATGCTACAACTACGGTACGCACGGGCACAAGAGCAATGAATGTCTGAAGGACAAAAAGACATGCTTTGGCTGCAGAAAGGAGGGTCATATGCAGACATTTTGTCAGCGGAGGAATGGGAAAGGAGCTGAGTCACGTCAAGGGTCTGTTAATCAGAACAACCGACCCAAGTTCAGTCCAGTGGAAGCTCCTAGCCCTTCAATGCAGACAACTGCGCAGAATAAGGGGAAAGCCCCAGTGGCTTCTGAAAGTCAAAGTCAACGCCTTTACGAGATGCGTGAGGCGGAAGGACCCTATGCTCCAAATGCTTAGAGTACTTTGTATCTGCATTCTACTTTAGTTGGTTTGTTGTTGATGTGGGTGCTACCCCGTCTTTCATTTTGGATGGTTGTAAGATAAGTTCTATTTGCAACTAGGTTGTGAACCTTTTGTTGTAAATATTCTTAATAATAAATATTTGGTTAGAACAAATCGTCTGTAGGAATTGTCGATTACCATTAAGGGTAAGGAATTCAAAGCGATTTGACCTAAATAACCATGGTTCCTACGATAATTATTCTCGGTATGGATTGACGGATGCGTCATAAGGCGACTTCAGTTCTTGATATTCTTGTGGTTAGAGAATTTTTGGATGTCTTTCCAAAAGATATTCTTGGTTACCCCGAATCGTGACGAGGAGTTTGCCGTTGATCTCGAGCCGAGTACCGCGCCGATCTCATAGGCACCATACCGGATGGCTCCTGTTGAGATACAAGAGTGAAGAAGCAACTCGATGGTCTTCTTGACAAGAGTTATAAAGCTGGGTGCATCACCTTGAGTAGGAGTGCCCTGGTTTTAGTTGTCAAAAAGAAAGATGGACCGTTTCGACTTTGTTTTGACTTTCGAGAGTTGAATAAAGTCACGATCAAGAACAAATATTTGTTGCCAAGGATTGAAGATCTGTTGGATTAACTTCAGGGAGCAAATTTTTTCTCTAAGGTCGACCTGAGATCTGGATATCATCAGCTCAGGATTCGTGGGGAAAATATCCTGAGGATTACGATCCGGACGAGAGATGGTCACTACGAGTTTATAGTCATGCCATCTGGATTTACGAATGCTCCAGCAGTTTTCATGAATCTAGTGCATCGATGTTTTCACCATTACTTGGATAAGTTCATGGTGGTTTTCATCAATGGTATTTTGATCTTTTCCCGAGCAGGGAAGTTCACGAGGAACACCTGCGGATTGCTTTGTCAGTCCTTAGACAACATCAGCTTTACGCAAAAGTGGTCTAAGTGTGACTTTTGGATCAAGGAGTGGCTTTCTTAGGCCAAGTGATCAATGAGAATGGGGTTATGGTTGATCCCCAGAAGATTGAATCGGTAGTTATTTAGAAGCGACCTCAGGATGTGAAGAAGGTGCGCAGTTTCCTAGGGCTTGCAGGATATTATAGACGGTTCATGGAAGGATTTTTCTAAGATCTCTCCACCTATGACTGGTCTGTTTTGCAAGGTCCACACGGAGTTTGTCTAGGATGACAAGTGCAAGGTCAGTTTTCAAGAAGCTAAAACAGTGTCTGACCTCTGCAACAACTGTGACACTGAGGTTACTTAAGAAACCCATAAGTCAACAGAAGTCTACCACCAGGAGATTATCCGTTTACATGGTGTCCCCAAGACCATTGTATCGGATCAAGATGGCCGATTCATGTCAAGTTTATAGCAAGAACTTCACAAGGCCATGGGAACTGAATTAAGAGCTTGTGTACTCAATCGTCCGATTCATGTCACTACTGCATTTCATCCTCAGACGGATGGACAATCTGGAAAGACCATCTAGACTCTGGAGGATATGCTAAGAGCTTGTGTACTCAATCGTCCAACTAGTTGGGAAGACAGCCTGAGTCTGATTGAGTTCACATACAATAATAGCTGGCATGCTACTATCAAATGGCTCCATTCGAAGCTTTGTATGGTCATAGATGCAGATCTCTGATTTGTTGGGAAGAGAATGCCGACAAGATTCTGCCTGGACCAGAGATGGTCGAAAGGACAGCTTCAGACATTACTTTGATTAGACAGAGAATGTTGACCACTAAGAGTCGACAAAAGTCTTACACAGATCAGAAGCGCATAGATGTCGAGTTCAAGGTTGGTGCCAAAGTATTTGTCAAAGTATCACCATCCAAAGGTGTTTTCAGGTTTGGTAAGCGTGGGAAGCTTAACCCTCGCTATGTGGGACCATTCGAGATTCTTGATAGAGTGGGATCTCTAGCGTACCGCTTGACATTGCCGCCATCGGCACACCCAGTGCATAATGTGTTCCACATATCCTTGTTAAGGAAATATGTGCCAGATGAGTCTCATGTGCTGAGCTATGAAGACATCGAGATTCAGGCAAATGGTACCTACGAAGAGATGCCTGTGCGCATTCTAGAGCGCCGTGAGAAGCATTTGCGCACAAGATCGTACCGTTGGTACGAATTTTGTAGTCCAAGTCAGGGACTGAAGAAGTTACTTGGGAAACATGGGAAACCAAAGCAGTTATGCTCAGACGTTTTCCCGAGTTAAGTGCGACCTATGTTTCGGGGTCAAAACTTCTTTTAAGGGGGAGGTGATGTGATACCCCGTATTTCTGTAAGGATATTTTGGAAATTTTGGGAATTTTCCCGAACACCCGTTTTGTACGTCGGATTTAATTCAGAGAGTTTAAGACATTCTGTAATGTGCTCAATCTCTGTAATATTTTTCTCAGCGAAATAATATACAGTCGACGTACTTTGGGACTTAATACTCGTTCGTGTACGATTATTTTTATCCCGGGCTAAGCCAAGCTTATCCAAAGCCCAAACGGATAAGAGTTGACTTAGCGGCGACCGCTGCCCCGTGGCGGCGACCGCCGCAAGTCAACTCATCGGCGCCTTCCTCACAGCTTCGCGTTGGACAGATGTCCCTAGGAAACGGCGACCGCTGCCCAAAAGCGGCGACCACCGCTTCAGGAATTCACGACGGCGACCAGGGGGTGACCGCCGCCCTTGTGCATGCATAGGCTTGCCAGCTGCCGACGATCAGTCGGCACTTCGATCTTGGCCCTCCACGTGGTTTTGTTGGCCAATCTTATCCCCTTTGAAGTGGGGCTATAAATATAGATGATTAGGGATTGGATTGAGCACAGAAACAAGCTCAAATCTCTCAAATTCATCTCGCCGGAGTTTTGCCACCGATCGTCGGAGCTCCTTTTTGGTGTTGTTTCCAGTTGCCAAGTGAAGCTTTGGAGGCCCTTAGAAGCTTAGAAACCAAAGCAAGGCAAAGACGAACCAAAGCGATCGACGTCGGTAAGATTTCAGTTCTCGTAAAATTTCCCGATGTTCATAGCGGCGCCCGCCGTAAGGCCGGCGACGACCGCCTCCACGAACACCGGCGACCGCCGTGAGGCTGGCAGCGCCCGCCGTAAGGCAGGCGGCGACCGCCGCCCTTCAGCTGTTGCCATGTGTTGGCTTTGGCTTCTATAGCCTTGGTTCGGACGTCATTCCTTTCGATTTCTTTCGGTTCGTACTCGTCTTTGTCGAATCTAACTTAGGGTTTCTTTATGGTTCGATTCGAAGGAATCTGTGTTGCCAGATCTGTCCCTGTGTCGAGCCCAAAAACTCGTCGTTAGGCTTCGTTCAAACTCTGCGGATTAAGGCAAGTGGCGGTTCGCTCTTGCTCATCGTTCCATATTTACATTAATTATCAGTAGTTTATCTAAGTAATTAATTTGGAATGATTATTATGTTTGTCTGGAAATGGTTTTGTAAACTGTTTTGGAAAACTAAAAGATGATATTATAATAGGTTGTATATCTGTTAGAACAACGCTATTATTTATGTTCGCCTTGAGAGCATTTATGTGGATTTATCCCGAACTATTGTTGTGCTAGAACTGTTTAGTTAGCACTAGTGGTTAGGAACGCTATGTACCTTGTGGGGGTTTAGCTGTTTCTTTATAACTGGTACTTGGTGGATTTTCCCCAGTACTTTCTCTTTGGTCATGACCATACCCTTACTCGGGGTTGGCGCACTTCGCTAGTGCCAAATCTTCTAAGGTTCATCCCTTCTATATCTCTTGTGGGGAGGTCTGATATCTTTTGCGGGGAGATCCGATATCTCTCGGGTGGAGATTTAAAAGCTTATAACGTAATGCTCGTTTTGGAATTTAATAAGATAAAGTGCCCGAGTGCACATAATTAATATACCTTTGGCGAGTAGTGCAACTAAGTAAATAGTGCAACTAGGAAAGCTCGTCTCGACTTTTGATCAGAGTACGTTCTCTTTCCAATCTGGATTCGCTGTAAGCGGTAAGGTTGGTCGTGAACCGAAACATCTAAGTCAACTTTTAAATCACTGATGTCTGATTCTTTAAACGTTCCAGATTTGTCATATTTCCTTAAAGACTCACTTCCGTTGGAGTCTTCTTTCGGGTCGATTTCTGTGAAGATTCAGTCTTCCAAAATCTTCTCTTGTGCATACCTCTTGTTGTTATTCAGTAGAAGTATGAAGGTTGATTATCGTTATTGGTTATTATTCGAGAAACGATGAGTCTAACCTAATACAACTACTTCGAACCTTCTGCTTTGTACCCTTGCATAGTCTATTCAGTAGACTAAACCAACCGCAATTGTTCTCTGCATGGTTGGCTGGTGTCATCCGTTCGATTCGGCATATCAGATAGAGCAAAGATATGAGGAGACTAGATTGACTATGAAGACGACGGTTGTTTTTGGATGTTTTAATACCTATCTTCTAATCAGGTCGAGATCCTTGGGCAGTTGATCATTACGATCACAACCCTTTTTGTAATATTTCAAGAAAGACTTCCGCTGTAACTTATTTACTCTGTTATATATTTAAAAGACTTCTGCTGTACTTTGTTTAAACTCTGTATTTGTCCTATTTGAGATTGAGATGTAATCCCGGGACTCATGTTTTATATGAATAATATAATGATTTTGTATCATTGTATTTCATGATTTGTATTCAAACGGTAAAGCCTTGGGTGATCTCGGTAAGGAACACTTAGTTCACTGGCGGTAATACCTTTCCAAATGGGTTAAGATTTGGGGGTGTTACAGCCGGGGACAAGGTCCTCCTCTTCACGTCACGCTTGAGGCTCTTTCCGGGAAAGCTTAGGTCTCGTTGGACAGGTCCCTACACGGTCGCTCATGCATACCCCTATGGAGTGGTGGATCTGTACAACCCAACCAGTGGTTCCACGTTTAAGGTGAATGGTCAACGCCTGAAACCTTACTATGATAGACCACATCCCACAGAGCAGGAAGATCTCACCTTGGAGGATCTGCCTGACGTAGATTAGAGAAAAGGGAATTACGTCATGCTAGGACGTTAAACATGGCGCTGCTTGGGAGGCAACCCGAGGTACACATCTTCATAATATTCTTTCTGCGTTAAGTTTTTCTTTTCTGCCCGCCATATTTTTCCTTGTGAACTAACCCATCGCAGCAAGATGAGACCAAACCACAGTCGCGGTTTTAAACCCGCAATCGTGGCCCATCAGACGGTGCAACAACTTTTCTGTTAGTTAAAAAAAAAAATTGAAAAAAAAAAATTCGGACATATGGCAGCAAATCTTTTCCCTTTGGTAATTTCCCTTTCCCCAACTTTCACCGTTTTCACCTCTTTCTGTCTTTCCAAACCCTAACATCACCCCACTTAACCATCACCCATCCACTTTCCCCATCATTCTTTTCTTTCCTTCCCAACAACCGCCGTCGCCGTACCAAGCCCCTACACCCCGCAATCGCGCCCACAATACCGCGATCGCCGAACCACCCTCATGTTGTGCCCCGACTACCGAGAGACACCGCGACCGCACCCTGAGACCCCGCGATCGCGGCATCCACCGGCTACCGAATTTTTTGCCAAGACCCCGAACAGTAGCCATGGCCCAACCCATGCCCCGGAAGATGTCCAAACCACAGATCAAGATCTGGAAGGATCTACAGAGGAAGCAAGTGATCCCAACAAAGTTCTTCGATGTGGCAGCCCTAACAGTTCTCCAACTTTGGGACTGCACCAAGCAACTCCTCGATCATGGCGGACTGGAAGGATTCCTGTGGAAGAAGGTACCAACCTATGACTCTCTAGTCTATGAATTCGTTGATACTTTCGAACCATAGGACAAGGGCAAGGCCTTCTCTTTCCAGTTGCGGGACAAGAAGTATACCCTGACCAAGGCAGACCTTAGGGAGCTTTTTGGTATCTCCGCCCCTTCTACACCTGGGTGGGAGTCCACCAATGGCAAACACTTGGACTTCTGGTCGCAAGCTACAGAGGAAGAGTTCGACACTAGAGGAGAGTATAACTATAAGATTACCCATCCTTGCCTACGTTTTATCCACAAAGTGCTTGCACTCGCATTCTTAGGTCAAGGAGAGGTGAACAAGATTTCATGTGTCGACTTGGCGATCCTATGGTGTCTCACCCCAGAAAGTGAGGCAGTTCCAGACTGGGCGGATATTTTCATGTATTCCGTCCAGAAGACGCAAAAAAAGGCCACAGGAAGAATTGGTGTTGGGGGTATGATCACCCTTAACGCTTTGAAGTACTTTGATCTCGAAGAAACCACACTGGAGCCGGTCCCTGGTTCTTTCATTTACAACATTGACCAATTGAGGAAGTCCAGGCTCATCTATGGTGATCGTAGGGACGGATTCGTTTGGTTATCTCATACAGCAGGGGACCACAGGATGAAGCTGCCGCGACCAATACCCTTTGGTCCGATAGCAAGAGATTTTTCCCTACCTTCGGATGAACCTAGAGTACTGCCAGCACCTGCCCGACCACCCGTGAGAAAGGAGGTTCCAATGTCTAGTTCACACAGCCTAGTTCTGGACCAGCTAGCTCGAATTTCGGCCAGGCAGGAGGAGATCTACGCCCAGCAGACCACAATAGCAGCAGTTGTGCAAGCATTTGCGCTGGACTTAGACCGCCTACACCAGTATTCGATAATGCGCTTTGATGATATTGAGGGACAAGTGGCACTTCTACGCCACAGACCGGAGGCCGCCTTCAAAGGACTTGGTTTCGCGGCACCATCCACACCTCCAAAGTGAGTGTAATTCTTTCCCCCCAATCCTTTTCTTTGTCTTTTCTACATTGAGGACAATGTGATCTTTTAGGGTGGGGGAGGAATCTATATTTACTTTCTATCTTTGTATTCTGTTTTTGCATTCATTTCAGCACATTTGATTCAGTAGTTGATTCAGCATTTTCGTATTTCAGTATTTCCCTTTAAATTTTTTTTTTTGAAAATCCTGGGACAAGTCGAAAACCCGAAAGGGCGGCTTGGGTAATAAGCAGGTGGCCCGGACCAGCGATAGGCTGGGGTAAAAAGGTGTCTGAGTGACGTGAGCATATGTGAGCACCTCTATGAAAAAAAAAATACGAGTGGCTAGGATGAAAACCCGAAAGGGCTCCTAGGCAAAATGAGTGAAAAGAAGAGGAGTGATTTTAGGATCTCATTTTACCTGGAGGGGCGACATAAGAAGATGAGACAAAGAAGGATTGTCGGGTAGGTCACTCTGGGAGGCATAAGGAGTCATAGATGGAGGCTAGGATTAGAGGTCACTTTACACTATTGGATGTCCGAGCTAAGCTTGGGGGAAGTACTCTGCTTGCCCCTTAAGCTTGTTGATGGAGGATGTGTTGTGAATGAGATTGGTGCCAGGAGCTTGGCATGGGTTAGGTGACTCTTAGTACATTGTGTTTGGAGAAATGCTTCCTGAGGCCTTGGGTGCTGCATTGGAGGAGTAGACTCTTTATTAGTTTACTCAAGGACGAGCAAAGGTCTAAGCATGGGGGAGTTTGATAAGCACTACTTTGTAGGGCTTAACTAAGAGTTATTAGAGGGTTTTATTGGTGCCATTCGGGTAGATTTAGACACATTCTTGTGCATGGCGTTTGGGGCAAAGTCTGGGGTTTTTGGAGGTGTATGAGCTATTTTGGATATCATAGGAGGAAGCCACCAAAAGATGACACCAAGGAAGTGAAGACGAGAGGTTAGGAGGCGAAGCCAAGGAGTAAAGGCCGAGCATTAACCGCGACCGCGGGCAAGGGTGCCGCGATCGCGGGACTTCGGGGCATTCGAGATATTTCTGCAGGCGCGGAAGAATGCAAAGAGCGCGGAGCTACAAGCAACCGCGATCGCGGTCCATGTAACACCCCGTAATTTTTAAGGGTATTTGGGTAATTTTTCTCATCCTTCGTTCGATTAATTATTTCGCTTTCAGTGGAGTTTGGATTTTCAGTAATATCCATGATCTCCGAAATAATTCTCTGAGTGGAATAAATTACATTCGATGTAATTTCAGGGCTTAGATATTTACGCAAGATATTTGTGTATGATATTTACGTAAGATATTTGTGTAAGATATTTATGTGAGATATTTATACGAGATATTTATACGAGATATTTGTACGGGATATTTGTACAAAATATCTTGGCTATAAATAGCCAATCTCTCTCTCTCTCTCTCCTGAAGCTCTCTCTCTCCCGATCTCCCTCTCGGCCATCATCTTCCCGCCGGCGTCGTGAGTTCCTTTCGCTTCTTTCCCGGCGACGAGGTGAAGAACCCTTCCCGACGAGCCGCCGATCGCTGCTGCGTGTTGCTGCTGAGGCAAGATCCAGCGAGCCGCGAAGAGCTGCTGAGTGAGGAGCCGAGGATCGCTGTTGTGCTCCTCCCCGACAGCGCGAGCCAGTCCGGTGGCAAGACCTCCTTCTCGGCGTTGTCGTTCGTGCGTTGTTGCTGTTTGTTGTTGTTGTCGTCTCCGGTGGCAAGGAGCCCAGATCCCAGCGGCGACAGCTCGGTGGACGACGAGGAAGATGCGCCGCTGCTGCCCACTATTGCTGTGTGGAGCTACTGCACCTCCGGCGAACCGTTGCTGGCTGCTGCTCACGCCGGCGACGAGGGGGGCGAAGTCGGAGCCATTGTTGCTTCCCGACGAGCTGTTGTTGAAGGCCGAAGTGCTAATTGGTGTTGTTGCGTGCTGTTGTTGGTATTTTACCGAGGAAGAAGACGATGAACAGTGGTGGAGTGGGTCCCCCAAATTGTTTTGTTCTGTTGGGCCGAAGGCCCATTAAGCTTTCAGTCCAGATTTGACCCGAAATTATTCGAGCGGTATAATTTCGATTCCCTTTTATCCGTATTTTTCTTTAGGAAAATTTAATAAATATTTTTATGATTTAATATCATTAAAATTTATTAAATATAATTCCTTGAGTTCGTCCAGTCAGATTAATTGATAGATAATTAATTTGTCAGTTAGAACGTGATTTGCTGGGTCGCATATGGACTCGTACGCTGCTAGGAATAATCTGAAGCATATGCCATATCCTCAGAAAGGGTATTTTCGGTAGTCGTCTCGTCCAGATTCATCGCCGAATCTATTCCAGGCAAGTGGCGGTTCGCTCTTGCTCATCATTCCATACTTTCATTAATTATCAATTGTTTGTTGTTAATTAATTTGGGATGATTTACTATTTATGTTGGGAACAGTTTTGATAAATAATTTGATAAAAAGAAGTGCTGTTATAATAGGTTGTATATTGCTAGATACAGCGCTATTATGTTCGTAATGGTTTTGTGTGGATTTTAAATATGAACTTCATATAAAAGGATTATAATAGGTTGCATATACTGTTAGTAACAACACTATTTTGATATATATATATATAGATTGTTAGATCTATGATGTTGGCCTTGATGGCTTTGATGTGATGTGATATATGACTGTTGATAAGCACTACTTTGTAGGGCTTAACTAGGAGTCATTAGAGGGTTTATTGGTGTCATTCGGGTATATCTAGGCACATTCATGTGCAAGGCGTTTGGAGGCGAAGTTTAGAGTTTTTGGAGGTGTTTGAGCGGTTTTGGAGATCATAGGAGACACCGAGGAAGACAGCCACCAAGGAGAGACGCCATAGGAGTGAAGAGAAGAGCTGAGCACGGTGCGAGAGATAGCAAGAAAGAGCTGATGAGAAGAGGAGGACTGAAGCCTTGCCGCACCTGCGCCGGAGTCTACCGCACCTGCGGTTGAAGAGCTGGAGCTACTGCCATTAGGCCGCACCCTGCGGTTCCACAACCGCCCCTGCGGCGAGCTCGGCTGAACACGTACTGGAGGTCCACCGCACCCTGCGGTGGAGCGACCGCAACCCGCGGTTGCGTGTGTTGAATGTTATTTGCGAGTTTTTATTTCCGTTTTAGTTTTATTCCGAAACTTTGTTTCCAAGTTTGTTATTTCCTTATCTTTATTTCTGAATTGTTTCCTTAGTATTTAAGTAGGGTTAAGACTATTTGGAGAGGACCTTTCTTCTCTCTCTTGAACCCTAATTGCCGTTATGACGTATTTGCTTACAAACCTTATGGAGAACTAAACCCTCCATTGTTGCACTTGACAGTTTGAAGCCAGCAATTGATTGGTTGTGAGTTTTCTACTCTTGTTCGTTTCCTATTGGTTGGATTGATTCTCTTGTGCTTAATTTATATTGGCTTATGTTGGTTTATCTAGATTGATCACCTAGGTTTATTGATCTTTTCCTAAGTGCTAGGACTTGTGATTCTGTGTTCAGGTTGCATATCTAGTAGCGAACACGGTTGTGCGTATAGGGGATCCGAGCGCATAATTGTGAGAGAGAATTAATTGCATGCTTATAGTAACGGGTTGTTTCTATTGCATGTATCTTGTTAATCCTTGGTTGAATGCTATTGCTTTATTGATTCCTGAAGGTTTTCGGTATTGATTTAGTAATAAGTATTGTTAGGGCTGGTAGAACTAACAATGACCTAAGATCGGGATAAGAACAACAACAGGATTGTTAAGAACTTGAGATTGATAGAATTCTAGGATCAACTTATCTTTTGTTCGGTGGATTTCTTGTTAAGTGTGGCGCTTTTCCTCATCATATTTACAACCATAAATCTGCGATTTTGCTCTCTTGTCTTCTTATTAATTTGGTTCGAAAACACATACAAACCCCCCCCTTGTTCCAAGTTGGTAACCTTGAATTGCAAGAATTGATAACCTGATTCCCTGTGGATTCGACCCTGACTTGCTTGCTATACTCTATAGTAGGTTGCTTAGGATTTCTTTGATTTGGGTATACGACTTTAGCCTTGTCAAATTTGGCGCCGTTGCCGGGGAATCAAATTTTCTGTTTTTGTGATTTGTTGTTACTAACCCTTGGTGTGGATCTATCTTATGGTCCACACTCGTGCTACTAATTCACCGCTTCTTGATTTTGATCAAGAAATTACACGAACTCTTTCACAGGCTCGCAGAGTGAATCGTTCTTTGGTGTTTGACAACCCTACATTCGAGATGGCTAACGATGGCGCGGATCGAACGTTGAGACAGTTGACTGCACCAGACCTGCAGCAGCAACCTTTGGCTGTAGTAATCCCTGGGCTGGCTGCAGGCGTGAACTTTGAGTTGAAGCCGGGGTTGATTCATTTGCTTCCAGAGTTCCATGGACTGGCTGGAGAGGATCCAATCAAGCATCTGGGTAAATTCCACACAGTCATCATGAGTATGAAACCGGCGAATGTTACTGAGGAGCAAATAAAAATGAGAGCTTTTGGGTTCACCTTGAAAGATACCGCTGATGACTGGTATTACCATCTTCCTACTGGAAGTATTGACACGTGGACCAAGCTTCACGAGGCTTTTCTGGAGAAGTATTTCCCTGCTAAGAAGGCCAACAGTTTGAAGAAAGCCATTAGCAACATCGAGCAGGAGGGTGACGAGACCCTATATGATTACTATGAGAGGTTCAAGAGACTTTGCTCAAGCTGCCCATTCCATGGGTATTCCAACCAGGACCTGGTACTTCATCTCTATAACGGGCTGCTGGATAATGAGAGGAGGATGGTTGACACTGCTTGTGGTGGAAACATTCTTAACATAACTCCAGCACTTGCTATGGTAAAGATTCAGGAGATGGCTGAGGGCACGAGAAACTTTGGTAGATCTGCTACCAAGAGAGGAGTCCATGCTGCTGAGTCTAGTCGCTCTTCGTATGCTAATGATATGGCTGAGTTGAAGGACATGGTGAAGAGACTTACGCTGCAAGGAGCCCCTCAACAACTCAAAGCATGTGGGGTATGTGCCGATCAATTCCACCCCACCGAGGCTTGCCCTCAAGTTCAGGATGATGGAACCGAGGAAGTAAACGCTGCAAGAGGATGGCAACCAAGGCCAAAATATGATCCATTCTCTAACACTTACAACCCCGGAACTAGAGATCATCCGAATTTCAGGTGGAGTAACCAACAGAATGTCCAAAACCCTCACCTTTTGCAACCACAACAACAACCGAGGCCACAGTACAACCCTAGACAAACCATGTCAGCTGAGGACATGATCAAGTCATTGGCTCAGTCGGTCATGCAAAAGGATGCTGAAACGAAGTCTTCCATTCAGAATCTTGAGAAGCATGTGGCACAAATTGCTCAAGCTGTGAGTAATCTAGAAGCTCGTGATTCGGGAAAATTACCATCACAAACGGTAGTGAACCCGAGGGAAAACGTCAGTGCTGTGACTTTGAGAAGTGGGAAGCAATTACATGTCGATCCTAGTGCTGAAGAGGACGACTCGGAGAATGAGGATGCTCTGCTGAACGACCGCATCCAGCGGCACGGTGGCCGCACCTGCGGCGAGCAAGACCTGGAGAAGCAGAAGGCTACTGTCGATGGGCCGCACCCTGCGGTGGGAGTACCGCACTCTGCGGTGAACGGTGATTTTTCTCGGGAAATTCCTGTAGCTCCACCGCACCCCGCGGTTGAGAAGCGCACCTACGGCGAGTCTTCCGGGATTGTCAAAGAGCCTTACGTCGACGATTACGTTCGTCCCTACTTCCCTCCTCTCGGTTCCGAGAAGCCACCCGCCCCCTTTCCAGAAGCACTCAGGGAGAGAAGGGTCGTTGATGACAAAGATCTTTTTGAGACCTTCAGCAAATGCGAGGTCAACATCCCATTGCTCAAGCTAGTGAAGAGCATTCCTAAGTATGCTAAGTTCTTGAAGGAGCTCTGCACGATCAAGAGGAACCAGAAGCTGAAGGGGAAACAAAAGGTGAAGGTCAGCGAACGTGTGTCTGCGGTATTTCAAAGGCGTATGCCCAAGAAATGCTCCGACCCAGGTATGGTTAGCATCCCCTGTGTTATTGGTGATACTAGTTTGATAGAGCCATGCTTGATCTAGGTGCTTCTATTAATGTGTTGCCTTACTCTCTTTACAAATCTCTTAGATTGGGACCTTTGCATGAAACAGGAATTGTTGTGCAACTTGCTGATAGGTCTAGTGTTTACCCTAAGGGGGTAGTTGAGGATGTGCTTGTTATGGTTGACAACTTGATATTCCCCGCTGATTTCTTTGTCCTAGATATGGAACATGATGAGCATGCGGCCCCTATTCTGTTAGGAAGGCCTTTCTTAAAAACTGCTAGGACCAAGATAGATTATGTAAGTGGGACACTTACTATGGAATTCGATGGGGAGGTGGTACAATTCAACATTTATGACGCTATGAAACACCCTATTGATGACCATTCTCTATGCTCTATTGATGTGATTGAACCCATTGTGCAAGATTCATTTGATATTTCTGGTATTGATGAGCTGCAGTCTATTATTGAGAATGACATAGATGAGTTCCACACAGAATATGCTCTGTCAACTAACATGCAGGCGATGGTGTCTCAAATGGAGAAGCTTCCTATAGACCCTTTGGGCGTTGGCCCCATTCTACTAACCCCGGGCGAGAAGCTCGTTCCCTCTGTTATACAGGCTCCCGAGAGTGAACTCAAACAACTCCCGGATCACCTCAAGTACGCTTTCCTTGGAGTCAACGACACCTTGCCAGTCATTGTGTCTAGTAAGCTTTCGAAGGAGCAAGAGGAGAAGCTAGTGGAGATTTTAAAGGAGCACAAGACTGCATTAGGTTGGACCATTGCCGATATCAAAGGGATTAGTCCCTCAACATGTATGCATCGGATCCTCCTAGAAGATGACGCCAAGCCGTCCAGGCAACCACAGAGGAGATTAAATCCACCTATGATGGAGGTGGTGAAGAAGGAGGTGCTGAAGCTCCTTCAAGCTGACATGATCTTCCCGATTTCCGATAGTCGTTGGGTCAGCCCCACTCAGGTTGTTCCCAAGAAGGGAGGAATCACAGTGGTTGAGAACCAACAAGGAGAGTTGGTCCCTACAAGGACACAAACGGGCTGGAGAGTTTGCATAGATTATCGCAAGCTGAACGCGGTAACCAGAAAGGATCACTTTCCCTTGCCATTCATCGATCAAATGCTAGAACGCCTTGCTGGGCGCCCCTACTACTGCTTCCTTGATGGATATTCAGGATACTTCCAGGTGGCCATAGCGCCAGAGGACCAAGAGAAGACTACCTTTACATGTCCTTTTGGCACGTTTGCATACCGCAGAATGCCCTTTGGACTATGTAACGCACCCGGTACTTTTCAACGATGTATGGTTAGTATCTTCTCTGAGTACATTGAAAATTTTATTGAGGTATTCATGGATGATTTTACAGTACATGGGGATAGCTTTGATAAATGTTTGGCCCACTTGACACTTGTGCTGAAAATATGTGTTGAAACTGACTTGGTTTTAAATTCTGAAAAGTGTCATTTCATGGTTGAACAAGGGATTGTGTTAGGTCATATTGTCTCTGCTAGGGGTATTGAGGTCGATAAGGCGAAGATTGATGTAATTTAGTCTTTACCTTATCCTACTAATATGCGTGAAGTTCGTTCCTTCCTAGGCCATGCAGGTTTTTATCGCAGGTTTATCAAGGATTTTTCGAAGATCTCATCACCCTTATGCGAGCTGCTGAAGAAAGAGGTGACCTTTGATCTGAACGAGGAGTGTAAGAAGGCGTTCGACTGCTTGAAAGAACGCCTGACTAGTGCACCGATTATTCAAGCACCGGACTGGTCAAAACCGTTCGAGATCATGTGTGATGCCAGCGATTATGCAGTTGGAGCAGTTCTGGGACAAAAAGAGGGAAGGGCCTCTCATGTGATTCACTATGCGTCCATGACTCTGAATGGCGCGCAACGGAACTACTCCACTACTGAAAAGGAGATGCTAGCTGTGGTATTTGCCTTGGAGAAGTTCAGGCAGTATTTGTTAGGAGTGAAGGTGATTATTTACACGGATCACGCCGCCCTTCATTATCTAATGACGAAGAAAGAGGCGAAGCCGAGATTGATTCGATGGGTTCTCCTGCTGAGTGAGTTCGATGTGGAGATACGGGACAAGAAAGGAGCAGAGAACTTGGTAGCGGATCATCTGAGTAGATTGGTGAACGAAGAGGACAAGCCCGGGAAGCAAACCCCAATCCATGGAAACTTCCCGGATGACACCCTCTTCTCAGTGGATGTACTGGAGCCACACCGCACCGGGCGCCACCCCCACCGCACCTGCGGTAAGGAGAAGGATTTACAAGGCCAAGGTTCTGGAGAATGGCCGCACCCTGCGGTGGATGACCGCACCCGCGAAGGCGGTGATTTTTCTCGAGAAAATTGCCCAGATATACCGCACCCAGCGGTGGACCCAACCGCACCCGCGGCGAGAGGCGACTTTTATCGAGAGGTTTCTGCTATTTGGCCGCACCCAGCGGTGGATAAACCGCAACCTGCGGTGAGCGAAGCTGTTCGTGATTTTTCTGCTGAGAGCGCTTCCTCACTCGAGGCGTACTTCCATAGGTCCGTCCTCGGGATCCGATCCCTCCGACCATGGTACACCGACATCGTGAACTACTTGGTTTGTGGGGAATTCCCTCCGGATCATACCAAGGCGCAACGGGAGAAGGTGCGGAGAGAAGCTCGGTACTATATTTGGGACGATCCTTATCTCTAGAGACACTGTGTCGATCAGGTAATCCGTCGATGCCTTCCGGATAACGAGGTACAATCTGTCCTTAGCTTTTGTCATTCTGAGGCATGTGGGGGCCATTTTGGTGCAAATAAAACTGCTAGGAAAGTGCTAGATGCAGGTTTCTATTGGCCTAATCTTTTTCGGGATGCATTTGCTTTTTGCAAGGTATGTGATAGATGTCAGAGGATGGGAAATATCTCTAGGAGGAATGAGATGCCTCAGTCCTCTTTGATTTTTTGTGAGGTTTTTGATGTGTGGGGTATTGACTTTATGGGACCCTTTCCCAATTCTCATGGGAACCTATATATTTTGCTTGCGGTGGACTACGTTTCCAAGTGGGTGGAAGCGAAGGCCACCAGGACTGATGATTCTAAAGTTGTGGCAGGTTTCTTGAAAGAGAACATATTTTCCAGGTTTGGGATCCCTAAAGCTTTGATTAGTGATCGGGGAACCCACTTCTGCAACAAGACTGTGACCGCCCTACTGAAGAAGTATCATGTCACACAGAGGGTTTCCACTGCCTACCATCCACAGACTAATGGGCAGGCTGAGGTGTCAAACAGAGAGATCAAGACGATCCTTGAGAAGATAGTGGCACCCAACAGGAAGGACTGGAGTTTGAGATTGAATGATGCACTGTTGGCTTACCGCACTGCCTACAAGACTCCAATCGGGATGTCTCCTTTCCGGCTCGTATTTGGCAAAGCTTGCCATCTACCTGTGGAGTTGGAACACAAAGCGTGGTGGGCAGTGAAGCAGTGCAACATGAGGATTGATGAAGTAGGAGAATTTCGCAAGCTTCAGCTGCAAGAGTTAGAGGAGCTACGCCTTGATGCATATGACAATGCTGTGATCTACAAAGCAAAAACCAAGGCGTGGCATGACAAGAACATCTTGCGAAAGGACTTCCACCCCGGTGGCAGAGTCCTTTTGTTCCAATCCCACCTGAAACTCTTTACGGGGAAGCTGAGATCGAAGTGGATAGGACCGTACATTATTGCTGAGGTCTACCCACATGGCGCCGTTGACTTAATCGAGCCGACAACTCAGAAGATATTCAAGGTCAATGGTCAAAGGTTAAAACCTTACCATGAGGGTTTCTCCACTGCGGAGATTGATGAGATGGCTCTGGAGGAGCCGAGTGCTGAAAAGGAATAGACGAAAGTCTACGTCGAGCCAACGACGTGAACCAAGGCGCTGCTCGGGAGGCAACCCGAGGTATTGTTTTCTTTCTTTTTCTTTTGTCTTTTCTTTTTCATAGCTTAGTTAGGTAGTTGTGTTGGTTTTTGTGTTTCTTTTTCGTTCGTTTTCGCCTGCGGACTAACCTCGCAGATACGAAGGAAAGTCACACCGGTGTTCTGGAGACCCACCGCACCCCGCGGTGTAAGTACCGCCCCCGCGGCAAGCCCCTGTTCGAAAAGAAAAAGGCGAAATCAAAAAAAAAGGCAATAAAAGGGCCCCTGACAAAAAAACCAAGTGGGGGAGTAAAAATTGAAAAAGTTGGGCCCCGAAAAAGCCATAAATGGGGAGTAAAAATTGGATTAAATAAAAGAGGCCTTATGGGCCCACCATACCCTTCTCTTTCCAGCCCACCCCATCCCTAACCCCTCTCCCTCTCCGCCCTCATTCCCACGAACTCCCTTTGCCTCCATAGCTTTCAAAGCTCCCATAACCCCATAACCCTCAAACCTCCACCAAAAACCACCATTTTCGTCCAAACCTTCACCTTTCCCCTCACACAACACCGATCCATCACCCAAACCGACCTTCCTCACCCGAAACCTCCACAAGCAAACCCGAAAGTTTCATCCCAACATCCTCACCCCCCATAACCACCGCACCCCCAAGATCCACCGCACCCGCGTCGGATCCAACCCTTCCCAACCCAGATCTACCACCCTTGACCCAAACCCGGCCCTAAGGAGTTGAAGGAAATCCTTTTCGTAGCTTTCGGAGAAGCCCCCACGTGAAGAACTCGCCCAGTGCCCAGACCGCCCCCTGCGGTTAGTCCACCGCCCCCGCGGCGAGAGCCCAGAACGTTGCTCCTCCCTGTCAGTCCACCGCTCCCCGCGGCTACACCACCGCAACCCGCGGCAGACAAGCAGTAGGCACCATCCCAGTGTCTTTTGTGAGTTTCTCTTTGGCTCTCGCTCTCTTCATTGTTCATTTATACCATGTCGAGATCACGAAAGGTCGGGATGACTGCGGAGGAGAAACAAATATTTGAGATTGTGAAGGACCGGGATGTGACCCCGACTAAGTTCCTGGATAGGGGAACTCTGGAGACTCTGGGGCTATTTGAGTGTACAGAGCTCTGTCTGGAGAAGATGGGATTGGGGGGATTCGTTGATGTGTATGCCCCCACATACGAGACTCTGAGCAGGCAGTTCATCACCACGCTCAGCCTCACCATGGATGGTGAGACCCTTGTCTCCCTTTCTTTCAAGTACAAGGGGAAAGAGTACACGGTCGACGCTGAGCAGGCTCGGGATGCGCTTGGGGTGACTAGACCACCCACCGCTGTGTGGAGAAAGGGCACGAAGGAGGCCGCGCTGATTGATTTCTGGGTAGGTGCCACGGGGCAGACGTACCACATGGGTGACGAGTATAGCAACAAATTTACTCACCCATGTATGCGTTTGCTCCACAAGCTGATTATGGGGACGCTGCTGGGACACCCCGAGGCCAACAAGGTCCCCCTGAAGGACCTCCCCTGGCTATACTCTGCATTGCCACAGGCTACATTCACCCCAGATTGGTTGATGCTCATTCTCGAGGGACTCCAGAAGCTTCGCCGCGGAGCGAGGCGTGATATCGTATAGGGTGGTTTGCTCACCCGCATCGCTGAGACCGTCTTTTCGGTCGAGGAGGAGGAGGACCCCATCCTCTCCCATGTGTTCGATGTCGCCCGGCTGCGGGCAAACTACATGCTGAAGGTGACGAAACGACAGCCCTTCTGGTGCTCCTACTCTGATAGGAGCCATATCATGGCCTTACCCAGGGAGATCCCATATAGCTCTACTTACCGAGGATGGTACATGCACCCCGACCCCACCATAGCTCCATTGGGGACGGATGCGACTGAGTTTGTAGACGAGGGACACCGACCTCGGAGGTGGCGGAGAGATGTGGGCAGCTCGAGCCAGGCCCCTGCGGAGGATGAGGAGATGAGCGCCGGTTAGGACCCGCCACCTATGGATCCCTGGCAGGATCAGATGTCCCGACAGATGGAGGCGCTGAGTTTGCAGCAGCAGACTTGGCAACAGGGCTATGATGTGCGGTTTGACGGATTTCAGTCCCGGGTTTTCCAGCGGATGGACCACTAGGATGAGCGCCTGGGGCAGATGGACGAGCGTCTCCAGCACTTAGGAGAGCGACAGGACCAGTACTTTAGCCAGTACCCTTGGCCACCACCAGGACCATCACAACAGTGAGTCTTTCTTCTTTTTCCCCCTTATTTTATGATTGTCTTTTTTTCCACATTGAGGACAATGCGTATTACAAGCATGGGGGAGGGAGTAGATTCACTTTCTATCTTTATGTACAGTTTCTGTATTTTTCTTTGTGTGTTTCATTCTGTTTTTCGGAGTTGCATTGCATTAGTTTAGTTTCGAAAAATAAAAATAAAAATAAAAAAAAATAAAAAAAATAAAAAAAATCCTGGGATGAGTTGAAAACCCGAAAGGGCGACTCAGGCAACAAGCAGGTGACCCGGACCAGTGCTAGACTGGGGTAATATGGTGTCGGAGTGACGTGAGCATATGTGAGTCCATCTTTGAAAAAAAATAAAAAAAATTAAGAGTGGCTTGGTGAAAACCCGAAAGGGCGCCTTGGCAAAATGAGCGAAAAGAAGAAGAGTGATTCTTAGGATTTCTCTTTATTTATTGGCGAGGCGTCATAAGAAGGGAGACATAGAAGGAATGTCGGGTAGGCCACTTTGGGAGGCATAAGAAGTCTTAGATGGAGAATAGGATTAGAGGTCACTTTACACTATTGGATGTCTGGGATAAGCTTGGGGGAAGTACTCTGCTTGCCCCCAAGTTCTGTTGTTGTTGATGATGATGTGTTGTAGATGAGATTGACGCCAGGAGCTTTGGCATGGGTTAGGTGACTCGTAGTAGGAGGAGATGCTTCCTGAGACCTTGTGTGCTATTTTGGAGGGGTGAACTTTCTTTTAGTTTACTCGAGGACGAGCAAAGGTCTAAGCATGGGGGAATTTGATAAGCACTACTTTGTAGGGCTTAACTAGGAGTCATTAGAGGGTTTATTGGTGTCATTCGGGTATATCTAGGCACATTCATGTGCAAGGCGTTTGGAGGCGAAGTTTAGAGTTTTTGGAGGTGTTTGAGCGGTTTTGGAGATCATAGGAGACACCGAGGAAGACATCCACCAAGGAGAGACGCCATAGGAGTGAAGAGAAGAGCTGAGCACGGTGCGAGAGATAGCAAGAAAGAGCTGATGAGAAGAGGAGGACTGAAGCCTTGCCGCACCTGCGCCGGAGTCTACCGCACCTGCGGTTGAAGAGCTGGAGCTACTGCCATTAGGCCGCACCCTGCGGTTCCACAACCGCCCCTGCGGCGAGCTCGGCTGAACACGTACTGGAGGTCCACCGCACCCTGCGGTGGAGCGACCGCAACCCGCGGTTGCGTGTGCTGAATGTTATTTGCGAGTTTTTATTTCCGTTTTAGTTTTATTCCAAAACTTTGTTTCCAAGTTTGTTATTTCCTTATCTTTATTTCTGAATTGTTTCCTTAGTATTTAAGTAGGGTTAAGACTATTTGGAGAGGACCTTTCTTCTCTCTCTTGAACCCTAATTGTCGTTATGACGTATTTGCTTACAAACCTTATGGAGAACTAAACCCTCCATTGTTGCACTTGACAGTTTGAAGCCAGCAATTGATTGGTTGTGAGTTTTCTACTCTTGTTCGTTTCCTATTGGTTGGATTGATTCTCTTGTGCTTAATTTATATTGGCTTATGTTGGTTTATCTAGATTGATCACCTAGGTTTATTGATATTTTCCTAAGTGCTAGGACTTGTGATTCTGTGTTCAGGTTGCATATCTAGTAGCGAACACGGTTGTGCGTATAGGGGATCCGAGCGCATAATTGTGAGAGAGAATTAATTGCATGCTTATAGTAACGGGTTGTTTCTATTGCATGTATCTTGTTAATCCTTGGTTGAATGCTATTGCTTTATTGATTCCTGAAGGTTTTCGGTATTGATTTAGTAATAAGTATTGTTAGGGCTGGTAGAACTAACAATTACCTAAGATCGGGATAAGAACAACAACAGGATTGTTAAGAACTTGAGATTGATAGAATTTTAGGATCAACTTATCTTTTGTTCGGTGGATTTCTTGTTAAGTGTGGCGCTTTTCCTCATCATATTTACAACCATAAATCTGCGATTTTGCCCTCTTGTCTTCTTATTAATTTGGTTCGAAAACACATACAAACCCCCCCCCCCTTGTTCCAAGTTGGTAACCTTGAATTGCAAGAATTGATAACCTGATTCCCTATGGATTCGACCCTGACTTGCTTGCTATACTCTATAGTAGGTTGCTTAGGATTTCTTTGATTTGGGTATACGACTTTAGCCTTGTCAACTGTGCTGAACTGTTAGTTAGCACGAGTATTCGTAGGAGCGCTTGGACTCTGCGAGGTTCATTCGTTTCTTTATAACTGGCAAATAACAGGGCGTTCATGTCCCTATGCCAAATTTCTGGTCATGACCAACGGTGATGTGTATTTAGGTTTGGTCCCGTGAGGTCCATTCCGTCGATATATGTCACTCATGGCGACACATATATCTAAAAGCTTATAACGTGATGCGTGTGTTTTGGAAATTAATCAGATAAGTGCCTTTGTCGCACATAATTAATATACCTTGGGCGAGTAGTGCAGCTAGACGCTAGTGCAGCTAGGGAAAGCTCGTCTTAACTATTAGTCGCTCGAATGCGATACTTTGAGATTCTGTGATTGTGTGTATTCTATAAATTAATGTTTCCCAACATTTGTCATATTTTCCTATAAGGCTCATTTCTTTTGGAGTCTTCTTTTGAGATTGATTGCTGTGAGACTCGGTCTCCAGAATCTTCTCTTGTTCATGCTGTTTTATATATGTTAGTAGGAGTATGATGGTTGACTAGCGTACTCGGTTATTATTCAAGGGACGATGAGTCTAACCTAATACGACTGCTTCGAACCACTCTGCTTTGTACCCTTGCTAGTCTATTCATTTAGACTAACCAACCGTTATATTCCTTGCATGGTTGGCTGGTGTCATCCGTTCGATTCGGCACATCAGGTAGGTTGCTGTTCCGCGAAGGCTAGAACGACTATGAAGATGAACGGTGGTTTTGGATGTTTTTATTGTTTTTAATCAGGTTAAGATCCTTGGGCAGGTGATCACTACGATCACAACCCTTTTCATAATATTTTAAAGTCTTCCGTTGTAATTATTCTGATTTTGTATTAAATTCTGATGATGTATTTCGTTTTGTCTGGAATCATGTGTAATTCCGAGACTGTGGTTTAATAAAAGTTATGATATTAGTATTGTAACTATGTTTAAGACAGTTATGTCGTTGGAAAAGCCTGGGGTGACTTCGGGGTTTACGTTCGGAGTCATCGGCAGTAATGCTTTCAAATGGTGAGAAATTTGGGGGTGTTACAGAAATGGTATCAGAGCCGAATTTTTTTTAAAACGGGTGGGTTTTAAAACATTTTCTGGGAATGGAAATTTTTATAAACCGTTTACTCGTTTGAAACTGAGAAATGTTTTCAAAGGCTCTGAATTTTCAAAATGAAAAGAATTTGAAATATCACCGTTCATAGTCGTGCCTTCTTTAATCTGATATAAGAGGTATGGGAGTTACCTCTATATCTAGAAAGACTGAGTTCTTCTTGTGGTTGTAAGACATAGGTGTTTGTCTATTCTTTTGGAAAGACTCGGAAGGTGCCGAGATGATTCTATCATTTCTAGTAATGTTAGATTTCCCTGTTTCTCTGAGATATTTCGAGATTGGAAGACCTAGTAGTTCCCTCGAAAGTATCAAGTTCGTGCTTCCTGGTAGTACTATTATCCTAGTGTTGTAATCTCCGAGTATTTTGGTGTGAACGCTCGGGAGATTAGTATAGATGAATCTTGTGCTCTCTGTTCTTAATTCATCTATAGAGTTACCAAGTTAATCTATTCTAAGTAATTTTATTACATTGATATATGGAATAATTAAGGAATCACTCTTAGGAGTTTTGAGGTCTAAGTATGATGTCATAGTCGTTGACATTCATTGTTGAGGAAACGAATACGAAAGATTAATGCTCGAGGCAGTCGGGATTTGCCTCCGTATGAGAATTTGTGGGATGAACCTAAGGTAGAGTTCGTTGAGCCGTTAAGGTAGGCCAACGTGATATTGTAATAACAACGTTTAAATGAAAGCGATTTTCAAGGGAACTCTAAGGAAGATCCCCAAGGAGAGGAAAATCCTAGGGGAGATCCCGCGGAAGATCCTTAGGAAGAGGAAGATCCATAGGAAAACCCTGAGAAAGATTCTCGAGAGGGGGAAGATCCGAGGGAAGATCCGGAGGGAACTCTTGATGAGAACCCGAAGGAAGACCTCGTAAGGCAAGGCTAGAAGAGTCTGATGCCTAAAGTGTTCATTTATGAGTATCTTTGAGGGATATAAGGATTTTAAGTTAGAAATAAGTCATTTAAGAGAGTACGAGTTGTTGGACTCGATAAGTGGAATTTCCAGAGGATAAAGAGTTAGGACTCTTGGGAATTGTCAAGGATTGACATCTTGTGAATATGTCATCCATAAGGTTTAAGGTGCAACTCTTTGAAGAAGATTAAGTTATAAAGTTGTTGTGTTAAGAGGTGACCACTTAAATAAAAAGGTTACAGTATAAGAATAGGATATGTTAATGATCTCGAGGTATTAAAGTTCAGTATAGAGAATTGTTCAGATACGCCTAAAGAGTATAGTGGCAAGCGTTATCTCATACGCTGAGTTCTTCCGAGATTTCTTAAGGTATAAGAATGAATGTGTGATCCGTTTCGAGGAATATAGAGCGTGGTGAAATTGAGGAATCTTAAAAGTTTAAGTTACAAAGTGATTTAAGGAATAGATTAAGTCATTACCGAAAGGATTTAAGTTAGAGATTGTTTAAAGGAAGGTGTTAAATTATTCTTGTAAGGATTTTAAGTTAGAGATGACGTAAGGTCAGTCTTACTTTAAAATAAATGATGGTTCCGCCAAAGGCTCAGGCTGAATTACTATGGTAAGGCTGGGCATAAGAGCCCTAGTTACCAAAAGGAAAGGAAGGATAACATATGTAGCATAGATGTTCGTTCCCTATATGGTTAACACCAGGGTCGACTCTATTACTTAATTCTAGATCCATTCATAAGATTCTTTCTTCATTTCTGGAGTAGCGATACATCAGTATGACTTCGTTTCCTTAGCTGATTTGGCGAGTGTTATCTCGTGGGCTAAGTTTTATTGGAAAATATTTTTAGGGTGTTTGAACAAATGTGAGTGGGTAATGCCCTATGGGATCTAAGGGCTAAAATCTCATACGGGTACCCTGAACATTTGTTCTGATAAGAGTATATAGGGATGAACTATATGGGGTTCAGAATTCCTCGTTGTGAGGTCATGTTGTAAATATTGTTATGGACAGACTGCTGAGAAGGGAAATGTATAGGAGGGATAGTTCATAGGAACTCATTTCCTCTATTACGACCTTGAGTAAGACTTTAGAGTTCAGAGTTGTGGATACAACCGGTGTAGGACCAATGGATAAGGTTTGTTTTTGAAAAGCCAAGTGTGCAAAGTCGTAGGTATTATTTTGGAAGATCTATTCGAAGTTTCGTTTTGAGGTCCGTTATGAGGCTTCCTTAAGAGAAGCGATATAAGGATTAGACAGAGAGTGATGGATGACTATTATGGCAATTTGGTGTCACGTTTAGGGAAATTAAGTGATTAGGCACAACTGTGCTAATCGATTTATTGCGATCTTGTTTCGAGGAAACTAGAGGCCTGAGTTGACAGTGAACTTTAGGGCCAAATGATTGAAGTTGAGAAGTTGTCCTTTCAGGGAATAAAGAGTTAAGACACTTGGAAAATTTACAAAGATTCGATATTTGGACTTTATGCGAATAGGCCATCCATAAGGCGTATAGTACAACCCTTATTGGAAAGATCAAGTTGTGAAGTTACTGAGTAGAAAGAGGCCACTTAAATGGAAGAATTTCAATTTAAGGATCGATTATTTTGATGATTCCGATAAACTAAAGGATTTAGTACATAGATTAAGTTTGTGTATGCTTAAGGAATAAGGTAACACTGTTACTCGTGTACATCTATTGGAAGATTAAGACACAAGTGATTGATTCAGTTGGTAATGAATCATTTAACAATATGATACTTTGAGGAAATAGGAGTAAGATCTCATGTGATGGGTTTGGGGAACATACGAGTAAATGTTATGATTATTCTTGGAGAAAGTATATAAATCTTAAAGGATTTAAGTTAGAAATGGCATAAGGTCAAGCTTACTTCCAGATAAATGATGGAATTATAAGAGGTACCTTTAAGGAAATTGAGAATGTAATGTTTTGAGGTTACTAAGAGTTGATAATTGGATTGTAAGGAATTAAGATGTGTGGGATTTTGTATATAAGGAAATTGGAAGGGAGATATGTGTTCTCCTATTAAAGGTACAATAATGTCGTAATGATACTTTTGGAGACCATTATTATATAATGGTCAGGATCTTGTGGATATAGTGAGAATGATTACATGGTATAACATATATAGAGATAAGGTTGCGGATGATATCAAGTGGACTTGAGGAAAAAGGTAACCCACGTTGGTTAAGGTAATCATACAACACGTTCGGGTGAAACAAGAGTATAATCCTATGGAATGGATTAGTGAATCATGTTGAGGTAATCAGACTTAGATTGTGGGATCTTATGAGTAAAGATTGGGAGATAAAGATATGGCATAAGGGCCGGATATGATTAAGGTAACGAGTGAATCGTTTATGTAAGGTCTGTATGACATGTGGGGGTACTAAGTTGTAGTACTGTTGATTTCTAAGTATATATTCGAGAATCAGATTGTCAAAATGAGGTTAGTAGAAAGATGTTGTATTCTTCTATATAAGGACATTAAGTTCTTCAGAAGGAAGAGTGCATGATCGCAATGTTATATTGGGGATTTTTGTAATGGATACTCTGGTTAAGGCAATGGTAATCATGTAGATGATTACATCTATTCTAACGAGAGTAGGAATGTAAACAATATGTTGTAAGTGGATACATGATCGAATAGATAGTTCGATGTTGGAAATATAAGTTATGGAGACCATATTGGTTAAGGATACCGACCTAAGGAGGTTTGGGTATATACTTCGAGAGAAGTTTAGAGGTAAGTGTCAGAGAATATGTATTCTCATGATTAAAGTACAGTGAGTCTATTGTGGTGATCAGGACTTTGAGAATGGTCACGAGCTAGTACAAGTATAGCATATGGAGATAGGATATGCGAGATAGTAGTATCATCTCTGTCTTCGAGAGAGTGATAAAAGATGAGGTTTCAGGTTCGAGACTCACCAACAACCTATTGGAAATGGCTGCCTGTTATAGGTGGAGCCCCCAAGGAAGGGTTAGGATGTATGGGCCGCAGCCCTGTGATGGGTCGGGCCGTTAAGCTGTCGAGTCTCTTCTCTAACCTACTAGATGTGGCAAGAGTGTATGGGCAGCGACTCATGTTAACGACTGGGCGACACCGGAAGGGTGGCTGGCCTAGGTCATTACATTAGGCCTGGACTCAGGTAGTGAGATTGAGGTGATTCCAGTCACCCATTAGTTTATTGATGCAAGTTTCGGGGTCGAAACTTTTCTTAAGGGGGTAGTAATGTAACACCCCGTAATTTTTAAGGGTATTTGGGTAATTTTTCTCATCCTTCGTTCGATTAATTATTTCGCTTTCAGTGGAGTTTGGATTTTCAGTAATATCCATGATCTCCGAAATAATTCTCTGAGTGGAATAAATTACATTCGATGTAATTTCAAGGCTTAGATATTTACGCAAGATATTTGTGTAAGATATTTACGCAAGATATTTGTGTAAGATATTTATGTGAGATATTTATACGAGATATTTATACGAGATATTTGTACGGGATATTTGTACAAAATATCTTGGCTATAAATAGCCAATCTCTCTCTCTCTCTCTCTCTCTCTCTCTCCTAAAGCTCTCTCTCTCCCGATCTCCCTCTCGGCCATCATCTTCCCGCCGGCGTCGTGAGGTCCTTTCGCTTCTTTCCCGGCGACGAGGTGAAGAACCCTTCCCGACGAGCCGCCGATCGCTGCTGCGTGTTGCTGCTGAGGCGAGATCCAGCGAGCCGCGAAGAGTTGCTGAGTGAGGAGCCGAGGATCGCTGTTGTGCTCCTCCCCGACAGCGCGAGCCAGTCCGGTGGCAAGACCTCCTTCTCGGCGTTGTCGTTCGTGCGTTGTTGCTGTTTGTTGTTGTTGTCGTCTCCGGTGGCAAGGAGCCCAGATCCCAGCGGCGACAGCTCGGTGGACGACGAGGAAGACGCGCCGCTGCTGCCCACTGTTGCTGTGTGGAGCTACTGCACCTCCGGCGAACCGTTGCTAGCTGCTGCTCATGCCGGCGACGAGGGGGGCGAAGTCGGAGCCATTGTTGCTTCCCGGCGAGCTGCTGTTGAAGGCCGAAGTGCTAATTGGTGTTGTTGTGTGCTGTTGTTGGTATTTTACCGAGGAAGAAGACGATGAACAGTGGTGGAGTGGGTCCCCCAAATTGTTTTGTTCTGTTGGGACGAAGGCCCATTAAGCTTTCAGTCCAGATTTGACCCGAAATTATTCGAGCGGTATAATTTCGATTCCCTTTTATCCGTATTTTTCTTTAGGAAAATTTAATAAATATTTTTGTGATTTAATATCATTAAAATTTATTAAATATAATTCCTTGAGTTCGTCCAGTCAGATTAATTGATAGATAATTAATTTGTCAGTTAGAACGTGATTTGCTGGGTCGCGTATGGACTCGTACGCTGCTAGGAATAATCTGAAGCATATGCCATATCCTCAGAAAGGGTATTTTCGGTAGTCGTCTCGTCCAGATTCATCGCCGAATCTATTCCAAGCAAGTGGCGGTTCGCTCTTGCTCATCATTCCATACTTTCATTAATTATCAATTGTTTGTTGTTAATTAATTTGGGATGATTTACTGTTTATGTTGGGAACAGTTTTGATAAATAATTTGATAAAAAGAAGTGCTGTTATAATAGGTTGTATATTGCTAGATACAGCGCTATTATGTTCGTAATGGTTTTGTGTGGATTTTAAATATGAACTTCATATAAAAGGATTATAATAGGTTGCATATACTGTTAGTAACAACGCTATTTTGATATATATATATATAGATTGTTAGATCTATGATGTTGGCCTTGATGGCTTTGATGTGATGTGATATATGACTGTGCTGAACTGTTAGTTAGCACGAGTATTCGTAGGAACGCTTGGACTCTGCGAGGTTCATTCGTTTCTTTATAACTGGAAAATAACAGGGCGTTCATGTCCCTATGCCAAATTTCTGGTCATGACCAACGGTGATGTGTATTTAGGTTTGGTCCCGTGAGGTCCATTCCGTCGATATATGTCACTCATGGCGACACATATATCTAAAAGCTTATAACGTGATGCGTGTGTTTTGGAAATTAATCAGATAAGTGCCTTTGTCACACATAATTAATATACCTTGGGCGAGTAGTGCAGCTAGGGAAAGCTCGTCTTAACTATTAGTCGCTCGAATGCGATACTTTGAGATTCTGTGATTGTGTGTATTCTATAAATTAATGTTTCCCAACATTTGTCATATTTTCCTATAAGGCTCATTTCTTTTGGAGTCTTCTTTTGAGATTGATTGCTGTGAGACTCGGTCTCCAGAATCTTCTCTTGTTCATGCTGTTTTATATATGTTAGTAGGAGTATGATGGTTGACTAGCGTACTCGGTTATTATTCGAGGGACGATGAGTCTAACCTAATACGACTGCTTCGAACCACTCTGCTTTGTACCCTTGCTAGTCTATTCATTTAGACTAACCAACCGTTATATTCCTTGCATGGTTGGCTGGTGTCATCCGTTCGATTCGGCACATCAGGTAGGTTGCTGTTCCGCGAAGGCTAGAACGACTATGAAGATGAACGGTGGTTTTGGATGTTTTTATTGTTTTTAATCAGGTTAAGATCCTTGGGCAGGTGATCACTACGATCACAACCCTTTTCGTAATATTTTAAAGTCTTCCGTTGTAATTATTCTGATTTTGTATTAAATTCTGATGATGTATTTCGTTTTGTCTGGAATCATGTGTAATTCCGAGACTGTGGTTTAATAAAAGTTATGATATTAGTATTGTAATTATGTTTAAGACAGTTATGTCGTTGGAAAAGCCTGGGGTGACTTCGGGGTTTACGTTCGGAGTCATCGGCAGTAATGCTTTCAAATGGTAAGAAATTTGGGGGTGTTACAGTCCATTACCCGCGATCGCGGGTCATCACGGCAGACTTATTTCGGGATTTCCCAAATCTATTTTTCCTAATTTCTTTATTTCATTTTAATTATTTTCGTTTTCTATTTTCAGTTGGGCTAGGTCATTTGTTAAGCCAACCTATTTATACTCTCTTAGTTTTAGGTTTTGAAAGAGAGATATAGAGTTTTACATTTTTCAACTTTTCATTTTATGTTTATGAAGAACATGAGGAGGAACTAACCTTCTTGGTTCCGACTGGCAATTGAAGCATTCATTGGATTTTGGTTGTGAGACTATTATTCGTGTTTGAGTTCCTTTGGTTTGTATTATCTCTTCTAAGCTTATTCTTATTGAATCTTACTGATTTCACTAGCCTGCGCAACTAGTTGTTATTGATGATTTTCTGATTGCTGGGATTAGGAAACTGTTGGGCTAACGTCCAATTCTGCTATAGCAACTGCGATTTTCATGACCTGGTTGAGATTGTTAATCGTAGGGAGAGATAATTGTATGTTGAATGCTTTTGGTTGAAGTGTTGCATGCATCCTGGTTAATTCTTATGTACAAAGCTACCTTTGGGTTGAATCACTAGTGGTGCTAGGGTTATTCACTAGTAAGGGTTCTTAGGTCTGGTTGACCTATTAATCTACTCACGATCGGGACAGGAACAACCTTAGGAAGGAAGAAGAATTCGAGATAGTCTATGATCAACCATATTCCATGAATTGTGGATATTTGCAGAAGGAATGCTTTTCCTTTATTTGATCCATCTTTATATTTCGCAAAACCAAACCTCAAAACCCCCCTTTATTACTATTGTTCGATTGGTATTCAATTTGTGACAGGAATATAGACGCTTGTGATTCTCTTGGGATTTCGACCCTTGCTTGCTTACTATACTAGTTTGGAAGTTGAGGTTTACTTTGATTTGGCATAACGACCTTAGGCCACGTCAACACGTATGCCATGAGGTGTCCCAACCAAATGGAAAGACGTGAGGAGCAAGCATCGGCCAAGGGATAGAGCTGATGACGACCGCGGGGTGCAGCAGGGTGCGGTGGGGGTGCGGTGGCCGACTCGTGACCGCCACTGGCATTGGCCTTCGCCGCGGGCGCGGAAGGGAGCGGCCAGGGTGCGGTCAAGGCCAATTTTGCCCCCTTTTCACCCGTTTTGTGCTTTCTTGCTAAGAGGTTAAATATTCTTAACCCCGGGTTAAATATATTCGTACACGAATAACTTTTTAACCCAAAAATACATTAACTGTATTTTATATTACTCAGAAAAATATTACAGAGACCAAACATCTCATAGAATGTCCGTACTTCTCTGAATTTAATCTGACTTCTAATATGGGCATAGGAAAATTTCAAAATTACCCCTATGAAATGAGGGATATTACATTACCTCCCCCTTAAAAGAAGTTTCGACCCCGAAACCTAGGCCGAAAACAACTCGGGAAAGCGTCTAAGCATATCCTCCTCAGTTTCCCAAGTCTCCCAAGTAACCTCTTCGGTTCCTGACTTGGACCACATAATCCGTACCAACGGTACCACCTTGTTGCGCAATTGCCTCACACGGCGCTCTAGAATACGCACATGTATCTCTTCGTAGGTACCATTTGCCTGAATCTCGATATCTTCATAACTCAGCACATGAGATTCATCTGGCACGTATTTCCTCAACAAGGATACGTAGAACACATTATGCACTGGATGTGCCGATGGTGGCAATGCCAAACGGTATGCTAGAGATCCCACTCTATCAAGATTTTTAAATGGTCCCACGTAGCGAGGGTTAAGCTTCCCACGCTTACCAAATCTGAACACGCCTTTAGATGGAGAGACTTTGACAAAGACCTTTTCACCAACCTCAAACTCGACATTCCTACGCTTTGGATCAGCGTAAGACTTCTGTCGACTTTGCGCTGTCAACATCCTTTGTCTTATTAAGGCAATATCCGAAGCAGTTCTCTCGACCAATTCTGGTCCAAGAAGAATCTTGTCGGCGTTCTCATCCCAATAAATCGGAGATCTGCATCTGCGATCATACAAAGTTTCGAATGGAGCCATCTTGATAGTAGCATGCCAGCTATTGTTATATGTGAACTCGATTAGACTCAGGCTGTCCTCCCAGCTAGTCGGACGATCGAGTACACATGCTCTCAACATATCCTCTAGGGTCTGGATAGTCCTCTTAGACTGTCCATCCGTTTGAGGATGAAACGCAGTGCTGAATCTCAATTCAGCTCCCATGGCCTTGTGGAGTTCTTTCCAGAATCTTGACATGAATCGGCCATCACGATCCGATACAATGGTCTTTGGAGTACCATGCAAACGGATAACCTCGTGTAAAAACACTTCTTCTAACCTCTGGGTTCCCCACGTTGACTTGATAGCCACGAAGTGAGCACTCTTTGTGAGCCTGTCAATGATAACCGAAATAGCATCTTTCTGACTCTTAGTCTTGGGTAATCCTGTGACGAAATCCATTGCGATATCTTCCCATTTCCATTCTGGAACTGGAAGAGGTAGCAATTCACCACCTGGTCTGCGGTTCTCTATCTTGACTTTCTGACAAGTCAAGCATTTCGCCACAAATTCTGCTACATCCCATTTCATGTTGGGCCACCAGAAATTCTTCCGGAGGTCCTTGTACATTTTGCTAGAGCCTGGATGTACAGAGTAGGCTGAGAAATGGGCTTCTCTCATTACCAATGGGTGAAGACCATCAACGTCAGGCACACAAATTCAGTTTTGAAACCAAAGTGATCCATCCTCTTGGATCACAAAACCGAGAGCCTTCCCGTTCATCAATTCATCACACAGCTTCACCAAGATCACGTCATCAACCTGTTTTTCCCTGATCTGATCAAGAAGTGTAGCTTGGATTTCAAGCATACTCAGGTATCCTCGACGTTGATCGTACAAGACTTCTGCTTCGCACAATCCTTGGTTTAATTCGGTCTGAGCCATAAGCAAAGCCACTACTGCCTCGTGCGGCGTCTTCCGGCTCAATGCATCGGCTACTACATTAGCCTTGCCCAGATGATACAGCAATTCGAGGTCGTAGTCTTTGAGTAGCTCTAACCAACGACGTTGTCTCATATTCAACTCCTTCTGAGTGAATACATACTTGAGACTCTTGTGGTCGGTGAAGACTTGGCATCTCACACCATAGAGATAATGTCTCCAAATCTTCAGGGCAAACACTACCGCCGCTAACTCCGGATCATGCGTCGGATAGTTTTCTTCATAGGTTTTCAGCTGCCTTGACGCGTAAGCAATAACCTTGCCTCTTTGCATCAACACGCATCCTAAACCACTCTTCGAAGCATCACTATAGACCGCATAATCATCAGTTCCATCTGGTAGCATTAGCATTGGTGCGGAGGTCAGACATTGCTTCAATTTCTGAAAACTGGCCTCGCACTTGTCATTCCAGACAAACTTCTTGTGGACCTTGCAAAGTAGACCGGTCATAGGTAGAGCGATCATAGAAAATCCCTCTACAAACCGTCTAAAATATCCGGCAAGTCCAAGGAAACTGCGCACCTCCTTCACATTCTAAGGCCGCTTCCAATTAGCTACTGCTTCAATCTTTTGGGGATCAACCATTACCCCCTTCTCATTGATCACATGGCCTAAGAAAGCCACTTCCTTGATCCAAAAATCGCACTTAGACAATTTAGCGTACAACTCATTTTGTCTAAGGATTGACAACACAATCCGAAGGTGTTCCTCGTGAACTTCCTCATTCGGAGAATAAATCAAAATGTCATCGATGAAAAGCACCACGAACTTATCCAAGTACTGGTGAAAACATCGATTCATTAAGTCCATAAAGACCGCTGGAGTGTTGGTAAGTCCGAATGGCATGACTATGAACTCGTAGTGACCATCCCTCGTCCGAAATGCAGTCCTCGGAATATCTTCCTCACGAATTCTAAGCTGATGATAACCAGATCTCAGATCGATCTTGGAAAAGACTTTAGTTCCCTGTAACTAATCCAACAGATCATCAATCCTTGGCAAAGGATATTTGTTCTTGATCGTGACTTTATTCAACTCACGATAGTCGATACAAAGTCGAAACCATCCATCCTTCTTCTTGACAAACAAGACCGGAGCACCCCAAGGCGATGCACTCGGTCTTATATAACCTTTGTCGAGAAGATCCTCTAATTGCTTCTTCAACTCTTGCATCTCAGCAGGAGCCATCCGGTACGATGCCTTTGAGATCGGCACAGTACCCGATTCAAGATCAATAGAAAATTTCACGACACGATGCGGGGGTAATCCAGGAATCTCTTCCGGAAAAACATCAGGAAATTCATGAATCACAGGAATATCAAGAATTGTTGGTTAATCTTTCATGGACTAATCCTAACTTACTAACACAACTCTCTGAAATAAAGGAATGGGTAGCACCTGAATCAAACAGTATGCACACTGAAGTAGAATGAAGGTATAAAGTACCTTGAGCAGTTGGAGCGTTAGGTAGATCAGCCTCACGCATCTCGTACAGGCGTTGACCCTGACCTCCAAAAGCAGCTGGGGCTTTCCCCTTGTTTTGGGCAGTTGTTTGCACCGAAGGACTAGGAGCCGTTGTTGGTTTAAACCTGGGTCGGTTACTCTGATTAACAGACCCCTGCTGTGACTCCGCTCCTTTCTGCTTTCCCTGCCAACAGAACTTCTGCAAATGCCCTTCATTCCCACAACCAAAGCATGTCTTTTTTTCCTTAGGACACGCAGTACTCTTGTGCCCAGCAGCACCACAATTATAACATAGGATCGGACTCTTGTCCTGACCCGATTGCTGTGTCGACTCTCCTTGAGTCCCACCCGTTTTTGCCTTGCTAGATTTAGCAAAGTTAGACGGTGGCGCAGGACGTTTGAATCCACTCGCCTGAGGTTGATTTTGCGTCGACCTCTGGCGATTCTTTCTCTTGGTCGACTCATCCAGAGTCACCTCCAACTTGTAAGCCGCATCCACATATTGCTCTAAGGTAGAGCAGTTGTGGCTCAACATCATTGGCTTAATCTTTGGGCTCATCCACTCGTGGAAATGCCAGATTTTCTATTCTTCACTGGATACTTCCGATCCAGCGTACCGGAACAAGTGATTAAACTTGGTTGCCAGCTCATTCACCTTTAATCCTTCAGTCTTAGGGTAAAGAAATTCCTTGCGCTTTTCCTTCCTCATTGCCCGAGAGAAGAATCGGTCAGTCATCTTGGTCTTGAACATTGCCCAATTCAAATCAGGGCTATCAGCAAGACCATTGTTTTCCCACCACTCACTAGCATCTCCTTTCAGTTGAAGAGAAGCTATGTGCACCTTCTCAGCCTCAGTGCACTCCACACTGCGGAACAACCGCTCCGTGTGGGAAAACCAATGCGTTACTTCAACTGGTTCACCCTTCCCATTGAAGCTGTCAGGTCTCATAGAATTTATGGCTTTCAGCGCTCGGCCACAATCATTCTTGCTCCTGACCACATTCTCCTGATGCAAAGGTACATGAGTTTCCTGTTTTCCAACTCCCGGGGTCGCTGAGGATGCCGGCACATCTTGCGCCTGAGGCATATTCGGGTGTAGGACATCGTTCATTGCTTGCATGAAAATTCCTCGAATTTCTGCAATGGCCGCTTCATCAAATATCCTTGGAGCGTTGCCCTGAGCTGGGTCATTGCCTTCGGGATTATGTTGGGAACTGGACTCACGTACATTCGCAGGATTTCTAACATTTCTCTCATTATGTCCGGGATTGTTACTCGGCCCAGTACCAGAACGAGCATTGTTCCTTGTGTTCATCATCTATTTACCGATCAATTTCCAAGGACTTTATACATTAATACCTTGCAGTATACTTAATGTAACAATCAACTCGGAAAGGATCAAACTAGGTAAAATTTATTAGATGAACTTCAAACCGAGTTACTAGGTTCTACAACCTCAAATCATAACGAGGGAACTGGGAATTCAAGCCTTACTGGAGATGGCGAAACCACCTCGGCTCCTTCCGAGTCCTTCTGAAGAGAAACGAAAACACTCAGAATCTACGAGTGACGAACAGAGAATTAGTCTATCTAAATATGGAAGTTCGTTTCCATATCAGACTAAAGAAAAGGCACGACTATAAACGGTAAATTTTTTCTTTTCAATTTAAAACGAGTAAATGGTTCATGAATTCCCAAACCTGTTTTAAAACCTTTGGCTCTGATACCAGATCTGTAACACCCCCAAATCGTAACCCATTTGGAAAGGTATTACCGCCAGTGACATCGGTTTCCACACCGAAGCCACCTTAGGCTTTACCGGTTTAAATCATAAACAACAATCATGATGTAAACACCAAAATCTTTGGTTAAAACATATGTCTGGGGATTACATCCCAATCCCCATAGGACAAAACAGATTAATCAGCGGAAGTCTTTGCAAAGTATAAATACAAGGGTCTTGATCGTAATGATCACCCGCCAAGGATCACAACCTGATAAATCCATTAAAACACCTTTTGCTTTTATAGTCCTTCTAGCCTTTGTTTCTCGGATTCTTATCTGATGTGCCGAATCAAACGGATGACACCAGCCAACCATGCAGAGAACAATTATGGTTGGTTAGTCTAATGAAAGACTACGCAAGGGTACAAAGAAGAGTGGTTCGAAGTAGTCGTATTAGGTTAGACTCATCGTTTCTCGAATTAAAACCGATGACGATAGTCAGCCACCATACTCCTACTGGAATATATCAAGCAGCATGATCAAGAGAAGATTCTGGAGACCGAGTCTCACAGCAATCAATCTCAAAGAAGACTCCAACGAATTGAGTCTTATCGGAAGTATGACAAATGTTGGGGAACATTAATTAATCATACAAGCGTTCAATAACGACTTGATGTTTCGGTTCACGACCAACCTCATCGCTTAAAGCGAATCCGGATTGGAAAGAGAACGGTACTCTGATCAAAGTCAAGACGAGCTTTCCTAGCTGCACTATTCCCTAGCTGCACTACTCGCCAAAGGGTATATTAATCATGTGCTACGACGACACTTATCTTATTTAATTCCAAAACACGCATCACGTTATAGGCTTTTAAATATATGTATCGCCATGAGGGAGATATATTAAATATATGTTTCGCCATGAGGGACATATAGGACATATGTTTCGCCATGAGGGACATACTCCTGAATGGGACAAATCCCAAGATTTGTAGCATCAGTTAAGTGCCACCATCTCTATACCCGAGTATAGAGATCGGTCATGACCCACCAAATGGTTTTTGGGTTTATCACCCTTTGCACCATTAATCATTATTAAGAAATGACTGGACCTTGAATAGTCCATCGCTCCTACGAATACTCGTGCTAACTAAACAATTCAACACAGTAATAATCATATCAAAGCCCTCCAGGCTATCATCATAATAATATAGATATTCATAATAGCGTTATTCTAACAGATATACAACCTATTATAATATCATATTCTTTTCATATTGTTGCCCTCCCGGCAATCCTCATAAAATATATATCTATAATAGCGTTGTTCTAACAAATATACAACCTATTATAATATCATATTCTTTTCATATTGTTGCCCTCCCGACAATTCTCAGAAAATATATATCTATAATAGAGTTGTTCTAACAGATATACAACCTATTATAATATCATATTTTAATCCATATCATTTATCAAAACTGTTCCCAACAAAACAATAAATCATTCCAAATTAATTAACAATCAAACCATTGATAATTAATGGAAATATGGAATGATGAGCAAGAGCGAACCGCCACTTGCCTTAGATCAGACGAAAGCTTGAACAAGCTTCGAGACGACGGTTTCCTGGGTCCGAAACTGGGACAGGTCCTGGATAACAAATCCCTAAGGAACGACCCATAACGAGACCCTAAGTTAGATCCAATATCTACATATATGAATCTAAAAGAGTACAAAATGAATTGAAGAAACCAAGCCTCGCTCGAAGCCAAACACCCAAGAACACACACACGAACCCAGCCCGTCGCGGGTACGGTCGGCTCTCACCGCGGGGTGCAGTGGGGTGCGGTGGCGCCTTGCCGCGGGTGTGGCGAGAAGACAGAAGCAGGGATTTCGACAGATTTTTGATGGAGAACTCACCCAAATCGATTCGTTCGACTTTGATTTGTTCTTGGTTTGATCTCCAACCTTCTTAAACCTTTGAATAACTCTTAGAAGCAATTTCTAGTACTCAAAAGGGATTCGATCTCTCTCACAAACAAAGCTCAAAGCTTTGGACAACAATGGAGTTTTCTTGGAGGAAGATGAAGTTGCAGCTGGAGTTGTGAGGTTCTTCTCCGCCTCCTCTCTCATTTATAGTCCCACAAGCTTGCTCAGGAGCTAGACACGTATGACATGAGGTGTCCCAACTAGATGGAAAGACGTGAGGAGCAAGCATCGGCCAAGGGATAGAGCTGTAGAAACTCTATCGCGATGACGACAATGCTGACGACGACCGCGGGGTGCGGCAGGGTGCGGTGGGGGTGCGGTGGCCGACTCGTGACCGCCACTGGCATTGGCCTTCGCCGCGGGTGCGACAGGGTGCGGTCAAGGCCAATTTTGCCCCCTTTTCACCCGTTTTGTCCTTTCTTGCTAAGAGGTTAAATATTCTTAACCCCGGGTTAAATATATTCGTACAAGAATAACTTTTTAACCCAAAAATACATTAACTGTAATTTATATTACTCAGAAAAATATTACAGAGACCAAACATCTCATAGAATGTCCGTACTTCTCTGAATTTAATCTGACTTGTAATATGGGCATAAGAAAATTTCAAAATTACCCCTATGAAATGAGGGATATTACAGTGATACGCCCCCGACCTTGACATTGACGGAGGCCCAAGAAGAAGGCATGATGAGTGTCTGGTCCGATGGCCCCATCACCAGAGCGCGCGCTAGAGCCATTGCACAGGCCACACAGAGCATCGTGACCAAGGGCCTCGCACACAACGGCACTGCGGCATTGTCGGCTCCCAAGGCCATGCCACTCACCGCCATCAAAGGCTCTTCGGCCCCCATCGCGGCGCCATGACTTCGGCATTGGCGGCACTACCACGGCTCTCGTGACGTCGTGCTTATCTTTTGCCAACTTTTCTATTTTGAGGTTATTTCATGCGACATTTGTGTTTTCATGAAACTTTCCGGATTTGGCATGTAATTGTTTTTAGCAGTTTCCATTATTAGTAATTTCTATTTTGGCATGTGTGTCTCCTATGCTTAGGAGCGCCGGCCCAATAAGTGTTAGTCTCGGCCCATGGCCGAATTGGCTTGGCTATATAAGCCATGCCTTGGGTAAATTATTGGTTACGTTGAAATTAACCGAAGCTTCACCGTTGAGTCTTATCTCTACCCCTTCGATCTCGACGTCACCATTGTTCTTCGATCGATCCCAGTTACGCATCAAACCCAAACACAACCTCCGATTGCCTTCAAGCTCTCGAACCCACTCGCCCCTCCTCGATCTCCATCGAGCGCAAGAGTTCCAGCATCCTTCATTTCCGTGAAGGCTGTCATCTATCCCAGTTATACGTAGACGAGGCATCGTTTACGTATCACATTTGGCCCATTTAGCCCATGTAGTCCAATTCCATCCCAAATTAGTCAATCGGTATAAGTTTGACCCACTTATACTCGTATCTTAGAAAAGTTCAATTAATATTTTTATGACTAAATTCATAAAAATTTATTGAATTTAATTACTTGAGTTCGTCAAAATAAATTAATTGATATTAATTATTTCGTCGGTGCATATCGTTATTCGTATGATCACGTGTAGACCCGAAACCTTGCTAGGGTTATCGTGGAGCAGAGTCCAGGCTCCTGGAAAGCAAATCAACGGTTATTTCGTCTAGATTCATCGACAAATCTAATTAAGGCAAGTGGTGGTTCGCTCTTGCATTTATTTCATATTTTCCTTAATTGAAAATTAATTAATTATTTTAATTAAGTTGGGATAAATACTTTTAATTTGTGTTTGTAAACTTATGTGTTATAATGGTGTGGAAAATCAATTATATTAGGTTGTATATATTGCAAGTAACGACCCTTTATAAATATTTAATTATTATTATAGGGTGCTAGTTGGATTTTGGTGTGAAATTGGTGTGGACTTGTATGCTTAGTTAGTACTAGTATTCGTAGGAACGTTATATACCTCGCGAGGTTTAGCTGTTTCTTTATAGCGTTGTATTAGGAGGATTATTGCCCTAATATTTTTTGGTCATGGCCTACCCTTATTCGAATATAAGTGGTGGTGCACTTAGCTAGTGCCGTTATTCGGGATTCATCCCACGATATATCTCGTATCGAGATTGATGTGGATTAAAATCTTTATGAACATATTTAATATACTTCGGACGAGAAGTACAACGTGGAAACCTCTCGGGCTCCTGTCTAAAGTAAGTCCCATTTTCAATATGGATTCGCATTATGCGGTGAGGTTGGTTGAGGACCCAAATAATCAAAGGAGTCGTTTTTTAAAACTTGTTGTGATAATTGAAAATGTTCCCAAACAAATACACATAATTCCCATAAGACTTACTTTCATTGGAGTTTTCCCTTAAATCATGCCTCTTTCTTTTTCAGTAGAAGCATAGTAGTTGTTGGGCCCAACATACTCTAAAGGGATCGGTGCAAGCAAATTTGGCCAAGATCCAAGCGAAGTCGAAGGCCATAAGAGACTAGAAGGAAGCGTCAAACACTCCTCAGACGCGTGGGATCCGACCAGCTCTGAAGATTTCGCCCAAGGCATTAATTGCCTGATCAACGGAAAACGGTAACAAAATTAAACACAAAGATTACGATAACATTCAAGAGGGATCCCGGAGATCACGCATGGAATGAATGGAGGATATTACAAAGATAAGTAACGGACGAAAGAGGAAGATACCATAAATAGATCACGAAGAAACGATCCACACACAACACGTCTACAAGCAGTGTTCACTCACTTAGCTCTAAAAAAAGCTTAGTAGCATATCCGCTCTCACTCAAGCCCCCTGGGATACTACCCGATCATAGTCGGTCGAATCATCGAAACCGCCTATTGAACAGGACTCGATCCCTTACTCTTCAAGGATAAGTTGTACATCGATTTGATTCTATCATCAATTGATATACCATATTACTATTTTGCATCTATTCTTTACGTGGTTGATTGTCTATTTGGTTTGGATTTGTTTTGTATTATCCGATCGACTCGTTACCCCGTCTAAGGCGATTTAGGTCGACTGATCTTTTCACCCCAAAACAATCTGGCTCCCACCGTGGGGCAACTTGCCGATCATCATCTCAAAAGTTCTCCAACCATGACTATTAACCCGCCTACCGGCGCCGAGGAGCCACGCCTCGAAGACGACTCCCAAACTCAAGGAAACACAACCGAAAACCCTACTCCAAACCAACTCCAAGAGCTTGCCGAAAAAATAACTACCCTACAAGAAGAGCTCGCCCAACAACGCCAAAAGACCGAAGCCTTGGCTACCTTATCCACCCAATCTGAGGCCGAGATCGCACAACTAACCTGTGAAAATGAGTCTCTTAGATCGCAGGTACAATCAATGGCTTCTGGATCCAGGCGGGTGCCCATCCATAGCAACATCCAGACGCGTCTTGACATGGATGGCGTCGAGCTGACTCCCCCAAGCGTCCGATGCCCCGGACATACTGAGGGTACATCTCAAACTCCTTTGGTCAATCCGTTTTCGACTAACAATGTTACTTTCTCCACACCGATCGGGTCAGCGGGAACCCAAATCGACGAACTGCATGTTACCAATCCTCCCGATATCCTGGCTCTTGTCCAACAGATGCTCAATCAGCATATGAAGGCACTCGACGACCGCATCGCTAGAAATCTCGGAGTTCCGCAGCCGATCGAGAAAGAAGCGTCAGACGGATACGAGGAATCTCCATTCGTCGAAGAGATCGCCAGAGTCGAAATCCCAAAGAAGTTCAACCTTCCTAGCATGGCGAATTTCGACGGCACCAAAGATCCAGAGGATCACATTTCTCTCTATAAACAAAAACTAATGACTGCATTTGTTCCAAGGGAGAGCCGCGAGGCTGTCATGTGCAAAAGCTTTGGCACGACTCTCGCGGGTCCCGCACTGACCTGGTTTATGCGTTTGCCTCAGGGAATGATCGCTTCGTTCGCGGATCTGGTCAATTCCTTCAAGATCCAGATCGCCAGCAGTCAGAGGCTCGAAAGGTAGTCGAGTGAACTCTATCGAATCACCCAAAGGTACATCGAACCTCTCCAAAGCTATCTTAATAGGTACAATAAGGAAAAAGTCATGATCCCCCATTGCGACGTCACTACCTCCATCGAAGCCTTCAGACAAGGTCTGATCAAGGATAGCAACCTCTACAACGAGATCACCAAGTACCCATGCAGAAGCTTCGAAGATGTCCAAGACAAAACTATAGCCGAGGTACGTTTGGAAGAAGATCGCAAATCGCAAAAACATCCCAAGGACCCGACCAATTCGATCACAAATCCTCTTCCGACAATCGCCGAGACATGCGTCATCACCCCTACCCTCGTAATCGAAATGAGCAAAGTCAGGTAAACACCTTCCAAGACAGGTCTCAAGACTGGAGAGATGGTTCGACGCTGCCTCCCAGGGTTCAATCTTACAACTTCAGTGTTTCCGTGTCAGAGCTCGTCAAAAGTTTCGACAAATATGGAAAAGAAGTAAGATGGCCCCGAAAGAGCGACCGACCAGACGTCAAAAAGGACATGAGCAGGTGGTGCGAATTCCACGGTGACCATGGTCACTCAACAGAAGAACGCATCGCCTTACGCAAAGAGGTCGCCAAGTTACTTGCACAAGGCCTCTTGCACGATATGATCTCGGAATGAGCCAAAGCCACCATGGAACGACGAGATCGGGTAAAACGGGATAAACCTCTATCTCCTGTCCATACAAAAATTATCAATACCATTTCAGGGGGCTCGGACGTATGTGGGAACACGTACTCCGCAGCCAAAAGACATACGAAAGAAAGCAAAGGCAGTAAACCCGAGACGCCAGAATTCAGACAAACCAGGAACTCCGACCTCCCAACGGTCACGTTCGACGAGTCCGATGTTGACGGGTCGGAAAACCATCACGATGGTCTTGTAATCTCTTTGTCTATTGGGAACTGTTTGATACGTAGAGTACTAATCGATACAGGAAGTTCAACCAATCTCTTGACCTTCGACGCCCTCAAAGGGATGGGTTTGGGCGAAGATGATCTTATCAAGAAATTGACCCCACTAGTCGGATTCAGCGGAGAAGTTAAACACACTATCGGAGAAATCGTTCTTATGACATACGCCGGAGGAGTAAACCAACATGTGAAATTTTTAGTCCTAGACTGCCCATCTCCCTATAATTGCATTCTTGGCAGACCATGGATACATGCAATGAAGGCGGTACCCTCGACGTACCATCAAATCATCAAGTTCCCTACCAAGTGGGGATTCTAAGAGATCAAGGGAGATCAAAGGATGGCCAAGGAATGCTATGTCGCCTCCATGAAGAGCGCAGTCGAGCCCAAGACTGCTTAGCAATCACAGCTCGGCGAAGGATCTAGTCGATACGTCAAACCGGAGATGGAAAAGCTTGATGAGATCGCACTAGATCCTTCAAAGCCAAACCAAATGGTAAGGGTCGGGTCGGACCTGGACGACTTGACCAGACAACAAATACTAGATTTCCTCCGATCTAATGCTGATTGCTTTGCGTGGTCACATGAAGATATGGTCGGAATATCTCCAAACATTATTACTCATAAATTGAATGTAGATCCATCTCACCCCCTGTAAAGCAGAAGCGCATGAAATTCGCCCCAGAGCGAAATAAGATCGTCGACGACGAAGTCAGGAGCCTACTGGAAACAAGAAAAATAAGAGAAGTCAACTACCCCGAGTGGCTGGCCAACGTGGTTGTGGTCCAAAAGAAAAACGGCAAATGGAGAGTCTGCATCGACTTCACCGACCTTAACAAGGCTTGTCCGAAGGACTCCTTCACACTCCCTTATATCGATGCCATGGTCGACGCGACGGTAGGGCATGAAATGCTATCCTTCATGGACACGTTCAGTGGCTATAATCAGATTCTCATGGAACCGGAAGACTAAGAGAAAACGACATTCGTCACAAGCCAAGGTATCTATTGTTACAAAGTAATGCCCTTCGGACTAAAAAATGCAGGGGCTACTTATCAATGACTAGCCAACAAGATGTTCAAAGATCAGATTGGGGACACAATGGAAGTCTACATAGACGACATGCTGGTCAAATCGAAAAAGAAAAAGGACCACATCGATCACCTCCGCGACAGCTTCGAGGTACTAAAAAGATATAACATGAAATTAAATCCTATGAAATGCTCTTTCGGGGTGTCGTCAGGAAAATTCTTGGGGTACATGGTGACACAAAGAGGAATAGAACCCAGTCCGGAACAGGTCAAGGCCCTCATCAACCTCCGATCCCCTCGATGTGTCAAGGACGTACAAAAGCTGACAGGTCGGATAGTAGCTCTGAACAGATTCATCTCGAAGTCGTCTGACAAGTGCAAACCCTTTCACGACGCTCTCAAGAAGAACAAGTCCTTTCAATGGACAGAAGAACATGAAGTCGTGTTCCAGGATTTGAAGAAATACCTGGCCAGTCCCCTGTTGTTAACCAAACCCAAAGACGACGAGCCATTATTGCTATACCTAGCAGTATCGGAGTCCGCCGTGAGCGCAGTACTGGTCAGAGAAGAAGATGGCAAGCAATCGCCAATCTACTATGTGTTGGGCCCAACATTCTCTAGAAGGATCGAAACCAATGGATTAGGCCGGAATCCGAGCAAGGTCGAAGGCCAAGAGAGACCGGAAGGAAACGTCGGATGCTCCACAGACGCGAAGGATCCGACCAGTCCCAAAGATCTCGCTCAGGGCATTAAATGCTCAATCGATGGCAACGGCTATGGCATTAAACACGAAGATTATGCTAGCAATCAAGGGCAAATCCCGAAGATCTCTCCCATAATTAATATGAGATATTGCAAAAAGATGAATAACGGACACAAGATGACAATTACCATATATAGATCACGACGAGGCAAGGAAGAGGACACACGTCTGCATCCAGTATCCATTGGATTACTTGGAAAAGAACTCATGAGTACACCTGCTCTAGCGCAGTCTCCTCGGAATCTTGCTCGATCGTTACCGGTTGTATCACAGAACCACTTGTCGGACAGGATCCGATCCTTTGTTCTCTAAGGATAAGTTGTACTTCGACCTGATTCAATCATCAATAGATCTATCAATTTCCTCGCTATTTCGTATCTTTTCTTTGCTTGTTGATTGTTTGTTTTGGTTTAGATTGATTTTCTATTATCCGGTCGACTCGTTACCCCGTCTAAGGCGATTTAGGTCGTCCGATCTTTTCGCCCCAAAACAATTTGGCGCCCACCGTGCGGCAACTTGCCGATCACCATCTCGGAACCTTCCAACCATGACTATCAACCCACCTACCGGTACCGAGGAGCCACGCATCGAAGACAACACCCAAGCTCAAGGAAACACAACCGAAAATCCTACCCCAACCCAATTCCAAGAGCTTGCCCAAAAAATGACTGCCCTACAAGAGGAACTTGCCTAGCAACGCCAAAAGACCGAAGCCTTGGCTGCTTTATCCACCCAATCCGAGGCCGAAATTGTACAACTAACCCGTGAAAATGAGTCTCTGATAGGTGTCATTTCATACACCTTTACTAGCAGTTATTAGCATGATTTGGAGGAGTTTATGAGTAGTTTTGAGGCTAAGTCTGTAATCCGGAAGTTGTGGAGATAATTGAAGATATCAGGGGTTTTACAGCTTAGATGGAGATGATGAGGATCTGTTGGAGTTTATTGGAGAAGACTACCAACACTTGGTAGTAATAAAGAGCTGAAGAGAAGAGTGGGCAGAAATTGACGCCCCGCGCCAGAGCCACCGCGACCCGGTGGTGGGTCTCCGAGAAGGATGCCGCCCCGCGGTGGAAATCACCGCCCCGCGGTGGGAGCTGGCGCCCCGCGGCCATCACGTGAGGCGAAGAGCTTAATTAAATAATTCACGTGATGTTTGGAATTGAAGAGATGGGCCCAGGAGGAACTTAGGCCCAAAAGGAAGATCTCGGCCCAATTGAGAAGCGCTGAAGCGGGAATTGAAGCCACGCGTGAAAGAGATGCCGCGTTGAAGCCGAAGAATTGAAAGCGTGTTGAATCGGAGGCGTGACGTCAACAGCGACGTCAGTGAAGCTGATGATATTGGAGATTTGGGCCGTGGCGAGAAGTGGGCCGACGCTGCATTGGGTTGGGCCGAAGATCAGCTGGAATTGGAGATGGGCAGACGAGAGGCTTGCACGAGAATTCGGGATTAAGTTCCACCGTTCGTTTGTTTTATTTTTGGTTATTATCTTTATTATTATTTCCTTTTATTATTTTTATTATTTTTAGGATTTAGGTTAAATACTCTTTGTTAACCTAGATTTTAGCATTCAGTTTTTACAGAAGTTTAGTTTTAGTTTTGCCAGTTCGTAGTTTTTCATCCCCTTGGATGGAGAACTAACTTTTCTTTGTTCTGCTAGACGATTGAAGTAGTGCAGTTGATGTGTTTGTGAGATTTCTATTCCTTGTTCTTATTCTTATGTATGTTGGTTTGATTCTCTTGGATTTATTGATTATTGATTTATCGTTATTCTTCATAGTCTGGCCAGCTAGGTTGAATACTATTTATCAATTGCTAGGATTTGCATATAGGGGTTCCGAGTGCATATCTAGTGGCAAACACAATTGTGCGTATAGGGGTTCCGAGCGTACAATTGTGAGTGAGAATCAGTTGCATGTTAAGTAGGGGAGTGAGTACTTGTACGTCTTTCTACTTGCATGTATCTTATATCCTTGTGTGCATTGCTATTGCTTTGTTGGTGGTAAAGTACCCCGGTCTGCTACCGCGTGACAGGCGTGATTGGTGGTATTTTGTCATTGGCATAGTAATAAGTCTATCGACAACTGTGAGAATCGGTAGTGCTTAAGATCAGGGTGGGAACAACTATAAGGATAATTAAAGAACTTGGATTGAATAGATTTCCGTGATCGAACTCTATCTCTGTACTGTGGATTTCGCTCTAGTAGAACTACTTTCCCTCATTATATTTTCTCAACTCAACTCAACTTGTTTGCTTTGGTTTGCTTTGCTTCCTCTTGATAACTAAACCCCCCCGTTCGTGTCACTTGTCATTCACACTTTCACACTGCATTGATCTTCCCTGTGGGTTCGACCCTTACTTGTCTGCTATACTTCTGTTTAGTAGGTCTATTAGGAAATTTTACTTTGAATGAGGTTAATCAACGATAATTGCTTGCGCATTTCTAGCCCCGTCAAATTTGGCGCCGTTGCCGGGGAAGATTTCTATTTTGTTGTGTGTTTTTGTGATTGACTGCAGTGTGGATCTATCTTACGGTCCGCACCTTTGCTACTGATTCGCTACTTGTTAAAGTTGATACAGAGGCAGGTACGAATGGCTCAGACACTCCAACAGCTGACTGTGCCAGATTTGATACAGCAGCCATTGGCTGTAATTATTCCACCCCTTGCTGATGGTGTGACATTTGAACTCAGAACAGGAGTGATACGGTTGCTCCCGATATATTATGGACAAAGTGGAGAAAACCCCATTCTTCATTTGAGTAAATTCCACAACGTCATTATGAGCATCAAACCAGCAGACGTCACTGAGGATCAGATTAAAATGAGAGCCTTCGGGTACACTCTTAAAGACGATGCTGAAGACTGGTACTATCATCTGCCTGGCGGAAGCATAGATTCCTGGGCTGAGCTACTTAAGGCTTTCCTCACACAATATTTCCCAACCAGGATGGTGAACGCTTTGAAAAGGGAAATTGCCAGTATTGAACAAGGAGAGGAGGAGATCCTTTATGAATATTGTGAGCGGTTCAAACGACTTTGCTCTAGTTGCCCGTTCCATGGTTTTGACAAGAAAGCTCTAGTACTCTATTTTTACAATGGGCTGCTGGATGATGAAAGAAGAATCATAGATGCTACTTGTGGTGGTAGTATCTTGAATATGACCCCTGATGCAGCCACGACTAGACTTCATGATATGGTTGAGAGCACAAGAGATTTTGATGAAGCCCCAAGGACCAGAGGAGTTAATGCTGTCAACTCCAATGATGCACATTTATTGCAAGAAATTCCTTCATTGAAAGACATTATTGCGAAGACGGGTAGACAAGAAGCACCTCAACCCCACTTTGATAAGCTACCAGTAGCTCCCCATACAAGTAACTCCGCTACCACTGAGGATATGCTCAGGACTCTGACTCAGCATTTCACCACGCATGTGCAGGCCACTGAGTCAAGTATTAAGAACATGGAGAGGCAGATTGGTCAGCTTGCTGATGTTGTGACCAAGATTTACCAGAGGACATCTAACTCCCTGCCCTCTCAGACTACTGTGAACCCAAGAGAGAATGTAAGTGTTATTTCTCACATAAGTGGCATGGAATTGCAAGTCGCTCCTACTGCTGAAAAGGACGACAGAGCTGAAATTGAAGATGGGCAAGTTCCACCGCCCCGCGGCGACACCCACCGCGACCCGACTGAAGCTCTTAGTTTTCCTGAGTTAACACCACCGCCCCGCGGCCAAGCACACCGCCTCGCGGTGATACCACTGCCCCACGGTGAATGCCCATATCTGGATTTTGATCATGACGAAAGAGAGGACCCCTTTGTTCGTCCAATTTTTCCTCCTCTTGGTTCTGAAAAGCTCCCTGTCCCCTTTCCAGAGGCACTAAAGGAGAGGATGATAATCGACGACAATGATCTCTTCGACACCTCCAGTAGCTGCAAGGAAACCACCCCTTTGGCCCATTTAGCAACCAACACCCCAGGCTACGCAGAACTTTTAAAGGTGCTGGGTAAGATCCAAAAGAAACCAAAGGGGAAGCACAAGAATGAGGCCTTGATACAGATGACGGATTCTTATATGCTGGATACGAGGCAGGATAAACATATAGCCCCTGAGATGTTGGGTAGACAGTTTCTGAAAATGACAAGTACATTCATAGATATGCACAATAGTCCATCTACCATGAAGTACAAGAGCATAGGGGCAATGCTCAACATGGAGCACCCAAAGAGGCATCCCCCAGATATAGATCCCAGGTGTTCAGTTGCTATAAGCAACCCAAGTTGAGAAGATGAGTAGGATGTCAAGCCATGACAATAACTAAGGCGCTGTCCGAGAGGCAACCCGAGGTATGTTTTTCTCTCTTTGCTTTTCATTATTTGTTTTTGCATTTTTCTTTAGTGTGTTTTTGCTTTGTTTTTGTTTTCTTTGTTTCCGACTAACCTGCAAGGAGGAGACCTATGCCTATTGAAGAAGGTGTTTCCACACCAATGTAAGTCTCTCCTGTCCCTGCACTAAGTCGCTCCCCGAAAAAACCTTAAACGGGGAGGCCAAAAAAAAAAAAAAGTTTTACCGAGGTGTCCAGAGTCACCACGGAGAGGTGCGCATCATGTTGCTAACGGAGGAACACTTTCACCACACATTATTTGGCAACGATGATGGCCCTACATTCGACAGCTGAGGAGGAGGAACGCTAGAGCCCCTACCATGATGATATCTGGGCTCCACCATGTGTTCCTAGAAGGCCGTGCAACCCCGACATTTGTGCTACACCACTATTCACCAAAGTGGTTCCATTATGGTTGCACGGTAGGAGAAGATTATAGAGTTGATGAAGACACCCGCCCAACACCAGAGACCTGGGCATTTATTGAGAAGACCGCCAGTAACAAAGGAAGTGTCCAAGTAGCTTGGCGACGTTTGTGAGTTATTTTTTTGCTTCTCCCTGTGCTTCTATTCTTTTGTCTTTCATTACATTGAGGACAATGCAATGTTTAAGCATGGGGGAGAGTTCTATACTTGCTACGTCGTTGAGGAGAAAAATGAATAAAAATGAAAAAAGCCAAAAATTGAAAAAATGCATACATAAAAAATCCTGGGATAGGTCGAAAACCCGAAAGGGCGGCCTAGGTAATAAGCAAGTGGCTTGGACCTGCATTAGGCTGAGGTAATATGTGGTCAAGAGTGATGTGAGCTTATGTGAGTACATCTATTGGAAAATGAAATGAGTGGCTTGGTGAAAACCCGAAAGGGCGCCTTGGCAAAATGAGCGAAAAAGAAGAAGAGTGATTCTAGGATTTCTCATTATTCTTGGCGAGGCGTCATAAGAAGAGGAGTCAAAGAAGGATTGTCGGGTAGGTCACTCTGGGAGGCATAAGAAGATAGATGGGAGATAGGATTAGATTTTGATTCACTCTATGGTGTTTGGGATAAGCTTGGGGGAAGTACTCTGCTTTCCTTGTAGCTTTGGTGTGTGGTGTTGATTGTATTGTGTTGTTGTGCTGTGCATATTGTTTTGGTACTCTGGAGCTGATTGTTGAGATGTTGTAATTGCTAGTGTCATATTTTCTTGTACTTCCTGAGGCCTTGGTGTTTGATTGAGAGAGTAGGTTTATCTTTAGCTTACTCGAGGACGAGCAAGGTTTAAGCATGGGGGAATTTGATAGGTGTCATTTCATACACCTTTACTAGCAATTATTAGCATGATTTGGAGGAGTTTATGAGTAGTTTTGAGGCTAAGTCTGTAATCCGGAAGTTATGGAGAGAATTGAAGATATCAGGGGTTTTACAGCTTAGATGGAGATGATGAGGATCTGTTGGAGTTTATTGGAGAAGACTACCAACACTTGGTAGTAATAAAGAGCTGAAGAGAAGAGTGGGCAGAAATTGACGCCCCGCGCCAGAGCCACCGCGACCCGGCGGTGGGTCTCAGAGAAGGATGCCGCCCCGCGGTGGAAATCACCGCCCCGCGGTGGGAGCTGGCGCCCCGCGGCCATCACGTGAGGCGAAGAGCTTAATTAAATAAGTCACGTGATGTTTGGAATTGAAGAGATGGGCCCAGGAGGAAATTAGGCCCAAAAGGAAGATCTCGGCCCAATTGAGAAGCGCTGAAGCGGGAATTGAAGCCACGCGTGAAAGAGATGCCGCGTTGAAGCCGAAGAATTGAAAGCGTGTTGAATCGGAGGCGTGACGTCAGCAGCGACGTCAGCGAAGCTGATGATATTGGAGATTTGGGCCATGGCGAGAAGTGGGCCGACGCTGCATTGGGTTGGGCCGAAGATCAGCTGGAATTGGAGATGGGCAGACGAGAGGCTTGCACGAGAATTCGGGATTAAGTTCCGCCGTTCGTTTGCTTTATTTTTGGTTATTATCTTTATTATTATTTCCTTTTATTATTTTTATTACTTTTAGGATTTAGGTTAAATACTCTTTGTTAACCTAGATTTTAGAATTCAGTTTTTACAGAAGTTTAGTTTTAGTTTTGTCAGTTCGTAGTTTTTCATCCCCTTGGATGGAGAACTAACTTTTCTTTGTTCTGCTAGACGATTGAAGCAGTGCAGTTGATGTGTTTGTGAGATTTCTATTCCTTGTTCTTATTCTTATGTATGTTGGTTTGATTCTCTTGGATTTATTGATTATTGATTTATCGTTATTCTTCATAGTCTGGCCAGCTAGGTTGAATACTATTTATCAATTGCTAGGATTTTCATATAGGGGTTCTGAGTGCATATCTAGTGGCAAACACAATTCTGCGTATAGGGGTTCCGAGCGTACAATTGTGAGTGAGAATCAGTTGCATGTTAAGTAGGGGAGTGAGTACTTGTACGTCTTTCTACTTGCATGTATCTTATATCCTTGTGTGCATTGCTATTGCTTTGTTGGTGGTAAAGTACCCCGGTCTGGTACCGCGTGACAGGCGTGACTGGTGGTATTTTGTCATTGGCATAGTAATAAGTCTATCGACAACTGTGAGAATCGGTAGTGCTTAAGATAAGGGTGGGAACAACTATAAGGATAATTAAAGAACTTGGATTGAATAGATTTCCGTGATCGAACTCTATCTCTGTACTGTAGATTTCGCTCTAGTAGAACTACTTTCCCTCATTATATTTTCTCAACTCAACTTGTTTGCTTTGGTTTGCTTTGCTTCCTCTTGATAACTAAACCCCCCCGTTCGTGTCACTTGTCATTCACACTTTCACACTGCATCGATCTTCCCTGTGGGTTCGACCTTTACTTGTCTGCTATACTTCTGTTTAGTAGGTCTGTTAGGAAATTTTACTTTGATTGAGGCTAATCAACGATAATTGCTTGCGCATTTCTAGCCCCGTCAGTCTCTTAAGTCGCAGGTATAATCAATGGCTTCCGGATCCAGGCGGACGCCCGCCCACAGCAACATCCAGACGCATCTTGACATGAATAGCGTCGAACTGACCCCTCCAAACGTACGGCGTCCCGGACATGCTGAGGGTACATCTCGAACTCCTCTGGTCAATCCATTTTTAACTAACAATGTTACTTTCACCACACCGATTGGGTCAGCAGAGTCTCGAATCGACGATCCATAGGCTACCAATCCCCCCGACATCATGACCCTCGTCCAGCAAACGCTCAGTCACCACATGATGGCACTTGATGATCGCATCGCTAGAATTCATGGAGTTCCATAGCTGATCGAGAAAGAAGTGTCAGGTGAATTCGAGGAATCTCCATTTATCGGAGATATCGCCAGAGTCGAAATCCGAAAGAAGTTCCACCTTCCCAGTATGGCGACATTCGACGGCACCAACGATCCAGACGATCATATTTCTCTCTATAAACAAAAATTAAGGACTACATCTATTCCAAGGGAGAGCCGCGAGGCTGTCATGTGCAAAAGCTTTGGCACGACCCTCGCGGGTCCTGCACTGAATTGGTTTATGCGATTACCTCAGGGAATGATCGCCTCGTTCGCGGATCTGGTCAATTCCTTCAAAATCCATTTCGCCAACAGTCGGAGGCTCAAAAGGCAGTCGAGTGATCTCTATCGAATCACCCAAAGGTATAATGAACCTCTCCGAAACTATCTAAATAGGTACAATAAGGAGAAAGTCGTGATCCCCCATTGCGACGTCACCACCTCCATCGAAGCCTTCCGACAAGGTCTGATCAAGGACAACAATCTTTACAGCGAGATCACCAAGTACCCGTGTAGAAGTTTCGAGGATGTCCAAGCCAAATCCATGGCCGAGATACATTTGGAAGAAGATCGTGAATTGCGAAAAGCATCCCACGGACCTGATCAATCCGATCGTAAATCCTCCTCCGACAACCGTCGAGACAGACGTCATCACCCATACCCTCGTAATCGAAATGAACAAAATCAGGTAAACTCTTTCCAAGACAGGTCCCAAGACTGGAGAGATGGTCGAACGTTGCCTCCCAGGGTCCAATCTTATAACTTCAGTGTTTCCGTGTCGGACCTCGTCAAGAGTTTCGACAAATATGGAAAAGAGGTAAGATGGCCCCGAAAGAGCGACCGACCAGACGTCAAAAAGGACATGAGCAGATGGTGCGAATTCCATGGTGACCACGGTCACTCAACGGATGAGTGCATCGCCTTGCGTAAAGAGGTTGCCAGGTTACTCGCACAGGGGCTCTTGCGCGACGTAATCTCAGAACGAGCCAAGAAAACCATGGAGCGACGAAATCAGGTAAAACAAGATAAACCCCCATCTCCTGTCCATACAAAAATTGTGAATACCATTTCAGGGGGATCAGACGTATGTGGGAACACATACTCCGCAGCCAAACGACATGCAAAAGAAAGCAAAGGCAATAAACCCGAAATGTCGGAGTTCAGACAAACCAAGGTCTCCGACCTCCCGACAGTCACGTTTGACGAGTCCGATGCCGACGGGTCGGAAAACCATCACGACGGTCTGGTAATCTCTTTATCTATCGGGAACTGTTTGATACGTAGAGTACTAATCGATACAGGAAGTTTGACCAATCTCTTGACCTTCAACGCCCTCAAAGGGATGGGTCTGGGTGAAGATGACCTGATCAAGAAATCAACTCCACTAGTCGGATTCAATAGCGAAGTTAAACACACTATCGGCGAAATCGTTCTCGCAACGTACGCCGGAGGAGTCAATCAACAGGTGAAATTGCTAGTCTTAGACTGCCCATCTCCCTATAATTTCATTTTGGCAGGCCATGGATACATGCTATGAAGGCGGTACCCGCGACATACCATCAAATTATCAAGTTCCCTACCAAGTGGGGAGTCCAAGAAATCAAGGGAGACCAGAGGGCGGCCAGAGAATGTTACGTCGCCTCCATGAGAAGCGCTGTCAAGCATAAGGTCGCATAGCAATCACAGATCGGCGAAAGACCTAATCGATACGTCGAACCCGAAATGGAAAAACTTGACGAGATCGTACTAGATCCTTCAAAGCCAAACCAAACGGTAAGGGTCGGGTCGGACCTGGACGACTCGACCGGACAACAAATTCTTGAGTTTCTCAGATCCAATACTGATTGTTTTGCATGGTCACATGAAGACATGGTGGGTTTATCTCCAAACATTATTACCCTTAAATTGAACGTAGATCCATCTCACCCCCCTATAAAGCAAAAGCGCAGGAAATTCGCCCTAGAGCGAAACAAGATTATCGACGACGAAGTCAAGAGCTTGTTGGAAACAGGAAAAATAAGGAAAGTCAACTATCCCGAGTGGCTAGCGAACGTGGTCATAGTCCAAAAGAAAAATGGCAAGTGGAGAGTCTGCATCGACTTCACCGACCTCAACAAAGCCTGCCCTAAAGATTCATTCCCACTCCCTCACATCGACGCTATGGTCGACGCGACGGCAGGACACGAAATGTTAACCTTCATGGACGCGTTCAGTGGCTACAATCAAATCCTCATGGAACCAGAAGACCAAGAGAAAACGGCATTCATCACGAGCCAAGGTATCTATTGTTACAAAGTAATGCCCTTCGGACTAAAAAATGCAGGGGCTACTTACCAACGACTGGTCAACAAGATGTTCAAAGATGAGATTGGGGACACCATGGAGGTCTACATCGATGACATGTTAGTCAAATCGAAGCAAAAGAAAGACCACATTGAACACCTGAGGGAAGCATTCGAGGTACTTAAACGCTATTACATGAAATTAAATCCCACTAAATGTTCTTTCGGAGTCTCTTCAGGGAAATTTTTGGGGTACATGGTGACACAAAGAGGAGTAGAGGCCAGCCCAGAACAGGTCAAGGCCCTCATCAATCTCCGATCCCCTCGATGCGTCACGGACGTGCAAAAGTTGACAGCTCGGATAACAGCTTTGAACAGATTCATCTCGAAGTCATCCGACAAATGTAAACCCTTTCACCACGCTCTCAAGAAAAACAAATCTTTCCAATGGACGGAAGAGCACGAAGTTGCCTTTCAGGACCTAAAGAAATACCTTGCCAGTCCCATGTTGCTAACCAAACCCAAAGACGACGAGCCATTATTGCTGTACCTAGCAGTATCAGAGTCCGCCGTGAGCGCAATACTGGTCAGAGAAGAAGATGGCAAGCAATCGCCAATCTACTATGTCAGTCGAACGTTACTATCTGCAGAAACAAGGTACTCATCGTTAGAAAAACTTGTACTATCACTAGTAATGGCGTCGAATAAACTCAAACCATATTTCGAATCCCATACTATAATTGTCCGCACTAATCATCCCATGAGAGCAATCATGAGGAAACCTGAGTTCACAGGACGGATGACCAAGTGGGCCATACATCTCAGCGGCTATGACATCGAATACGAGCCCAGAACAACGATCAAGTCGCAAGCGCTAGCTGACTTTGTGGCAGACTTCAGCCCGACCCTAGAACAAGAAGCCGCCAAAGAAATGACACAGTTACTCGCAATAGAGGAAACATGTAAGTGGGAGCTCCACACCGATGGTGCGTCAAACGCCAGAGGATCAGGGCTAGGGGTCGTGCTGAAATCGCCACAAGGGGACAAGATAGCCCAGGCCGTAAGATGCAATTGGGACGCGACCAACAACGAAGCTGAATACGAAGCACTCATTTTCGGGCTCATCTTGGCACGCGACCTAGGGGTCCGAGAGATCGAAGTCATTTGCGACTCCCTCCTAGCCGTAAATAAAATACAAGGGTCGTACAACGCAAAGGACGACAGAATGATAGCTTACCTGGACGTTGCCAAGAAGCTGGTCAACCAATTCCAAACATTCGACATCAGGCAGGTGCCTAGGGATCTCAACTCTCAAGCTGACACACTAGCCAATCTAGGGTCCGTCTTGGACCCAAAGGAATTTCCAAATATCCTACTGGCACACATCATGACACCAGCTGTTCCAAAAACATCTAAGGAGTCGGTCGCACCATTGGAGGAACTTGTCGCGATGGAGATAGGCGACCGGCCGGAAGAAGACATTGCCAGCAATCATGACGACTGGACGTTACCTTACATCAAATGGCTAAAAGATGGCGTCCTACCCAATGACAAAACAGAGGCAAAAAGGCTAAAGGTGCAAGCACTTTCTTTCAATATTATAAATAACATCTTGTACAAAAGATCTATCACAGGGATACTACTACGATGCCTCAAGACTCCAGAAGTCGTACGTATCTTACAATTGTTACATGAAGGAGAATGTGGGAACCACACCAGCGGGCGAAGCCTCTCGGGAAAAGCCTAGCGAAACGGATACTACTGGCCCACGATGAATAGAGACGCAATGGAGTACACCAAGAAGTGCAATGCCTGCCAACGACACGCACCCGTTCCTCAACAACCCTCGGAACTACTACATCCGACTCTAGCACCATGGCCCTTCATGAGATGGGGGATGGACATCGTCGAAAAACTCCCACCTGCGTCGGGTCAACGCGTCTTCTTCCTTGCCATGGCGGACTACTTTTCTAAATGGATCGAAGCTGAAGCCTACCGAGAGGTAAAAGATCAACACGTCATTTCATTCATTAAACGCAATATCTTGTGCAGATTTGGCGTCCCATCAGAAATCGTGTGCGACAATGGCTCCCAATTCATCAGTCATAAGACTCGAGCCTTTTACGACCAATGGAACATCAAATTGGTCACCTCCACCCCTCGGTATCCACAATCTAACGGACAAGCCGAGTCTAGCAACAAAATCATCATCAACAACCTCAAGAAACGCCTCACAGGGGCTAAAGGAAAATGGGCAGACGAGCTCCCGTTCATTCTTTGGTCCGACAGGACCACTCCAAAGAACGCGACCGAACAGTCACCATTCTCACTCGTCTACAGAAGCGAAGCAGTCATCCCCGCCGAGCTATTGGTTCGAACAGCTCGTTACAGCCTTCAGACGAACGAACAGAACGATGTCGAACTAGCAAACAACTTGGACACAGCGGATGAGACTAGAGAAAAAGCCAGGATTAGAATGGTCAAGTTCCAGCAATAGGTCACAAGAAGCTACAACAAGAACGTCCGAGCCAAGGTTTTTAAAGTTGGAGATTGGGTCCTTAGGAAGACATTCCAGAACACCAAGAATCCGACTGACGGAAAGCTCGCACCTCAGTGGGAAGGACCCTACCTAATCAAAGAATTAGTCAGACAAGGAGCATATCAATTGGAAGACAAAGACGGACGACCAATCCCGAGAAGTTGGAACGCAACACACCTAAAGTTATACCACTTCTAAGCTATTAAGGTAAGGCGCTAAACGTCCTTTCACCTATCGAACATTACTTGTTGTCACAAGCATAACTCTATTTCTTGAAACTGAGCATTTACATGTAGTAAGGACATTTTCCTTGCAAACCTAAGTACAGGACGACATCAACATACACACTGGATCCAGTCACAAACAAAAGCGCTTACACTACATTTACACGATCGATCGGAACACGGGGAGATGAACAACACAGGCATGTCGGCACACCGCCTGCCTTACACAATACATAAGGTTAAGACACCTTATTACATTTACGCGATAGAAACATATTGCTTTTCCTCCTCGGCTTAAAGTCATGACTAAACATAAACACATACATTTGCAGGCCTCCTTCTTCACATACATACGGCAAGCCCTACTTGACGGAGCACACGAGCATACCCGACATACAAATCAAAAGCGTCAGCAACAAACTTCTCTAAAAAAGTTTGACGAAGCGTACGAACATACAAATGTACGATCCTTTGTAAAACAGATTGCATTAAATAAAAGCCTAAGCATTTTTTACAAATACGCGACCCGCGATGGTGGACGGGTCGCCAAAACACATTGTTCGCCTACACACATGTAGGACTTCAAATCATCCACAAAACACATTCTGCGACCCGCGATGGTGGACGGGTCGCCAAAACAGAAAACATCCTACCCACACACATGTGGGACCACAAGTTAAATACGAAAAACAGTCAAGGGTTAGGGTTCGCAACATCACCTTCGGCAGGGGCCATGTCGGGAGAAGGTTGGGGCTCAATCTGCACGATGTCACCAAGGTAGGCCTCGTCCTCACTGTTGGGCCTGGATTCTCCAGAGAAGATGAGTCAAATCGGTCGAGCCCAAGCCCATTGCCAATCGGAAGATCGAAGAAGAAAGCCCAGAGGATCCGACGAGACGTCTCTGGTCGAATGCCTTCCGACAGGATCGCGAGGATCTCGCCAAGCATTAAATGCTAGATCACGCAATGGCCCCTGCCTTCAAACCACCATAAACGCAGAGATTTAATGGCGCAATCTTCACCATCACTCCGAGCATTGAAGATGGAATATTCGGCCGAAGCATAAACGGTCACAAGAGTAAAAGACTTACCATATCAGGACGACGAGGAAGATAAGAAAAAGACTACACAATTACACATAGGACAGGCGTTCGAAAGAAAAAACAACTCACCAGAATAGCACTATCGCTCTCCACCTAGCTCTCTAACGGCTGCTTACGCTAGATCCCTGCCGGTCGCCACTCACAAGTCGCCGGTCGAGTCCCACTCGATCTCTGGTTTTATTACGATAAGTTGTATCACGATTCAGTCTGATTCACACGACATCTAATAAGATCATCACGCTATTATACATTTATTCTGTGTTTATCTATTTTTGGCTTCGTTTGGATTGTTTTCTATCACCCGATCGACTAGTTACCCTGTCTAAGGCGATTTAGGTCGTCCGATCTTTTCGCCCCAAAACAATTTGGCGCCCACCGTGGGGCAACTTGCCGATCACCCCTCCAAAACCTTCCAACCATGACTATTGACCCTCCTACTGATAATCAAGAACTACGTCTCGAAGACGAAACCCAAACTATAGAAAACCCAACCGAAAATCCTACCCGAACCCAGTTCCAAGAACTCTCTCAAAAAATGGCCGCCCTTCAAGAGGAACTAGCCCAGCAACGTCAGAAAACCGAAGCCCTAGCCGCTTTGTCAACCCAATCCAAAGCCGATATTGCGCAACTAACCCGTGAGAATGAGTCTCTTAAGTCGCAGGTACAATCAGTGGCTTCAGGATCTAGGAATGCGCCCATCCACGGCGGCATCCGAACATGCCTCGACATGGACAGTATCGAACCAACGCCTCCAAGCGTACGACGTCCCGGACACACTGAGGGTACGTCTCGAACTCCTTTTGCTAGTCCATTTTCGACTAACCATGTCACCTTTTCTACACCGATCGGGTCTGCCGGGGCCCGAATCGACGAAACACAGGTTGCCAATCCGCCAGATGTCATGGATCTTTTCCAGCAAACGCTCGACCGACACATGAAGACGATCGACGATCGCTTCAACAGGCTCCCAGGAGTCCCGCAACCGATCGAGAGAGAAGCGTCCGACGGATTCGAAGAATCCCCGTTCGTCGAAGAAATCGCAAGGGTCGAGATCCCCAAGAAGTTCCATCTCCCCAACATGGCGACATTCGACGGCACCACCGATCCAGATGACCATATCTCTCTCTATAAACAAAAACTAATGGCTGCATCTGTTTCAAGGGAGAGCCGCGAGGCTGTCATGTGCAAAAGCTTTGGCACGACCCTCGCGGGCCCCGCACTAACTTGGTTTATGCGTTTGCCTCAGGGAACGATCGCATCATTCGCGGATCTGGTTAACTCTTTTAAGAGTCAGTTCGCCAGTAGTCGGAAGCATGAGAAACAATCGAGTGACCTCTACCGAGTCACACAAAGGTACAATGAACCTCTCTGGAATTATCTCAACAGGTACAACAAAGAGAAAGTGGGAATCCCCCACTGCGACGTCACAACGTCTATCGAAGCCTTCCGACAAGGCTTGGTCAAAGATAGCAATCTCTACGACAAGATTACCAAGTACCCGTGCAAATTTTTTGAAGATGTTCAGGCCAAAACTATGGCCGAGGTAAGACTGGAAGAGGACCGTGAGTCGCGTAAAGCCTCCCGCGGACCCGATCCATCCGATCGTAAACATTCCTCCGATAACCATCAAGACAGACGTCCACATCCCTATTCTCGTAATGGAAACGAACCAAATCAGGTAAATGCTTTCCAAGACAGGTCACATGAATGGAGAGACGGCTCTGCGTTGCCTCCTAGGGTCCAGTCTTATAACTTCAACGTTTCCGTGTCGGAGCTCGTCAAGAGTTTCGATAAGTATGGAAAAGACGTAAGATGGCCCCGAAAGAGCGACCGACCGGAAATCAAGAAGGACATGAGTCGATGGAGCGAATTCCACGGCGACCACGATCATTCGATAGACGAGTGCATCGCCCTGCGAAAGGAGGTCGCTAGGCTGCTCTCACAGGGGCTCCTACGCAACATCATCTCGGAACGGGCAAAAGCCACCATGGAACGCCGAGATCAGGTAAAATAGAACAAACCCCCATCTCCTGTCCATACAAAAGTTGTCAATACCATTTCAGGTGGGTCCGACATATGTGGGAACACATACTCCGCGGCCAAGCGACACGCCAAGGAAAGCAAAGGCGACAAGCCCGAGGCATCGAAACTCAAACCAAGGAGGGCATCTAACCTTCCGACGGTCACATTCGACGAGTCCGACTCCGACGGGTCGGAAAGCCACCATGAAGGACTGGTAATCTATTTGTCCATTGGTAATTGCTTAATACGGAGAGTACTAATCGATACAGGGAGTTCGACAAACCTCTTGACCCTTGATGCTCTCAAAGAAATGGGTCTGACCGAGAACGACCTAATCAAGAAGTCGACCCCACTGGTCGGGTTCAGCGGTGAGGTTAAACACACGACTGGTGAAATCATTCTGACCACATACGTTGGAGGAATCAACCAACAGGTTAAAGTCTTTGTCCTAGACTATCCGTCTCCCTATAATTGTATCCTTGGCAGACCGTGGATACACGCTATGAAGGCAGTACCTTCAACATATCACCAAGTCATCAAGTTCCCTACTGAATGGGGGGTCCAAGAGATCAGAGGAGATCAAAGGACCGCAAAGGAATGCTACATCGCTTCCATGAAGAATGCAGTCGAACACAAGACCGTATAGCAATCACAGAACGACGAAGGACCTAGTCGATACGTCGAACCAGAAATGGAAAAACTCGACGAGATCGCACTAGATCCTTCAAAACCAAACCAAACGGTAAGGGTCGGGTTAGACTTGGACGACTCGACCAGACGGCAACTCCTTGACTTCCTCAGGGTCAATGCCGACTGTTTCGCATGGTCGCATGAGGATATGATCGGAATATCTCCAAACGTTATTACTCATAAATTAAATGTAGACCCATCTCATCCCCCTGTCAAGCAAAAACGCAGGAAGTTCGCCCCCGAGCGGAACAAAATATTCGACGACGAAGTCAAAAGCTTACTAGAAACAGGAAAAATCAGAGAAGTCCACTATCCCGAATGGCTAGCCAACGTGGTCGTAGTCCAGAAGAAGAACGGCAAGTGGAGAGTCTGCATCGACTTCACAGACCTCAACAAGGCTTGTCCCAAGGACTCATTTCCTCTACCCCATATCGACGCCATGGTCGACGCCATGGCAGGGCACGAAATGCTCACTTTCATGGACGCTTTCAGCGGCTACAATCAGATCCTCATGGATCCCGACGATCAAGAAAAAATAGCGTTCATCACCAGTCAAGGTATCTATTGTTATAAAGTAATGCCCTTTGGTCTAAAAAATGCAGGGGCTACGTATCAACGACTAGTCAACAAAATGTTCAAAGACCAAATCGGAGACACGATGGAAGTCTACATAGACGACATGTTGGTCAAATCCAAAAAGAAAGAAGATCACATAGACCACCTACGCGACAGCTTTGAGGTGCTCAAAAGGTACAACATGAAACTAAACCCTACTAAATGCTCCTTTGGAGTGTCGTCAGGGAAGTTCTTAGGTTATATGGTGACACAAAGAGGAGTAGAAGCCAGCCCAGAACAGATCAAGGCTCTCATCAACCTTCGATCCCCCCGATGTGTCAAAGACGTACAGAAGCTCACAGGTCGGATAGCAGCTCTGAACATATTCATCTCCAAATCATCCGACAAGTGCAAACCCTTCCACGACGCACTCAAGAAGAACAAATCCTTTCAATGGACGGAATAACACGAAATAGCATTTCAGAACCTCAAAAAATACCTGGCCATTCCCATGTTACTGACCAAACCTAAAGGCGACGAGCCCTTATTTCTTTATCTTACATTATCAGAGTCGGCCGTAAGCGCTGTACTGGTCAGAGAGGAAGACGGCAAATAGTCGCCAATATACTACGTCAGTCGGATGCTGTTACCAGCCGAAATGAGGTATTCGTCACTCGAAAAGCTCGTACTATCATTGGTAATGGCTTCGAACAAACTCAAACCATATTTTGAATCCCATACTATTACTGTTCGCACTAATCATCCCATGAGAGCTATCATGAGGAAACCTGAGTTCACAGGATGAATGACCAAATGGGCCATACACCTCAGTGGTTACGACATCGAGTATGAGCCTAGGACAACGATCAAGTCGCAAGCCTTAGCCGACTTTGTGGCTGATTTCAGTCCGACCCTAGAGCAAGAAGCCGCAAAAGAAGCGACACAACTACTCGCGATAGACAAGACAGGTACATGGGAGCTCCACACAGATGGGGCGTCGAACGCCAGAGGATCGGGGCTTGGGGTCGTACTAAAATCGCCACAGGGGGACAAGATAGCTCAAGCTGTCAGATGTGAGTGGGATGCGACCAACAACGAAGTTGAATATGAAGCACTCATATTCGGACTCATCCTGGCTCGCGACCTAGGGGTCCGAGAGATCGAAGTCATTTGCGATTCCTTGCTGGTCGTAAACCAAATACAGGGGTCGTACAATGCCAAAGATACCAGAATGATAGCCTACCTGGAGGTAGCCAAGAAACTGATCGGACAATTCTAGACATTCAACATTCGACAAGTGCCCAGGGATCTTAACTCCCAAGCTGACGCACTCGCCAATCTAGGATCCGTCCTAGACCCGAAAGAGTTTCCACACATACCATTGGCCCACATCATGACGCCAGCCGTCCCAAGGACATCCGTCGAGTTAACAACACCACTCGAAGAACTCGTCGCTATGGAAATAGGCGACCGACCAGAAGAAGACATCATTGACACCAATAATGACTGGACGCTACCTTACATCAGGTGGTTAAAAGACGGCATTCTACCCGACGACAAGATAGAAGCAAAAAGGCTCAAGGTACAAGCACTCTCTTACGATATCATTGACAATATCTTGTACAAAAGATCTGTTACAGGGCTACTCCTACGATGCCTTAAGACTCCAAAAGTCGGACGTATCTTACAATCATTACACGAAGGAGAGTGTGGCAACCACACCGGCGGACAAAGCCTCTCAGGAAAAGCCCTCCGAAACGGGTACTATTGGCCAACAATGAACCAAGACGCCATGAAATCCACCAAGAAGTGCGACGCCTGCCAGCGGCACGCACCCGTCCATCATCAGCCTTCAGAGCTCCTCCATCCGACCCTGGCTCCATGGCCCTTCATGCGATGTGGAATGGACATCGTCGGAAAGCTTCCCCCGCGTCGGGTCAAAGAGTTTTCTTCCTTGCCATGACGGACTACTTCTCTAAATGGATCGAAGCCGAAGCCTACATAGAGCAGACGAAATCAGAGAGAGAGCTCGAATCAGGATGGTCAGGTTCCAACAACAAGTCGCAAGGAGTTATAACAAGAACGTCCGAATCAAGGAGTTCAAGGGCGGAGACTGGGTCCTAAGGAAGACATTCCAGAACACCAAGAACCCATCCGACGGAAAGCTAGCACCACAATGGGAAGGACCTTAATTGATCACCGAAGTGGTTGGACAAGGAGCGTATCAGTTAGAAGACAAAGACGGACAACCAATCCCGAGGAGTTGGAATGCAGCACATCTCAAGCTATACCATTTCTGAACCGATAAGGTAAAAACATCACGCAAAACTCTATACATCGCATATACATGGCTACCTATCGCATGCTATCATATATACATTGCCATCTGTCGCATATATATCGCATGCTATCATATATACATTGCCATTTGTCGCATATATATCGCATGCTATCATATATACATTGCCATCTGTCGCATATATATCGCATGCTATCATATATACATTGCCATATGTCGCATATATATCGCATGCTATCGCATATACATTGCCATCCATCGCATACATATCGCATGCCATCGCATATACATCGCTACTTTCTTTTACATGTCATCATCTGACACTAAGCGAGGATTTCCTCCTTACAAAAGCACAAATGCAGAACAACATTTACATTGGACCCCGTCGTCCGCAAATGGACCCAGTCGTCCGCAAATGGATCCTGTCATCCGCATATAGGGCTTACATTACACGATCGATCGGATTACGGGGAGATGACAACACAGGCATGTCGGCACACCGCCTGCCTTATACAAAACATAAGGTACAACACCTTATTACATTCACGCAATTAAACATAAGGAACAAACACCTTATTATATATTGCTTACCTCCCCGGCATAATGTCATGACTAACACATACACAAACACATCGCAGGCCTGCTCTACATACATACACATGGTGAAACCCCACTCGACGGAGCACACGGGTGAAACCGACATACACGACACACTAAATGTCGTCGACAACTTCCTCGAAAGTTCGACGAACATGTACGAAACAAACTAGCATGCAATTCTACATGTAAAAACGCATTTGCAGCAAAATAAAAAGCATTTTTATAAATACGCAACCCGCGATGGCGGACGGGTCACCAAACCACATTGTCTGCCTACACATCTATAGGACTTCATCAAACAGAAATATTCTGCGACCCGTGATGGTGGACGGGTCGCCAAAACATACATTATCCAAAGGCACCAAATGTCTAAACCCACACACAAGTGGGACAAACAAAGTCAAGCATCGGGAACAACAACGTTACCTTCGGCATGGGCTGGCTCCAATGGGGCTATCTCGTCGGTCGGCTTAGCATCGCCAGAATGGCTTCGTCCTCATCGGCATCTTCATCCACAGCCTCTTCTCCGACGCCAGCTAAGCAAAACAGCTCCTGACCAGGATCACCCTTTGGAAACATGGAGTCCAAAGTCTCCTTCTCCTCCTTCAGGTCTCAGAGCTCATGCTTGCCCTCATTGAACTCTTCAATCATCTCGATGCGCGATTTCACCGCGTAGAAGGCCCCAACATCGCCAGCAATCTGACCGTCGGCAATCCGAGCCCGCTTCACTTCTTCCTCAATGCATGCCCTACACTCTTCAAACTCCCTCTGACATGCGACCAGCTCCCCTTGACAGCTCTTTAGCTCCCTGGCGAGACGATGCTCAGTCTCACGACAGCGACTCTCCGCTCCCTCCAGCTTGGTACTTAAAGAGGCAAGGTCGGACTCTGACCTAGTAGCCCTGTCCTCAGCATTGACAAGCATCGCCTGGACACCGGAGTAAGCTCCCAAGAAGTATTGAAAAGCCTGACAAAAAGGCATACGACAACACAAATACGCGAATCAGAAAACACAGTCGAACAAAAGAAATACAAAAACGCACAAAACAAAGGGCAACACACCCTCCACGTGGAACTGCCCGCTTCACCAATGCAGTCCAAAGGGGAGACGTCCTTAACTTTCGACTTCAAAGTCGGGTATTGAGTGCAAAAAATATCAACGATCGACGGCCCTACGACACCGATCTTGCCGACCCCTTCGGCGGTCGCGCCTTTCTTCTTAGGGACGTCCTCCGCCTTGACATCATCAGGACGAGCGCTCGCTTTCCTCTTAGAGCCAGCTTTAACCATAGTCGTCAGGTCAATCAGAGCCGGTTTGCTCGACGCCGCCTTGGCTGCTGCTTTCCTTTGCTCAATCAAGCTTTTTCCCGACGCCACCCTCAGGCGAGCACTCGACCGACCACTAGGGGAACCTGACACGACGGGACAACAAAAAAGGCGAAATCCTAAAGTACACGACAAAGTGAAAAACAATAAAAAGACTCCTAAAGCCGAAAGTCTACCTTTCGCACGAGATGAAGAAACATTCGACATATCTTCTTGTGAGGCAGGAGTCATCGCCAGCAAGTTGACGTTCACAAATTTCCTTTCAGATGCGGGAATCTCAAGCACAATCTTTGACAAGCCCTCTGATCGGCTACTCACTTCTAGATCCTCTGGTTCGGGGACTACAAAAAAGAAAAATTAAAACAAGAGTTAAGACACACTAATACACGAAAGAAAAGACAAGTACATACTATCGACTCGCCACTCCGTCAACAAAAACGGACATTCTCCCTCCTTCTCCAGAGAATAGCGTTCGACGAAAAAGAACTTTGACCCCCATCCGCGGTCGTTAACATCAGGGCTCTGCAGCAAGGGCTTCCGACCAGGTCGGACACGCAACTGAACGCGACAGGAACTCTTCGATCCTATGAAGTAGTTGTACCACAGGGCGTCGAAGTCAAAATCAGCCCCAGTTTGAACATTCACAAGGTCTAAAACCCTAAGTACTCTCCACGCCTGAGGCATTACTTGACATGGCGCCAGCGCCAACATAGCTAAGAAGTCCCTGACAAGGGGGGAAAAAGGAAACCTATGCCTTATTCTAAACGGGTAAGAGTAGAAGCAAACCCATCCCTCATAGCGAGCATCGGCCCTCTCGTCTGGGTGAGGCAGCCTGGCAACCGTCTCCGGCGGAAAACCTCCGACTTGGAGCACCTGATCCAGTTCCTCCTGGGACATAGTGCTAACCAATGCATCCGACTCCTTCAAAATAAAATGAGGAGGAGCTTCGCCTTCACGAGAATCGGAGAGAGTCTTCGACGACTCAGAAGCCTCGAGAGAAACCATTTTGAGAATGGGAAAAGAGGAGAATCGAAGAGCTACGACTAAGAGAAATCAGAAAGCTATGGCAAGAGAAACCAAGAGGCTTACCAGAAACTTGCAAAGGAAGATGATGAAGAGTAATCGATTCCTTCTGCTACGAATTTATGGAGGGAAGTGAAGGCCTGCAGAGGCATCGCATCATGCCTCGATCACGCGCCATGTAGCCCTGAGCAAATGCGCCAAATTGGAAGGTGGAGATCGCGTCTAGAGAAGTTGCCACGGATTCCGGTCAACTTGCCTAAACCGTAAGCCCATAGCAACTCGGGGCTATTGTTGGGCCTGGATTCTCCAAAGAAGATGAGTCAAATCGGTCGAGCCCAAGCCCATTTCCAATCGGAAGATCGAAGAAGAAAGCCCAGAGGATCCGACGAGACGTCTCTGGTCGAATGCCTTCCGACAGGATCGCGAGGATCTCGCCAAACATTAAATGCTAGATCACGCAATGGCCACTGCCTTCAAACCACCATAAACGCAGAGATTTAATGGCGCAATCTTCACCATCACTCCGAGCATTGAAGATGGAATATTCGGCCGAAGCATAAACGGTCACAAGAGTAAAAGACTTACCATATCAGGACGACGAGGAAGATAAGAAGAAGACTACACAATTACACACAGGACAGGCGTTCGAAAGAAAAAACAACTCACCAGAATAGCATTCTCGCTCTCCACCTAGCTCTCTAACGGCTGCTTATGCTAGATCCCTGCCGGTCGCCACTCATAAGTCGCCGGTCGAGTCCCACTCGATCTCTGGTTTTATTACGATAAGTTGTATCACGATTCAGTCTGATTCACACGACATGTAATAAGATCATCACGCTATTATACATTTATTCTGTGTTTATCTATTTTTGGCTTGGTTTGGATTGTTTTCTATCACCCGATCGACTAGTTACCCCGTCTAAGGCGATTTAGGTCGTCCGATCTTTTCGCCCCAAAACACTCACCGACGCTTCCGTCCAAGGATTCCTCTCCGACGCCGGCCAGACGGAAAAGCTCCAAACCTGGATTCCCCTTCGGACACAGGGAATCCATGGTCTCCTTCTCCGCCTTCAAATACCAGGTACCCTGCTTGCCCTCTTCGAACTCCTCGATCATCTCAATACGCGACTTCAACGCATAAAAAGCGCCTACGTAGCCCGCAATCCGACCACCCTCTATCCTAGCCTGCTTCACCTTCTCCTCGACACCCTACTGACTCTCGCTAAGCTCCTTCCGACAAACGTCTAAGTCATCTTGGCAATTCTTCAACTCCCTGGCAAAGCGGCGCTCGACATCCCTACAACGGCTCTCAGCTCCCTCCAACTTGGTCTTCAAAGACACCAGGCCAGACTCTGACCTAGCAGCCCTGTCCTCGGCCTTAGCAACCATTTCCTTGACACCATAATACGCCCCAAGAAATATTGAAAAGTCTGGAAAAAGACAAAACCAATCAAGGTTTCACCCGACTACGAGAAAGAAAACAAACAAACTTGAGATAGTCAAGACGACTTACCTTCCACGTAGAGCACCCCACTTCACCAATATAGTCCAAAGGAGAGACGTCGTCAACTTTAGACTTCAGAGTCGGGTCCTGAGCATGAAAGAGATCGGAAATCGATTGACTGACCGCGTCAATCTTCTCGACTCCACGAGTAGCTGTCCCCTTTTTCTTTGGTGTGTTCACCACCTTCACATCGCCAGAAGAGGCCCCTGTCTTCCTTTTTGAGCCAACTTTGTCCGGGAGCGACGACTCCGCCGGCGTCAATTTACTCGACAAGGCCCTAGCCACCAGCCTTTGCTCTATAAGCCTATTCCCGTACACTTCCTTCAAACGGGCACTCGACCGACCAGCCGGAGATGCTGACACAACAAGACAAAACATAAAACACGAGCATACGAAAGAAAAAGAAATACACAAGGCGAACAAAAAACTCACACTTGACCCGAGAAGACGAAACATTCGACATGACGTCCTGAGTGGTGGGGGAAGTCGACAACAAGTTGACGTTCATAAACTTCCGCTCCGACGCAGGGATACTAAGGATGATATTCGACGGGCCCTCTGACTGAGTATCTACCTCCAACTCATCAGCCTCAGGGACTACAAAAAAGAAGAGTTAAGCAAGGAGTTCAAACACATAAGACAGGCAAAGAGAGGTCGAATACATACTCTCAACTCGCCACTCCGACAACAAAAATGAACAGTCACCCCCCTTCTCTAGAGACGAATGCTCGACGAAGAATAACTTCGACCCCCATCCACGGTCATTTACATCTAAATTAAACACTAAAGGCTTCCGACCCGGATGAATACGCAACTGGACGCGAGCAGAACTCTTCGACTCCAGGGAGTAGTTGTACCACAAGGTGTCGAAGTTAAAACTGGCCCCGGACTGGACATTCAACAAGTCTAAAACCCTAAGGATCTGCCACGCCTGCGGCATAACCTGACACGACACAAGCGCCAGGGTCGCTAAAAAATCCCTAACGAGGGGAGAAAAAGGAAACTTGTGGCCAATCCTAAACGGGTAAGCATAAAAACAAACCCATCCCTCATAGCGAGCGTCGGCCCTCTCGTCCAGATGCGGCAGCCTCGCGACCGTCTCAGGAGGAAAGCCTCCAACTTGGAGGATCTACTCCAACTCCGCCTCTGACAAAGTCCCCGTCAGAGCATCTGCCTCCTTCAGAAGGAAAGGGGGGGGGGGGACCTCATTCTTGCTCGAGTTCGAGCGAGTAGCAGACGATTCAGAAGACTTGCTGGAAACCATTTCCAAAACAGAAATAGGGGGAAATCGAAAAGGAATTTTTTGAGACCTAGAGAAACCTACCAGATGAATAAACAAAGGAGGAAGATGAAGCCAAATCGTCAGAATGCTGATTCAAATTTATGGAGAGAGTCGGCAGGTTGCAGAAACGTCCCATCGTGCCACGGGATTATCGCCACGCAGCCCTCGCCTGTCGCGCCAAAGATCGGAAGGTGGAGATCGTGTGAAGGGAAGTTGTTTGGACTCCATCTCACAGCTGCCTTGAGCCCAAAACAACTTGGGGCTGGGCCCAACATTCTCTAGAAGGATCAAAACCAACGGATTAGGCAGGAATCCGAGCAAGGTCGAAGGCCAAGAGAGACTGGAAGGAAACGTCGGACGCTCCACAGACGCGAAGGATCCGACCAGTCCCGAAGATCTCGCCCAGGGCATTAAATGCTCGATCGATGGCAACGGCTATGACATTAAACATGAAGATTATGCTAGCAATCAAGGGAAAATCCCGAAGATCTCGCCCGGAATTAATAGGAGATATTGCAAAAAAGATGAATAACGGACACAAGATGACAATTACCACATATAGATCACGACGAGGCAAGGAAGAGGACACACGTCTGCATCAGTATCCATTGGATTACATTGAAAAGAACTCACGAGTACACTTGCTCTAGCGCAGTCTCCTCGGAATCTTGCTCGATCGTTACCGGTTGTATCACAGAAACACCTGTCGGACAGGATCCGATCCTTTGTTCTCTAAGGATAAGTTGCACTTCGACCTGATTCAATCATCAATAGATCTATCAATTTCCTCGCTATTTCGTATATTTTCTTTGCTTGTTGATTGTCTGTTTTGGTTTGGATTGATTTTCTATTATCCGGTCGAGTCGTTACCCTGTCTAAGGCGATTTAGGTCGTCTGATCTTTTTGCCCCAAAACACTACGTCAGTCGAACATTACTGCCAGCGGAGACAAGGTACTCGTCATTGGAAAAACTTGTCCTATCACTGGTAATGACATCGAATAAACTCAAACCATATTTCGAATCTCATACTATAATTGTCCACACTAACCATCCCATGAGAGCAATCATGGGGAAACCTGAGTTCACAGGACGAATGGCCAAATGGGCCATACACCTTAGCGGCTACGACATCGAATACGAGCCCAGGATGGCGATCAAGTCGTAAGCCTTGGCTGACTTTGTGGCAGACTTCAGCCCGACCCTAGAACAAGAAGCCGCCAAAGACGCAACACAGTTACTCGCAACGGAGGAAACAGGTAAATGGGAGCTCCATACTGATGGTGCGTCGAACGCTAGAGGATCGGGGCTAGGGGTCGTGCTGAAATCGCCACAAGGGGACAAGATAGCCCAGTCCGTAAGATGCGAATGGGACACGACCAACAATGAAGTTGAATACGAAGCACTCATATTTGGGCTCATTCTGGCACGCGACCTAGGAGTATGAGAAATCAAAGTCATCTGCGACTCCCTTTTGGTCGTAAATCAAATACAAGGGTCGTACAATGCCAAGGACGATAGAATGATAGCTTATCTGGATGTGGCCAAGAAGCTAATCGACCAATTCCAAACGTTCGACATCATGCAAGTTCCCAGAGATCTCAACGCTCAGGCTGACGCACTAGCCAACTTGGGGTGCATCTTGGACCCAACGGAATTCCCAAACATCCCACTGGCGCACATCACAACACCAGCTGTTCCAAAAACACCCAAGGATTTAATTACACCATTGGAAGAACTTGTCATGTCGGAGATAGGCGACCGACCAGAAGAAGACATCGTCAACGATCATAATGACTGGACGTTACCTTACGTGAAATGGCTAAAAGACGGCATCCTACCCAACAACAAAACGGAAGCAAAAAGGCTAAAGGTACGAGCTCTTTCCTTCGATATTAAAAGTGATGTCTTGTTCAAAAGATTTGTCACATGGATACTCCTCTGATGCCTCAAGACTCCAGAAGTCAGACGCATCTTACAATCATTACATGAAGGAGAATGTGGAAACCACACCGGAGGACGAAGCCTCTTAGGGAAAGCCTTGCGAACCGGATACTACTGGCCCATAATGAATAGAGACGCGATGTAGTACACCAGGAAGTGCGATGCCTACCAACGACACGCACCCGTTCCTCATCAACCCTCAAAACTCCTCCATCCGACTCTGGCACCATGGCCCTTCATGAGATGGGGGATGGACATTGTTGGGCCCATCATTCTCCAAGAGGATCAGACGAGCGAGCTGGGCCCAGAACCAAACAAAATCGGAGCCCAAGGGAAACCAGAAAGAAGCGTCGGACACCCTGTAGACGAGTAGCACCCGACCAGCTCCGGAGATCTCGCCCAAGCATTAAATGCTCGATCAATGGCAACGGCCATAACATTAAACACAGACATAAAGATGGTAATCAAGAGCATATCCCAAAAATCTCGCCCAGATTGAATGAGAGATATGGTAGGAAAAGAGTAACGGACGACAAGGAACGATTACCATATATAGAACACGACGAAGCAAAGAACGGGACACGATTACAACACACATCCGCTGACTTGCTCTGAGAAGAACAAAAGGATACACCCATTCCAGCTTATTCTCCTCGGAACCTCGCTCAATCTCCACCGGTCGAGCCTCAGGGTCACCGGTCGAATCCGATCCGATCTTTTGTCCTCCAAGGATAAGTTGTACTTTGATCCGACTCAATCGTCAATATATCAATAAAATAACTTTGCTATTTCGTATTCGTACTTTATTGGTTGATCGTCTACTTGGTTTGGTTTGATTTCTATTATCCGATCGACTAGTTACCCCGTCTAAGGCGATTTAGGTCGTCCGACCTTTTCGCCCCAAAACAATTTGGCGCCCACCGTGGGGCAACTTGCCGATCACCATCTCAAAACCTTCCAACCATGACTATCAACCCACCTACCGGTACTGAGGAGCCACGCCTCGAAGACGACACCCAAGCTCAAGGAAACACGACCGAAAATCCTACCCCAACCCAATTCCAAGAGCTTGCCCAAAAAATGACTGCCCTATAAGAGGAACTTGCCCAGCAATGCCAAAAGACCGAAGCCTTGGCTACCTTATCCACCCAATCTGAGGCCGAGATTGCACAACTAACCCGTGAAAATGAGTCTCTCAAGCCGCAGGTACAATCAATGGCTTCTGGATCCAGGTGAATGTAATACCCCCAAATTTTAACCCATTTGGAAAGGTATTACCGCCAGTGACCTCGGTTTCCACACCGAAGCCACCCCAGGCTTTACCATTGAAACACAATTCATAAAGAACAATTATGATACAAAATTACCATAACTTTCATTTAAAACATAGTCGCGGAATTTCAACACAATTCCAAATGCGACAAAATACAGAGTTATTACAATACAGCGGAAGACTTAAAATAATTTACAAGAGTATTGACTTCAGTAGTCAACGCCCAAAGATCGTAGCCTGATTAAAACATTTTCAAATACCGTTCATGTTCATAGTCGATCTAGCCTTCATGGGTCCTCGACTCATCTGATGTGCCGAATCGAATGGATGACACCAGTCAACCATGCAGAGAACAATTACGGTTGGTTAGTCTAATGAAAGACTATGCAAGGGTATAAAGTTGAGTGGTTCGAAGTAGTCGTATTAGGTTAGACTCATCGTTTCTCGAATTAAAACCGATGATGATAGTCAACCACCATACTCCTACTGGAATATATCAAGCAGCATGATCAAGAGAAGATTCTAAAAGACCGAGTCTTACATCAATCAACCCAAAAGAAGACTCCAATGAATTGAGTCTTATCGGAAAGCATGACAAATGTCTGGAACATTATAATTTCACATACAAGCGTTTAAAAACTGACTAGATGTTTCGGTTCACGACCAACCTCACCGCATAAAGCGAATCCAGATTGAAAAGAGAACTTTACTCTCATCAAAGTCAAGACGAGCTTTCCTAGCTGCACTACACTTAGCTGCACTACTCGTCCAAGGTATATTAATCCTGTGCTACGACGGTACTTATCTTATTTAATTCCAAAACGCGCATCACGTTATAGGCTTTTAAATATATGTATCGCCATGAGGGACATATATTGAATATATGTTTCGCCATGAGGGACATATAGGACATATGTTTCTCCATGAGAGACATACTCCTGAATCGGACGAATCCCAAGATTTGTAGCATCAGTTAAGTGCCACCGTCTCTATACCCGAGTATAGAGATCGGTCATGACCCACCAAATGGTTTTTGGGTTTATCACCCTTTGCACCATTAATCATTATTAAGAAACAACCGAACCTCGAATAGTCCATCGCTCCTACGAATACTCGTGCTAACTAAACACTTCAACACAGTAATAATCATATCAAAGCCCTCCAGGCTAATATCATAAATATATATCTATAATAGCGTTGTTCTAGCAGATATACAACCTATTATAATATCATATTCTTTTCATATTGTTGCCCTCTCGGCAATCCTCATAAAATATATATCTATAATAGCATTGTTCTAACAGATATACAACCTATAATAATATCATATTTTAATCCATATCATTTATCAAGACTGTTCCCCACAAAACAGTAAATCATTCCAAATTAATTAACAATCAAACCATTGATAATTAATGGAAATATGGAATGATGAGCAAGAGCGAACCGCCACTTGCCTGGAATAGATTCAGCGATGAATCTGGACGAGACGATTAGTGAAGATATCCTTTCCGAGGATATGGCCTATGCCTCAGATAGCTCTAACAGATTACGAGTCTACACGCGATCCAGGGAATCATGTTCTAATTAACAAATTAATTTGCTTGGACGAACTTAAGGAATTAAATTTAATAAATTTTTATGATTATAAATCATAAAAATATTTATTAAATTTTCGTATAATTTCGGGTTAAATCTGGACTGGAATCTTAGATGGGCTTTCTCGGCCCACTAGGAATTATATAAGGGAGGGGCCCACCTTGTCTCCTTCTTCAACCTCCCTCAACAACCGAACAACAACAGCACACGCACAGCGGCGGCTTCAACACGCAGAGCAACGCCGGGGTCTTCGCCGGGGAGGGCTCTTCATCGTCGGGCTGGCTCGCATCGCAGGGAAGAAGCAGCCACAGCAGCAACGCGCAACAACAGCTACAGTAAGGCGGCACGCATAGCGGCTCATCGGGGAAGAAGCACAGCAGTGAAACACGGACAACGGCTCGACGTTCGCCGGGAAAGACCACAGTAGTAGCGCGTCTTGCGGCGACAACACGCAGCAGCTGGCCGCGACTCGTCGGGGAAGAAGGGGGGCGTTGGCTGGGCTGGTTGAGGTCGTCGGATTTTTTCCGGGGAGAGCAGCCGAGCAAGGAGCGGGAGTTGGGTGTGCCTATCTACCTTCAGATCGGATTCCTTAAATAGCAAGGAATAAGACGTGCCCAACCGGACAGGTTCCCCGACAAGAGTTTACACGCGGGGAGTATCATGGCAGGATTAGCAGAGGGGCGAAAATTCGTGGCAGTGTTATGAGAAATGGTTTTGGTATGGGTTTTAAACCCCGAAAATTATATGTTTGTATCCAAACAAATATTCTAAGTCCCGAAAATACATCGAATGTATTTTATACCACTCAGGAGATTATTTCGGAGATCATGGATGTTACGGAAAATCCGAACTCCACTGAAAGCGAAATAATTAATGAACGAAGGTTGGGAAAAATTACCCAAATATCCCTTACTAAAATTAAGGGGTATTACAGTGAATGCCCACTCATAGCAACGTCCAGACGCGCCTTGACATGGATGGCGTCGAACAGAACCCTCAGAGCGTACGGCGTCCCGGACATACTGAGGGTACATCTCGAACTCCTTTGGTTAATCCATTTTTTACTAACAATGTTACTTTCTCTACACCGATCGGGTCGGCAATGACCCGAATCGATGAACCACAGGTTACCATTCCTCCCGACATCCTAGCTCTCGTCCAGCAGACGCTAAGCCAACATATGAAGACGCTTGACGATCGCATCGCCAGGATTCCCGGTGTTCCGCAGCCGCTCGAGAGAGAAGCGTCAGGCGGATTCGAAGAATCCCCATTCGTCAAAGAGATCGCTAGATTCGAGATCCCAAAGAAATTCCATCTTCCCACCATGGCGACATTCGACGACACCAATGACCCAGATGATCACATTTCTCTCTATAAACAAAAATTATTGACTGCATCCATTCTGAGGGAAAGCCACGAGGCTGTCATGTGCAAAAGCTTTGGCACGACCCTCACGGGTCCCGCACTGACCTGGTTTATGCGTTTGCCTCAGGGAGCGATCACATCGTTCGCGGACTTGGTCAATTCCTTCAAGATCCAATTCGCTAGCAGTCGGAGGCTCGAAAGACAATCGAGTGACCTCTATCGAATCACCCAAAGGTATAATGAACCCCTCCGAAGCTATCTTAACAGGTACAATAAGGAAAAAGTCGCGATTCCCCATTGCCATGTCACCACTTCCATCGAAGCCTTCCGCCAAGGTTTGATCAAAGACAACAACCTCTACAACGAGATCACCAAGTACCCGTGAAAAAGCTTTGAAGATGTCCAGGCCAAAACAATGGCCGAGGTACGTTTCGAAGAAGATCGTGAGTCACGAAAAGCCTTCCATGGACCTGACCAATCCGATCGCAAATCCTCCTCCGACAACCGTCGGGACAGACGCCATCACCCCTATCCTCGTAATCGAAACGAGCAAAAAATTAGGTAAACTCTTTCCAAGACAGGTCTCAAGACTGGAGAGATGGTCCGACGTTGCCTCCCAGGGTTCAATCTTACAACTTCAATGTTTTCGTGTCGGAGCTCGTCAAGAGTTTCGACAAATATGGAAAAGAGGTAAGATGGCCCTGAAAGAGCGACCGACCAGACGTCAAAAGGGACATGAGCCGATGGTGCGAATTCCACGGTGACCATGGACACTCGATGGACGAGTGCATCGCCTTGCGTAGAGAGGTCGCTAGGTTGCTCGTGCAGGGGTTCCTGCGTGACGTAATCTCGGAATGAGCCAAAGCCACCATAGAAAGACGAGATCAGGTAAAACAAGACAAACCTCCATTTCCTGTCCATACAAAAATCGTCAATACTATTTCAGGTGGTTCGGACGTATGTGGAAACACATACTCCGCGGCCAAACGACATGCAAAGGAGAGCAAAGGCAGTAGACCCGAAACACCGGGATTCCAGCCAAACAAGGTCTCCGATCTCCCGACGATCACCTTCGACGAATCCGATGCCGACGGATCGGAGAGCCATCATGATGGTCTGGTAATCTCCTTATCTATTGGAAACTGTTTGATACGTAGAGTACTAATCGACTTTGTGGCAGATTTCAGCCCGACCCTAGAGCAAAAAGCCACCAAGGAAGCGATACAGTTACTCGCAACGGAGGAAAAAGGTAAATGGGAGCTCCACATAGATGGTGCATCAAACGCCAGAGGATCGGGGCTAGGGATCGTCCTGAAATCGCCATAAGGGGACAAGATAGCACAAGCTGTAAGATGCGAATGGGACGCCAGGCCCGTGACCTAGGAGTCCAGGAAATTGAAGTCATTTGCGACTCCCTCTTGGTCGTAAACCAAATACAAGGGTCGTATAGTACAAAGGACGTCAGGATGATAGCTTACCTGGGAGTGGCCAAGAAGTTGATCGACCAGTTCCAAACGTTCGACATCAGACAGGTACCCAGAGATCTCAACTCTCAAGCTGACGCACTAGCCAATCTGGGGTCTGTCCTGGATCCAAAGGAATTTCCCAACATCCCATTGGCACACGTCATGACACCAGCTGTCCCGGAAACACCCAAAGGGTCGGTCACACCATTAGAGGAACTTGTCATGATGGAGATAGGAGACCGATCAGAAGAAGACATCGTCAGCGCTCTTGACGATTGGACACTACCTTACGTCAAATGGCTAAGAAACGACATCATACCCAGCGACAAAACAGAAGCAAAAAGGCTGAAGATACAAGAACTTTCTTTCGATATCATAAATAACATCTTGTACAAATGATCTGTCACAGGGCTACTCCTACGATGCCTCAAGACTCCAGAAGTCGGACGTTTCTTACAATAATTACACGAAGGAGAATGTGGAAACCACACCGGCGGACAAAGCCTCTCGGGAAAAGCCTTGCGAAATGGATACTACTGGCCCACGATGAATAGAGACGCAATAGAGTACACCAAGAAGTGCGACGCTTGTCAACGACACGCACCCGTTCCTCATCAACCTTCGGAACTCCTCCATCCGACTCTGGCGCCGTGGCCCTTCATGAGATGGGGAATGGACATCGTCGGGAAACTCCCACCTGCGTCAGGTCAACAAGTCTTCTTCCTTGCCATGACAGATTATTTCTCTAAATGGATCGAATCTGAAGCCTACCGAGAGGTAAAAGATCAACACGTCATTTCATTTATAAAACGCAATATCTTGTGCAGATTTGGCATCCCATCAGAAATCGTATGCGACAATGGCTCCCAGTTCATCGGTCATAAGACTCGAGCCTTTTGCGACCAATGGAACATCAAATTGGTCACCTCCACCCCTCGGTATCCACAATCCAACGGACAAGCCGAGTCCAGCAACAGAATCATCATCAACAACCTCAAGAAACGCCTCACCGGGGCTAAAGGCAAATGGGCAAACGAACTCCCATTCATTCTCTAGTCCGACAGGACCACTGCAAAGAACACGACCGGACAATCACCATTCTCACTCGTCTACGGAAGCAAAGCAGTCATCCCCGCCGAGTTATTGGTTCCAATTGCTCGTTATAGCCTTCAGACGAACAAGCAGAACGACGTCGAACTAGCACACAACTTGGACACAACGGATGAGGCTAGAGAAAGAGCCAGAATTAGAATGGTCAAGTTCCAACAACAGGTCGCAAGAAGTTACAATAAGAACGTTCGAGCCAAAATCTTTAAAGTTGGAGATTGGGTCCTCAGAAAGAAATTCTAGAACACCAAGAACCCGACCGACGGAAAGCTCGCACCTCAGTGGGAAGGACCTTATCTAATCAAAGAAGTAGTCGGACAAGGAGCATACCAACTAGAAGACAAAGTCGGATGACCAATCCCGAGAAGTTGGAACGCGACACACCTAAAGTTATACCACTTCTAAACTAGTAAGGTAAGGCACTAACGCCATTTCACCTATCATGCATTACTTGTTGTCGCAATCATAACTCTATTTCTTGAAACTGGGCATTTACATCGAGTAAGGACATTCTCCTTGCAAACCTAAGTACGGGACGACATCAACATACACACTGGATCCAGTCACAAACAAAAGCGCTTACACTACATTTACACGATCGATCGGAACACAGGGAGATGAACAACACAGGCACGTCGGCACACCGCCTACCTTACACAATACATAAGGTTAAGACACCTTATTACATTTACGCAATAGAAACATATTGCTTTTTCCTCCTCGGCATAAAGTCATGACTAAACACAAACACATATATTTGCAGGCCTCCTTCTTCACATACATACGGCAAGCCCTACTCGACGGAGCACACGGGTGAACCCGACATACAAAACAAAGGCGTCAAACAACAAACTTCTCTAGAAAGTCTGACAAAGCGTATGAACACACAAATATACGATCCTTTGTAAAAACATATTGCATCAAATAAAAGTATAACCATTTTTTACAAATATACGACCCACGATGGTGGACGGGACGCCAAAACACATTGTTCGCCTACACACATGTAGGACTTCAAGTCATCCACTAAAAACACTCTTACCAAAACAGAGAATATCTTACCCACACACAGGTGGGATCACAAGTCAGGCTATGGGAAAAACAAATCAAGGATCGGGGTCGGTAACATTATCTTTAGTAGGGGCTGGGACGAGAGAAGGTTGGGGATCGATCGGCTCGGTGTCACCAGAGTGGGCCTCGTCCTCTCCAACAGTTTCATCCAAAAAGTCCTCTCCGACGCCGGCCAAGTGGAAAAGCTCCAAGCCCGGATTTCCCTTCGGAAACAGGGTATCCATGGTCTCCTTCTCCTCCTTCAAATCCCAGGTCCCCTGCTTGCCCTCTTCGAACTCCTCCATCATTTCGACATGCGATTTCAGCGCGTAAAAAGTGCCTACGTCGCCTGTGATCCGACCAGCCTCGATCCGAGCCTGCTTCACCTTCTCTTCGACACCCGATTGGCTCTCGCTAAGCTATCTCCGACACACGTCCAAGTCATCTTGGCAATTCCTCAGCTCCCTGACAAAGCGGCGCTCAACCTCCCTGCAACGACTCTCAACCCCCTCCAACTTGGTCTTCAAAGACGCGAGGTCAGACTCTGACCTAGCAGCCCTATCCTCGGCCTTAGCGACCATTACTTTGACACCAGAATACGCCCCCAAGAGGTACTGAAATGTCTAAAAAAAAAACAAAAAAAACAGAGCCAGTCAAAGTTTCATCCAGACTGCGAAACAAGAAAAGACACGACAAGGCGACTTACCCTCCACACGGAGCATCCCGCTTCACCAATGTAGTCCAGGGGAGAGACGTCGTCGACCTCAGACTTCAAAGTCGGGTCTTGGGCATAGAAGAGGTCGGCAATCGATTGACCAACCGCATCGATCTTCTCGACTCCTCGAGCGGCTGTCCCCTTCTTCTTTGAAGTCTCCACCGCCTTCACGTCGTCAGAAGAGGCGCCCACCTTTCTTTTCGAGCCGACCTTGGCCGGGAGTGATGATTCCGTCGGCGTCGATTTACTCGACGAAGCTTTGGCTGTCGACCTCTTCTGCTCTATCAAGCCCTTCCCGACACTCCTTTAAGACGAGCACTCAACCGACCGACCGAAGACATTGACACGACAGACAATACATTAAGTCACAAACAGACGACGAAATAAAAAACACATATACACAAGAAATCGAAACTCACACTTGACACGAGACGATGAGACAGTTGACATGACGTCTTGGGTAGTAGGGGAGATCGTCAACAAGTTGACGTTTGTGAACTTCCGCTCCGACGTAGGGATGCTGAGGATGATCTTCGACAGGCCCTCCGACTGAGCGTCAACTTCCAGCTCTTCCGCCTCAGGAACTACAAAAAAGAGAAGTTAAAACAAGGGGTTAAGACACATAAAAAACAGGCAAAGAGAGATCGAACACATGCTCTCGACTCGCCACTCCGACAATAGGAACGAACAGTCACCCCCTTTCTCCAGAGATGAATGCTCGACAAAGAAAAACTTCAACCCCCATCCACGGTCGTTTACGTCCAGATTGGACACCAGAGGCTTCCGACCCAGTCGGATACGCAGCTAAACACGGGAAGAACTCTTCGACCCTAGCGAATAGTTGTACCACAAGGCGGCAAAATTAAAGCCAACCCCAGATTGGACATTCAACGGGTCCAGAACCCTGAGGATTCGCAGCACTTGTGGCATAACTTGACACGGCGCAAGCGCCAGGGTCGCCAAGAAGTCCCTAACAAGAGAAGAGAAAGGAAATTTGTGCCCGATCCTAAACGGGTATGCGTAGAAGCAAACCCATCCTTCGTAGCGAGCGTCGGCCCTCTCGTCCGAATGCGGCATCCTCACGACCGTCCCGGGAGGAAAGCCTCCGACTTGGAGGATCTGCTCCAACTCCACCTGCGACAACGTGCTCGTCAGAGCATATGCCTCCTTCAAAATGAAAAGAGGGGGGGGGGCTCATTCTTGCTCGAGTTCGAGCGAGTCGCAGATGACTCAGAAGCCTCACTGGAGACCATGTCCAAAATAGAGAGAGGAGGAAATCGAAGAGCAATCTTTGAAAAACCTGAGAAGACCTACCAGATGAAGAAACGAAGGAAGGAGATGAAGTCAAATCGGCAAAAGGCTGGTTCGAATTTATGGAGGGAGACGGCAAGCTACAGAAATGTCCCATCATGCCACGCGATTTCCGCCACGTAGCCCTTGTCTGACGCGCCAAAATCGGAAGGTGGAGATCGTGTGAAGATAAGTTGTTTGGACTCCACCCTATAATAGCCTTGAGCCCAAAACAACTTGGGGCTATTGTTGGGCCCATCATTCTCCAAGAGGATCAGATGAACGAGCTGGGCCCAGAACCAAACAACATCGGAGCCCAAGGGAAACCAGAAAGAAGCGTTGGACACCCTGCAGACGAGTAGCACCCGGCCAGCTCCGGAGATCTCGCCCAAGCATTAAATGCTCGATCAATGGAAACGGCCATAACATTAAACACAGACATAAAGATGGTAATCAAGAGCATATCCCAAAAATCTCGCCCAGATTGAATGAGAGATATGGTAGGAAAAGAGTAACATATGACAAGGAACGATTACCATATATAGAACACGATGAAGCAAAGAATGGGACACGATTACAACACACATCTGCTGACTTGCTCTGAGAAGAACAAAAGGATACACCCATTCCAGCTTATTCTCCTCGGAACCTTGCTCAATCTCCACCGGTCGAGCCTCAGGGTCACCGGTCCAATCCGATCCGATCTTTTGTCCTCCAAGGCTAAGTTGTACTTTGATCCGACTCAATCGTCAATATATCAATAAAATTACTTTGCTATTTCGTATTCGTACTTTATTGGTTGATCGTCTACTTGGTTTGGTTTGATTTCTATTATCCGATCGACAAGTTATCCCGTCTAAGTGGATTTAGGTCGTCCGATCTTTTTGCCCCAAAACAGACATCGTCGGAAAAATCCCACCTGTGTCAGGTCAACGAGTCTTCTTTCTTGCCATGACAGACTATTTTTCCAAATGGATCGAAGTTGAAGCCTACCGAGAGGTAAAAGATCAACACGTCATTTCGTTTATAAAACGCAATATCTTGTGCAGATTTGGCATCCCATCAGAAATCGTGTGCGACAATGGCTCCCAATTCATCAGTCATAAGACTCGATGATGTGACCCTGCCTCCCATGACGGCCCAAGACGAGGAAGAAGCCATGAGCCTACGCTCAGAGGGCCCAGTGACAAGGTCTAGGTCCAAGGCCATCGCCGCCGCCGTCGCATCACTTATCGCACGCGCCGTCGCCAGCCAAGGAAGCCCAGACGACAATCCAAGACTCGTCGTCCTCGCCACCATCGGAAGTGAAACAACGCGTTCTTCTGAAGACATTGATACTTTGTCGTCTCTTGCGATGATCTCTTAAAAGCCTTCACCGTGCTAGAAGTGTTACGCGTTCTTTTTAAGACATTATCTATATTTGGTATTTCCAGCATGTTTTAGATAGTTTCCTTATTTATAGCATTTTAGATAGTTTTCTTTCAGTCATTCTATCTTTTAGGGTTTGTGCCTTTTGCATGCTTGCATGGGCTAGCCCACGAGGTTCGACTCGGCCCATCCGACGTCTCACCTCCCCTATTTATACCCAACTTTGTTAATGTTATTTCTCACGTTCAAATTAAAGTTCAAGGTTTTAAGTAGAGTGATAATTCCTCCTTACCTTGATCGGACGTCACCCTTATCCCTCTCATCCCCATTCACTCCTCCGCCGACGCTACGACAACCACTCGATCTCCCTCGAGTTTATCCCCTCCGCAGTCGACGCTACGACACCAATGACTTGTCTCTTCAAGTTGCCTAGTCTTCATCAAACCGCTTTCGCCACCGCTACCATCTTTCAACCAAATCGCTTCCATCACCGCCGAGATCCATTCATCGTGTTCTTTCGTTCACGATCAACTACATCATCACATTCCACAGTAGAATCACCACACCTGATGAGAATCAACCCTCCAAAGGTAAGGCTTTGTTCCTCTAGAAGCTAGATCTAGACCAAGGGGAGCCTTTTTCTCCTTCCTAAGCTTGGGAGTCTTTCAATGGTGGCCAAGAGAGAGAGGGAGGGCGCCGGACTGAGGTGTGGACGAGAGGGCCCAAGGAGGTGGCGGCGCCGGCAAGCCCAAGGAGACCCTCCTTGGGGGTTCCTTGGCCGTGAAGAGCAAAGACCGAATGTGTTCTTGTGGTTCGAAAGATGAGTATGAGATTTGATGAGAGATTGAGAGAGAAGAGTGTTTGAGAGATTTGGGTTGATAGAAGTAAGTGGAAGGCCTTAGGGAGATATACTCAACCTAAGGGAAATGTCCACCTCTATAATCTTCAACCAACTAACAAGGAAGCCAAGGGATGGCTTATATAGTTCTAGGGTTTTGGTGGACTAGGAGCCCATATGCAAATGGGTCCACACGCCCACTAAACAAAAGGAAACTCTAATGGGCCTTAGTGAGTTAAAGCCCATATGAAAATGGCTCTTCACACTCACTTAAGGCAATGCTAGAATTATGAAACTAAATAACCAAAATAGAAAGGGGATAAAAACCTTAGAGGCTTGGATATAGACGCACGCATAAATGCCTTGGAATCGAAGCATGGTCGATGCTTGAGTGTCGTGGCACTGATACTCCGACGTCTTGGTGGTCAAGGCCTTGAATCCTTGTTGATGGGTGGTTGACACTCATCACTCTCCCCTTCTTGAAGAAGAATTCTCCTCAATTCGATCATCGGGGACCGGGGGCACATAAGGCAAGTAGGCGTCCATAAGACGGCTTGGAAGAGCTCCCAACGCCATGGTATGTGTACTCCAATGGGGCGCCAAAAAGGCCCTAAGCAAGGTGGCCGCCGACATGGTCCTACAACAAAGCAACTCAACAACAAATTGTGAGAATATCCTACTCCCCGGGGTGGCTCTACAAAGGGCCCGAGGCACGGTCCAAAAGGGAGATGGGGTCGGTTCATGCGCAACCCTAATGGGGTAGGTGATGGGAGGGCTTAGGTCCAGTGGCCAAATTTGGAAAAGGAAAATAGTGGCCATTGACGCGGCTAAAGATGCACAAGCAAATGTCGTTGATTAGCCTTATCAAAGTAAATTATCCTAACCAACCTACTAAACAGAGTATAGCAGACAAGTAAGGGTCGATCCCACAGAGAAGGTATGATGTAGTATGCAAACGTGAATGACGAGTAACAAGTAATTGGGGGGTTTTGTAATCAAAAGAACACTAAGCAAACAAAGCAAGTAGATTGAGTTGAGAGAATATTATGAGGGAAAGTAGTTCCACTAGACCGAAATCCACAGTACAGAGATAGAGTTTGATCACTGAAATCTATTTCTTCCAAGTTCGTTTATTTATCCTTATAGTCATTCCCACCCTGATCGTAAGTACTATTAATTCTCACAGTTGTCAATAGACTTATTACTATGCCAATGAAAAAGCACAACTGATTCTCACAGTTGTCAGCGTACTCTATCACCAACACAGCAATAGCAATGCACACCAGGATATAGGATACATGCAAGTAGAAAGACGTACAAGTACTCACTCCCCTACTTAACATGCAATTGATTCTCACACACAATTGTACGCTCGGAACCCCTATACGCACAATTGTGTTTGCCACTAGATATGCACTCGGAACCCCTATATGCAATCCTAGCAATTGATACAAAGCATTCAACCTAGTTGATCAGGCTAAGAAGAACAACAAGAAATCAATATCAATATAACCAAGAGAATCAATCCAACATTTATAAGGATAAGAACAAGGAATAGAAATCTCACAAACACATCAACTGTACTGCTTCAATCGTCTAGCAGAACAAAGGAAAGTTAGTTCTCCATCAAAGTGGATGAAAAACTCTAATTAGAAATTATCGATGAAAACAACAGACGCGATGTTATTGATGATGATTCTCAAACTTGATTTAGAGGCTGTGGGAATTAGGTTAAATAGAGTTAACCTAAAGCCCAAGATCACAAACCATATCAAATAAGGAAATAAAATAATAAAACAAAGGAAATCCGACTAATGCATAAAAGGAAATAAAATAAAATAACTCTGGCCACGAGGTCATTAAGCGCAACCACCGCGGGGCGGTGAAGATCCACCGCGGGGCGTCGAACTCTCCACCGCTGGGCGGTGGCTTCCTCTGGCTCGGGCTCCATTCTTCACTGAGAGTCATCGCCGGGTCGCGGCGAGGATCGCCGCGGGGCGGTGAACTCCAATCCTCCAGCTCTCTTCTTCTTTTTCTTCTTCTACTGCTCTCCAATACTACCAAGTGTTGGTAGCATTCTCCGTAAATGCTCCAACAGCTCCATCTAAGCTGCAAATCCTTGGATTTCTTCACTTCTCTCCATAACATCTGAATTGCAGACTTAGCACCAAATTTCATCCAAAACTCCTCCAGATTATGCTAATAGTTTCTAGTAAAGGTGTATGAAATAACACCTATCAAATTCCCCCATACTTAGACCTTTACTCATCCCGAGTAAACTAAAGAAAAGCTCACCCTCTCAATCGACACCAAGGCCTCAGGAAGTACAAGAAAACATGACACTAGTAACTACAACATATCAACAATAAGCTCTAGACAACCAAAACAAGTGATGCAAAGATAGTCTAATCCTAACTCCAATCTAGCTCCTTATCGCTCCATGAGTGGCCTACCCGACAGTCCTTCTTTGACTCCCTTCTTATGACGCCTCCACCAAGATATGAAGAGGAATCCTAGAATCATTCTTATTCTTTTACGCTCATCTTGCCTAGGCGCCCTTTCGGGTTTTCACCTAGCCACTCATTTCATTTTGCTAGATATCTCACCAATACTCACATCACTCCAGTCCACTTTTGCCCTGGTCTATACCAGTCGGACTACCTGCTTTTTACCTAGACCGCCCTTTCGGGTTTTCAGTCCATCCCAGGATTTTGATTGCCTTTTTATTTCTTTTTGGCTTTTTTTTTATCCGAAAACAGAAACGGAAACAACAATGCAGAAAACGAACATTGCAGAAAACGAATGCAGAAATAAGCTATGTACACTAGCTAGCAAGAAAGCAAGTCCATATCCCTCCCCCATACTTAAACCGAACATTGTCCTCAATATAGAAAAGAGAACATCAAATGATAGGGGAAAGAAGAAATAAACTCACTATGGACCGGAAGGTGGTGGTGGGTACATCCCAAAGTAGTCCCTCATATGAGCGTCCATAGTGTCCAGACGCTCATCTATCTCCGCATGGAGCTGGGTCTGCCACGTCTGCAGACTGGTCTCTACTCGGGAAGTCTACCGATCCTGGCGCATGGAGAAAGCGTCCCATCTAGAGTACATCTCCTGCCATGGTGCGACAGGTCCGTACAAAGACGAATGCTCCTCGAACTGTGAAGAACTGGGGTCGTCCCCTTCTACATGATCAGCGGCAGCATATCCACCACTAGGGTCCTCTCCAAACGGACCTGAAGGAGCAACGACAGGGGCATCATCGGCCGACATCCGGCTATCGCTCTGAATCCACCAACCCGCGTATGAAGGCGAGTAAGTGAAATCCCGCGGCACAGTCAAAATATGGCCCTCATAAGATGCCCAGACCAAATCGCAATCCTGCCCCAGTGGCTTCATCATGGAGCACACCTTCATGTGTGCTAAATCATATACGGCGCAGGGGACCGGCCGAGGAATCTTATCGCAGGCAATCACCTTGGCACAGAGGAGTGTAATAAGACCACCCCCACAAATATCACGCGCCTCGCCATCACGAATCCTCTTAAGGGAACCCAAGAAAAGGGTAGCCCAACACGGCGTGTACTCTACAGTCCCCAGGATGCTCATAAACCACTGGAAGTCCTTCATGGGTACCTTCCCATCATCCGCATGGCCGAAGAAATCTCTCATCATCACCTTGTGGATCAACCGCAGACACGGATTCACCAATTTGGAATTCACTTCCTGACCCTTCCTGAAACTCCTTCCTGTGGCCGCACGCCAGAAGTCCATCATCTCGGACTCATGAAGTCCACCAGACCACCCATCAGTTGGGTCCTTCGTAATACCCAGGGCTTCATTCACCACCTTCTTCGACAAGGAATACTCGTGCCCATTGTATTTGAAATGAATCTTGCGCAAGTGCCTGTCCCCCGAGTTACTGGTGATCTTCTCGAAGGAAGCAATAAACTGATAGCATAGCTCGGGGTACGCGGGGGCAGTCTTGTCCAGAAAGTTTCCTAACCCATACTGTGTCAAACACATTGTCACACAAGCGAGCAAACCCATCTGCTCCAGAGTCTGCTTGTGGAAGAACTTCGAAGCCAACACCTTCCTCTCCTTCACAATGTTGTACACCTCACTCTCATCCCTAGTCGACACTTTCTTCTTGCCTCTCGATGCCATAATAGAGAATTGAAATGCTCAAATCAAAGGACAGACAAGGAAAACTCACAAACAAGCAAACACGGATCCGGGAGAGACTCAGCGCGGGGCGGCAGGGTCACGGCGAGAAGCTGAGAACAGGCACCGGGTCGCGGCGAGAAGCTGAGAACAGGCACCGGGTCGCGGCGAGAACCTGAGAACAGGCACCGGGTCGCGACGAAGTCGGCGCGGGGCGGTAGCAACAGTGACGCGAAGCGGGAGCAGCGCGAGGCGGAACTACGGCGGCGTGGTGGAGTTGTGTTTGGGCTTGGTTGTGAGGCTAGACTCCAATTTAGGGATTGGGGGCTAGATTATGCTCAAGGTCGAAAGGGGATTCAGGGAGAGAGAGGGGAAATAGATATGGAGCTAAAGGGAGGCGTTGGAATGGGGGTTAGATAGTGGGTTAGGTCAGGAAAGGGAAAAGTAAAGGTATGCTGGGCCGGTCATGTACCATGGTCCAAAAGAGAAATCTTGGCCCATAAAGAGGCCCAATCCGTCAAAACCTTAGTGACCACTTAAGAAATAAGCTTTTACTCACCCGTTTAAGGTTTTTTTCGGGGCCCATGATTCTTGTTTTTTGTTTTTTTTAGAAAGAGTTGAGAAGTTATACCTGACCTTCACCGCGGGGCGGGGAGCTCCACCGCGGGGCGGAAAGGGGGCGCCGCGGGGCGGTGAGAATGGTTGGGTACCACATCTCTTCTCGGTTTTACTTTCGCACCTGTAATGTGAGTAACAGGCGAACGAAACAAAGCAAACTAAACTACGAAAATAATCTAATAAAAGAGAAGAATCAGGGAAAAACTAACACGGGTTGCCTCCCGGACAGCGCCTTGGTTATCGTCGTTGGCTCGGCGTACTGCAAATCAACTACCATCTCGAATAGGATCCCTTCGGAATCCTCCAACTCGTCTCTTCATGTGGAGACCTCTCATGGAAAGGTTTGAACCTTAGACCATGTTCCTGCCTTTCCATCCACTCCAAGTTCATTCTCTTTGGAGTGTCTCCCCCATACTTAGAACAATACGGGGGCCGATACGGCTCAATCTGAATATGTTGCACGTCACTAGATGAAGGCTTATAGCCTTGTATGGTTAGTGCAGGGGGGCAAGTGCCCAAAGCAGAGGAAATGGGGTCTCCTATATCATCTAGCAAGACATCATCGATATGCAATTCATGCAAATCACGCAACTCAATAGGTCCATCACGAGTGGGACACTCAACTACGGTCTGTACTGCATCAATTTTAGCATTTCCATGCACAGAACCATCAATATCATTAATGCAGAGAGGAGCAGGTAATTCAATGGAAGTGGCATTATGAATATCATGTCTGAAAATTATTCCATCAAATTCCATAGTCAGGGTACCACTATCAACATCAATCTTAGTCATGGAAGTTTTCATAAAAGGTCGCCCTAGCATAACAGGGGCAACTTGCTCATCATAATCCATATCCATAACAAAGAAATCAGCAGGGAATATCAGGGGACCTATCCTAACAAGGACATCTTCTACAATACCCTTAGGGGGCACACAAGAACCATCAGCTAGCTGTATAACAATATTAGTATCATGCAAGGGTCCTAATTCCAATTTTTCAATCAATGAATAGGGTAGGACATTAATTGAGGCACCCAAGTCTAGCAGTGCTTTCTCAAAAAGATGCCCACCTATAGTGATAGGAATTGTAAAAGTACCTGGATCCTTGCATTTCTCAGGCAGACGTTTCTGAACCACCGCTGACACTTGTTCACCCACTGGACTCTTCTTCTGGGTCTTTTGTTTCTGAGCCCTCTTCACCGTGCATAGCTCATTTAAGAACTTGGCGTATCGCGGGATAGCCTTAATAAGCTTCAGCAGGGGGATGTTCACCTCACAGTTCTGAAATGTCTCGAACAGATCCCTGTCGTCGACGACTCTTCTAGCCTTTAGCGCCTCAGGAAAAGGTATTGGGGGCTTCTCTGAACCTAGAGGAGGGAACACGGGCCGAACGTAATTATCAACATAGGTGTCTTCAGCAGGAACAAATTTTCGAGGATCAGGTCGCGGCGAGCCCACCGCGGGGCGTAAGTGATCGCTGCGGGGCGGTGAGGTCGCGGTGACATCGAATGCGGGGCGCTCAGTGACTTCTTTCTCCGGATTCTCGTTCTCCTCTTCAGCAATAGGAGCAACGACCGTCTTACCACTTCTTAGCGTGATAGCACTTACGTTTTCTCTGGGGTTCACAGTGGTCTGGGATGGCAGGGAGTTTGAGGCCCTTTGGTTAATCTTGGTTACCTCATCGGCTAACTGGCCAATCTGCCTCTCCATGCTCTTGATATTCGACTCAGTGGCTTGCACATGTGTGGCAAAGTGCTGAGTCAACGTCTTCAGCAAATCCTCAGTCGAAGCTCCAGAAGTTTGACCGTGAGGTCTCTGTTGGTACTGAGCTCTTTGCTGGTACTGCTGTTGTTGAGCCGGCTGGTATTGCTGTTGTGCCGGTTGCTGACCGCCCTGAGGGTCACTCCATCTAAATCCTGGGTGATCACGGCCTCTCTGGTTGTAATTAGGTTGTCTACCATATTGTTGTCTAAGAGCGCCGTAGCCTCCTACAGAATTGACTTCGACAACACCGTCCTCTTGCAGATGAGGACAAGCATTGGTGTAGTGGGCCTGATTAGAGCAAAGACCGCATGCTCTGGCTTGTTAAGGGGTATTCTGATTTGCTATCTTCATAACTATCTCCTTCAACTCGGCCAACTCAGTCAACACCGGGCTTGGTCCTGCAGGGGTCACAGCATTGACAGCCTTCCTCTGGTATGTCTTCCCGAAATTCCGGGTGCTCTCACTCATCTCCTGGAGTCTATTCATAGCGTCATCCGGTGTCAGGTTCAGAATACTTCCACCGCATGCAGCATCAACCATTCTTCTTTCTTGGTCCAGCAGACCATTGTGCAAATAGAGAACAAGATCTTGCTTGGCATACCCGTGGAATGGGCAGCTGGAACAAAGCCTCTTGTACCTCTCCAAATAATCATAAAGTGTTTCATCACCAGCCTGCTCGATGTTGGCAATTGCATTTTTCAAAGCATTCGCCTTCTTCGTGGGAAAATATTTGTCCAGGAATGCTTTGTGAAGCTTCGTCCATGTATCTATGGTTCCTGGCGGCAGGTGATAATACCAATCGCTCGCAGAGTCGAGTAGAGAAAAACCAAAAGCTCTCATCTTGATTTGATCTTTGGTCACGTTCCTGGGCTTCATGGTCATGCAGACATTATGGAACTTGCACAGGTGAGAAATCGGATCCTCTCCACTCAGACCGTGGAATTTAGGGAGGTATGCAACAACTCCCGACTTCAATTCAAAGTTCACCCCTTCTCCTAGTGCAGGGATGATGACAGCTAGGGGTTGAGCCCCAATATTCGGCTCAGTAAGCTCTCTCAGAGTTCCAGTTCCAGCCATTGCAATAGCTGAGGTAGTAGCAGTCTCAACGGTTCCAACTGTATCTACTCCTTCTTCTCCGTCTTCTCCTTGATTGCGCAGATCCCTAAGGAAAGATCTATCAATCTCTGGATCCAAAGCTAGAAGGGGAGAGTCAGTACTACGGGTGTCGACCATAAGATAGGTCTTCACCAACAATCAGTCACGAAAACACACAACAAACAAAAACCTTCCCCGACAACGGCGCCAAATTTGACGCGGCTAAAGATGCACAAGCAAATGTCGTTGATTAGCCTTATCAAAGTTAATTATCCTAACCAACCTACTAAACAGAGTATAGCAGACAAGTAAGGGTCGATCCCACAGAGAAGGTATGATGTAGTATGCAAACGTGAATGACGAGTAACAAGTAATTGGGGGGTTTTGTAATCAAAAGAACACTAAGCAAACAAACCAAGTAGATTGAGTTGAGAGAATATTATGAGGGAAAGTAGTTCCACTAGACCGAAATCCACAGTACAGAGATAGAGTTTGATCACTGAAATCTATTTCTTCCAAGTTCGTTTATTTATCCTTATAGTCGTTCCCACCCTAATCGTAAGTACTATTGATTCTCACAGTTGTCAATAGACTTATTACTATGCCAATGATAAGGCACAATTGATTCTCATAGTTGTCAGCGTACTCTATCACCAACACAGCAATAGCAATGCACACCAGGATATAGGATACATGCAAGTAGAAAGACGTACAAGTACTCACTCCCCTACTTAACATGCAATTGATTCTCACACACAATTGTACGCTCGGAACCCCTATACGCAAAATTGTGTTTGCCACTAGATATGCACTCGGAACCCCTATATGCAATCCTAGTAATTGATAAAAAGCATTCAACCTAGTTGATCAGGCTAAGAAGAACAACAAGAAATCAATATCAATATAACCAAGAGAATCAAACCAACATTTATAAGGATAAGAACAAGGAATAAAAATCTCACAAACACATCAACTGTACTGCTTCAATCGTCTAGCATAACAAAGGGAAGTTAGTTCTCCATCAAAGGGATGAAAAACTCTAATTAGAAATTAACGATGAAAACAACAGACGCGATGTTATTGATGATGATTCTCAAACTTGATTTGGAGACTGTGGGAATTAGGTTAAATAGAGGTAACCTAAAGCCCAAGATCACAAACCATATCAAACAAGGAAATAAAATAATAAAACAAAGGAAATCTGACTAATGCATAAAAGGAAATAAAATAAAATAACTCTGGCCGCGAGGTCATTAAGCGCAACCACCGCGGGGCGTCGAACTCTCCACCGCTGGGCGGTGGCTTCCTCTGGCGCGGGCTCCATTCTTCACTGAGAGTCATCATCGGGTCGCGGCGAGGATCGCCGCGGGGCGGTGAACTCCAATCCTCCAGCTCTCTTCTTCTTTTTCTTCTTCTACTGCTCTCCAATACTACCAAGTGTTGGTAGCCTTCTCCATAAATGCTCCACTAGCTCCATCTAAGCTGCAAATCCTTGGATTTCTTCACTTCTCTCCATAACATCTGAATTGCAGACTTAGCACCAAAACTCATCCAAAACTCCTCCAGATTATGCTAATAGTTGCTAGTAAAGGTGTATGAAATAACACCTATCAGCCATCCTCAAGGCAAAGTGTGAGATCCTACAAGTTAGGGGGTTGGCCATGTAGGAGAGATGAACTAGTAGCACCCAAAGAGAATCTCTCCCCTTCTTAGGAGTTGGCCACCCGACTACAAGAGTAAGATACACAACCACCCAAGTTCCGGTATAAGAGAATACAAGAATGCTAGGGTCAGGAGGGAGATACCCAGGACAAATCAATGGGACAAACACCCAAGCACGGGGCCACCAACCAAGATCCAAGCTAAGGTGAGGTCCTAACGAAAGGGTCCCTAAGGAGGCTAGGTGCGGGGCTATCCTCAAAGGCTCCGTGTCAACCTGAAATACCTTATGCATGAGGTGCCTAGGAAGGGATGTATGGCCAGTCCATAAAGGTCCATAATCAACATGATACTCCATGGGTAAGGGGTTCCAAGGAAGCGCTCTAGGTATAATCCTCAAAGGTCCCAAACAACATGACAAACCTTTTGCAAAGATAACCTAGAGGAGGATCTAGGCATACTCGAGGACAAGGCAGAGAGATGGCAGCCCGTACCCCCATAATAGGACAAAAAATCAACATGGCAAAGACGCATAATAAGGGCATTATCATGGTATGGGGTACGCATACTCAACACATGACGCGTCCGAAGGATGGAATATGCAAAACACACAACATACGTCACTAGGAGAGGAAAGGAATGAAGTGATTACATCTCATGCAACACGGATGGGGAGCTATGAAGCAAACATGAGTATGCCAAATCCAAGGGTATAACAATCAAGCCTTTTGTATTTCCTAAGGCACTACATGCAATAACATGAGAGGTATATGCCATAGGAAGTGTAAGGTCATGTGCAAGAGTAGTGGCATCACTCTTCCTAAGCCTAAGTATATGCTTCATGATGCAACAAGTCAAACAATTGTCATACTTAGGCATGTAGGAAATAACAAGGAAGAAGTAAAACTTTGCCGGCATGAAGTGAGACATGGAACTATAATACAAACAAGAATGTGTGGTCCGAGATGCAAAACAGTGTGTCTTCATAAATAAAGCTCTATCCAAATGTGTAAATGGACACGCATGCAAAGTATCACTCAAGGGAATAAAAGGAGAGACAAAGAAGGTACTTCCCTAAATATAGGGGACATTGGAGCGTCTCCGTTGTAGGGGTTAAGAGCTGGACTTGGAAGCTTGTAAGGCTCGTCATCCATAGCATGGACCTCCTCTTGGAGTGAGAATGGCAAGCAAGAAGGAACAAGAGGTGTGGCATCCACCCAAGGCATAGCCAAAGAGCTCATGGAGCTGCGAGTGATGATAGGGCGAGGCACCCACTGAGGCGCAACCAAGGCTACCCCATACGCGGTCATGGATCCTTGAGGCATAGCAGGGGCGCTGCACGGCGTAGCCGAGGTGCTTTGAGGCACGGCCAAGGCACGCTGGGGCTCGGACAAGGCGCGATGAGGCTCGAGCAAGGTGTCATGGTGCGGCGCGGATGAGGCGTCGTGAGGAGCGGCTGAGGCCATGTGAGGCGCGCCCGAGTCAATGTCAAACACGTCCAAAGGAGGCTGAGGCACATGCAAGGGTACTTGAGGTGCGACCAAGGCGCATGTAGGCTCTTCTAAGGCAAACTGAGGCGCGGCCATGGAACAAGAAGGCACAACCGAAACGATCCGAGGTACGACCAAGGCATGTTGAGGCACGCCAATTGCAACGTTGTTTTGGGCCTCTTTCCAAGGAGCAACCACGTCAATAGTAGCCTCTCCGTGGGATTCATGGTCGGAGATGTGGTGGTTGAGCATCGGGAAGGCGCGTGCACATGCACTTGGGCTGGCTAGCGTGGATCTCGGGGCATAGTGGTGAGCCATGACGTAGACGAGTTGGGCCCAAGTGTGGATGGGCGGGAGGCCTCCGAGACGTAGGGACTCTTGCACCGTTGTCCACCACGTACGGGCATAGTCGGTGAAGTACCAAGTGGCGATGTGCACCTCCTCGCGAACATCATAATCGGATCGGCCAAAGACATAGCGTGTGTGGCGCTCCCATGCCAAGGACTCGGAACCATCGTCGTTGCAACCGGTGAAGGAGTAGAAGGACACCCCTACACCATGGCCCTCGGGTTGGCTAGGCACATAAAGGTTCGACTGGGGCCGAGCTCGAGCATGCCGGTAACCGGATGGCATTCGGTCATATCCTTCTCTTGGTGGCACGAAATGAGGCGCTGAGGGGCGCTTGGAGCTGTGGCTGGGGACACCATAGGAGGCTCGAGGTCGAGGGCGGTGGTATTGTTCAAACCCGACGGCTTTCTCAAGGAGATAATCGAACTCATCGTCCATCGGATATTCCATGGCCTCGTCACCTAGGAAAACCAAAGGAAAACGCCAATCAAATGTTCCAAGGAAAGTGGTAAGACATAACACAAGACCAAATAAAACAAACAAGGGAAATGCAAGAAGGGAATATCAAACAAACAAACAACACACACAATGATGTCTATACAACAAGACAAGTGAGGTCTAGGGCAAGCAAAGGGCAATCAAAAGAAAAGAGACTAAGACATAAGCAAGACAAGTCAATGGCTCATGCAAGGGTTGTCAAGGAAAGGTATGATATGTAACTTGCCAATTGGGAGTGTGACCAATGCACCTTCAAACCAAGTCAACTTGTATTCCTTAGGCTAAGTGGATAAAAGGCCAAAGTGAAACATAGGAAGACAAGGCCGATGGTGAGGGTAAAACGACCACCTAATGGGCCTTAAAGGCACGAATGTACAATGGCAAAGGCTAGACGAACATGGAGAGGAGGGCTTAGTGGCCCAAGTTGCCGAGTGAGGGTGAGAGAGCCCACCAAGGGTTGTGACCCAAACCGAAAGAAGAAAAGAGACGTGACCTTTCCTTTGCTTTGTTTTCTCTTCTTTTCTTTTCGCTTTTTTTTTTAATATATTTTTTTTATTGGGTACTTTGCCTTTTATGTGGACCTCTTGAAATAAACTTGGCTCTTTCTAATACAAAGGAAGCAAGGCCGAAATGGGAATGTGTTTTAATTCAAGGAGTGGGGTCACAACACTTTTGTTTTGTGTAGGGAATGACAACAAGGGTATGCAGATTTTTGATTATGTGTAGACGTGCCAAGTCACCAAATGGAGTGTGTGACAAGGCTTGGAAGAAGGAGAAAAGGGATGGGCCTTTGCCACCTCATTTTCGGCCCTATGTGTACCCACTAAGGAATCTTCTTTCCCATCATCCACTAACCCATCATCTAGATGTACAATTTGGCTTTTACCTAAAATAGGCTAAGGAGACAAGAAGTACAAGGAGAAGGTGGGAATGGCCTTCCTTCCAAAAGTACAATAGTACAATCAAGGACAAGGTACAACCAAGGACAACAATTCAAACAAGGAGCAAGCACAAGCAAGCAAGGGCAGGATTTCGGCCATGGCAGCAATGTGGAGGCTGTAGGGGTGGTGGTGGTGGCAGTAAGGCGGCAGCCACGGTGGTCCGGTCGCCGGAGGTGGTGGTCCGGTCGCCGGAAAGTGGTTTTTTTTTTTTTTGGGGCTGTTTTTGGGAGGGGAACAAGAAGCAACTAAGCTAAGCACTAAAATAGCATGGAAAACGTGAAAAAAGACATGGAAACAAGAGAAAAACTGAGCATGCAATCTCAACACAAAACAAGAAGAAACAAGAAAAAAAAATCTAGCTAGCAAGGAAGACAAAGAGCAAAACAAAAGGAACCATGGAAGCAACAAAGGAGAACATGCTAGATATGGAAAAGAACCATAAAAAATGAATTTTGCAAGGGAGAAGATGACTTAGCTTGGGCTTTTGGCTCTTGATACCAATTGATGAGAAACAACCCTCCAAAGGTGAGGCTTTGTTCCTCTAGAAGCTAGATCTAGACCAAGGGGAGCCTTCTTCTCCTTCCTAAGCTTGGGAGTCTTTCAATGGTGGCCAAGAGAGAGAGGGAGGGCGCCGGACTGAGGTGTGGACGAGAGGGCCCAAGGAGGTGGCGGCGCCGGCAAGCCCAAGGAGACCCTCCTTGGGGGTTCCTTGGCCGTGAAGAGCAAAGACCGAATGTGTTCTTGTGGTTCGAAAGATGAGTATGAGATTTGATGAGAGATTGAGAGAGAAGAGTGTTTGAGAGAGTTTGGGTTGATAGAAGTAAGTGGAAGGCCTTAGGGAGATATACTCAACCTAAGGGAAATGTCCACTTCTATAATCTTCAACCAACTAACAAGGAAGCCAAGGGATGGATTATATAGTTCTAGGGTTTTGGTGGACTAGGAGCCCATATGCAAATGGGTCCACACGCCCACTAAACAAAAAGAAACTCTAATGGGCCTTAGTGAGTTAAAGCCCATATGCAAATGGCTCTTCACGCTCACTTAAGGCAATGCTAGAATTATGAAACTAAATAACCAAAATAGAAAGGGGATAAAAACCTTAGAGGCTTGGATATAGACGCACACATAAATTCCTTGGAATCGAAGCATGGTCGATGCTTGAGTGTCGTGGAACTGATACGCCGCCGTCTTGGTGGTTAAGGCCTTGAATCCTTGTTGATGGGTGGTTGACACTCATCAACACCAAGTGACTTCCCAACCAATACTAGATCCAAGGCATCACCTTTGACAATTCGGCTTGTCATAGGAGACAAGGACACATCAACTGGTATCAGAGCCCAACAGTCTTGTAAGTCACGAACTCAAGTTTCACACTTGTTCACGATTTTTTTTTCTTGCCCCCATCGTTTGCTTTACTAAAAGATCACGAAAAAAAAATCAAAACTTTCCATATTTTCTACACCTATTCGGTTTCAACAAGGTAATACCTTGGCCGGAAATTTTTCTTGTTCCCCAAGTTTTGGTGTGTTAGGTACTTTTGTTATCTTGCATGCTAGAATATTTTGTTTCCTTATTTCATGCGTGGATAGAATTTCCTTGTTTGCTAGATATTACTTTTTATGTTGTTAAACCAAATTTCCATATATAAGATATCATCAAATCTTATCTTCTCTCTCTTATCTCTAACATCACACTTGTGATATTCTTGTTACTTAGACCTTTTTTATTTTATTTCTGTTGGGTCTGGATTCTCCAAAAAATAGATCAAACCCTCGATCGAGCCCAAGCCCATCGCCATTCGAAAGGTCAAACAATGAAAGCCCAGAAAAGCCGACAAGACTTCTCTGGTCGAGCGTCATCCGACAGGGTCGCGAAGATCCCACCACGCATTTACTACTCGGATCATGCAACGTCTACAACACTTAAACCACCACCATTACCAGCAATTTAATGGCGAAATCTTCGCCATTACGTCCATCATAGAAGACAAAGATATCGAAGAAGCACAACGGTCACAAAGAGTAAATGGACTTACCATATTGGGACGACAAGGAAGATAAAAATTCAACTCTCACAACTACGCTATGGACACGCTTTCTTACGGAGATAACTCACCAGAATAGCACTCTCGCGGCCCATCTAGCTCTAAAAACGGTTACCTACGTCTGACCCCTAACGGTCTCCACTCACAAGTCACCGTCGACTAGTTACCCTGTCTAAGGCGATTTAGGTCGTCCGATCTTTTCATCCCAAAACAATTTGGCGCCCACCGTGGGGCAACTTGTCGATCACCTTTCCGGAATCTTCCAACCATGGCTATTGATCCTCCTACTGACAACCAAGAACTACGTCTCGAAGGCGAAACCCAAACCACAGAAAACCCAACCGAAAATCCTACTCCAACCCAGTTCCAAGAACTCTCTCAGAAAATGGCCGCCCTTCAAGAGGAACTAGCCCAGCAACGTCAGAAGACCGAAGCCCTAGCCGCTTTGTCAACCCAATCTGAAGCCGAGATTGCGCAACTAACCCGTGAGAATGAGTCTCTTAAGTCGCAGGTACAATCAGTGGTCTCAGGATCTAGGAACGCGCCCGCCCACAGCGGTGCCCGAACGCGCCTCGACATGGACAATATCGAGCCAACGCCTCCCAGCATATAACGTCCCGGACACGCTAAGGGTACATCTCGAACTCCTTTTGCTAGTCCATTTTCGACTAACCATGTCACCTTTCCTACACCGATTGGGTCTGTTGGGGCCCGAATCGACGAAACACAGGTTGCCAGTCCGCCAGATGTCATGGCCCTTTTTCAGCAAACGCTTGACCGACACATGAAGGCGATCGACGATCGTTTCAACAGGCTCCCAGGAGTCCCGCAACCGATCGAGAGAGAAGCGTCCGGCGGATTCGAATAATCCCCGTTCGTCGAAGAAATTGCAAGGGTCGAGATCCCCAAGAAGTTCCATCTCCCCAACATGGCGACATTCGACGGCACCACCGATCCAGATTACCATATCTCTCTATAAACAAAAACTAATGGCTGCATCTGTTTCACGGGAGAGCCACGAGGCTGTCATGTGCAAAAGCTTTGGCACGACCCTCGTGGGCCCCGCACTAACTTGGTTTATGCGTTTGCCTCAAGGAGCGATCGCATCATTTGCGGATCTGGTCAACTCTTTTAAGAGCCAGTTCGCCAGCAGTCGGAAGCATGAGAAACAATCGAGTGACCTCTACCGAGTCACACAAAGATACAATGAACCTCTCTGAAATTATTTAACAGGTACAACAAAGAGAAAGTGGGGATCCCCCACTGTGATGTCATAACGTCTATCGAAGCATTCCGACAAGGCCTGGTCAAAGACAGCAATCTCTACGACGAGATTACCAAGTATCCATGCAAAAGTTTCGAAGATGTTCAGGCCAAAACTATGGCCGAGGTAAGGCTGGAAGAAGACCGTGAGTCGCGTAAAGCCTCACGCGGACCCGATCCATCCGATCGCAAACATTCCTCCGACAATCGTCGAGACAGACGCCCATATCCCTATTCTCGTAATCGAAACGAATCAAATCAGGTAAATTCTCTCCAAGACAGGTCACAGGAATGGAGGGACGGTTCTGCGTTGCCTCCTAGGGTCCAGTCTTATAACTTCAACGTTTCCATGTCGGAGCTCGTCAAGAGTTTCGACAAGTATGGAAAAGACATAAGATGGCCCCGAAAGAGGGACCGCCCGGACGTCAAGAAGGACATGAGTCGATGGTGTGAATTCCACGGCGACCATGGTCATTCGACCGACGAGTGCATCGCCCTGCGAAAAGAGGTCGCTAGGCTGCTCTCACAGGGGCTTCTACGCGACGTCATCTCGGAATGGGCAAAAGCCACCATGGAACGCCGAGATCAGGTAAAACAGAATAAACCCCCATCTCCTGTCCATACGAAAGTTGTCAATACCATTTCAGGCGGATCCGACATATGCGGGAACACATACTCCGTGGCTAAGCGACATGCCAAGGAAAGCAAAGGCGACAAGCCCGAGGCATCAGAACTCAAGCCAAGGAGGGCATCTAACCTTCTGACGGTCACATTCGACGAGTCCGACTCCGACGGGTCGGATAGTCACCATGACGGTCTGGTAATCTCTTTGTCCATTGGTAATTGCTTAATCCGGAGAATACTAATCGATACAGGGAGTTCGACAAACATCTTGACCCTCGATGCTCTCAAAAAAATGGGTCTGGCTAAGAACGATCTAGTCAAGAAGTCGACCCCACTGGTCGGGTTCAGCGGCGAGGTTAAGCACACGACTGGTGAAATCATTCTGACCACATACGCTGGAGGAATCAATCAACAGGTTAAATTCTTAGTCCTAGACTGTCCATCTCCCTATAATTGTATTCTTGGCAGGCCATGGATACACGCTAGTACCTTCAACATATCATCAAGTCATCAAATTCCCCACTGAGTGGGGAGTCCAAGAAATCAAAGGAGATCAGAGGACTGTAAAGGAATGCTATGTCGCTTCCATGAAGAACGCGGTCGAACACAAGATCGCATAGCAACCACAGATCGGCGAAGGACCTAGTCGATACGTTGAACCAGAAATGGAGAAACTCGACGAGATCGCACTAGACCCTTCAAAGCCAAACCAAACGGTAAGGGTCGGGTCGGACCTGGATGACTCGACCAGACGACAACTTCTCAACTTTCTCAAGACCAATGCCGACTGTTTCGCATGGTCGCATGAGGATATGGTCGGGATATCTCCCAACATTATTACTCATCAATTAAATGTGGATCCATCTCATCCCCCTATCAAAAACGCAGGAAATTCGCCCCCGAACGGAACAAAATAATCGACGACGGAGTCAGAAGCTTATTGGAAACCGGAAAAATCAGGGAGGTCCACTACCCTGAATGGCTGGCCAACATGGTCGTGGTCCAGAAGAAGAACGGCAAATGGAGAGTCTGTATCGACTTCACATACCTCAACAAGGCTTGTCCTCAGGACTCGTTTCCTCTGCCTCACATCGACGCCATGGTCGACGCCACAGCAGGACACGAATTGCTCACCTTCATGGACGCCTTCAGTGGCTACAATCAGATCCTTATGGATCCCGACGATCAAGAAAAAATAGCGTTCATCACCAGTCAAGGTATCTATTGCTACAAAGTAATGCCCTTTGGTCTGAAAAATGCAGGGGCTACATACCAACGATTGGTCAACAAAATGTTCAAAGACCAAATCGGAGAAAAGATGGAAGTCTATATTGACGACATGTTGGTCAAGTCCAAAAAGAAAGAAGATTACATAGACCACCTACGCGACAGCTTCGAGGTGCTCAAAAGGTACAACATGAAACTAAACCCTACTAAATGCTCCTTTGGAGTGTCGTCAGGGAAGTTCTTAGGATACATGGTGACACAAAGAGGAGTAGAGGCCAGCCTAGAGCAGATCAAAGCTCTCATCAACCTCCGATCCCCCCAATGTGTCAAAGACGTACAGAAGCTCATAGGTCGGATAGCAGCTCTGAACAGATTCATCTCCAAATCATCCGACAAGTGCAAACCCTTCCACGACGCGCTCAAGAAGAACAAGTCCTTTCAATGGACGGAAGAACACGAAGCAGCGTTCCAGAACCTCAAAGAGTACCTGGCCAGTCCCATGTTATTGGCCAAACCTAAAGGCGACGAGCCCTTATTTCTTTATCTTGCAGTATTAGAGTCGGCCGTAAGCGTTGTACTGGTCAGAGAGGAGGATGGCAAACAGTCGCCAATATACTACGTCAGTCGGACGCTATTATCAGCCGAAACGAGGTATTCGTCACTTGAAAAGCTCGTACTATCATTGGTAATGGCTTCAAATAAACTCAAACCATATTTTGAATCCCATACCATTACTGTTCGCACTAATCATCCCATGAGAGCTATCATGAGGAAACCCGAGTTCACAGGACGAATGACCAAATGGGCCATACACCTCAGTGGTTACGACATCGAATACGAGCCTAGGACGGCGATCAAGTCGCAAGCCTTAGCCGACTTTGTGGTCGATTTTAGTTTGACCCTAGAGCAAGAAGCCACTAAAGAAGCGACACAGCTACTCGCGACAGACGAGACAGGTACATGGGAGCTCCACACAGATGGGGCGTCGAACGCCAGAGGATCGGGGCTTGGGGTCGTACTGAAATCGCCACAGGGAGATAAGATAGCTCAAACTGTCAGATGTGAGTGGGATGCGACCAACAACGAAGATGAATATGAAGCACTCATATTCGGACTCATCCTGGCCCACGACCTAGGGTTCCGAGAGATTGAAGTCGTCTGCGACTCCCTACTGGTCGTAAACCAGATACAAGGTTCGTACAACGCCAAGGATACCAGAATGGTAGCCTACCTGGAGGGAGCCAGGAAACTAATCGAACAATTCCAGACATTCAACATCCGACAGGTACCCAGGGACCTTAACTCGCAAGCTGACGCACTCGCCAATTTAGGATCCGTCCTAAACCCGAAAGAATTTCCACATATACCATTGGCCCACATCACGACGTCAGCCGTCCCAAGAACATCCATTGAGTTAACAACATCACTTGAAGAACTCGTCGCCATGGAAATAGACGACCGACCCGAAGAGGACATCATCGACGCCGATGATGACTGGATGCTACCTTATATCAGGTGGTTAAAAGACGGCATTCTACCCGACGACAAGACAGAAGCAAAAAGGCTCAAGGTACAAGCACTATCTTACGATATCATTGACAATATCTTGTACAAAAGATTTGTTACAGGATTTCTCCTGCGATGCCTTAAGACTCCAGAAGTCGGACGTATCTTACAATCGTTTTACGAAGGAGAGTGTGGCAACCACACCGGCGGACGAAGCCTCTCAGGAAAGGCCCTACGAAACGAGTACTACTGGCCGACGATGAACGAAGACGCCATGGAATACACTAAGAGGTGCGACGCCTGTCAGCGGCATGCACCCGTACATCATCAACCGTCAGAGCTACTCCATCCGACCTTAGCTCCATGGCCCTTTATGAGATGGGGAATGGACATTGTCGGAAAGCTCCCCCCCGCGTCGGGACAAAGAGTCTTCTTCCTCGCTGTGACGGACTACTTCTCCAAATGGATCGAAGCCGAAGCCTACAGAGAGGTAAAAGATCAACACGTCATTTCATTCATAAAACGCAATATGTTGTGCAGATTTGGCGTCCCATAAGAAATCGTGTGCGACAACGGCTCTCAATTCATCAGTCATAAGACTCGAACCTTTTGCGACCAATGGAACATCAAATTGGTCACATCTACACCTCGATATCCACAATCCAACGGACAAGCCGAATCCAACAATAAGATCATTATCAACAACCTCAAGAAACGCCTCACAGGGACTAAAGGCAAATGGGCAGACGAACTCCCACTTATTCTCTGGTCCGACAGGACCACTCCAAAGAATGCGACTGGTCAATCACCTTTCTCTCTCGTCTACGGGAGCGAGGCAGTCATCCCGGCTGAGTTACTGGTTCCGACTGCTCGCTACAACCTTCAGACAAACGAACAAAACGACATTGAACTAGCACATAATCTCGACACAGTGGACGAAATCAGAGAGAAAGCTCGAATCAGGATGGTCAGGTTCCAACAACAAGTCGCAAGGAGTTACAACAAGAACGTCTGAATCAAGGCATTCTAGGTCGGAGACTGGGTCCTAAGGAAGACATTCCAGAACACCAAGAACTCATCCGACAGAAAGCTAGCACCACAATGGGAAGGACCTTACTTGATCACCGAAGTGGTCGGACAAAGAGTGTATCAGTTAGAAGACAAAGACGGACAACCAATCCCGAGGAGTTAGAACGCAGCACATCTCAAGCTATACCATTTCTGAACTGATAAGGTAAAAACATCACGCAAAACTCTATACATCGCATATACATTGCTACCTATCGCATGCTATCATGTATACATTGCCATCTGTCGCACATATATCGCATGCTATCGCATATACATTGCCATCTGCCGCACATATATCGCATGCTATCGCATATACATTGCCATCTGTCGCATACATATCGCATGCCATCGCATATACATCGCTACTTTCTTTTACATGTCATCATCTGACACTAAGCAAGGATTTCCTCCTTACAAAAAATACAAATGCAGAACAACATTTACATTGGACCCCGTCGTCCGCAAATGGACCCAGTCGTCCGCAAATGGATCCTGTCATCCGCATATAGCGCTTACATTACACGATCGATCGGATTACGGGGAGATGACAACACAGGCACGTCGGCACACCGCCTGCCTTATACAAAACATAAGGTACAAACACCTTATTACATTCACGCAATTAAACATAAGGAACAAACACCTTATTATATATTGCTTACCTCCCCGGCATAATGTCATGACTAACACATACACAAACACGTTGCAGGCCTGCCCTACATACATACACACGGTGAAACCCCACTCGACGGAGCACACGGGTGAAACCGACATACACGGTATACTAAACGTCGTCGACAACTTCCTCGAAAGTTCGACGAACATGTACAAAACAAACTAGCATGCAATTCTACATGTAAAAATGCATTTGCAGCAAAATAAAAAGCATTTTTATAAATACGCGACCCGCGATAGCGGACGGGTCGCCAAACCACATTGTCTGCCTACACATCTGTAGGACTTCATTAAACAGAAATATTCTGCGACCCGCGATGGTGGACGGGTCGCCAAAACATACATTATCCACATGCGCCAAATGTCTAAACCCACACACAAGTGGGACAAACAAAGTCAAGCATCGGGAACAACAACGTTATCGTCGGCAGGGGCTGGCTCCAATGGGGCTATCTCGTCGGTCGGCTTAGCATCGCCAGAATGAGCTTCGTCCTCATCGGCACCTTCATCCACAACCTCTTCTCCGACGCCGGCTAAGCAGAACAGCTCCTGACCAGGATCGCCCTTTGGGAACATAGAGTCCAAAGTCTCCTTCTCCGCCTTCAGGTCCTAGAGCTCGTGCTTGCCCTCATTGAACTCTTCAATCATCTCAATGCGCGACTTCACAGCATAGAAGGCTCCCACGTCGCCAGCAATCTGACCGTCGGTGATACGAGCCCGCCTCACTTCATCTTCAACGCATGCCCAACACTCTTCAAGCTCCCTCTGACACACAACCAACTCCCCCTGACAACTCTTCATGTCTCTGATGAGGTGACGCTCGATTTCACGGAAGCGGCTCTCCGCTCCTTCTAATTTAGTCCTCAAGGACGCAAGATCGGACTCTGACCTAGCATCCCGATCCTCGGCCTTGGCGACCATCGCCTTGACGCCAGAATATGCCCCCAAAAGATACTGAAAAGACTATAATCTCACACGGCGACACGACACACGATCAGAAGACATGATCGAACAAAAAAGAAAAAAGACACAAACAAAAGGACAATTCACCTTCCACACGGAGCACCCCGCTTCACCAATGCAGTCGAGGGGACAGACGTCATCAACCTCTGACTTCAAAGTCGGGTCCTGAGTATGAAAAAGGTCAACAATCGACTGCCCAACGGCACCGATCTTGCCAATCCCCTCGGCGGTCATGTCCTTCTTCTTCTTGGATACCTCTACCTCGACGTCATCGGGACAAGCGATCGCTTTCCTCTTAGAACCAGATTTGCCCGGGGCCGTCAGGTCAATCAGAGCCGATTTGCTCGACGCCACCTTGGCGGCTGCCTTCCTTTGCTCAATCAAACTTTTCCCTGACGCCACCCTCAATCGAGCACTTGACCGACCACCAGGGGAACCTGACACGATAGGACAACAAAAAAGGAGAAATCCTTAAGCACACGACAAAACGAAAAACGTTGAAAAGACTTCTAAAAGCCGAAAGTCTACCTTTCGCATGAGACGACGAAACATTTGACATGTCTTCTTGGGGAGCAGGAGTCGTCGACAGCAAGTTGATGTTCACAAATTTTCTCTCAGACGCAGGAACCTCAAGCACAATCTTCGACAAGCCCTCTGATCGGCTAATCACTTCCAGATCCTCTGGTTCGGGAACTACAAAGAAGAAAAGTTAAAACAAGAGTTAAGACACAAAAACACGAAAGGAAAGGCAAATACATACTATCGACTCGCCACTCCGTCAACAAAAATGGACATTCCCCCTCCTTCTCTAGAGAAGAGCGTTCGACGAAAAAGAACTTCGACCCCCATCCACGGTCGTTGACATCCGGACTCTGCACCAAAGATTTCCGACCAGGTCGAACACGCAACTGAACGCGACAAGAACTCCTCGACCCAATGAAGTAGTTATACCACAGAGCATCAAAAACAAAATCAAAATCAGCTCTTGTCCGGACATTCACAAGGTCTAAGACCCTAAGAACTCTCCACGCTTGAGGCATCACTTGACATGGCGCCAACGCCAAAGTAGCTAGAAAGTCCCTCAGAAGGGGGGGAAAAGGAAACTTGTGCCATATTCTAAACGGGTAAGAGTAGAAGCAGACCCATCCCTCGTAACGAGCATCGGCCCTCTCATCTGGATGGGGCAGTCTGGCGACCGTCTCCGGCGGAAAGCCTCCAACTTGGAGTATTTGATCCAGTTCCGCCTGGGACATGGTGCTAATTAACGCATCCGACTCCTTTAGAATGAAAGGAGGAGGAGCTTCTTCCCCACGAGAATCAGAAAGAGTCTTCGACGACTCAGAAGCCTCAAGAGAAACCATGTCAAGAATAGAGAGGGGAGGGAATCGAAGAGCTATGGTTAAGGAAAGCAGAAAGCAATGGCAAAGAGAGACCAAGAGGTTTACCAGAAACATGCGAAGGAAGATGATGAAGAGCAATCAATTCCATCTGCTACGAATTTATGGAGGGAAGTGAAGACCTGCAGAGGCGTCGCATCAAGCCTCGATCACGCGCCACGTAGCCCTGAGCGAACGCGCCAAATCGGAAGGTGGAGATCGTGTCTAGAGAAGTTGCCACGGATTCCGGTCAACTTGCCTAAACCGTAAGCCCATAGCAACTTGGGGCTATTGTTGGGCCTGGATTCTCCAAAAAAAAGATCAGACCCTCGATCGAGCCCAAGCCCATCGCCATTCGGAAGGTCAAACAATGAAAGCCCAGAAAAGCCGACAAGACTTCTCTGGTCGAGCGTCATCCGACAGGGTCACGAAGATCCCGCCACGCATTTAATGCACGGATCATGCAACGTCTGCAACACTTAAACCACCACCATTACCAGCAATTTAATGGCGAAATCTTCGCCATTACGTCCAGCATAGAAGACAAAGATATCGAAGAAGCACAACGGTCACAAAGAGTAAATGGACTTACCATATTGGGACGACAAGGAAGATAAAAATTCAACTCTCACAACTACGCTAGGGACACGCTTTCTTATGGAGATAACTCACCAGAATAGCACTCTCGCGGCCCATCTAGCTCTAAAAACGGTTACCTACGTCTGACCCCTGCCGGTCGCCACTCACAAGTCACCGTCGACTAGTTACCCCGTCTAAGGCGATTTAGGTCGTCCGATCTTTTCGTCCCAAAACAATTTCCTTTTGCAAATCTGAAAAGATCAAAAGATAAGATCTCGGATATTAAAAAAAAAAGATATCGAAAAGATATTAAAAAAAAAAAAAAAAATTCCAAAGTTAGGGAAAGCCAAAATAAGGCAACCCTAACCCACATCGGTCTAAGCTCATCTTCTATATCTCTCCACCGTCTAGGTCAAGCTTCCTAGAAGTACTTTCTTGCTAATTAGATTACTTTGTTTACGTTTGTTTTAGGGTTTCAATTTGTTCTTGTTTGTTTGATTGCAACTTGCTTGATATACCATAACTTGTTCAAGCCAAGCCGCCCTCACGGCAAGCCAAACAAACCCTACCTACGTGACCTTTGTGACTTGACTAGTGATTTGCTTGGTTGTTGTTCTTTGTTGTCTTTTGGTTCGTTTTTACTCCCATGTTTGGTCGTCTTGTTATAGGCACCATGCATATTGGACACAGTGGAGACGACCGCAAAGATAACACCACCAACCCACTACCTCCACAGTTGGGTCTCCCTCAAGACCAACCACCACAAGACCAACCCCGCCATCCCATCATGGGGTTATCCGAAGATCAAATCTTGATCTAGGCTCTTCGACAAGAGAATGCCACTCTCAGAGACAACCAACAAGAGGCACCCATTGTGCCAACCCCAACACCACCTAGTGGTCTGGACGCTCCGCCTCCCACTGGAGCAACCAACGCGGTCCCATCTAAGACATGCGTGGACAAAGGCAAGGGAATTATGCCGTCCACTTCTCAACATCAACCACAACTCAACAGAATGCAGAGTGTCATTGAGAGCCGCCAAGGCTTCGTACCCAGGACGGATCGCTATGTGCCCAGAGCCACCCCCGGTGGCCACGACACCTGCTCCGACCGCGACGCCGACGACTTTCGAGGTGAGTACTCTGAACCTTACAACTTTGATGATAGGTATGCCTCTCGGAGAACCCAGCTCTGTGTGCCAGACTCCACACCACGCAATGACCGACGTCGTCAGGCCGCCCAAGCCGACGCGACGCCAAGAAGACCAAGCCGCCGTGACACTGGGCATACGCGACGCGATGATCAATTGAGGACACCCCCTACCCAACAACGCAGCCATGATGTCTGCAATCATCTTCGACACTAGAGTGTTCGAACACCGCATTACGGATCTGATGGCTATGCGTCGATCACATCAAATGTCCAAGATGACTTCGACGAATATGATGACGAAGAAATCGAGGACTCAGGTATGGTCAACTCAAATTTTTTTCACCCCCCTCTTGGAGATCCACTTGAATTGCAGGATCACCCATCAGATTGGATCCCTTCACCGCGTCTCCGGCCCCAAGGAGAACGCGTTCAACACATTGGCGGCGAGCGCCGCGATGGTTTCCAAAGAGACAATCGACGCGACAACTATGATGCCCAGCCACGAAGACGTCAATGCGATGACGCCTATGCGCCCAGGGATGAGTTTATCCGTGAAGATCTCGAACCACGTGATAGACACTAGGTTGGACGCGATAGACCACATGGATTGCACGCCTTTGAGAACCCTCTCTACGACTCTGCGCCAAACAACGCGTTCAACCAGGCAACTGACCAACCTCGATACCCGTGACATCAAGTCAAGGTAAAAATCGAGCATTTTCATGGTGAATACAACCCCTCTGTTTTTCTTGAATGGGTGCAGGCTACGAAGTACACCCTTCGCTATAATCGAGTGCCACCTGAGGATCATGTCGATGCCGCGACGCTTAGTTTCAGAGGAGCCGCCCGCGTGTGGTGGCATAGATTCGAAGATGACTGCGTTCGTCGCCACAGGACACGAGTCACAGAATGGCATCAACTAGTCTATGTGATGACAAATAAATACGTGCCTCCAGACTACAGGAATCAAATGCGATTATAGATTGCCATGGCTCGCCAAGGGTCGTTGACTCCACTCGAGTTCTTTTCCAAGCTTGAAGACATGTATTACAAGGCCAACATCTCTGTTGCACCATCCACTTTGAGGACAAAATTCTTGAGTGGCTTGAACACCAACATACGTGATCAACTAGAGATCTTGCCAATCAAGGATTTGAACACACTCACACATACGGCGATGCAAATACATGCACAACTATCTCGCCGAAAGTCTTACACATATTCCAGTGGCCAACAAAGGTATTCTTCTAACCCTAGTGGATTACCTTATTCTAATGTTCTCCCTAGTGCCTCTACCACAACTGCATCAAGCCAAGCCCCCAAGGCCAAGCCACTGCAGCCGACCAACGCGCCGCGCCAGAACGCGCCAAAATAGGCTCCAATGGGCAACGATCGCGCGCGTGATATTGAGTGTTACAAATGTGGTGGAAGAGGCCACTACAAGAAAGATTGCCCCAATGCTCGCAAGGTGTTGTTCTCCACAGCCGTCGCCGGCTACGAGTCTTGTGAAGACGAGGAGGCCACACTGGACGCGATCACTGAAGGAAACGATGAAGAGGACGAAGATGCTTATGACTGCGAACCCGCTTCTCTGCACGCGGGCACACCATTGAGCTTGGTGACGCGTCGTCTCCTCACCGTCAAGGAAGCCAGCTTACGCGACCAACGAGAGAACTTGTTCCACACAAGGGCTCTAGTCCAAACAGCTTCCTTGAGTGTTATTATTGATGGAGTCTCTTGTGCCAATATTGTGAATGAGAAGGTCGTCAAGCACTTCAAATTGCCTACGATGCCTCATCCACAACCTTATGCCCTCCAATGGACTTCTTCAAGTCCAGGTAACACAGTATCTCGCCAATGTTTAATTTATTTTTCCATATGGCAATACTGTGATTCTATTCTTTGTGATCTCATTACAATGGACGCCACCCATATTTTGCTTGGGCGCCTATGGCAATTCGACAGGCACGTGCTCCATGATGCCTATTTGAACACTTATGTGTTCAATTACCACGGGAAGCGCATCACTTTGCATCCAATGTCTCCCCATGAGATCGTGCAGGACCAGGTAGAACGCGATCGCCAGAAGGCCATCGAGGCCGCGTTGACTAGGTCACACGAGTGTCCAGAGGAACTACAGTGGCAAAACTCCTCCAAATCTAACAACACTTCGTCTTCTCCAGGCCATGGCAAGAAGAAACACCACGCCATAACTGGGACACCACGTGCCCCACAGCTCGTCGATACGTTGCCACCAGCGCGTCCTTTATAGGGCACCTGTGAGCAACGCGTTCTTTTGGCCAGGCCCAGTGACCTCACTGCTTGTTTGACTGGGAAGACTCCATGTTTTCTGCTTGTGCCAACTCCCTGCATTCCGGCATCGTCGACGAACGCGCGTTTGCCACCAGAGATAGCGAAGTTGCTAGCCGCGTTCACCGACGTATTCCCAGACGAGTTGCCACAATGACTACCTCCCCTGAGAGGCATTGAGCACCAAATTGACCTTGTGCCAGGTGCTTCTTTGCCAAACCACGCTGCGTATAGAGCTGGTCCAGAGGAGACCAAAGAGCTACATCGCCAAGTCCAAGAATTGTTGGATCATGGGTACGTAAGGGAATCTTTTTCCCCTTGTGTTGTGCATGTGATCCTAGTGCCCAAGAAAGATGGCACATGGAGAATGTGTGTTGATTATCGCAAGATAAACCAGATCACAGTCAAGTATCGGCATCCTATCCCATGCCTTGATGATATGCTTGATGAAATTCATGGCGCCACGCTATTCTCCAAGATCGATTTGAAGAGTGGTTATCACCATATCAGAATGAAAGAAGGTGCTCGAGTGCCTTCGACGCGAAAGCCTATTCGCCAATTTGGCAAAGTGTTCTTTTTTGCTTCGCATCCACCAACTTTCTGGGCTACGTTGTGAGTAGTGATGGGTTACGCGTTGACGAGGACAAGATCGCGGCCATCAAAGACTGGCCCACGCCTACTACACCGACACAAGTGCGAAGCTTTCTAGGCCTTGCAGGCTTTTATAGGCGTTTTGTACGCGACTTCTCCTCCATTGCCGCGCCACTACACGAGCTTACCAAGAAAGGAAGCACATTTTTGTGGCTTGAGCCCCATGAACGCACTTTCTCAGATTTGAAGCAAGCCTTGTGCCAAGCACCTTTGCTCCAGCTTCCAGATTTCACCAAACACTTCAAAGTGGAGTGTGATGCCTCTGACATAGGCATTGGTGGTGTACTATACCAAGAGAAGAGGCCAATTGCCTACTTCAGTGAGAAGCTCACAGGGGCCACTCTCAACTACCCCACCTACGACAAAGAGCTTTATGCTTTAGTACGCCTGCTGAAGACATGGCAACATTATCTTTGGCCGCGTGAGTTCGTCATCCACAGCGACCACGCCGCGTTAAGCTACTTGAAGAGCCAAGCTTACCTCAATCGACGCCATGCTCGCTGGGTGGAGTTTCTGGAGACTTTTCCTAATGTTGTGGTCCACAAAAAGGGAAAGGACAACATTGTCGCCGACGCGCTCTCTCGCAGGTATGTTCTCTTGACTCAAGTGCAAACTAAAATTCTGGGTTTTGCTTTGATTAAGGAATTATATGCTAGTGACCCTTTGTTTGCCCCTATTCTTGAGCATTGCCTGAGATCGCGTGAGTTTGAGACCTTTTTCCTTTCTGAGGTTTATTTATACAAGGCTAGTCGTCTTTGCATTCCTAGATCCTCCATTAGGATCCTATTGATTGAGGAAGCACATGCGAGTCATGGACATTTTGGGATTAGGAAGACATTAGACGCGCTTAGAGAACATTTCTTTTGGCCTAAGATGACTCACCAAGTGACTAGGTTTTGTAGAAGTTGTGTGACTTGCCAGAGAGCCAAAGCTAAGTCTAGTCCTCACGGCCTCTACACTCCTTTTCCCATTCCGAGTGCCCCCTGGAAAAATTTGTCTATGGATTTCATCACGGATTTGCCCCTCTCTAGACGAGGTAAAGAATCCATTTTTGTGGTCGTAGATAGATTTTCTAAGATGGCACATTTTATAGCTTGTAAGACCACCCATAGTGCTAGTGAGATTGCTGATGTATTCTTTGGGCATGTGGTGCGTCTTCATGGAGTCCCGTGTACCATAGTGAGTGATAGGGATTCTAAGTTTGTTGGTCATTTTTGGAGAACTCTTTGGGGTAAGCTAGGCACCAAACTCCTATTTTCCACTAGCTACCACCCCCAAACCGATGGCCAAATGGAGGTCACGAATAGAACTCTAGGAGCCCTCCTTCGCACGATGCTTAAAGCCAACCCTAAGCGTTGGGAGGACTTACTATCACTTGTCAAGTTTTGTTACAATAGATGTAGGCACACGGCGACCAAGTTGACACCGTTCGAAGTGGTGTATGGCATGAACCCCTTAACACCACGGGATTTGTTGCCGCATCCTTTCCGAGACCCAGTGCATGTCTCCGCCGCCAATCGCACTGAGCAAGTCCAAGAGCTTCATCGACGCACCAAGGAGCATCTGGAGAGGAGGGCCGCGCAATATGCTTCACAGAAGAACAATGGAAGACGCTGCATCATTTTTGCACCTGGGGATCTCGTCTGGGTGCACTTGTGAAAAGAGAGGTTCCCCTCGCGGCGTAAGCACAAGTTGGCACCACGTGGAGATGGGCCCTTCCGCGTGATCAAAGCCATAGGGGACAATGCATATCAACTCGAGCTCCCACCTGATTTTGGAGTACACGTGTCCTTCAACGTGGCAGACTTGTCTCCATATGTTGAGCCAGAGTTTGATGATGGTGAAGCGGGGACGCTTCACAGCCAAGTGGGGGAGGGTGATGTTACTCTACCTCCCATGACGGCCCAAGACGAGGAAGAAGCCATGAGCCTACGCTCAGAGGGCCCAGTGACAAGGTCTAGGTCCAAGGCCATCGCCGCCGCCGTCGCGTCACTTATCGCACGCGCCGTCGCCAGCCAAGGAAGCCCAGACGACAATCCAAGACTCGTCGTCCTCGCCACCATCGGAAGTGAAACAACGGGTTCTTCTGAAGACTTTGACACTTCGTCGTCTCTCGCGATGATCTCTTCAAAGCCTTCACCGCGCTAGAAGTGACACGCGTTCTTTTTAAGACATTATCTATATTTGGTATTTCCAGCATGTTTTAGATAGTTTCCTTATTTATAGCATTTTAGATAGTTTCCTTTCAGTCATTCTATCTTTTAGGGTTTGTGCCTTTTGCATGCTTGCATGGGCTAGCCCACGATGTTCGACTCGGCCCATCCGACGTCTCACCTCCCCTATTTATACCCAACTTTGTTAATGTTATTTCTCATGTTCAAATTAAAGTTCAAGGTTTTAAGTAGAGTGATAATTCCTTCTTCCCTTGATCGGACGTCACCCTTATCCCTCGCATCCCCATTCACTTCGCCGCCGATGCTACGGCAACCACTCGATCATCCTCAAGTTTATCCCCTCCGCAGTCGACGCTACGACACCAACGACTTGTCTCTTCAAGTCGCCTAGTCTTCTTCAAACCGCTTCCGCCACCGCTACCATCTTTCCACCAAATCGCTTCCATCACCGCCAAGATCCATTCATCGCGTTCTTCCGTTTGCGATCAACTACATCATCACGTTCCACAGTAGAATCACCACACCGAGTGACTTCCCAACCAAGACTAGATCCAAGGCATCACCTTTGACAATTCGGCTTGTCACAGGAGACAAGGACACATCACTCGAGCCTTTTGCGACCAGTGGAACATCAGACTGGTCACATCCACTCCTCGATATCCACAATCTAACGGACAAGCCGAGTCTAGCCACAAAATCATCGTCAATAACCTCAAGAAACGCCTCACAGGGGCTAAAGGGAAATGGGCAGACGAACTTCCTCTCATCCTCTAGTCTGACAGGACCACCCCAAAGAATGCGACTGGACAATCACCATTCTCACTCGTCTACGGAAGTGAAGCAGTCATTCCCGCCGAATTACTGGTTTCGACATCCCGTTACAGTCTCCAGACGAATGAACAAAACGACGTCAAGCTAGCGCACAACTTGGACTCGGTGGATAAGACTAGGGAAAGAGCCAGAATTAGAATGGTCAAGTTCCAACAATAGGTCACAAGAAGTTACAACAAAAATGTTCGAGCCAAAGTCTTCAAAGTTGGCGACTGGGTCCTTCGAAAAACGTTCCAGAACACCAAGAATCCGACCGACGGAAAGCTCGCGCCTCAGTGGGAAGGACCCTATCTCATCAAGGAAGTGGTCGGACAGGGAGCGTACCAACTGGAGGATAAAGACGGACGACCGATCCCAAGAAGTTGGATCGGAACACATCTGAAGCTATATCACTTCTAGACCAGCAAAGTAAGGCACTAACATTCTTTCACTTGTCATGTGCTATTCGATGTTACAAACTCAATTCTAGTTCATAAACTTGAGCACTCACATCTAGTAAGGACATTTTCCTTGCAAACCTAAGTACAGGACGACATCAACATACACGTTGGATCCAGTCACAAACAAAAAGCGCTTACACTAAATTTACATGATTGATCGAAACACGGGGAGATGAATACCAAAGGCACGTCGACACACCGCCTGCCTTATACAATACATAAGGTCAAAACACCTTATAACATCTATGCAATAAAGACATATTGCTTTCCTCCTCGGCATAACACTAAGTCATGACTAAACATAAACATATACATTTGTAGGCCTCCTTCTTTACACAATACGGCAAGCCCTACTCGACGGAGTACACGGGCAAACCCGACACATAAATCAAAGGCGTCAACGACTATCTTCTCTAGAAGAATCCGACAAAAAACACGAACACAAAACAAGTTTGACCCTTTGTAAAACAGATTACGTCAATAAAAGTCTAACCTTTTTTACATCCATGCGACCCGCGATGGTGGACGGGTCGCCAAAACATATTGTCTGTCTACACACACGTAGGACTTCAATTATCCACAAACACATTCTGCGATCCGTGATGGTGGACGGGTCACAAAACTAGAAAATATTCTATCCACATGCAGGTGGGATCACAAGTCATTTACGAAAAAAGCAAGAGTCAGGGGTCGCAGCGTTACCTTCAGTAGGGGCCTGGTCGGAAGAAGGCTGGGGCTCGATCGGCACGGTGTCGCCAGAATGGACCTCGTCTTCACTGGAACTTTCGTCTAGAGATTCTTCTCCGATGCCAGCCAACTGGAACAACTCCGAACCAGGATTCCCCTTCGGAAATAGGGTATCCATGGTCTCCTTCTCCGCCTTCAAATCCCAGGTCTCTAGCTTTCCCTCCTCAAACTCCTCGATCATCTTGACACGCGACTTCAACGCGTAAAAAGTGCCTACGTCGCCTGCGACCCGACCAGCCTCGATCCTAGCCTGCTTCATCTTCTCTTCAACACTTGTCTGGCTCTCGCTGAGCCCCCTCCAACAAACATCTAAGTCATCTTGGCAACTCTCCAGCTCCCTAGCGAAGCGGTGTTCAACGTCCCTAAAGCGGCTCTCGGCTCCTTCCACCTTGGTCTTCAAAAATGCCAGGTGGGACTCTGATATAGCAGCCCTGTCCTTGGCCTTAGCGACCATCTCTTTGACTCCAGAATACGCGCCCAAGAGAAACTGAAAAGTCTGGAAAAAGAAAGACAAGATCGAAACAATCAAAAACCAACCAGATTATGAGGGAGAAAACATATAAACTTTGACAAGGATCGACTTGGATGAGCTTCGGTGCAAGTGCTTGGCCGGTCATCACCCTTCGGCAAACCGGGGAGGCGTCTTTGGGAGCGGGCTGCAGGGCGGCGTTGGAGTCGTTTTGCGGCGGACTTGGGCTGCAGTAGTGGTGGATGAGGTTGAGTTTGGTGGTGTAGAAGGGTCCTGGTGGTGCCACGTAGGCCTCGAGATATCGGGGGTGGAAGTGAGGGTGGTTTCGGTGGAAACCCTAGCGGTGGAGGGTGATTTAGGGTTGCGATTTGAGGGAGGCTTGGAAGCGTTGGGGGAGGCGCTTGGTGGTGGAAGGGTGGCTTATGGAGGGTAGTTTGAACGGTGGAAGCGGAGGAGATGGTTGGTGGAGGAGCCGATTGATAGCCTTCATTAGGTGGATATGACTCACCACGTCGTGGAGGGGTTCTTGAACCTAGCTTGGATGTGACTCACCAAGGGGGTTCAAGGATGCAATTGAGCAGCTTTGATATGACTCACAAAGATGCACGAATTGCTTGAGCTTAAGGAAGGAATCTCTCTTGACAGTGTTTTTTATTCAAAATTAAGCTGAAGAAGAAATGAGGGGTGACGGCGACCTTATACCCTAGCAGCCGGCCCTCAAGCAATTGTTTGCAGAAAATTAACTCCTAAAACCATGCATAAAATGCTAAACCAATGTCTTAAAAATGTCATTCAATCAATACCTTAAAAAGGCCCTTGAAAAGTGCCTTAAGTCTCATTTGGCACCGAGATTGTCATCAAGGAGAAGAAGTCTCCTAGATGGCTTGTTGTAGGCCTCTTATTTGGTGATTAGGAGAGTGGATGGGCCGTCATCCTTGCTTGCCAAAAGCCCATTAGAAAGTAGGCCTAGATCAAGTGATCGTTGGAGCTCCTAATTGGCCTTTGCTCGAGTGATGCATATGGGCTTGTCCAAGTCTTGAAGATGGGACAGAATCACATCATCCTCCCCCCCTTCAAAAAGATTCGTCCTCGAATCTGAGTGCACTTCAAGAAATAGGTTTAGAGCACACAAAACTGCACAAAGAAAAACAAGGAAGTGAGAGACCAAGACATCTTTAGGGGAAGCAAGGTACATGTAAGCAAGCATGATTAGTTCCATTGAGTATCCATGGATGAATTTCCATGCACAAGTATTTTCCAACTTCAGCCTAAAGATGTGCTTAAGTATAGAACATGAGATGCACATGACATACTTTGTAACAAATGCAATGCATAGGACCATTTTTTTATCATGAAACAAGAATTGTGAATGAGAACAATGATGCCCACATGAATGTCTAGTTCTACATGCAAAAACTGAATGCAAGGACTTGTATACATGTTGATCACAAACTAAAGGTATCTCACAAGTCATGAATAGAACAAGAGAACTATGATGTATGCATGAGTATCTAGTTTCACCTTCAAAAACAGATTCATGAACTAGGGACTCTCTAACCCTTGAAAAGAATTCAGTTTGATGCAAGGGGAAAAGAAGAAACTGAGTAGAGTCAAGTGATACTCCCCTAGAATGAGCCTTGGATTGAACATCCTTCTTGTCATGGTCTAAAGTGCTCTTGAGTTTGGAAGGCTTATCATCCTGAGCGTCAACCTCTTCTTGAAGTAGGAATGGCAAACATGAAGGAACCTTAGATGTTGCATCCATCCATGGAGTAGCCAAAGAATTGAGTGAGCTACGGGCAATGATGGGTGGACGTGTTCCTTTTGTAGATGAAAGAGATAGTTCTTCAACTTCCTCCTCCTTTTGCGTAGGGTCTTCTTCTACGTGCTCAGTCGGTTCCTCATTTTCTTGCTTTGGCCGAGGTGGTGGAGCATATTTCCTAGGCTGCAAGGGTGGCAACTCACACTTATACTCTTGCACCTTTGGCAGGGTGGAAGTGGCACTAGGTGTAGAGGAATGCCACGGTCGAGAGGCCTCAAGCCTTCTTTTTTGTGTCTCTTGAAGGCGCACATCAAGTCTACTTGCCCACCCCTGAATAGCCTCCATTAGGGATTGTAAGTTGGAGGGCTCGTTGATGGTCAAGGCGGTCTTGCCCCCATCAGATTACTTGGAGTTGTCTCCCATAATAGACCTAGCAAAAGCACTCAAAGCACATCCAAAAGATAATCAAAGCAAATGGTCCCTTGAGCACACACAAGGGTCCTTACAATCTAAAATTTTCAAGCACAAAGTATTCACAAGAAATAGCAAGCTCAAGTGAGGTTACGAGCTAGGTTTTATGGGTAGGGCAAAAATTGGTGTATATTTTCACTACTAAGTCGGAACCACAAGCAAAGGCAAGGAAGGTACCGACCACTATCACACCCAAGCAACCACAAACAATTCAACACCTCACGTAGAACAAAAGAAAGAAAATAAAATAAAATTTGCTCTTCAATGGCTCACTCTTTCTATGGTCTCTCCTATTTAGACCGGGTTTTTCTTGAGCACTGTTCTTCTCTTTTTTTTTTTTGAGCAAGCTACAAGTTCTGAAGCTTAATACAAAGTCCCACAAAAATTCCGAGAACAATTCAAGTCACAATCTCTTTTTTGCACAATTTCGGTGTTGTCTTAGCCACAAGAAATGTAAAAGTGAAATTCCCTTAACCTAAGTCCAAAGCTTGATTTATGCAGCAACTTAGTAAGCAAGAATATACACCAAAGTCAAGGTAAAAGTCGTGGCTAAGGATTGGCTGCAAAGAGGAGATATTGAATGCTAGCAAATATGGTAATAAAGCCAAATAAGGAAAGCAATTAACTAGCTAATGATGGTTGAGTTGTGTAACGACTTTTTGTGTTGTAACTGGATTTTTTTAGCATGAAAAAGGTCTTCTTCAACCTCAGAAAATTTCAGAAGTCGAAGCTAGCAAAGATCAAGACAACAATGGAGTTTGCACAACACAAAGGCCAAAAATCGGAAGTAAAAGTCTAGGCAACCTAATCTTGCACTTCTAATGAGCAAATTGCACTTTAAAAAGACATATTTAATGGCCAAACCTTGCGTGGCTCTGATACCACTTGACAAGGATCGACTTGGATGAGCTTCGGTGCAAGTGCTTGGCCGGTCGTCACCCTTCGGCAAACCGGGGAGGCGTCTTTGGGAGCGGGCTGCAGGGCGGCGTTGGAGTCGTTTTGCGGCGGACTTGGGCTGCAGTAGTGGTGGATGAGGTTGAGTTTGGTGGTGTAGAAGGGGCCTGGTGGTGCCACGTGGGCCTCGAGATATTGGGGGTGGAAGTGAGGGTGGTTTCGGTGGAAACCCTAGCAGTGGAGGGTGATTTAGGGTTGCGATTTGAGGGAGGCTTGGAAGCGTTGGGGGAGGCGCTTGGTGGTGGAAGGGTGGCTTATGGAGGGTAGTTTGAAGGGTGGAAGCGGCGGAGGTGGTTGGTGGAGGAGCCGATTGATAGCCTTCACTAGGTGGATATGACTCACCACGTCGTGGATGGGTTCTTGAACCTAGCTTGGATGTGACTCACCAAGGGGGTTCAAGGATGCGATTGAGCAGCTTTGATATGACTCACAAAGATGCACGAATTGCTTGAGCTTAAGGAAGGAATCTCTCTTGAGAGTGTTTTTGATTCAAAATTAAGTTGAAGAAGAAATGAGGGGTGACGGCGACCTTATACCCTAGCAGCCGGCCCTCAAGCAATTGTTTGCAGAAAATTAACTCCTAAAACCATGCATAAAATGCTAAACCAATGTCTTAAAAATGTCATTCAATCAATGCCTTAAAAAGGCCCTTGAAAAGTGCCTTAAGTCTCGTTTGGCACCGAGATTGTCATCAAGGAGAAGAAGTCTCCTAGATGGCTTGTTGTAGGCCTCTTCTTTGGTGATTAGGAGAGTGGATGGGCCGTCCTCCTTGCTTGCCAAAAGCCCATTAGAAAGTAGGCCTAGATCAAGTGATTGTTCGAGCTCCTAATTGGCCTTTGCTCGAGTGATGCATATGGGCTTGTCCAAGTCTTGAAGATGGGACAGAATCACATCAAACTTGAGATCCGATAAGATGATTTACCTTCCACGCAGAGCACCCCGCTTCGCCAATACAATCCAAGGGAGATATGCCATCGACTTCAGACTTCAGAGTCGGGTCCTGAGCATGAAAAAGATCGGCGATCAATCGACCGACCAAGTCGATCTTTTCGACTCCACGAGCGACCGTCGCCTTCTTCTTTGAAGTATCCACAACCTTCACATCGCCAGAAGAAACACCTATCTTCCTTTTCGAGCCAAGTTTGGATGGAATCGACGACTCTGCCGGCATCGATTTACTCGACGAGGCCCTGGCCGCCGCCAGCCTATGCTCTATCAGACCTTTCTCGGACACTCCCTTCAAACGGGCACTTGACCGACCAGCTGGAGACGCTGACACGACAGACAAAATGTAAGACACAAGCACATGATGAAAAAATACATGAGTCGAATAAAAACTTACACTTGACCCGAGATGACGAAACAGTCGACATAACGTCTTGAGTAGTGGGGGAGACCGTCAATAGGTTGCCGTTTATGAATTTCCGCTCCGACGCGGGGATGCTGAGGATAAGTTTTGACAGCCCTTCCGACTGAGCGTCCACTTCCAACTCTTCAGCTTCAGGGACTACAAAAAAGAAGAGTTAAGCAAAGGGTTAAAACACATAAAAATGGGCAAAGAGAAGTCGAATACGTACTCTCAACTCGCCACTCCGACAGCAAAAACAAACAGTCACCCCCCTTCTCCAGAGACGAACGCTCGACAAAGAAGAACTTTGACCCCTATCCATGGTCGTTTACATCTAGGTTAAACACCAAGGGCTTTCGACTCGGACGGAGACGCAACTGGACACGAGAAGAACTCTTCGACCCTAGAGAGTAATTGTACCACAGGGCGTCGAAGTTAAAACCGGAACCAGACTGAAGATTCAACATATCTAAAACCCTAAGGTTCCGCCACGCCTGCGGCATGACCTGACACGGCGCAAGCGCCAAAGTTGCTAAAAAATCCCTGACAAGAGAGGAAAACGGAAATGTATGACCTATCCGAAATGGGTAGGCATAGAAACAAACCCATCCCTCATAGCGAGCGTCGACTCTCTCGTCTGGATGCAGCAACCTCACGACCACCTCAGGAGGAAAGCCTCCGACTTGGAGGATCTGCTCCAACTCCGCCTCCGTCAGCGTCCCCGTCAGAGCGTCAACCTCCTTCAAAAGGAAAAGGGGGGGGGGGGCTCATTCTTGCTCGAGTTCGAGTGAGTAGCTGATCAGTGCTACTTTGTAGGGTTTAACTAAGAGTTGTTACCAGAGTTTTTGGTACCATTTGGATGTGTTTATAGCATAATATAGGAGAATGGAGTTGAGGAGAAGAAGTGTTGATTTGGGTGGTTTTGAGAGCTTAAATGAAGACTTAAGAAGATGGAGGAGAAAGCCACAAGAGAAGACCACAGATAGAAGAGAAGAAGAGCTACAGAAGGTTTTCCGCGGGCGCGGAAGTCACCGCCGCGATCACGGCAACACAGAAGACGCGAAGACGACTGCATGAACTTTTCCGCGGGCGCGATGAACAGTGCCACGGTCGCGGTTACTGTTCATCCACGGTTACTGTTCATCCGAGGTACTATTCATGCGCATTTTGGGATTGTTTTCGTCTGAGAGCTTTGTTATTTTATTTATTTTATTTTAATCCTTTTACTATATTTTAGGAGATTGTTATTGTTATCTTTTAGGAAATTAGGTTTTGCTAAGTCTATATATTCTTTCTTTAGAACATTAGTTTGGTAAGTTGGGTTCTACCTTTCTTCATCTTTTCCCTTTTCTTAGTTTAGTTCTTTGTTTTGTTTTTGGCTAGACAATTGAAGCCTTGATATGAATTTGATATTGAGATTATTCCTTTCTTTATCCTTGAATGTTATGATTCTCTTGTGCTTCATCCCATTGAGTTTTATTGATTTCTCTAGCCTGATCACCTAGTTTTATTGGTATTATTCATACTGCAGGATTAGGGTTTTGAATTCTATTGGTTGATCTAGTTCATCAATTGTTGTGATTAGTACTACTAATATTGGTTTCCCTAGCGTGACAAACTAGTTGAGATTAGTATTATCTATAGTGCTAGTTCCTCTAATCTGGTTAACTTGTTGAGATTAATATTGTTCATCCTTAATTCAGAGTAGCAAACACGATTTACATAAACGGGCTATGAATGTTTATTGTGAAGAGAATTGCTTGCATGTCGAGTACTGACGGGTTGTTAAGTATTGCATGAGCCTATCTATTCATGAGCTTACTGCTGCTATTAGATTTATCTTGATGGTTTCTTGATTGTTTAATGGTTAGGATTATCAGGACTGGTAATTAATTTAGACAGGGATTATGACATTCATGAGGATTGAGAACTAGGGATAATCAATGATTGATCAACCAAACTAAAGGTGGATATTTGTTTGCCAAGTTTTCTATGTTTTATTTATCGTTTTCTTAGTTAGATTCATGAAACCCCCCCCCCCTTTGTCTTTGTTATCAATTGGTGAATGATTTTGCAAACAGGATATATAACTTGATTCTCTGTGGGATTCGACCCTTACTTACCAAACTATATTCGTTAGGTTTTTGAGGTTTACTTTGTTTAGGTGCTTGCGACAAAACGCCTATCAGTAGCCGACGACTCGGAAGACTCGCTGGAAACCATTTCCAGAACAGAAAGAGGAGGAAATCGAAAAGCAATTTTTTGAGAAACCTAAAGAATTCTACCAGATCAGAGAGCAAGGGAAGAAGATGAAACCAAACCGTCAGAACTTAATTCGGATTTATGGAGGGAATCAGCAGGTCGCAGAGATGTCACATCGTGCATCAGGATTATCTCCACGTAGCCCTCGCCTGTCGCACCCAGATCGAAGGGTGGAGATCGTGTGGAAGGAAAGTTGTTTGGACTCCATCTCATAGCTGCCTTGAGCCCAAAACAACTTGGGGCTATTGTTGGGCCCAACATACTCTACAGGGATTGGTGCAAGCCAATTGGGCCAAGATCCAAGCAAAGTTGAAGGCCAGAAGAGACTAGAAGGAAGTGTCGGACACTCCTCAGACGCGTGGGATCCGACCAGCTCCGAAGATTTCGCCCAGGGCATTAATTGCCTTATCAGCGGCAAACGGTAACAAAATTAAACACAAAGATTACGATAACATTCAAGAGGGATCCCGGAGATCTCGCATGGAATGAATGGAGGATATTACGAAGATAAGTAACGGACAAAAGAGGAAGATACCATAAATAGATCATGAAGAAACGATCGACACACAACACGTCTACAAGCAGTATTCACTCACTTAGCTCTCAAAAAAGCTTAGCAGCATATCCGCTCTCACTCAAGCCCCCTGGGATACTACCCGATCATAGCCGGTCGAATCATCGAAACCGCCTGTCGAACAGGACTCGATCCCTTACTCTTCAAGGATAAGTTGTACATCGATTTAATTCTATCATCAATTGATCAATATACCATATTACTACTTTGCATCTATTCTTTACGTGGTTGATTGTCTATTTGGTTTGGATTTGTTTTGTACTATATGATCGACTTATTACCACGTCTAAGGCAATTTAGGTCGACTGATCGTTTCGCCCCAAAACAGTAGTCATATACCGTTTATCGAGTTTTATTCGAGAAACAAGGGTAGTGACTATATACGACTACACAGAACCTCACATAATTGCCCTTGCATAGTCTTTCATTAGACTAACCAACCGTTTCTTTTCCTTGCATGGTTGGCTGGTGTCATCCGTCCCTATACGACACATCAGTTGTTGGTCTCAGGCTACTTGAAGTAACAAATCGAAGACGAAGGCTTGCAGTTGAAGTTTAGTTTTGAATAATTTTAAAGGTTGTTTGAATATAAGATTTAATTTTCTAATTAATGTAATAGGTGAAATTGTTATATCCTAGTCATGTAATTAGGATGTTTTCAAAATTTTCCGTTGTAATTTCAATACCACTTCGAAAACTTATCTCCTCAATTTATGAGGAAAATATTAATAAAGCTTGGATATTTATTTCAAAAGTATTCCACTACTCTTTTATTATTGAATATTTATTTCTTTAAGCATAATTGTTCAGATTAAAGCCTAGGGTGGCTTTGAACTTTGAAGTCTAAGGTCACTAGCTTGTGGCACTACCGACATAAGTCGAGGGTGTTACATATGGGTGGTGGCATAGTCATGGATGTTGGCACATGCACTGGTGGTTGCATAATGGCATAGTCATAAACGGTGGCACATTCTTGAACGTTGGCAATGACATGAGAATTGGCGCAGTAGCAGTCATGGACGCCTTCACAGTTAGGGAGATTAGCTTCGTCCTAGACGTTTCTATGGATGAATACAAGGAAATAGGTGATCCGAGCGAAGTTGGCGAGGGTATGAGACCGTCATGATTGATCATGGGTATGATCATATAAGAGTTTATACTTTCCATTTCAAGTAATTCATTTGTGAGTTGATATGAAAGTCCTCCCGAAAAACCAATAGCAGGGGAGAAAAAGAATTGGTTAAAACTTGCTTTTCCCAAACTCTTTCATTGGGTTGTCTATTTATCCGTTGTTCAAATAAAGCTAGAAGTTGTACGATTTCTATCTTACAAAAGGATTCAATGTTAATCCATAGGTTCTTTATGCCAATTCCCCTACAATTCCATGTTGTGATCCTCATAAACACCATTTTGAGAAATTGGCAATCTAGTCATAGTTTGGTCCTTTGAGTCGTAAGCAGATAAGTCAAAGATAGTTATTGTAGAAGAGGATACATTATTATAAAACTAGTCATAGCATAATGTCTGTTTACATAAACCACATGTTCGAGGGAGCAAATATGATATACAACGTACGAGTCTTAGACATTTGATCAAGAACATATTGTTCACTTGTTCAGAAAAGTTGTGTTTTCAAGAAACTTTCCGGATTTGGCATGTAATTGTTTTTAGCACTTTCGATTATTACTAATTTCTATTTTGGCATGTGTGTCTCCTGTGCTTAGGAGCGCCGGCCCAATAAGTGTTTGTCTCGGCCCATGGCCGAATTGGCTTGGCTATATAAGCCATGCCATGTGTAAATTATTGGTTACGTTGAAATTAACCGAAGCTTCACCGTTCAGTCTTATCTTCACCCCTTCGATCTCGACGTCACCATTGTTCTCCGATCGATCCCAGTTATGGATCAAACCCAAACACAACCTCCAATTTCCTCCAAGCTCTCGAACCGACTCGCCCCTCCTCGATCTTCATCAAGCGCAAGAGTTCCAACATCCTTCATTTCCGTGAAGGTTGTCATCTATCCCAGTTATGCAAAGAAGAGGACTCCAAGGACTCGCTTTCTACCACGATCCGGCATCAACAAGTAGACAAGGCATCGTTTACGTATCACATTTGTCCCATTTAGCCCATGCAGTCCAATTCGATCCCAATTTAGTCAATCGGTACAACTTCGACCCACTTCTACTCGTCAAAATAAATTAATTGATATTAATTATTTCGTCGGTTCATATCGTTATTCGTATGATCACGTGTAGACCCGAAACCTTGCTAGGGTTATCGTGGAGCAGAGTCTAGGCTCCTGGAAAGCAAACCAACGGTTATTTCGTCTAGATTCATCGACAAATCTAATTAAGGCAAGTGGTGGTTCTCTCCTGCATTTATTTCATATTTTCCTTAATTGAAAATTAATTAATTGTTTTAATTAAGTTGGGATAAATACTTTTAATTTGTGTTTGAAAACTTATGTGTTATAATGGTGTGGAAAATGAATTATATTAGGTTGTATATATTGCTAGTAACGACCCTTTATAAATATTTAATTATTATTATAGGGTGCTAGTTGGATTTCTGTGTGGAATTGGTGTGGACTTGTATGCTTAATTAGCACGAGTATTCGTAGGAACGTTATATACCTCGCGAGGTTTAGTTGTTTCTTTATAGCGTTGTATTAGGAGGATTATTGCCCTAATATTTTTTGGTCATGACCTACCCTTATTCGAATATAAGTGGTGGTGCACTTAGCTAGTGCCGTTATTCGGGATTCATCCCACGATATATCTCGTATCGAGATTGATGTGGATTAAAAGCTTTACCGTAAATGTATGTTTTCGATAAATAAGATAAGTGCTTTTATGAACATATTTAATATACTTCGGACAAGAAGTACCACGTGGAAACCGCTCGGGCTCCTGTCTAAAGTAAGTCCCCTTTTCAATATGGATTCGCATTATGCGGTGAGGTTGGTTGAGGACCTAAATAATCAAAGGAGTCATTTTTTAAAACTTGTTGTGATAATTATAAATGTTCCCAAACAAATACACATAATTCCCATAAGACTTGGTTGCATTGGAGTTTTCTCTGGAATCATGCCTCTTCTTTTTCAGTAGAAGCATAGTAGTCATATACCGTTTATCGAGTTTTATTCGAGAAACAAGGGTAGTGACTATATACGACTACACAGAACCTCACATAATTTCCCTTGCATAGTCTTTCATTAGACTAACTAACCGTTTATTTTCCTGGCATGGTTGGCTGGTGTCATCCGTCCCTATACGGCACATCGGTTGTTGGTCTCGGGCTACTTGAAGTAACAAATCGAAGACGAAGGCTTGCAGTTGAAGCTTAGTTTTGAAGAATTTTAAAGGTTTTTTGAATATAAGATTTAATTTTCTAATTAATGTAATAGGTGAAATTATTAAATCCTAGTCATGTAATTAGGATGTTTTTAAAAAAAATCGTTGTAATTTCAATACCACTTCGAAAACTTATCTCCTCAATTTACGAGGGAAATATTAATAAAGCTTGGATATTTATTTCAAAAATCTTCCACTACTCTTTTATTATTGAATGTTTATTTCTTTAAGCATAATTGTTCAGATTAAAGCCTAGGGTGACTTTGAACTTTGAAGTCTAAGGTCACTAGCTTCTGGCACTACCGACATAAGTCGAGGGTGTTACATATGGGTGGTGGCATAGTCATGGATGTTGGCACATGCACTGAGGGTATGAGACCATCATGATTGATCATGGGTGTGATCACATAAGAGTTTATACTTTCCATTTCAAGTAATTCATTTGTGAGTTGATATGAAAGTCCTCCCGAAAAACCAATAGCAGGGGAGAAAAAGAATTGGTTGAAACTTGCTTTTTCCCAAACTCTTTCATTGGGTTGTCTATTTATCTGTTGTTCAAATAAAGCTAGAAGTTGTACGATTTCTATCTTGCAAAAGGATTCAATGTTAATCCATAGGTTTTTTATGCCAATTCCCCTATAATTCCATGTTGTGATCCTCATAAACACCATTTTGAGAAACTGGCAATCTAGTCATAGTTTGGTCCTTTGAGTCATAAGCAGATAAGTCAAAGATAGTTATTGTAGAAAAGGATACATTATTATAAAACTGGTCATAGCATAATGTCTGTTTACATAAACCACATGTTCGAGGGAGAAAATATGATATACAACGTACGAGTCTTAAATATTTGATCAAGAACATATTGTTCACTTGTTCAGAAAAGTTGGTCACAACTAGATTAGTCAGATTCAATCTTTGGGGGAACATAGTCAAATAATCACATAAATCCTGTATTAATTTTTAATCGCGCATGACGACCTTGTGTGGGTGCACAAGCGGAAGGAGTGCTTCCCTGCCAAGCTTCGTACCAAGCTCGGTCCCCGCGACGATGGGCCATTCCAAGTGCTCAAATCGTTCAACCCTAATGCCTATCAGCTGGACTTGTCCGCAAACTATAGTGTTCACGCCACTTTCAATGTGGCCGACTTGTCCCCCTATGTGCCCCCGGATGTTGGCATTGACGAATCGGGGACGATTCGGGGCCAAGTAGGGGAGAGTGATACGCCCCCGGCCTTGACATTGACGGAGGCCCAAGAAGAAGGCATGATGAGTGTCTGGTCCGATGGCCACATCACCAGAGCGCGCGCCAGAGCCATTGCACAGGCCACACAGAGCATCGTGGCCATGGGCCTCGCACACAACGGCATTGCGGCATTAACGTCTCCCATGGCCATGACACTCACCGCCATCAAAGGCTCTTCGGCCCCCATCGCGGCGCCATGACTTCGGCATTGGCGGCACTACCACGGCTCTCGTGCCGTCGTGCTTATCTTTTGCCAACTTTTCTATTTTCAGGTTATTTCATGCGACATTTGTGTTTTCAAGAAACTTTCCGGATTTGGCATGTAATTGTTTTTAGCACTTTCCATTATTAGTAATTTCTATTTTGGCATGTGTGTTTCCGAATTGGCTTGGCTATATAAGCCATGCCTTGTGTAAATTATTGGTTACGTTGAAATTAACCGAAGCTTCACCGTTGAGTCTTATCTTCACCCCGTCGATCTCGATGTCACCATTGTTCTCCGATCGATCCCAGTTACGGATCAAACCCAAACACAACCTCCGATTGCCTCCAAGTTCTCGAACCCACTCGCCCCTCCTCGATCTCCATCGAGCGCAAGAGTTCCAGCATCCTTCATTTCCGTGAAGGTTGTCATCTATCCCAGTTATGCAAAGAAGAGAAGGACTCTAAGGACTCGCTTTCTACCATGATCCGGCGTCAACACGTAGATGAGGCATCATTTAGTCAATCGGTATAATTTCGACCCACTTCTACTAGAAAAGTTCAATTATTATTTTTATGACTAAATTCATAAAAATTTATTGAATTTAATTACTTGAGTTTGTCAAAATAAATTATTTGATATTAATTATTTCGTCGGTTCATATCGTTATTAGTATGATCACGTGTAGACCTGAAACCTTGCTAGGGTTATCGTGGAGCAGAGTCTAGGCTCCTGGAAAGGAAATCAACGGTTATTTCATCTAGATTCATCGACAAATCTAATTAAGGCAAGTGGTGGTCCGCTCTTGCATTTATTTCATATTTTCCTTAATTGAAAATTAATTAATTGTTTTAATTAAGTTGGGATAAATACTTTTAATTTGTGTTTGAAAACTTATGTGTTATAATGGTGTGGAAAATGAATTATATTAGGTTGTATATATTGCTAGTAACGACCCTTTATAAATATTTAATTATTATTATAGGGTGCTAGTTGGATTTTGGTGTGGAATTGGTGTGGACTTGTATGCTTAGTTAGCACGAGTATTCGTAGGAACGTTATATACGTCGCGAGGTTTAGCTATTTCTTTATAGCGTTGTATTAGGAGGATTATTGCCCTAATATTTTTTGGTCATGACCTACCCTTATTCGAATATAAGTGGTGGTGCACGTAGCTAGTGCCGTTATTCGGGATTCATCCCACGATATATCTCGTATCGAGATTGATGTGGATTAAAAGCTTTACCGTAAATGTATGTTTTCGATAAATAAGATAAGTGCTTTTATGAACATATTTAATATATTTCGGACGAGAAGTACAACGTGGAAACCGCTCGGGCTCTTGTCTAAAGTAAGTCCCCTTTTCAATATGGATTCGCATTATGCGGTGAGGTTGGTTGAGGACCCAAATAATTAAAGGAGTCATTTTTTAAAACTTGTTGTGATAATTATAAATGTTCCCAAACAAATACACATAATTCCCATAAGACGTAGTTTCATTGGAGTTTCCTCTTGAATCATGTCTCTTTCTTTTTCAGTAGAAGCATAGTAGTCATATACCGTTTATCGAGTTTTATTCGAGAAACAAGGGTAGTGACTATATACGACTACACAGAACCTCACATAATTGCCCTTGCAAAGTCTTTCATTAGACTAACCAACCGTTTCTTTTCCTTGCATGGTTGGCTGGTGTCATCCGTCCCTATACAACACATCAGTTGTTGGTCTCGGGCTACTTGAAGTAACAAATCGAAGACGAAGGCTTGCAATTGAAGTTTAGTTTTGAAGAATTTTAAAGGTTGTTTGAATATAAGATTTAATTTTCTATTAATGTAATAGGTGAAATTGTTATATCCTAGTCATGTAATTAGGATGTTTTTAAAATTTTCCGTTGTAATTTCAATACCACTTCGAAAACTTATCACCTCAATTTACGAGGGAAATATTAATAAAGATTGGATATTTATTTCAAAAGTCTTCCACTACTCTTTCATTATTGAATGTTTATTTCCTTAAGCATAATTGTTCAAATTAAAGCCTAGGGTGGCTTTGAACTTTGAAGTCTAAGCTCACTAGCCTGTGGCACTACCGACTAAGTCGAGGGTGTTACATATGGGTGGTGGCATAGTCATGGATGTTGGCACATGCACTGGTGGTTGCATAATGGCATAGTCATAAACGGTGGCACATTCCAGAACGTTGGCAATGACATTAGAATTGGCGCAGTAGCAGTCATGGACGCGTTCACAGTTAGGGACATTAGCTTCGTCCTAGACGTTTCTATGGATGAATACATGGAAATAGGTGATCTGAGCAAAGTTGGCGAGGGTATGAGACCGTCATGATTGATCATGGGTGTGATCACATAAGAGTTTATACTTTCCATTTTAAGTAATTCATTTGTAAGTTGATATGAAAGTCCTCCCGAAAAACCAATAGCAAGGGAGAAAAAGAATTGGTTAAAACTTGCTTTTTCCCAAACTCTTTCATTGGGTTGTCTATTTATCCGTTGTTCAAATAAAGCTAGAAGTTGTAGGATTTTTATCTTGCAAAAGGATTCAATGTTAATCCATAGGTTCTTTATTCCAATTCCCCTACAATTCCATGTTGTGATCCTCATAAACACCATTTTGAGAAATTGGCAATCTAGTCATAGTTTGGTCCTTTGAGTCATAAGAAGATAAGTCAAAGATAGTTATTGTAGAAGAGGATACATTATTATAAAATTGGTCATAGCATAATGTCTGTTTACATAAACCACATGTTCGAGGGAGCAAATATGATATACATCGTACGAGTCTTAGACATTTGATCAAGAACATATTGTTCACTTGTTCAGAAAAGTTGGTCACAACTAGATTAGTCAGATTCAATATTTGGGGGAACATAGTCAAATAATCACATAAATCATGTATTAATTTTTAATCGCGCCTGACGACCTTGAGTGGGTGCACAAGCGGAAGGAGTGCTTCCCTGCCAAGCGCCGTACCAAGCTCGATCCCCGCGACGATGGGCCATTCCAAGTGCGCAAATCTTTCAACCCTAATGTCAATCAGCTGGACTAGTCCGCAAACTATGGTGTTCACGCCTCTTTCAATGTGGCCGACTTGTCCCCCTATATGCCCCCGGACGTTGGCATTGACGAATTCGGTACGATTCGAGGCCAAGTAGGGGAGAGTGATACGACCCCGGCCTTGACATTGACGGAGGCCCAAGAAGAAGGCATGATGAGTGTCTGGTCCGATGGACCCATCACCAGAGCGCGTGCCAGAGCCATTGCACAGGCCACACAGAGCATCGTGGCCAAGGGCTTCGCACACAACGGCACTGCGGCATTGTCGGCTCCCAAGGCCATGACACTCACCGCCATCAAAGGCTCTTCGGCCCCCATCGCGGCGCCATGACTTCGGCATTGGCGGCACTACCACGGCTCTCGTGACGTCGTGCTTATCTTTTTCCAACTTTTCTATTTTGAGGTTATTTCATGCGACATTTGTGTTTTCAAGAAACTTTCCGGATTAGGCGTGTAATTGTTTTTAGCACTTTCCATTATTAGTAATTTCTATTTTGGCATGTGTCTCCTATGCTTAGGAGCATCGGCCCCATAAGTGTTTGTCTCGGCCCATGGCCGAATTGGCTTGGCTATATAAGCCATGCCTTGTGTAAATTATTGGTTACGTTGAAATTAACCGAAGCGTCACCGTTGAGTCTTATCTCCACCCCTTCGATCTCGACGTCACCATTGTTCTCCGATCGATCCCAGTTATGGATTAAACCCAAACACAACCTTCGATTGCCTCCAAGGCCTCGAACCCACTCGCCCCTCCACGATCTCCATCGAGCGTAAGAGTTCCAGCATCCTTCATTTCCGTGAAGGCTGTAATCTACCCCAGTTATGCAAAGAAGAGAAGGACTCCAAGGACTCGCTTTCTACCATGATCCGACGTCAACACGTAGATGAGGCATCGTTTACGTATCACATTTGTCCATTTAGCCCATGCAGGTCAATTCGATCCCAAATTAGTCAATCGGTATAATTTCGACCCACTTCTACTCGTATCTTAGAAAAGTTCAATTAATATTTTTATGACTAAATTCATAAAAATTTATTGAATTTTATTACTTGAGTTCGTCAAAATAAATTAATTGATATTAATTATTTCGTCGGTTCATATCATTATTCGTATGATCACGTGTAGACCTGAAACCTTGCTAGGGTTATCGTGGAGCAGAGTCTAGGCTCCTGGAAAGCAATAAAACGGTTATTTCATCTAGATTCATCGACAAATCTAATAAAGGCAAGTGGTGGTTCGCTCTTGCATTTATTTCATATTTTCCTTAATTGAAAATTAATTAATTGTTTTAATTAAGTTGGGATAAGTACTTTTAATTTGTGTTTGAAAACTTATGTGTTATAATGGTGTGGAAAATGAATTATATTAGATTGTATATATTGCTAGTAACGACCCTTTATAAATATTTAATTATTATTATAGGGTGCTAGTTGGATTTTGGTGTGGACTTGTATGCTTAGTTAGCACGAGTATTCGTAGGAACGTTATATACCTCGCGAGGTTTAGCAGTTTCTTTATAGCGTTGTATTAGGAGGATTATCGCCCTAATATTTTTTGGTCATGACCTACCCTTATTCGAATATAAGTGGTGGTGCACTTAGCTAGTGCCGTTATTCGGGATTCATCCCACGATATATCTCATATCGAGATTGATGTGGATTAAAAGCTTTACCGTAAATGTATGTTTTCGATAAATAAGATAAGTGTTTTTATGAACATATTTAATATACTTCGGACGAGAAGTACAACGTGAAAACCGCTCGGGCTCCTGTCTAAAGTAAGTCCCCTTTTCAATATGGATTCGCATTATGCGGTGAGGTTGGTTGAGGACCCAAATAATCAAAGGAGTCGTTTTTTAAAACTTGTTGTGATAATTATAAATGTTCCCAAACAAATACACATAATTCCCATAAGACTTAGTTTCATTGGAGTTTTCTCTTGAATCATGCCTCTTTCTTTTTTAGTAGAAGCATAGTAGTCATATATCGTTTATCGAGTTTTATTCGAGAAACAAGGGTAGTGACTATATACGACTACACAGAACCTCACATAATTTCCCTTGTATAGTCTTTCATTAGACTAACCAATCGTTTCTTTTCCTTGCATGGTTGGCTGGTGTCATCCGTCCCTATACGGCACATCAGTTGTTGGTCTCGGGCTACTTGAATTAACAAATCGAAGACGAAGGCTTACAGTTGAAGGTTAGTTTTGAATAATTTTAAAGGTTGTTTGAATATAAGATTTAATTTTCTAATTAATGTAATAGGTGAAATTGTTATATCCTAGTCATGTAATTAGGATGTTTTTACAATTTTCAGTTGTAATTTCAATACCACTTCGAAAACTTTTCCCCTCAATTTATGAGGGAAATATTAATAAAGCTTGGATATTTATTTCAAAAGTCTTCCACCACTTTTTTATTATTGAATGTTTATTTCTTTAAGCAAAATTGTTCAGATTAAAGCCTAGGGTGGCTTTGAACTTTGAAGTCTAAGGTCACTAGCTTGTGGCACTACCGACATAAGTCGAGGGTATTACATATGGGTGGTGGCATAGTCATGGATGTAGACACATGCACTGGTGGTTGCATAATGGCATAGTCATAAAAGGAAAAACTTAAAAACTAAAGCATGAAAGGAAATATGAAATGAAAACTTAGGACTTTTATAAGATCATAATAAACTTACAACTGTTGTACATGACTATTGTTGTAAACTTGAAAAACGATCTTGTGAAGCTTGAAAGAACTTCAAGTGAAGACTTCTAGCTTATGGAGACTATAAGAGAGAGAGGGATTTTGAGAGTGTTTCTTAACACATGAGAGTCTAAATTCGGATGCCTCAAAACAACTGAGGGCTTTGCCTTTTATAGAGAAGGGAGGAAGTGTGATTTCCTTTGTCCGTACCAATTTTTTGGTACTATTCCTTCATGGGTGAGCTTTCCTGTTGTGAGTGGAGTTCTGAATGGGCATTTGGTCTGTTTTGCTTCTGAATGGAATCTTTCTGGTGAAGTCTTGTCATCTTTTTGAGTGGAGTCTTGTCTTCTTTTTGAGTGGAGTCATGTCTTGTTTTTGAAAGACTGAGTGGGCCTTTTATCTGTTGTTGCGAGTGAAGCCTTTGTCTTGTTTTTCTTTTTTACTTGGTCTTGTAATGGGCCTTCTGCCATCATTCTTGGGCTTCTTCATATCGGGATGTTCTTCTTTGATATTGGACTGTTCTGGGCCATCTGTCATCATTCTTGGGTTTCTTCATATCGGGCTGTTCTTCTTGATATTTGACTGTTCTTCTTGTTGGTGAGTCTATTGTCTTCTGCTGCTTGATGAGTCTATTGTCTGTGATATTTTCTTCTTGGGCCTTTTATCAAAGTAACAAGATGTACAAATGAGATAATCTAAAAACAGGCTAGATTACCCTCCGGAAAGAAAACATGAAATGAAAACATAAGAACTTTTCTTTTCTTTTTCTTTTTCTTTTCTTTCTTTTCTTTTCTTTTTCTTTTCTTTCTTTTCTTTTTTCTTTTCTCTTTTTTTCTTCTTCTTCTTTTCTTCTCTTTTCTTTTCTCTTTTTTCTTCTCTTTTTTTTTTCTTTTCTCTTTTTTCTTTTTCTTTTCTTTCTTTTCTTTTTCGGGCTATTTTGCTTACATGGTATATGGATTTGTTGGTGACTTCTAGGTTTGCTAGTGTCTCTATGAGTATCGTGAATGCTTATGTCATCCCAGTTTTCTGTGTCAAACATATCTTCATCTTCTTGTCTGAGTTCGTTACTTAAATGCTCTTAGCATCTACTTCCATGATGACAAACTTTTTTGCTTGAGGCATGGGGCATGGTAGGAAGCGGCCAAAGATTATCTAACAGGCACTGTTGTTTTGTAATGAGCATAAGCCCTTGTAGTGGTTTAAATTTTTTGTTATCCCTAACAGGGAATACTGTAAGGTTAACATTTCCAAAACGAAGTTTGGATGTTACACCTTTTATCTGTGTATGCCTTGCAGAGAAGGTCTATAATCCTTGAGGGGATTCTGGATGGACTTTTTCAAAAGTATTTTATGGAGGATGCCTGTCAACTGTGACTTGGGAGGAGGGTGAAGGTTCAACCTTTTCCTTTCCCTTATCTTTTGGGGGACTCATGTTTTTGTCCTGTAGAATAGAAAACATGTTAAATTTCATCGTATAAAGCCGGCAAGATTTTTACCTTTAAGAAGTTATAAAGGATTGATCTTTTGTCTGCTTCCTTGTAGAAACTACTGGAGGTTAATATATCGAGATCTTTTGTTATAAGGTTTATGGTTCTGCTAATAGATGCGGACTGTAGGGTAGATATGTCATTTTTTTCTACCGCTGAAATGAACTCAAAACTAAGTCTTTTTCCCATTACTTCAGTATGTAAGCCGTATCTATCAACTATAAACGGACATATTTGTGTTAGGAAAGGCGTTCCTAAGATTATTTGCTGGTTTAAGCCTTTTATGAGTATGGAGGAGTTGTTAAAACAATGTTTCTCGTTACAAATAGAGGCTTTAGGAATTTTGTAACTAAGGTTCATTCGACTACCACTAGCATCAAGAATCTTTTCATGACTCTTATGGTAAAACTTTGAAGGGACTAAACCTTCACAAATGCAGTTTAGATCTGCTCCACTGTCAATGAGAGCAACTGTAGAAAGCATGAAGTCTTCTATTTTTATGGTAATATGAATATACCATTTTTGAAAGTTGATCTTGTTTATATCCGAAATGAAAGAATCTTCAATAAGGGGAGATTCTTCTTCCTTTTGTTGAGAATGGGGGCTGGAGTAAGGGTTTTTAGAAAATTCTAGATGAGCTATTCTAGCTTCAAGTTCGAGGTCTTTGGTTTCATTTATTAATAATTGTCTGTTGAGGGTTCCAATGTCTCTTTTGATTCCATTAACTTCAGTTTGTAGGTCTTTCAAGGTAATGGAGGAAAATATCTTAGCAGGCGACTTCTTATTAATAATTTTGGAAATGCTAAAAGGTTCTTCAAGTAAGGGTTGTTGTTCTTTAAATATTAGTTCTTTTAGCTTCATGAAGTATTCTCGTTTTATTTGAGGATCTTCAAGGGTATCGATAAGCTCTAAAAGGGCCTCTTTTTCATCACTTTTGGTGATACCATTGCAGAATTGGGTTGTTCCTGAATTCTCAGTTTCTGGAGTATCAAGGACATAAAACTCATTCTCAGAATCCTCCAAAAGGATTTGAGTGAGTCTATCGTTCAGGGTACTGTCATCCTGACAGATTTCATTGATCTTTTGTTTGAGACTGCAATTGTCTGCCTTATGGCCTGGTTTTCCGCATTTATAATAGATAATCTTTTTATTAGTCTTTCTTGGTTGGAATCTCCTTTTAGGTGGATAATTAGGTCTTTCATAATTGTTTTCAGGACCAAATCTTTTGTGTTTATTTTTATAAACCTTTTTATCTTTATTAGAAGGGTTTCTATTTTGGTAAGGCCAAAAGCCTCACAAAAGTTACCTAGTTCTTTTCTTCTAGATCCTTTTTCTCTACCATATTTGGCCTGTATTTTTAATTCGGAGAAAAGGGCTAAACCTTCTTTTTTGACAAAAGCAGTTAGTTGACCATAGGTCATGTCTTTCCAAGGAATTTCTTCTGTTTGAATTTCATCTTTTATTTTCTGAATTATTCTGTCAGCAAATAAGTTTGGAAGACCAGTAACAAAACGTTCCTTCCAATAACCCTTATTGCAATCATTTCTTTTGTAGACGTATGATAGGAAAACATCTTTGTACAACCTATAGTCACTAAGGGTTCCACATCTAAGATTAGAAAGGATCTCTCTGTTGGCTTGAATTTCCTCTCTGGGGTTGCCTATGAAGTGCATACTAATGGTGTATATAAGATGGTGGACAGGTTCTGGTTCTCCATCATCATTGGTAAATTCAAGGATCTCTTCTCTTTGAAAGGAGGATAAAGCATTATCCCACCAGTTTCTAAGCTGGCTTGTGAATCCAGTGGTTAAGAGTGAGAAACAAGTTTTGGGGTCTTTTCTTTCAACGGTATAGGCTATATTATCCATACCCATTTCTTGTAAGGTGTTGAGTATTTCGTGTTCAGATTTTCCATCTATATTCCATTCATAGATAGATTGTCCATTATAATCTGTGGATCTAAACTTAGATCTTTCTTCATATTGTAGGTCAGGAGGAGAGGGTCTAGGATAGAAGTTTTTGGTGTCTGTATTTCTAAATATTTTTCTGTGTGCCTGAGGCATTCCATGGTTGTTTCTTAACCTATTAATAGTAAGGGGATTTTCTTCAAAGCAGGTTTGTAAGATTTCTATAGCCTTTTGATTAGAAGAACTATTTTCTCTTTCAAAATTGTCAAAAGAACTGCTAGAATCAGTGTTGGAACTATTGTTACATTCTTCGACACAATTAATCGTAACATTTTTTAATTTTTGATCAATTAATTCCATGAGGCTAAGAGAAGGATTTAAAGAAGTGTTATTGGCTGTTTCTTTTCTAATTCCCTGAATTTGGAAATGCGGTCTAGAAATGTCTTTAGGAAATTTGATAGTTTCCGTGCTGATTTTATCATGTATTAATTCTACTTGTTCAGCTATTGTGTGAAGGATTTTGTTGGTATAGTTGTGTTGTTGATGTATTTTTTTAACATCTTCTAAGGTAGCAGGACTATTATCGGAAGAACCAATTCTAGGATTTTTAAAAGGTTCTGCAGAGACCTCCCCATCTTTTGTAATTATTTTTTATTCCTTGTAAAGGAGGATGAACACTTTGTGTAGATCCTGAAGGTAAAAGGTTCCAAGTATTGGTTAATCTGGTTTGGACATCAATAGACTTTTGTTCTAAAGGGTTTTCTATTCCCTGAATCTTAAGATAATTAGGAAACCATGTGAAAAATAAGATATTGATCCTATATTTTTCCATGTCAGAATACCATAATTCTCTTATTTTATCTCTGACCAACTTGTCTATTTTCATGAACCAATCTTTCTTGATCCTGTTTTTTATGGAATCAAAGTATGTTCTTAAATAATCTTTGTCTATTTTGAAGTGTATTTTTGTGATAACATTTATGGAGGAGTATCTTCCCATATCACTCTGAGTAGGGGAAGAGGGAAAAGATTCATCTTTATTTTGTTCATTGACGGGGTTAGGAATAGGACTGCTAAATTGAACCCTGACAGAATGGTCTTTTATAGAATGGTCTCTAGCAGTATAGAGAGACTCTGAGAAAGAGTTTCTTGCTGGGAAAGGATGAGGATTTCTGGGTATAGGTCTAAAAGATCTATTGGAGTTGAATCTTATAAGGACCCTACCATCACCACTTTCTTCTATCTGGGAAATTTCTGTTCTTTCAAGATCATCTGGGGGACAATCATGTTTTAGTTCAAGAGCCTCTGATATAGTAATATCTTCCCATTTTATCATCTTGGGAGTAAAGGTTGTAGATCTCTCAGCTTCTAGTTGTAGGAGGATAGTTTCTCCTCTAGGGACAGGAGGTACTATACACTTGGGATCTGTGCAGGAACTTAGGATTCTGTAATGGAGTCTGTAGATTATAACGAAGTTTTTAGAAAGGTTTTTGAACCCCTTTTTAAGGAGTTTAATATCAAGAGTAAGAGTACTACTGATTCTTGGGTCTGTCATATCAACTGTAAAATTAGGAGAACAGTTGAAGAAGATCGGGCCATTACAGATATTGGTCTGAATAACAGCAATTAAGGAGTCTTTGTAAGAAATGAGTTTGTCATCTCTAAGGGCTATAAAGACTGGGGTGTCTATTCCTAGTCTGGCTAAAGGTTTAAGAGCAACTTGAATTAGCCCTATGTGGATATACCTGTAGTTCTTTTTTAGATATTCTTCAATAGCTATAGAAGATAGTAATTGAAGAGTCAGTTGTTCCTTGTCTAGGCTGAGTGTTTCTTCATGACTCTTAACACTAAAGGCTGTTTTAAAGTTTGTCCATCCTATTCTGTAAATGGATTATATAGACTGTTGTGGTATGTTCCAATCATTATTATTTTCTTCGTACAGACTTTCATTACTATGGACAACAGGGGTGCTAGATGAACTAGAACCTCTATGCAGCATACGTCTGAATTGTAGTGCCATAATTAAAAACGTTTTTAGGAACTATTTATCTTAGTTGGAAATGTTACTGTTACCAAATGGCGTGGGACCAACGACCTGGACCACCCTTTCCAGCGGGCTAAACCAACGGCTTTACGCGATACGTCCATGCACTGTTTAGTAATAGTAACAAGTATGACCTTGATAAACAGTATCTAAACACGTAATAATTATAATACTACAACCGAGTTGTAAAACTGCGTAGTGGCTCTGATGCCAAATTGAACCCAGGTAGTCATACTAATGAAAGACGTAAGAAGAAAGCAGTAATGCGGAACATAGTGAAAAGTAATACAAAGATTTACGACGTGAATAGTAATATGAAAAGTGACTTATGAACAGTAACTATTAAATAGTAAAAACTATGAACTATGAACAGTAAACGTAATAGTAATTATTCAGAAAAACTTAAAAACTAAAGCATGAAAGGAAATATGAAATGAAAACTTAGGACTTTTATAAGATCATAATAAACTTACAAGGACTGTTGTACAGGACTATTGTTGTAAACTTGAAAAACGATCTTGTGAAGCTTGAAAGAACTTCAAGTGAAGACTTCTAGCTTATGGAGACTATAAGAGAGAGAGGGATTTTGAGAGTGTTTCTCAACACATGAGAGTCTAAATTCGGATGCCTCAAAACAACTGAGGGCTTTGCCTTTTATAGAGAAGGGAGGGAGTCTGATTTCCTTTGTCCGTACCAATTTTTTGGTACTATTCCTTCACGGGTAAGCTTTCCTGTTGTGAGTGGAGTTCTGAATGGGCCTTTTGTCTGTTTTGCTTCTGAATGGAGTCTTGCTGGTGAAGTCTTGTCATCTTTTTTAGTGGAGTCTTGTCTTCTTTTTGAAAGACTGAGTGGGCCTTTTATCTGTTGCTGCGAGTGAAGCCATTGTCTTGTTTTTCTTTTTTACTTGGTCTTGTAATGGGCCTTCTGCCATCATTCTTGGGCTTCTTCATGTCGGACTGTTCTTCTTTGATATTGGACTATTCTGGGCCTTCTATCATCATTCTTGGGTTTCTTCATATCGGGCTGTTCTTCTTGATATTGGACTGTTCTTCTTGTTGGTGGGTCTATTGTCTTCTGTTGCTTGATGGGTCTATTGTCTGTGAGATTTTCTTCTTGGGCCTTTTATCAAAGTAACAAGATGTACAAATGAGATAATCTAAAAACATGCTAGATTACCCTCCGGAAAGAAAACATGAAATGAAAACATAAGAACTTTTTTTTTTCTTTTTCTTTTCTTTTCTTTTCTCTTTTTTTTTTCCTTCTTCTTTTCTTCTCTTTTCTTTTCTCTTTTTTCTTCTCTTTTTTTTTTCTTTTCTCTTTTTTCTTTTTCTTTTCTTTCTTTTCTTTTTCGGGCTATTTTGCTTACATGGTATATGGATTTGTTGGTGACTTCTAGGTTTGCTAGTAGTCTCTATGAGTATCGTGAATGCTTATGTCATCCCAGTCTTCTGTGTCAAACATATCTTTATCTTCTTGTCTGAGTTCATCATCCAAAGAAATGAACTTCTGTTAATCAACAAACTGGCCATCTCCACTGAACGGTAGCCATATTCTCCATTTATCTGAGACCCAGATTTGTGTATAATGTCCTTCTGCTGCCAATCTACACCCTTCCATCCATTGTAGAGGTATGCATGCTTGTAGAAGAAGGATACGTCCTGGTGGCGCCTATAGAGCTCATGTTCTTCGTGTATTGTGAAGTTGGTGGGCAGCAGACCTATCCAGTCTCTCCAATCTTCATTCTTTGAAACACCATGGGAGAAACAGATTACCTTTTTTGACGGAATCATGGTGAATTCCGTTACTTTTGGGAGAGTAGCTTGGACATAGGCAACTGTTGGTCCAAAAGTTGCCATGTTTCTTCCTATCAGCATGAACTTTTCTCCAAATGCATGTAGGGTCTCTTCTATTTTTCCTTCAATATCGGGTTGGAAACTGATACTGTGGATCATTCCTAGGTGGAAGAATTTTAGGATGAGGTCTTTGGGCATGGTGCATGTGTTTAGGAATAAGAGGATTTTAAGAAGTCCGTATGTCATCATTGTTGGGCCACCTACTATTGGTTTAATAGTCAAAAATTGCCGAACAATGACTCCCTTGAATTCCCACCCTGGTTCCTTGAAGTACATCTGGATAAGCTCTTTCTGGGCTTGTATTAGATCTGCCAAATGGCTCTCTTCTGTCTTTTATACTAGAACCTCTTTTCCCTGGGGCCAAGCGTCAAGAAGTGGTGTAAGCGCTTCTTGTGTTGGTGTATCCAGGAGACGAGCTTGGAGATTCTTCCAACGTCGCCCTGTGGCAAAAGTAACTTGTTCTCTGAGCCTTGCATTCACTTTTTCTTTCTGTTTCATCTCTACTCCATTATCATGGAAGTAGATGCTAAGAACATTTAAGTATCGAACTTTTTTGCTTGAGGCATGGGGCATGGTAGGAAGCCGCCAAAGATTATCTAACATGCACTGTTGTTCTGTAGTGAGCATAAGCCCCTATAGTGGTTTAAATTTTTTGTTATCCATAACAGGGAATACTATAAGGTTAACATTTCCAAAATGAAGTTTGGATGTTTGGGGTAACATAGTCAAAAAATCACATAAATCATGTATTAATTTTTAATCGCGCCTGACGACCTTGTGTAGGTGCACAAGCGGAAGGAGTGCTTCCCTGCCAAGCGTCGTACCAAGCTCGATCCTCGCGACGATGGGCCTTTCCAAGTGCTCAAATCTTTCAACTCTAATGCCTATCAGCTGGACTTGTCGGCAAACTATGGTGTTCACGCCACTTTCAATGTGGCCGACTTGTCCCCCTATATGCCCCCGGACGTTGGCATTGACGAATCGGGGACGATTCGAGTCCAAGTAGGGAAGAGTGATACGCCCCCGACCTTGACATTGACGGAGGCCCAAGAAGAAGGCATGATGAGTGTCTGGTCCGATGGCCCCATCACCAGAGCGCGCGCCAGAGCCATTGCACAGGCCACACAGAGCATCATGCCCAAGGGCCTCATAAACAACGGCACTGCGGCATTGTCGGCTCCCAAGGCCATGACACTCATCGCCATCAAAGGCTCTTCGGCCCCCGTCGTGGCGCCATGACTTCGGCATTGGCGGCACTACCACGGCTCTCGTGCTGTCGTGCTTATCTTTTGCCAACTTTTCTATTTTGAGGTTATTTCATGCGACATTTGTGTTTTCTAGAAACTTTTCGAATGTGGCATGTAATTGTTTTTAGCACGTTCCATTATCGTAATTTCTATTTTGGCATGTGTGTCTCCTATGCTTAGGAGCGTCGGCCCAATAAGTGTTAGTCTCGGCCCATGGCCGAATTGGCTTGGCTATATAAGCCATGCCTTGTGTAAATTATTGGTTACGTTGAAATTAACCGAAGCTTCACCGGTGAGTCTTATCTCCACCCCTTCGATCTCGACATCACCATTGTTCTCCGATCGATCCCAGTTACGGATCAAACCCAAACACAACCTTCGATTGCCTCCAAGCTCTCGAACCCACTCGCCCCTCCTCGATCTCCATCGAGCGCAAGAATTCCAGCATCCTTCATTTCCGTGAAGGCTTTCATCTATCCCAGTTATGCAGAGAAGAGAAGGACTCCAAGGACTCGCTTTCTACCACGATCCGGCGTCAACACGTAGACGAGGCATCGTTTACGTATCACATTTGGCCCATTTAGCCCATGCAGTCCAATTCGATCCCAAATTAGTCAATCGGTATAATTTCGACCCACTTCTACTCGTATCTTAGAAAAGTTCAATTAATATTTTTATGACTAAATTCATAAAAATTTATTGAATTTAATTACTTGAGTTCGTCAAAAAAATTATACTTGATATTAATTATTTAGTCGGTTCATATCGTTATTCGTAAGATCACGTGTAGACCCGAAACCTTGCTAGGGTTATCGTGGAGCAGAGTCTAGGCTCCTGGAAAGCAAATCAACGGTTATTTCGTCTCGATTCATCGACAAATCTAATTAAGACAAGTGGTGTTTCGCTCTTGCATTTATTTCATATTTTCCTTAATTGAAAATTAATTAATTGTTTTAATTAAGTTGGGATAAATACATTTAATTTGTGTTTGAAAACTTATGTGTTATAATGGTGTGGAAAATGAATTATATTAGGTTGTATATATTGCTAGTAACGACCCTTTATAAATATTTAATTATTATTATAGGGTGCTAGTTGGATTTTGGTGTGGAATTGGTGTGGACTTGTATGCTTAGTTAGCACGAGTATTCGTAGGAACGTTATATACCTCGCGAGGTTTAGTTGTTTCTTTATAGCTTTGTATTAGGAGGATTAATGCCCTAATATTTTTTGGTCATGACGTACCCTTATTCGAATATAAGTGGTGGTGCACTTAGCTAGTGCCGTTATTCGGGATTCATCCCACGATATATCTCTTATCGAGATTGATGTGGATTAAAAGCCTTACCGTAAATGTATGTTTTTGATAAATTAGATAAGTGATTTTATGAACATATTTAATATACTTTGGACGAGAAGTACAACATGGAAACCGCTCGGGATCCTGTCTAAAGTAAGTCTCCTTTTCAATATGGATTCGCATTATGCGGTGATGTTGGTTGAGGACCCAAATAATGAAATGAGTCATTTTTTAAAACTTGTTGTGATAATTATAAATGTTCCCAAACAAATACACATAATTCCCATAAGACTTAGTTTCATTGGATTTTTCTCTTGAATCACGCCTCTTTCTTTTTCAGTAGAAGCATAGTAGTCATATACCGTTTATCGAGTTTTATTCGAGAAACAAGGGTAGTGACTATATACGACTACACAGAACCTCACATAATTGCCCTTGCATAGTCTTTGATTAGACTAACCAACCGTTTCTTTTCCTTGCATGGTTGGCGGGTGTCATCCGTCCCTATACGGAACATCAGTTGTTGGTCTCGGGCTACTTGAAGTATCAAATCGAAAATGAAGGCTTGCAGTTGAAGTTTAGTTTTGAAGAATTTTAAAGGTTGTTTGAATATAAGATTTAATTTTCTAGTTAATATAATAGGTGAAATTGTTATATCCTAGTCATGTAATTAGGTTGTTTTTGAAATATTCCGTTGTAATTTCAATACCACTTCGAAAACTTATCTCCTCAATTTACGAGGGAAATATTAATAAAGCTTGGATATTTATTTCAAAAGTCTTCCACTACTCTTTTATTTTTGAATGTTTATTTCTTTAAGCATAATTGTTCAGATTAAAGCCTAGGATGGCTTTGAACTTTGAAGTCTAAGGTCACTAGCTTGGGGCACTACCGACATAAGTCGAGGGTGTTACATTTGGGTGGTGGCATAGTCATGGATGTTGGCACATGCACTGGTGGTTGCATAATGGCATAGTCATAAACGGTGACACATTCCTGAACGTTGGCAATGACATGAGAATTGGCGTAGTAGCAGTCATGGACGCATTCACAGTTAGGGACATTAGCTTCGTCCTAGACATTTCTATGGATGAATACATGGAAATAGGTGATCCGAGCGAAGTTGGCGAGGGTATGAGACTGTCATGATTGATCATAGGTGTGATCACATAAGAGTTTATACTTTCCATTTCAAGTAATTCATTTGTGAGTTGATATGAAAGTCCTCCCGAAAAACCAATAGCAGGGGAGAAAAAGAATGGGTTGAAACTTGCTTTTTCCCAAACTCTTTCATTGGGGTGTCTATTTATCCGTTGTTCAAATAAAGCTAGAAGTTGTAGGATTTATATCTTGCAAAAGGATTCAATGTTAATCCATAGGTTCTTTATGCCAATTCCCCTACAATTCCATGTTGTGATCCTCATAAACACCTTTTTGAGAAATTGGCAATCTAGTCAAAGTTTGGTCCTTTGAGTCATAAGCAGATAAGTCAAAGATAGTTATTTTAGAAGAGGATACATTATTATAAAACTGGTCATAGCATAATGTTTGTTTACATAAACCACATGTTCGAGGGAGCAAATATGATATACAACGTACGAGTCTTAGACATTTGATCAAGAACATATTGTTCACTTGTTCAGAAAAGTTGGTCACAACTAGATTAGTCAAATTCAATATTTGGGGGAACATAGTCAAATAATCACATAAATCATGTATTAATTTTTAATCGCGCTTGACGACCTTGTGTGGGTGCACAAGCGGAAGGAGTGCTTCCCTGCCAAGCGTCGTACCAAGCTCGATCCCCGCGACGATGGGCCATTCCAAGTGCTCAAATTTTTCAACCCTAATGCCTATCAGCTGGACTTGTCCGCAATCTATAGTGTTCACGCCACTTTCAATGTGGCAGACTTGTCCCCCTATGTGCCCCCGTACGTTGGCATTGACGAATCGGGGACGATTCGAGGCCATGTAGGGGAGAGTGATACGCCCCCGGCCTTGACATTGACGGAGGCCCAAGAAGAAGGCATGATAAGTGTCTGGTCCGATGGCCACATCACCAGAGCGCGCGCCAGAGCCATTGCATAGGCCACACAGATCATCGTGGCCATCGGCCTCTTACACAACGGCACTGCGGCATTGTCGGCTCCCAAGGCCATGACACTTACCGCCATCAAAGGCTCTTCGGCACCCATCGCGGCGCCATGACTTCTGCATTGGCAGCACTACCACGGCTCTCATGACGTCGTGCTTATCTTTTGCCAACTTTTCTATTTTGAGGTTATTTCATGCGACATTTGTGTTTTCTAGAAACTTTCCGGATTTGGCATGTAATTGTTTTTAGCACGTTCCATTATCATAATTTCTATTTTGGCATGTGTGTCTCCTATGCTTAGGAGCGTCGGCCCAATAAGTGTTAGTCTCGGCCCATGGCCGAATTGGCTTGGCTATATAAGCCATGCCTTGTGTAAATTATTGGTTACGTTGAAATTAACCGAAGCTTCACCGTTGAGTCTTATCTCCACCCCTTCGATCTCGACGTCACCATTGTTCTCCGATAGATCCCAGTTACGGATCAAACCCAAACACAACCTCCGATTGCCTCCAAGCTCTCAAACCCACTCGTCCCTCCTCGATCTCCATCGAGCGCAAGAATTCCAGCATCCTTCATTTCCGTGAAGGCTTTCATCTATCCCAGTTATGCAAAGAAGAGAAGGACTCGCTTTCTACCACGATCCGGCGTCAACACATAGACGAGGCATCGTTTACGTATCACATTTGGCCCATTTAGCCCATGCAGTCCAATTCGATCCCAAATTAGTCAATCGGTATAATTTCGACCCACTTCTACTCGTATCTTAGAAAAGTTCAATTAATATTTTTATGACTAAATTCATAAAAATTTATTGAATTTAATTACTTGAGTTTGTCAAAAAAATTATACTTGATATTAATTATTTCGTCGGTTCATATCGTTATTCGTAAGATCACGTGGACCCAAAACCTTGCTAGGGTTATCGTGGAGCAGAGTCTAGGCTCCTGGAAAGCAAATCAACGGTTATTTCGTCTCGATTCATCGACAAATCTAATTAAGGCAAGTGGTGGTTCGCTCTTGCATTTATTTCATATTTTCCTTAATTGAAAATTAATTAATTGTTTTAATTAAGTTGGGATAAATACTTTTAATTTGTGTTTGAAAACTTATGTGTTATAATGGTGTGGAAAATGAATTATATTAGGTTGTATATATTGCTAGTAACGACCCTTTATAAATATTTAATTATTTTTATAGGGTGGTAGTTTGATTTTGGTGTGGAATTGGTGTGGACTTGTATGCTTAGTTACACGAGTATTCATCGACAAATCTTATTAAGGCATTTATTTCATATTTTCCTTGGTTGAAACTTTCTTTTTCCCAAACTCTTTCATTGGGTTGTCTATTTATCCGTTGTTCAAATAAAGCTAGAAGTTGTAGGATTTCTATCTTGCAAAAGGATTCAATGTTAATCCATAGGTTCTTTATGCCAATTCCCCTACAATTCCATGTTGTGATCCTCATAAACACCATTTTGAGAAATTGGCAATCTAGTCATAGTTTGGTCCTTTGAGTCATAAGCAGATAAGTCAAAGATAGTTTTTGTAGAAGAGGATACATTATTATGAAATTGGTCATAGCATAATGTCTGTTTACATAAACCACATGTTCGAAGGAGCAAATATGATATACAGCGTACGAATCTTAGACATTTGATCAAGAACATATTGTTCACTTGTTCAGAAAAGTTGGTCACAACTAGATTAGTCAGATTCAATATTTGGGGGAACATAGTCAAATAATCACATAAATCATGTATTAATTTTTAATCGTGTCTGACGACCTTGTGTGGGTGCACAAGCGGAAGGAGTGCTTCCCTGCCAAGCGTCGTACCAAGCTCGATCCCCGCAATGATGGGCCATTCCAAGTGCTCAAATCTTTCACTAGTGGAAAAAACCCTTATAAAGGCGGGCCTTTTTACACTTATTGAGGCGAACACCGTTCGCTTCAACTGAGGGGGCTGCAACAAGTAGGAACACTTTTTGAGGCGGACATTTTACGCCTCTAAAAGGACCTTATTGGGGCGGGCCTCTGAAGCCCGCCTCAATAAGTCCCTCACTTCGGCGCCAAAATGAGGGACTTGTTGAGGCGGGCTTCGGAGGCCCGCCTCAACAAGTCACATTTTCCCACCTTTTAGCCCGGATCTGGGTAAGTCCGGGCTAAAAAGCATTGTGTTTGAACAAAAAAAACTGGACATTTTAGCCCGGATCTCTTCCACATCCGGGCTAAAAAGTCTAATTTTTTGCAAAAAAAAATCTGCAAAAAAATCCAATCACAGCGGTATACTTTATGCAAATAAATTCTTGATCCAAAATTAACAATTTGATGTTTTTAACAATATGAAGGAAAATAAAATACTGTGAACAACAAACATGACATTCAACAATTTGATGTTTTTAATACCAAAATAGAAGTTACAAAGTTTATCACACTAAGGCAGCTTTTTAATGAATTCAACAATTTTTAAAAGATTTTGTTCAATATCTTATCGGAAGCAATCCAACTATTATAAACAAAGATAAGCAGGCATGGTCATCAAGTTCTACCACTTGATCTGTCACCACTAAGTAGAAAAGTCATCCTCCACAAACATGCAAACTGAACCCAGGTTATTGTCTCAGAAAATAAGACTTTACACCCAGTTGAATCCATGTCATATGCTACCATAAAAGTTAGAGAAAACCTAAAGCAATAAATTGACATAAACCTCATCAAGCAATTCGTAAATGTCAGGTACCTGGTGAAGAAGTGCAAATGGCCGAGGATGGGGTCACTGGTGATCTACATTCAACTGAGCTGGGAGGTACAAGAATGTTGATGGTCTTGATGATTGTCAAATGAAGAATTCAAGCACGTTATGCGCAGGAAGTATAGAGCTAATGAGGACAAATATAACCCCAATTCAGCATCTTGTTCTGTGTGGCAGCATGATCAATTTCAAGTCATTATTGACTGTAAAAGTTCTCAATATTCTGTTAGTGTTAGGTATCATAGTTTTGAGACATTCACGAAAATAACATAGCTGAAGTCTCTTAGGGTACACATTTCGTAGAAAAAGCTGGGAGTCCATCATTTTATGTATCACCTTATAACTTCACTCCTATTTAATGATTTTCAAAAGGGAGTTGTCGAAAACAATGAGAAAGGAATCATTAAATATAGGCCGAATTTCAGTAAACCACCCTTTAAATATGACACTTTGCCCACAACCACCCCTTATACACGAAATTACTTACAACCACCCATTAAACACATTCTGTTAGCAACGAGCCACCCCAACCCCTTTTCCATCCAAAAAACCGTTAACTCATGTAAATTTACCAAAAAGCCCTTATTCAATTGGTTTTGCCAAAAAAATTATTATTTTGTTTTTTGACCGGTTTTGCAAAAAAAAATGAATAAAATAAAAAACCGGTTTTGCAAAAAAATGATTTATTTTTTGATTTTTTAAAATCGATAATTTTTTTTAAAATTTTAAACCGATAAAATAATTTTTTTTCGTTTTTTAACCGATAATAATTTTTTTTAAAACTGATAATAATTTTTTTTTTAAATCGATAAAATAAATTTTTAAAAAAAATTTTAATCCGATAATATTTTTAAAACCGATAAAATAATTTTTTTTAAAACCGATAAAATAAATTTTTTTTTTTTTTTAAACCGGTTTTTGATTTTTTTTTCGGTTTTAAAAAATTTATCGGTTTTAAAAAAAAAGTAAATTTTTTTTATCGATTTTAAAAAACATTTATCGTTTTTATCACATTTTATCGGGTTTGCCAAAAAAAAATTATCGATTTTTTAAAAAAGATTTATCGATTTTAAAAAAAAATATCATTTTTAAAAAATCAAAAAATAAATCCGGTTTTTTCCAAAACCGGTTTTTTATTTTATTCAATTTTTTTTTTTGCAAAACCGGTCAAAAACCAAAAAAAATAATTTTTTTGGCAAAACCGGTCAAAAATCGGTTGAATAAGGGCTTTTTGGTAAATTTACATGAGTTAACGGTTTTTTGGATGGAAAAGGGGTTGGGGTGGCTCGTTGTTAACGGAATGTGTTTAATGGGTGGTTGTAAGTAATTTCGTGTATAAGGGGTGGTTGTGGGCAAAGTGCCCTATTTAAAGGGTGGTTTACTGAAATTCGGCCTTAAATATACTATTACTACAAATAACACATAGAATAATATGGATGCAAACACTTAAATAAAATGACCACATGTGTAAAACGTCAATATCAGACATTAAGTAATTCTATAACAGTCTTGTGATTGGATTATTGTTCAATATCAGACATTAAGATCTTGTTAGTAACAGCCTCGAAGAAATCAGGCTGCAAAACCTGTTTGGAAAAAACACTGATAGTATGCAGATTATCACAAAAACAAAAATATTCAGTCAAATAGCACAAGAGAAGTTGCTGCATGTATAATTTATAATATTAATAGAACAATTGCTAAGATCAGACAAGGACATGAAACTCTGAAATGAGTGTTTAGTTTTATCAAGCTGAAGAATGTTGGAATGAGCTATATAACAACAAGAAACTTACCAGCACTTTACAAGAGCTATATAACAATTGTACAAGGCATGATGAAAACTAACCAAAAGATTCTGAGGTTTCATATCTCTATGGCAAACACCAGGAACTGTATGCATGTACGCTAATCCCCGAAATATCTATCGAAATAAACTACACTTGCTTTAAAAGAGCTATATACAACAGATAATTACAGAAGAAAACAAAAAAGCTACAAACAGGGAGAAAGAAGGAAACGTAACATGCTTAGTACCTGATACGTATAAAGTTTAACATAGATAAGTGGCATTCTTTGGTTGATGTTGTTGTAATGCTTAAGTACATTATACAAAGACTCTGGTACATTATACAAAGCCTATATAATCAGTAAACCGATAAAATAGACAAAGCCTGAAGGCACCAATTGAATCAACAACAGAACATAAAATAATAACTCAGAAACGGAAGCCAAGCCAAGCGCTATCGGGCATGTATAACGTAAGCCTTTTTTTTATCAATGGCAGTGACCACCAAGGAGGTGTTAAGATCAAGCTCATCTCTATTAAAGGAAGCATCAATTTCTCTATATAACAAGATGACAAATGTAATTGTAGGGATTACGAAGATTGCATGAAAATACCTCAAATTTCCTTAGCCTACACCCAGGTTACATTCAACAAGCTATAGGTAACATTCATCCATGTGATTGCATATGCCTTTACTCATGGGTATTGGAACATATATGAAATACCCCAAAGGTTATAAAAATGGTAAAATAATTCTATGTCTATTTAAATCATCAAAAGGCAGATTTTGGGGGAAAAGAAATGAGAAAAGGGGAAAAGCCACCTTGTCTGCTTCGTTGGGGGAGAGCACCGTGAAGATGGAGAACCGCCTCCGCCCTACCTTCCGCTCGTCTGGTGGCTGTTCGTCTCCCCGTCAGTGGAGGCTACCTTCGATTTCGCCGGCGACCACTTCCTTTCCCTGAGGCGAGAAGAGAACCAGCTGCTGTGCGAGATCGTGAGCTGATGTTCCTCCGCTACTGCTGCTGTGCGAAGTCGCTGCTGCTGAAGCCGGAGCTGCTGTGCTGCTGGTGGCTGCTGTTTCCGGCGACAAGGAAGCCAGATCTGGGGGCGAGCTTCAGCAAACAACAAGCCATCGCCGCTGCTGTGCTGTGACTGCTGCTGCTGGTGTCCGATGTGGTTCCGGCGACGAGGATCCATTCTGGCGACAGCTGTGTGAGTGACAACGAGGTAAGAGTCGGATTGTGGAGTTGGAAGTGTTGTTGAATTTAATTGTGACCGGTTGTTGTTGTTGTTCTGCGTGGACTGGACATATATGGAAGATGACGAGGTGCCCTTCCCGGTGTGGCTTGCGGTGGTCATCGACGAGGTGAGCTTATGGGTTTGATTTGAATTTTCTAAAGTGGTATTGTTGCTGAAATTCTGGGAAGCAGAGTTTGGTTGATTCGTTGGGGATATGCAGCAATTAATTGATTTTGAGCCTTGGGTTGGATTGTGTGTGGTTTGCTAATTAAGTGAGGTATAAGTTTGGATTAATTTGGGTTGAATTTGGATGTGATTTGGCCTAATTAATTAGGGTTGATGATAGGAGAAATTTTGGGGTTAAATTGGGGAATTATTAGTTGAGACTCGGTATGAGTAATTAACGCCAGGGATTTGCTCGGATTGATTTCACAGGTCCGTGCGAGTTGGATTTGATCTCTGAGGTCGTGGTTGTCGAGTTTGAGGCAAGATGATTCTTGCTAACCCTTCGTATATTTTTATAAAATTACTTTCTCATCTTATCTTGTTCAGTAATTGATTTTACTCTTGTCTGAGTATGTTAATTTGGATTGTCGATTGTGGAGTTACTTGGTTGAATGTGTATGTGTTAGTATTTGGGATTGTTTGAAAGTGTGTGAATACGTGTGTGTGTGTGTGTGTGTGTGTGCGTGTGTTCGTATTTGTCTCGGGTTGTGTCTGATTAAATGTTGACGTGGTAGTCAATTGTGACTAAGTATGATTGATTGTTGATTGATTGAGTACGGGTGTGATGGTGGATTGTTGTTGGTTAAATTGGATTAATTGACTATATTATTGCTTGGTTGAAATGTGTGTTGATGTGTGATGATGTGTGATGATATGTGATAATGTGTGATAATGTGTGATTATGTGATTTTGATTGTCGTTTGTGCTATTTGATTGAGTGTCGGTGTGGTGGTTGGATTGTCGTTGATTGGGGGTCGAAGGGTCAGGTGATGATCGTCTCACCAAACCTCGTAGGGAATCGCCTACGTTGTTAAGGGCCAAAAATGTTGAATCAGAGTTGGAGGGCCAGGTGATGATCGTCTCACCAAACCTCGTAGGGTGTAGCCTGCGTTGTTACGGGCTAGGTGTTGGATGGTATGAGACCGTCCCTATCCGGATAGTTGGTTTTAGGTGATGAGTGTCTCACCGGTACGGTGATGGGTTGGAATGGATTGGAGTTATTTGCTTTTGATGAGTTGAGTTATTTGGTGGAATTGGTAGATTATGGTGATGACTATTATGTATATCTTTTGGTTGAATTGGTCGGTTATTGTGTTGAGTTATATTATTTATTGGGTTACAATTGGTTGATTGTTGTGATATCTATTATGTGTTAAATGTTGGTTGTGTACCTGAATACGTGGATTTGTGATGAATGTTGATTATGTACTTGATTAAGTGGTTGTGTTGGTAATTTGGTTGTATGTTTGATAATTGGTTTATGTTGGACGTTGATTGTTATTAGTTGTGGTTGTGGGTCATTGTTGGCCATTGGTTGTGGTTGTGAATTTACGTGTGTTATAGTTGTTGATTGTAACTAGTCAAGGTTGTGAATCTCTGTTGATGTGGATGCTGGTAGTAGCTAGTTTCGGATAGAGGAGTACTTTGAGTTTATGGAATGGTTAAGTGGATGTTGTGGAGGTTGGTTTCCCATCTTGAGGGTGTGGGCCAACATAAGTTTGGGTCGCGGTTTATGGTAGAACAGGCGGCACCAGAAGGGTGGCTGGCCTGGATCGTTGTTTTGTTATGTTGGTATTATGTGTTGATTGTCTCGTTGATGCTTATGTGTTTGTTAATGTGAAGGTTAATTGGATGTGTTAGTGCAGTAGGGAGTTCAGTATAATTGATTAGTCTTGGTTGTAAGTCAGTAGTAAGATATATGCATATGTTTCATAGGGTTGATGATTGAGGTATTAGTATTAGAGAGAAAGTTGGATTGGATCGTTTTATTCGTTTATACTTGTGATGATGTTGAGGTTGGATTGAAGAGGTTAGTATAGTGTAGAGTTGGATAAGATTGGGTAATTGATTGGTTATGTGGTAGTGGGTGTTTGTGTTTTGACGTGTGATTAGTCTTGGTTGGTTGATATGATTATGATATAGTTATGATATATATATATATAATGTGTGGCATGTTGTTATTTGGCATGAGTTGGTTGTTGTGATAATTCTCTAGTGTTAAACTGTTTTGGCTTGAGGAGTTTTGCCAGTCTTTCGTGAGACTGACCAACTTCGGTTTATGTGTCGCGGTTGGCTGGGGTATCGGGTCCCCCAGTCAATCAGGCTTGCAGGTTTGCAGCAACAAGCGGGTTCTGGATCACAGATGTGTCTTCACAGTGAAAGTTTTAGAATTGCATCAGATTTGAAAATTTTGTATTCGCTTCAGTTGTTTTGGATTTAAATTGTTGCATTAAATTGGTTGACAGGTTTTAGTGTTTTTTAAATCTTGAGCAGGGATTTTAATATTGATGATTTTATGTATTGGGAGAGTTTTGGATTTCTTTTCTTTGAAAATTGCCTTATAGTCCTTCGGGACTATGGCACTGTAGCACCTCTGGCCCGGGGTGTTACAATATGAAGGAAGTAGCATCGGGACTTTCACAATTTTGTGTAAACAGTTAAAAAAAAAAGATGGAATCCCGTCTCTTGCAAATTTCAAACTCATCATATACAGTTCAACAAATCAATCCAAAAGAGCTAATCACCATCCAACAATAGTACATGTGAGCATAAATTTTTAGAATGTGACAACTCAAGGGGAAAAAAATCCTTTATCTATACAAAAATAGCAGCTTACCTTGCAAAAATTGTATCATATCCATTACAGGCCCGTTTCAGAAAAGTTCAGAAGGCAAAAAATCCAACCAGAACCTCATATTAAGCATATTTCACATAGAAGAAGACAGATAAGCAATCAACAATAAGGACCAAATATAGAGAAGATAGACTGAGCAAAAATAATATGGAGAAGGTAAACAATCAAAACCTATTATGGATATTGTCAACAATCTTAAAAGTGACATAACCACCTCTAGAGGCCCCACTCACAGTCTCACAACATTAGTGTGCTGACAATCAAGTAACTTGGAGCAAAATTAAAACATCACTTGGTGAATGCCCAAATTGATTGACAAATCTAATATGCTCTCATCAGTGAGCGCAGGCCTACCACAGTGGGCTACGAGAAGCTGAACTCTATGCTTCTCATCACTAAACAAAGACAAAAGCTTGGCTACACAATCAAATCTGCACAGCACAATCACAAGTTCAAGATAAAGAGACTCCACTAATACTAATGACACTACGTTGAGGCGTATAGTGAGGGACTTGTTGATTTCTTGACACTACGTTGAATTTAAAAGCTCTACATTTGCACAAGTGAAAAATGATGTTGCAAATAAAAAGGATTACACAAACAACTCATTAACTGCTATACAAGTAATGTACTCATATTTTCAATCCTCCATGAATACCAGTTCAAAGTATTCCTGCTGACAGAGAAAACTCAACACCAGATAAAACTTGATATAACAAATTAACCTGTGGCAAGACAGTTGCAGGCCTTAAATTTGCAAACACTTCAAGTCCTGCCCTAAGTTGAAGCAGCCCCGTCTCAGGCTTTAAATGTTTCGGATTGGTGTCCCATTTATATCTAAGCAGTACCATCAACATTTAATCAATGACCATATTATTGCAAGGCAATGATCATGAACAAACCCTAACTCTTAAGTATCAGTGTTGAAGGTGAAGAGTCAAACGGAACTAAGCCTACCCTCCAATTGCTCCAAGAAGAATGGCATCTGACTTCTTAGCCGCCGAAAGCGTCTCCTCCGGCAATGGCACACCGGTGAGATCCAAGGTGCTACCACCAACAGGCATCTCCTTGAACCCAAACTCAATCCCTAGAAAATCTCCATTACTTCTCTGTCTAAACCATCAAACAAAGCAATAGCAATTTTTGGAGAGAAAGAGGTACCTTCGAGGGATCCGGCAAGTTGGAGGACGTCCTTGGCGACGGAAACGATCTCAGGGCCAATGCCATCGCCAGGGAGGAGAGTGATGTTGTAGCGTCGCTTGCAGGTGTCGGAAGCGGTGGCGCATCGGATTGGAACAAATCTGGAAGGTAATGAAGGGAAAGATTTTTGCTTGGCTTGGAATTGGGATTTCAATTGACCAACGGGTCGTCTGGAGAAGAGCCGCCATGGATGAAATACGGAGTTGGAGAAGACTTTTAATTAGGGTTGAGCTTATAGAGGCGGGCCTAACACGCCCGCCTCTATAAGTATTACGACTCGGCCGAGTTGGCCGAGATTCGGCCGAGTTGGCCGAGATTCGGCCGAGTAATGGTTTAATAGAGGCGGGCCTTACATGCCCGTCTCTATTGTACATACTTGTTGAGGCGGGTTTTAAGAGGCTCGCCTCAACAAGCTTTAATTGAGGCGGACTACTTAGCCCGCCTCAATTAGTTAGCATTAGAGGTGGGCCTTACCCTGGCCCGCCTCTACTACTTTAGTGGGAAATGTTTTTTCGGATACTTGTTGAGGTGTATATTAATTTGCCCGCCTCAAAAGATGTTTTTCAGGCGTATAAATTAATTATCCGCCTCAAAAACCAAAAAAAATGATTGCCTAAGTCATTTTTGAGGCGTTTTGAACTATGTACGCCTCTAAAAGGGAGCCTCAAAAAGTGTTTTTTCCATTAGTGTTTCAACCCTAATGCCTTTCAGCTGGACTTGTCCGCAAACTATGGTGTTCACGCCACTTTCAATGTGGCCGACTTGTCCCCCTATATGCCCCCGGACGTTGGCATTGACGAATTGGGTACGATTCGAGGCCAAGTAGGGGAGAGTGATACGCCCCCGGCCTTGACATTGACGGAGGCCCAAGAAGAAGGCATGATGAGTGTCTGGTCCGATGGCCCCATCACCAGAGCGCGCGCCAGAGCCATTGCACATGCCACATAGAGCATCGTGGCCAAGCGCCTCGCACACAACGGCACTGCGGCATTGTCGGCTCCAAAGGCCATGACACTCACCACCATCAAAGGCTCTTCGGCCCCCGTCGCGGCGCCATGACTTTGGCATTGGCGGTACTACCACGGCTCTCGTGACGTCGTGCTTATCTTTTGCCAACTTTTCTGTTTTGAGGTTATTTCATGCGACATTTGTGTTATCAAGAAACGTTCCGGATTTGGCATGTAATTGTTTTTAGCACTTTCCAGTATTAGTAATTTCTATTTTGGCATGTGTGTCTCCTATGCTTAGGAGCGCCGGCCCAATAAGTGTTAGTCTCGGCCCATGGCCGAATTGGCTTGGCTATTAAAGCCATGCCTTGTGTAAATTTTTGGTTACGTTGAAATTAACTGAAGCTTCACCGTTGAGTCTTATCTCTACCCCTTCGATCTCGACGTCACCATTGTTCTCCGATCGATCCCAGTTACAGATCAAACCCAAACACAACCTCTGATTGCCTCCAAGCTCTCGAACCCACTCGCCCCTCCTCGATCTCCATCGAGCGCAAGAGTTCCAGCATCCTTCATTTCCGTGAAGGCTGTCATCTATCCTAGTTATGCAAAGAAGAGAAGGACTCCAAGGACTCGCTTTCTACCACGATCCGGCGTCAACACGTAGACGAGGCATCGTTTACGTATCACATTCGGCCCATTTAGCCCATGCAGTCCAATTCGATCCCAAATTAGTCAATCAGTATAATATCGACCCACTGCTACTCGTATCTTAGAAAAGTTCTATTAATATTTTTTATGACTAAATTCATAAAACATTATTGAATATAACTACTTGAGTTCATCAAAATAAATTAATTGATATTAATTATTTCGTCAGTTCATATCGTTATTCGTATGATCACGTTTAGACCCGAAACCTTGCTAGGGTTATCGTGGAGCAGAGTCCATGCTCCTGGAAAGCAAATCAACGGTTATTTCGTCTAGATTCAACGACAAATCTAATTAAGGCAAGTGGTGGTTCGCTCCTGCATTTATTTCATATTTTCCTTAATTGAAAATTAATTAATTGTTTTAATTAAGTTGGGATAAATACTTCTAATTTGTGTTTGAAAACTTATGTGATATAATGGTGTGGAAAATGAATTATATTAGGTTGTATATATTGCTAGTAACGACCCTTTATAAATATTTAATTATTATTATAGGGTGCTAGTTGGATTTTGGTGTGGAATTGGTGTGGACTTGTATGCTTAGTTAGCACGAGTATTCGTAGGAACGTTATATACCTCGCGAGGTTTAGCTGTTTCTTTATATCGTTGTATTAGGAGGATTATTGCCCTAATATTTTTTGGTCATGACCATCCCTTATTCGAATATAAGTGGTGATGCACTTAGCTAGTGTCGTTATTCGGGATTCATCCCACGATATATCTCGTATCGAGATTGATGTGGATTAAAAGCTTTACCGTAAATGTATGTTTTCGATAAATAAGATAAGTGCTTTTATGAACATGTGTTTAATATACTTTGGACGAGAAGTACAATGTGGAAACCGCTCGGGCTCCTATCTAAACTAAGTCCCCTTTTCAATATGGATTCGCATTATGCGGTGAGGTTGGTTGAGGACCCAAACAATCAAAGGAGTCGTTTTTTAAAACTTGTTGTGATAATTTTAAATGTTCCCAAACAAATACACATAATTCCCATAAGACTTAGTTTCATTGGAGTTTTCTCTTGAATCATGCCTCTTTCTTTTTCAGTAGAAGCATAGTAGTCATATACCGTTTATCGAGTTTTATTCGAGAAACAAGAGTAGTGACTATATACGACTACACATAACCTCACATAATTGCCCTTGCATAGTCTTTCATTAGACTAACCAACCGTTTATTTTCCTTGCATGGTTGGCTGGTGTCATCCGTCCCTATACGGCACATCAGTTGTTGGTCTCGGGCTACTTGAAGTAACAAATCGAAGACGAAGGCTTGCAGTTGAAGTTTAGTTTTGAAGAATTTTAAAGGTTGTTTGAATATAAGATTTAATTTTCTAATTAATGTAATAGGTGAAATTGTTATATCGTAGTCATGTAATTAGGATGTTTTTAAAATTTTCCATTGTAATTTCAATACCACTGCGAAAACTTATCTCCTCAATTTACGAGGGAAATATTAATAAAGCTTGGATATTTATTTCAAAAGTCTTTCACTACTCTTTTATTATTGAATGTTTATTTCTTTAAGCATAATTGTTCAGATTAAAGCCTAGGGTGGCTTTGAACTTTGAAGTCTAAGGTCACTAGCTTGTGGCACTACCGACATAAGTCGAGGGTGTTACATATGGGTGGTGGCATAGTCATGGATGTTGGCACATGCACTGGTGGTTGCATAATGGCATAGTCATAAACGGTGGTACATTCCTTAACGTTGGCAATGACATGAGAATTGGCGCAGTAGCAGTCACGGACGCGTTCACAGTTAGGGACATTAGCTTCGTCCTAGACGTTTCTATGGATGAATACATGGAATTAGGTGATCCGAGCGAAGTTGGCGAGGGTATGAGACCGTCATGATTGATCATGGGTGTGATCACATAAGAGTTTATACTTTCCATTTCAAGTAATTCATTTGTGAGTTGATAGGAAAGTCCTCCCGAAAAACCAATAGCAGGGGACAAAAAGAATTGGTTGAAACTTGCTTTTTCCCAAACTCTTTCATTGGGTTGTCTATTTATCCGTTGTTCAAATAAATCTAGAAGTTGTATGATTTCTATCTTGCAAAAGGATTCAATGTTAATCCATAGGTTCTTTATGCCAATTCCCCTACAATTCCATGTTGTGATCCTCATAAACACCATTTTGAGAAATTGGCAATCTAGTCATAGTTTGGTCCTTTGAGTCATAAGCAGATAAGTCAAAGATAGTTATTGTAGAAGAGGATACATTATTATAAAACTGGTCATAGCATAATGTCTGTTTACATAAACCACATGTTCGAGGGAGCAAGTATGATATACAACGTACGAGTCTTAGACATTTGATCAAGAACATATTGTTCACTTGTTCAGAAAAGTTGGTCACAACTAGATTAGTCAGATTCAATATTTGGGGGAACATAGTCAAATAATCACATAAATCATGTATTAATTTTTAATCTGCCTAGATCCCCGTATATCCTCCTAGGCGCTAGTCAGCTAATCTAGTTGGTCACAACTAGATTAGCTGTTTCTTTATAGCGTTGTATTAGGAGGATTATTGCCCTAATATTTTTTGGTCATGACCTACCCTTATTCGAATATAAGTGGTGGTGCACTTAGCTAGTTCCGTTATTCGGGATTCATCCCACGATATATCTCGTATCGAGATTGATATGGATTAAAAGCTTTACCGTAAATGTATGTTTTCGATAAATAAGATAAGTGCTTTTATGAACAAATTTAATATACTTCGAACGAGAAGTACAACATGGAAACCGCTCGGGCTCTTGTCTAAAGTAAGTCACTATTTCAATATGGATTCGCATTATGCGGTGAGGTTGGTTGAGGACCCAAATAATCAAAGGAGTCATTTTTTAAAACTTGTTGTGATAATTATAAATTTTCTCAAACAAATACACATAATTCCCATAAGACTTAGTTTCATTAGAGTTTTCTCTTGAATCATACCTCTTTCTTTTTCAGTAGAAGCATAGTAGTCATATACCGTTTATCGAGTTTTATTCAAGAAACAAGGATAGTGACTATATACGACTACACAGAACCTCACATAATTGCCCTTGCATAGTGTTTCATTAGACTAACCAACCGTTTCTTTTCCTTGCATGGTTGGCTGGTGTAATCCATCCCTATACGGCACATCAGTTGTTGGTCTCGGGCTACTTGAAGTAACAAATCGAAGACGAAGGCTTGTAGTTGAAGTTTAGTTTTGAAGAATTTTAAAGGTTGTTTGAATATAATATTTAATTTTCTAATTAATGTAATAGGTGAAATGGTTATATCCTATACATGTAATTAGGATGTTTTTAAAATTTTCCGTTGTAATTTCAATACCACTTCAAAAACTTATCTCCTCAATTTACGAGGGAAATATTAATAAAGCTTGGATATTTATTTCAAAAGTCTTGCACTACTCTTTTATTATTGAATGTTTATTTCTTTAAGCATAATTGTTCAGATTAAAGCTTAGGTAGGCTTTGAACTTTGAAGTCTAAGGGCCCTAGCTTGTGGCACTACCGACATAAGTCGAGGGTGTTACATATGGGTGGTGGCATAGTCATGGATGTTGGCACATGCACTGGTGGTTGCATAATGGCATAGTCATAAACGGTGGCACATTCCTGAACGTTGGCAATGACATGAGAATTGGCGCAGTAGCAGTCATGGACGTGTTCACAGTTAGGGACATTAGTTTCATCCTAGACGTTTCTATGGATGAATACATGGAAATAGGTGATCCGAGCGAAGTTGGCGAGGGTATGAGACCGTCATGATTGATGATGGGTGTGATCACATAAGAGTGTATACTTTCCATTTCATGTAATTCATTTGTGAGTTGATATGAAAGTCCTTTCGAAAAACCAATAGCAGGGGAGAAAAATAATTGGTTGAAACTTGCTTTTTCCCATACTCTTTCATTGGGTTGTCTATTTATCCGTTGTTCAAATAAAGCTAGAAGATGTACGATTTCTATCTTGCAAAAGGATTCAATGTTAATCCATAGGTTCTTTATGCCAAATCCCCTATAATTCCATGTTGTGATCCTCATAAACCCCATTTTGAGAAATTGGCAATCTTGTCATAGTTTGGTCCTTTGAGTCATAAGCAGATAAGTCAAAGATAGTTATTGTAGAAGAGGATACATTATTATAAAACTGGTCATAGCATAATGTCTGTTTACATAAACCACATGTTCGAGGGAGCAAGTATGATATACAACGTACGAGTCTTAGACATTTGATCAAGAACATATTGTTCACATGTTCAGAAAAGTTGGTCACAACTAGATTAGTCAGATTCAATATTTGGGGAAACATAGTCAAATAATCACATAAATCATGTATTAATTTTTAATCTGCCTAGATCCCCGTATAGCCGCCTAGGCGCTAGTCAGCTAATCTAGTTGGTCACAACTAGATTAGCTGTTTCTTTATAGCATTGTATTAGGAGGATTATTGCCCTAATATTTTTTGGTCATGACCTACCCTTATTCGAATATAAGTGGTGGTGCACTTAGCTAGTGCCATTATTCGGGATTCATCCCACGATAACTAGTGTAGCTCTTTCAATCCCATGAGTTCATAGCTTGTTTGATAACTAGTGTAGCTCTTTCAATCCCATGCATATGTGCCCCGCCTACAATTGACAAACAAACTCATTTAATTACTAAGAATTACAAATCAAATAGGATTAATTTAAAAAAAAAAATTGTGTAGCAAAAGTCTCATACCTATATGGCTATACATCAAGCAAACAATGTGGCCTCATCAAGCATAGAACTTTGTTGGGCCGCTAAAGTGCTAAAGCAGCTAAACGCCCAAAATTGTAATGGATTTTTTTTTTAATTTTTACAGTCTGACCTCTGGACCGTAAACCGTAAATGTCAAATTCTCAGACCGTGGACCGGACCATCACTGTCCGGCCGGTCCAATCCGGCTTACGGTCTGGTCTACTTTTGCCCATCCTTAGTTAGGATTACATTATAATTAGTATAACCAATATTCGAATAACACGATAATGGACTTAGGATTATAGTATAGTTAGTATAACCGATATTCGAATAATACGATAATGAAGTTAACATTACATTACACTTAGTATAATCGTTAATGGAATAATACGATAATGAAGTTAGGATTACAATATACTTAGTATGACCGTTCTTTAAATAATACGATAATGAAGTTAGGATTACATTACGATATTCGAATAATACGATAATGAAGTTAGAATTACAATACGCTTAGCATAACCGTTATTCGAATAATCTGATAATGAATTTAGGATTACATTACACTTTAGTATAACTGATATTCGAATAATACGATAATGAATACATTATACTTAGTAAAATCAATACTATTGTTAGACAGGAAACTAAAAAAAAAAATTGTAGCATAGGCACAAGGATTTGTGCCCGTGCTACAATAATTTGCTGGATTTTTGTAGTTAGCTAAAAAAAGATTAGATATCGTGCCCATGCCTAATTTTTTTCTCTTTCTAAATCGGATACCCGACAAATGCATGGGTACATAGTGAGCATACATGTCCAAAGAACACGTGTATGTGGTGAGCATACATGCCATTGTATGGTATATTTAGTCAATGTATATACATATCAGATTTTGCTAGTTTGACAGACAATATGAGTATTGGCCGGATTAATCCCTATTTATAATATACATTACCATCACATTCATTTTATCCTTTCTATAAAAAAACGTTAAAAGAACCCATATATCCAATACGCTCTCGGTAACAATGATATTAATGTTAAACCTTATTTGGAAAACCCAAATGGAAAACCGTACCCTAAAACACTCTCTTTCACCTCTCCCCTCTACCTAGCGCCGCCCCAAAATCAACCAAACCCACAATACTCCCCCTACTTCGATCTTCCTCCAAAAGTTGTTCCCTTGTCATATGGAAGGAACTAATTAAGTTATATGGCCTTATCACCAGCCTATATCCATATTTTGGCTTCATTAAGAGGCATAATCCAAAAAGCAGTTTGATCCCATCACCAACGTCATCCTCGACATCGCTCTCCGTTCTTCAACTCCCCCGCTGGCGTCGGTCGATTCTCCCTCTCCTTTCTCTGAATCGTGGTGGGTGTCAAGTATATTGCTTGAACTCGATCCAACAGTTCTAGACCATCAAGATCTATTCCAGATTCGCCCAAATTGACGCCAAAAAATTCCCGCAAGCAAGAAGGTCTCAAAACATTGCCAACACATCTCCGCCAACAAATCGACACCAACAAGATCTGCTCAAAGATTTCGTCCTTTCTCGATTTGGCCTCAAGATCTGCTCAAACCGCCGCCAACTTAATGGCCTCAATACACCCCCAAGCCTCAAGATCTGTCTTCTTATGGATCTCTCATCAAATCTACTATGGTGGTTCCTCGGATTACACTACTCTCTCTCCCCTTGAAGACGCCATTTTCGATCTCTGGAGCGGTTGTTGGAGTTAAGGTTACGGACTGGTTCTAGATCGCACCTCCTCTCTTGCAATATTTATGCCTTAATCCAAGGTGTATCTTACTCTGTTTACCTGTATCTTTATTCTACCTGTGAATTTTTGCTTAACCTCTTTCTTCTTTTATGGTTGCCTCTATTTGCTCAACTGCTTCTTTACTGCCCTGCTGATATGCTGTGGATGTAGGGCTTTGCTCTTCTGCTACCAGCATGTCAACAACAAATCAAAACAACCTCCTATAAAAACAGATCTGACACAACATTAACAAAATGTGACTATGCCTTTAACAGCTTGTATAAACATACGACCCCATTTACCCCTAACGGCATGTATAACTGTATTATCCTTTCCCTCTACAAAACAATATGTAACAAGAACTCTTTTTTTTAAATGTGGAATATATCAAGAGATGTGCTCCTCCTAATCTTGATCATCGAATAACATCGATTCGATAGCAAACAAAGCAGGAATAACAATAGCCTAAACCACCATGAATCATACTCTCTCTAGCAACAAGGCACAAGCTGACTACTTGCAACATCATATCCTAACTATTTAATGGAATTTCGACTCAACATCATCTACTGTGTTTAAAACAATGTACACCATACAAACTAATTTCTATGTAAATTGTCTCCCTCTAGGTTACTTACCAATTCTTACATTTTCGCTCATCACATGAACAATTATATATGTGTGTATCATGGACTTTATAACAATAATGCTCATCACTATCATCAGGGAACATTACCTCCCCCTCTTTCTGAATTTTCTTCCAAAGCATAATATACACTTTATTAAAAGGACTCTCAATCTGCTATCCTTTGGGTCCAGGGATCACAACCTTATCCCAATGGATCACATCAACAACTATAACCGTACATAGCTACTCACAAACAAAATGTTAAAGTCTACCTTTACACGTCTCTCCCTAAAACAAGCATCACAAAATGAGAAACTCTCATTAAAGATTATCCCTAACAGCTGGGGATGACATGGCAAAACTATCAGGTTTGTTTAGCTATGTTATGAACCATGTAAAAATATCTATCTCACCCCTACTCAAATGGCTTCAAAACTAGTACATTTATAGCAAGACAAAATGATGATTTTTTTACATCAATTTTCACCCTTGTTTATCTATTCGGTTTCGTTTGTTTCGAGTATGGGTGTCAAATTCTTCGCTGCATTTGTGGAGCTGATCTTGGGTGATGTCTGAGTGTCCGGTCGTGGTCGTGATCGTGTCTGTAGCTCAATGAAGATCCCTCTTGTACGAGGGCAACGTCATGGTTGGGGCTCCTGAAGATCCCTCCTAGAAGAGAGGGTAACGTCATGGTAGTCCATTCAGCACTTCCGCATGAGCTCTCCTGTCTGACTTGTCTTCCGGTGGCGCTTTTGTCTGATCGTGCTTGCTCACAATTCTCTTCAGGTCATTTTAGCTCTATTTTTGCTTTGTTGTAATTTTCATGCTTGATTTATTGTTCTTATTGTCCGGTTTTGACCGGCGCCAATTTATCGGCCTCTCGATCTACCCGACGTTGTTAAGTCGGGTACTTCGAATTCTTTCCTCATAAAAAAAACGATATAAATGTTAAATACATTTTACTAAGTGCTATTTTATATCTTTTATTCTTTTCTAACTTTTTAATAAGGATATACAATAGGTCTATGTGGTAAAATTGTAATCGATCAATAGATGAAATAAAGGTAGTATTTTGGTCGAATGAAATAAAGTAACTTTGTACAAATTTACTTACATATAGTGTGATTTAATTTGTGAAGTCGACACTAAAATTAATAGAAACTTGTTTGACAATATTACCCTCCAATCATACGTGACATGCATGTAACTTTTGCAAAAAAACATCTTATGTTTAACCATTCCATCTTTTTCTCTGACCAAGTCCTAATCTCTTATGATCTTTCTTTTTCTCAATCCCTCTTTTGGAGGTATTTCTGATCTCTCTCTTTCATTTTTTTCTCATTACATTTTGATTGGCGATCTCTAGCTTAGTGGCTGTAATCTCACGTCCAGGCGGTGGCTGATTAAGATGGAAATGTTTTGTCCAATTCACCCTCTCTTTCAAATTTATTGCAGGTTCGCAACCTGGATGGACAACACGGAAGGCAAAAAGGAAGATGCGAAAACGAAAGGTGGTGAGTTTCGTTGAAAAAATCGTAGCGTTTTGCTGTGCATGAATGCCACTTGTTTGACATTTTTTTAAGGATTGAATCAGGTGGGAAGAACAAGAAGGAGGTGAAGAAAGAGACAGGTCTTGGCTTGACTTGCAAGAAGGATGACAAGTTCGGCGAGTGGTATGCTGAGGTATCAATTTTTACTGCATGAAGTTCCCTTAGACATGTTCAATTTCTCTTGTTTTTTTGGTCAAAGGAGAGACAATACCCTCCGGGTTTCTTATCCATGCTCTCTAATGCATGGGTTTGTGATGCAAATGATTGTATTGTGTGTTGTGCAGGTCGTTGTTAATGCTGAAATGATAGAGTATTATGATATCTCCCAATGTTACATTCTTCGGCCATGGACCATGGCGATTTGGGAGATCATGCAAGTGAGTTTCCAGTCTTTTGAGTTGTAGATTTTTGCTATGATGTTAATTTTGATAGTAGTTTTATTAAGCACTTGACTAAAGGCTTTAACAATTAAACAATATTTTGATATCCATTGTTATTCTCTTACGAAAATTTCATTACTATCATGACGTTTAATGTCTCTTCTTTCATGATCACAGACCTTTTCTATACCTCATAAACATTTATTTTCTACGACGAATTATAAATCTCCAATTAAGTACAAATTTTAAGATCATCATGTTACTATTTTCCCTTCAGGTTGCTTGGGTCACCAAGTCAGGAGAATCTAACCTGGAAATTCCAATTGCTATTCGTCCTACAAGTGAGATTGTTATGTATCCTTATTACTCCAAATGGATCAGAGGCCACCGTGATTTACCTTTAATGCTAAATCAATGGTGCAACGTTGTTAGATGGGAATTTAGCAACCCTACTCCTTTTATCAGGTAATCTATCAAACCAACATTGCTCTATTTAATTGATCATTCTTCCAGAGGGACTAGCTTGAAATGAGTTTCAATCGGTCAATGCATTAAATGAGTCCTTGGATGAAGTAAAAATCGAACGCCTAATCAAGGTCACTTTTAACATTTTGTTGGCTTGTAGAGAAATTAAGAATTAGGCCCAATGGATGAACCATAGTACTCATCAGGTAGGAAGGTTATGGTTCACTGGGCAATCTGCTTTATTAGAAGTCGGTCTCACTTGGGGTAACCTCCAATAATTTAAGTTAGTTGTAAGTTAGTTGTGATTCATAGGGAATTTTCTTAGCAAAAAGGACATTTTTTAAGAGATACCTTTTTCTTTACCTTAATACCTCTCATTTATAGAGCTAACTAATTTAGTAAAATAATAAATAAATATTAGGCTATAGATTGATCACATCGCTTCACAAAAAAAAATCTAATAAGTGTCTTTCATGCTAGTTAGGTAGTGTGTCAAGCCTACATTGTGTTAGTCTTAATTTATGTTCGCACTTACTATGATATGACATAGTTACTTTGTCATTCCGTAAACCTATCGTCTCATAAAAATGACACCTTTTCTTTTTTATGAACGGATCTCTCATAAATAATCAATTAAAACGTTTTTAATTAGATAAGGTATGATTATTATTTATTTTGAAATGAAAAGTTATTAGAATTTAAAGTATGATTGTATATTTATGAACGGATGACAAGAGCTTAAAAAAACACTCCGTTGTACTCTTGTATGAACGGAGTAATATATCTAGCGTTGTACTCTTGTATTCATCTTCATTCAAAAAATGTGATTTAGAGAGAAACTGAAATTTGCAATTATATAGTAGTGCATGGTATGAAAGGTTGGCCAAAGGCCTGGTTTGGTTGCAAGACTCCTCAAGGCCCACTTGTCAAATTGGGGCCAAGTCCAGTTATAACGGTCTATTTTATCATAGTTTACATGATAGAATAGATTTTTGTTGGTAGAGAGAGAGTACTCTCACACTTTATTATCTATCTAAAAATATATAAAGTAGACTAAAAATATATAAAGTAGACTAAGGGTGTAATTAATGCCCAATAAATATGAGAAATTATCTTATATTTTTTTTTTGATCTTTTATTATAAATCACATCTTCTAATGTAGCTCAATAGTTAAAGCCACTCTCTTGATACAAGAGGTTTAGGGTTCAATCCCCATTCTTAACAATTTTGTTTTACTATTTTATCTTTCATTATTTTTTGTTTAGATTAATTAATTACTCAAATCTTTATATCTATATATTTATCTATCTATCTATAAATATATAAAATAGACTTTTGTCCATTAATGCCTACAACTAATTAATATACTTTTTCCCTAATTTTGTAATTTCATCTCATCTTAATCTATATACTCCGTATAATATAAAATATAGTATAGACAATAAATGACAATCCCCTAAAACTCACATTCTAAACATACAAAAAAAATTAACACATACCTAAACGACAGTTTAAAAATAAAGACTCTTCCATTTCCTAAATCTAGGATACATACATGACACTTAATGCTCATATGCGTAATTTCTAGGTAAACTTACATTCAGGACAATCAACAGTCAAAAAAATTAAAACATGAGCAACCGACTATTTTAACATACAGACATGGCAGTAAGTACCCACCTCCATAATCCATCATGAAACTCACATTCATCAAAACAAAAAAGAAAAGAAAACAGACTACGACTGTTTCAATTGTGAGATTGAACAGATTTAAATGATCATGGCTAGAGAAAACACATAACATTTAAACAATTGTCTATCTTAACTCAAAAGATACTCCATGTATAATTTGCACTCAAACGACTGTTGAAAATAAGGCAATCAATTAGGTTTAAAAAAATGCACAAACGGTTTTCTCTCTTAACTCAAATATACCAATAAATACTGGTTATTCCCATCTATTCACTTGGTGTGCCACTACTACAATTGATCTCTCTTATCTTCCTCACTTCTCCCTGCACAATCATTGAAATCATGGCTGGAAATACAATAGGAGAAAGAAGATGCATTACACTTAACTAATTGCTTGAAGATGTAAGCTCCGATATTAAAGTCATGATTTTTTGCAAATGAGATGTTTTCGATTGGCTCGAGACATACAAGTCCACATATCTCCTTCTAGAAAATTATATGGTACATCAATAATTTTAATTTTCAAGTATTTCATATTTGGGAAATTCATGTTGGTGTCCATGAGTTTAGGGTTATTCCTGTTGGTGTCCCACGATTAAGTTTTTTCCAGTCCCCTAAGGTTTTGGTTTGTTCGCTTTGTAACCAAACTTTTTCATATTTACACCATTCTGGTTCGAATTGATCAAATTCAAGTCCACCATTGTGTTCCTCGCCCTAAAATTAGTAAGATTTGACTCCTAAAATACTTAAATCCATGTCCGAACCATGTCGATTTGAATTCCAAAGTAACAACCCGTTTTCGACCTTAAGAATTCAAATCAGAATGGTTCGAGTATGAATTTGATTGTTTTAGGAATCGAATCCTACTAAGTTGAGGGCAATAAACATAATGATGAGCTTGGATTTGATCAATTCGAACCGAAAGGATACGGATATGAAAATTTTAGGTTACAAAGCGAACAAACCAAAACGTTAGGGGTACCAATCGGAAAAAACTTAATTGTGGGACACCAACATGAATAATCCTAAACTCAGGGGCACCAACAGGAATTTCCCTTCTTATTTTAATATTGATTTGTATATGTATATGTTTAATAATACAATGAAAATATTTCATTTATTTACTTACACATGACCTCTAGAAACAAAGCAGGTCGTTGGATTATATAAAAAAAATTAGATTTCAATGTTATTCTCCAAATTTCAGACATATAAGATACATAGTTTTTTTTTGAGTCTTTGTTCCAGACACTAATATTCTATTTAATTTGTTTGGGAGTGGCATTCAAGTTTGTACGACTTAGTTTCTGTGCTTTTCTGTTTATATTCATACCTACAAATATATATATGGGATAATTCCATAATTGATGCCTCCACACACCAAACATTTAAAAATATGTAAATTTACAAGAATTACATGTTTAGTGTTGTCACCTCAGTTAATATGGTAAAGACTTTCACCAGTTTGGTTAATTACATCTTATTTTAGCCTATTTTTATATTCTTGGTCATTAGATGAGGAAATACAAAAACTATTAATCTCAGTAAAATAGACTATATGGTTAATACCTTGGACTTCAGGATATATAGTTCTAGTGACAAAATCTTATAGAATTTCTGGTGTTTGGTGTTTTTATATTTAACTTTTTAGGCTATGTGTTTCAGACTTTAACACAAAAAATATAAGTACAAAGAAAATGAAAAAAAAATACATTATAGTCCAAGAATTTTGTATACTAAATTATAGTATTCTAACATTATTTTGAAGTATAAAGAGTGCATTGTTAATTAATAGTGAAGATTTTCGTGATGTATTTAAGTTTGATATTTCACCCACATTCAATTTCATACAAACAAAATTACAAATTCTCAATGTATGAATATTTCAACAGTATCTCTTCAAAAATAGGGTTTGCATATTATAAGTTTTCAATATTATCAGCCAAATGCAAGTCGAGTTCCCACTATGACCAAGACAAGATAATTGGAAATCAACTCTAACGGTTAACAAAAAACCACTGTGAATCCAACCAATAATAGAGGAATGAATAAATTTCAATTAATAAAAAACTATTGAAATGATAACATAGTATCAATGTCAAATTCACTGTGTAATTATAGGGTAAATTGCAGAAAATTACCCATTAAAGGGCAAGTTTTACAAAAAAATACAAGAAAATGAAAAAACCCGCTTCTAAAATGTCAAGTTTACAGAGAAACATCCCATGTTTGTTTATGGTAACTAAGAATCACCCATGTATGTTAGGAAAATAATTAATCTTTTGTTAAATACATAATTGGAAACAAATTGATTTTTTTAAATAAGTCATTCTAAAATAGCTACTCCAAATTGGAAATTTTAGTTATCTATTCAAGAATATGGCATATTACAAGACTTACGGGTGATGAATTTAACTTCCAATTCATATCTACTTTGGTTTCTTAACATATGGATATAACAAAATCACCACGAACAACCAAAGATATGGCTTTACAAAAATTGATAAGTTAGATAAAAATTAGGGTCACCAGTTGTACCATAGATGTTCAATTCACAATAGAGTTAAGAAAGGGTTTAGGAAAGTTACATGTCGAGTTACTTGAGACTTAAAGCAAGTAGAACGAAGTAAGTACTGGAACTATCGTCCATCTTCCAACCAAAAATCCTCGCCCTTTTTGGATTTCCCCCTAAATTACGATGAGATTCAGTTGATTAACAACCGTATAACCTAATTTAACCCTCAAAGAAGATAAAATGATTGAAAATTTGTCAATATGATTAAAAGATAAAAAAGTTATACAACCCTGCTCTCCTAACATAATTATAATTAATGATACCTTATATTATATATTAGAAAATATAATCCTCAATGTGAAAAGTGTAATGAAATAAAATCATGTGTAAGGAGTATAAATAATGAATAGTCTTGACAATAGAGTATGTATAGTAGTTGCGCAATATTACCATACATAATCGAATGTGAAAAATATTCATGCTTTAAAACGTTAGTTTTCGGGAATGAAACTATAAAATTAAGCACTTACTACTAAGTACTAACACTGAAATAATTGTTTTGACAAAAAAACATTGAAATAGTTTTAACAAAATAATAATGTAGTATCGATATATAATATCATAACATATTTTTGTTTAGTTTTAATAAAAGATTATATAATCATAAAAGATATATATTATTGTATAGTATAAAAGAGTAACCCATATATATATTTAAACATTTAAGACATGATTGAATATAATACTATTAATAAAAATTGTAATATTGTACCTTAAAGGTGAGTAAGAAAATAGACCCAAAATCACGTTCGTTAAAATTTAAATTGTTAAGGGATGGAAAAAATTACTAATTAAATTTGTTAAGTTGGTTAATCATTGCTTCTCCATAATTCCTTACAACTATTAGTGTTCTAAAAGAAAATTATGTGATGATTCTATAGTATATAATATTTAAATATATATAAAGTATAAATGTAAAAGAACGCACATGATAAATTGCTATAAAAAATTATTCTCATACAATGTTGTAAACAAGGGCAAACAAATAAAGCAATACGTATATTAATAATTTAACCAATCACCAATGGAATGAAGGAAACATAGTACAAAATTACAAATTTGCATGATAAAATTAAAATATAAATGCACAATGTTGATTACATGGTACAAATATGCATACGCAAATTACCAATGGAATGAACGAAACATAGTATAAAATTACAAATTTGCATGATAAAATTAAAATATAAATGCACAATGTTGATTACATGGTACAAATATGCATACGCAAATTACAACTTCAAATCAAAATAAACTCATACTAAAATAAATATTTTAAATAAAAAATATTGAAAATAATTTACAAATTCATCACTAGGTTAACTACAATTCATCAACCAAATTCAAAATATATCCCGTGCATAGCACGGGTATGCCTACTAGTATTATTATAAATAGATGGTTATTTAGTAATTATACGGCACATAGTCAATCCCCTTACATCATCTAATAAAATCGTAAATAAAGCATTCAGAACATCTTCTAACAAATGATAGTCTAAAGGAAAAGAAAAAGAAAAATCAGATAACTAGTTAGCTGCCCGATTACCTTCCCTAGGAACGTGACAGAATTGGATCACCCAAATCTTTTCACTGAAGTCTTGGCATGACACACCAGATTGTGGAGTGGGTGTGCAACCCCCACTCCTTTCTTCAACAAAGAAATGACCAAAGACGAATCAGATTCCAGCAGCACACACCGACAACCAAACTCCCAAATTGTGCATAAACCCCCAAGAACTGAAATACCCCAAATAAGATAAGGATAATTGCATAATGGTAAATTAATTACGGGATTACTTAAATATGGGAGAAAGGGGAATTTGGGGATTTAATCCCTAAACTCATTCGATTGTCTCTCTCTCTCCCGTGTGAGTTCTTCAGCCGAGCAGCCCAACTCCTCCTCCTCCTCCTCCGCTGGTGTCCGTGGTGGTGTGGGTGCTGGTTCGCTGATGCACAGAGCCGAGCCGCGAGCAACCGCTGCTCTGCTGGTGTTGTTGTGGTGCTGCGTGCGGGAGCTGCGTTCTGCTGGGTGGCTGAGTCATGGGTGCTGGTGTCCGCTGACGTCTGTGGTGGTTGTTGCAGTTCGTGAGTTGCTGGTGTTGTTGTGGTGCTGACCGCCGCTGTGCTCCGACGACGAGAAGGGGGTGGAGGTGATTTCGGTGGCCGTGCAAGGGAGCATCAACGAGGTGAGTGTGGGCTTTGGGTTTGCTGAACTTATGGACAGATTTGAGAAATTTGGGGTAATTGGACAGCATATATATATGATTGTTTGCTGAATTTTGGTGAGTTGTATGTGTGGGATTTGGACTGAAGTTATTAATTTGTGCAGCAGGGATACGAATTTGAAGTGATTGGATTTGGACTAATTAGGGTGTGGGTTCCCTTAATTAATTGAGGAATTAATTTAAGTGGATTTGTGGGGGTTTGTTGAGATTGGAATTTAAAGTATGATTTTGGGGTTAAATTGGGGAATTATTAGTTGAGACTCGGTATGAGTAATTAACGCCAGGGATTTGCTCGAATTGATTTCGCATGTTCGTCCGAGTTGGATTTGAGCTTCTGAGGTCGTGGTTGTCGAGTTTGAGGCAAGATGATTCTTGCTAACCCTTCGTATATTTTTATAAAAGTACTTTTGTTCCTATCTTGATTCAGTAATTAATTTTACTCTTGTTTGAGTATGTGAATTCGGATTATTGCCTGTAGAGTTGCTTGGTTGAATATGTGTGTGTGCGTGTGTTAGTATTTGTCTCATATTGTGTCTGATTAAATGTTGACGTGGTAGTCAATTGTGACTAATTGTGATTGATTGTTGATTAACTTGATGGTGAAATTCCGTTATATGACATTAGTTATCGTGTGTTGTGTTTGATTGCGGGTTGATCGTGATCGGTGGTGGGTGGTTGGTGGATTGGTGATGGTTGGTTATGGAGCCGGGGTGAGGGTGTGACCTCATCCGACTGCGTGAGGGTGTGACCTCCGTTGGTTAAGGCTAGGTTGGATGGTTGAAAGTCCCATCCGGTGGTGGGTTGGATTGGAGGTAGGATCGGAGTTTGGATCGGGTGTTGGATTGTGTGTGTTGCCAATTGTGTGTATTGATAGTTGTGGGTTGGATTGTGTGTGAATTGACATCTGTGTGTGTTGACAGTTGTGTGTGTTAGACTGTGGGTGTTGACATGTGTGTGTGTGTGCAGTTGTGTGTGTTGGTAGTTGTGTGTTGGATTGTGTGTGTGGACGTGTGTGTGTGTTGACACTTGTGTGTGTTGGCAGTTATGTGTTGGATTGTGTGTGTGGGTGGTTGTGTGCTCGGTTTTGGGTTGTGTGCTTGATTATTGGTTGTGTGCTTAGTTAATGGTTTTGTTTGCGGATATTGGTGGGGTGTTTGATTATTGGTTTTGTGTTAGACTTTGGTTGTCGGTTGGTTGTAGTTAGTAGTCGTTTGTTGATTGTTGTTAGTGGTGGTTGTGGGCTATTGTTGTCCATTGGTAGTGGTTGTTGGATCTTGGTGTGAATTGTTTGAGAAGGTTGGTTATGTTGATTAATTAGGAAGGTTGGTTTCCCATCTTGAGGGTGTGGGTCAAATGGGTTGGGTTGAGGTGTATGGGTTGCGGCCCATGTTAACGAACAGGCGGCACCGGAAGGATGGTTGTCCTGGGTCGTTATATTTGTATAAGGTAATGATTGTCTCGTTGGTGCTTATGTGTTTGTTGATGCAAAGGTTGGTTGGTTGTGTTAGTAAGTTGGATTGGATTGTTTTATTCATTTATACTTGTAGTGATGTTGAGGTTGGATTGAATGAAGTTAGCATAGTGAAGAGTTGGATAAGAGTGGGTAATGAATGGTTATGTGATAGTGTGTATATGTTTTGATGTGCGGTTGATATTGTTGGAATAATGATATAGTTATGATATATATATATATGTATATTTATTGTGTGGCATGTTGTCGTTTGGTATTAATTGATTGTTGTGTTAAATCTCTGGATTTTAAACTGTTTTGGCTTGAGGAGTCTTGCTAGTCTTTCGCGAGACTGACCAACTTCGGTTTACGTGCCGCGGTTGGCTGGTGTTTCGGGTCCACCAGTCAACTGGTCTTTGCAGGTTAGCAGCAACAAGCGGGTTCTGGATCACAGATTGGTCTTCACATTTAAAGATTTAGTTTTGCATCGGATTTGAAAATGTTGTATTCGCTTTCGTGTTTTGGATATAAATTGATGTATTTAAACTGGATGACAGGTTTAAGTATTGATTCAATCACTAACAAGGATTATTATTGATGATTTTTATGTAATTGGAAGAGTTTTGGATTTCTTTTCTTTTAAAACCGCCTTATAGTCCTTCGGGACTATGGCACTGTAGCACCTCTGGTCCGGGGTGTTACAGGAAGAACACCCTATAACTCCGTCATAGGAACTGAGCAACTCCCCACATTCATCACAAACCCAACACACCATTCACCACTTGCATCACTAATATGGCCCCCATCAGCTGCAAGATTTCCCTCGCCCTAAACAACACTATTAATATTAATATTGCACCAGCCCTCAGTCGGCTTCTCCCAAAAAATGTTTCGCTCAACACGATGACATTTGCGATTAGCATGAAAATGTAACTCCCAAGAGGCCCCAAACTCTTAGGTTTCAACAGAATAAATCCCTCAGCATTAGAAGGGTGAGGCGTGGAGTTGAAAATCTCATCATTCCTCTATCACCACAACCACCACACAGTTGTAGCAAAAATAGTACCCTAGTCCACCCTATCAAAATGCACATTAGTACGATAGATAAGGTTCCATGCAAGCCATTCACTAAAAGACATATAGAAGAAACTCATCTGGGTTAGAGGAGACACTAATTTCATCCAAACACTCTTTGTAAACCCACAATCACGAAGTAAGTGAAGAAGGTCTTCAGGGAAGGAATTACAAATGCCACAATTATCAAAAGCAGAAATATGGCGGCGCTTTCTCTCAGAGTTTGTGAGAACTCCCTCTTTCACAACAAGCCAAAGAAAGACACATATTCTTTCTGGGATGTGAAGTCTCCAGACAATAGCAAATATCTTCGACCCACGAGAGTCCCCATTAGATGCCCCCCGCAGTAAATTATAAGACAAAGCTACAGAGTACTCACCAGAGGAAGACCCACACTAACTCATATTGTGAGCATCCTCATTGTAATCAAAGAGCCCAATTGCAACCAGCTTCAGCAAAGACGATGGAGGCAACACTGACTCAAGTTCTAGCCCTAGTTCGGGATCTAATAATCAACCACTCGACGAGACGCATGAATATGGGGCACAATCGTACCAACAACACTAGAAGCGGCTTATTAGAAAGCCAACAATCATGCCAAAACCGCACGTGCCAATCATTTTCCACTATCCATTTCAGCGCTTTGGAGATTACCCCTTCAAGGGCCCGTTTAATATTGGTCCATACATATGAAGTTGGGCGAGAAGTATGAAAGCTCACACACCCATCTTCAATAATGATCCCATAATTGGCCTTCATTAACTTGACCCAAAACTATCCCTCTAAGTAAGAAGACACCATCCCAACTTCTCAGTCATAGCAAGATTAGCATCTTTAATCTAACGAATGCCAAGGCCACCGTCCAATTTTGACATGTAGACCTCATCCCACTTCACAAGGTGGATCTTCCATTGAGTCTCAGTAGACCCGCACAGAAACGAACGACAAGCTTTACCAATAGCATCACTCACAATAGAGGGCAATTTCATAGTGTTCATGGACGGCATGGTAAAGAGAATAGACTTGGTAAGAGCAACCATACGAGCCAAATTTAAGGTTTTGCACGTCCATCCAACAATACAGTTGCTCACCTTTTTCAAATTATCAGAAAATGTATTTTATGAGACCCGCTTATGCAGCAAGGGCATACCCAAGTATCAGCCTAAATCTCTAGTAACCTCCATACCGCTAGTCAACGCAAGTTGTTGCGCCAATGTGGGGCTAGTATTGGGTGATAGATACAATTACGACTTGGAGATGTTAACTCGTTGTCCCATAGCTTTGCAGAAATCTGCAAGGATATTATAGTAGTGCATGTTATGAAAGGTCGGCCTAAGGCCTGGTTTGGTCGCAAGACTCCTCAGGGCCCACTTGTCAAATTGGGGCCACGGTATATTTTATCATAGTTCACATAATAGAATAGATTTTTGTTGGTATAGAGAGAGAGAGTACTCTCACACTTTATTATATTATTATAAATAGATGGTTATTTAGTAATTATATGGGACATAGTCAATCCCCTTAAATCATCTAATAAAATCGTAAATAAAGCATTCAGAACATCTTCTAAGAAATGATAGTCTAAAGAAAAAGAAAAAGAAAAATCAGATAACTAGTTAGTTGCCCGATTACCTTCCCTAGGAACGTGACATAATTGGATCACCCAAATCTTTTCACTGAAGTCTTGGCATGACACACCAGATTGTGGAGTGGGTGTGCAACCCCCACTCCTTTCTTCAACAAAGAAATGACCAAAGACAAATCAGATTCCAGTAGCACACACCGACAACCAAACTCCCAAGTTGTGCATAAACCCCCAAGAACACCCTATAACTCCGTCATAGGAACTAAGCAACTCCCCACATTCATCACAAACCCAACACACCATTCACCACTTGCATCACGAATAAGGCCCCCATCAGTTGCAAGATTTCCCTCGCCCTTAACAACACTATTATTTTTAATATTGCACCAGCCCTCAGTCGGCTTCTCCCAAAAAATGTGTCGCTCAAAACGATGACATTTGCGATTAGCATGAAAATGTAACTCCCACGAGGCCCCAAACTCTTAGGTTTCAATAGAATAAATCCCTCAGCATTAGAAGGGTGAGGCGTGGAGTTGAAAATCACACCACAACCACCACACAGTTGTGGCAAAAATAGTACCCTAGTCCACCCCATCAAAATGCACATTAGTACGATAGATAAGGTTCCATGCAAGACATTCACTAAAAGACATCTAGAAGAAATTCATCTGGGTTAGGGGAGGCACTAATTTCATCCAAACACTCTTTGCAAAACCACAATCACGAAGTAAGTGAAGAAGGTCTTCAGGGAAGGAATTACAAATGCCACAATTATCAAAAGCAGAAATATGGCGGCGCTTTCTCTCAGAGTTTGTGAGAACTCCCTCTTTCACAACAAGCCAAAGAAAGACACATATTCTTTCTGGGATGTGAAGTCTCCAGACAATAGCAAATATCTTCGACCCCCGAGAGTCCCCATTAGATGGCCCCCGCAGTAAACTATAAGACAAAGCTGCAGAGTACTCACCAGAGGAAGACCCACACTAACTCATATTGTCAGCATCCTCATTCCAATCAAAGAGCCCAATTGCAGCCAGCTTCAGCAAAGACGATGGAGGCAACACTGACTCCAGTTCCAGCCCTAGTTCGGTATCTAATAATCAACCAACCGACGAGAGGCATGAATATGGGGCACAATCGTACCAACAACACTAGAAGCGGCTTATTAGAAAGCCAACAATCATGCCAAAACCGCACGTGCCGATCATTTTCCACTATCCATTTCAGCGCTTTGGAGATTACCCCTTCAAGGGCCCGTTTAATATTGGTCCATACATATGAAGTTGGGCAAGAAGTAGGAAAGCTCACACACCCATCTTCAATGATGATCCCACAATTGACATTCATTAAGTTGACCCAAAAACTATCCCTCTAAGTGAGAAGACACCATCCCAACTTCTCGGTCATAGCAAGATTAGCATCTTTAATTGAACGAACGCCAAGGCCACCATCCAATTTCGACATGCAAACCTCATCCCACTTCACAAGGTGGATCTTCCGTTGAGTCTCAGTAGACCCGCACAGAAACGAACGACAAGCTTTATCAATAGCATCACTCACAGTAGAGGGCAATTTCATAGTGTTCATGGACGGCATGGTAAAGAGAATAGACTTGGTAAGAGCAACCATACCAGCCAAATTTAAGGTTTTGCACTTCCATCTAGCAATACAGTTGCTCACCTTTTTCAGATTATCAAAAAATGTATTTTATGAGACTCGCAAGGGCATACCCAAGTATCAATCTAAATCTTTAGTAACCTCCATACCGCTAGTCAACGCAAGTTGTTGCGCCAATGTGGGGCTAGTATTGGGTGATAGATACAATTGCGACTTGGAGATGTTAACCCGTTGTCCCGTAGCTTTGCAGAAATCTGCAAGGATACTCTTGATTACCCGAAGCTGTAGAAATGCACCTATCAATCCGCATAGAAGAGGTAGAAATGCACCTATCAATCCACTCAACCCAGCAATTCAGAAGGCCCATATCTTGCATAGTATCTTTAACAAAATCTCAGCGCAATCTATCATAAGGTTTGCCGAGATCCAATTTTAGAATCATCAATCCTTTCACCCCTTTCTTTTTTGCGCATAGAATAACAATCTCTTGGACAATCACAACATTATCAGAGATCTGACGACCAGGGACAAAGCTACCTTGCATCGGCCCCACTATCCTGGGAAGAATAGGCTTGAGTCGTTTGACCATGACCTTAGTAATGGTCTTGTAAATGACATTACAGAGGGAAATTGGTCGAAATTGCCATATGGAATAGATAGTTTAGATGTTTGTATGTATATTTTGTCTGCGTTTGACCCAGGTTCGATAACTTCAAAATCTCTTAATCATATTTGTTATTTTAATTTCCTGTGGAAAGTTTTCTAAATTTTCTTACTAAATTAAAAATAATACTTTAATCTTTAAAAACAGTTTATATTTGATACATACATTCACACTATATAAAGTCTCTCAACAAATCATATAAACGACTTCACTCATATTGACCAACACCAATTAGTTAATAAAACATAGTATTGATTGATTATGTATCATTCAGAGACACCGACCAGTTAATGTACGTGCTGTAAAAAAAAACAGAGTATTGATTGATTATGTATCCATTATAGGAGTAGAGAATTTCTTTGGCAAGAAGGACACACAGCTTTTGCAACTCAAGAAGAGGCAGATGTTGAGGTTTGCCACTGGATATACTATATTACTATCTTTGAGATTTTTATTATCTATACTTGTAAACAGAATAGGCAAAACTTCAAAGTTTATATTGTGTTGTTTGGTATGTTTTTTAAGAAAAGAACTTTCCTTTAGTTAAAGATTGTCATAGCAAGTATGCAAAAACTGTTTCTTATTTGCAGTTGTACTTGTTGAGATATCATCTAACTGGTAATTGCTACAACAGGTTCTTCAGATACTGGAGCTGTACAGGCAGATTTATGAGGATTATTTAGCTGTTCCAGTGATCAAAGGCAAGAAGAGTGATATGGAGAAATTGGCTGGCGCCTGTTACACAACAAGTGTTGAGGCAAGTAATTGTTCCATGAACACGTGAAACTTAAGACTCTTTCTGATAGTGCTGCCTTTGTTAACTTCCTGATCTATCTTATTGCTTTCTTTTTGCAGGCTTTTATTCCAAACACCGGACGAGGAATACAAGGCGCTACTTCACACTGCTTGGGGCAGAATTTTGCTAAGATGTTTGAGATCAACTTCGAAAACGAGAGAGGTGAGAAGGCATTGGTGTGGCAGAATTCATGGGCTTATAGTACTCGAACGGTGATTAACTCTTTTCAACCATGAAAAAATATCAATGAATTGAATTGAATTGAATTGAGTTGCAGTTTGATTGTATGTATATTACTTTTGAGTGCAGATTGGGGTAATGGTGATGGTTCATGGTGATGACAAAGGCTTGGTGTTGCCTCCGAAAGTAGCGGTTGTTCAAGTTGTTGTGGTTCCTGTCACATTCAAGGATGCAGATACACAGGCGATTATTGATGCCTGTGTTTCCACTGCCAAGACTTTGACAGAAGCGGGGCTCCGAGCGGAGGCAGATCTTAGAGATAACTACTCACCTGGTTGGAAGTATTCAGATTGGGAAATGAAAGGTGTTCCACTGAGGATTGAGATTGGTCCAAAGGACTTGGCTAAGGCTAAGGCTCAGGTCAGTCTTGTTGTTTTCTTGCTTATCAAATTGAATTGGTGCCCATTGAGCACTCAATCTATGATGTATTTTTCAGGCTCGTGTTGTTCGACGAGATAACTCTGAGAAGGTGGATGTAGCTATGATCAAATTGGTTGACCAAGTGAAAGAAATCCTGGCCACTATTCAACACAGTATGTTTGGTGTTGCAAAGAAGAAGCGCGATGAGTGTATCAAGGTTGTGAGGAATTGGGATGAGTTTGGTGAAGCATTGGCGCAGAAGAAACTCATCTTTGCTCCTTGGTGTGATGAGGAGGTATGTTGCACTCGCTTCACCTACTTTAGCGTATCATAGTCTCTGCTTGATTGTTGGTCTTTGCTGGTTCTGCAGGAAGTCGAGAAAGGCGTAAAAGCTCGCACAAAGGGCGCCGCAAAGACCCTGTGTACACCATTTGAACAGCCGGCAATGGAGGAAGGTTTGTCTTGATTCAAAGCTCCAAAGCTGACAAATTAGTTGTGGCTAATATGGGGAAATTGATATACATGTCTAATAAGTAATAATAAATTATAAATTATACGGGGTCAGTCACTACTCACTATAGTTTGGCTATATGTATGTTGCTGTTTTTGGCAGGAACAATATGCTTTGCCGCTTCAGGGAAGCCAGCAAGGAAGTGGACATACTGGGGTAGAAGTAGTGGTGCACAAGACACCAAGGACAGCACGTGACCAGTGGCAAATGCACCAATTCTAGAATCCTCTATGCAATGTGTAAATAAGGGATCTAGTGACACTTGTCACCAGATTATGCTATCCCAATATTTGTTAGCCTTTATATAAGGCCATGTACAGTGTCTCCAGAAATCAATGAAAAAGTAGAAAACAAATTCTTCCTTTCTTTTATCTGTCTCAGCATGGTATCAGAGCCTCAAAAGGCAAACGCCTAAAAATCTGATCCATGGAACAACAACTAACAGCCACCACGGCTTCTTCTACCTCAAATTCCTCTCTACCCTCCTTCTCTTCTTTTATCACTGTGAAACTCACAACTGATAATTTTCCTCTTTGGAAGGCTCAAGTTAGCCCTTATCTTCGTGCCCACAGCCTCTATGGCTTTGTTGATGGAAGCTCCATTTGCCCTGAACCACTTCAGGACAACAACCCAAATCCTGCCTACCATCAATGGCAGACCAAGGATCAACTTGTGGTTGCCATCCTCACATCCTCCCTGACTGAGGCGGTCCTTGTCCAGATCTTGGACTGCACCACCGCGTCTGCTATCTGGTCTCATCTTCACGATCTCTTCGCAGCACGCTCCAGTGCCCAAGTTGTCCATAGTCGACTCCAGCTTGCAACTCTGAAGAAAGGCGGCTCCACCATCAGCGAATACTTCAACAAAATGAAGGGCCTCGTCACCGCCCTTCACGCAGCAGGGCAGCACATCTCCGACTCCGAGTTCGTCGTCTACCTCCTTGCGGGTCTTGGAACAGAGTATGACTCCATGGTAACCTCCCTCTCCACTCAACCCATTTTACCCTCTCCTACCCAAGTCCTGTCCCACCTACTTGTCCATGAATCCCGCCTCAACCTCCAAAACACTGCCTCTCCTCCTCTCTCTGTTAACCATACCACCACCACAAAATTCCCTGAAGCCCACTCCACTGAAACACATCGCCGCGATTTCACCCGAGGCAGTGGCGGCTCCTATCGTGGTAGAGGCCGGGGACACTTTCGTGGCAGGGGCGGCGCCAACAACTTCACTGGCTCCCCTGATTCTCGCCCCGTATGCCAGGTGTGCTCCAAGCCCGGCCACACTGCCCTCCGCTGCTACCACCGCTTTGACCAAGCCTTTCAAGCCCCGTCGCCGCGCTCCTTTCAAGCCAACCACACCACCACTACCTCTTGGTACCCCGACACGGCCGCCACCCACCATTACACACCCGATTTGGCCAATTTGAGGATTGACGCCTTGCCTTACGCCGGCGCTGAGCAGGTTGCTCTCGGAGATGGCTCCACGGTCCCGATCCAGCACTACGGTTCTTCCTTCTTGAACTCTGCTTCTTCTACCTTTAAACTCAATCACATTCTTCATGCTCCCTTGCTTACAAAAAATCTTTTATCTGTAAATCGCTTCTGCCTTGATAACAATGTGTTTTTTGAGTTTCACTCTGATTGTTTCGTTGTGAAGGACACCGTGACCCAGGCTCCTCTGCTCAAGGGCCATGTTGATGACGGATTGTATGTCTTGCCTGCTGCCAACCCGCCTCCACCATCTACGCATCTGACGACGACACACGCCTTCACTACCGCTCTCTGGCACAGCAGGCTGGGACATCCTTCTCTCCGTACCACCAAATATGTCCTTCAACTTCTTCAGCTAGCAACCAACCCTAAAGACACAGCAGAATTCCCATGCCAATCATGTTCGTGGGCCAAGGCCCATGCCTTACCTCACCCACCCAGCCCAAGCAAATCAACCCATATTTTACAGTTGCTTTTTCTAGATGTATGGGGCCCATCCCACTATCTCTCCACTAATGGACATCGATATTTTCTATCAATTGTGGATGATTTCTCTAAATTCATGTGGATATTCCCCTTTGCATCTAAGTCATCTGTGTCTACTATTGCCACAAATTTTTTCCGTCTCATCACCAATTTTTTCTCCACTAAAATCATTGCCGTACAAACCGATGGGGGAACCGAGTTCAAACCATTAAAACAATTTTTTGAGACCCACGGCATCTCTCACCGCCTCACTTGTCCTTATTCCCATCAACAAAATGGCAGCATTGAATCCCGGCATCGTCGCATTGTCGACACCGGACTTACCCTCCTCAAACATGCCTCCCTACCCCTTCCATTTTGGGATTATGCCTTCGAGGCCGCCACCTATCTTCTAAATCGGTTACCCACCCCCATCCTCGACAAACCTTACACCACCCTCTTTCAAGCCGCACCCGACTACAAATTTCTTAAAGTTTTCGGGTGTCTATGCTTCCCTAACCTCCGGCCTTATAACCACCACAAACTTTCCTTCCGCTCTACACCCACCCTCTTTCTGGGTTATAGCTCCCATCACAAAGGGTATATTTGTTTTGACTGGGTTACAAACCGAACATACCTTTCCCGGGATGTTCTATTCCATGAAACTGTTTTTCCCTATGCCTCCTTACCCCCTTCGCCTCACTCCCCAAATTCGCCCTATACAACTCTTCCTCCGTTACCTGGCCTTTTGCCCACACCGCACCAGCCCACTCCAAACACACCTAATCCTATTGGGCCCACTCCATCACCAAGTCAATCAGCCCACTCTCCTCCTCCTTCTGTCCCTCCCACCTCTCCTGGGCCTATTTCTCCCTCAGACAACTCGGCCCACTCTCCTACTCATCACTCCATACCTCCCATCCCCTTTGATGGGCCTTCTAGCCCTCCAAATCCACCTTCTCCGGCCCCCACATTCCCTACTGACCCACACACCGATTCCCCTCAGATGCAAACTCGATCCAAACACAACATCTTTAAACCCCTTTGTCGCACTGATGGGACCGTCCCTTGGCCACCGAACCCCAGCTGCTCTGCCTCCACTATCGTACCCGAAGAACCATCTTGTTTCACAGAAGCGTCCAAGCATCGTGAGTGGCGCGAAGCAATGGACGCCGAATTTCATGCCCTCATGACTACCGGTACATGGTCCCTTGTCCCACCCTCTTCCACCATTAACGTCCTTGGCGTCAAATGGGTTTTTAAAACCAAACGCCATTCTGACGGTACTCTGGAGAGAAGAAAGGCTCGCCTTGTTGCAAAAGGGTTCCACCAAGTCCAAGGGGTTGATGTCAATGAAACCTTCAGCCCGGTGGAAAAGCCCTCCACCATTCGGCTCCTCCTCTCCTTGGCTGCCATGAACAACTGGACGGTGCGGCAGCTTGACATACAAAACGCCTTTCTACATGGTTCCCTGACTGAGGACGTCTACACTACCCAACCACCAGGTTTTACTCATCCTCAATTTCCTCATTACATTTGCAAACTGCATAAATCTTTATATGGCCTTAAACAAGCCCCTAGAGCCTGGTTCTCCAAACTTAGTGATGCTCTCATTACCATGGGGTTCTCACCTTCACAAGTTGATACTTCATTATTTCTCTTCCACAAAGGTCCCCATTATGTCTTTATCCTCGTCTATGTGGACGATCTCCTCATTATCTCCTCCCATCCCACCCTTTCCGCCTCCTTCATCACATCTCTCTCTCAATAATTCCCTGTTAAGGACCTTGGCCCTGCCCACTATTTTTTGGGTATTGAAATCCGCTGCTCTGAGCAAGGCTTCTTCCTCTCTCAAACCAAACACATTCGGGATCTTGTTACTAAAGCTGGCATGGCAAACTCCAAACCCGTGAGCACTCCCATGTCCCCCACCTTCGATGCTACTGCCCCCTCCAAACCTTTCCCGGATCCTACTCTGTTCCGCAGCATTGTCGGAAGCTTACAATATCTGGCATTCACCTGCCCCGACATTGCCTTTGCTGTCACTAAAATCTGTCAGTTCATGCATGCTCCTTGTGACATTCACTGGCAAGCTGCCAAAAGGCTACTACGCTACCTCAATTCCACTGCCTTGCTGTCCTTCCACATCTCTTCAACCCGGCAACACACTCTCTCGGCCTTCTCCGACGCCGACTGGGGTGGTGACAAATCTGACCGCCGGTCTATCAGTGCTTACTGCATATTTCATGGGTCTAACTTGATTTCCTGGAGCTCGAAAAAGCAGGCCACCGTCTCTCGATCCTCCACTGAAGCGGAGTACAGAGCCCTCGCTCAGGCCACATGTGAGACTATTTGGCTTCAATCCTTGCTCGCTGATGTTCAGATCTCCCTTCCGCAGCCTCCGACTTTGTGGTGCGACAATTTGGGTGCCACTTATTTGGCTGTCAATCCAGTTCTACACCACCGCATCAAGCACTTGTCCTTGGACTACCACTTTGTGCGTGAACGAGTTCATTGCAAGGCTCTCACTGTCTCCTTCATCTCCTCTCAAGACCAGACTGCTGATCTGCTCACTAAGCCCTTGCCGAAAGCTCGTTTTCTGCAGAATCGCACCAAACTCTGCTTGCGTGAGCTTGGTTCGAGGGGGAATAGTGGTGCACAAGACACCAAGGACAACACGTGACCAGTGGCAAATGCACCAATTCTAGAATCCTCTATGCAATGTGTAAATAAGGGATCTAGTGACACTTCTCACCAGATTATGCTATCCCAATATTTGTTAGCCTCTATATAAGGCCATGTACAGTGTCTCCAGAAATCAATGAAAAAGTAAAAAACAAATTCTTTCTTTTTTTTATCTGTCTCAGCAAGAAGCTACTAAAAAAGAGATGCTTGAATATCTTGAGAAATTTTATGGCAGATTACTCTACTCCCCCAAAATAAGCTTTTTCACACAGAAATCTTACCAAATTTGCAGATCGGCAACTGTTTCTATGAAAATGCAATGTTTTCATTGTTTGTACCTTTTTTATTGTGCAAAGTAAAGACACTTGTCACCCCTTTCAATTTTTTGCTCTCTGCTTTGATTTTTGTTTCATATATTCAAGTCTCTTCTAGTGCATAGATTGTTCATTGTATCATACAATATTAGTTCGTCTCTTCAAAAGTGAAGGATGAACTACAGTGGTCGTTGTAAGTAGAACCATCACAATCCTCACTACTCATACGAACTCTTCACCGTAACTTTCTATTGTTACATTCGATAGCACTGCAAAACAAAGCCCGTCTAGCTCAGTTGGTAGAGCGCAAGGCTCTTAACCTTGTGGTCGTGGGTTCGAGCCCCACGGTGGGCGTGTTTTTTTCAACTTTTTTCTTCAAATTCTAGACACTCGGGAGATGTAGCTGCGTTGTACACACAATCCGCCACGTGGCGTGAGCAGTGTCGGATTTATCTTTGATATCGTAAAGATCAACATTAACATAAGACGACAAAACATCAGCTACATTTGGTACACATGTAAGCTGACGATCTACAAACATAAAACCAAGTGATTTGTTAAAAAACACACTTGTTCGCAATTTAAACATTTTCTAATCGGAAACCAAACATCCCGCAGTCCCGCACGGGTGGTGTTTGGACTTAGATTCTGGCAGTCCCTTTATGGGCCGGGTCCGTAGCAGAAGTTGGGCCTCCAAGCCCATAATCAGGGTCTCTGTAGCCCGGCCCATATCTGCTGCTGAAGACTCCCGCGTGAAGCAGCATAAGATAGAGCAGCTGCGTGAACGTCAGGATGATGATGAACGCTTCCACCACCCTCAGCCTCCACCCCCGGTGCCCTCCGATGTGGATCTGCTTGCACGCCAGCCTGTAATTTGCAATTAATCTCCATTTAAAAACAGATCAAATAATTTTCCCAGGGGCTTTTGCCCTGTTTTTCGATCAAATAACAAAAAAAAAAAACAGATCAATTAATTAATTAATTAGGGAAAATGTTGATTAATTAAGTACCCCATGGCGAGGGCGGTGATGGCCCAAGCGACGAGGGAGGACGAGGCGGCGGCAGCGAGGCTGTCGCTCCTCCACGCGCGGATGTGGTTGGCGCCGGCGAGTTTCGAAGCCACGCCGAGCACCGCCGCTAGTATGGAGAACGTTAGGAAGAAGAACGTCGCTCCGTTCCCGCCGAAACCTAAAATTCGCCGAATTGAAGAGATTATAAATTGTTTTATCGTTCAAATTTAAATAAAAAAAATTGGGGGAAAACAAATTGAGGTTAGGAGGAAAATATTACTAGGATGATAGGTTTGTCCGTTGATGAAGCGGTTGAGGCACCAGCTAGCGAATCCGAGCACGATCAGATACATCACCAGATTCAAGAACAGCAAGGGTCCTGCTAAGTTCCTTCCCATCGTCGCCATTTTCGTTTCTTTCAATTCTTGACAGATGAAGATCGAGAGTTGGAACCAAAAAGAGTCTTGTTAGTTTGATTGCGGATGGTATTTTGGTTGTGAGCTGCTTCGATTGTTCTGACTTCTGAGGGGATGAATTGGAATGGGTCTCTATAAAAGCTGGAGAGGGAGCAAGCTAGGGTGATGCATGTGTAGAAGAAGGGCTGACACGTGTCGGTCGGAGGTGTCACCAGGTTGCAGATGGGAGGACACGTGTCATTGGTTTGTATGTATGTGGCTAGGTAGCTACTTCTGAATCTGCATGCAGAACAGGAAGTCCACAAGTAATGAGTAAAGTCGAACTCAGCAATCCCTATCCAATTAAAACTGCAAAATCTCATCTCTACGTTTTGCGTGCATACCTGTACCTGCGCGCTTACAAATCATTCGTTTTTTGATTCTATCCTATTTCGCCATTACTATATACTCTTGAACAGTGATACACCTATACTAGGCCTAAAGTATGTAAGTTGTAATCCAATATATATTAGACATGTGATACTTTATTATATAATAATAAAATAATAAAAATATTGTGTCTGTAATAGTTCTTCACTCATTTCTCTATATTGAAACTCAATATCTAACACACAATAAAAATCAAAATAATTACTTTTCCATGAATGCCAAAGCCCCTTAACCTCATCGGACTATGGTATGTTTACACTTTACATAATTTCTTACATAAAATGCCACATTATATGTACGAAGATTCCTTACACTTTCAATAAAATTAAAAGGGTATAGTTGTAAATTTAAATGTATGCTATAGTCTGCAAGTCTACTACCACTCTTCAATAACCGATTAACTGTACTATTTTTAAACTAATCATTTCCTTTTCCTTTTTTATTATTCATCTTTATCCTTAATCTCCCACCTTCTTCCTTCTCCCATCTCCCCACTCTTCCATCTTTGAGATGGTGAAATTTTTAATCTTTATCCTCCTATTTCCCAATCTTTTCATCTTCTTTCTTTACTGATTTTTTACCCCCTTTCTCCAATTATTTATCTTCTACGTTCGTCTTTCACTGATTCTGAGGCCACTGAAGAAGTACAAGTGGACGGAGCGACAAAAAAAGGCGCCGAAGCAGGAGCGAACAAGGCCGGTATCAGCGACGACACAGAGGGGGAGGCGCCACAACCTTCAAATCTCTCTAAATTTCTGGGTTGGTACATGTGAACAGCCAAAGCTGTCTCTTGCTTCTCAAAATTGGATGTGGAAGTATTGTAGGGATTTTAGATGTGTAAAGCGGAATTTCAGGAAACGATTTCCTAACATCTAACCAAGGATCTCATGCATAAACCAAATAGATCATAGATAGGAAGAATCAAATACCTTTTTATGCGTGTTTCAATCTGCTGGAATGGAGAGAATAGAGCCTCACGTGTGACTCCTCTATTTGGTTCATCCGAGCTTGGATCTGGATCGCCTAGGACTCGGTTGCTAGAGCGAGGAACGAAGGCGAACGAGGAGAGCTCCAGGGAGAAGGAGGCAACCGTGTGGGTATGATGTTGGAGTAGGGTTTTCTCCTAGAAAGCTCTCCTTTTATATTACCATGTGTACATATCTTATTTCCTAAATAAGTATATCTTTTATTGTTAATAATAACTCTTTATTATCAACAAGTCTTATCTCCCAAGTCATATCACACATAACTTTATATCATATACTTTATATAATATGTCTCCCTATTAAACTGATCCAGTCCAAACTCTAAGGGTGTGACCTTGTAGGACCCGGTAATAATAGCAATAGACTTTATGACATACTTTATAACATATAGTCTATAAATCATAGTTGGCTTCTAGCAAAGCACTATAACTACCTAAAATCACCGGATTAAATATCTCCATAAACGGTCCCACTTCATAATCAGTAATTGCACCTTTGATTAAAGGACATAATTCCTTCAATCTCTCACTTGTCCTTAAAAAAAGTGTGCAATGTTAAAATTCTTTTGTCACAAAGTGTCTTATCTGACTATATGATGAAACTCATCTTTACCGCCAAATACGTTTCTTGAACTCTTGAGATCAAACTGTCAGTACGGATGATTACTAATAATCCATCCGAGCATGGCCATGCGTTTTCACAGTTCTCTCTCTTCAAGTGGCCGAGACACCAATCCTTTCCAAATGTATCATTGTATACATAAAATAGGAGGACATATTCAATCTTGTAAGACTACAGCTCCCACTCAACTTTTGGCAATCTCAATCACTGCCTTTATAACTGCATGTTACGGTCAGCGTTTGACAGCGTCAAAGACATATCAGCAGTCAAATGATAACTATATCATACTCATGTCTAAGGAACTCACTAATCATGAATAATCCTAGAACTCTGCAGTAAAGTCTCGAGGAATCCTAAGATCGGTCTGTCCGATGCGTATCGGTATACACATCTATGTAATCAATTAGACATCTCCATGTTCCTATAACACATGAAACCCGGTGTTATCAATCAATCTCACATATGGTCTTTTGATTAAGTCATTTGTATCCAAGTTAACAACTTAGACCATGGACTTCTAACAATTTTATAATTTCAGTTCACTTAATGGGGTTTCATTCACCAAAACAGTTTTGATGAGCCCATTTGATAACTATTAAATTGTTTGGATACTTTATCTAATCCCAAGCAAAGATTAAATAATAATAATATGAAACTCATATATAAATCAAGCATAACTGTCTATAATAACAATAAACAAGGTTTATCATAAAACAAACAATGTCTCAAAAGAGCTCTCTAATGTGTCTGAGTCCCTTGGCCCGAGTGTGACTGTCATGCTTGGGCCTAGACATGGGCTTGGTCAAAGGATCTGTAATGTTGTCGTCTGTGTGCACCTTGCACATCCTCACATCACCTCTATCAACGATATGTCTGATCAAGTGATACTTCAGCAGAACGTGTCTGGACTTGGAGCTAGAGCTAGGTGCCTTGGCTTGAGCAATGGCGACATTGTTGTCACAATAGACGTCAATAGTTCTAGAAGTGCTAGGAACGACACCGAGCTCGGCTATGAACTGGCTAATCCAGACAGCCTCCTTAGCTGCTTCACCAGCAGCAATGTATTCTGCTTTCGTTGTAGAATCTGCTATTGTCCCTTGCTTCGAGCTCTTCCAGCTGACGGCTCCTCCATTCAGAATGAAGACGTATCCAGACTGAGATTCAAAATCATCTCTGTCTGTCTAGAAACTCGCATCAGTGTAGCCCTTGACGACCAGCTCGTCATCACCTCCAAATATCAAGAGATCACCCCTAGTCCTTCGTAAGTATTTCAGGATGTTCTTGGTTGCACACCAATGTGCATCACCCGGGTTTGATTGGTACCTGCTACACATGCTCAAAGCAAATGCAACATCCGGGCGAGTACAAGTCATTGCATACATGATGGATCCTATGGCTGAGGCATAGGGAATCATGCTCATCCTCTCAGTCTCACCAGGTGTCTTAGGACACTGGCTCTTGCTGAGATGTAAGCCATACTGCATATGCAAGAACCCTTTCTTAGAGTTCATCATATTGAATCTCTCAAGGACCTTATCCACATAAGTTCCCTGACTCAGACCAATAAGTCTCTTAGATCTATCTCTATAGATCTAAATGCCTAATATGTACTCAGCCTCTCCCAAGTCCTTCATTGAGAAATACTTCTTAAGCCACTCCTTAATTGTTTCCAGCATAGGAATGTCATTCCCAATGAGTAGTATGTCATCCACATACAGAACTAGGAAGGCCACTTTGCTCCCACTAAACTTCTTGTAGACACAGGGCTCTTCTTCGCATCTGATAAAGTCAAACCTTTTGACCACTTCATCAAAATGAAGATTCCAACTCCTGGATGCTTGCTTAAGTCCATAAATGGACTTCTTAAGCTTGCATATTCTCCTAGGGTTTTCTGGATCCTCAAAACCTTCTGGTTGCATCATGTATACATCCTCTTCTAAATACCCATTTAGAAAAGCGGTCTTGACATCCATTTGCCAAATCTCATAATCATGATAAGCGGCAATCGCTAGGAGTATCCTAATGGACCTGATCATAATGACCGATGCGAACGTTTCATCATAGTCAGTACCATGAACCTGTCTAAATCCTTTGGCAACTAGTCTTGCCTTATAGACAAAAACGTTTCCATCCTTGTCTGTCTTGATCTTAAAGACCCATTTGCATCTAATGGGTTTTACCCCATCAGGCAAATCTATCAAGTCCCATACTTGATTTTCAGACATGGAGTCCATTTCGGATTTCATGGCTTCCAGCCATTTTTCGGAGTCGGGGTCCGCCATCGCTTGCTTATAGGTCGCAGGCTCACCGTTCTCTAAAAGTAGAACGTCAATGCTAGCAGTCAAGACGTAATCCTCATAACGCCTAGGCAGCTGCCTTAGCCTATCTGATCTCCAATGTGGTCCAACAATAGGAGATATTTTAGCTGCTGGGTTGACCACATCTGTATGCGGGACCTCAGGTGCTTCATCAACTTGAGGAATTGCATCTTGGATCTGGGCAGTTTCCCTTTGAGAAGGTACGCCCCCAAAGTCAAGTTCCTCAGTGACATCGTCTATGTCCTCACTTTGTTGGGTTTCTTGCTCAGCTTGAATCTCATCAAGCTGGACATTTCTCCCACTTGGCTTCTTGGAAAAGAAGTCCTTTTCCAAAAAGACACTATCTCGAGCAACAAACACTTTGTTCTCAGCGGGATTGTAGAAATAATATCCCCTTGTTTCCTTGGGATAACCTATAAAGAAGCATTTGTCTGATTTTGGTGCTAGCTTGTCAGATAGTAAACGCTTTACATAAGCTTCGCAGCCCCAGACCTTCAGAAATGACAAGCTAGGAACCTTTCCATACCATATCTCATGTGGTGTCTTGTCAACTGATCGTGACAGGGTCCTATTTAGTGTGAACGTAGCAGTGGTGATGGCGTATCCCTAAAAGGATATTGGAAGATCAGCAAAACTCATCATTGAGCGGACCATGTCTAACAATGTCATGTTCCTCCTTTTAGATACGCCATTCAATTGTGGCGTGCCTGGTGGAGTCAGTTGTGTCAAAATGCCACAGCTCCTCAAGTGATGGTCGAATTCTTGGCTCAGATATTCGCCCCATCGATCTGATCGGAGTGCCTTTATCTTCTTGCTAGTCTGTGTCTCAACTTCATTCTGGAATTCTTTGAACTTTTCAAAGGACTCAGATTTATGCTTCATTAAGTAGATATACCCATATCTACTAAAATCATCAGTAAATGTAATGAAGTATCGATAGCCTCTCCTAGCTTCTGTGCTCATAGGTCCACATACATCGGTATGTATGAGAGCTAAGAGCTCAGTAGTCCTCTCACTCGTACCAGTGAAAGGTGACCTTGTCATCTTGCCCATCAGACATGACTCACATGTTTCAAATGATTCTAAATCAAATGACTTTAGGCTACCAACTGTTTGGAGTTCCTTCATGCGTTTGATGCTGATGTGACCCAAGCGACAGTGCCATAGATTGGCTTCACTTATATTCGTCTTTTGTCTCTTTGTATCAACATTATAAATTTCAGATTTGAGGTCCAACATGTATAGTCCACTACTACTCACATGGGCTCGAGCATAGAAAGTGTCATTCTTATAAATGGAAAAACAATCCTTAATGACAAATTCATAACCCTCAAGGTTCAAAACTGAAATTGAAATCAAATTCTTAGTAATAGATGGAACAAAATAACAATTATAAAGTTCTAAAACTAAGCCAGAAGGTAGAGGTAGACTATAATCTCCAATGGCAAGTGCAGCAACTCTTGCTCTATTTCCAACACGGAGATCTATCTCACCCTTCTGCAACCGTCTTCTATTTCTTAGTCCTTGCACATTCGAAATAATGTGAGAACCACATCCTGAATCTAATATCCAAGAATGAGACTTGGTTGATAGGATTTCAGTAACGTAAATACCTGAAGTAGAGACTGTTCCCCTCTTCTTTTCTTCCAGGTTTTTGTGACTTGCCTTCTCCTCATCAGAGGAGGTGGCAGTCAACTCTGGGATGAGGTTTTCAAGGACATCCTCTTGTCCCTCAGACCTGAGACTGATTCTCATGTGTCTTTCCCAATCAATGAATTTTGTGTCGTTCAACTTGTTTTTCTCAACAATTGAGCGGATAGTGAATTTGAGGTGTTCAGAAGACATAGTAACTACAAAACGGAATAAAAAAAATGCAGATAAGTTATGCTTGACATGCAAGAACTTAAAATTTAGACAAGCTATAAACAATAAGTTATTGCCCATTCTACTCAATTATCTTTTCCCTTGTGAGTAAAATGATTCCAAGATCCTATCTTAGATGAAACTCGAGCGTACTAGGGCACTTCCCCAAGTCTCATGTAATCAAGGTAAGTAAACTCCTTTACTAATTATAACACCTTATAACTCTTGGTTGATGGCCACATCTTATGTAAGACTCATCCTTATGCCTCAAGATCCAAAACTGAGCCTTTTGGTCTCTTGTTGAGTGTAACCATACCAAGGCAGCATGCCCCTATTAGACATACTCGCACTATCCCAAGGTCAAGGAAGGACACCTCGCTAGGGCGAAAACTGTCCAACGAATCCCAAGGGCCTCATGGTTATGATATGGAAAGGCATGATCTCAATATTCTGTTAAGGGACTTAAGCATGCAATGGTTGTTTATTTACTAGTGAACAAAATAGCATAAACAAACAAGCAAGCATGCAAAGTGAGAAATAAAGCATTCAAGTAATACAGTAATTAAATGTGATCCTAGTATGTCCCCTAAAAACCAAAATTAAAGATCTAATCTTCATGGCTCTTGTTACTCTTGGATCTCCATCCTTAGTATCCTCCATGGATCTCCATCCTTTGGTCTTCTTAGGATCTTCTTCTTCTTGTCTTACATATAATTGAAATAAACTCTCTTGCAGAAATTTAAATTACAAAAATACATAAAGATACGCAGATCGTGTATAAGAAAAACATAACGGTACGCAGACCGTATTTATCTATCCTAATGTGGGCCATACTAGTCACCTCATACAAGCAATAATACCATAATATTATAACACATGCATGCAATAATAATATCAAATATTATCAATAATATTAATCTAATTAATAGTAATAACCAATTTAACTAATTTAAATAAAACCATATTAAATTAAACAAATCATCTCATGACATAAATAATTTAATATCAAATTCTTAATTCAAATTAAAAAATATATATATATAGAATTAATCATAATTAATCATTAAAAATGCATTATTGGATAAGATATGCATCAACAAGATAAGATATCAAATATCCTTATCTAAATCTAGTGGGAATCTATCCTAACAACTTTTAGGAAATTATATAATTTAGATGATATCAAATATTATCCAATTAGGTAAATAAGATCTTATCTTATAGTTTATGAAATTATCCTAAAACGCCAAATCTACCCAACCAGACCGAGTCACATCCGAGTCAAACCCGGATCGACCCATGTCCACCGAACCACGCAGCCCCTGCGGGCCGACCCGAGTCCGGCCCGAACCAGCCACCGCAGGACCGTGATCCGAACAATCAAAGCGGTAACACTTAACAATTAAAGCGTTAATACTTAACAATATAATATTCTCTTTCTAAGATTGTTATTAAGACTGTATGCGTTAACAGAACAATTCGCAGGATCATACAAGTTGACTATTCCATCTTTTGAGCAATTTCATTAAAAAAAAATCAACTTGCTCACGGTAATACAAGCGGTAATACAAGTTAACACTTAACAATTCGCAGTACCTAGACTTTGGTATTATATGAATAGCATCAACTTGCTCACGGCGTCACCGAACAATTCGGAAACACGTGACCTTGCACTGAACAATTTCATACAAATTCAGAATTTAATAAAATTTGGGTGGTTGATTCATCTTATGAAAATCAAAATTTTCATCTAATGATTTAAATATGTCAAAAAATCATATTTCTTGCATAATTAATGGGTAGATCAATTTTACATGCATATACATATTGAAAGTGCTAGACTTTGTTAACCCAATCGATTAAAATCTAAATTTTAATCTTGCAAATTTAATCTATATATCAATTTTTCACTTAATTTGAATCAAGACAATTATGAACATGTATCAAAATTTAAAACTTTAAACTTGATCTAATCAATTTATGCAAGAGGCAACTGATACCACTGTAGGGATTTTAGATGTGTAAAGCGGAATTTCAGAAAACGATTTCCTAACATCTAACCAAGGATCTCATACATAAACCAAATAGATCATAGATAGGAAGAATCAAATACCTTTTGATGCGTGTTTCAATCTGCTGGATTGGAGAGAATAGAGCCTCACGTGTGACTCCTCTATTTGGTCCACCCGAGCTTGGATCTGGATCGCCTAGGACTCGGTTGCTAGAGCGAGGAACGAAGGCGAACGAGGAGAGCTCCAGGGAGAAGGAGGCAGCCGTGTGGGTATGATGTTGGATTAGGGTTTTCTCCTAGAAAGCCCTCCTTTTATATTACCATGTGTACATATCTTATTTCCTAAATAAGTATATCTTTTATTGTTAATAATAACTCTTTATTATCAACAAGTCTTATCTCCCAAGTCATATCACACATAACTTTATATCATATACTTTATATAATATGTCTCCCTATTAAACTGATCCAGTCCAAACTCTAAGGGTGTGACCTCGTAAGACCCGGTAATAATAGCAATAGACTTTATGACATACTTTATAACATATAGTCTATAAATCATAGTTGGCTTCTAGCAAAGCACTATGACTACCTAAAATCACCGGATTAAATATCTCCATAAATGGTCCACTTCATAATCAGTAATTGCACCTTTGATTAAATAACATAATTCATTCAATCTCCCACTTGTCCTTAAAACAAGTGTGCAATGTTAAAATTCCTTTGTCACAAAGTGTCTTATCTAACTATATGATGAAACTCATCTTTACCGCCAAATACGTTTCTTGAACTCTTGAGATCAAACTGTCAGTACGGATGATTACTAATAATCCATCCGAGCATGGCCATGCGTTTTCACAGTTCTCTCTCTTCAAGTGGCCGAGACACCAATCCTTTCCAAATGTATCATTGTATACATGAAATAGGAGGACATATTCAATCTTGTAAGACTACAGCTCCCACTCAACTTTTGGCAATCCCAATCACTGCCTTTATAACTGCTTGTTACGGTCAGCATTTGACAGCGTCAAAGACATACCAGCAGTCAAATGATAACTATATCATACTCATGTCTAAGGAACTCACTAATCATGAATGATCCTAGAACTCCGCAGTAAAGTCCCGAGGAATCCTAAGATCGGTCTGTCCGATGCGTATCGGTATACACATCTATGTAATCAATTAGACATCTCCATGTCCCTATAACACATGAAACCCGGTGTTATCAATCAATCTCACATATGGTCTTTTGATTAAGTCATATATCCAAGTTAACAACTTAGACCATGGACTTCTAACAATTTTATAATTTCAGTTCACTTAATGGGGTTTCATTCACCAAAACAGTTTTGATGAGCCCATTTGATAACTATTAAATTGTTTGGATACTTTATCTAATCCCAAGCAAAGATTAAATAATAATAATATGAAACTCATTTATAAATCAAGCATAATTGTCTATAATAAAAATAAACAAGGTTTATCATAAAACAAACAATGTCTCAAAAGAACTCTCTAATGTGTCTGAGTCCCTTGGCCCGAGTGTGACTGTCATGCTTGGGCCTAGACATGGGCTTGGTCAAAGGATCTGTAATGTTGTCATCTGTGTGCACCTTGTACATCCTCACATCACCTCTATCAACGATATGTCTGATCAAGTGATACTTCAGCAGAACGTGTCTGGACTTGGAGCTAGAGCTAGGTGCCTTGGCTTGAGCAATGGCGCCATTGTTGTCACAATAGACGTCAATAGTTCTAGAAGTGCTAGGAACGACACCGAGCTCGGCTATGAACTGCCTAATCCAGACAACCTCCTTAGCTGCTTCACCAGCAGCAATGTATTCTGCTTTCGTTGTAGAATCTGCTATTGTCCCTTGCTTCGAGTTGTTCCAGCTGATGGCTCCTCCATTCAGAATGAAGACGTATCCAGACTGAGATTCAAAATCATCTCTGTCTGTCTGGAAACTCGCATCAGTGTAGCCCTTGACGACCAGCTCGTCATCACCTCCAAATATCAAGAGATCACCCCTAGTCCTTCGTAAGTATTTCAGGATGTTCTTGGTTGCACACCAATGTGCATCACCCGGGTTTGATTGGTACCTGCTACAATGCTCAAAGCAAATGCAACATCCGGGCGAGTACAAGTCATTGCATACATGATGGATCCTATGGCTGAGGCATAGGGAATCATGCTCATCCTCTCAGTCTCACCAGGTGTCTTAGGACATTGGCTCTTGCTGAGATGTAAGCCATGCTGCATAGGCAAGAACCCTTTCTTAGAGTTCATCATATTGAATCTCTCAAGGACCTTATCCACATAAGTTCCCTGACTCAGACCAATAAGTCTCTTAGATCTATCTCTATAGATCTAAATGCCTAATATGTACTCAGCCTCTCCCAAGTCCTTCATTGAGAAATACTTCTTAAGCCACTCCTTAATTGTTTCTAGCATAGGAATGTCATTCCCAATGAGTAGTATGTCATCCACATACAGAACTAGGAAGGCCACTTTGCTCCCACTAAACTTCTTGTAGACACAGGGCTCTTCTTCGCATCTGATGAAGTCAAACTTTTTGACCACTTCATCAAAACGAAGATTCCAACTCCTGGATGCTTGCTTAAGTCCATAAATGGACTTCTTAAGCTTGCATATTCTCCTAGGGTTTTTTGGATCCTCAAAACCTTCTGATTGCATCATGTATACATCCTTTTCTAAATACCCATTTAGAAAAGCGGTCTTGACATCCATTTGCCAAATCTCATAATCATGATAAGCGGCAATCGCTAGGAGTATCCTAATGGACCTGATCATAACGACCGGTGCGAACGTTTCATCATAGTCAGTACCCTGAACCTGTCTAAATCCTTTGGCAACTAGTCTTGCCTTATAGACAAAAACGTTTCCATCCTTGTCTGTCTTGATCTTAAAGACCCATTTGCATCCAATGGGTTTTACCCCATCAGGCAAATCTATCAAGTCCCATACTTGATTTTCAGACATGGAGTCCATTTCGGATTTCATGGCTTCCAGCCATTTTTCGGAGTCGGGGTCCGCCATCGCTTGCTTATAGGTCGCAGGCTCACCGTTCTCTAAAAGTAGAACGTCAATGCTAGCAGTCAAGACGTAATCATCATAACGCCTAGGCAGCTGCCTTAGCCTATCTGATCTCCAATGTGGTCCAACAATAGGAGATATTTTAGCTGCTGGGTTGACCACATCTGTATGCGGGACCTCAGGTGCTTCATCAACTTGAGGAATTGCATCTTGGATCTGGGCAGTTTCCCTTTGAGAAGGTACGCCCCCAAAGTCAAGTTCCTCAGTGACATCGTCTATGTCCTCACTTTGTTGGGTTTGTTACTCAGCTTGAATCTCATCAAGCTGAACATTTCTCCCACTTGGCTTCTTGGAAAAGAAGTCCTTTTCCAAAAAGACACTATCTCGAGCAACAAACACTTTGTTCTCAGCGGGATTGTAGAAATAATATCCCCTTGTTTCCTTGGGATAACCTATAAAGAAGCATTTGTCTGATTTTGGTGCTAGCTTGTCAGATAGTAAACGCTTTACATAAGTTTCGCAGCCCTAGACCTTCAGAAATGACAAGCTAGGAACCTTTCCATACCATATCTCATGTGGTGTCTTGTCAACTGATCGTGACAGAGTCCTGTTTAGTGTGAACGTAGCAGTGGTGATGGCATATCCCCAAAAGGATGTTGGAAGATCAACAAAACTCATCATTGAGCGGACCATGTCTAACAATGTCATGTTCCTCCTTTCAGATACGCCATTCAATTGTGGCGTGCCTGGTGGAGTCAGTTGTGTCAAAATGCCACAGCTCCTCAAGTGATGGTCGAATTCTTGGCTCAGATATTCGCCCCATCGATCTGATCGGAGTGCCTTTATCTTCTTGCCAGTCTGTGTCTCAACTTCATTCTGGAATTCTTTGAACTTTTCAAAGGACTCAGATTTATGCTTCATTAAGTAGATATACCCATATCTACTAAAATCATCAGTAAATGTAATGAAGTATCGATAGCCTCTCCTAGCTTCTGTGCTCATAGGTCCACATACATCGGTATGTATGAGAGCTAAGAGCTCAGTAGTCCTCTCACTCGTACCAGTGAAAGGTGATCTTGTCATCTTGCCCATCAGACATGACTCACATGTTTCAAATGATTCTAAATCAAATGACTTTAGGCTACCAACTGTTTGGAGTTCCTTCATGCGTTTGATGCTGATGTGACCCAAGCGACAGTGCCATAGATTGGCTTCACTTATATTCGTCTTTTGTCTCTTTGTATCAACGTTATAAATTTCAGATTTGAGGTCCAACATGTATAGTCCACTACTACTCACATGGGCTCGAGCATAGAAAGTGTCATTCTTATAAATGGAAAAACAATCCTTAATGACAAATTCATAACCCTCAAGGTTCAAAACTGAAATTGAAATCAAATTCTTAGTAATAGATGAAACAAAATAACAATTATAAAGTTCTAAAACTAAGCCAGAAGGTAGAGGTAGACTATAATCTCCAATGGCAAGTGCAGCAACTCTTGCTCTATTTCCAACACGGAGATCTATCTCACCCTTCTGCAACCGTCTCCTATTTCTTAGTCCTTGCACATTCTAAATAATGTGAGAACCACATCCTGAATCTAATATCCAAGAATGAGACTTGGTTGATAGGATTTCAGTAACGTAAATACCTGAAGTAGAGACTGTTCCCCTCTTCTTTTCTTCCAGGTTTTTGTGACTTGCCTTCTCCTCATCAGAGGAGGTGGCAGTCAACTCTGGGATGAGGTTTTCAAGGACATCCTCTTGTCCCTCAGACCTGAGACTGATTCTCATGTGTCTTTCCCAATCAATGAATTTTGTGTCGTTCAACTTGTTTTTCTCAACAATTGAGCGGATAGTGAATTTGAGGTGTTCAGAAGACATAGTAACTACAAAACGGAATAAAAAAAATGCAGATAAGTTATGCTTGACATGCAAGAACTTAAAATTTAGACAAGCTATAAACAATAAGTTATTGCCCATTCTACTCAATTATCTTTTCCCTTGTGAGTAAAATGATTCCAAGATCCTATCTTAGATGAAACTCGAGCGTACTAGGGCACTTCCCCAAGTCTCATGTAATCAAGGTAAGTAAACTCCTTTACTAATTATAACACCTTATAACTCTTGGTTGATGGCCACATCTTATGTAAGACTCATCCTTATGCCTCAAGATCCAAAACTGAGCCTTTTGGTCTCTTGTTGAGTGTAACCATACCAAGGCAGCATGCCCCAATTAGACATACCCGCACTATCCCAAGGTCAAGGAAGGACACCTCGCTAGGGCGAAAACTGTCCAACGAATCCCAAGGGCCTCATGGTTATGATATGGAAAGGCATGATCTCAATATTCTGTTAAGGGACTTAAGTATGCAATGATTGTTTATTTACTAGTGAACAAAATAGCATAAACAAACAAGCAAGCATGCAAAGTGGGAAATAAAGCATTCAAGTAATGCAGTAATTAAATGTGATCCTAGTATGACCCCTAAAAACCAAAATTAAAGATCTAATCTTCATGGCTCTTGTTACTCTTGGATCTACATCCTTAGTATCCTCCATGGATCTCCATCCTTTGGTCTTCTTAGGATCTTCTTCTTCTTGTCTTACATATAATTGAAATAAACTCTCTTGCAGAAATTTAAATTACAAAAATACATAACAATACGCAGATCGTGTACAAGAAAAACATAACGGTACGCAGACCGTATTTATCTATCCTAATGTGGGCCATACTAGTCACCTCATACAAGCAATAATACCATAATATTATAACACATGCATGCAATAATAATATCAAATATTATCAATAATATTAATCTAATTAATAGTAATAACCAATTTAACTAATTTAAATAAAACCATATTAAATTAAATAAATCATCTCATGACATAAATAATTTAATATCAAATTCTTAATTCAAATTAAAATATATATATAGAATTAATCATAATTAATCATTAAAAATGCATTATTGGATAAGATATGCATCAACAAGATAAGATATCAAATATCCTTATCTAAATCTAGTGGGAATCTATCCTAACAACTTTTAGGAAATTATATAATTTAGATGATATCAAATATTATCCAATTAGGTAAATAAGATCTTATCTTATAGTTTATGAAATTATCCAAAAACGCCAAATCTACCCAACCAGACCGAGTCACATCCGAGTCAAACCCGGATCGACCCATGTCCACCGAACCACGCAGCCCCTGCGGGCCGACCCGAGTCCGGCCCGAACCAGCCACCGCAGAACCGTGATCCGAACAATCAAAGCGGTAACACTTAACAATTAAAGCGTTAATACTTAACAATATAATATTCTCTTTCTAAGATTGTTATTAAGACTGTATGCGTTAACAGAACAATTCGCAGGATCATACAAGTTGACTATTCCATCTTTTGAACAATTTCATTAAAAAAAAATCAACTTGCTCACGGTAATACAAGCGGTAATACAAGTTCACACTTAACAATTCGCAGTACCTAGACTTTGGTATTATATGAATAGCATCAACTTGCTCACGGCGTCACCGAACAATTCGGAAACACGTGACCTTGCACCGAACAATTTCATACAAATTCAGAATTTAATAAAATTTGGGTGGTTGATCCATCTTATGAAAATCAAAATTTTCATCTAATGATTTAAATATGTCAAAAAATCATATTTCTTGCATAATTAATGGGTAGATCAATTTTACATGCATATACATATTGAAAGTGCTAGACTTTGTTAATCCAATCGATTAAAATCTAAATTTTATTCATGCAAATTTAATCTATATATCAATTTTTCACTTAATTTGAATCAAGACAATTATGAACATGTATCAAAATTTAAAACTTTAAACTTGATCTAATCAATTTATGCAAGAGGCAACTGATACCACTGTAGGGATTTTAGATGTGTAAAGCGGAATTTCAGGAAACGATTTCCTAACATCTAACCAAGGATCTCATGCATAAACCAAATAGATCATAGATAGGAAGAATCAAATACCTTTTGATGCGTGTTTCAATCTGCTGGAATGGAGAGAATAGAGCCTCACGTGTGACTCCTCTATTTGGTCCACCCGAGCTTGGATCTGGATCGCCTAGGACTCGGTTGCTAGAGCGAGGAACGAAGGCGAACGAGGAGAGCTCCAGGGAGAAGGAGGCAGCCGTGTGGGTATGATGTTGGATTAGGATTTCTCCTAGAAATCCCTCATTTTATATTACCATGTGTACATATCTTATTTCCTAAATAAGTATATCTTTTATTGTTAATAATAACTCTTTATTATTAACAAGCCTTATCTCCCAAGTCATATCACACATAACTTTGTATCATATACTTTATATAATATGTCTCCCTATTAAACTGATCCAGTCCAAACTCTAAGGGTGTGACCTCATAGGACCCGGTAATAATAGCAATAGACTTTATGACATACTTTATAACATATAGTTTATAAATCATAGTTGGCTTCTAGCAAAGCACTATGACTACCTAAAATCACCGGATTAAATATCTCCATAAACGATTCCACTTCATAATCAGTAATTACACCTTTGATTAAATGACACAATTCCTTCAAGTATGTGTACTACAAGAAAGGGAAAACGTATTTGAAGGGAATGGGGTTTAGTGTTCTCGTAACTTTTCTCAAATGGGTGTAATTTAGATTTGAGTGAAGAATGAGAAGGGGCAGAGAAGTGGGGACATAGGAGAGAGGAGAGAGAAATGAAAAGGTAAAGGAAAAGACTTTTGTGTAAGAAAGAAAAGAAAGAAAAGGACTAAAATGGATAAATATTAAACAATATATTTACTTTTGGAATCTTGTTTTTAATTTAATAATCCCTTTGTCCCATATTATAAGCCCCACTTTGATCGGGTTTAAATGTCGAGGCGGGTTTTGTATCGTTAATATCTCTAATTACATAATCCTAAAAATTATAATTTTTTAATATTATCAAAGTACTCGTTGAGACGAATCAAACAAGACCCCACATGACTATATTTTTTCTTATATATTGGAAGAAATCTTGAAGATTCCCTTCAACTGTAAATAGTGTAAAAAACGCAAATGGGGCTTATAAACTGAGACGGAGGGAGTAGTACTTAATGTATTCTAGTATAATTATTACTAAAACTAGTTATTCATTGAGAGTATAGGATCTTGTGTAAATGTACATTTGTCCCCTGCCATTAATCCCTCTCCCTCTACTTCCTTCATGGACACCCATTAGTGTTTTTCTCTGGCTTCATCTGCCATTGACGTCTCTTACTTCGCCGCCATAGTCAATAATTGTGCCTCCCCCTACTTCACTTCTCTGACTACCATTGTCGCCCACCATCAAATCCAGCTTCTCCGACTACCATCGCCGCCCACGCCCAGATGAAGCCTACTGCTTCAGAATCAAAGGCGTTAAAATTGTAGTCTCAAAGCCAAATCGACCCTTCTCTTGTGATTTCCCTAAGTCTTTTCATCTTTTTACTTCAATTTGATTTCTTATTTGATCTACCCTAAATTTGCAAACCTCTGAATTTGATTTGGAGATATCCATTGCTTTCCTAATTTATTGGATTCGCCTAGCCAAATTTGCAAACTTCAGTTCTGAATTTTGTTTGAAGATATTCATGCTTGTCCTGGCCATGGATCTTGAAGTTCTAAACCTTATCAAGTATTATGGAGGTTGAGGTTCTGTTGGATATGGGAGTTTGGGTAAAATAGATTTGGAAAATAATAAGGGGTGTACTTACTGGGGGTTTAGGTAAAATAGATGTGGGAAATAATAAATCGTGTATTTACTTGCTGTAGGAAGTGAAGGAGAAATTTCCAGAAAAAATATTTTGGATTACTTTTCATATATGATACTGTATATGAGTAGGAGATGGAGGAAGAAGATGCTGGGAGGAAAAAGACAATAGGAAAAGGTGATGGGATTATTAAAATATTTATTTTTGTATAAAAAAAGAAGATAAAAAAAGTTTCTGAAAAGTAAGTAAACATTGAATTTACATAAGTACCCTCTTGTTTTAGTAGAAGTGTAGGAAGTTTTTCTACACGAAGTGTAGGAGTAGTTTTTCTCTTCCTTTAATTCGCGGTTCACTAAATACATTTAAAAAAGCACTTTAATTACTAGCTCATCAAGTCCGAATTGCAACTTCTCTATCTGTTCAATTGAGTGTATCCCGCCCCAGTGGTCCAACAACCTTGTTAAAACAGCACAACTAGCTGTATCGATATCGTTGCTGAATGCTGATTACGTTGCCACATTTTAACACAAAGGTCATATCTAAAATCACAGTCATCCTAGCTTGTACTCTTGAAATTTTTCCATGTGCCCCCCTGAAAATTACAAATGGTGTCGATCTATTTTGAAATTTAGTTAATCGATAATATATATAAATACCCTAAGTGGGCATGCAACTTGCAAAAATAAATGTTTGTTTCTTTTTTACATATATACACCAATTTAGTGTATTTTTGTAAAATATTATTATTTTTTAATTTAAAAAGTAAATAAAAGCAATAAATTTAGAGAAAACAAAAAGAAAAAAAAAGTACACAAATATCATTATATATTACTTCCCTCCAAAACCCCCAAAATTCCCTCCTTTTACTGTAGTCTCTCCCGCCCATTCTCCCGCCATTTTTGAGCCGATGAACTGTAGTGATTTCTCCAAACCTCCATCTGTACATTCTCCCGCCGATGAACTGATGAACTGACAGAAGAATGCCGATGAACTAGTAGTGATTCTCCCGCCCATTCTCCCGCCATCAGTTGTAAGAAAATCCAAACCTCCTCTCCCTCCCATCTGACTGTACCGCCATTAGTTGTAAAAAATTCCAAACCTCCATCTTCCAAATTCATATTCCCATGAACTGAACATTTCAAAGTTATTCCTCTTTCCTTTTTATCTTGAACTCAACGTTCTGCCAATTATTCATCTTTCCTTGTATAGGTTTCCAAAGTACAGAAATTAATTTAGATTTAAGTAAAACAAAATCATTTCCAGGTTAAACAAAATTTGAGCCAAAATAATGTAAAACCAAAGATTCACAAACGGCAAAACTTACTACGTCATACTTGGTTGTTTCTACTATTATTGAAAACTAATGTCGGCCTTAGGAAAACGAATGTCATATTTACGAATAATAATGTCAGAACTACAAATAAAAATTTCGCATCTTCCTCTACTGATAGTGATTTCAACACCCAAAAATCAACAGTAAACTTTAGTATGTAATGTCACATTAAAGTTTAAATGCAAACTTTAGTATGTGATGTGACATTAAAGTTTAAAGTTTAAATGCAAAAATCAACACTACACTTTAAGGTTGATAGTATTAAATGCAAATTTTATTGTCAATTTCCAGATATTACATGAAGAATGCTCCATGTCTGTACATAATTTGCATTCTACCATATTACATGATAATGCTTGCCACTTAATTTGTAGGACGCGTGACATCTGGTTGAATACTTCTACTCACAATCCCTCAATTCTCTTATATTTACTTGGACGCCTGATATTTTAAAGTAGTATTCTGACATTGCTTTAATACTATTTTGACAAAGTGATATTGTACCACTGACAATTTTGATCGTATTCAGAATGCTCCATGTCTGTACATAGTTAATAGATTTGAACGCTATTTGACAAAATGCTCCATGTATTAATTGCATCCCCATCTCCCGATGCTCTGCTTCTTTGACTATTTTACTTTACAGAGATCTTAATTACCGAGATATTAATTGCACTTCATCTCACCCGTCTCCTTCGAGTGTCTCTTGTGTGACTATTTTTATCTATATGTTTCCACTCCTACTCTCTTTGTTTCACTTCATCTCACCCATCTCCTTCGAGTCTTCATCTCTTTCATCTCTCTTTCATCTCCTTAGAGCAGCTCGTCTAGTTGTGTTCTTTGCTTGTGGACTCATAAACTTCTGTTGGATTTTAGTTGAGTGCCAAATAGGTATATGTGATGAATACTCCACCATTGGAGACAAGGGAGAGGTTGGCTTCATGGATGTTCCCTCAATCACTACTTCCACTCCTACTGAGGAGGGTCAGGTCATTGTCTCTATGCCCTTTCCATTTGCTGGAGAAAAGCCTCAATCGGTGCCTGTCAATGAGGTTGTCGCAGCGTCATTCACCATAGAAAACAACACTTCAGAAGATGTGGTATTTTGGGGTGTGAACATTTATGCTTCAAATACCGAAGATTTATTCATTTTTGTCACTAATGAAACCTCCATCTGGCCAGCCAGATGACATACCCGAGGAAGATTTTATGGGTTCTTTTTCTATGGAGGACCGAACGTTGAGGCCACATGGTAGCCTGACTATATTGTTGTCTTGTGTGCCCAAGGAGATTGGCGTTTTCACATCTATTGTGCATATCGACACTGAGGTTGTGACTATTGAACGTGTTGTCTTCCTCTTGGCTGAAGATGAAGTCTCCAAAGCTTTGGCATTTGAGAAACCATATAACATACTACTAGAAATAAGGAAAGCGATTGAGTTTGAGGAAATCCCTAAAGTTGTCTTACAAGGCTTAATAGAGGAAAATTATGCGTTGTATTTTAATGCGTTGTTAGGGATGGAGGAACTTCTCATTATGGTAATTGTTATATTTTTTATGTATGGGGGTGGGGGGGGGGGGGGGGGGGGGGACTGAGGGGATAGCTAGATGGCATGGTTCTCTCGTAGTACCAACTTGTATGATTCTCCTTTTATATTTGTTTACAAGACTACGTGAAAGCTTATAATATGAAGTCTGTTACTTTGAGACAAAATAATTTTGACTTTTTAGCACTTAAAGTGCCAGGACTTACTGAAAGAAGGCCCTCACTTGTCCCTGGAGATGTGATAAATGTTTTTGGGGAATATTCTCTTAATCAGGTATGTGTGCTAAACAGGGTGAATATAATTTTTTACTTCATGTCAATGGTGTTAACATTTTTTGTCAAAGGGTTATGTATTATTGTCGGAAGGAACAATGACATAGAAGTTCATATTTTTTGTCACAATTGCACAAATTACCGTTGCCAATGGTGTTTTCTCATCTTGAATTTGCCAATGTTGTTCTGGATACACCGTGTTGAGGCTGATGAAGTATTATTGTACTTTCATGATGGATTTTACCAAAGGCACAAAGATAGCAATCTGTATGAAATCTGTTTTGTGTACAACGGGGTAAATTTCAGTAGGCTTCGTCAAGCCATTCTATCTGCAGAGGCATTACACGAAAGTTTCCTCTTTCCCCATGAGTATCATGGAAAGCGGAGGATTACAACAAATAATCTTGTGCCTATTTCACGTCTTCTTAACGAGGAGCAGAAAAATGTCATTCGCTTAATTTTAGGATGCATAGGAGGATCTCCTTATGTGATTTATGGACCCCCGAGAACAGGAAAGACAAAAACACTGGTAGAGGCTAGGTGATCCTCCAACTATATAAAACTAGATGGAATTCTCAGATACTGGTATATGCTTCTTCAAATTGCGCGGCATATCACATATTAGAGAAAATCCTTTGCGAGGGGATGAAACTTAGCGAGGAAGATATTTTTAGGATAAATGCCACACGTCATCCCTTAGAAAAAATGAACGCTGCATTGTTGAGATTATGTACCTACAGTGAAGGTTTCTTCACTTGCCCTTCTTGAGATGTACTCTGTAGCTACAGGATAATAATAAAGACATACACGAGTGCATCTTACCTTTATGCTCAAGGGGTTAACCGTCGTCACTTTTCCCACATCATCTTGGATGATGCAACCAAGCTTCAGAGCCAGAGACAATGATCCCCATATCAACCCTCTACGAAAACAACACAGTTATTGTTCTTTCTGGTGATCCTAAGCAACTTGGCCCTGATATTCATTCAAAGAAAGATGAGGCTTATGGGTTGGGAAGGTCTTTTCTGGAGAGGTTGTTGGACTTTAAAATTTATAGATCAGGGGATCGCAATTATGTCACAATGTTGGTGAAGAATTACCGGAGCCACCCTGAAATTCTTTCTGTTCCTTTAAGACTGTTTTATAGAGGAGCATTGATTCCATATTGAGAAGAAAGTGACACATATTCCTTACCTTGGGTTGATCTGCTTCCCAACGGGAACTTCCCTGTAATGTTCTATGGCATCCAAGGCTTGGATGAGAGGGAAAAGGGCAGCCCTTCATGGCTTAATAGGATTGAAGCTAGCAAGGTGGTTGAGCTCGTACAGAAGCTCAAAAAAAGGAATGTCTCTGAGCACGAAATCGAGATTATTACCCCTTTCCCACAACAAGTACTAAAGATAGGGAAGGCTCTCAGGTCTCTACATATGATTGATATTAAGATAGGAGGGGTTGAGCAGTTTTGGGGTAAAGAAAGGGAAGTGATCATCCTGTCAACTGTCAGATCAACCGTGAAACACGACGAATTTGATAGGACTTTCTGTTTGGGATTTCTGAGCAACCCGAAGAGGTTCAATTTTGCCATGAATCGTGCCAGATCATTGCTTATTATTGTTGGAAACCCTTATATTATTGAAAAGGTATTTCTCGGTAAAAAAACTTAGTTGTTTATCAAATGCAGTAAAATGTTGCGTAACCGTATTGTTGGCCATTGACAAGACTGGCACTGCCATAAAATGTTATGCCATTATGTTGCAAATAGCGCCTATGAAGGCTGTTGCTTTTTGTGTGAAGGAGCAGGATCCATAAATTTCGATGTGATGCTAGTGTAGCTCGATCAGTTTTTGAGTACTGACAACTATCCTTTTTTCTAGTAATGTAATAGTATCCAGTGTACTAGCAACTATTGTCTATGTGTCTAGTGCTGGCATTGTTTTTGAATTTGCAAACTTACATGATGAACGACATCAAAGTTTTGGCACTCTGACATGTAGAATCAACCTTGCTACACCATGATAGTTACCACTTACAAGAAATACTATTCGAAATTTAATTCATCATCTTACATAAAAAACCAAAGTCATCAGGTACATACTTTATAGTTATGACCTACATGCTCGATAACAAATGCTAAAAGCACTAATCCCTACAATGACACCAACACCAAACGCACAAATATGAATTAATACAAGTTTGCTCATTTTTTCTGGGAGTGTAGTGTCTTGTTTTCACCTTCAAGTTCTGCCACCCTTGCATAGAGTTCCCTAATTGTAGCCTAGAAGTGCATCTCATTTGTATTGAGTTCCATAATTCTTTGTCCAAATTCATGTTTCTCAATACGTAGGCGTGTGATTATTTCATCCAACATGTGGGAACATGGGCTATTCGTTAGCAACATTTCTAACTCTTCTTGCAACTTCTCCTCTATTTCAGAACGTGTAGGAGATGTAGGTGGAAATTCATATGTTCTGGGATCCCCGCTTTGATAACTTGAGGTGTCGCTGTCTGACATTGGACTTCAGTTGAACTACAGAAACAAATCCAAATTCCAGCAAAACAAACCCTGATACATGCTTGCTTATGTGACCCTCTAATTACTAGATTGACCCACTATGAAAAGCACACAAAAAACTCACAAAATTGTACATAATAGCAAGCAATTGGCAACATAAACCATGAAAAGGTTCATATGAGTGGCAACAAAAACATTATCTATGTACATAATATATAACAATTTATTTAGGGTTTCCAGCCTCAATAGTAAATAATTAAGCAGCAACAAAGCATCACCGTGTATTTACCTTGTGTTCGGCGCAGTGAAGGTCCTCGGCTCAATGAAACGAACAAGAAGGAGAGGGTTTTGGTTGTTAGGCGAAGAATCAGAAGGGGAAATGTCGGTGATGCATTTATTTAGGGTTTTCATTTTTTGGCCATGTCATTCCTTTTTTAATATTGTTTCAAAAATAATTACTTGATATGACCTATGTTAATATAGTACATGCCATGATTTGACCTCTGTTTTCCCTCCAAAAGTGAACAAGTTTCCCTCCATTTTCTACCTCTATACCCACTTGTTAGTCTTCACCTAAAATAACCCCAACTGTAAACCTGTACAAAACCATCGTAACACCACAAAACCTTAAATCCACAAATCTTCAAAAAGGCTTCCACTGCATCTTCAATGTATTTGGAATAGAAGAATTAAATAATGGGTGAGTTATGACTTACACATTTATTCCTCTTTACAAGACATTCTTCCGCGGTTCCCTAAATAAAAAAGAATAACCTTTCAGCTTCTTTTCAGCATTGCTTAAATCTGACTTTCACATTTGTTCCTTGATTCTAAAATATTTGTTTTTCCTACACATTTTTGTCCCGTTTGGCTAGAAAACCCTTTCTATCTTGAATTCGGGATGGGCTAAAACCCTAACTTTCTAAAACTAATGTCGGTGTTAGTCATGTTTGTCATAATACTGTCAGTGTTAGACATTATACTGTCAACATTTGTCATAAAGTAATTATACCTGTGTTTGCTTTTTCTTCGTATAACAGGTTCAAGATCATACTACTTGACTCTGAGAACAGGTGGTGAATGGATATGTAAGGGGAAAAAGTGGGTTTTCGATGGGATCACAACGACAAAAGCACTTGTTGTGTCTGAAGATATCAATTACTCAAATCTGAGGAAAAAGTTGGTTGAGAAGATATATTTCATTGATGAGATAGATGAAATTGAGCTAAAATATCTTTCACCGCGGAAACCAAAGTTACAACCATTCGATGTCAAAGATGACGACGGCCTTGATGCTTTCAAATTTGTGAACTTGCAATCAGAAGATGAAATTTGGCCTATTGAGTTATATATTAGGAATGGGTAAATTATAGCTATTCATTTAGATAATATTTTGACTTAGAAAATTTTAGGATCATAAATAAATTATTTTATCAATTTATTTATGATATGATTATTTAGAATATACGACTAATGAATTTTTAATCGTATAAATAATCGTTTTATCAAAAAGCCTTGAAATTGATTTTTTTAAGAGATAAATAAAATCATGTAGAAACCGAGACATTGTATTCTTCAAATATTGATATTGAATAAATTATCTAATATAATTTATTCATTGTGTATGATTTGGGTACGTCTCGGAATTTCGTTTAGAACGGGAATAAAGCAGAGAGTCGATTTGCTTTTCGAAAGCAACCACCTCCGACACACCGTTCAACCTTAGTCGTAATTCAAGGCGAGTGGGGCTTCGCTCTTGCTAATTTATTCCATATTTCCTTAATTGAAAATTAATTTGTTGTCTTAATTAAGTTGGGATAAATATTCTTAATTTCTCGTTTGGGAGCTAGTGTGTTAAAGTGTTGTGTAAAATGAACCTTATTATTAGGTTGTATATATGCTATCTATAACCCTTATATATTATTAGTATTATTATTATTATTTTATTATTATTATTATTATTATTATTATAGGGTGCTAGATAATAATTGGTGTAGATTGTTGTGCTTTGGTGTAGATAATAATTGCTAGTTAGCACGAGTATTCGTAGAAACGTTATTACCTTGCGAGATTTAGCTGTTTCTTTATAACTTGGTATTAGGAGGATAATTGCTCTAATAATTCTGGTCATTACCTACCCTTATTTTATATTAGTGGTGGTGCACTTAGCTAATGCCGAAATTTGGGATTCGTTCACTAGTACAAAAAACGCATTTTACATTGGGCGTTTTAGGCTTTATACATCGGTTATTAACCGGTGTACAGGTCTCTGATGTATTAAGTATAACCGATGTATAAAACTTTTTATACATCGGTTCTAAACCGGTGTATAATCTTGAAAAAATCCAATGTAATTTTTTTAGCGGATTGAGTGAGGGTATATACATCAGTCGAGACCCGATGTATAATTGTTAAAAATCCAATGTAATAATGATCCATATATATATTACATAGTTTACATAACCGGTGTATAAATGATCCATATATGATAATTCTATTTATATAAAAAATTATAACATAAGTACCATAAATATATTTTATATTTTTTTGGTAATTAAATATATTTTATATATAATTATAATAAATACATGTTATTTATACATGGGGTTACAATTTACGACGTATATAGTATACACACCGGTTATCCTTTCGTTGTAAAAATTGGTAACATGACGTTTATACATGGGTTATTCAATACCCGATGTATACACTATATACATCGGTTCCCTTTTTCGCGCACCCAACATTATACACCGGACCTGGTGAATAACCGATGTATAATAGTATAGCACCACTCTTTTACAACACTATGACACGCATCCGGTGTATATTAAATGATGTAAAATGCAATTTCTGTACTAGTGGTTTCATATTATATATCTCACTGCGAGATTCGTGTGGATTAAAAGTTTTAACGTAAATGCGCGTTTTGAAATTAAATAAGATAAGTTCCATTTTGCAAATTATTAATATACCATCGGGCGAGAAGTATAACGTGGAACCGGCCCAGTCCCTTTTCTAAAATAAGTCCCCTTTCCAATCTGAATTCGCATTACGTGGTGAGGTTGGTCGATGACCCAAATATTCAACGAGGCGTTTTTAAAACTTTGTGTGATAATGTTCCAAAACAAATTCATGTAATTTCCCATAAGACTCAATTCATTGGAGTCTTCTCTTTAAGCATTCATCTTCATTCTTTTTAGTAGAAGTCTATAGTCATATATCGTTTACTGAGTTTTATTTGGGAAACAAGGGTAGTGATTATATACGACTATAAGAACCAATCTGTTTTCACCCTTGCATAGTCTTTCATTAGACTACCAACTGTTTCTATTCCTTACATGATTGGCTGGTGTCATCCGTCCTATACGGCACATCAGAGGTTGGTCCCCGACGATTTGAAGTAACCAATCGAAGACGGAGGCTTGCAGTTGAAGATTGTGTCTTAAGTAGTAATTATTGAAAGGTGTGTTTGTTTTGAAATAAATGAAATGCTTATATAAATTAGTTATGTAATTAGGGTTTCTTTAAAAAGTCTTCCGCAATAATTTAAAAAGTCTTCCGCTGTAATTTCACTTTGTTTGTATTATCGTTCTTCCCAATTTATGAGAGGAAATTTTAATAAAAGTATTGAGTGTTCACTACAAAAGTCTTCCGCTACTCTGTCATTATTTAATGTTAATGTATTTATATAAGCGTAATTGTTCCGATTAAAGCCTAGGGTGACTTTGGACTTTACAGTCTGAGGTCACTGGCGTGTGGCACTACTGACATAAGTTGGGGATGTTACAAGAAGAACCATCAAAATAGGTCAACAAATTCCTCTAAGCAACTAATATGCTAATGGAGAGCAAGTTGAACTGAAACTCAGGCACATACAAAACATTCTCAATCTCAAATCTTGGCTGCAATACCACAGTTCCTGCCTATACCACTTTTATCACACTTCCATTTGACAATCTCACGAAAATTGGCACAGTCAAATCCCTCACATTCATCAAACAATCAAACAATGGAGTCATATGATCAGTTGCTCTAGTATCCATGATCTACTCATATTTGCACATATCACCTTTAAAGTATTAGTGAGAATGTTATCTGTAAAGTTTGCAGAGGAAGTCATGATGTTCTTCCCTTTGAATGCCTTCATCATCTCTTGACAAACAGCTTGAATAAATTCTGGATCCATGCTAGTCTGTCTTCCAAATGTTGAAGCTCCATCAGCATCATCCAGAGAAGTCTCATGAGAGGCTTGTGCTGCCACTCTTGAACCTCTGTTGTTGCGCTTGCCTTTGTACCAATTAGGATATCCCACCACTTCAAAGCATTGCTCAACGACATGTCCATCCTTATCATAGTAAGTACAATGACGCTTTTCATCAACCTTAGGTTTCTTAGGATCTTTCCTGCTAGATTTATAACTAGATCCTCCAGAAGACTTTTCTCAATGATCATACTGTTTGGAATCTCGTCTAGCATCTTGATTCTCCATGAATGCCATTGGCTCAACAATCGCACTAGTGATTCACTTTTGTTTCTCAACTTGCATAACCATATAATATGCCTTGTTGAGATTAGGCGGTGGATCAAGAGACAAAATATGACTCTTGACAACCTCATATTCATTGTTCAATCGAAGCAGGAAATGCAACAATTTATCATGCTCCTCAAGTTCACGAAATCTCGCAATCACTCTGCAACTACAATGAGCCAATTTTCCACAGGTAAAACTCGGAATTCCATTCATCCACTCAATATCATCCCAAACTCGCTTCAGTTTTGTGTAATAACTAGTCGCGGAGAGATTACCTTGCGAGATCTGCATCAACTCTTGCTTGAGTTGTTAGACCACCGGTGTCGTACTCTGGTTGTATCTCTCTGCAATCTTCTTCCACAGATCGCCAGCTGAAGTCATGTGAACGAATGAATTGGAGAGCTTCTTGACCATAGAATTCAGAATCCAGCAAGCAACCATTCGGTCGCAACAGATTCATCGCGCCAAATCCACAGAGTCGTTGCCAGGTCTCGCCAAGCTTCCATCAAAAAATCTGAGTTTCATCTTCGCTCCTAGCACCATTTTGATATGCTTGTTCCAAGCGATAAAGTTTCTACCATCGAACAGATTAGTTGTCAACGTAGCTCCTAGAGTATCTGAATTTGACAAAGCAAGCGGATCTCCATGTGCATTCCTTGTCATCTGCGTGTACTAGGCAAGAACTTGATTACGATCCTCCATATTCAATGTCTTTGTTTTTCTCTCAATCTCACTGCTCTTAATTAGAAATCTCCGAATTCTCTCGCTTAATACTCCCTGAGCTCTGATATCATGAAGAAAAGATCAAATGTGTGTGTGTGTGTGAGAGAGAGAGAGAGAGAGAGAGAGAGAGAGAGAGAGAGAGAGAGAGAGAGAGAGAGAGAGAGAGAGAGAGAGATTATTGTGGATATTTTGTGTTGTATTTCATTCAATGAACCCATACATCATTACATGTTTGTTATGACTACTTATAGCCAGATGAATCTATTAAGGACTAAGAACAGATAATGTAAAAGGGTAATCTGTTCACTAGGAGTATTGCACGTGTCCAGCAAAGCTAAACTAATTCTCAACATACGCACCTATTTTAAGGAAGTTTATAATGAACTATTCCATAATAAAGATGTTGTACATAATATAATTGCCAATGGTTGTCGTGGTATCATTTCTAGCATACCTCTCGCACTTTTGATGTGTTTGGAAAATAATAGCTAGCAACTTTATAATTGAATGAAGAAACAGATGTTAAAGTTCGGTGAATCCATAAAAAGAAGACGTGTCAATCTGAGCAAATACGCGTCATTAGAAACTAATGGCACTATTCGTCTGAATCCACCGTGTTACACATCAACGCGGTCAATGACGTATCCCGCCATTGCCCGCATGGACATTGACAGGCCTATTGCAAAAGATTCAAGAATAATGTGTCAACCACATGAACGTGTGATTCAGACACGTGGCCAAGCGAGGGGGCACCAAGCACCAATCAGAACAAGGCAGCACTACACATCGCCTTTCCTTGCCACGTGACGTGTTGTTCAATGGTCCAATCACCATGTGACGCATACTTGCCGACTCAGGGAGCGTGACCAATCACATATCACCACGCTTCTGCAACAAGAGCAGGACTCCCCGACTATAAATAGAGAAAGTGGATTTTGATTCAAGACACAATTTTGTTGGTGCTTTCTGTTAAAATCTGTGTATGGTTTTCGTGTTATCGTGAAAGTGATGTAATTTACTTCTATCCTTATGACTTAATAAAAAAAGAGTTTTTCATTATGTCCTAATTCTCTGTGTTATTACAAAGACTGTGTTGACACTTGATGACTGCCTTAAGCTCACCAAAGAACGCGAGAACCATCAAGGATGACATACAAGCCTATCGTGGTTAAATTCAAAAATCATTTGTCATCTCAAGTTCAACTGTCTAGACCAGTTGACACTTGATAACTACCTTAAGCTCGACAAGCCTAACAGACTAACCTGTATCACGCTTTTATGACGGTCCCACTAAATGTGAGGACGTGTCAATCCGATAGTTACACATAAATATGTGAGATAGCCTTTTTCTTTGGGGATTAATGTTCGCACCCGTTTTTTTAAGCCGTACACCCCTTTTTGGGCACAACCAGGTTGCGCCCAAAAAGCGGATATTTAAAAAAAAAAAAACAATTCCTTGGGCGCAACTCAAGGTCCGGGTGAATTTTTTTTATTTTGACAAATCATTTTTTAAAGATTATTGAACCAGATCTTTATCTGAATCGGTTCACTTGGGCACAACTATGTTGTGCCCAGAAGAAAAAAAAAAGAAAAAAAAGTTGCGCCCAGAAAAAAGGAAAAAAAAACCTGGGCGCCCACGCTTGTATTTAAATCAACAAATGTATTTCATATTTAGATAAATTTACTACATACTCATCGCATTGTATCTATCCTGCTATTTTATATGATTTGGAAATTCAAATACCTAGTAGATTTGTATACTTGTGTACATGGCTATAAATTCATTTGTATCATGAGGTTTCAATATGCTTTTATTCATCTAAAATTCATGTGTATTTCTCCACCAATTCGTTTGATATTAATTGTTTGTTATTATTATTTTCGATATAACTATGGTTATATCCTATAGTTATATACTGTGATTATATCTTATAGTTATATCTAATTTGGTTATATCTTATGGTTATATTCTATAGTTATAAACTATGGTTATATCATTTAGTTATATACTATGATTATATCTTATAGTTATATCCAATTTGGTTATATCTTATGGTTATATTCTATAGTTATATACTATAGTTATATACTATGGTTATATCATATAGTTATATACTATGATTATATCTTATAGTTATATCCAAATTGGTTATATCTTATGGTTATATTCTATAGTTATATACTATGGTCATATCATATAGTTATATATTATGATTATATCTTATAGTTATATCCAATTTGGTTATATCCTTGTAGTTATATCCAATTTGGTTATTACTATAGAATATAACCATAAGGATATAGCCAAATTGGATATACCTATAAGGATATAACCAAATTGGATATAACTATAAGATATAGTCATAGTATATAACTATATGATATAACCATAGTATATAACTATATGATATAATATAGGATATAACCATAGTATATAACTATGGAATATAACCATAAGATATAAGTATATAATTATAGGATATAACCATAGTATATAACTATAGAATATAATATAGGATATAACCATAGTATATAATTATAAAATATAACCATAAGATATAATCATAGTATATAATTATAGGATATAACCAAATTGGATATAACTATAAGATATAAATGTAGTATATAACTATAGGATATAACTGTAGTATATAACTATAGGATAGAACCATATTATATAACTATAAGATATAATCATAGTATATTCAACTATTTAATTGGAGGAACACGGACTGAAAATTAGAATTATTTTATGGATTAAACTCTATTTTATGGATTAAACTCTATTATTTTATGGACTGAAAAAAAAACTTGGGCGCCCACGCTTGTATTTAAATCAACAAATGTATTTCATATTTAGATAAATTTACTACATACTCATCGCATTGTATCTATCCTGCTATTTTATATGATTTGGAAATTCAAATACCTAGTAGATTTGTATACTTGTGTACATGGCTATAAATTCATTTGTATCATGAGGTTTCAATATGCTTTTATTCATCTAAAATTCATGTGTATTTCTCCACCAATTCGTTTGATATTAATTGTTTGTTATTATTATTTTCGATATAACTATGGTTATATCCTATAGTTATATACTGTGATTATATCTTATAGTTATATCCAATTTGGTTATATCTTATGGTTATATTCTATAGTTATAAACTATGGTTATATCATTTAGTTATATACTATGATTATATCTTATAGTTATATCCAATTTGGTTATATCTTATGGTTATATTCTATAGTTATATACTATAGTTATATACTATGGTTATATCATATAGTTATATACTATGATTATATCTTATAGTTATATCCAAATTGGTTATATCTTATGGTTATATTCTATAGTTATATACTATGGTCATATCATATAGTTATATATTATGATTATATCTTATAGTTATATCCAATTTGGTTATATCCTTGTAGTTATATCCAATTTGGTTATTACTATAGAATATAACCATAAGGATATAGCCAAATTGGATATACCTATAAGGATATAACCAAATTGGATATAACTATAAGATATAGTCATAGTATATAACTATATGATATAACCATAGTATATAACTATATGATATAATATAGGATATAACCATAGTATATAACTATGGAATATAACCATAAGATATAAGTATATAATTATAGGATATAACCATAGTATATAACTATAGAATATAATATAGGATATAACCATAGTATATAATTATAAAATATAACCATAAGATATAATCATAGTATATAATTATAGGATATAACCAAATTGGATATAACTATAAGATATAAATGTAGTATATAACTATAGGATATAACTGTAGTATATAACTATAGGATAGAACCATATTATATAACTATAAGATATAATCATAGTATATTCAACTATTTAATTGGAGGAACACGGACTGAAAATTAGAATTATTTTATGGATTAAACTCTATTTTATCGTTGTTTTCTCCGTAATCTCAAATCAAGTCATCAATGTTAGACTTTGTACTCGAATGGACGAAAACCCTAAACCCTAAACCCCAAAACCTAACCATAAATCCTAAAAAGACTAGAAACCCCTTGGGCGCAACCTAGTTGTGCCCAAAGGGTTGTGTGGGGATTATTTTAGGGTTTAGGATTTAGGGTATTTATCATTGTAGTACAAGTTTAAAATTTTCAAGTTGAAGTTGGAAAAATAACTTATAATATCTATATATTGACTGAATATTTTGCTAAATTGTTTCGGACCTTAAAAGGTATGATGGTGGTTGTGGGAGTAATATATAATATCATTACAAGATATAATTATAGAATGTAATATAGGATATATCTATTGAATATAACCATACGATATAATCATAGTACGAAAATCCTAAACCTTAAACCATAAACCCTAAACCCCAAAACCTAACCCTAAACCCTAAAAAAACACTAGAAACCCCTTGGGCGCAACTTGGTTTCGCCCATAGTTCTGGACGCAACCTAGTTGCGCCAGAGGGTGTGTGTGGATTGTTTTAGGGTCTTTATCATAGTATACAACCATAGTATATAACTATATAATATATGATATAACCATAGTATATAACTATATAATATAACTATAAGATATAATCATAATATATAACTATAGAATATAACGATATGATATAACCAAATTGGATATAAGTCATATAACTATAAGATATAATCATTGTATATAACTATATGATATAACCATAGTATATAACGATATGATATAACCAAATTGGATATAACTATAAGATATAATCATAGTATATAACTATAGGATATTACGATATGATATAACCATTTTGGATATAACTATAAGATATAATCATAGTATATAATATAGGATATAACCATAGTATATAACTATAGAATATAATTGATGTGAACAACCCCTGAAGTGTCGTTGCAATCGCAGGATCTTCGTTTCCTCAAGCTGGTAGTATATTCTCCTCTTGCGTAGCCAAAGAGATGGCTTTCTTGAAGGTGCATGAAACAGGCCAAAACTCGTCCAAAGAAATGGACGTAGGGATCAACGTGATGATCGCAAGATACCGAAGAGACGATGTTTGATTGCTCGAAGCGACGAGCTACGGGATAGTAGATCCTTGGGATCGTAGGGAAGATGCAAGGGATTTTGGAAAGGAGTAAAACTCAACTTAATTCTCAAAATCTGCATAACATTACAAACTAGGGTTTGCTAGCTTAAATAATTACTTATAAATAATAATAATAAGTCTTAAGGAACGAAACACAAATCAGAAACACGAAACAGAATCCCGGCCCACAATCCGCAGGCGCGGTTTGTATTCTACGGGCGCAGTTTGTATTCCGCGGGTGCGGTTTGAATTCCGCTAGTGCGGTTTGGGCCCAGTAGACAGCCCCCTGCTCAGTATCAAAAACCGCGGGCGTGGGAGTGGCTTCTGCGGTCGCGGAAATCCTTCTGTAAACATCATCAGTGTTGAATCCGCGGGCGCGAAGGCGGCTTCCGCGGGCGCGGAAAACCTTTTGTAAAGTGGTCTTCATCAGCGATGAATCTGCGGGTGCGGATGTGGCTTCCGCGGGCGCGGAAACCCTTCTGTAAAGTGGCTGAGGCGGGACCTCACCCAATCCTTCATAGGTCAAGAGAAGGACCCATTTAGGACTAGATGAACCCGAGTCACTCGCGTAAGCCCAAGAGACTAAGGATTGAGTTGCGCGTTCCATTGCCCTTGTGCGAGCTCTTGTTATCGGGTCATTCGAGCACACCCCCATTGCTTCCTCTTTGTCCTTCGCCGTCATCGAGGGGGTCATGGAGCTATCAATAATAAAGGATATAACCATAGTATATAACTATAAGATATAACGATATGATATAACCAAATTGGATATAACTATAAGATATAATCATAGTATATAACTATAGGATATAAACATAGTATATAACTATATGATATAATATAGGATATAACCATAGTATATAACTATGGAATATAACCATAAGATGTAATCATAGTATATAATTATAGGATATAACCATAGTATATAACTATAGAATATAAATGTAGTATATGACCATAAGACATAACCAAATTGGATATAACCATAGTTATATGTGATTTTCGAGAATAATAAAAATAAACAATTAATAGCAAATGAATTAGTGGAGAAGCATACATGAATTTTAGATGAATAAAAGTATATTGAAACCTCATGATACAAACAAATTTATTGCCATGTAACCCTGATTACTTGAAAACGTCTATTACTATAGTCAAATGCACACAAGTGTACAAATCTACTAGGTATTTAAATTTCCAAATCATATCAAATAGCAGGATAGATACAATGGGATGAATATGTAGTAAATTTATTTTAAATATAAAATAAATTTATTAATTTAAATATAAGCATGGGCGCTACATAGTAGCGCCCAAGTTGTTTTTTTTATATAAATTGGCCATTAACCGTGTTTTTTAACAACTCGGATTGCGTCCAAGATTAAATCTTTTTTTTAAAAAAAAAAATTATCCGCTTTTTGGACGCAACCTAATTGCGACCAAAAAGGGGTGTGCGGCTTAAAAAAACGGATGCAAAGATTCTGCCCGTTTTCTTTATATACACAAAAATCAGCACTTGATGGCACGTCTCTAAATAACCATATGCTTGTAAGAAGTCTTGCATAACAAACACCAAATGATTCATTATAATCAAGAATCACTGCAATAGTCAGCATGGATACACAATCATCTGTTTTTAGCTTCTTCGTCAGGATGTTGAGCCACAGAGGAATTAATGAGCGTTTAGTCCTTCTACAAAAAAAAAAAACATTTAATTTTTAAAAGATTAATATTGGTATTACAGAAAAAATATATCGAAAAAATATATTACAGATCATACTACATCTATGAATCATATTTCACTTCTACTTATTGTATGACGTAGTGTCGTCACTAAAACTAAAATTAAATTATTTATAAATCATTTTGTGGTGATTGCACATAATTTCTATAGATATAACCAAATAACTCATACGTAATAAGAAAATTTTCTAAACATGAACATAACTTGAATTGAGATTAAATGCCGGTAAACTAATTGGCAATAGAATCACAAATAAAACATACTTCGACGGAATGTAAAAGGCCACCAATTTGGTTTTCAAATCCATCCTTCAATATATCGACTGTGATTATGAAAATGTTTACTTTATAGATAAACAAATAGAAAATAGATTTTAAAATAAAGTGCTATTGTGCAATCATATATGAAATGATCATATTATCATTTTTCCTTTTTTGTTGAAATGAATTTTTCAATGAGTCAAATAAATATAGTGCTAGAAGAAAGCTTTCATCCATAGTAAAATTGTACAACAATATTGTTTTCGGTGTTTAAAAGCGTTGGACTATATATAGATTGCATGATTGATGGTCATAATGGATAAACGCTTAAGTGTAATTATAGTAGATATAATATAAAATCATGTTTTAAGTGTCTTTTATAAATTGTTTTAAGATTAAGGGTTTATTTAATGAGTGTATTTATACAGATTTTTTATTGTTAAAAAGTACTCTTTTGAAAAATAATTTATGAAATTTGGATATTATGAAAAATTGTAAAAGGAGTAAAAAAATTATATTTTTCAAATAAACTCTTGATAAAGAGTTGGTCAAACAAGGACTAAAAAGCCTTTAAAACAACTCGAACCTTTAATAGTTGTCTACATACACAATCACTCTAACCATTGAGATACATAATACTTTCGATTTTTAATGAAATGGAAATAAAAAATATTTTAAATTATAAAAGGCTTTTAAAAAGACTCGATCATTTAACCTTTGTCTTCAAATACATTCACTCTTATCATTGAGATAATAATACTTTTGATTTCTAATGAAATGTAAATTAAAAAATAAATAAGATTCATCTCAATTAATATGGATTATTAATTGCTCTAGACTATGTTTTATATTATTTATAAATAAGAAGCTAATATTAACTTTTTTTCTTCTAAACTTTTTATAAAAAAATATTTATTATGGAAAAAGAGATATGTTTACCACTTCATTATCACCCAATTAATTAGTTTTCTTGTATTACAACAGTGCAATATACTTGAGTTTGTCGGTAACGGCCTAAGATCGGTATACAAGGTCAAATTTGAAATATATAATTAGTCCATAACCCGTACCATGTACATGATATTTTTATTAAAGTGTTGTATTAGTATACCTATAATATCACTTTTACGTGTATATCTAATAAAATCATTTTATATTAGCATAAACCATAAAAAAATTATTTTTATTTAATTAAAAAATATTAATCATAAACTCATAATATTAGTAAAAAAAGTAGAAAATTTGAACAATATTGTTCACATGTATCATAATAAATTTGTAGAAACTAAAAGAGAAATAATATGCTGGAGTGATATATTATTACATCAGTATATAATATTAGAAGATATATAACTGAACTTACAAAAATAGTAAAGTATTTAATGAAAAATATGGGTATTTTTTTGGTAAGAATGATCTCTTTAATAAAAATCGTGTATCATCAATTCAATATACACAATTATAGAATTTATATAAAAATTAATAATTAACTTTTAATTAATGTAAATAATTTTAGAAATTTCAAATCCATCAATTTATTTAATGTACATTTATATTAGCTTTGAGTAATCTTTGTTGGACAATGAACTTTCTTAATGTTAAAGTTTGTTAAATTTGTTCAAGGAAATGTAAGCGACTTAAGAACAGAACAAAGCAATTGATTTCATGAAAACTATACATATCTCCCATCAAGTAAATAATACTCAAATTAAAAACTTTGGTTTGATGTATGTAATAAAAATACTACCCAAAACACTAAAAATCTTGTTGAAATTTATTTGTTGAAAATTTGCTAAAAAAGGTGACTAACATATAAAGAATGAAGGAAAAAAATACAATTTTACATGTCAAAAAAGCTTAGTATGATTAAGATGAATTGAGAAATGAATAATTTGAGTGTGTTATGAGAAAATGAAGTATAATATTAATCATAAGTTGTATATAGCTAAATTTGTGAGTGTATTTTATATATTTGGGATTATGGATAGGACTGAGCACGGTTTGGGTAAACAAAAAATTTGGACCGAATCGAAAAAAAAAAACGAAACTGAAACCGAACCGAGGTTTTTCGGTTCGGTTTATATATTTTGATATTTCGGTTCGGTTCGGTATGAACCGATTATTTTTTACAAATACACTAAATCCTTATTTTTTACTCCATTTCTCTTTTGATTTGTGCACCGCACCTAGCCAGCCTCCCACTTCGCTTCATCTCTCTCGATCTCGTCCCGGGCAACACTTCATCTCTTCATTTTTCAATTAATCCTTCTCATAATTTGCTTAAATTTGTTAACATTTATTTAATGGTTGAAATAGATTATAGATCTAATTTATAAATATTGATTTTTTATTTTGTAAGCTTTATATATTTTGGATTGCAAAATATATATACATATGGGAATTTTTTCTTGTGAGTGACACTGGTACGCAATACACCATTTAAGATTTAAAAGCGGTTCATTTCGGTTCAAAATCAAACCGAAAAAACTGAACCGAACTGAGTATATTCGGTTCGGTTTTCGGTTCACCCAAATCCAAAATTTGTTTTTCGGTTCGGTTTTGAACCGATGCTCAACCCTAATTATGGATGCATGGTCTCCGACTCAATGTTATTTAATTCATTTTCTTTTTCATTGTATGGAATTGATGAGATCGTGAAAACGAAATACATAATCAATCGTAAATAAAACAAAATTTATCTAGTTCGTTATATTATCAGTATAAGTTATTTTATAGCTAGCGTGGTTTAAATTTACTTGAACAGACAAAATTTAATTTTCACGAAGTTAGTTGAAGCTCAACATATGACTTGATACAGAATTCGTGAAATCGTAGTCGCATAAAAAAAGCTAATTAAAATGTTAATGTATTGATAGTAAATAATGAGATCTCAACTAATCAAATCCAATCAAAACATTTTGCCTAATTAAAAAAACATATTAGAATGTAAGTAAAAAGTCAATTTGTTATGATTTGTTGGTACAAATTTTGTTAAGATCTATTTATTTAAATTTTGCTAAATAATTTGATATAATAGAAAATTAAAAAATGAAAAAATTCATACATTTGCACATAAATAAAGTGGGCCCATAAGCGTTGTGGTGACTCGAAAGAGGATGAGTTTAATATCTACATAAATTTTATTGATTTTGATGAGCCTCCTCATAAAATTCAAGGTATACTAATATACATTTAGAGATTTTTTCTTAGTTACTTAATGTGATCGTCCGTCTCTCCCGGAGGCCTCTCTCTTCATTCCCCGCCGGCTGCCTCCGGTCACGTCAGACGTCGTCTAGTCCCGAGCTCCGACCTGAAAAAGAAGAGGGGCTCGAGGTGACCTCGGGCTTGCCACTCTGACGTTGAAGTCAGTGCTCAACTCGCAAATGGGGCTTAAAGAAGAGTAGAGCGGTACAGTGGAGCAACAATGGCAGGGAGTAAGAGAGTGAGAGTTTCGGTTTTTAGCCGATGGGGTGGGAGAGAGAGACCAACCAGAGAAAGGGTCGAGAATCTCGTTTCCAGCCACAGTCTCCCCCTTATATACCTGAGGCCAAAATACTCTTTTGTCGCGCAGCCGACCCGGGCCGGGAAGAAGGCAATCGAATCGCGCAGCCGGCTCAGGCTGGCAAGAGCCGGCTGGGTAGATTGGGAGGAAGGTCCGCGGACCGTGTAGCCGAAACGAGTTAAGGTAGAGCTGTTATGGCCTTGCTCCGAGTTGTGTAGTATTGCTAAATGGGCTTTCTTCCTATTTGGGCTATGCATTTGGGCCGGGCTAAATACAGCTCCCACACTTAATATTTACTAGAGGTTTACCATCTTTTTGAAACTTTTTGTTTGAAAATGAATCAACATTTCTTAAATTTGAATTAACTTTGTGTTAACGGTGGCGGAGTCAAACACACTGTGATGTCCTCGTCATCATTTGTACTTGGATGACCACCCATCACAACCTCGGCCTCTGCCTCTTTGTTTCCTTTATTTTTCATACTCGCATATAACTCAATAGGCCAAATAGCATCTTCTGATTTCAAGTTCAAAAATTTGAAAGCATCAAGGTCTTCGTCATCTTTGACATCGAATGGTTGTGACTTTGGTTTCCGCAGTGACATATATTTTTGCTCCATTTCATCTATCTCGCCAATGCATTTTATCTTCTCAGCCAACTTTTTTCTCAGATTTGAGTAATTGATATCTGCAGACAAAACAAGTGCTTTTGTCGTTGTGATCCCATCGAAAACCCACTTGTTTCCCTTACATATCCATTCACCACATGTTCTCAGAGTCAAGTAGTATGATCTTGAACCTGTTATACGAAGAAAAAGCAAACACAAGTAAAATACTTTATGACAAACGTTGACAGTAAAATGTCTAACACCGACAATAATATGACTAATACCCTAGCACCGACATTAGTTTTAAAAAGTTAGGGTTTTACCCATCCTTAATTGAAGATATAAAGGGTTTTCTAGCCAAATGGGACAAAATTTGTAGGGAAAACAAATATTCTAGAATCAAGGAACGAATGTGAAAGTCATATTTGAGTAATGCTAAAAAAGAAGCGGGAATGTTGTTCTCTCTTGTTTAGGGAACCACAGAAGAATGTCTTGTAAAGAAGAATAAATATGCAAGTCATAACTCACCCATTATTAAATTTCTTCTATTCCAAAGACATTGAAGATGCTGCGAAAGCTTTTTGAAGATTTGTGGATTTAAGGTTTTGTGGTTTTACGGTGGTTTTGTACAGGTTTACAATTAGGTTTATTTTAGGGTGAAGACTAACACGTGGGTAAAGGGGTAGAAATGGAGGGAAACTTGTTCACTTTTGGAGGGAAAATAGAGGTTAAAGGATGATGTGTACTATATTAACAGAGGTCATATCAGGTAAATATTTATGAAACAATATTAAATAAGGAAAGACATGGTCAAAAATTGAACAAAAAAACCTAAATAAATGCACGGACATGACCGACATTTCCCCTTCTCATTCTTCAGTCAACAACCCTAAACCTTCTCTGTTCATTTCGCTGAGCCAAGGTCCTTCATTGTTGTGTCGAACACAAGGTAACCCTATTTGTTTTTTGTGTGCTTTTCATACTGGGTCAATAAGCAAGCGTGTATCAGTGTTTTTTTTTGCTGCAAATTTTGCTTTGTTTCTGTAGTTCAACTCAAGCCCAATGTCATACAGCGACACCTCAAGTTATCAAAGCGGGGACCCCCGAAAATATGAATATCCACCTACATCTTCTACACGTTCTGAAATAGAGGAGAAGTTGCAAGAAGAGTTAGACATGTTACTAACGAATAGCCCATGTTCCAACATGTTGGGTGAAATAATCACACGCCTACGTACTGAGATACATGAATTTGGACAAAGAATTATGGAACTCAATACAAGTGAGATGCACTTAGAGAATACAATTTGGCGACTAAATGCAAGGGTGGCAGAACTTGAAGCTGAAAACAAGACACTACACTCCCAAGAAAAAATCAGCAAACTTGTATTAAATCCTATTTGTGCGTTTGGTATTGGTGTCATTGTAGGGATTAGTGCTTTCAACATTTGTTATCGAGCATGTAGGTCATAACTATGAAGTATGTACCTCATGACTTTGTTTTTTTATGTAAGAGGATTAATTAAATTTCGAATAGTATTCGTAAGCATGGTTGATTCTACAGGTCAGATTGCCAAAATTTTGATGTCGCTCTTCATGTAAGTTTTGTAAATTCAAACACAATTCCAGCACTAGACACACAGACAATAGTTGCCAGTACACTGGATACCATTACATTTCTAAAAAAAAGGATAGTTGCCAACTGGATACCATTACATTACTAGCATTACATCAAAATTTCTAGATCATGCTCCTTCACGTGAAAAGCACAGCCTTCATAGGCGCTATTTGCAACACAATAGCATAACATTTGTGCCAGTGTCAGTCCTGTCAATGACCAACAACACGGTTAATCAACATTTTAATACATTTGATAAACAACTAAGTTTTTTTTACCGAGAAATACCTTTTCAATAATATAAGGGTTTCCAACAATAATAAGCAATGATCTGGCACGAGTCAGGGCAAAATTGAACCTCTTCAGGTTGCTCAGAAATCCCAAACAGAAAGTCCTGTCAAATTCGTCATGTTTCTTGATTGATCTGACGGTTGACAGGATGATCACTTCCCTTTCTTTACCCCGAAACTGCTCAACCCCGCCAATCTTAATATCAGTCATATGTAGAGACATGAGAGCCTTCCCTATATTTAGTACTTGTTGTGGGAAAGGGCTAATAATCCCGATGTCTTGCTCAGACACATTCCTTTTTTTAAGCTTTTGTACGAGCTCAACCACCTTGCTAGCTTCAATCCTATTAAACCACGAAGGGCTGCCCTTTTCCCTCTCATCCAAGCCTTGGATGCCACAGAACATGACAGGGAAGTTCCTGTTGGGAAGCAGATCAGCCCAAGGTAAGGAAGATGTGTCACAGTCTTCTCGATATGTAATCAATGCTCCTCTATAAAATAGTCTTGAAGGAACACAAAGAATTTCAGGGTGGCTCCGGTAATTCTTCACCAAACATTGTGACATAATTGCAATCCCTTGATCTGTAAACTTCAAAGTCCAACAACCTCTCTAGAAAAGACCTTCCCAAACCATAAGCCTCATCTTGCTTTGAATGAATATCAGGCCCAAGTTGCTTGGGATCACTACAAAGAACAATAACTGTGTTGTTTTCTAAGAGGGTTGATATGGGGATCATTGTCTCTAGCTTTGAAACTTGGCTTGCATCATCTAAGATGATGTGGGAGAAGTGGCCACGGTTAACCCCTTCAGCATAGAGGTAAGATGCACTCGTGTATGTCGTTATTAGTATCATGTACCTGTAGAGTGCATCTCGAGAAGGGCAAGTGAAGAAACCCCCACTTTAGGTACAAAACTTCAACAATGTAGCGTTCAGTTTTTCTAAGGGACGACATGTGGCATTCAACCTGAAAATATCTTCCTCTCTAAGTTTCATCCCCTCGCAAAGGATTTTCTCTAATATGTGATTTGCCGCGCAATTTGAAGAAGCACATACCAGTATATGAGAATTTCGTCTAGTTTTATATAGTTGTAGGATCACCTCCACCAGTGTTTTTGTCTTTCCTATTCCCGGGGGTCCATAAATCACATAAGGAGCTCCTCCTCTGCACCCTAAAATTAAGCGAACAACATTTTTCTGCTCCTCGTTAATAAGACGTGAGATAGGCACAAGATTGTTTGTTGTAATCCTCCCCTTTCCATGATACTCATGGGGAAAGAAGAACTTTTCGTGTAATGCCTCTACAGATAGAATGGCTTGACGGAGCCTACTGAAATTTACCCCATTGTACACAAAACAGATTTCATACACATTGTTATGTCTGTGTCTTTGGTTAAATCCATCATGAAATTGCAATAATACTTCATCAGCCTCAACACGGTGGATCCAGCCCTGTTCAAACAACATTGGCAAGTTCAACATGAGAAAACAACATTGGCAACGATAATTCGTGCAATTGTGACAACAAATATGAACTTCTATTTCATTGTTCATTCCGACAATAACACATAACACTTTGACAAAAGTATTAAGACAATTGACATTCTTCTAAAAAATTACCTTCACCCAGTTTACCACACATACCTGATCAAGAGAATATTCTCCATAAACATTTACCACATCTCCACGGACAACTGAGGGCCTTCTTTCAGCTAGTCCTGGCACTTTAAGTGCTACACATTTAAAATCATTTTGTCTCAAAGTAACAGACTTCATATTATAAGCTTTCATGTAGTCATGTAAACAAATATAAAAAGAGAATCATTCAACAAGTTGGTACTACGAGAGAACCATGTCATCTAGCTATCCCCTCAGTCCCCCCAACCCCATACAGAGAAAATATAACAGTTACCATAATGAGAAGTTCCTCTATCCCTAACAACGCATTGAAATACGACGCATAATTTTCCTCTATTAAGCTTTGTAAGACAACTTCATGGATTTCCTCAAACTCTATCGCTTTCCTTATTTCTAGTGGTATGTTATATGGTTTCTCAGGTGCCAAAGCTTTGGAGACTTCATCTTTAGCCAAGAAGAAGACAAAACGTTCAATAGTCATAACCTGAGTTTCGATATGCACAATAGATGTGAAAACGCCAATCTCCTTGGGCACACAAGACAACCATATAGTCAGGCTACCATGTGGCCTCAACTTCCGTTCCTCCATATAAAAAGAACCCACAAAATCTTCCTCGGGTATGTCATCTGGCTGGCTAGATGAGGTTTCATCAGTGACAAAACGAATGAATCTTCAGGATTTGAAGCATAAATCTTCACACCCCAAAGTACCACATCTTCTGAAGTGGTGTTTTCTATGGTGAATGACGCCGCGGCAACCTCGTTGACAGGAACCGATTGAGGCTTTCCTCTAGCAAATGGAAGCGGCACAGAGACCATGACAGGATCCTCCTCAATAGGAGTGGAAGTAGTGGCTGAGGGAACATCCATGAAGCCAACCTCTCCCTTGTCTCCAATGGTGGAGTATTCATCACCCATACCTATTTGGCACTCAATTAAATTCCAGCAAAGGAGATAGGTGAGATGAAGTGAAACAAAGAGAGAGTAGGAGTGGCAGCATGTAGCTAAAAATACTCAAACATGGAGCATTTTCTAATTAAGATCTCTGTAAAGTAGATGGGTGAGATGAAGTGCAATTAATATCTCTGTAAAGTAAAATAGTCAAAGAAGCAGAGCATCAGAAGATGGAGCATTCTGAATATGGTCAAAAATAGTTGTCAAATATATTTAAAAATTGTTATAATATTGAGAAACAATTGTTATAATACCAATTTCAAATGTCACGCGTCCAAGTAAATATAAGAGAATTCAAGGCTTATGAGTAGAAGTATTCAGCCAGATGTCACACGTCACTACTACAAAAAGTGCATTTTAGCCCGTGACTATTTAGCCCGGATCCCAATTATCCGGGATATTAAGGCCCTTTACCTCATAAGGCTTCGGCTTATTTGAGAAACAACACATAATAGCCCATACCATTTTAGAAGCGCCCGGGCTAAAAACAAATGGGTTTGAAAACATGCAAAACTAAATAGCCCGGGCGTGTATTTTTTATATATATCCGGGCTATTTAGTGACATGGAAAATTAATCTATTAGAAAATAGGCCGGATCTTTATGGTCCGGGATGTAAACTCTAATAAATATATCCCCTATCTTAGATATCCGGGCTATTTGCCTTCCCCCTCCGGCCTAAAAAACCCAGGTCTTCATCCACGACCTAAGTCGTCTCCATCCTCCACGACCTAAGTCTTCATGCTCCTTTCTCCAATTGCTTCACAGACTCGTGCCTCCTTCCACCTTTCTCCTTTTCGACTCCTCTGCTGGTCTGGTGCCTCCAAGTCCGATGTTCTCCGTTCCGCGCGACTCTCTATGTTCCGACTTCCAAGACTCGTGCCTCCTTCTTCTTGTAAGTAACAAGCTTTAATAAGAGAGACAAATTTGCATTCAACAAATCTGCCAGTTTCCAGTTTTAGCATTATAACAACGGCCGCTATAACGGTGACAGCGGTGTGGTGGAAATCTCCGACGCCGTCCCGCTTTTCCACTCTAACTAGATCGGTCTTCTTCCTTCTCTTGAGATCACTCTTATGCAGGTTTGCTGCCTTTCTCTATCGATTCCGGATCTAGGGTTATGAGATGTTGAGGGTAGTTATTTCCAATTGAGTTTGTTGATCTCAGTGATGCAATTGATGCAATAGAGTTTTATTTCAAGTTTCGAGTATGCTTCTATTGGAATTGGGGGAAATTTAGTGAAAGTCCTTGGATTGTTTGAAGGGTTGAAGATGAGAATTTTGATCTTCTGACCAAATTGACTTGTTTTAAATAGATTTTGATAGAATTTATGCATGTTTTCTTTTGCATTTGTCCAAAAGAACTAGAAAAAAAAAGACAAAAGTTGGCATTTTGACATGAGTTTTGAGTTGCTTGAAGTTAATTCCATCTGCTTAATTCGATATGAAGCTCTTGGGCGAATACTGCATATAATGAAGGTGCTTAAGAATATATATAAAAAAGCATTATGTTGACCATTTGGAATTGTTGAATGTTGATAAGTATGGTTACTTGCTTTATATTCCATACTGGCATTTTATTTGGAATAAGTGGGAGTGAATCGGTTTCCTCGAATGGTTTGGATACTGAGATAATTTGTCATTTCTGAACTGCTTATTGATGGACCATCAAAGTGCTTGCTAACTTTTGTTGTTTGGATGATCAGATAGAAGAATATTATGGCAGTCAAGGTTTGAGCTTGGTTGGATATTTTCATGCAAATGAAAGGTTTGATGATTATGAGCTGAGCAATGTGGCAAAGAACATTGAGGACCATATCTATCGTTACTTTCCCGAAGCTATAGTTCTTTTGGTATGTGTATTCTTGTTATTTCTGGTCCAATATCAATTTTGTTCTGCTCAGTTATTGATACATGTTTTATATGGATTCTTAGTTAGATAACAGAAGGCTAGCAACATTGCCAAAGGTCAAAGATCGCAATCCTGTGATGCAAGTAGTCATTTAATTTTCGAATTTCAGCATGTGTCGTATTAGATTTTAGGGTAATGTCATGACAAACCGTCATCCGATCAATCTGAGGCTTGAAAATTTTCAGTTTAGCATTGCTTGACTCTGTAATTCGAGGTTTATTTGGCATATGCTGTTGAACTAAAAGTGGATTATTTTGCAGAACTTCACTACCTGATTATCTTCTTAAATTGACTTGATGAAGAAATTGATGTGAGCCTGAGATTATTTCTTGTATATATAGTTTCTATGCGAAGTCCAGGATTCCCTGTAGGATATTAAATTCCATCCAAGGTTTTAGCCAGTCAGATACTAGGCAGGGATGAATTCTCATGATGACTCTGTTGATTGGTCATGCCAAATTTCAAGTTCTTGGCGTACGGAGTAGTACTAAATATCACATTTAAAAAAAAAACAATCTTGGAGGATCTTTTTATCTACATCTCTTCATTATTACTACATAAATGCATTATTTCAAAATGTTTGTAGTTTAGCAGCTTGCGTAGGCAACATGAAGCCATAAAAAAGTGTTTTCTAAACTGAGTTACACAAGTTATCTGTTTGTCACTTGATTTTCTATAAATCCTTGCATTCTCCCTACCCCACAGTGAGGCCCACCCTGCTCTTGCCCCAGCACAACCCCTCCTGGCCCCACCGAAATTCCTACCTCTACTTCACTCCATTTTCCCCCCATCTTTTTTTTGCTGATGAAGCTTAATTTTGATAAATATCGCACAATATGATCTACTCGTGCTCTCCTCTTTGCAGTTATACACAAAGGATACATCCAGAAACTGGAAACTGGTAGGGTTAGAGGGCAGTGCTGGGCTCAGTACACGGGAGCCAACAGCTAATATAGTCCTATTGGACTATATAGCGTCACAAAAGTGGGAGGAGATTGTCGACTTTGATGACCATCTTGATGACTTAAGCAAGTAAGTATACAATGCTAATATATGTGCCTAATGCACTTGTTCAGCCCTAATTGATTTGGATCCAACAAATATTATGTAATTCTATTATATATATGCCTAATGTATCAAATCTGCCTACTAGTTTAAAGTGATTTACTTATTAATAAGCTTGTTAACCATTTATCTTTATCCTGTTCAGTTACCGTGCCCTGCATTATTACTCAGGTGTGTGTATGTGCTCTTATGATGCCATTAAACCTTGATAGAATAGGATTAAGTACAAATTGTGCATTGCAACTTAATTATTGAGGTACAAGTACAAGCACTGAACTATTTAATTTATGTATAAGATAGTAAAATATTGTTGGATCTATATTTGGCTGGACAATGTGAGAGTTGAAGTATATCCTTCTTCCTCAAGTCTTAGAGTACTTCATAATCGTCCATTAGAGAGTGGTTATGTGAGAGTTGAAGTAGTCACCTCTATCAAAGGGGATGTCGTAGTACCTCGCCCTACTGAAGAGGCTGGTACAGTCAGTGAGGCCATAGGACAATTTATTGCTTGGCCTGAATCACTTGTGATTCCCATTGAGGTAAGTGCAAAATCTTTTACATAAATGCATTCTCATTTCTTAATTTTTCATATATTTCCTGAAGTTTTCTTTTTCTTTGTTAAATTAACAAGGATCTGGAACAACCTGAAAAGAATGTAATAATGAAAGAAAAGAGCAAGGGAAAGTCACTTACTTATGAATCTGTCATTGGGCCGGGTGAAGCTGAATCAGAACCGAGTTCATTAGAAAAATATGAATGGATATTAGATGATTTTAGTGGAAATGCGCTGCGGAAAATCAAACTTCATGATGAAGTTTTTCATTATGACCATCCGGGGATTGAAATTGGGAAGGAGGAGATTCAAAGATGGCTTGATAGGAAATAGGTTGGAATTACTCATATGTTATTATATATCAGGTTAGTAGCAATATTATCTTGTTTTTCATTATGTTTTTGTCAATTGTTTTAAATGTATAAACATGTTCATATTTCTTGTAGATATTTATTTGACAATCATTGCAAAGGTGTCAATGACATGATCAAATTTCTTTGTCCTACTCAAATTTCTCCATTGGCTCAAAGCATTGAACAAAGGGCTACTTACATTGCAAAGTCTATGGAAGGAGATGTTAAGAATAAGATATTTGTGGCACCCTACCATTTTAGGTAACCAGCCCTTATATTTTTTTATAACTTTTGTCAGTTAAATTAAATGATCATATATTTTTAGGTATCATTGGGTGTTGATATTGATGAATCCTCAACTGGGTCATGCTTATTGGGTTGATTCACAACTTGGAAAAATTGAGAAGGATGCGGAGTCATTGGTTACATTGTAAGTATTTGTTTGATATGTCGAGTATGATTCTTGCATTATTCCTTATAGAAGTAATTGCGTCTGTTGTAAACAGGAGCTATAAATTGAAATATGCCAAGTTGGGTAGGAAAACACCACGAAAAGAAACTTTGTGGCATAAAGTTAAGGTAAATTTACTGATTTTCTAAACTTGTTTGTAGTTGAGTTAGAATTTCCTAATTAAAGTGTTACATGTATGAATACATCATTCTTTCGATACATTTTCCAATCTTATACAATTATTTGTGTATGACTTACAGTGTCCTCGTCAGAAGAATGCGATTGATTGTGGATACTATGTTTTGAAGTTTATGAAAGATCTTATACTTTACCAAAAAAATTGTTCTGTAATTCCCATCAATGTAAGGCTTTTTTAATATGTAATTGTTTGTCTTTGATAAATAAGGTTTACTCTAACTAAATATCATGTTGTATATATTTATAGTGGTATGATGACCGATCTTCCTACACAAATGAAGATGTTGATGAAATTCGACGGGAGTGGTTTGATTATTTCCTAAGTCTTATGTAGGTATGAAGTTCTATTTACCTATTGCTTGTAGTTTGAATTTATTAATAACACCTAATAAGTCATTCTACTTTTTGTTTGATATATATATTTTTGTTATTTAATTTCTGCAAAGCATTGTAGGAAGTTGATATATATTAGCTGATTGCGTAAAGGATTGTCATGCAGGCGTGTTTGTCGAATGGAAAGTTGTCAACATAGATGAAGAATCACAAGTGGTATTGCTAGAAGGCGTAGAATATATCAGTTGTTTTCTTTCAGTATGGGTTAAGTTGTGAACTTCTTTTGGGAGTCCTTTGCTAAATTATATGAAGAATGATATTGTAACTCAAGTGTTTTGGATCTATATATATTATCTGGCTATCAATTATAAATGTTTCTATTCTCTAGTGTGAGTTAAATATTGGTACAATGCAGCAAAATACAGGGTACGTATTCAAATAGGCAATATTTATTAAATATTTGCGGGAAAATAATTTAATACTATATAGCCCGTTATAAGTCCGAGCTATATATGCCTATTAGGACAAACCTTTTATCCCGGATATGAAAAACATACAGCCCGGACATGAGAAATAATTAAATTGGAAAATTTTGACTTTTTAGCCCGGACATGTATTGTACAAGCCCGAGTTATTAAGTGAAGTTCAACTTCAAAATTTTGGACTTTTTAGCCCGGACATATATTATACACATCCGGGCTATTAAGTGAAGTTCAACTTGAAAATTTTGGACTTTTTAGCCCGGACATGTATTAAACACATCCGGGCTATTAAGTGAAGTTCAATCGGGAAATTATGTGAAGATTATAGCCCGGGCGTGTGACAATGGGTCCGGGCTATTTGGTCTATTATCACACCAACCATTAGCCCGGACCCTTTTTAGCTATATCCGGGCTATATAATGGAAAACGCCCGGGCTAAAAAGCGTTTTTTGTAGTAGTGCGTCCTACACAAATTAGGCAAGCATGTTATATGGTTTAATGTGACATTACATACTAAAGTTTACTGTTGATTTTTGGGTGTTGAAATCACTATCCCTATCAGTACAGGAAGATGTGAAATTTTTATTTGTAGTTCTGACATTATTATTCTTATGTGTGACATTTGTTTTCCTAAGGCCAGCATGAGTTTTCGATAATAGTAGAAAAAAATAATCAAGTATGACGTAGTCATTTTTCCCGCTTATGAATCTTTGGTTTTACATTATTTTGGCTCAAATTTTGTTTAACCTGGAAATCCGCTTGTGAATCAATTTGTGTACTTCCGATACCTATACAAGGAAAGAGGAATAACTACCAGTTCATCTACATAAATTTGAAATGATGAGGTCATCAGTTCAAGAGGAATAACTACCAGTTATTTGGAAGATGGAGGTTCAACAGTCCATCGTCCATCGCCATTCTTCTTTCTGTTAAACAGTTCTTCGGGTTCAACAATCAGATGGGAGGGAGAGGAGGTTTAGATTTTCTAATGGCGGAAGAATGGGCTTGCAGAATGGGAGGGAGAGGGCGGGAGAAAGGGAGAAAGAGAATTTGTCTTTCAGTTCCAACAGTTCATCGGCCGGTCGACGGGATGGAGGACTGCAGAATGGCTAGGAGAAAGGGAGGGAAAGGGCGGGAGAAAGGGAGGGAGAGGACGAGATATGCTACAGGAAAAAAAGAGGGAAGTTTTGAAGGGAAATAATAATTAATGATATTTGTGTACTTTTTTGTTTTTTCTTTTCTTTTCTTCAATTTCATTGATTTAATTTACTTTTTGATTTAAAAAAAAATTAATTTGCAAAAATACACCAATGGTGTATATATGCAAAAAAAAAAATACAAGCTTCTATTTTTGCAAATGACATACCCATTTAGGGTATCCATGCAAATCTGTATAGAATATAACCATAGGATATAACCATATGATATAACTATAGGATATAATCATAGAATATAACTATAAGATATAACTATAGGATATAACTGTAGGATATAATCATAGTATATAATTATTGAATATGACCATATGATATAAATATAGGATATAATCATAGTATATAACTATAGAATATAACTATAGGATATAACCATATAATATAACTATATGATATAATTATAGTATATAACAATATAATATAACTATAGGATATAACCATATGATATAACTATAGGATATAATCATAGTATATAACTATAGAATATAACCATAGGATATAACCAAATTGGATATAACTATAGGATATAATCATAGTATATAACTATAGAATATAACCATATGATATAACTATAGGATATATTCATAGTATATAACTATATAATATAACTATAGGATATTACCATATGATATAACTATTAGATATAATCATAGTATATAACTATAAAATATAACCATAGGATATAACCAAATTGGATATAACTATAGAATATAATATAGGATATAACCAAATTGGATATAACTATAGGTTATAATCATAGTATATAACTATAGGATATAATTAACCATATGATATAACTATAGGATATTATCATAGTATATAATCATAGGATATAACCAAATTGGATATAACTATAGAATATAACCATAAGATATAACCATATGATATAACTATAGGATATAATCATAGTATATAACTATATAATATAACTATAGGATATAATCATATGATATAACTAAATGATATAATCATAGTATATAACAATAAAATATAACCATAGGATATAACCAAATTGGTTATAACTATAGAATATAATATAGGTTATAATCATAGTATATAACTATAGGATATAACCATATGATGTAACTATAAGGATATAATCATAGTATATAACCATAAGATATAATCAAATTGGATATAACTATAGGATATAATCATAGTATATAACTATAGAATATAATCATACTATATAACTATAGAATATAACTATAGGATATAACCATATGATATAACTATAGGATATAATCATAGTATATAACTATATAATATAACTATAGGATATAACCATATGATATAACTATAAGATATAATCATAGTATATAACTATATAATGTAACCATAGGATATAACCAAATTGGATATAACTATAGGATATAATCATAGTATATAACTATAGGATATAAGCATAGGATATAACCATATGATATAACTATAGAATATAACCACAGGACATAAGTATATAACCAAATTTGTTTTAGGTTTTTTTTGGGTTTAGGGTCTTTATCATTACAATACAAAGTTTAAGATTTTTAAATTTAAGTTGGAAAAATAACTTATAATATCTAGATATTGGCAGAATATTTTGGTAAATTGTTTTAAAACAATGTTACTTCTTGGGCAACATGACAACCATCAATTGTGACTAGAGAGAGGGGCTCTCCATTCTCTCTAAAATCCCAAAAATCTTAGGGAAAATCTCCCACCCAACCAATGGGAAAAACACCCATCCAACAACAACATTCAACAACAAAACCACCACTACAACAACAAAACAACCGGTACAACAATAATCAAATAGCACATTCAACAATTGATGCATATGCTATTGATATTCGATATCCACTGTCAAACCTAAAATGCTCTCCTTAGAAGAAAACCCAACACAAGCCCTAATATCTCCCCGCCACCAGCAAAACCCTAAATCAACTTCCAAATTGGCACCACCACCCTAATTTGCCCAAATCCTGAAATACCCCAAATAAGATAAGGTAATGGCATTTTGGTAAATTAATTATGGATTTTGCTTAAAAGGGGAGAAATGGAATTTGGGATTAAAATTCCTAAACTTTCGGTCCCTCTCTCTCTCTCGTTGCTCTCTCCCTCTCATGAATCCCTTCCCCTGCGAGAAGCTCAGCCAAGTTCTCCTTCCCGACTCCCTCCCCTGTGCCCAGTCGAAGCCAGCTTCTTCTCCGACGAGCCGACCCGGACGACGCACTGCTCCTCCTCCCTTTCTACTGTTGTGCTGGTTCGTTGTTGTTGATGCCGCCGTGTTGCTGTTGTTGTTGAGCTGCTACTGCTGTTCGTTCTCCGCTGCGGTCGTCTCCGGCGACGAGGAGTTTCTCGGCAGTAAAATCAGCCATCGACAAGGTAAGCTTATGAGTTTATTTCGAATTGAGGTTGTGTGTGATCGAATTGATGTTGTGGTTGTACGTGGACAGCTGAAGAAAGGTGTGCTGTTGAGGCTTTTACTTGGGCTGAATTCAGTGGGTTAAGGAGCAGCAATTTGGTGATTTTTGAGCTTGAATTGGTTTGTGTGGGGTTTGCTAAATTGGAATTTGAAGGTCTGATTTAGGGTTTGAATTGGGGGTTTATTGGTTGTGATTCAGTATGAGTTAAATAATGCCAGGGATTTGCTCAGATTGATTTCGCAGGTTCGTTCGAGTGGTTTGGAGACCTCTGGGGTCGTTGCGGTTCGACTTGAGGCAAGAGGATCCTTGCTAACTTATATATTTTTATAAATTGATTTATGCTTAATTTATTTCATAATTAAGTTTACCGTTGCTTGGTTGAATATGGGTATGTGTGCGTGATAGTAATGGTCTGGTATCGTGATTGATTAAATGTGGACGTGGTAGTCAATTGTGACTAAATATGATTGATTGTTGTAAATAGTGTTATTGGATTAAATGGGTGTGTGTATGTTGGATTGAATGGGTGTGTGTGTTGAATGTGTGCGTGTGTGTGTTGGATCGTGTGTGTGTGTGTTGGATTGGTTGTGTGTGTGCGTGTGTTAGTATTTTGTTTCGTATCGTGTTGAATAAATGTTGACGTGGTAGTCAATTGTGACTAAATGTGATTGATTGTTGTTGATAGTGTTTGTTGACACTTGTGTGTGTGTGTTGGGTTATGTATGTCGACACCTGTGTGTGTTGGCGGTTGTGTGTTAATTTGTGTGCGTGCTGGCAGTTGTATGCTGGGATTGTGCGTTTGTGTGTGAATGTTTGTGTGTGAATGTGTATATGCTGGGATTGACTGATGTGGATTGATTGTTGTTGTTTGATTGTGGCGGATTGATTGTTATGGATTGATTGTTGTGGATTGATTGGATTATTGAATTTAAAGTTGCTTGGTGGATTATATATATGTGTGAATATGTGCTAATCGTTGTCGTGTGTAATAATTGATTGGGTGTCGGTGTGGTGATGGATTGTTGTTAATTCAGAGTCAAAGGGTCAGGTGATGATAGTCTCACCAAACCGCGTAGGGTGCACGCCTACGTCGTTAAGGGCCAAGGGTTGGATGGTGAAAGTCCCATCCGGAAAGTATGTGTTGATTGTCTCACCCGGTGATGTGGTGGTGGAGACGGAGGTTGGATTGGAGGTGTTGGTGGTTGTGTGTGTTGATTGTCTCACCCGGTGATGTGGTGGTGGAGACGGAGGTTGGATTGGAGGTGTTGGTGGTTGTGTGTGTTGATTGTCTCACCCGGTGATGTGGTGGTGGAGACGAAGGTTGGATTGGAGGTGTTGGTGGTTGTGTGTGTTGGTTATGTGTTGAATGTTGGTTGTGTACTTGATTAAGTGGTTGTGTTAATGATATTGGTTGTGTACCTGAATACGTGGATTTGTGATGAATGTTGATTATGTACTTGATTAAGTGGTTTTGTTGGTAATTTGGTTGTATGTTTGATAATTGGTTTATGTTGGACGTTGATTGTTATTAGTTGTGGTTGTGGGTCATTGTTGGATTGGTTGTGAATTTCGTGTGTTATATTGTTAATTGTAACTAGTCAAAGTTGTGAATCTCTGTTGATGTGGATGCTGGTATTAGCTAGTTTCGGATAAAAGGGTATGTTGATTGATTATGAAGGTCGATTGTGTGGATGTTGTGAAGGTTGGTTTCCATCTTGAGGGTGTGGGCCACATGGTTTGAATTTGAGTGTATGAGTTACAGTCTATGTTAACGAACAGGCGGCACCAGAAGGGTGGCTGGCCTGGATCGTTATTTTGTTATGTTTATATGTGATGATTATCTCGTTGATGCTTATGTGTTTGTTGATGTGAAGGTTAATTGATTTTGTTGTGTTAGTGCAGTAGTGAGTTCAGTATAATTGGTTAGCTTTGGTTGTAAGTCAGTAGTAAGAGATGTGTATGTGCATAGAGTTGTTGATTGAGGTATTAGTAATAGAGAGAAGGATGGATTGGACGTGTCAGTGAAGTTGGATTGGATCGTTTTATTCGTTTATGCTTGCGATGAGTTTGAGGTTGGATTGAAAGAGGTTAGTATCGTGTAGAATTGGATAAGAATGGGTGATTGATCGGTTATGTGTTAGTGTGTGTTTATGTTTGTGTTTTGTCGTGTGGTTGGTTAGTTGGTTGGTGTGATATTAGTCAAGTGTAGTTGATTGTATATTAAGTATGATCTGTTGTTGTTTGGTATTGTTTGATTGTCGTGATAACTCTATGGTTTTGAAACTGTTTTGGCTGGGCTAATCTTGCCATAGTCTTTCACGAGACTGACCAACTGCGGTTTACGTGCCGTGGTTGGTTGGAGTATCGGGTCCCTCAGTCAATCAGGCTTTTCAGGTTCAGCGCCAGCAAGGAGGTTCCTGATCACCGTCGGTTTTGGAGTCGAGAACTCTACTCTTTTGGTTGGACTTGACTTGGTTGTACTTGTATCGTTTTGGTTTTGGACCTTGAAGTGGTCGAACTTGTTGTATTGGCTTTTGGTCTTTGGTTGTTGGTTTCTGGTTTGTAAATTGTAGTACTTTCTATATGTTAAGTTGATTATGGTTTCAACTTTGGACAGGTTTTGCAGGTTTTCCGTTGTGCCGCTTTTGATACATTATATATATATATATATGGGTTATGTTTTGCATTTTTTTCTTTCGCTTTTTTCTTCTTCTTTCACCCGCCTTATAATCCTTCTGGATTATGGCACTGTAGCACCACTGGCCTGGGGGTGTTACAAATCCTTTCTTCATGTCATCTTGCTCTTCATCGGTGACCATGGTTGCTGCTGATTTGGAAATGACAAAAAGGGAAAAGCTTGAACTAGTTCTAGGTTTGAGTTTCAACTCTACAACACCTTCTGCTTGAACATGCGAAGGTTGTCTACCCGAATAAAGGGAAAAGCTTAAACCAGATCTCCTATCTCCCTTGCTTTTATTTGCTTGATGGTTGGGGTTCTTATCCCCCAAATTTCAGGAGTAAAACCCGTATAGACTTTTCCAGAGTCGAAAGGTGGCGTCAATGGTGGTTCTTATTTCCGCTTCTAGGTGCTTTCTGATCTGGTGGATCCAGTAACAATGGTGTTCCTACTCAAAGGGAATTGAACATTTGGGCTTCACAAGCCACCATCATTGCTCAAAACAACAACAACTCTCCTACAATGGGGTCTCACATACCACTACCATTGTGCAAACAAAGACCAAAAACCTGTTGTCGGGGGCTCCTCAAGCCAATACCAACAATGGATATACCAACAATATGAACAAAGGTGTGAAAATCCAACCTGATGATGAAAATCCAACCTTGCTCTATGCTTGATACAATACTCTATCTTTATATATTTTAGTGGAGGACTTTTGGTGATTAGATACATACTCAATTCCATATTACCATTTGGTGATTAGCCAAAGTGTCTTCCCTCTCAATCTTGAGGAAGAAGAAGACTACAACTTGAAAAAAAGACAAACAAAAAAGAAAAATAATATAAAAGCATCTTCAGTAAGCTTTTTTTTTTGATAAGGTAACAATTCAAAGTTACAAACTTTGATAGGCCGAAAAACAGCTGCCAAGAACACCGGCAAGACAACAAACAAACACAAAACACCAACAAACAGAAAAAAAGACAAAAACAACAACAAGAGAAACACATAAGAAGAAGAAAGCAAAAGAACCCAGAGGAGAGGTGAGTAAAGAACAGAAGAATCTGCACCGCCGGAAGGATGAGCATCCTTGACTTAGCCCGGAACTACAACTCGATTCACCGTCTAGGAAGCTTCCTTCACCAAAGAATGCATCTCATGAAGTCAAGACCAACGGAGACCACACAGACAAATGATCTGGTTGACAAAAGCACAAAAAACCAGATTCGGAAACAAAGAACTAAAAAGAAACAAAAAACAAAAAAAAAAACAAAAAAAAAAAAACAGAAAGAAAGGAGAGGCCCAACACCGGCGCCACCTCCCTCCTGCGCCAACACTTCACCGGCGGCGGCGTCGGGGGGTCGGTCGGAGCGGAAAACTCAGAGCGGAACCAGGCTCGGTCGGAGCGGGTGGGAAAGGTTCGGACGACGGCGGATCTGGGCTTGGAGTAGCTCGGACCATCCTTGTCCTTGGCGGCGTCGGCGGAGGCTCGGTCGGAGCGGCGAGGTTAGGGCTCGGTCGGAGCGGCGGGGGTTAGGGCTCGGTCGGAGTGACGGGGGAAGGGCAACCTTTGTCAGCCCAACCAAAAGCTAGGGCCGACTCCCTGCTTCCCTTGGGAGCGTTTTGTTCTGGGGTCTTTTTGCATCTTCAGTAAGCTTTGTTAAGGAAAAAATATTCTAATGGAATATATTGCCAGCAATTTTAACATAATCATTTTGCCTTCAGCTTGTTCTACAAGTTTGAACATAAGAAAAAATCGGCCCTCAGTGGTCCAAATTTTTGTTTTGGGCCTTAAAGCCCATGTGACTAATACATTTCGAAAACTAACCTTCATAATTATTAATATGTTAAAAAATTAATAAGGTCCTTAACAACAACATAACATACCTTGTTTTATTGTTTTAATGGGGCCAAAAAACCCATCACTCCTCGTCCAACCAATGAACCAAATGCAAGACTAATTGATACGTTTTTTTCACATCAATTTTCACCCTTATTTATCTATTACGGTTCCGTTTATTTCAAGTATGGGTGTCAAATTCTTCGCTGCATTTGTGGAACTGATCTAGGGTGATGCCTGAGTGTCCGGTCGTGGTCGTGGTTGTGTCTGTGGCTCAATGAAGACCCTCTTGTACGAGGGCAACGTCATGGTTGAAGCTCTTGAATATCCCTCCTAAGTGAGGGCAACGTCATGGTAGTCCGTTCAGCACTTCCGCATGATTTCTCTTGTCTAACTCATCTTTCGGTGGCGCGTTCATCTGATCGTGCTTTGCTCTCCACTCGCTCTCGGTCGTGTTAGCTCTATTTTTGCTTTGTTGTAATTTCCATGCTTGAATATTGTTCTTATTGTCCGGTTTTGACCGACGCCAATTTTTCAGCCTCTCGATCTACCCGACGTTGTTATGTCGGGTACTTCGAATTCTTTCCTCATAAAAAAAAAATTACTTCTTGGGCGCCACCTAGTAGAGCACAAGGACTGACCCATTTTTTTGTAAAAAAAAAATCTTCTTGGGCGCTACCTAGTGGCTCCCAAGAAGTGATCCGTTTTTTCTTTTTTAATTATTTTTGTTTTTTTTATAAATCGGTTCACTTATTAGGCGCAACGCTGTGACGCCCAAGGGCAAAAAAAAATTGGACGCAACGCTGTGGCGCCCAAATTGCGGTGCGGGACATAAGAAAACCCGGTGCAAAAATTATCCCCGTTTTTTTTATTAAAAAGTAGCACAATACTTTACAAAGTGAAAAAAAAACAAGTTTAAGTGGTGTCCAGATGGCCAAATTTATAAGATATAAGAACAAATCATATCCTTAGACTCACATGCATACTAGTACTGCTTGTTTTTTTTTCTAATAAAATACATTGATTTTTTTTAGGGACCGTTCCCATTTAAAATTTATTTTTTTTTATATTTTTTGGGAACGGTTTATAAAAAAAATAAAAAGCAACGGTTTTTAAAATTAAAAATTAAAAGCCATTCCCTAATAATTTTTTTTTAAAATTAAATAAAAAGCAATGGTTTCTCTCACCGTTCTTTGGAACGGTGAAAGAAACTGTTGATCAGAGCGGTGCTGCATTGGTGTCTGCAGCACCCCCTCCTGGTGCAAGTAGGCGAGCCCTGCATTACCTTTATTTCATTGGTTGCGGGTATCTGCATCTTTGCTGACCTGTCTTAGGCCTTCTTCTTCGCGGACGAGCTAGCCGGACTGCAAAGACCGTAGTCTAACGGGAAAGAAGACTTGGGCTCTTCTCCTTTTGTCTTCTCGAATGGATAAGTGTGGGCCGTCTCTTTCCTGGAGAGACTCTTTGAGTTGGATCTCCAATGGGTTGCACTTGCTCCACCTTCTTACTCATCTTTTCGAGATTGGGCCCATTTCCATCTCGCATGGGCTTTAGCCTCAATTTTGCTCCTACAATGCTTATGTTATTCTAAAAATAGAAGTGCTAATATGAATTAATTGCCCTTTTCATCATAAAAATAATTAAAATGGAAGTGCTGCAACATCAAAAAGTTGAAGTAGGTATCGATTTTACAACATGAGAAATGCTCCCAAGAAGCCCCTAAAAACCCTAAAAAATTTCTGCCTCCAGCAGCCTTCACCCCTTGCCTTCGAACGGCTGAACCTTGTGAATCTTGCTTCCTTAACCTTCCTCCTCAATCTCTACCATGAAGTCTTTGATCAAGATACCAATCTCACTCCTCGCTCACCCTCGCTCCCTGTCGTTCATGCTCTTTCTGAAAGGAAGATGGTGAAGCCTCCCTGCTCCAGGAACAAGAACGGGAACAACGGTTTTTCGCTCAAATACTCCAGATCTGGGAGCTTCTGGGCGCTGACTTTTGAAATCAAGCTCGACTCCTCCCCACGACATCTATCCAGGTTTTATGCGAAGACGTGGTTTCTGTGGCGTCCCTCCGACGGCGGTTGTCTGGTATTGTCCACAATAGCTCTTCGAGGCACCACGAGACCCTTATTGGCCTTTCTCTCCTCTGAGAATCCAGATCTAGAATCTCCGCCTCAACGCTGCCACAAGCCCTTATTCAACAACTCATTCCTTCTGCTTCTGGTGTGGGGATTCAGGCTTGCTAGACGGTTGGTTGGATGTTAATGAAGGAAGAGAAGACCGCTCTGTGAAGCTTTGGGACTCTGAGTGCTCTTTGCTGGCCATGAACGCCGCTGCTGCGAGGTTGCGGTGCAGGTGGGATATGGTGGGTGAGCAGCACTTCTGGGGAGCTTTTTGGGTGTGCCACCCTGCCAGCAAACGCGCTACTAGACCCAGATGCTCTTCTCTGAAGTGCTATTTGATTAGGGTTGATCTCTTCTCTTGGAACATGTTATTATTGACTTATAAACTGATGGCTTGCATCATTAATCCTTCTTCTCTTGAATCTTTTGCTGGGTATATGGAGTATAAACCTGGACTTGAAAGTGTTTGCTTAGTCCAGATTAGTTTGTATTTCGTACCTCTGAACTTTAAGTATAATATGACTTTCTTGGTGTCTACCTTATACTTCATTGCTCATAATCTTTGGAAAATCAAGCTTGAAAGCTACTGGATGGTTTTTGTCTGGTACATCCATCTTGAATCTCTTTTGAATCAGAATGAGCACTCGAATTTGATTCTCTTACATGTGACAGCAGTCAGGTTGTTAATTTCTCATTTGCTTTCTTACGGCTGGACAAATGTGACTAAATTGAACCCTTTGAACTGCTTATAGGAACCATAAAAGCTTGAACAATATCCTAACCAAATCCTTGAAGGAGTATTCAGAATTCTGCATGGAGAACATCTGATTATATTTCATCAAAATCTCCTTCTGAACCCTTTTCATCTGAACAAACATTCTGCTTTGCAGAACATCTTGAGAATTGGTGCCTTGAAACACCGTTGTAAAGTGAATAAAGCTTCTGGAATTGGTTTTTTGCAATCACAACGGATAATACCGAAAATACTGAAAACTTTGAACAATCAAGTATGGAAATCTGGATCGTTGATTGACCCACCAGAGTCATCGACTAAACCCAAAAACACAGTTGAACACCTTTCTTTGTATATGATTACATGCGAACAATTGTATGAATGGAAAAGATTTACACTTTGTATCTTGAATCTTTACGATCCGAAGAACAATGATACCTCATGGTACCTTAACCAGAGTGATAACAATGTCAAATATGAAATGACAGAAACATATATTTATTCCCTCCAAATGCTAACAAAACTCTATCTGCGTTGGAAAATTGATAGCAATATCAGAAATGAAATGATAAGTTCATGCACTTACTTCCTCAAAACACTAACAATACATCTATTGTGTTGGAAAATTAAAATTAAAAATCAAAGAGCTCTAGAACATTGGATGCGAAGTCACTGTATGCAGTTGGGAATCTCCTATGAGATCTATCAACATAAGGAACTCTGGGAGGCGCATTGTGACTATTTGAAGGTTTGCACTCGAAAAAACTGTCATTACTCTGAACGACGGAAACAAGACCCCTAACTGTCTTTGGATATGGGGCAATCTTTCAATTGGTTTTTTATGAAGATCACAACATGGAATTGCCGTGGAATCGGGAAGAAAACCTTCTGGATGGATGTCGAATCCTTCTGCAAAATTTAACGAATTCAATTAATTACTCTCTTTGAGACAAGAACAAACAAAGAACCAAGTGAAAAAGTGTGGAGAAAAGCGGGATTTGATCAATTTTACTGTGTACCGGCTACGGGTTTCTCGGGTGGTATTTGTGTTATGTGGAAAACCTACCAACTTACAAATGAAATCCTTGAAATTGATACAAGGTTTATTACTGTCAAATATACAAATCAGCTCACGAACAAAAAACTTATGTTGATCCTAACTTATGCTCCACCGAATGAATCTGCAAAGAATGTGTTCTGGGATGGACTCCCCTCTTTTATTAAAAATTGCTCTCTTCCGTGTATTATTATGGGAGATCTGAATGAAATTCAAGACCCTTCTGAAAAATTATGTGGTTTAATACCACCCTTGACAAAATTTGCAAGATTACGACATTTTAAGAATGAATGTGAACTACTGGAAACTCCTATTCAAGGAAACATCTATACCTGGCGAAAGAACATTACAGAAATAGATAACATATATGAAAAACTGGATATGGTACTCATTCATCATCAGATCCTTCAATGGTATCCTGATATCTATACCAAACACTTTGCTTTTACCAGCTCTGATCACTGTCCAATCTCTATTGAGCTTGATTCAACAATACCTTTTAAAAATCAACCGTTTAAATTTGAGAAAATCTGGATGACCAGAAAGGATTTTAGAAATGTTGTCAAACAAGCCTAGACAACCAACTATCATGGATCGAGATTGTATAATCTTGTATTCAAAACAAAATTACTAACGAAACATGCCAAGATCTGCAACAAAAGCACTTTTGGCAACGTATTTACTCTATTACAAACCATAGAAAAACAACTCTCTGAAATTCAAACTGAGATCTGTACTTATCCTACAAATGATCTCATTAAAAAACAAATTAGAATCATAGAAAAAAAAAAGAAAAACTTCTTTGTTTCCAAAAAATCTACTGGAACCAAAGAGCTAAAGTTAAACACATTAAATTAAACGATACGAACACTAGCTATTTTCATAAAATAGCAAGTGGAAGAAGAAATAGAAAAATCATCAAAGAAATTAAAACGCAAGAAGGAACAAGCATCACTGGAGAAGAAAACATTAGAAAGGTATTACCGCCATAGACTATTTCAGGAAAACCTTGAATTAATTCAGTCTGAAATCTCTATAGAGGACAACTTAGAATTAATAAGAAACGTATCCAATGAAGAAATTAAGAAGGTTGTCTTTAACATTGGCTCGGACAAATCACCTGTAACACCCCCAAAACTTAACCCTTTTGGAAAGGTATTACCGCCAGTGACCCCAGTGTTCCTTACCGAGATCACCCAAGACTTTACCATTTAAATACAATTTATGAAATACAAATGATACATAATGATCAAAGCATTCAATTCCAAAACATAACATTGTCAAGGAAACATGAGTTACGGGATTACAACCCAATCCTGAATAGGCTAATATAGAGTTTAAACCAAATACAGCGGAAGTCTTATAAAGTAGGGTACAACGGAAGTCTTACAAAACACATTACAACCAAAGTCATTGTCCAAAAGATCTCAACCTGATTAACGAAATAACTCAAACATTCGAAAACCACCGTTGACTCCATAGTCCTTCTATTCTTCTGAGCTACTTTCTATCTGATGTGCCGAATCAAACGGATGACACCAGCCCACATGCAGAGAACAAAGTTCGTGGGTTAGTCTACTTGAATAGACTAGCAAGGGTACAAAGCAGAAGGTTCGATGTAGTTGTATTAGGTTAGCCTTATCGTTTCTCGAATGATAACCGATAACGATAATCAACCTTCATACTTCTACGGAATACTAACAAGAGGTATGCACAAGAGAAGACTCTGAAAGACTGAATCATTACAGAAATCAACTCAAAGGAAGACTCCAACGGAAGTGAGTCTTTAAGGAATTATGACAAATTTGGAAAGTTTAAAGAATCATACAATAATGATTTAAAAGCTGACTGAGATGCTTCGGTTCACGACCAACCTCATCGCATACAGCGGACCCAGATTGGAAAGAGAACGTACTATGATCAAAGTCGAGACGAGTTTTCCTAGTTGCACTATAACTTAGCTGCACTACTCGCCGAAGGTTTATTTATTATGTGCGTCGAGTAGCACTTATCTGATTTATATTTCAAACACACATCACGTTCTTAGACTTTTACATGTGTACCCCACCATTGGGACGACACATCTTAGTATACGTTTCGTCGAGAGTGATGGAATGTTTGTGACACCAGCTAAGTGTCCTGCCTCTACACACTTGTGAAAGAGACCGATCATGATCTTAGAATAGTACCAGGTGGAGACGAGCCACCTCGATACCAGATTATAAAGAAACGACCGGACGAAGTCCGAGTACATTCCTAACTAACAGTGCTAACCACACAGATACAACACAACTACAGTTACAGAATAAATCCACATAAAGGCCCGAAAGGCGATCACAGATAATAGCGCTGTTCTGACAGATATACAACCCATTATATGATTTTCAAAACAGTTTATAAATCACTTCCAGAAGAACACAGTAATAATCGTTCCAAATTAATTAATCAATTGAAATAACTGATAATCAATGTAAATATGGAAACAATGAGCAAGAGCGAACCACCACTTGCCTTAATCCGCAGAATAGAAACAAGCCTAACGACAACGACGGGATTCCGGGCTCGACACGGGTATAGCTCCGACAGCACAACGACCTTCGAATCGACCCATAAAAGGAACCCTAAGTTAGATCCGACATAACCACAGTACGAATCTAAAAACGATGAAAGAAAACGAAAGGAACGACGCCACAACGACGATTACCAAAGCCAAAAGCCCAAAAAGGCATTCTGGACACTGGCGGCGGTCGCCGTTCTTGGCGGCGGTCGCCGCAGTTCATCACGGCGGGCGCCGTGAAGAACGCGGCGGTCGCCGTGAAGAACTCAAACGACAGAAGCGGCAAGAAAACTCACCCAAAACACGAGCGACTCGGCCTCCTTCGACTTGCTTTGGTTTCTAACCTCCAAGGCTACCAAAAGCTTCACAAAGGCACTCTGGAAACACCACCAAACGACCTCCGGTGAAAGCTTCAGAAATCCGGCGAGGCACAACTCCGGTGAGGCAAGAATTTGGGAGAGCTTGGGCTGCGGATTGAGCTCAAAAACCCCTCCCAGACACCTCCTTTTATAGCCAAATGCCAGGAAACACCATGATGGCCCTACGACGAGCTACTCCGGCGCTGCCAGAGCCACGCCGGCGACCTTCGGGCAAGGACCTCCGGACAACGACGACGGCGGGCGCCACCATAGGCCTGGCGTCCCCAGCTAGGAGAAGACCCAGCTTGCTCCTCGAGCCTGGCGATGGCGGGCGCCGCCATAAATGCGGCGGTCGCCGCCCCTGTGGCTTTGCCGCCTCCTCAGCTCTTAGACGAAAACGATATTAACCCGGGATAAAATTATTGTACGCGAACGAGTATTAAAATCCAAAGCACGTCGTCTGTATTTTATTTCACTGAGAAAAATATTATAGATACAGAGCACATTACAGAATGTCTCCAACTTTCTGAATTAAATCCGACGTATATAACGGGTACTCGGGAAAAATCCCGGAACTCTAGAAATAGCTTACAAAAATACGGGGTATCACATCACCTCGGCATGATGGTATGACAACAGAATTCTACCAAAAATATTGAGACATTGTAGGTTCCTCTGTTATCCAAGCAGTTAAAAGTTTTTTCCTTTCCGGGAAATTGCTCAAACAAATAAATCATACATTCATCTCCTTGATCCCAAAATGTGACAATCCGAACTCTACTAATCACTATAGACCTATAAATCTATGCTCCACAATTTATAAAATAATCTCAAAGATCATAACAACAAGACTTAAAGGAACCATGGAGAAATTAATTCACCCCCTATAGGGTGCCTTTGTTGCTAACAGAGCAATTCAAGATAATATCTTGATTGCCCATGAAATCTTTCACTCTTTCAAATCGAAAAAAGGAATTGATGGTTTCATTGCGCTAAAATTAGATACGGAAAAAGCCTATGATAGAATTGAATGGAATTTCATCATTAAAACTATGAAAAAGTTTGGATTCCATGAAAAATTTATCAACTGGATAAAAGAATGCATTACAACGGTATCTTTCTCGGTGTTTGTAAACAACGGACCCACAGAAATATTTAAACCAACAAGAGGACTTCGACATGGTGACCCCTTGTCCCCCTTCTTATTTATTTTAGGATCTGAAATCCTTGCTAGAAAACTCTAAAAAGCCTCAGAAAGACCTAGTAATCCTCTAGGATTTCAAATCACGCAACAAGGATCAAGAATTCCGTTTTTGGCATTTGCGGATGACATTGTGATTTTCTCAAAAGCTAAACATGAACACTGTAAGGAAATCAAGGACATTATTGATGACTATTGTAAAATCTCAGGACAAAAAGTAAATTTTCATAAATCGGCTTTTCATGTCACAAAAAAGGTTACCAATCAGAATAAATTAGCAATACAAGGTATTCTCACAATCACAAACATGATATCTCTCGAAAAATACCTTGGTTGTCCTATCATTAATGGTAGAGTCAACTCGAATACCTTTGCTGATATTTTAATTAGCACCCAACAATAACTATCTAAATGAAAAGCAAATTCTCTTTCCCAAGCAGGAAGAACAACACTAATAAAAAATTACCTGGCAGCAAGACCAAACTATCTTATGCAAAGCTTTATGCTACCTACACACACACAATGAACTTGACAAGTTAAACAGATCTTTCTTTTGGAACAAAGACAACTCCTATAAACCTCTGATAGGCTGGGAAAAAATATGTAAACCAACACAACAAGGAGGTCTTGGATTGAGAAAATCAAAGGACATGAATAAAGCCCTATAATTCAAATTACTATGAAAAATCTTACCAGAACTAAATAACTACTGGATTAGAGTTGTCACTGAAAAATATTTGAAAACAATCCATATTTTTCATTATGAGAAAAAAAGAAATTGCTCTTGGCAATGATCCAAAATAATTGAACTCATTGATGAATTCAAGTCTGGATTAATTTGGCAAATTGGCAATGGCAGAACAATCAAATTTTGGTCGGATAATTATAACACCCCCCAGGCCAGAGGTGCTACAGTGCCATAGTCCCGAAGGACTATAAGGCGGGTAAAGAAAAATTTTGCAAAACATAACCCATATATATAACATATATCAAAAGCAGCAGCGGAAAACCTGTAAAACCTGTCCAGAGTTTGAAACCACAAACAAATTAACATACATAATACAACAATTTACAAACCAAAACCAATACAACAAGTTCGACCACTTCAAGGTCCAAAACCAAAACGATACGTACAACCAAGTCAAAGTCCAAAACCAAAAGTAGAGCCTTCGACCCAAAACCGACGGTGATCAGGATCCTCCTTGCTGGCGCTAAATCTGCAAAGCCTGATTGACTGGGGGACCCGATACCCCAGCCAACCGCGACACATAAACCGCAGTTGGTCAGTCTCGTGAAAGACTATGGCAAGACTAGCCAAGCCAAAACAGTTGAAATCCAAAGATTTATCACAACAATCAGATAATACCAACAATATGCCAATCAAAATATATATAATATATACAATATCATACTGACCAATCAATATAAATCACGCGTCAAAACACAAGCACACCTTACCACATAAATCAACCATTACACATCCTTATACAACTCTACCCTATACTAACCTCTTCAATCCAACCTCAATCTCATCTCAAGCATAAACGAATAGAACGATCCAATCCAACTTACTCTCCATTAGTAATACCTCAATCAACAACTCCAAGCACATACACATATCTTACTACTAACTTACAACCAAAGCTAACCAATAATACAAAACTCACTACTGTACTAACACAACAAATTCAGTTAACCTTCACATCAACAAACACATAGGCATCTACGAAATAATCATCACATAACACAATCATAACCTAAATAACGGTCCAGGCCAGCCACCCTTCTGGTGCCGCCGATTCGTCACCCTAGACTACAACTCATACATCAAACTCAACTCGTGCATTCAATTTCAAACCATGTTAACCCACACCCTCCAGATGGGAAACCAACCTTCCTAATCAATCAACATAACCAACCGGCGACCAAAGTCTAACACAAAACCGATAATCAAACATCCCACCAATATTCGAAAACAAAACCACTAACTAAGCATACAACCAATATTCAAGTACACAACTCATAACCGAGCACACAACCAATAATCAACACACAACCAATAATCACACACACAACCAATATTCAAGTACACAACCACTATTCAACACAAAACCACTTAATCGGTATAAAACCAATATCAACACATAACCAACACGCACAACCACCAACACCTCCACTCCAACCTCCGTCTCTACCACCACATCACCGAGTGAGACAATCAACACACATCTCCGTCTCCACCCCCACATCACCAAGGTGAGACAATTCACAACATCTCCGTCTCCACCCCCACATCACCAAGGTGAGACAATTCACAACATCCCCGTCTCCACCCCCACATCACCAAGGTGAGACAATTCACAACATGCCCGTCTCCACCCCCACATCACCAAGGTGAGACAATTCACAACATCCCCGTCTCCACCCCCACATCACCAAGGTGAGACAATTCACAACATCCCCGTCTCCACCCCCACATCACCAAGGTGAGACAATTCACAACCTCCAAAACCCACTATCCATCACCATACCAACCAATCAAACAACACGACGACAGTCAAAATCACATAACCACACCTCATCACACATTATCACATAATATCACACACACATCATCACACATTATCATATATCCTCACACACACATCATCACACAATATCACACATATATATATATATTCACCCAAGTAACTTTAAAATCAATAATCCAATCAAACCACATCAGTCCATCTACAACACGGGACAATTACTAATGTACCCACACATTCACACACCCACAATCCAACACACGCATACACACATTCAATCCAACACACACATACGATCCACACACACACACATTCAGTCCAACACACACATACGATCCACACACACACACACACACATTCAATCCAACACACCCACACGATCTAACACACACACGTGTCAACAGACACTATCAACAACAATCAATCACATTTAGTCACAATTGACTACCACGTCAACATTTAATCAAATACGATACAAGACAAATCATATCACACGCACATACCTATATTCAACCAAGCAACGGTAAACTTAATTATGAAATAAACTGGGCATAAAACAATTTATAAAAAAATATAAGTTAGAAAGAATCCTCTTGCCTCAAGTCGAACCACAACGACCTCAGAGATCTCCAGTCAATCCGAACGAACCTGCGAAATCAATCCGAGCAAAACCCTGGCGTTAATTCATACCAAACCACAACTAGAGAAAACCCCCAAATTCAAACCCTAATATCATACCTTCAAAAATCAGCCAACCACACACACACAAATCAACTCAATAGCTCACGAAATCCTCTTCAACTGCCCACGAAGAATAATTCAACATCAATTCGGACCACCACACAACATCAATTCGAACACATAACACAATATCAATTCGAAATTAACCCAACCCAAGCTCACCTCGACAACAACCAAGCGGTAGTCACCGAGAAGGACTCCTCGTCGCTGGAACCACAACAACAACACAGAACCGCAACTGCATAGCTCCAAATTCGGACACATAAAAATTCAGCAAGGAATTCAGTCCACGCAGGACAACAACAACAAATCAGACCCAAATTCAACAACAACACCAACCAACCTTACCTCTTCGTTAGCCTCGTCGGAAAGAGGGCTCCCGACGCTGGAGACGACCACCACGACGACGGACTACAGCAGCTCGCAGCACTCGGCACAACACCACAGCAACCACGAACAACACCCACCGGCGGCTCCACGCAGAGGAGGAGGAAGAAGAGCGGCGGAGTGGTCCAAGACGGGTTCGCCGGAGAAGAACACTCGGCTGGCACCAGAGAAGGAACGAATTCGCCGGGGAAGAGAAGGAGCTTGGCTGGGCACCGGTGAATCGATCGATCGAGAGAGATCCGAATTTAGGGAGTTAGGGATTTAATCCCCCAAATTCCCATTTTTCCCCTTTTTAGTAAACCCCATAATTAATTTACCAAAATACCATTATCAACTTAATTGGGGTATTTCAATTGGGTCTTGAACACACCTTTATGTGATATCATGAACACACAATCAATACTGAATAAGGATGCCATAGTAGCTGACTTTATGCTACCAAATAAAACCTGGAATAAGGACCTAATATAACAATGCTTACCACATGATTTAGCCAAAAAAATAACCTCTATCCTTATACCCCTAAATGATATTCACGATATAATGTACTGGGAAACTAGCAAAATGGTTGATTTTCTACGAACTCTGCTATGGAATTAATTAACATAAACAAGATATATTCTGCCTATGATTCTTCATGGATCTGAAAGATGGACACATATCCCAAAGTTAAAAACTTTGTCTGGAAAATAATGAAAAACGGACTTCCAACAAAAGCTAGATTAACAGAAAAAGGTGTAGTAATCCCCCAGGGTTGTATCCGCTACAATGCTCAATTGGAGGATTTGAATCATCTCCTTTTCCAATGCAACCACACCGTAAAAACAATAGAAAAAATAAACTATCAGACGTATGGTATTATTACTTCCCTAAACATAGGAAGCAAAAAAATCAATGAAATCATTGATGAAATTCGACAAAAAACTAATAAATCACAATTTATAGAATTAATGGTTTCTTGGTGGGGAATTTGATTCTACAGAAACCAATAAAGTTTTGGAAGAACAAACGATGATGCCGACTCCATAAAGGATGTACCAATTTATATTAAAAAACAAATTGAGAACTGGAATAAGACGAAAAGTTGAAACCATGACTGCTTAGCAGAGGACAAACCAAAAACACATAGAATGAATAATGTCAGACGACCAATAAAGAAATGGAAAAAACCACAGGACAAAATTATTAAAATCAATACAAATGGATCCACAAAAACTAATGGTGAATCTAGTTTTGGCTACATTTTCAGGAACAACACGGGTAAACCAATCTTCCTCTTTGAGGATAAATGTGATATCTCAACCCCTTTAAAAACGGAAATACTTGCAGTAAGAAATGTCCTGGTAAAGGCCTATGAATTAAGCATTATCGACATTCATCTTGAATGCGATAACCTTACCATTGTGAATGTTCTGAATCAAATCTGGCACTGTCCATGGAATATTGAAATGAAAATTTCTGATATCCTGTGTTTTTTACAACTTTTATCTTCAGTGCAGATTTTTAGATTTTTCATGTCTCCCGAGAAACAAACATGATGGCCGACTTCATCGCTAAGGAGGTCCAGCTGAGTTCTTTGAAAGATATTCGAGCTAATCTAGAATTTGTAATTCTCATCCGAAAGAATGCTCTAGACTGAGAAACCGATTTTATGTGGTTTTCCAGTCTAATTTTTACCTAATCAAAAAAAAAATTGGAAGTGCTGCATTAACAATAACAATCTAACTAAAGTAGGCTCAAGAATTGAACACATTAAACTCTTAACTGGAACTTTTTTTGTCTGACGGGCTAAAATGTTCAGTCCACCAGGCCACTGGTGTAGATCGAAAGATTGTTCATGCCAGTAGGTGGGCAACTGCAAGCAGGATGCAAAAGGGTTGGGTAGGAGCCCACTACAAGGACATTAGCTCGACTGTCAGGTTTCAAAAGCCATCCACTTCATGTTTCCTAACTCTTCTCATTATCCATCACTACCGCTACGTACGTTCTGTATTACAAATATATATGGATATAGGACTAGTTACATAAACATGAAGTGGATGGTTTTTTTTGGGTAGAAAAAAACCGATGGGTATGCCATATAACCACAGAAATAGTTTCCCTCAATCTCATTAAGAATGCTAGAATTTACAATTCAGACCTCAATAAGACTTGAACAATACAAATTTCTTAGAACAGCATACCATTTTCCAGTTAAAATGCTACTGAGATACTTATACTAACTGTTACCTGTTATTGAATCACTCAATCACCCCTAAATAATGAGACCCTATCTTTAAAAGACAGGCAACGGTTAGAGGATGTTATATTGATCAATATGGGGGTCGATTATCCAAATCTTGTTTTCCCATTCTGTTTTACGTAGATCTGAGCCACACGACACAAATTCCTCATTCTTTACACTGTTCAAGTTTTGTTCTACGTCTAACTCAGATTTTTCGTTCATGCTCTTAACACCAGCAGCTAAGCACATTAGTAATTGACAGCTTTAGCAAAATTAACAGCTAGCAACAAGATACTGTAAGGGATCAGAGAAAAAATCTTCTCATTACGCAAAGAATAATCCAGGATCATATAATTTGCAGACATAGAAAACAAAATAGTTCCTACTCATGTCAATATTCATGACAGTATTTTATGTCCAAACCCGATAACTTCTAGCAACTTTCTGCTTGCTTCCTCAAGAAGCTTCATAGTAAGGGCAATCTTAGCAACAGCCATTGGATCTTTTCATCAATTTATTTGTACCAGTTGTACAAGCAGTTCAGCCATGATTATTCATCATACAAATAAACTGCGAATGCAATCCTAACTCACAACAGAAACACTAATTTGGTCAATTTTATTTACCAATCAATCACGAGAACAAGTATAATATATATACATGATTAGATACAGCATATTTACATCATTCCCGATATAATTGTGAGGACAATCAGAAGTATTTCCCAAATCCTCCAAGTTGGAATCAAATTATTGAGTTCCCCGTGGGGAAGATCAGATTTTGAGAATTTTACCGAACTCTTCTCAGCACACGGAGGCCATCCTCATCGGAACCTTCTCCCTTCTGTAATCAGCACACCCCGCCGCTACCAACCGAACAATTTTCTTGCAGGCGAAGTGAAGGCAATTGGAGAAAACAAGCCAGCAAACGACCTCGTAGACGAAATCAAAAGCAGGATCCGCGGGAGAAGAAGACGAATCGTCCCAACCAAACCCGCCGAATCCGTCATAATTCCACCCGCCACCTCCGCCACTTCCGTCGATCGGACCGTCATCGCCTCCGCCCCCGAACAAACTGTCCTCCTCGCCCCCGCCGGAGGAGCGACGGCGCCTCCTGGTGCGACAGAGGCGGCGTTTGCGTAGAGTACGAGCGGAGACACACGAGGCGGTAGATCTGACGGGAGGCGAAGCAACAGCATCTACGGCGGATAGTAAGGCGGAGATCTGGAGATTCCCGGCGGCGGCAACGGAGAGGTGGTTGGAAGATAGGGCCCGGTGGAAGAGGTGCTTGGCGAGGAGTTGGAAAGTGTCGGGCATGACGGCGATCTCCATGATCGAGAGGCGGCGAAGTCTGTGGTGGCGGTGGCGGTGGCCGCAAGGAGAGAAAAAGAGAGAGGAATCGAATCGGAGTTTGACGCGTATGTGCGATTGTGGAAATTGGGGAGGAATATGTCGTGGATGCGTAACTCCGCGCCCCTTTGTAAGAAACGACGACGTTGTGAATGGATAGCGTGTTCAATTCAACCGTATAGATATTTTTGGAGTTAAGTTTTATTTTAGATAACACAAAAGACATCAGAAAAAGTATCTATAACTATGTATTAAATTTCATCTTTTTTGAGCCACCAAAGCATTTTTTTTAGCTCAGATTGTTGAGATTTATTTATTTATTTATTTATTTATTATCTTCTTTAATAATTTTATTTTGTTTTTTAAATTCTCTAAAATTCTATCAAAATCTTATACAAATCTCATCAAATTAACTTTATTCTTTAAAAGAAATTAGCTTATTTATTTTATCAATACGTATGAACTAATCAAAATCTTATATTTGTTTGTATATTAATTTTACATATTTTCTACCATGAAGATTATTATATAATTATTTTAACTTGATAAAAGTCGTATATAGTATTCATAATCAATATAAAAAAATGAATTGTTTTTTACAAGAAACGATGACACCTAAGCTAATTTTAATAATTTATTATAATTACGTTATTTCTAAACCATAAATTATTAATATTTATTTTGATATTCTTAACAAACTTTACTCTTTTAACTTATTTGACAGTTTTTTATACAAAATCCTCCGTGGTTAGTTTTTAATAAGTTTATATTTCTTAATTTATTGACCTTATCAAATCCTACGAGATCTTTCTAACATTATCTTATAATTTTACTTCTCTAGAATTCTTTTTCTAACGAATCTATGGAGTGGTTGTCATACACAATCCAATCTAAGATATCTCAGTTAATTGTTAACTTATCTATCTAATTTTGAAATTAATTTAATATCTTCATAGTTCAACTCTCAAATTAAAATTTAAAAATAAATAATATTATAAATAATATAATTTCATGGATTGAATTAACTAATAATATATACATTAAAAAATATTTATTTTTGAATTAATAAGAAAATACAAACTATCATAGAGACAAATTAAAATTCTATTAAAAAACATAAAAAAATAACATAATTAATTCATTTTAAAGCAAACGTAATGTACCAATAAGTCAATTTTAAAGATATAAGATAAGAAAGTGAAACAACTTTAATAGTATTTTGAAACTAAGCCCAATTTATGGAATAATATAAACAAATTAATAAATTTACTAAGTTTTTTATGCAAATAACGAGTATAAAAGCTAAAAATGTATTATAATAACAACCTATATTTTTAGTCATAAAATATAATCTAAATTGAGGTAGTTAGGAAAAAAATTATACAGTAAAATTAGATAAATTTTATTTTGTATTTGCTTACATTGTACTTCATGTATGTATTTTAAAAGTTATCTTGAAAATAAACTTATACTCTTATATATCAGTTCATATCTCCTTTCAAATTTTACGATACTAGCATTTCTAAATAAAAAATATTAAAAATTTGTATTTGAAATTTTCTCTCAATTTCTTCTATACACTTTCAATTTGGAATTTACAGTCCATTTTTTTTCTTCTTTTGTATCTTATTTTGAATTTTTATTATCTCTCATTTTAGATATCCTAAAGGAGAGGCATATCGGCGACATTTAGTCCTCACATTGATTTCGCCTATACGTCGGACTCTAGAATTGTCACATCATCCAACCTTTACAAAAATTAAAGTAATGTGTATCACCTTAATCTTTTACTACATCGTAACCGATCATATATATCTTTATTTCATATTTTTAAGCAAATAAAAAAAGTATATAATGAGGCAATCATTTTACATATATTCAATATATCAATATTTGTTAGCAAAGGTCTTAATTAGCAATACTTGATGGAGATATTTGGAATCAAATTTAGAAATTACATATCTTTGTTAAAAAGATCTTAATTTTTTACTATAATTTACATTTATATCAAATCTCTCAATTTACTTTCAAATCTACACTAATATTATTGACAAAAAAACTACGTCAAGAGGCAGAGGCCGAGGTTGTGGTGGGTGGTCATCCAAGTACAAATGGTACCAAATCCGACAAGAGCAATGTGGTAAGCGACAATTGTCCCACTGAAGTTGTCCCGAATATAGTTGAGTGTGACATATATGAAATAAAACCAAAAATTTGTCGTGACAACAATAGGGATGTACAAATAGTTGACTTGGTGAGCCAATCTGAGGCAGATTCAGAAACTGATGGGAGAGAAACAAGGTCTTCCACAGGAAGGAAAAGAATACATGAATGTATTGAGATTGACAGTGAATATGGGAAAGACGTTGGGCAAGATGTTGTGCATGATGTTTGGGATGACTTTGAGGATGATTTTGAGAAAGATGTTGAAGAAGGGCCATTATTGGATGACACTAATGAAGTAGACAACTTATTTGTAGACATTGATGAGAAAGTTCTCCAAGAGATTGAAGCCGAGTACTATCGTAGCAAAAAGTTTAGTAAAAGGCAATTGGATGATTTGGAAGAGCCAATGGAGGATGATGGGGTGAGCGGCAATGATCTGGAAATAAAAGTTGGAGAGCATTTCAATTGCAAGAAGGATCTTAAGGATCATTTATCCTTGATGGAATTACAGAGGCGCTTCTAGATGCATGTCCAGAAGTCTGATAAAAAGTTATATGTGGTAAGGTGCATTGATCCTAATTGCACCTTTTTTTATCGTGGGACCGCTCTTGGCAACACAGGATTGTTTGAAGTAAGGAAGTATTGTGGACAACACACATGTGGCATGAAGCTAAAACATAACCACCACACACATGCAAGTTCAAGCGTAATTGTTGACCACATAATGTCAAGGTAAGTAAACAATCTTGTCAGTACGATCATATATATTTATCAGCATGTATATCAACTAACCTTAATCTGTTACAACTTTAACGCAACCGGTACATGTACTAGACCTCGTGCTGCACAAATTCAAGACTTAATGAAGAAGATGAGAGTGGAAGTTAGTTACAATAAGGTAAACCGAGCACGTTTAACCACCATAGACAAGATAAGAGGCACAACTGAGCAAAGCTATAATAGGCTTCATGGATACATGTACATGCTGGAAATGATGAATACAAGGACAATCACACATGTTGAAGTAGATTCTAATTGTCGATTCAAGTATTGTTTTATCAGCTTGGGTTCTTGGCACAATGGAATGCAGTTTTTAAGAAAGGTAAATTTAAGTTATGTCACAATCAATGAATCTTTCCTAATATATGCATTATATTGTAGCGTTTAAGTTTTCTATTGTCATGTGTACAATGTCAAACTGAGTGAAAATTATTGTAGGTCATAACTGTGGATGGTACCCATCTGGGATCAAAGTACAAGGGCACACTTCTAGTAGCAGTGGCACAAGACGAAAATAGACAGATATATCCAATGACTTTTGCTGTTGTTGACAGCGAGAATGACAACTCATGGTCATATTTTTTCCGACACCTACGCTTTGTTGTCGCCAACGATCATGACCTCGTCTTTGTGTCTGACTGTCATGGAAGCATTTACAAAGGTTTAAGAGAGCACTACATCTTCGCAAAGCATGGTTGTTGCACACTTTACCTATTTCAAAACGTGAAGACGAGGTTTAAAAGGAATGACTTGTGGATTCTGTACCAAAAGGCAAATCAAGCCTACACCAAACATGAGTTCAACCGTGAGTTTGCAAGACTTTGCGCCCAGTCCCCAGAAGTGGGTACCTACCTAAGGGGTGTTTGATTTGAAGCGTCGACAAGGTCGCATATGCTCGCGAATAGATTCAATATTATGACGTCCAACAATGCGGAATCCGTTAATAGTCGATTAGTGGGGCCGCGTCGAATGCCGCTGATTGGCTTGCTTGATGGTATAGTGAATGTCATGATTCAGTGGTTTTGTGAATGGAGGAAAAAGGGAGAATCTTGTCCAGAAGTGCTGACCCCGACATTGTCTCGTGAGCTACAAGTTCATTATTTGAGATCGTTAACAATGGTTGTGACTAGGCTGAATCACTATGAGTTTCAAGTGCATGCCAATGGAACTACATTCTTGGTAAACCTCCATGCTCGAACATGCTACTGCAACGCATTCCAAATTGACCAAATTCCTTGTGCGCATGCCATAGCGGGTACCAAGGATTGTGGTGTCGATCCTATACAGCTGGTTCATCCCTTATTTACGGCTGAAAAGTGGAAGGAAGTATATAAGGAAACATTGTATCCGGTTCCCGCCTTTGAGTGTTGGGAAGTTCCTGACACTGTCTTGAATAAAGCATGCTTGCCCCCAGATGTTAGAAGGAAATCAGGAAGACCAAGGAAGAAAAGAATCTCGTCACATGGAGAATACATGGGTCCAAGGAGAAGGTGTGGAAGTTGTGGCACCCTCGGCCATAACTCACGAAATTGTCCTAACCCCGCAGCCCGCCCATGATCAGGTTAACTGTTTGAATCGTTTTATGTTGAACGCATCCTGTTAAAATGTGTAGTAAGAGATCCAAACTCTTCTTTTGTTAATATGTGTAGTAAGAGATCCAAACTCTTCTTTTGTTAATATGTGTAGTAGAGATCCAAACTCTTGAAGGATCTCTCACCACTCACATTACTTTTGAACCTAGTTAATGTATTTTGCTTATGACTATTTATTGTCTTGCTCTCTTTTCTTCGAACACAGAAGCAAGTCATTGTCGGTGTGGTTTAAAAGTAGTTAATATAATTTGTGTGGTTCAATTTGGTAGAAATGATATTTAGTCGAAAGTAGTTAATGTAATTCTATCTTGTCATGACTACATATATATCCTGACGTAATCAATATGGACTACTTTAGATTAAATTCATATGACACAAGTTTCACTCCATTCTGTACCCCTTTACCCCACTTGTTATTCTTCCATATATATCATGACAGATTCAATATGGTTTCAAATAACCTACCGACCAACATGAGTGGCATCTGAAAAACACATAGGAAAAACATAACCAATCATGTCATACTCACTGACTTGGTTTGTCGTCTTTAATATGGTTTGAAATTACGCGACATTATCATAAAGTACTATATTATATAAAACGGAAATACATAACATGCTTCATAAAGGACTACATTTATGTGACATTATATAGTCACTACATGACATTATATAGTCACTACACTAACATGCATTCCAAAATACTTCATAATGTACTAAATACTATGTCACATTACATAGTCACTACACTAAAGTTCTTAATAAAATACTAAATATTACATAAACACTCATGCGGAGGAGACGGATGAGTCTGGGCCATCGCGTGGCGGAAGCACTTCGACGACATCTCTGGTCACGACATATATGTTAATGAAATCCACGGTTCTACCAAGGGCGGCAAAGACAGCAGCGTCTCCATGGTTCTGCAAGGCCCTCAAGGTACGAGGGCCACCGTGGGGGGGGGGGGGGGGGGGGGGGGGGGGGGCTTAACTTCGAAGAATTAGCAAGCGTCCCGTTCACAATTGTTGAAATTATGAAGTTGGTTAATGAGCCACCAAACATCCTTTACCATTTCAGCCAACGGACACCAGTTTTGGGTATTGCCACCTTCGTAGTAGTGGGTGGAATTTATGGCCATTGCTCCCCTCGAAGGGACGATTCTCCCCCCGGTATGTACTGTGGTATACACCATATGTGTAATATCCCTCATTTTATGAAGGTATTTTGGAATTTTTCCAACTCTCGTATTACTAGTCGGATTAATTTTAAGAGAGTTTCGGACATTCTGTAAATTGTTTGAACTCTGTAATATTTTTCTGAGTAATATAAAATACAGTTGAAGTATTTTCGGGGTTAAATTGTCAACCGTGTATAAATATATTTAACCCGGGGTTAAGAAATTAACCCAAAAGTGAATCGGATAAGACAAAAGCATTTTAGCCTTTACCACACCCCGCGGCAGGACTCCACCGCACCCGCGGCAAGGGCCAGAAAATAGGGGTCGTCGTCTTCGCGATAAGGCCGGTCTGACAAGGTCGTTTGAGCAGCCAAGTGGACGGCCAAGTGGGCTCTTTTCCTTGTCCCCTTGTTCCCGGTTTTCCCCTTGCTTGTTCCCTTTGAGGAAACTCGGATTTGGACTATAAAAGGGATCGAATTCAGAGGGAAGAAGACTCTTCATCTCCTTCCTCTGTTTTCACCATTTCCAGCTGTTCCGAGCTCCCTTCGAGTGCTTTCTTGAGTTGAGAAGGGTACCTCAAGTGTTATTTGAAGGTTTAAGGTGTTGGGAGATCAAACCATAGACAAATAGAAGCATACAAATCGGTTTTGGGTAAGTTCTCCATTGATGCTCTGTCGAAGCTTTGCCACTATCTGTCCACTGCACCCGCGGCAAGCTCCCACCGCACCCGCGGCGAGCCTTGTCCGAGTGTGTGTTCGTGGGTGTTTGGCTTTGGGCGAGGCTCGATTCCTTTGATTCTTTTCCTATTATTTTAGATTCAATTATGAGGATATTGAATCTAACTTAGGGTCTCGTTATGGGTCGTTTCTTAGGGATTTATTATCCAAGATCTGCCCCAGTTTTAGATCCAGGAACTCGACGTTTCTAAGCTTTGTTCGAACTCGTCGGATCTAAGGCAAGTGGCGGTTCGCTCTTGCTCATCATTCCATACTTCCATTAATTATCAACTGTTTATTGTTAATTAATTTGGGATGATTTCTTGTGATGTTGGGAACAGTTTTGTTAAAAGGATAAAATGACTAAAAGATGATATTAATAGGTTGTATTTCTTCTAGAATCAACGCTATTATATATATGTGATTAGTATATGATATTATACTAGGTTGTATATCTGCTAGAACGACGCTAGTATAAATATATGTTTATGATGTTGGCCATGTTGGCTTTGATGTGGATTATTATTGTGCTGAACTGTTAGTTAGCACGAGTATTCGTAGGAGCGCTTGGTCCTTGCGAGGTCCATTTGTTTCTTTATAACTGGCATATAACAGGGCGATCAAGACCCTATGCCAAACTTCTGGTCATGACCAACTGTGATGTGGATTTAGGTTTGGACCCTTTGAGGGCCATTCCTTCGATGTATGTCCCTCATGACGAAACATATATCTAAAAGCTTATAACGTGATGTGGTTTTGGAATTTAATCAGATAAGTGCCTTTGTCGCACATAATTAAATATACCTTGGGCGAGTAGTACAGCTAGGCGCTAGTGCAGCTAGGAAAGCTCGTCTTAACTTTTAGTCGCTCGAATGCGATACTGTGATTCTGTGATTGTGTGTAATTAATTAATGTTCCCCAACATTTGTCATGTTTCCTATAAGGCTCATTTCATTTGGAGTCTTCTTTTGGGATTGATTGTTGTGAGGCTCGGTCTCCAGAATCTTCTCTTGTGCATACCTCTTGTTTATTCCAGTAGAAGTATGAAGGTTGACTAGCATACTCGGTTATTATTCGAGGGACGATGAGTCTAACCTAATACGACTACTTCGAACCTTCTGCTGTGTGCCCTTGCTAGTCTATTCATTTAGACTAACTAATTGTATTTGTTATCTGCATCGTCATGGTTGGTGTCGTCCGTCCGTTTCGGCACATCAGATAAATTGAGGATCCGAGAAGGCTAGGGCGACTATAAGGATGGACGGTGTTTTGTCAAACTATTTTGTTTTAGGACTTCCGCTGTGTTATTTATGTTAAGACTTCCGCTGTAATAATTCTGATCTTGTATTTTGATGGATTTGGAAATTATTGTATTCCCGAGACTTTGGTTCTAATGAAAGTTGTAATATTTGGTATTATAACTGTGGTTTGTTGGTTTACATCAACTGGAAAAGCCTGGGGTGACTTCGGGATGTTATATCTGAAGTCACTAGCAGTAATACTTTTAAGATGAAATTTGGGGGTGTTACAGACTTGGTATCAGAGCCGATTTTTTTTTTCTTACGAGTCGGGTTTAAAATGTTTTTCTGGAACAAAACCTTTGTAAACCGATCACTCGTTTGAAATGTTTTCGAAGGCTTTGAATTTTTGAATAAAATTTTTAACCGGTCATAGTCGTGCCTTTTCTAAAGTCTGATATGGAAGTTCGCTTCTATGTCTAGAAAGACTAATTATTTTCTTGTTGCCCCGTAGGTTATGGGTGCATGCATTTCCCTTATGAGAGTGTTGGAAGATGCCGAGATGGCTCCGCCATCTCCAACAAGGCTGAATTTCCTTACTCCCCCGAGATGCTTTGAGATCGGAGGACCTAGCAATCCACCCGAGGAAGTTAAGCATGTACTTCCTGAATCAGTGATACTTAGATCCAACGATGTTATGACTCCAGAAGTGGAGCATGTTGAGCTGTCAAGGTATGCTCAAGGATATTACAATGACGACCTCGAGATTGAGTCGGTACCTGAAGAGGACCCGGAAGAGGAAGATCCGAAAGAGGATCCAGAGGAAGATCCTGATGAGAACCAAGAAGAACAGGGTCAAGAGCTCGATAATTTGAGGCACTTGTTGGTGGTTAATGAGGACACGGGGATGCAATTCCTCTACCCAAGTCCGCCACCCGAACCAGTATCCGCGCCAATGACTGACGCTGACTGGGAAGCACTCTATGTCGAGTACGGCATTAGAGAAAGCGGACCACGTGAATTATCTGAGAACTCTCAGCCCAACCTTGTTCAGAGAAGGAGGAGGTCGAACCCAGAACTATGCGAGATCCTTCGTCAAAGCCAAGAGATCTTTTTGAAGAGCAGCGGCTGATGAACGAATTGGCCGATCATGCTCAAAGGAGGGCAAGGCCAAGAACACCTGAGCCAAGGGACGAACCATGTGTTCCAGGGCCGAGTAAGGTCAGGAGTCCGTCACCGGATTCAGATGATAAACCCCACTCGAAGAAGCAGTGTTTAGGGAGTCTGCCGTACAGGAAGCGTTTTCAAGGCGCCATGTAAAGGGCCGACGTTGACTGTAGTAATTTCTTTGTTTTGCGTATGTTTTGATGTATATTCAGCAAATTGCAAATCTCCGGGCAATTTTGTTAGAAAAGCTCGTGAGATCCTTCTGGTATAATATGTAGTTCTGTTGAAAGTTCATCTATAAAATACCTAGTTGGTCCACTTTGAGTTGACTTTTATTATATTAAGTATTTTAAAGAGATATTAATATGTAAAATACTTGGACTTTGATCGGTAAACAGATGGTGAACACAAGAAATACTATTCGCACTGGTGCTGGGCCGAGCAATAATCCCAGACCAATTATAAGGGATGATCCGGACCGTGTGGAGGAACACGAGTCTATGTCTCAGAACAACCCTGGAGGTAATGACCATGCTGAGGTCAACGCTCCAATGGTTTTCGATGCAGCAGCCGTTGCAGCTATTCGAGGAATATTTATGCAAGCGTTCGCCGATGTTATGCAACATGTTGCACCTCAGGCACAAGGTGTGCCAATTCCTAAAAAAATTCCTAGGTTCGTGGAACCTAATGTTCATATACACCGTGATGAGACGGCCAGGAATAGGGATAATTATGGTCGAGCATTGATGACCATTAACTCTATGAGGCCGGACAGTTATGACGGAAAAGGAGAGCCAGTCAGGGTGGCTCATTGGTTTTCCCATATGGAGCGGTTGTTCCGCAATATCGAATGCACCGAGGCTGAGAAGGTGCATATAGCTTCTCTTCAGTTGAAGGGAGATGCTAGCGAATGGTGGGAGAACACTGGGATGGCTGATCGGGCTGATCTGAACTGGGGGATGTTCAAGACAAAGATGAATGATCGTTTCTTTTCCCAAGCTATGCGGGACGAGAAACACAAGGAATTCCTTTATCCCAAGAATGATGGATTTAAAGTGACCGAGCTAGCGGCCAAGTTCAATCATTTATTGCAATACGCTGGGTCTGTTGTGTCCAGCGAGGAACAGAAGATTTGGCATTTCCATGAGTGGATGAGCCCAGACATTAAACCGATGATGTTGCGTCATGGATGCTCTACCTTGGAGCAATACATGGATGCAGCGTATAAATTAGAAGTGACTTTGGAGGAGTCAACCAAGAGACGGAATCGCCAGAGGTCGATGCAAAATCAATCTCAGGCAAGTGGATTTAAACGTCCTGCGCCGCCATCCAACTTCGACAAGTCCGGCAAAGCAAGGACAGAGATGACTCAAGGAGGGTCAACACAACAATCAGGTCAGGGCAAGAGTCTAATCCAATGTCACAATTGTGGTACAGCTGGGCACATAAACTTTGTGTGTCCGAAGGAAAAGAAGACGTGTTTTGGTTGTGGGAAGGAAGGGCATATGCAGAAGTTCTGTCGACAGGGAAAGCAGAAGGAAACGGATTCACAGCAAGGGTCTATTAACCAGAACAACTGACCTAGGTTCAAACCAACGGAGACTCCTAGTCCTTCGATGCAGACGACTGCACAGAACAAAGGCAAAGCCCCAGCTGCTTCAGGAGGTCAGGGTCAGCGCCTGCACGAGATGCGTGAGGCTGACGGACCTAACGCTCCAGTTGCTCAAGGTACTCTTTACCTTCATTCTACTTCAGTGTGCATACTGTTTGATTCGGGTGCTACCCATTCCTTTATTTCAGAGAATTGTGTTAGTAAGTTAGGTTTAGTCTGCAACGAGGTTTGTGAACCTTTCATTGTGAATCTTCCTAATGGTGACCATTTAGTGGGCACCAAGCGTTTGTCAGAATTTCCGGTTACCATTCAGGGTAAGAAGTTTGAGGTAGATTTGATCTGCATTGCTATGGCTCCATACGACATTATTCTCGGTATGGATTGGTTGACACGTCATGGGGCAGTGATCGACTTTAGTTCAAGGACTGTAATGGTGTCATCTAGGGGCCAGTGTGTGTGCAAATTCAAGGGTCAGAATGACGCAGATAACGGCAGGCTTATCAATGCGATGGCTGCGTTTAAGCTACTTCGACAAGGTTGTGTCGGGTACCTTTGCTACCTGAAAATGCCCATGAAAGATGAACCAACAATTCTTGATATTCCCGTGATTAATGAATTTCCTGATGTTTTTCCGGAAGAGATTCCTGGATTACCCCCGAAGCGTGACGTGGAATTTTTATCGATCTCGAGCCTGGTACCACGCCGATTTCTAAAGCACCGTACCGGATGACTCCTGCAGAGATGAAAGAGTTGAAGAAGCAATGATAAGGCATTATCGTGACACCTTAAACAAAATAATCCTAACAAACCTAAACAAGTAGTAGAGGCAAGCAAGGGTCGAATCCACAGGGAGGAAGTAATCAATCTATGTGTCTATAAGCATGCAAAGTAACAGGAAAGGGGGGTTTTGGTTATCAAGCAGAGCAAAGCAAACAAGTGTAGTTGATGAGAAAATATGAATGGGGAAAGTAGTTCTACTAGAACGAGATCCACAATACAGAGATATAAGTCGATCACTGAAATCTATTAAATCCAAGTTCTTTAACTATTCTTATGGTTGTTCCCACCCTGATCTTAAGTACTACCGATTCTCACAGTTGTCAATAGACTTATTACTATGCCAATGATAAAGTACCACTGATTCTCACAGTTGTCAGCGTACTTTAGCACCAACACAACAATAGCAATGCACACAAGGGTATAGGATACATGCAAGTAGAAAGACGTACAAGTACTCACTCCCCTACTTAACATGCAATTGATTCTCACACACAATTGTACGCTCAGAACCCCTATACGCACAATTGTGTTTGCCACTAGATATGCACTCGGAACCCCTATATGCAATCCTAGCACTATGATAGATGTCGATAAGCCTAGTTAGCAACTCTAGATAAACCAACATAAATCAATAGACAATATAACCAAGAGAATCAATCCAACACACATAAGAATAAGAACAAGGAATAGAAATCTCACAACCGAATCAACTGTATTGCTTCAAACGTCTAGCAGAACAAAGGTGTTTAGTTCTCCATGGGTTGGAACCCAAGAGAAAGAAAGAAACGAACTTCAAAACTTAAAACTGAATTCTCACGTCATGTCAACTAGGTTAACAAAGAGTATTTAACCTAAACCTAAAAGATTGTAAAAATAATAAAAGGAAATAATAATAAAACTAATAAAAGGTAAGTAAATAAACGAATCAGGGAAATTAATCCCATCCGAAAGAAGCCAACAGCTCGGCCCCGCCTTCTCTCGCAAGCAATCTCGATCTGCAGCTTCTTGTCCCAGCACGGCCCAACAATAAACAGCTCGGCGGCCCAACACCATCAACAACAACGGCCCACTTCAATTGCATCAGCTCGGCCCAACATCCAACAACTTCTCGTTGATGCCACCATGACGTCACGCTCCACATTCTCCCGCTTTTGCTGCTTCAAATCCAACACGCGCATTCTCCAGCTTATTCACTCACGTGGGCTGATATCTCCTTCGTGGGCCTTTTCCTCCAAATTGGGACTTATTTCCTCTTCACGGCCCAGCTTCTTCTATTTCCAGCAATCACGCGGCGCGGGCTTGTATTAAATTCAGATGATTTGCCTCGCGTGGCCGCGGGGCGCCATCTCCCACCGCGGGGCGGTGATTCCTACCGCAGGGCGGCATTCTTCTCTTCTTCTTCTCTTCTTCTTCTCTTCTGCTCTTCATTACTACCAAGTGTTGGTAGTCTTCTCTAATAAACTCCAGCAGATCCTCATCATCTCCATCTAAGCTGTAAAACCTTGGATTTCTTCACTTCTCAACTACTCTTCTGGATTACAGACTTAGCCTAAATTTACTCCAAAACTCCATCTAAAATATGTCAATAATCACTAGTTAAGGTGCATGAAATGACACCTATCAAATACCCCCACACTTAGACCTTTACTCGTCCCGAGTAAATCAAAACTAATCATACTCCAATCATCAAACACCAAGGCCTCAGAAAGTGTGAGCACACGTGATACAAGTGACTACAACAATTCAACAATCAGCTCCAGAGTATCAAAGCAACACGCACAACACAATACAACACAATACAATCAACACCACACACCAAAGCTACAAGGAAAGCAAAGTACTTCCCCTAAGTTTATCCCAAACACCATAGAGTGAATAAATTCTAATCCTATCTCCCATCTATCTTCTTATCTCTCCAAAGTGACCTACCCGAATCCTCCTTATAACTCCTCTTTTTATGACGCCTCGCCAAGAATAATGAGAAATCCTAAAATCCCTCTTCTTCTCTTTCGCTCATTTTGCCAAGGCGCCCTTTCGGGTTTTCACCAAGCCACTCATTTCATTTTCCAATAGATGTACTCACATAAGCTCACGTCACTCTTGACCTCATATTACCCCAGCCTAATGCTGGTCCAAGCCACCTGCTTATTACCTAGGCCGCCCTTTCGGGTTTTCGACCTATCCCAGGATTTCTAATGTATGCCTTTTTTCAATTTTTGGTTTTTTCTCTTTATATTCATTTTTCTCCTCAGCGACGTAGCAAGTATAAAACCCTCCCCCATGCTTAAACATTGCATTGTCCTCAATGTAATGAAAGACAAAAGAATAAGAGCATAGGGAAAAGCAAAAAAATAACTCACAAACGTCGCCAAGCTGCTTGGACACTTCCGTTGTTACGGGCGGTCTTCTCAATAAATGCCCAGGTCGCTGGTGTTGGGCGGGTGTCTTCATCAATTCTATAATCTTCTCTTACCGTGCAACCAAAAGGGAACCACTTTGGTGAATAGTGGTATAGCATAGAAGTCGGGGTTGCACGGCCTTCTAGGAACACAAGGTGGAGTGCATATATAATCATGGTGGGGGCTCTAGTGTTCCTCCTCTTCAGCTGTCGAATGTAGGGCCATCATCGTTGCCAAATAATGTGTGGGGCTAATGTATCCTCCGTGACAACATGAAGCGCACCTCTCCATGGGAATTCCGGACAGCTGGCCTTTGGTAGAACTTTTTTTTTTTTGATTTTTTTTTTTGCCTCCCCGTTTAAGGGTTTTTTTCGGGGAGCGACCTAGTGCAGGGACATGAGAGACTTACATTGGTGTGGAAACACCTTCTTCAATAGGCATGAGTCTCTTCCCTGCAGGTCAGTCGGAAACAAAAACAAGAACAAAAACAAAGCAAAAACACACTAAAGAAAATGCAAAAATAAAGAATGAAAAGCAAGAAAGAAAAACATACCTCGGGTTGCCTCCCGGACAGCGCCTTAGTTATTGTCATGGCATGACATCCTGCTCCATCCTCCTCAACTCGGGTTGCTCATAGCAACCAAACTCCTGGGGCCTGGATCAGGGGGGTGCCTCTTCGTATGCTCTATGTTGAGCGTGACCCCCAATCTTGTGCAATTGTTGATGGCTGGATCACTCGTCGTATCCATGAACGCACATGCCATCTTTCGAAATGGTCTGCCCAGCATCTCAGGGGTTACATGTATGTCCTGCCCCGTGTCCAGCATGTAAAAATTTTCCACTTGCAACAAGTTTTCCTTCTTGTGCTTCCCCTTCGGTTTCTTCTTGATCTCGCGTAGCGCCTTTATAAATTCCTTGAAGCGAGGGGTGTTGTCCTCCATTTTGAGCGAAGGGGAGTTTATCTCGTAGTTGCTCAACCAATCAAACATGTCGTTGTCCTTGACTGGCCTCCTAGTGTCCGCCAGAGCTTCAGGGAAAGGCGCAGGGGGCTTCTCGGACCCAAGAGGAGGAAAGTAAGGTCGCACATAGTCATCCACGTAAGGAGAGGAGAGGCCGCGGGCGCGGTTTGAAGGCTGCGGCGAGATAAGCGGGAAGGAGTTGAGATGCAAAAACTCATCATAGGCAGCCTCCAGAGGATCGGGGACTGCCGGGGCGATTGTCTCTGGAGTATTTTCGCGATCACAACACTCCCCCTCATCGTCGCTCCACTCATCTCCAAAGAAGTTCTCCTCCTCAGAAAGCACCTGCCGTGCAACCCCGTAAGGGTCTACCCAAACCTCACCAGCATATCTGAAATCTTGGACACCGGGCCGCGGTGGTTCCACCGCGGGGCGGTAGTCATTGCCGCGGAGCGGTGAGGTCGCAGTGGAGATACTGAGGTTCACCGCCGGGTCGCGGTTTATAGTCTCCGCGGGGCGGTGGGTGATGTTCTCCATCTCACAGTCGCTCCCCTTTTCAGCAGACTTCGACTCAATCAACGCTTGACTCAGTTGATCAACTTGGCTTTGGAGACTGGAGATTGCCTCTTGCTGCTGGTGGACTATTTTTTCTACTTTGTATCCCATCGAAGAGACTTTCAGAGCCATAATTTCCCCCAATGAGGAGACACTCTGGGCCATGGATGTCATACCATGGGCCATGGTTGTATGCATTGAGGTCACGTTCTGGGCCATAGTTGCCATATTTTGAATTAGAGTCCTGAGTACATCAACATTGGGTGCAGGCGAGCACTGTGGTTGATTTCCATATGGAACTGGGATATAGTGCTCCCTCCACCCTGAGCTGTAGGTGTCCGGATATGGCTCCTGTTTCGGTCCCTGCGAGTTTGCATCTCGACGTGCTTTTATTGGTGCTCTGAATGCGGGAAGTCTTGGACAATCATCAGTGGTGTGCAACGTATCGCGACAGATTCTGCAGGCACTAGCTGGCCTTGCTGCAATGGGAGTTGGGACGTATCCCCTCTCTGGAGAGAAAGAGCAAGGATATGGGTTATCGCGCGGCTCTCCCCAGAAATCCATATCTGTAACAAAAATCAAAAAGAAAAACAAAAATCAGTAGCAAGGGTGTGGACCGTAAGATAGGTCCACACCAAAGTAACAAACACACAAACAAACACACAGAAAAATTGATAGGCGTTGTCGTGACACCTTAAACAAGGGCTGTCGTGACAAAGCCCTACTTAACATGCAATTGTCGTGACACCTTAATCAACGCCTAACAAAGCCAATTTGATAGGTCCCCGGCAACGGCGCCAATTTGATAAGGCGTTGTCGTGACACCTTAAACAAAATAATCCTAACAAACCTAAACAAGTAGTAGAGGCAATCAATGGTCGAATCCACAGGGAGGAAGTAATCAATCTATGTGTCTATAAGCATGCAAAGTAACAGGAAAGTGGGGTTTTGGTTATCAAGCAGAGCAAAGCAAACAAGTGTAGTTGATGAGAAAATATGAATGGGGAAAGTAGTTCTACTAGAACGAGATCCATAATACAGAGATATAAGTCGATCACTGAAATCTATTAAATCCAAGTTCTTTAACTATTCTTATGGTTGTTCCCACCCTGATCTTAAGTACTATCGATTCTCACAGTTGTCAATAGACTTATTACTATGCCAATGATAAAGTACCACTGATTCTCACAGTTGTCAGCGTACTTTAGCACCAACACAACAATAGCAATGCATACAAGGATATAGGATACATGCAAGTAGAAAGACGTACAAGTACTCACTCCCCTACTTAACATGCAATTGATTCTCACACACAATTGTACGCTCGGAACCCCTATATGCAATCCTAGCACTATGATAGATGTCGATAAGCCTAGTTAGCAACCCTAGATAAACCAACATAAATCAATAGACAATATAACCAAGAGAATCAATCCAACACACATAAGAATAAGAACAAGGAATAGAAATCTCACAACCGAATCAACTGTATTGCTTCAAACGTCTAGCAGAACAAAGGTGTTTAGTTCTCCATGGGTTGGAACCCAAGAGAAAGAAAGAAATGAACTTCAAAACATAAAACTGAATTCTCACGTCATGTCAACTAGGTTAACAAAGAGTATTTAACCTAAACCTAAAAGATTGTAAAAATAATAAAAGGAAATAATAATAAAACTAATAAAAAGGTAAGTAAATAAACGAATCAGGGAAATTAATCCCATCCGAACGAAGCCAACAGCTCGGCCCCGCCTTCTCTCGCAAGCAATCTCGATCAGCAACTTCTTGTCCCAGCACGGCCCAACAATAAGCAGCTCGACGGCCCAACACCATCAACAGCAACGGCCCACTTCAATTGCATCAGCTCGGCCCAACATCCAACAGCTTCTCGATGATGCCACCATGACGTCACGCTCCGCATTCTCCCGCTTTCGCTGCTTCAAATCCAACACGCGCATTCTCCAGCTTCTTCACTCACGTGGACTGATATCTCCTTCGTGGGCCTTTTCCTCCAAATTGGGCCTTATTTCCTCTTCACGGCCCATCTTCTTCTATTTCCAGCAATCACGCGGCACGGGCTTGTATTAAATTCAGATGATTTGCCTCGCGTGGCCGCGGGGTGCCATCTTCCACCGTGGGGCGGTGATTCCTACCGCGGGGCGGCATTCTTCTCTTCTTCTTCTCTTCTTCTTCTCTTCTGCTCTTCATTACTACCAAGTGTTGGTAGTCTTCTCCAATAAACTCCAACAGATCCTCATCATCTCCATCTAAGCTGTAAAACCTTGGATTTCTTCACTTCTCAACTACTCTTCTGGATTACAGACTTAGCCTAAATTTACTCCAAAACTCCATCTAAAATATGTCAATAATCACTAGTTAAGGTGCATGAAATGACACCTATCAAGCAACTTGAAGATCTTCTCGACAAATGTTATGTAAGGCCGAGCGCATCACCTTGGGGCGCTCCGGTGTTATTTGTCAAGAAGAATGATGGATCGTTTCGACTTTGTATCGACTATCGTGAGTTGAATAAAGTCACGATCAAGAACAAATATCCTTTGCCAAGGATTGATGATCTGTTGGATCAACTACAGGGAGCAAAAGTCTTTTCCAAGATCGACCTGAGATCTGGTTATCATCATCTCAGGATTCGTGAGGAAGATATTCCGAGGACTGCATTCCGAACGAGATATGGTCACTACGAGTTTGTAGTCATGCCATTTGGACTTACCAATGCTCCAACAGTCTTCATGGATCTGATGAACCGATGTTTTCACCAGTACTTGGATAAGTTCGTAGTGATCTTCATCGACGACATTTTGATCTACTCCCCGAGCGTGGAAGCTCATGAAGAACACCTACGGATTATTTTATCAGTCCTTAGACAAAATCAACTATATGCGAAATTGTCTAAGTGCGACTTTTGGATCAAGGAAGTGGCTTTCTTAGGCCATGTGATCAATGAGAATGGGGTGATAGTTGATCCCCAGAAGATTGAAACACTAACCAATTGGAAGCGGCCTCAGAACGTGAAGGAGGTGCGTAGTTTCCTAGGACTTGCGGGTTACTACAGACGGTTCGTAGAGAGATTTTCTAAGATCACTCTACCTATGACCGGTCTGCTCTACAAGGTCCACAAGACGTTTGTCTGGAGTGACAAGTACGAGGCCAGTTTTCAGAAGCTAAAGCAATGTCTGACCTCTGCACCAATATTGACGCTGCCAGAAGGAAATGATGATTATGCGGTCTATAGTGATACTTCAAAAATGGGTTGGGATGTGTGTTGATGCAGAGAGGCAAGGTGATTGCTTATGCATCAAGACAGCTGAAAAATTATGAAGAAAACTATCCGACGCATGATCTGGAGTTAGCAGCAGTAGTGTTTGCGCTAAAGATTTGGAGGCACTATCTCTATGGTGTGAGATGCCAAGTCTTCACTGATCACAAGAGTCTCAAATACATATTTACTCAGAAGGAGCTGAATATGAGACAACGGCGTTGGTTAGAGCTACTCAAAGACTACGACCTCGAATTGCTGTATCATCCGGGCAAGGCTAATGTAGTAGCTGATGCATTGAGCCGGAAGACGCCGCACGAGACTGTAGTGGCTTTTCTTGTCGCTCAGACCAAGCTGAACCAAGAATTGTGCGAGATTGAAGTCTTGTACGATCAACGTCGTGGATACCTGAGTATGCTCGAGATTCAAGCTTTGCTTCTTGATCAAATCAGAGAGAAGCAAGTCGATGATGTGATCTTGGTAAAGCTAAGTAACGAAGTGATGGACGGGAAAGCTCCCGGCTTCATGATTCAGGAAGATGGATCACTCTGGTTTCGGGACCGGATTTGTGTGCTTGACGTAGATGGTCTTCGCCAATTGGTGATGAGGGAAGCCCATTCGTCAGCCTATTCTGTACATTCAGGCTCTAGCAAGATGTACAAGGACCTCAAAATGAAGTTCTGGTGGCCCAATATGAAGTGGGATGTGGCAGAATTTGTGGCAAAATGCTTGACTTGTCAGAAGGTCAAGATTGAACACCAAAGACCCGGTGGAGAATTGCTACCTCTTCCAGTTCCAGAATGGAAGTGGGAGGACATTGCAATGGATTTCGTCACAGGGCTACCCAAGACTCGAAGTCAGAAAGATGCTATATGGGTTATCATAGATAGGCTCACGAAGAGTGCTCATTTCGTGGCTATCAAGACAACGTGGGGAACCCAGAAGCTGTCAGAAGTGTTTTTATACGAGGTTATCCATTTGCATGGTGCTCTGAAGACCATTGTATCGGATCGCGATGGCCGATTCATGTCAAGATTCTAGAAGGAATTGCACAAGGCCATGGGAACCGAGTTAAGGTTCAGTACTGCGTTTCATCCTCAAACGGATGGACAGTCTGAGAGGACCATCCAGACCTTGGAGGATTTGCTAAGAGCTTGTGTACTCGATCGTTCGACTAGCTGGGAAGATAGCCTGAGTCTGATTGAGTTCACATACAACAATAGCTGGCATGCTACTATCAAGATGGCTCCATTTGAGGCTTTGTACGGTCACAAGTGCAGATCTCTGATTTGTTGGGATGAGAATGCCGACAAGATTCTGCTCAGACCAGAGCTAGTCGAACGGACTGCATTAGACATTGCTTTAATAAGACAAAGGATGTTGACGGCCCAGAGTCGACAAAAGTCTTACGCTGATCCGAAGCGTAGGAATGTTGAGTTTGAGGTTGGTGATAAAGTGTTTGTCAAGGTGTCACCGACCAAAGGTGTATTCAGATTTGGTAAGCATGGAAAGCTCAACCCTCGCTACGTGGGACCATTTGAGATCCTTGATAGGGTGGGATCTCTAGCGTACCGTTTGACATTGCCGCCATCGGCACATCCACTGCACAACGTGTTCCACATATCCTTGTTAAGGAAGTATGTGCCAGATGAATCTCATGTGCTGAGTTATGAAGACATCGAGATCCAGGCAAATGGTACCTACGAGGAGATACCCGTGCGAATTCTTGAGCGCCGTGTGAAGCAATTGCGCAACAAGGTGGTACCGTTGGTACGAATTTTGTGGTCCAAGTCAGGAACTGAGGAGGTTACTTGGGAGACTTGGGAGATTGAAGAGGATATGCTTAGACGCTTTCCCGAGTTGTTTTCGGCCTAGAATAGCCAAGTTTCGGGGTCGAAACTTCTTTTAAGGGGGAGGTAATGTAATATCCCTCATTTTATGAAGGTATTTTGGAATTTTTCCAACTCCCGTATTACTAGTCGGATTAATTTTAAGAGAGTTTCGGACATTCTGTAAATGGTTTGAACTCTGTAATATTTTTCTGAGTAATATAAAATACAGTTGAAGTATTTTCGGGGTTAAATTGTCAATCGTGTACAAATATATTTAACCCGGGTTAAGAAATTAACCCAAAAGTGAATCGGATAAGACGAAAGCATTTTAGCCTTTACCGCACCCCGCGGCTGGACTCCACCGCACCCGCGGCAAGGGCCAGAAAATAGGGGTCGTCGTCTTCGCGATAAGGCCGGTCTGACACGGCCGTTTGAGCAGCCAAGTGGACGGCCAAGTGGGCTCTTTTCCTTGTCCTCTTGTTCCCGGTTGTCCCCTTGCTTGTTCCCTTTGAGGAAACTCGGATTTGGACTATAAAAGGGATCGAATTTAGAGGGAAGAAGACTCTTCATCTCCTTCCTCTGTTTTTACCATTTCCAGCTGTTCCGAGCTCCCTTCGAGTGCTTTCTTGAGTTGAGAAGGGTACCTCAAGTGTTATTTGAAGGTTTAAGGTGTTGGGAGATCAAACCATAGACAAATAGAAGCATACAAATTGGTTTTGGGTAAGTTCTCCATTGATGCTCTGTCGAAGCTTTGCCACTGTCTGTCCACCGCACCCCCGGCAAGCTCCCACCGCACCCGCGGCGAGCCTTGTCCGAGTGTGTGTTCGTGGGTGTTTGGCTTTGGGCGAGGCTCGATTCCTTTGATTCTTTTCCTATTCTTTTAGATTCAATTATGAGGATATTGAATCTAACTTAGGGTCTCGTTATGGGTCGTTTCTTAGGGATTTATTATCCAAGATCTGCCCCAGTTTCAGATCCAAGAACTCGACGTTTCTAAGCTTTCTTCGAACTCGTCGGATCTAAGGCAAGTGGCGGTTCGCTCTTGCTCATCATTCCATACTTCCATTAATTATCAATTGTTTATTGTTAATTAATTTGGGATGATTTCTTGTTATGTTGGGAACAGTTTTGTTAAAAGGATAAAATGACTAAAAAATGATATTAATAGGTTGTATTTCTGCTAGAATCAACGCTATTATATATATGTGATTAGTATATGATATTATACTAGGTTGTATATCTGTTAGAACGAAGCTAGTATAAATATATGTTTATGATGTTGGCCATGTTGGCTTTGATGTGGATTATTATTGTGCTGAACTGTTAGTTAGCACAAGTATTCGTAGGAGCGCTTGGTCCTTGCGAGGTCCATTCGTTTCTTTATAACTGGCATATAACAGGGCGATCAAGACCCTATGCCAAACTTCTGGTCATGACCAACTGTGATGTGGATTTAGGTTTGGATCCTGTGAGGGCCATTCCTTCGATGTATGTCCCTCATGACGAAACATATATCTAAAAGCTTATAACGTGATATGGTTTTGGAATTTAATCAGATAAGTGCCTTTGTCGCACATAATTAAATATACCTTGGGCGAGTAGTACAGCTAGGCGCTAGTGCAGCTAGGAAAGCTCGTCTTAATTTTTAGTCGCTCGAATGCGATACTGTGATTGTGTGTAATTAATTAATGTTCCCCAACATTTGTCATGTTTCCTATAAGGCTCATTTCATTTGGAGTCTTCTTTTGGGATTGATTGCTGTGAGGCTCGGTCTCTAGAATCTTCTCTTGTGCATACCTCTTGTTTATTCAGTAGAAGTATGAAGGTTGACTAGCGTACTCGGTTATTATTCGAGGGACGATGAGTCTAACCTAATATGACTACTTTGAACCTTCTGTTGTGTGCCCTTGCTAGTCTATTCATTTAGACTAACTAATTTTATTTGTTATTTGTATCGTCATGGTTGGTGTCGTCCGTCCATTTCGGCACATCAGATAAATTAAGGATCCGAGAAGGCTAGGGCGACTATAAGGATGGACGGTGTTTTGTCAAACTATTTTGTTTTAAGACTTCCGCTATGTTATTTATGTTAAGACTTCCGCTGTAATAATTCTGATCTTGTATTTTGATGGATTTGGAAATTATTGTATTCCCGAGACTTTGGTTCTAATGAAAGTTGTAATATTTGGTATTATAACTGTGGTTTGTTGGTTTACATCAACTGGATAAGCCTGGGGTGACTTCGGGATGTTATATCTGAAGTCACTGGCAGTAATACTTTCAAGATGAAATTTGGGGGTGTTATAATATGTTCATACGGCTGTTCATCCATGGGAACGAAGGAATAGGAGGGAATGTGGAGTTGTATAGATTAGAAAGATGTTGCGACGAGTTGTGGATGAGGAAATGTGGCTACGAAAGATGGGGTATATAAAGAGGCGTTGGTTGGTTGGCAGTTACAGATACATTTATGACGGCCCTCTTTTATCTCCTAAAAATAAGTTACTAGTGTTAATGTCCTGTCACAGTTATCTATATATCCTGTCTAATCATCTTAAATTGGAGTTAGTTGGCAGTTACAGATAGATTTATGATGGTTAGTCGTGTTTTATTTTTTCTCCTAATAAAGGAGTTAGTAGAGTTAATATCTTGTTACAGTAAGTTATGTATCCCACATCCCTCTTACATTCATCTTGTCATGCTACTTTGTAATATGTATATTGTGAAGTCAGTCAATGTCTCTATATTATTTTACACAACTGTCATTCAAATTCCATTTAACTGCCATGTAACTACCATTTAACCTACACGCACATAGCTGCCATTCAACTACCACATCTATAAATAAGTTGTCGTAACATTGTACGTAATCTAAGCAAATGTCATCCAAAACATCCAATTGTACGTAATCTAAGCAAATGGCATCCAAAACACAAAAAAGAACCTAATGTTTTATCCAAACATACAATTTAAACATTGGGGTTCCTTAGGCTCGACCTCCATACCCCGTCAAACACGCTGTGAGCCATATCGCTCCTGAAGCCGTTAGGGCAGAGCACGGGCCGGAACCCGACCCGAACCGAACCGAACCCGAAAAGCCCGAAACCCGAACGGCCAAAAATCCTGGACCGAAGACCGAACCAAAGACATCGGTTCGGGTTTGGTTCGGTTCGGGTCGGGTTCGGGCTAAACAACACTTTTCGTTAAAAAACAGGCTAAATTACACTAAAAACCCGAACCCGACCCGAACCCGAACCGAACCCGAACCGAACCAAAACCCAAAACTCTGATTTGGTCGGACCGAAACCCGAACCGAAGGCATGTCGGTTCGGGTTCAGTTCGGGTTTTTCGGGTCGGGTTCGGTTCGGGCTTCGGTTTTCTCGGCCCGTGCTCACCCCTAGAAGCCGTCGATAAATTTGTCTGCCATAACGTCAAGATTTTTCCAACCAGCACTGAGCAACTCGATGTGTTTCAGAGCGTATATCCCACAGTCATGACTACAAACACAAAATGCAATAAAGTTAGTTAGATAAAGTATATAATAAAATTGGTAAGGGGAAAGATATACCTCTTTGGTTTCCCCTTACTCTTACGCTTAGGCACCTCTTCTTGCTTTCATACCCTCTTTTCCAGCCTTCCCATCATCTCAAGCACTCCTTTTTCCATCCCCTTCATCATTCTGAACATCTGACTTATCACCTCTGATGAATGCACAAATGCATTACTCCGGCTCGCTCCATCTTTTCCTTGCTTCCCCTTCCTCTTCCCCTTCTTTTTCAAACCCTTCATTGCTTCCTTCACAATCTTGTCAAAATGCGGGTCATCATTTTCAACAACATAGTAGCAATCGGACAACTTATCCACCTCATCCTCATCGGGAATAAGAATGGGCTTAACCATATTTGTAGGATCTGCCAAAGACAAGTCCAACACTCCATGTTCAGGGGCTTCATCTGAAAACCAACGAAGACCTCGAGGCATTGCATATTCACTCAACTTTGATGCAAATTGGAGACCAAATGTTGGCATAGCTTCCCATACCCATATCTACAATAACAAGCGGTTTGAGTATCAGCAAATTAAGAGACATTAAATCATGATATCCTGTCACCCTATAATTTAAATCAGGTCACCATGTAACCAAAAATATGATTGTAATGCACATAAACCTATCTGGAATGCACATAAAACTATGTTGGAAAACTAGTATGTTGTTTCAATCAAACAACAAATAAAATCCTTCATATTCACGATGATCCTGTCACCCTGTATTCAAACATCCGGTCAAACTATAGCATAAAGTATACTACTATGCTGTGAATAAAATACACTCAGTAATTCATATTTGAACCATTAAAAATTAATAATATAACTACCTGAAACACAACTGGCATGCCTTGAATGGAATATGGAATTCTTGGTACGTTGGAGAGTAGCTTTGCCTTCTCTACTGTTTGCATCCTTTTGGCCAATGTTGTGGTCAATGACTTGTGAAGCTCTTAATAACAACCCTTCCCCATGGATAATCCCAAAACTTATCCATATTCTCCAACAGCCTAACATGCAGCGGCTTCACCAGCCTCTTCTTATCCCCTCCCAACAACAGACCATCAACTATCAACAATAGTGCCAACTTCACTTTGTAGTTGTCCAACTCACGATGTTCTTTGAATCTGTTCTAAACATCTTGTACTGTAGTCTTAGGACCACCAGGACTATCAAAAAATCGCTCCATTACTATCCCGTCAGCTTTAGTATCCACAAATGGAATTTCACCACAATTCAGTCCAGTTATGAGAGCGAACACCTTGATCGAAAACCTCAACTCTTTCCCTTCCACCTCATACCAAGACTCCCACTTCTTTTTTGTTTCAAGTTGCTTGAATAGAACTGCATGCAATGTCTGTGAAGAAAATGATACATGCTGCAACATTTTCATAACTTTTTCAAATGGGCCATCCAAAACTCGTTGCCAATCCGCATGTGTCAACTTGTTTTCAATCTCACGAACAAAGTGCATCCAACAATTGATGTTAATTCTTCCGTAGAATGGTTCTCCTCTGAAATAACTGTACCTAATCTGCAAACTAAATGAAAAAAACCCTAAACAAACGAAATCGAACCATTTGAGAAGCCTGAGAGGACATATGAAACAAAAAAGCCTAAACAAATACACCCGATACAAATTAAACCATTTCAGAAGCGTGACAGGACAAATCCAACAAAAAAGCATAAACAAAATCAAAATATACAAATTGAACCATTTTAGAAGTCTGACAGGACAATTGAAAAATACCCTAAGCCCTAAAGATAAAATGTAGACAACTTACATCCCCTTTAAAGATTAAGGGTTTTTTCGCCTTTACTGTTTTCGCTTTTGGCCTCCTCGACCTGCCCTTCCCGGTTTTTTTGGCTATGGGACTGTCACAAGTTTTTTCCCCTTTCACCTGCACTTCGTCTCTCTGCTTCCTCTTCTTTTGACCCTAGCTGTTATCTTCTTTTCTCTTCCTTTTCTCTCCGCTCTTCTTTGGGCTCGATTCTTTACCGCCTCTAAGCACTACCATTTTCTAGGGTTTTTTTGTTACGCGGTTCAGAGGTTGAGGATAAGTTCAGGGAGGAGGGAGTAAGTAAAAATGGAGTTGCAGAGTCGCGTTAATGGAGAAAGATGGAGGGAGTAAGTAAGCAAATGTGGAGCTGGAGGGAGTAAGAAAAAGTGGACTTGAAGAGTAAGCAAAACTCGAGTCTCACATTAATAGGGAAAGATGGAGGAGTTGAAGAGTCGCGTTCTGGGGAAGAAGAAAATGTATGATGACAATGATGGATGTTGCAGATTCGCATTAATGGGGATGAAGCTTCGGGAATAAGCTTTTTGGAGGGAATTTGGGGAGAATTGGAAGAAAGGTAACCAGGGTTTAGTCTTACCTTTTTATTCCAAATTAAATATTATTAAAAATGTCAACAGAATGGTAAACTCAAATAAATATTATTAAAAAAAATTCTTTTTTACCACAAAACAACAAAAACAAAAGGAAAACAAAAGGATAATTCCGACAATAGAATTATACAATGTGACAAAAAACCAATGTATGCAAAATATAAAGAAACTTCACTGATAGGAAGTATGAACACAAACGACAAGATGTATGCAAACTATAAACTTCACTGACTGGAATTATGGACACAACTGACATGAAGTATGCATCTACAACGAAGTAGCCAAGAGAAATGCACCAACCAATTTTGCTAGATTTCCAAAATAATTTGAACACAAGTAATTGTCACGAAGACAAGTCAATTCTAGCAAAAACCACCCAAGAAGGAATCATACCACACTATCCCAACTACAGTGAAGATTACATGAAAGTGAATAAGATATCCTTCACTACTCAAACCACTTCATATCGAAAATACTAACGGCTATCCTTTTTTTGTAGTGATTCACAAATTTGTCACCCACGTTCACGATGTTTTGACGTCCGGAACTTAGCATTTCTATGTACTTGACCGTGAAGATGCCGCAATCGCCCCTGCACACAAGTAAAAAATGTAGTTGGTTTCCTGATATTATAACCAATTTCACACCAAATATTGAACAATTGATGTAAACAACTTACCCTCTCTTGTTTCTCTCCAATGAAGGAACACGAGTCACATTTAGGGGATTCCCCCCCCCCCCTATCTTCATAAATTGTTACCAAGGGCTCATATTGTGCTATCATGACAGGCATAATAAATGTCAACCCTACAAGGAACCTATGGATGTCCGACAATTTGATCAAATTGATGTCGGGATCATATACAGTGACATACCATTTACTCAGTTGTATATCCAGAGCAACCCAATGATTCTCCTTGAAATTGAAGGGGAGGTATATACGATCCACGTCCTTCCAATCCTTCCCATAAAGTGCAGGCAGTTCCCCACGCAGGTATCTCATCTTAGATGGATCAGCAACATAATTTTCCTTATCTGACAACCATCTAGTCGATTCCTTGTCCAACTGCCGCTAAAAATAGGTGTCCGATATTGCCACTGGTTTGTCACACACACGACAACCAACATAATACATACATTCGTCCAAGTGCTATAAACAAAAAATATAATATGTCATACCAGAAACTGAAGACTTACTGCACGACACAAAAACTTATATAAAAAATGAAAGAGGCTTACCGGAGATCTCAACCACCCCATTGGTTGCAACAATTTCTCAAAAAAATCCTTCTATAGATGTTTTCCAATTGGAGACTCAAACTCCTCACTACATCATAAGATGGTTTAATTAACAACATCTCAAACACGCGTTCATATCATCAAGACATGAGGGACAACTTTCTAACCTTTCCTTCGATTCTAACCAACGGCACAATCTAGTCGTGTCTTACCTTTGGACGTTGAAACCTTGCATCGTTTGGGATTATCGGCTTGTCTGGACAATCCTCTCTTCCTGACAGGATGGTCCCTCAGTTCACTAGTTGTATTATTATTTTTTGAGTGGGTTTTTCTTGTTGAGACTCCAATTGTTTCTTTGGTAGTGTCTCCTTCCACCTCAGCTTCTTTTGTCGCTACAGCTAGCGTTTGCAAATAAGTTTTTTCATAATAAGATGTTGGAAGATTTATTAAAGTATGTCATCATCAACTATTATTGATGCATACATAAACTTCTTTTGTCCTCTCTTTTTTAGTTTCCCCCTCATTCTGAACTGCACCAACTTCATCATCCTTCTTCTTTTTTGAACGAGTGTTCCATGCGAATACTTTTCGTTCTTTCTTATCTTTTTCTTCAATTCCACAAGCCTTTTCTTCTACTTCTACATTTGCTTCTTCTTCTGTCATCGATTCTCCATATTTTACCTCATTCTGGACTGGACCCTCAACATCATCAACCTTCTGCTTTACTATACTGTGATACCCCGTAATTCTGTAAGGTTATTTTGGGAATTTTGAGAATTTTCCCGAGTACCCGTTTTGTATGTCGGATTTAATTCAGAGAGTTTAGGACATTTTGTAATGTCTTCTGTATCTGTAATATTTTTCTCAGTGAAATAATATACAGACGACGTGCTTTGGATTTTAATATTCGTTCGCGTACGATAATTTTATCCCGGGTTAAAGTTGTTGTCGTTCAAAACCAGAATGGGCGCGAAGCCACAGGGGCGGCGACCGCCGCATTTATGGCGGCGCCCGACGTCGCCAGGCTCGAGGACTGGCATGGTCGTCTTTCTAGCTGGGCGCCAGGCCTAGCGGCGACCTCCGTGCAGTATGGTACCCGCCGTAATTCGCCCGCCGTAGGCAATTTGTGAGGCGGCGACCCTTGCTCTCCACGGCGCCCGCCATCGTTGTCCGGAGGTCTTTGCCCGAAGGTCGTCGGCGAGGCTCTGGCAGCGCCGAAGTAGGCCTGGGGCGTCTCGTCCTAGGGCCATCATGGTGTCTCATTTGCTTGGCTATTTAAGGAGAGGTTTGGAGGTCGGATTGGAGCTCATTCCATAGCCCAAACTCTCCCGAAATTGTGCCTCGCCGGAGTTCTTGCCTCACCGGATTCTGGAGTGTTCGTCGGAGGTCGTTTGGTGTGTTTTCCAGTAGCCTTGAGGTGCCTTTGGAAGCTTAGTGGAGGGTGGAATCCAAAGCCAGGCCAAAGGGTGTCTTCGCGTGTGTGTGGGTGAGTGTTTTTCCTCTCGCCGGCGTCTTCTGGTGTTCTTACGGCGACCGCCGTGATGAACCCGGCGACCGCCGCCAGTGGCCAGAAGCCTCTTTGTTGGCTTGGTCTTGATGGTCGTCGTTGAGGCGTCGTTTCCTTCGGTTTCTTTCGTCTTTCCTTAGATTCGTACTAGTTTATGTCGAATCTAACTTAGGGTTTCTTTTTGGGTCGGCTCGAAGGTTGTTGTGCTGTCGGAGTTATACCCGTGTCGAGCCCGGAATTTCCATCGTCGTTAGGCTTGTTCCAACTCTGCGGATTAAGGCAAGTGGCGGTTAGCTCTTGCTTAATCATTCCATGTTTCATTAATTATCAATTATTTAATTGTTAATTAAATTGGAGTGAACTGTTGTTTTGTTTGGGAACTAATTTCATAAATAAACGTGATTAAAGTAATGTTATGATAGGTTGTATATCTGTTAGAACAACGCTATTATATGTGATAATTACCGTGATGGTATTGTTGTGAATTTAATCTTAATGCTATAATAGCATGTGGGTTAATAGGAAAACTAATCCAAGTAAGGATTAGCCGTTTCTATTATCTCTATGTTTAAGTTGATTGCCTAGATGGCTTTAATGTGAATAATTGTTGTGTTAGACTGTTTAGTTAACACGAGTGTTCGTAGGAACGCTAATCCAAGTAAGGATTAGTCGTTTCTTTATAACTTAATGTTCGTAGGAACGCTAATCCAAGTAAGGATTTGTCGTTTCTTTAAATCGTAATACTCCTCGGGTTAATTTTCGGATAGTAATTTAAGGGTCATGACCTATGCTTCCTATCCACCTTTAAGGATCTGAAGTGTTTAAGCGCCTTGCTAGCGCAATTGGGTGAACATAATTGTCACCCTGTGTATTAAGCACCTAGCTAGTGCAATTGGGGTGGACGTAACTGTCATCCTGTAAATTAAAGTGTAAGCACTGTGGTAGTGTAATCTGGGTGAACGTAAGATCACCCTGTGTAATAATAACTCCGTTGTTCTCGGAATAATGTTAAGTCTCGTGTGTGTGTTTGTGTGTTGTGTTAATTTGGGTCGACATGATTGTCACCCTGAGATTTAAGATTTATGCCGCTCTTAATAACATTAACGTGTTTCAGTAAAGTGTGTTTTGTAATTAAATAAGATATGTGCCCGAGTGCACATGATTAATAAACCTTCGGCGAGTAGTGTAGCTAAGTTATAGTGCAGCTAAGAAAACTCGTCTCGACTTTAATCATAGTACGTTCTCTTTTCAATCTGGATTCGTTGTATGCGATGAGGTTGGTTGTGAACTGAAGCATCTCAGTCAACTTTTAAATCATTTGTGTGTGTAACTTTAATGTTCCCTAGCAGTTGTCATAATTTCCTTTAAGACTCAAATTCCTTTGGAGTCTTCTCTTCAGTGCATATCTTAATTGTTAAATCATTCTGTGAAAGTGCCGGGTTATATATCGTTACTTCGGTTTTTATTCAAGGGACAATGATAGTAAACGATCACGATCACTCGAACCACTCTGCTTTGTACCCTTGCTAGTCTATTCAGTAGAGTAACCCACGAACTTTGTTCTCTGCATGTGGGCTGGTGTCATCCGTTCGATTCGGCACATCAGGAGTTGATTCCCGGAGTTTAAGTAACCTATTGAAGGATAAGAAGCTTGCAGACGAAGATTTAAAGTCAGTATTTAAGTTGTTAAGTGTTTTAAGTTTGTTAAGTGTTACCTTGATGTATCTTCATAATTTAAGCCATGTTATAAGTTGGCTATTTAAAGTCTTCCGCTATTTAATCTTTCAATTAATATGTAATTGTGTATGTATTTAAGCATGTTTGTTCTGGAAAAGCCTGGGGTGACTTTGGACGGTAAAGTCTGAGGTCACTGGCATGTAATATCTCCGGTGTAAATTAGAGGTGTTACAGATTTATACAATACCTCGACAGCTTAGCAGCCCGGCCCATCACAGGGCTACAGCCCATACACCCCAACCCCTCACTGGCCCATTTTAAATGGCGCACAACAGGTTGTTCGTGAGTCTCGAACTCGAGACCTCACGCTTTAACAAGCTGCCAAAGCATCACTTGTCACCAATTGCGCTGTAGTACAATTGGTGACAAGTGATGCTTTGGCAGCTTGTTAAAGCGTGAGGTCTCGAGTTCGAGACTCACGAACAACCTGTTGTGCGCCATTTAAAATGGGCCAGTGAGGGTTTGGGGTGTATGGGCTGCAGCCCTGTGATGGGCCGGGCTGCTAAGCTGTCGAGATATTACATAAAAGTACACTTTGAATGAGAGGGGCTCCGACCTTACTGGGCCAGCCATTTCTCTATCCATGGGCTGCAGCCCATGTACCCCAACCAAATCCCCATGGCTGGGAGGTTGTTCGTGAGTCTCGAACACGAGACCTCACGCTTTAACAAGCGGCTTAACGCCCACTTGTTACCAATTGTGCTGCAGCGCAATTGGTGATATAAGTGGCAAGGTAATGCCCTTGTATCTAAAGGTCGGGAGTTCGAACCTCCGCGGCAACAACCTACCCATTTAAATGGGGGAGGGGTTGGGTGTGTGGGCTGCATGCCCTTGGACAACCAAGCGGCACCAGTACCGGCGCCGGCACCGTTGGGTGGCTGGGCGGCTTGGTGGCTAGGGTAGCTTGGCCTGGGATGTTACATATACTACCTTCAGCCAGTAGCTTTCCATTTTCGCCTGCACCATCATCATCATCATCATCCTTCTGCTTTTCTACACTGACATTGTCGCGTGCACCATTAGCATCATCATCCTTTTGCTCTCGATAAACAACCATATATCCTAAATTGTCATTGTCGACTTAAATGTCGCCTTCATCATCATCATCATCCTGTAGGGGACTTGAAGCAGACCCCCCCCCCCCATTCCATCCATTTCGACATCCTCATCATGACCATGTACAACATTCTGCTTCAATAAATAAAAAATTACCTTTAACTTACAACAATAATAACTAGGTGCATCAATCTAGACATTAATTTGTAAATATGACATTTCTAAACTACAGTTCGACAAAAAGAGAGCTTTATGCATCCATCCAACAGAAAAACACTGACTTTTATTTTTGTTACTATGACATTCATGTTATAGTGTTTGGCAAAAAGAGAGTTGTGATACATTAAATATTTTAATCTGAAGTTGAAAAACTGTGACACATTAACTGTTTAATATGACATTCATATTCTTCATTTCGACAAAAATACTACTTCAGCTTGCAGGAAATAAAAATCTAAGTTCCCAAAACAGAATAACGATTGTTGACAGTTATCTTACCTTCTCTTCTTCATCATTTCTTGCATCTGAGTTATTGTGGATATTTGAGTTGTTGAATGTTCTCTTATTCATCATCTGTTCCATTATGCCCAAGGTTTTTTTCATAGCACTAAATCCTTCTTCCACTTGGTTTTCCAAATTACTCGTACGCTCATGAAGCACTTTTATAGCGCACATCACTTGTCTTGAATCCAGGCCTGAGGACTTCATAGCAGGGACAGGGGCCGAATCACTCTTTTCTTTTCTTCTACCATTGATAGACCTCTTATTACTTAGCTCGAATTTCTCAATTGCCTTGTCAAAGTAAGTGTCCTTCACTTCTCCATCAAATTTGCATTCTTTTAAGATCTCTACCTCAGCTTATTCCTCTATTAACACCACATTTGGAATAAAATGAGATGTGGCCTTCCCCAAGAAAGACTCCACAACCGTCGCATCAGGTTGTGAATCGAATGACCATCGTAGACCGCGTGGGTAGGCCTCCTTATCCACCAAATGTGCAAATGCTGAAGCAATTGGTTTTACATCTTCAAATAGCCATACCTGAATCGCAATTTTTCTTGTCAGTATGATCAATATATTGTAACTACAATACCAACTTCAAAACTATATACATTACATCCTGTCATGTTACCTGAAAGGCCATTGGCAACCCCTTGAGTTTGTAACCCAACCTTGCACTTGAATCTCTGCTTGTTTGAACCGTTTCCAATCTATTCTTCACTGTCGAACTCAATCCCTAGTGAGTTTCAATGTAGCTAACCCTGCCCCACGGGAATTTTGTGAATCGATAGATATCAGTCAATAATTTGACATGACCCGTGCTTATGCGAACCTTTTTCTCAACCCTTAGAATGACGACCTCTAATATAATCAATAATGTCATCTTATATTTCAAAGGGCTATCAGGCTGTGTACGCATAAATAGGAGCTCCAACTCACCCAAGGTAAAATTTTGTACATCAAATAACTCTGTCACGACATTCTTATCCGGGTTCAGCTCATTATCATTAATTTTACGACAGCATAACCCCGTCACAAGTGCGAACTCCTTTATTGAAAAACGCAGCAGCTGTCCTTGCAGGTCATACCACGTCTCTCATAACTTCCTCGTTTCTACTTGACGGAATAAAGCGTAATGTACAAGCTGACATGAAAAGGTTTATCGACGAACCATTTTCACAGTAGGTCCAAATGGACCATCTATTATCCTCTGCCAGTCCACAGGGGAGAGGCATTTCTCAATATTTTTCAGCATTTCACGTCGACAGTTTTGGTTGACTCTGCCTTGAAATATTTTCCCTTCAAATCTCAATAAATGACCCTAAACAATACAAATTGTATGAGGTCAATAAATACAAAAGGAACATATACTTAAAAACTACATGACAGGATGTGAAATATGGAAAACTAGCCATAATGAGCTAACCAAAATTTACCTTTTTAGCCATTTCAATTTCCTCTGTGTATTCTTTAATCGACTACAACACTTCAGTTGCACTGGTGGACATAGACAAACAACAAAGAATATCAACATTTCAATTTTTTCTATGCACAAAACTGAACATACTGAGATGTAGAGATCATACGAGAAGAGAAGGAAGTTGCGAGAGGAAGAGAGCTATAAAGTCAGTCAAATAAAAACATTAACTTTTAGCACACAACAATGTTTCATAAAACTGACATTGTAATTGTTCATTTCAACAATATAACTATACCATGTGACAAATTTTGATCAACACTAGCATGAAGTTTTCAACCAATGGTAATTCGTGCTATTGTGACAAAAAATTAAACTAATCTGACATTCTCATTTTTCTAACCAGTTTTCACAGGTTTATATAAATCGCTGCATTGAAGTTCAGTTCATTTCAGCTCAAAAGAACAACAGTGACTAAACCCTAAAATGAATAACAGTGATTCAACCCTAAAACCCAATGAACAACAGTCAAGCAACCCTAAAACGGCATTGAATGGCTGGAACCCTAAAACGAAGGACATACCTCCAAGGCTCGAACGAGATAGACAGAAGAGGAAGATGAATCGGATATGCGAGTTGAATGGGGTCGTCGGTGGAACACCTGTACTTTATCGCGCGTCGTCGGTGGAAGACCTGCAATTTTGCACCGTCGTCAGAGGATGATTCCGAAGCTAGCTCGAACTGCGTTGAAGGGCTCCCTCGGTGGAACACCTGCAATTTCGCGCCGTCGTCGGAGGAAGGATCGGAATCGCGAATTAGCTTTCGGCAGGGTTTGAAGCAAAATCAAACCTAGAGATTATGGAGTTTGAAGCGATATCATACCTGGAGGAGAAACCTTTCGGCCAACAAAGGTGGAATCCGTCACAGAAAGCTAGAGAGAGAGAGCTGGAATGACGATGAACAAAATCTATGGTTTGATTTTGGGTTTCTGTAGCAAGTTTCAATTTGAAATTGAAATTGAATTAAATTTGTTTTTTTTTAATCCCAAAATCAGTGCCATGTCACATTTTATTTTCCAAAGAAAAAGAAAAGTATAATTTCATTTTACCTTTTTATTTGTGGGGTATTTTTGCAAAAAACAAAGGGAAAAAAATAATTTGGGGTAGTTTTGCAAAAAACAAAAAGGGTAGGATAGAATTGCAAATTGGTTAGTAAGGTAGGGTATTGGTTGCTATTTCTCTATATTCTATAGTTATATACTATGATTATATCCTATAGTTATATCCAATTTGGTTATATCCTATGGTTATATTCTATAGTTATATACTATGATTATATCCTATAGTTATATCATATGGTTATATCCTATAGTTATATTCTATAGTTATATACTATGATTATATCTTATAGTTACATCATATGGTTATATTCTGTAGTTATATACTATGATTATATACTATAGTTATATCCTTAGTTATATTCTATAATTATATAATATGATTATATCCCATAGTTATATACTATGATTATATCCTATAGTTATATACTATGATTATATCCTATAGTTATATCCAATTTTATTATATCCTATGGTTATATTCTATAATTATATAATATGATTATATCCTATAGTTATATTGTTAGGAAACGGAACTCTGGAACTTAGGTTCCCCTGAGAGTTTCGTTCCTCAGTTTCTCTACTTTTGAATATGACAAATATTATGATACTAATGTTTTATCTCAAAGATGTGTTTTAAGGAACCGCAGGAAATTACCTAAGGCAGGAAAGCCAAACAGAACAAGGGAACCAAAGGAACAAGACAGCTGAAGGAATCCAGAGGAACCCAGGTGTGCCCAGAAATGAAGCTTGCGACATTGCGATTCCCGAGAAATCTGGGAACACACAACCTCGGACAAAAGGTGTCGAAAACGACTTGTCCGAAGCTTCCAAAAGTCTGCCAAGGTCCAAGAGCTAAAGAACAAGATGCCTAGAGAACCTCTACCTCGGACAGAGACGATGAAAGAGACAGCACATGAAGACGTCGATGTCCAACGGACGGTTCCCAAGCGGCCAGCTTACTCAACCTCGGACGAAAGCGTTTTGACAACGACACCATAAGGCTCGTCTGAGGTAGTTGACCAACCAAGAGAGATTCTGAGCTGCCTAGGTTGTTTGTACATGCCAAGAACAACGTGGATCAAGGAGAACCACTAATCCTAGGGCAAGCTCAATCCGTGGGAACCAAGAGAGGATCGAGCTGCGAAGAATCCTCTATAAAAGGAAGACTAACCCAAGGGTTATCTTCATGCACAAAAACAAGAACTCACACTCATTAGCAAACATCTAGTGTGAACCTCAAAACAAAGATCATCAAAGCAAACCGAGATCAAGAGGAACCAGTCAAGGAAGAAGAGCTGAGTGCTAAGTTCCTGTGACTGTAAGTGATAGTTCCTATGTGCGAAAGTCTGTTTCTTGGATTGATTATTGATTGTGTTAAGTTATCTAGGATTGTCTAACTGTGTGTAAGGCAAAGGAACTGTGTGTTCGTTCCTAGGATAAGCTGTAACCAAAAGAGATAAGAAATCAAGAAGTAGACTTTGAAATCCTTTCGAAAGAAATGTAGTGGTTTTTATCCTGGATTGCTAGTTGGCAATCAAAGGTTTCCACTATAAGGAACTTGTCATTTGTTTGATTATTTATCTTCCGCTGCTAAAGGAACTGAGAATCATTATTCTGAGTTCCTTAAGGTTTTATCTAACAATCACGATCCTACAATTGGTATCAGAGCAGGAAAAGCTCTAGATCTTTGATAAGTTTGCAGATCATGTCTCAATCAAGCAAGTTTGAGCTAGGAATCTCCACCAACAAGCCACACCTTCGCAAGAAAGGAGAAGAAACATGGTGGGAAAAGTGCATGGAAAGCCACATCAAGACCAACGACTACCAATGTTGGAGGATAGTCGAAAATGGAGATGGCCACGTCGATCTTACCATGAAGGAAGAAGACTGGAAACCAGAACATTATGTCATCATGGAGAAGAATGCCAAGGCAAGACAGTTCATCCTCAATGGATTGGACAGAGAGGACATGGACAAAGTCATAGGCATCAAGACGGCCAAGGAGATGTGGAAAGCTCTCAAGGAGATGCATGAAGGAAGTGAGGAACTAAAGCAAAGCAGAAAGTTTGTTTTGGAAGGAGAATACCACACCTTCAAAATGATGGAAACTGAGACCATCTCAGAGTACTACTCTCGCTTCAACAGATTAATTGGAAAGTTGACGGCGGCGGGAGTTGATCTTGATGAAGTCTCCAAGTCCTTGGTGATTATCAATGGACTCAACTTCAAGTTCACCCTTCTCAAGGGAATCATGAAGAACACTCCAGGCATCCAATCCCTTCCCTTGACCCAAGTCATAGGGGAACTGGAAGTTGAAGAAGGAGAGCACACTAAAGCCAATGCCGATAAGAAACTAGAGAAAGGAATCGCCATCAAGATCTCCAAAGCCTTCTCTAGGCTCGAGATGGAGGAAGAGAACTCAGACCTTGAAGAAGAGGAGGACGAACTAACAGCCCTCTTCACAAAGAACATCAAAAAATTCTTTGTGAAGGGAAGGTTCCAAAAGGGCAGTTCCTCTCACAATGGACCAAGAAGAGATCTCAAGGAAGTCTCCTGTTACGAGTGCAAGGAGAAGGGACACTACGCTAAGAACTGTCCCAACAAAGAAGAGTCCAAGAAAGAGGAAAGACCTCAAAGAAAGAAGGCTCTCGTAGCATCATGGGGAGAAGACTCAGATGAGGAACTGGATCTGAGTGGCTTCTCTGGAGGGAGATGTCTCATGGCAAAAGGAGACTCAAGCGACTCAGAAGACCTTGAGGTAACTTCTGACGATCTCTTAAAATCCCTAGTTGATTGTGATAAGAAACAACTTCTTAAGATCATAAAGAAACTAGAAAAGGAAACCAGTTCCCTTCAACAGAAACTAGATGATTGTGAAGATGAAATTGCTTGCTTGACTGTTGAGAATTATGTTTGGAGTAAGAAACTTGATGAAACTGAGAAAGACCTAGCTGAAACTCACTCCAAACTCATTGATATTAGGAATGTGCATGCTAGTCACCTTAAAACTTGCAAATCTTGTGATGAAACTAGCATAGATTCTGTCAAAGTTCTCTTGCATGCTAATCCACCTGGAAATGACATGCTTCAATCCATAATGGATAGGTTAGACATTCTCACTAATTCCATTAATGAAAAAACGATAAATCAAACTGTTTTTGTGAGACAACGACATGGAATAGGATATGTCAATAATAAAGGGAACAATGATGCTGAAGAAGAAAAGGCTAGGCGAGAACTTGTTGAGATGAATGAGAACCTCAGTATTGCTCTGGCCACTTCTCGTGATAGGAATCAATTCCTATCAGAGAAGATCATGGTCCTTGAGAACAAGGCTGAGGTTGCCAAACGTCTCAATGAAGGTTCTCAAAGTCCTAAGAAGGAACCAAATGGAAAAGAAAAGATGGTTCCTGAAAACCAATGGTTCACCAATTCCTTTGCTCACAAAAAATATATTGACATGGCCCATAGCAAGGTTAGAAACAATGTTGATTTTAACAAAAGGAAAACTGAAAAACCTTTTAGGCCAGGAAAAGGAAAATATGGACATGTTGTTTACAATCGTTTGTGTACCTACTGTGGTAAGAATGGTCATTACAACACTGATTATGCTAAGAAAAGGAACCTTGAAAAGGAGAAAAGTACTCATTACCATGAAAGGAACCAGTTCTCTGGTTATTCACAGACTCGGAATGCTAATCCCCCCAGTAAAGCCAAGCTTCGCTGGGTTCAGAAATCTTAGTTCCCTTGTGTGCAGAAAGAAGAGAGGCAACCCCAACTATGGTACATTGACAGTGGTTGCTCATGCCATATGACCGGAAGAAGAAATCAAATGACCTCTCTTCAACTTCTCCAAGGAGGGAACATATCCTTTGGAGACAAAAGCAAAGGGAAAATCTGTGGAATAGGAATTGTGAAACTCAACGATCACATTCAGGTAAACAAAGTTCACCTTGTTGATAGTCTTGGTTTTGATCTAATAAGTGTGTCACAGCTGTGTGATCAAGGAGACAATGAAGTCAGATTTAGATCAAACGAATGCTCAGTTCTTGACTCCTCGGGACAAATCATCCTAAAAGGAAAGAGATTCAACAATGTTTACATTGTTGATCCATCCTTCGTCCCCAAGGAGAAACTGTGTCTCTCAACCGTGAATGACCAAGCTGAGTTGTGGCACCAACGCCTCGGTCATGCTAGCACTAAGCTGATTCAAAAGCTACACTCAAAGGAACTAGTCAGAGGATTGCCAAAGCTGAGTGGCACATCTAAGGAACCATGCTCTGACTGTGTAAAAGGAAAACAGGCTCGTAGTTCCTTCAAATCCAAAAACATGGTAAGCACCTCAAGGCCTCTTGAGCTCATCCACATGGATCTTTGTGGACCCATGAGAGTTCAAAGCCTAGGAGGGAACATGTATATTTTTGTTATTGTCGATGACTTCTCTCGCTTTACTTGGACCATTTTCATTAAATCTAAAAGTGAAGTCATTGATCGCTTTAAAGACCTGGTTCCCTTGTTAGAAAAATCCCTTGATTGTTCACTTAATGCTATTCGGTCTGACCATGATACCGAATTCGAAAATGGAGAATTTCTAACCTTTTGCAGTGAGCATGGCATTGACCACAACTTCTCTGCACCATACACTCCTCAACAGAATGGAGTAGTGGAGAGAAAGAATAGGACCTTGGAAGACATGGCTCGAACTATATTGATCTCAAGTGGACTCTCCTAATCCTTTTGGGCTGAGGCGATCAACACAGCATGCTACATCATCAACAGAGCCATGCTTCGCCCTATCACAGAGAAGACACCCTATGAACTCCTAAGAGGAAGAGTTCCCAACATTTCTCATCTAAGGGTGTTCGGATGCAAGTGCTTTGTGCACAACAATGGAAAGGACAATCTTGGCAAGTTCGACCCAAGAAGTGATGAAGGAATCTTCATTGGATATGCCTCAGGCAGCAAGGCATACAAAGTCTTCAACAAAAGGACTAAAAAGGTAGAAGAAAGTATTCATGTCATTTTTAATGAAAAATCACTTGGAAAGATTGTGCAGAACACCACCAATTCCTTTGAAGACCCGTTTCCCAAGTCATATCAAGAAGATCCAGATGAAGATGTCACTCCACCCAGTTCTTGTCCTGCTGCTCGGAACCCTCCAATGGCTCCTCCACCAGTTCCCATGGATAATGAACAACAATCCATTTCTGGGAACCATGAGCATGACGACAACATCTGTGGAGACCTTAATGATTCATCTTCCTACATGTTCTTCAATGGAGAAGGTGACCCCAACTAGGAAGCTGAATGCTCAACTCAGAATGTCTCCACATCAAATACTTTGGCTTCCAACAGAGAAAGAAGAGTCGTCAAGCCTCCAGTCAGGTACGAACATCTAACTTTCTTTGCCTTTAATGCATTTTTGTCTATTGTGGAACCAAAGAACATAGGTGAGGCACTGAAGGATGCGGACCAGATCCAAGCCATGCAAGAAGAGCTTCATCAATTTGAAAGGAACAAAGTCTGGCATCTGGTTCCTCGCCCCAAGGATAAGCACATCATAGGAACCAGATGGGTTTTCAGAAACAAGCTAGATGATACATGAGCTGTGATAAGGAACAAAGCAAGACTTGTGGCTCAAGGATACAATCAACAAGAAGGAATTGACTATGATGAAACCTATACTCCAGTGACAAGGATCGAAGCAATAAGGTTGTTGATTGCCTTCGCATCTCACAAAGGGTTCAAGTTGTTCCAAATGGATGTGAAGACAGCCTTCCTCAATGGAATTCTTCAAGAAGAAGTCTATGTCAAGCAACCTCCTGGTTTCGAAGACGACGATCATCCAGATCATGTCTACTTCCTAGACAAGGCATTGTATGGCCTCAAGCAAGCTCCCAGAGCATGGTATGATCGTCTTGCCCAGTTCCTACTTTCAAACGGCTACAGATGTGGAATTATTGATAAGACCCTCTTCATCCTAGAAGAAGAAGGTAACATCTTAGTGGTTCAAATCTATGTTGATGATATCATTTTTGGTTCCACTAACCTGTCCCTTGTAGACAAGTTCAAAGACTTGATGAGCAGTGAATTTGAAATGAGCCTAATTGGGGAACTCACTTTCTTCCTCGGATTACAAATCACTCAAAAGGAAGATGGTATTCAAATCCACCAATAGAAGTATGTCAGGGAACTACTGAAGAAGTTCAAAATAGATTCATGTAAGCCTCTCTCCACTCCCATATCCACCATTGCCCATCTGGATAAGGACCATTCGAGTCCTCTAGTGGAGGAGAAGCTCTATAGAGGTATGATAGGCTCACTCATGTACCTAACCGCTAGTCGACCAGACATTGTCTTTGATGTTGGCTTGTGTGCTAGGTTCCAATCTTGTCCAAGAGAAACCCACTTGGCCGCTGTGAAGAGAATACTTCGATACCTCAAAGGAACTAACGATCTCTGCATTTGGTACCCCAAAGAATGTCCCTTTGAGCTCATGGGTTTCACTGATGCTGATTATGCCGGATACTTGGTGGATAGGAAGAGCACTTCTGGAATGGCACAGTTCTTAGGCCCTTGCCTTGTGTCATGGGGATCAAAGAAACAAGTTTCAGTCTCTCTCTCCACCACAGAATCCGAGTACATTGCGGCTGCCTCTTGTTGTTCCCAACTTCTCTGGCTAAAGCAACAACTCGCGGACTTTGGTATGTCTTATGGCCCTCTCACTATTCTTTGTGATAACACTAGTGCCATAAACATTTCTAAGAATCTTGTGCATCATACTAGGACCAAGCATATTGACATTAGACATCATTTTCTTAGAGATCATGTTGAGAAGGGAAACATCATTATGAAATTTTGTAGAACTGAAGATCAAATTGCAGATATATTCACCAAGGCATTGAATAGAGTTCCTTTCAAGAACCTCAGATTGGAACTAGGAATGATTCCTATTACTCAGTAGTGACCTTAGTTTTGAGAATTCTTTCCAGTTCCCCTGATTGACTAGTTAACTTGTTGAGTCTTGATGTCCTTGTGTTATATCTTTTGCCACAAACCCTTCTTGTCATAATGGTTTCTTAAAAGGGCTTAGATAAATTTTTCTGGTTCGTTTCCTTTTGGTCCTCATTACTTTTTCAACTCCTCATTGTTCAAATTTTTTTTTGATGGCCCAAAAGTCACAATCTGATCATATTTCTAACCCAACATTACAAGCCGAGATGATGATTGTGTACTAAGACCTACCCTTGCCTCATTGCTCAATTTAATTCTCTATGATCCATCTCTAAACCCTCTCTGAGAATTATTGTGCAATGCGATCAATGGCCTACCCTGATTCCTTGTATGGAAACGTACTATTTTTGGTTCCTTTGTTTTAACCCACACCAAAGGTTCCCATACATTCCTCTAGCTCGCTGAAAATGTCGCCAGAAAGGAACCAGAACGTAGCGTCTCTCCAACGGCTCGCTTGGCTCTCCCAGACGCTATTTATGGCATATTGGCAGGGATAAGGCATGTCTTATCAGTGGCAGACCTCCCTCTTCTCTGAATGGGTCAAATTTTGAATTTAAGTTAGCCGTTCCGAAAAGTTGCAACTTTCTTTAATGCTTCGGATTTGCCTTGATCTTCTCAACGGCTGGATTTGCTTCAACGGTCACCTCAGCTCTTGGCCATCCCAGATCTTCAACGCCCTTAAAGAGGTGCTCAGTTGCTCCGAGTTGATCACACAAGCTCTCCATCTCTCTGATCTTCTACCTCTCTTTCTCTTCACACAGCAATCCTCTTAGCTCCTCTCAAATGGCCAACCCTAACCCAATCGTTGTTATGGATGAAGAGGAGGCTGCTTTTCTTCAAGCATTTCGCGAAAAGAAGGCTAAAGCCTCCTCCTCCAAGCCTGTTTCTGCCTCCACTTCTTCAAAATCCCTCCCCAAAGAAAACCCCGTGGCGAAACCTGCATAGAAACCAGAAGAGAAGCTTGAGAAACCACCAAAGGATAAGGAAAAGGTGGAAGAGGAACCAACCATGCCCAAAGAAGAGGAGCAAGCCATCACTTTGGCTTCAGAATCAGTCACAAAATCAGTTTCTGAAGGCGGGTCGCATGATTCCTCTCCGGATAAATCCCTTCAAGAGATCCTTAGCCCCGAGCCTTCCCCGATCAGCCTCAAATCCAAAACTTCCAACCCAGGCCCCTCTGTCGCCACAAGAATGCAACAGAGGAAGAGAAGCTCCCAAGCCATTGTTCCCTATGAAACCAAATCCACAAAAAGGGCCAAAACCACCACCCTCTCTGTCTCCTCTTCCTTCTCCAAAAGGAAGATCCTAAAACCTCTCATTATCGGCAGAGAATTCTGGACCCAGGAGTTAGAAGAAGAGGATGAGGAACTCTATGGAGAAGCTTTGGATGAGTTCCACTCTCTGTTGCAGTTCCAAGGGTGGGACGAGATACTGTGCGAGCCTTTCTCTGCTTCCGACGAGTTGTCCGGATGTTTTACCAATCTATGGAGTTTGTACCCTAGAAGGAGAACTCTCCCTGTCACGACGCCATTCTTATCTGGAAGGGAACCAGCTATCCCTTGTCTGCCAACTTGATCGCGTCTGCTCTAAGGCTCGAGCCAAGGTCTGGGTTTGGCATTCTGCCTCAGAAGAAGGGATGGCCTAAAGGAAAAGGGTTCAAGTCCAAAGGAGCAATAGTGAAGAAAATTTATGATGGCGCATCCCCCTCATCTTTGGAGACGAAGGATCTCTCCATCGCAAACCGGCTACTGCATTTCTGGATCACTCGCAACTTGGTTCCCAGGCAAGAGCACAGGAACGAAGTCCTCATCACCGACGCCATCTACATGGACAAGGTGCTCTCCGGTTTTCAGCTGGATCTTCCCCGTATTGTGCTGGCTCACATGCAATTCTGTGCATCCCATGACTCCCATGCTTTACCCTTCCCTCACATCATCAAGAAGCTACTCTCCAACCTCAATCAGTACCCAGAAGACTCACCCGAGACTGCCTACAGCAAATGTCTTACCATGCACACAGTTCGGAAGCTGAAATCTAAGGAACAACAACCCAACCCTGCTGAAATAGAAGAAATCCCGCCTAAGGAAAAGGCGAGTTCCCAGGGCCGTTCTAGTTCCCACCCTCAGCAACCCCTCTCTTCAGACTCCTCTGCGATCCTCCTTGCGTTGGATCGTATTGAAAAAGCTATCTTGGAAGGCTCGACTGCCAACACGGTCGCCATCCATGATCAAGTAAGAGAGTTGGGGCGTATCAGTTCTGTTGTCGAGAGTCTGGTGGAAGTTCTGCAGAAGGATTGGCAAGGTGCAATCAGTGCTCATCAGGCCGCGGGCCAAAATGTAGGAACCGACGACAAGGATGCAGAAGAGGAGGCCGCTACTACGCCATAGGAACGCTTGTTCTAGGTTCCCAGTGCTGCAACGCCACAGCGAGCTAGTAGTTTTCCTTGGGATCCTACTCTCCTCTTCTATCCCTTTTGTTGTCTTTCTTAAGATTGCTTTTGTTGTCTTCCTTGCTATTTACTGTTTGTGTTGTTAGTTGTCAGTTGTTATGTTGTGGTATAAGTGTTTTGAACAATGATCAATGAAGCTTTAATGACTATATTTGGAATCGTTCCAATGATCAATTTGTCTTTGCCTTAACGTTCTCATTATGATTTTTTTAGGCTTGATGCAATTGCCTATTCACTTGGATATCATGTTCTTAACTTGTACTTAATCTTTTCGATGATGTCAAAAGGGGGAAGAAAAGGATAGGAACCTTGAACTTTGGAGACTACTGAATTAATAGGAACTCTGAACTAGTTCTATTTCTAAGGGGGAATTTGAAATAAACTTGTTCACTTGCTTAGGGGGAATTTACAACCATTGAATGTTCTATCACTAATCTGTAATGTTGTAAATCCCGTTATCTCAATATGGTATCATAAGATTCAAAGTCCTATTATATTGTCAGGTTCCTTGTATTTGTCATCATCAAAAAGGGGGAAATTGTTAGGAAACGGAACTCTGGAACTTAGGTTCCCCTGAGAGTTCCGTTCCTCAGTTTCTCTACTTTTGAAGATGACAAATTATATGATACTAATGTTTTATCTCAAAGATGTGTTTTAAGGAACCACAGGAAATTACCTAAGGCAGGAAAGCCAAACAGAACAAGGGAACCAAAGGAACAAGACAGCTGAAGGAATCCAGAGGAACCCAGGTGTGCCCAGAAATGAAGCTTGCGACATTGCGATTCCCGAGAAATCTGGGAACACACAACCTCGGACAAAAGGTGTCGAAAACGACTTGTCCGAAGCTTCCAAAAGCCTGCCAAGGTCCAAGAGCTAAAGAACAAGATTCCTAGAGAACCTCTACCTCGGACAGAGACGATGAAAGCGACAGCACATGAAGACGTCGATGTCCAACAGACGGTTCCCAAGCGGCCAGCTTACTCAACCTCGGACGAAAGCGTTTTGACAACGACACCACAAGGCTCGTCTGAGGTAGTTGACTAACCAAGAGAGATTCTGAGCTGCCTAGATTGTTTGTACATGCCAAGAACAACGTGGATCAAGGAGAACCACTAATCCTAGGGCAAGCTCAATCCGTGGGAACCAAGAGAGGATCGAGCTACGAAGAATCCTCTATAAAAGGAAGACTAACCCAAGGGTTATCTTCACGCACAAAAACAAGAACTCACACTCATTAGCAAACATCTAGTGTGAACCTCAAAACAAAGATCATCAAAGCAAACCGAGATCAAGAGGAACCAGTCAAGGAAGAAGAGTTGAGTGCTAAGTTCCTGTGACTGTAAGTGATAGTTCCTAGGTGCGAAAGTCTGTTTCTTGGATTGATTATTGATTGTGTTAAGTTATCTAGGATTGTCTAACTGTGTGTAAGGCAAAGGAACTGTGTGTTCGTTCCTAGGATAAGCTGTAACCAAAAGAGATAAGAAATCAAGAAGTAGACTTTGAAATCCTTTCGAAAGAAAGGTAGTGGTTTTTATCCTGGATTGCTAGTTGGCAATCAAAGGTTTCCACTATAAGGAACTTGTCATTTGTTTGATTGTTTATCTTCCGCTGCTAAAGGAACTGAGAATCATTATTCTGAGTTCCTTAAGGTTTTATCTAACAATCACGATCCTACATATATCATATAGTTATATCCTATGGTTATATTTTATAGTTATATACTATGATTATATCCTATAGTTATATCCAATTTGGTTATTTCCTATGGTTATATTCTATTGTTATATACTATGATTATATCCTATAGTTATATCCAATTTAATTTATATCCTATGGTTATATTCTATGATTATATCCTATGATTATATCCTATAGTTATATACTATGATTATATCTTATAGTTATATCATATGGTTATATTCTATAGTTATATACTATGATTATATACTATAGTTATATTCTATAATTATATAATATGATTATATCTTATAGTTATATCATATGGTTATATCCTAAGGTTATATTCTATTGTTATATACTTTGATTATATACTATAGTTATATCCAATTTGGTTATATCCTATGGTTATATTCTATAGTTATATCCTATGATATTTTTTTGTACAATTCTAACTTTCCAATAACATATGCAAAATAATTCTACAAATCATATGCAAAATAAACATGTATAATATAATTGTTCATGTACAGATCAGAACCAGTTATTCAACTATATTAATTTTCTTATATTTCATCAAAAATTCGCATAGACACCCGTAAGAATACTCTGAAAATTCGACAATATGAATTTATTTTTAAAAATTAACAATATGATTTTTTTACATCTAACACTCATTTTTCTTCAAATCAATCATTTTTATAAAAAAATAACAATATGATTATTTTTTTTGGACGCAACGTTGTGGCAGTCAAATTGCGGTGTGGTTCATAAAAAAACCTGGTGTGAAAATTATCCCTGTTTTTTTTTATTAAAAGTAGCACAATACTTTACAATATGATATTTTTTGTTTTTCTAATAAAAAATGTTGATTTCTTTTTTTTTAGGTAACGATTTTTAAAACCGTTCCCATTAAAAAATTAATTTTTTTAGGGAACGGATTTTTAAAAAAAAAATAAAAGAGCAACGGCTTTCAAAGTTGTTGATTTGAACATTTTGCACAATTTCCAATGCGGTGGAAGTAGTAATCCCCGTAATGTAGAGGTATATTGGGGTGATTTGACTACCTTAATCAAGATCCTTTCTTTTGTCCGAAAGAAGCTCCTGTTGGTCCCAAAAAAAATCCAAGAGCCTTGAAGAGGATATCATTACCCCCCATTCATCGTGGATTGTGAGATTTTAGCACTTTTGGTTCCTTGCTTTGGATTACAACAATTAACACACTTTAGCATTGAAGGGATATCCCGGGGCTCGCCTCAGGTGATTCACAAGTGATTGTCGGACGAAAGAGAGCCACCAGCCTGACTCACATCATATCGGCGAAGGGAAATGAGCTCTGATCAAAGGAAGGACCTGGAGTTATCGTTGTGTTGATCGTTGACCTATTTCTCGCAGAAACCGACATCAACATTGGTGTCGTCCATGGGGACCCCTGACGTGGCTAGCCTAGATCTGATCATGACAAAGAAGATGGTGTCTCCGAGAGAGTCTGGACAAGCAGCTCACTCAGAGGGAAGAGAATATGCCGGAACGCAAGGGGAAGGACCACCCCAAGTTACTACAAGAATCACCAGGAGGCGTGAAAGTTCAAGAGGTTTCACGAATGGCAGCAAGGGACACACCCACCTCCCTACCAACAAGACTTTTATGGTGAAGGAGTTCCCACCCATCCAAGGTATATTACATTGAGTAAACGATTGTTAAAGTAAGCAAGCGAGCAATAGTTCAACATGCAATGTTAAAGTAGACATTGAGCGAGCTATTTTAAAGACAAGCAATCACAAAACAATATGTTATGAAGCAAAACACAACTGATACATTCACTTCCCCCGATATGCGGAGGATAGGCCTTGCTGCATACCGGGAAGTGTGAGGGTGAGGTACATGGAGTTCCAAAATAAACCACAAACCCCAAGCGATAGAGCCCCAAACGCTGAACCTCAAACCCTAAACCTCTGAATCCTATTAATAAACAACGATACAACAAAGCAAAAAGAAAAGGAAAGAACTCAAGGAAAACTCCCCTAGGCTTTCGCGAGGTAGGCAACCTACCAACGCAACCCGCGAAACAAGGGAAGATGAAGGTACCCAAGAACACGTTGGCCAGATAACCAGCCAACCCGGGTCGTGGATCATAGACGACATATCAACACATCCGCACACATCGGACGAAGGGAAGCTACGGGAGACAGCGACTCACCAACATAAAGCGGGACTACTCCTCATCGACTCATCTCAAAAATGGAAATCATGTCGTTGTCGCTTCGTACACGACGTAAACTTCACGGGTGGTGTGGTGTGTACAAGAAGTAATACACCTCTCCCGTGTGAGGCCAAGTCTCCCCGAAAAGAAGCACAAAAAGGACCCCGAGGTCTAGCTCAGCTCCCTCCAACGAATGGCGGGACCCACCAGTATACCAATGGCTCAAAATTTAAGGCCTATCCCCCCTCTGCCGCACCAATCGGCCACCACGATGCACGTCTAATATGACGAGGATGGGAGCATCGTCGTAAGGAGGTGAGGCATCCATGGACATAAAGTCATATAACAAAGGAAGAGGACGAGTGAAATATAAATAAGAAAGAAATTGTAAGACCCAAAAAATGATGGAGGCCACATTAAATAGGACATGGTTGAATAGAGCCAATGCTCATGCAAAAAGGTCAGTGTTGAAACCAGGCTTCGCGAGGAGGCCAACACGTCCACCTCGCGGGTTTCGACCTTTCCCTTTCAATTTGCTAAGGGACGTGCTCTGATTCTTGTTTCTTTGACGGACTTCGTGTGGATGGCTTATGGGTTGTCTTTCTTCGTCTGTCCTTCTCTCCCTCCTGAACCGAGATGGATCTTTGTCTTCTCTGAACAGATCTGCGAGCCGAACCCGGAAGTGGGGCTTCCGGGGAATGGCACTATGACGCCCAAGTCAGGATCTATCTGAAACAAAGCGTATGAAAGTCGAAAAGATGAGAGAAGAGAGAATTATGGCCGGATTTAACTTGAAACGTAAGGATCCTTTTGTTGAGGGTTGAATTGCGAGAAAGAGAGAGTAATTGGAGTGAAATCGGGTGGACAAATGGAAAATTCGGGTGGTTGGAGCTTGGTGGAGCAACAATGGCGGGTGCAGTAATGGAGGAAGATGGAGTTTCTTGCTCCCCAATTCTCTCTCTCTCTCTCTCTCTCTCTCTATCTCTCTCTCTCTCTCTCTCTCTCTCTCTCTCTCTCTCTCTCTCTGTTGTGTGATTTTTCTAGAAGGGAAAACGTCCCCTTTTCCTTGCCTCTTGGGAGTATATATAGGGATCGATTAGGGTTTCCAAATGGGGGGTGTGAGAGTGTAGCTAAAAGGCTTTTGCCTTTCTCTCTTCTTTATTTGCTCGGCCCATTAAGCGTAAAAATCTTGAACCAATTTCTGGTTCCCACAATCAGCACAACTTTGGCGAAACGCCTCATCAATGGTATAACTAAAAGAGTAAATGCAGGGAAATAAAGTAAAGCACGAAAGACGAGACAAGTTTGTATGTGAAACGAGTAGGTTGAAATCGAACCAACATTAAGTCAAAGCGGTCACATCATGGTTCGCGTAGGAAAAAGTTCAAAATACCCACACACACAAAATCCCAAAAAACAAAATTAAGCAAGACAGAGAAAGCTTCACAGCAAGACAGGATCAACACTAGAGAGACAAACTCTTGACCCTTGTGTAATAACCCACTTTAAAATAGAGGGCATTTTTATAATTTTATTTTAACGATAATAATAAAATTATGACATTTATTTCATTTAATTTAATATGGAATAATTTAAAATCGACATTAACTTAGTTCAAAAATTATGTTAAGATAATATTTGGTACATATTATCAAAAGTTTACATTAACATAATTTAGGAACTAAGGTTAAAAATATTATTTGAAAATCATTATAATAATTTTGAAATTTAATTAGGACGTGTTTGCCACAAATTAAGAAACTTGGGCCAAAACTGTAAAATAACATAAGCAAGGGGTGGTCGAGTAAGAGAGCAATCAAAGCCCCCTAATTTCGGGATTGATTATATTCGAAATCATCTGAATTCATTGCAAAAATTGAAAGACGAGTGCGTGACTCATCCGAGTATAATTTTGGGAAATTTGATCCAATTCGAATCAATTAGGGCGAGTGATTTGCACGATTGTGATCTTAGGATTAAACGATACAATAGCCCAATAAATACTAGCTCATTCTTTGCATTTTAGGCACCCAATTTCATTCACAAACTTGAATATCCATTATCAAGCTGAGTTTTTATTCGGGCTTCGCACATCATCTTCAAGGCCTCTATTTCAAAATATAACCGAACCTTCATCTTCTTCATGCTTGAATTAGTGGAGTTTGACTTCTAATTGATCGCAAACCATCCTCAAACGAGCCAAGAATTCAACCCACCCAGAATTTTCACTATTTTGTTGCGAGTGTGGGAGCCGTTTTCCGACACTAGTGGTGCTTCTCCCGTGCCACCAGTCATTGCCGAAGCTAGCCTGTAATATCACGAGTCCATAGCCACCGGCCTTGCATCATTTCGTTGTCGTTTGAGCCACCAACGAACAGCTCGAACCATGACTCTCGCGAAGGCGAATTCTAGAAAAAACGCACCAAGTGCTCTCGCGCTCACTATTTTTGACGCCTCTGGAGGATTCCAGCCACCTGGACCCATTGCCGGTGAAACCTTGCAGCGCCACAGACCTAATGTTGCCGCCCTTGCTCCATTAACGAGTCACCAAAAGTGGGGTCGATCAAAGTCGTGATTCTAGAAAAATGGGGGTGTCGCATCGCTGTTCGCGCCCATCCCACTCGCCTTCACCACCACCCAGCCTGCGTGCTGCCACTGTGATGTTGTTGTTCCTAGGTTCGCAGGTCCATTTCTCATTCATATTGGGCCAAAAAGCCAATAATAGTATATCCAGTCCCATTCCGATCAGAAATCAAACTAGTGGTATAATTTAGACTCGTTTTTACTCGTATCTATCCTTGGAAAAATTCATTAATTATTTTATGACTAAATTCACAAAAAATATCGATTTTAATTATTTTGTCAATTCGTATCGTTATTCATCGGATCGCATGTGGGCCGAAAACATTGCTAGAGTTGTAATGGAGCAGAAGTCAAGTTCTCGGAAAGCAAATCAACACTAGTCACATCATCTAGATTCATCGTAGAATATAATTAAGACAAGTGTTGGTTCGCTCTCGTCATTTCATTTCGTCTTTTGACTGAAAATTAATATTGAAATAAATTGGATAATTTCTAAAACCTGATTAAATGTTTAGGAACACTTGTGTGCTTTAGATAATTTCTCATATGGATTGATAGTTATTATCAAATATATATATATATAGTTATATATGTTTAAGTACTTAATATTGTTATCGTTTTACTAACGATATTATGTGTGGACTTTGTGTGGTTCAGAATGGACTTTACAATCGTTATGTGTGGACTTATAGTCGTTAAGTGAAATAACCCAAATAAGTCGATAATGGCAATTTGGTAATTTAATTAAAGGATTTGGTTAAAAGGGGGAAAATGGGAATTAGGGATTAAATTTCCCTAAGGAGCCGGTTGTCTTCCTCACGTGAAAATCACTCCCGATTTCTTCCTCCTATGCACTGTAGCATCATCTTCCTCATGAGCCCACCTGTGCCCAGCATCTCCTCCCTCTTCTGTCCTCTTCCCTGAGCCAACCGAGCCAACTTCTCCTCCGAGGCGTCGTCCTCCCTGCCGCTGGTTCGTGTTCGCTGCTCGTCGTGCTGCGGTCTCCGGCGTCAGGATCTTCCCGTCGTCGTGCTGCTGTCTGCGCTGGTGGTCATTTCCGGCGTGGTTCCGGCGTCAGAAGCTTTCCGGCGAGGCTAACGAGAGGTAAGAGGAGTGGGTTGTGCTGTTGTTGTTTGCCTAGGGTTCGAAATCTTTGCTGAAATTTTATATGTTCGAAATGATATTGTGAGGATCGAATTGATGTTGATTGTTCTTATGGACAGCTGAATTGGACTGAAATCAGTGGGGCTGTGCAGCAAATTGGTAATTCGTGAGCTTTTGGGCTGAATTTGTGTGTGTGTAGTGCTCAAATTTTGGAAGGTATTGATTTAGGGTTTGGATTTGGGGGTTTTCTCTAGTTGTGGTTTGGTTTGATTTAACGCCAGAGTTTTGCTCGGATTGATTTCACAGGTTCGTTCGGATTGATTGGAGACCTCTGGGGTCGTTGTGGTTCGACTTGAGGCAAGGGGATCCTTGCTAACTTAAATATTTTTATATAATGGATTTATGCCTATATTGATTCCTTAATTAAATTGCCATTGCTTGAGCTATTGTTTTTATTGGTTAATTGACTATATAATTATGATGATGTGTGTTGAGGTGTGATAATGTGTTGGATTGAATGTGTGTGTGTGTGCGTTGGATCGTGTGTGTGTGTTGGATTGAATGTGTGTGTGTGTGTGTGTGTGTTGAATCGTGTGTGTGTGTGTTGAATTGAATGTGTGTGTGTGTGTTTTGGATCGTGTGTGTGTGTTGGATTGTGTGTGTGTGTTGGATTGAGTTTGTGTGTGTGTGTTGGATTGTGTGTGTGTATGTGATTATGTGATATTGATTGGTTGTCATATGAAGTGTTTGAATTGGTGTCGGTGTGGTGATGGAATGTTGTTGGTTGGTGAAAGTCCTTATATTTAGGGACTCGGTGGGTATGAACCCCCGAAGGTCGAAGGGCCAGGTGATTGAAATCCTCACCAAACGCGTAGGGACCGGGTGTCGCCTACGTTGTTCAGGGCCAAGGGTTAAATGGTGAAAGCCATTATATTTAGGGCCTCGGTGGGTATGAACCCCCGAAGGTCGGAGGGCCAGGTGATTGAAATCCTCACCAAACCTCGTAGGGACAGGGTGTCGCCTACGTTGTTAAGGCCAAGGGGTTGGAATGGATTGGAGGTGTTGGCGGTTGTCAGTGTTGGTTATATGTTGAATTGGTTGTGTACTTGATTAAGTGGTTATGTGTTGATATATATTTATCCTTTGGTTGATTTGGTGGGATATTGTGTTGTTATATATTTATCCTTTGGTTGAATTGGTTGGATATTGTGTTGTTATATAATTATCCTTTGGTTGAATTGGTTGGATATTGTGTTGTTATATAATTATCCTTTGGTTGATTTGGTGGGATATTGTGTTGTTATATATTTATCCTTTGGTTGAATTGGTTGGATATTGTGTTGTTATATACTTATCTTTTGGTTGATTTGGTTGGATATTGTGATGTCATATATATCTTATTTGGTTGAATTGATTGATGATTGTAATGATTGTATTATGTTTGAAACTGTTTTGGCTAGACTTGCCATAGTCTTCTTTGAAGACTGACCAATTTCGGTTTACGTGCCGCGACTGGCTGGGGTATCGGGTCCCCCAGTCAATCAAGCTTTTCAGGTTCAGCGCCAACAAGGAGGATCCTGATCATCGTCGTTTGGGAGTCGATAACTCTCTTTTGGTTTGGACTTGACTTGGTTGTACTTGTCCTTTTGTTTTCGGACTTTGAATGGGTTGTACTTGTTGTATTGGTTTTTGGTTTATAAAGTGTTGTATTTTCTGTAGGTTAAGTTTGATTGTGGTTTCAAACCCTGGACAGGTTTTACAAGTCATACAGGTTTTCCGTTGTGCTGCTTTTGATATATATGGGTTATGTTTCGCAAATTTTTATTTCACCCGTCTTATAGTCTTTCGGGACTATGGCACTGTAGCACCACTGACCTGGGGGTGTTACAGAAGTTGGTATCAGAGCTTTCTTTTCAAAAATGTGTTCTTTCCGAGTTTTCAACTTGGAAATTTTTATACGTTGTGGTTGTGAACGATCGTGTGATCAGGATTCCTTGCTGTCGACCGTAGTGAGTTGTATTGGTAAGTATTGGTTGTTTGTTGTGTTTTGTGCTAATATTCATATATGTTCAGTATGCCTCCGAAAGCGGGTCGTGGGAGAGGTAGAGGTAGAGGTCGTGGACGTGGTAGAGGACGTCCTCGGGCTGATCCTCGAGAGGTGGATGTGAACAGTCAAGCTGCTGATAACACTGTGGGAAGTCAGCAGAATCCTACAGGAATTCCACCAAGGGCTGCTAATGTGGGAATTGACCCAGGAACTTTGACTGCGCTGCAACAGATGGTGACTCAGGCTGTGCAGACTGCTTTGGCACAGGCACCGCCAGCTCAGGTTTCTCAGCCAGTTCATATTGGGCAGCAAAGGAATGAACAACCGGTATTATAGGCAGGGTTCAGCACATACATGGAAGCTGTGGCCAGAATGAAACCTCCTACTTTTGATGGGTCTGGCGAGCCTGCTGGTGTGTCATTTTGGCTGAACAGGTTTGAGAAATTGCTGGAGGGTATCAGATGCCCAGAAAATGAGAAAGTGACTATTGCTGTTTATTATCTGATTGATGATGTCAGTGATTGGTGGGATGCTGCACGACCGACTGACCACGGGGCTACGTGGGAAGAGTTTCGAGCCAAGTTGGAAGACAGATTCTTCCCAGAGGCCCTAAGAGATGCTAAGCTACATGAGTTTCATTACCCAGAGAATGAAGGGTTGAAAGTGCATCAATTGGCCGTGAAATTCAACAAGCTGCTGAAGTATGCAACTACGGTAGTAAGGAATGAAAAGGATAAGATCAAGCACTTCCACCGATGGTTATATCCCGAGATAAGGCCTCTGATGGCAAGGCACAATTGTACTACGCTCGAGCAATTTATTGATGAGTGTCTGACCATGGAAGCAACTATTGATGACTCGAATCAGATTATGGATGCTCGGGCTGGGAAGAGATAGAAGAGTCAGTTTACACTTGGAGGAACTGGACCTCAAAGTAATTTTGGTGGGTTCAGAAAACCTTTCTTTACCCCTAAGAGTACTCCTAGCACTGGGCCGGCTAAGACGAGTCAAGGTGGTGGTTCCCAGATGTCAGTGAATTATCAACGGTCATGGGGTCAGCCAGGAATGACAAGGAACGTACCACATTGCTTTAACCGTGGAAGTCCAAATCATACCAAAGCAAACTGTATTAAAGCACCCCAGACTTGTTTTGGGTGTGGGGGAGTTGGACACATCAAAGCTCACTGCAGATATGGGGAAATTTCTACTCAAACTCAAGCTTCCTCTCATGCTTATCGCCCAGTTCCAAATCAGAACCGTTCAGTACCGTTGCAGACACCACAAAATGCTATGGGCAACAAGGGCAAGGCACTGATGGGTGGAACTTCAAACCCCTTGGATTTATGAGATGAGGAGAACGGAGAATGACAACACGCCTGTGACTACAGGTACACTTTTTATTCAGTCTGAACCTGTTTGCTTATTATTTGACTATGGAGCTACGCATTCTTTTATTGCTGAGAATTGTGTAGATAGACTTGAGTTAGCACGTGATTTGGAATGTGAACCAATTGTTGTGGGATTGCCAAATGGTGATAAGTTAGTAGGTACTCGAGGACTTAAGGATTTTTCGATCATCATAGGTGGTCGGGAATGGAGGGTTGATTTGATAGCTATCAGTATGCTGCACTATGATGTTATCCTAGGTATGGACTGGCTTTCTCGCCATGGTGCTGTTCTTGATTTTAGGAAGAAGACAGTTACTGTAAGAACAGATGATGGTGTAGCGCATGTGTTTGAAGGGCATGATCCGTGAGACTCGGGTAGAATTATTAGTGCAATGACAGCTGCTAGGCTGCTAAGGCAAGGTTGTGCGGGATATGTGTGTTATGCTTTAGAGGATAGAAAGGATGAGGTGAGAATAGACGACATTCCCGTCGTTTGCGAGTATTCGGATGTGTTTCCGGAGAAACTGGTGGGTTTAGCGCCAAGTCGTGATGTTGATTTTACCATTGAGTTAGAGCCGGGAACTGCACCGATTTCTCGAGCTCCTTATCGCATGGCACCAGTAGAAGTGATAGAATTAAGGAAACAGTTAGAAGAACTCGTTGAGTCGAGTTTTATTAGACCAAGTGTATCTCCTTGGGGCGCACCCGTATTGTTTGTTAAGAAGAAAGATGGTTCTCTTCGTTTATGTATTGATTACAGGGAATTGAATTTGAGACAGAGACGGTGGCTAGAGTTGATTAAGGATTACGATATAGACACATGCTATCATCCAGGAAAGGCCAATGTAGTGGCAGATGCCTTGAGTAGAAAGTTAACTCCAGAACTTAGAGTTGCTTGTTTAACAGTTCAGCCAGAGTTACGACAAGAGTTTGTAAGAGGTGAAATTGAGATTTGGTGTGAGAAGGAACAGATGATGCTGAATGTGATGGAAATTCAATCGATGTTAGTAGAGTCGATCAGGGAAAAGCAATCTCAGGACCATGTGTTGAGTAAGCTGTGTAGTGAGGTCGCTCAAGGAAAAGCACCTGGATTTCTCGTTCATGAGGATGGGATATTATGATTCCAGAATCGGTTATGCGACGCAGTTATCCGTACCTGTTTGACTCTAGTTTCGAGGACGAAACTATTATAAGGGGGGAGAATGAAATACCCCAAATAAGTCGATAATGGCAATTTGGTAATTTAATTAAAGGATTTGGTTAAAAGGGGGAAAATGGGAATTGGGGATTAAATTTCCCTAAGGAGCCGGTTGTCTTCCTCACGTGAAAATCACTCCCGATTTCTTCCTCCTATGCACTGTAGCATCATCTTCCTCACGAGCCCACCTGTGCCCAGCATCTCCTCCCTCTTCTGTCCTCTTCTCTGAGCCAACCGAGCCAGCTTCTCCTCCGCGGTGTCGTCCTCCCTGCCGCTGGTTCGTGTTCACTGCTCGTCGTGCTGCGGTCTCCGGCGTCAGGATCTCCCCGTCGTCGTGCTGCTGTCTGCGCTGGTGGTCGTTTCCGGCGTGGTTTCGGCGTCAGAAGCTTTCCGGCGAGGCTAACGAGAGGTAAGAGGAGTGGGTTGTGCTGTTTTTGTTCGCCTAGGGTTCGAAATCTTTGCTGAATTTTATATGTTCGAAATGATATTGTGAGGATCGAATTGATGTTGATTGTTCTTATGGACAGCTGAATTGGACTGAAATAAGTGGGGCTGTGCAGCAAATTGGTAATTCGTGAGCTTTAGGGCTGAATTTGTGTGTGTGTAGTGCTGAAATTTTGGAAGGTATTGATTTAGGGTTTGGATTTGGGGGTTTTCTCTAGTTGTGGTTTGGTTTGATTTAACGCCAGAGTTTTGCTCGGATTGATTTCGCAGGTTCGTTCGGATTGATTGGAGACCTCTGGGGTCGTTGTGGTTCGACTTGAGGCAAGGGGATCCTTGCTAACTTAAATATTTTTATATAATGGATTTATGCCTATATTGATTCCTTAATTAAATTGCCGTTGCTTGAGCTATTATTTTTATTGGTTAATTGACTATATAATTGTGATGATGTGTGCTGAGGTGTGATAATGTGTTGGATTGAATGTGTGTGTGTGCGTTGGATCGTGTGTGTGTGTTGGATTGAATGTGTGTGTGTGTGTTGAATTGAATGTGTGTGTGTGTTTTGGATCGTGTGTGTGTGTTGGATCGTGTGTGTGTGTTGGATTGAGTTTGTGTGTGTGTGTGTTGGGTTGTGTGTGTGTATGTGATTATGTGATATTGATTGGTTGTCGTATGAAGTGTTTGAATTGGTGTCGGTGTGGTGATGGAATGTTGTTGGTTGGTGAAAGTCCTTATATTTAGGGCCTCGGTGGGTATGAACCCCCGAAGGTCGAAGGGCCAGGTGATTGAAATCCTCACCAAACGCGTAGGGACCGGGTGTCGCCTACGTTGTTCAGGGCCAAGGGTTAAATGGTAAAAGTCCTTATATTTAGGGCCTCGGTGGGTATGAACCCCCGAAGGTCGGAGGGCCAGGTGATTGAAATCCTCACCAAACCTCGTAGGGACAGGGTGTCGCCTACGTTGTTAAGGCCAAGGGGTTGGAATGGATTGGAGGTGTTGGCGGTTGTCAGTGTTGGTTATATGTTGAATTGGTTGTGTACTTGATTAAGTAGTTATGTGTTGATATATATTTATCCTTTGGTTGATTTGGTGGGATATTGTGTTGTTATATATTTATCCTTTGGTTGAATTGGTTGGATATTGTGTTGTTATATAATTATCCTTTGGTTGAATTGGTTGGATATTGTGTTGTTATATAATTATCCTTTGGTTGATTTGGTGGGATATTGTGTTGTTATATATTTATCGTTTGGTTGAATTGGTTGGATATTGTGTTGTTATATACTTATCTTTTGGTTGATTTGGTTGGATATTGTGATGTCATATATATCTTATTTGGTTGAATTTATTGATGATTGTAATGATTGTATTATGTTTGAAACTGTTTTGGCTAGACTTGCCATAGTCTTCTGTGAAGACTGACCAGTTTCGATTTATGTGCCGCGACTGGCTGGGGTATCGGGTCCCCCAGTCAATCAGGCTTTTTAGGTTCAGCGCCAGCAAGGAGGATCCTGATCATCGTCGTTTGGGAGTCGAGAACTCTCTTTTGGTTTGTACTTGACTTGGTTGTACTTGTCCTTTTGTTTTCGGACTTTGAATGGGTTGTACTTGTTGTATTGGTTTTTGGTTTGTAAAGTGTTGTTTTTTCTATAGGTTAAGTTTGATTGTGGTTTCAAACCCTGGACAGGTTTTACAGGTTGTACAGGTTTTCCGCTGTGCTGCTTTTGATATATATGGGTTATGTTTCGCAAATTTTTATTTCACCCGCCTTATAGTCTTTCGGGACTATGGCACTGTAGCACCACTGACCTGGGGGTGTTACATTAAGTATCAGGGTTATTATAGACTTGCGAGGCATAATGATCTTTTTATAACTCTGTATTAGTCGGAATAATTCTCTAATACTTTTAAGGTCATGACCATTGCTTCGTAACCATCCGTTAAGGATAATAGGGTGTTTAAGTACCTTGCTAGTGCAATTGGGTTGGACAAATATCGCCGTGTATTGTTCTCGTTTTATTCGAGACTATGTTAAAAACTCGAAGATAATGTGTGGTGTGTTGAAAATAACACATATTATTATATATTTGATAATTAATATATATATAATTAATTACCAAATATGTATATAGCACATGGAATTTATGTAGCTTTTTGGTGGCTAAAAAAATACAATTATGGATGATATTTTTTCAGCTGGTACGCTTTTATACAAATTAGGCACAAATATATAAGGATGATATTTGTCTAACCGATAGACTTTTATAATTTATATTATCTTTTATTACCCAATATATATAAACTAGGATACTAAATATACAAAATTTTATTTACATTATTAAGAAAAATATAAGATACAAATCTTATTTTGAAATGCTTTAACCTCTTTCAAAATATTAATAATCATTGCAACAAAAACTAATTATAATGCAATGGTCTTTACTTTAAATATAGTTATAAAATCTTATCAATTATATTGCCTTATCTATCTTAATCTATTATGTTTGATTTAGATATTCTCACAATTTATATAACAAAGATGATATTTTTAATTATTTCATATAATTAACCCAAAATAACTTATTCCTAATTTACATTTTTTTCTATTAATATAAATTCATTTTGTCAATGAATATATTACCCAATCTTTATTTAAAAAATATATACTTAATTATATTATTTAGTCGTATTAACTTAAATAAATTCTAGAAATCAAGGTTCGTAAATCGTTACACCTATTATCTTCAAATAATCAATTTTAGAAACAAACATAAATTCTCCCATGCGCTAGATCATTTTTTAAAACTTCTATTTATATTACCAAGAAATTTTTTAGATACAAATATTATATTTGAAATGCTTTAACATCTTTAAAATAATAATCATTATTGCAACAAAATTAACAATACTATGATTAAAATTTCAAATAAATAATACTAATTTTTTTGACAACAATTGTAAAGATAGTTATTGATTATAAACCCTAATATATTTTCTCATAAAATATTACAAATATCATTCTTTATCTGTTTTAATTTTAATATTGACGATGTCAAAAGCGAAAACTTACACGTAGAGCGTTCAAATAACGGCCACGTGTAAACGCCCTTACAAAAGAAGTCAACTTAAAAGTCAACAAAGCATGGTCATTTACTCTAAAAAGGTCATGTCCGCTAGTAAGACACCAACAGGATGTCACTACCAAAACCATGACACCCAAAGACTAGAGATGACGTCATCTATGGTCAGAGAAAATCGTATGAAGAAGAAAGAGACAATGCAAGTCTTCCATCGTCAACATACTGTATCATCAAAATCATCAACGTACAGTATCATCAAAATCATCAATGTACAGCATCATCAAAATCATCAATGTACAGTATCAACAAAATCTTCAACGTACTGTATCTCCAAAAGTCTTCAACAAGCAGTATCACCAAAGTCGTCAACATACTGTATCTTCAAAAGCCTTCAACAAACAACATTACCAAAATCATCAACGTATTGTATCTCCAAAACTCTTCAACAAGTAGTATCACCATAGTCGTCAACATACTGTATCTTCAAAAGCCTTCAACGAACAGTATCACCAAAATCGTCAACGTACTGTATCTCCAAAAGTCTTCAACAAGCAGTATCACCAAAGTCGTCAACATACTGTATCTTCAAAAGCCTTCAACGAACAGTATCACCAAAATCGTCAAAGTACTATACCATCATAATCGTCAAACATGCGGTATAATTAAATCGCCAACATGTTGTATCATCGCACACGTACGGGATCAAAGAAGCCCTAAAGAGAAGACTCGTCCATACGTGAGAAGACAAGTTCGAGACTCATAAACATCCTTGTGAATCAAAGCAAGAGTGAAGCTAATCAAAAGAAGAGTCAAACATCACCCTTATACCGTATCAACATGCCCGTCGAATACGTGCGGTCACTACATGAACGAGACAACCTGGAAAAGAACCTAGGGAAGTCACTCTTGTCACGTGAGAAGATCCAACCAAGATTCAAGCTTATCCAAATCACGTGCTTAAAGTACAACATCCAATCTAGGGCTTGTGTGTCCGTACAAGAAGAAATCTCGGCCGAAGCTTCGTCTCGTACGGTATGATGTGACAAGTCGGGTCCGTACAGTCTGCATTTAATGAAGTATGGAGATGGCGTCTGCAGCAGGAAATTCGTAGAGCCAAATCTAAGAAAGAGATTTATTGGCCATCCCCCTACTCCTTAGGGTATGATTGCATATTCTTTAGGGGGAGTAACCTTGGCCTATAAAAGGAGAGAGCTACTATCCATTCAAGAGGAGACTTCTTGGGAGAAAAATAAAAAAACTCTCAAATTGTCTTTGTGGGAGATTTAGAAATTTCAAGGGGAAGTTCATCATTATCGTTCATCAATCTCGTCCATCATTCAAGCAAGCCCAAAAGATAATTTATTCCATTAAACACATTGATAAATCTATTTCTCGGATTTCTTTCAAAAAGATCATCAACTTCCTCATACCGCACCTCTAACTTCGTGATTGTGGAAGGTCTTCCCAAGGGACAACACCCTTGGGATTTTTCAGGTCATTGGAGAAAAGTTCAAGGAAAGTCATCATCACCGCCGAGGAGGAGCCCGGTAGATGTGGATACGGCATGGAGCGGATGAGCGCAAATCATGAAGTCCACTATCATCACCGCCGAGGAGGAGCCCGATAGATGTGGATACGTCATGGAGCGGATGGGCACAAATCATGAAGTCCACTATCATCACCGCCGAGGAGGAGCCCGATAGATGTGGATACGGCATGAAGTGGATGGGCGCAAATCATGAAGTCCACTATCATCACTGCCGATGAGGAGCCCGATAGATGTGGACACGGCATGGAGCGGATGGGCGCAAATAATGAAGTCCACCATAATCACCACTAAGAGAAGAGAAGTCTATGAAGATCGAAGAACAACACTCGGAGGGACCCGCGGAAAAGGATTAGGTGTCTAGTGGGCGCGACACGTCACCAAACTTCTGTACCGCAACTTTCGGAATCTCCAAATATAGTTAAAAAATGTTATCAGATATCTTTCATTATCTATGTTAATCTATAATGGTTGATTTATATATTCCTAAAATTTATATAACCTAGATATTTGAACACTTTTAATATAATCCACCATATATAATACATGACATCAAATTTGTAAAGTACACAAATCTTTATGATAAGATTGTCATTATAGTAACCAAATAATATAAAATTTAAATTATAATGGCCTTGACTTTTTTCTTGGTTGTAAATATCAAGCCGGACAATTTTCAACCCGGTATAATTATAATACAATGATCTTTACTTGATTTAAATAGTGGTTTGATATGTTTTGATTAAAAAGGGGATATGTAAATCTAAACTTAGTAATTATATTACTTAATATCTTTAAAAATTAAATAAAAATCACAACAGATTTGTTTCTGGATTTGTTTTCAGTTTTTGAATAATTTTACTCTCAAACTGTAAACAAATCTGTTAAGAAGGAAATTAAAAATTAAAAATATATATAACTTTTTTATAAAAAAAATTTATTGGCGTGTCAAAAGAAGGTGAAGACACGTAACATATAGTGAAGGTGCGTATTTTCAGAGGGACATATAGTCTTAAGAGGTTCAAATTAAGTAATTATATAGTGGATTGAACTTAATTAGAAAATTTTGGACATATTTTGTTGTGGCCATTTATTATTTGGTATTTGCGGTTAGTTTATATGACATAATTGATATCAAGCTTTGTTATTTTATTGTTATCAAATGATGGTTTTATGTTCACTTGATAATATTAAGTAAAAATAACTTTTAGATTCGGAAAAATAAAACGATACTCATAAATTAAAAATTGGTTGATCCACTTTATTTCTCACAAATTCTATAAAAGTGGTGAACTGAACCTTAGAGGTTTGACTAGACTGATGATATTGTCAAAGAAAATATGTTGTGTTATAAACCTATGCAATCTAATTTTCTTTCGCAATATCATAAGTCTGATCAAATTTCTAAAGTCCACGTCATTACTTTAACTGAAATTGTCACTTGAAAATTTTAATTATTTCATTTTCAGTATATATAGATAAATAGATAGGTGTCTATAATTTGACAACTAATATACAATATATGAAGTTCATATTATTTTTCTTGATATACAATAGTTTGTATTATTTATAGATTGCATGTCGTTTTGACACGAGCGACGTCGCTTCACTCGATTCAACTGGGAAATAAAATAGTGTACGTCAACAAACATGGCCTTACTTAATTGTAACATGTTTTTTACTAATCTGCACCCAACTTTTTAGCCAAATATTACTGTTCTTAAAAAACCTATTATATTTTATTGTAAGAAATTAATAGTTGTAGATGCTTGTCCAAGCTTTGTTTTATCTAAAATTACTACGATTACAAATAACACCAACTATAGCATACATGTTCTTTTTTTTTACAAAGGAAATATTAGGTATTTTTCAAGTAAATGACATACTTAAATCATCACAGAAAATTATTTTTACAAGAGTCTTACAAATAACCGTATTTGTCGAGTTCATATTTAAGAACTCATGTCTATACATGTCAAGTGATGACATGTCTAACATAATACATATAAAGTGATGAAGAATTCAACGTTGCAAGTCTTCAGAAGAAATTCTTGACGGATATAAGACTAATATCATGGGTGGATAAGTAGTCAACTGTTTTGTTGAAGTCTCTGTAGTAGTGAAAAACTGAGACAAAATCAAAATAATTTACTAAAGAACGAATGTCTAATATAATTGTCTCGACTTCTCATGATATTTTACAAATTCCTTTATTGAGTTAATGATTGTTAAATAATTATCACGTTCTATTACTAGTTTATGAATACGTAGGGATATTGCTTTACGAATGCACTCTAAAGTTGCATATGCTTCTGTTTGTAAATAGACATGTCGGAAATTTATTTTGTCTATATATATTTGATTTTTTTATGATCTCGAAGAATAAAATCGAATACGAGATATTTAATTGAATCATATTGAATTTTTTAACCCAAAGATTTCTTTCATATTCTATTTATGAGAAAATGTCATTTATTTTTCCAATGGTGTAAACTAAAAAATGTCGTTTAATATAAGAAATAATTTTTTGGGTCAAAATTAAGGGTTTGTTTGGTAAACTAACTTATAAAGGCATTATTGGTAGGGTTGTTCATCGGTCCAAAGTTGAACTGAACCGAATAAAACCGATCCGAAATCGAATATCGAAATTTTATGAACCGAACCGAACATACTCGGTTCGGGTTCGGTTTTATTCGGTTCGGTTTGGGACCGAAATAACCTAATATTTTAAAATTAGGTTAATTTAGGTTATTGAAACGAATTTAGTGCACAAAACCGAATTAGACCAAACCGAACTTGGACCGAACTATACCGAACTTGGACCGAACTGGACCGAACTAGATCGAACTAGATCGAACTGGATCGAACCGAATAAGGTTGTACTAGTTTCTATAGAAATTTAGGATTTTATTTTTATTTTAAAAATATTCGGTTTTGACCGAACCGAACCAAAAACCGAATATTATTTTTACACGAACCGAAAACTGAACCTAATATAGATCGGTTCAGCTTCGGTCCAGTCAGTTCGGTTCGATTAGGTTAAAAACGAATAAAAGTTGACCGATAAACAACCCTAATTATTGGTGATAAATGGACTTTATAAAAAAAAGGTTTTATAACTTTGGTTTTTGTGCTCAAAAAGTTGGTTTTAAGCTTGTAATTTTGTAAAAGAATGTCATTATAAATTGTGATGGCCAAACACCATTTTTTCTACAAACGTTTTTATAATTTACAATGTCATTATAAATTAATATGACAAACAAACCCTAATACGGACTATACTCCAACATGGAGTGAAATTATAAACTCCCATGTTTTCTTGCAAATCCCAACCATTTCCCCCCTCATTTTGGAATACTTGAAACACCAGTCTAGACCCCTCCCCCTTTAATTGTAACCCCAACTAAAACGGGGAGTGATAGAGTTACCCTGAGGGTAGTCTACCCCCTATGCCACCTCAGATTAATTTTTCCAGAGTGTTTAAATATTGTTGACTGGATTTTAAATGTTGCTGACTGGATTTTAACATAATTTATTTATTTTTTATTCTTTTCAAAAGCAATTTTTTGGTGACTATTCATCTTCTTCTTCACCCTCTTCACCGTACTTCCCTTTCTCATACCTCTCAAGTTCCTCCCCCAACCTCTATTTGAATTTTGCTCTGCTGAGTATCACTTTGCTGAGTACTCCTTTGCTATCGTTTGCTGCCGCCCCGTTAATTTATACCGGTCAGTTTATTTGTGCCTCCATTGTTCCTCTGTTGGGTTGTTTTCTCTGAACGTTGTTCTCTAGGATTACTCCATTGGGTTGTTTTCTCTGAACTTTGTTCTCTAGGATTGTTGAGTACTCCGTGCATTCTCTGAGAACTTTTCTCTCTGATTGTGAAATCTCCATTGGGTTGTTTTGATTGTTCTAGTAGGGGTTTATTGATCATTAAGTTCTAAGTGAGTAATGAGCAAAGATTAAGTTCTACATTATATGGCTCAGTTGAAATCAACCCTCAATCACTAAGTTCAGTTGAAATCAACCCTCAATCACTAAGTTCAGTTGAAATCAACCCTCAATCACTATTAGCTATTATATGCCATCCAGAAAGAAGTTACTGAGCTAAATGACAAAGGTCTTATTTTGCAAAAGTTTGGTTTCTGTTGTCATCGGCACATGGTTTGAATGGGACAAAACTACGAATAATGGGGGAGATTAAATATGTGCTCATGAAGCAATGCCGGTGGAAGGATGGAGGAGCGTCGGTGGGAGGAGGAAACGCCGGTGGGAGGAATGAGCATGCCGGTGGAAGGATGGAGGAGTGTCGGTGGGAGGAGGAACGAGCACGCCGATGGGAGGAGCAACGAGCACGCCGGTGGGAGGAGATTGGGAGGAGCCTAAAAACCTAATCGATGACAGGTTTGATGAACGAGCACGCAAGGTTCAGAAGTTGCTTTTGGCCTTTTGGGTAGATGAGAGGAAAAGGGGGATTTTTATTTTTTATTTTTAAAATCATAAATTTAAATTCGTCAAAAGTAAATCACATGGATTCAAATCCTAACCGTTAGATGTGAAATTAGATTTAAGATCTTATTTTATTAGTATTTTATATTTGTACATTAAGAAGTATATGTTATGTACTATCACGTTATATTGATAAATCACTTATGTTGGTATTTCAAACTTAATAATTAAGAGTTTTGTACATTAAGAACTATGTATTATGTACTATCACATTATATTGATAAATCACTTATGTTGGTATTTCAAACTTAAGAATTAACAATTTTGTACATTAAGAACTATATGTTATGTACTATCACGTTATATTGATAAATCACTTATGTTGGTATTTCAAACTTAAGAATTAAAAGTTTTGTACATTATGAACTATGTATTATGTACTATCATGTTATATTGATAAATCACTTATGTTGGTATTTCAAACTTAAGAATTAAAAGTTTTGTACATTATGAACTATATGTTATGTACTATCACGTTATATTGATAAATCACTTATGTTGGTATTTCAAACTTAAGAATTAAAAGTTTTGTACATTATGAACTATATGTTATGTACTATCACGTTATATTAATAAATCACTTATATTGGTATTTCAAACTTAAGAATTAAGAATTTTGTACATTAAGAACTATGTATTATGTACTATCACATTATATTGATAAATCACTTATGTTGGTATTTCAAACTTAAGAATTAAGAGTTTTGTACATTAAGAACTATATGTTATGTACTATCACGTTATATTGATAAATCACTTATGTTGGTATTTCAAACTTAAGAATTAAGAGTTTTGTACATTAAGAACTATATGTTATGTACTATCACCTTATATTGATAAATCACTTATGTTGGTATTTCAAACTTAAGAATTAAGAGTTTTGTACATTAAGAACTATGTGTTATGTACTATCACCTTATATTGATAAATCACTTATGTTGGTATTTCAAACTTAAGAATTAAGAGTTTTGTACATTAAGAACTATGTATTATGTACTATCACCTTATATTGATAAATCACTTATGTTGGTATTTCAAACTTAAGAATTAAGAGTTTTGTACATTAAGAACTATGTATTATGTACTATCACGTTATATTGATAAATCACTTATGTTGGTATTTCAAACTTAAGAATTAAGAGTTTTGTATATTAAGAACTATGTATTATGTACTATCACAATATATTGATAAATCACTTATGTTGGTATTTCAAACTTAAGAATTAAGAGTTTTGTACATTAAGAACTATGTATTATGTACTATCACAATATATTGATAAATCACTAATGTTGGTATTTCAAACTTAAGAATTAAGAGTTTTGTACATTAAGAACTATATGTTATGTACTATCACAATATATTGATAAATCACTTATGTTGGTATTTCAAACTTAAGAATTAAGAGTTTTGTACATTAAGAACTATATGTTATGTACTATCACGTTATATTGATAAATCACTTATGTTGGTATTTCAAACTTAAGATTTAAGAGTTTTGTACATTAAGAACTATGTATTATGTACTATCACGTTATATTGATAAATCACTTATGTTGGTATTTCAAACTTAAGAATTAAGAGTTTTGTACATTAAGAACTATATGTTATGTACTATCACGTTATATTGATAAATAACTTATGTTGGTATTTCAAACTTAAGAATTAAGAGTTTTGTACATTAAGAACTATATGTATTATGTACTATCACGTTATATTGATAAATCACTTATGTTGGTATTTCAAACTTAAGAATTAAGAGTTTTGTACATTAAGAACTATGTATTATGTACTATCACATTATATTGATAAATCACTTATGTTGGTATTTCAAACTTAAGAATTAAGAGTTTTGTACATTAAGAACTATGTGTTATGTACTATCACCTTATATTGATAAATCACTTATGTTGGTATTTCAAACTTAAGAATTAAGAGTTTTGTACATTAAGAACTATGTGTTATGTACTATCACGTTATATTGATAAATCACTTATGTTGGTATTTCAAACTTAAGAATTAAGAGTTTTGTACATTAAGAACTATGTGTTATGTACTATCACGTTATATTGATAAATCACTTATGTTGGTATTTCAAACTTAAGAATTAAGAGTTTTGTACATTAAGAACTATGTGTTATGTACTATCACGTTATATTGATAAATCACTTATGTTGGTATTTCAAACTTAAGAATTAAGAGTTTTGTACATTAAGAACTATATGTTATGTACTATCACGTTATATTGATAAATCACTTATGTTGGTATTTCAAACTTAAGAATTAAGAGTTTTGTACATTAAGAACTATATGTTATGTACTATCACGTTATATTGATAAATCACTTATGTTGGTATTTCAAACTTAAGAATTAAGAGTTAAGAACTATGTATTATGTACTATCACATTATATTGATAAATCACTTATGTTGGTATTTCAAACTTAAGAATTAAAAGTTTTGTACATTAAGAACTATATGTTATATACTATCACGTTATATTGATAAATCACTTATGTTGGTATTTCAAACTTAAGAATTAAGAGTTTTGTACATTAAGAACTATGTATTATGTACTATCACATTATATTGATAAATCACTTATGTTGGTATTTCAAACTTAAGAATTAAGAGTTTTGTACATTAAGAACTATGTATTATGTACTATCACATTATATTAATAAATCACTTATGTTGGTATTTCAAACTTAAGAAGTTTTGTACATTAAGAACTATATATTATGTACTATCACGTTATATTGATAAATCACTTATGTTGGTATTTCAAACTTAAGAATTAAGAGTTTTGTACATTAAGAACTATGTGTTATGTACTATCATATTATATTGATAAATCACTAGTATTGTTATTTCAAACTTAAGAATTAAAAGTTTTGTACATTAAGAACTACGAGTTGTGTACTATCACGTTATATTTCAAACTTAATTTTAGGCTTATGTGATAGTAAATTAGCCAAATTAAACTTAACACACGCTTAAGATTGGGTTGCTCATCACTTATTACTTAAACAAATGACAAATTCGACCAAAAAAATAGGTAAGGACAAGAGGAAAAAAAAAATTAGAGTGGGCCCCACTAGTATTGTTATTTTATAAAATCAAAATCGTTCCCAATACGATTTGATCCCACGACTACTTCATCAAACTCCACATACTTAGCCATCTAAACAAGACCACTTTTCTATCAGTATGGCAATTATTTTAATTACTAGTCCTTCTATTCCAATTTTTCAATTCATTTTCATTAATGGTTTAGCTGCTAATTACTTCTCCTTCGGATGTTACACTCTCATCTTTCCCATGTTACTAATTACCCATGTTACTAATTACTACTCCTATAAAAATGTTTTAGCATCATTTTTAAAACTGCAATTAATATAAAGAAAACTAAGATAGTTCCAGCAGAAACTTTAAACGTTTTCAACATTAAAAATCCGAATTTTCCATAGTTAACATCATTTTTAAACATTTTAGTATCATTTTAAACGTTTTAGCCTAAAATAAATTATATTTAAAAAACTAAGATTGTGTTTCATACCAACAGCCTAAAACAAATCAGAAAATCGGTTATTTTTTCTTAAAATATGTCATCGGGCTAAAATAAAGGAAAATAAACCAATTCAAAAATTTATTGATACCTTAATCAAGAAAGTTTCCATCATTCCAATATAAGGCATGGCAAACAAAAAATTAAATATTTACGGCATATTGAATATGTTGGAACAAACAAAACATTGGAAAATGGCAATAATTAATATTCATTGGAAAATGGCAGTAATTAATATTTGAAGCTACAACGGAAACTTGCCGGGGTTCAATTCACCCCAAACTTGCCTATTTAAAGTTTAAACCAATACCCTAAAGTGATTATCACTACACAATCAACTCCAATAACAAAAAAAGAGTGAAGGAGGGAAAAAATGGACAGTAGCCCTAAAACCCCAATCGTTCCCACAACCCCGATATCGGAGTCTAGTATGCAGGTTCTGTACGATTCCATCGTTGTGAAGCATGGCTCGATCACCAACGAAATAAGAACACTTCTTCGTCGTCTCATCAAAAGCGGATACGAGCCTCTCATCAAAGCAACGGTTGCGCAGGATTCTCCATTGGTGGAAGTGTTGTTGCTCTTCGAAGACGAAGCTCGATCGATTGCAATGGCGAACACCGCTGCAAAACCGATACCCAAAAAATGGTTATCAATGGGTAATACTACCTCGCAGTCAACAGGTTCAAGAAAGAAGAATCAAGTAGATGCAAATTCTCCGATCATCACCATCGATTAGTTCCTTTAGTTTGAGTTTTCCATAATTTGAGTCATGTCCATTTTCAGTTGCATTTATAGCTAGTTTCTATGTTTTCTTTGTATGGAGGTCTACACTAGGAAATGTGTGTTTTCAGGTACTTGGGTGGATTTTTGGAGTTGTCTAAGGATGCTGCTGGAACCTCGGATGTCATCTGGAGGCTAACGGGACGAACCGTGAAGAATTTGGGCCGAAGGCGAACTAAAACAAGAGGCCGTGCGTTTTGGATTGAATTCCCTTCAAGAGGTCGTGCGTTCCACCGCACGGCCGTACAGGCAGTGATTTCTCGCTAATAGGCTGTGCGCTTTGCCTGTGCATTTTTTCGCACGGCTGTATGTTTTCCCTTTTGCCTGTGCGTTTTTCGCACAGGTCGTGCGGTTTCATATCTGTGTGATTTTGGCTGTGTGTTTGACCGTGCATTTTTCGCACAGTCAAGGCAAGGGTCGTGCGTTTTATCCGAATGACTTTATTTTTAGAATGTGTATAAATACTTCGTTTTAGGTTTTTGGATGGATCTTTTGCCACTTTTTCTAACTCTCTAGACCTAGTTGTTTGCCTCCTTTGAAAGATTGCAACTTTGGAGATTGTTCTACTGGATTCAAAACTAAGTTCCTGTTTCTCTTTAATCTTATTTATGATTTTCATCGTTAATATGAATTCTTTGGTTGATCTTGCAATTATGTCTAGCTAATTTCCATATTTCTAGGGTTGGGGTATCCTAACTATGCGTAGGTAGACTTGTTTGATATTTGCCTGAATGGAAGTCTGAAACTTTGTTGATTCATTCCTAGATGCTTTAAGCCCATATTAGCTTATGCGAATTGGATCCTATTAGGGTTTGCAACCGAGAGGTAAAAACATTAATAGATAGTCAGATAGGGTTTGAGACCGAGAGGTAATAACTTCTATTGGAATCCTAGGAAATGAACCTGGGATTTTATTATTGCGAGAGCGTCTTAATTTCTCCTGTGGATTAATAACTATCATAGAAACCCTAAGATTAGGTTGGATTTAGCAAGTCACGAGAGTGGATGTTAATTCAGTTTGACCTTAGATTCTAAGTGCCTAGAGGGTATAGATCTTGATTAGCAAGTCGCGAGAGTGGATGTTAATGTAACACCCCCAATTTATACCGGAGATATTACATGCCAGTGACCTCAGACTTTACCGTCCAAAGTCACCACGGGATTTTCCAGAACAGTTAAGCTTAAAAACATAACATAATTACATATTAATTGAAAGATTAAACAGCGGAAGACTCTAAATTACACAGCGAAAGACTTTAAAGAGCCAACTTATCACATGGCTAAATTATGAAGATACATTGAAGTAACACTTTAACAATCTTAAAACATTTAACAGCTTAAAATACTGACTTTTAAACCTTTGTCTGCAATCTTCTTATATAACCCGACACTTTCACGAAATGATTTACTATCATTGTCCCTCGAATAATAACCGAAGGGACGATATATAACCCGACACTTTCACGGAATGATTTAACAATTAAGATATGCACTGAAGAGAAGACTCCAACTGAAATGAGCCTTAAAGGAAATTATGACAACCGAGGGAACACTAAAATTACACACACCAATGATTTAAAAGTTGACGGAGATGCTTCAGTTCACAACCAACCTCATCGCATACAGCGAATCCAGATTGAAAAGAGAACGTACTATGATCAAAGTCGAGACGAGTTTTCCTAGATGCACTATAACTTAGCTGCACTACTCGCCAAAGGTTTATTAATCATGTGCACTCGGGCACATATCTTATTTAATTACAAAACACACATTACTGAAACACGTTAATGTTATTAAGAGCGACAACAAGGCTTAAATCTTAAGGCGACCATTATGTCAACCCAAATTAAAACACACACGCGGGACTTAACATTATTATGCCGAGTAACAACGGCGTTATTATTACACCGGGTGACCTCACGTTCACCCTGATTGCACTATTACAGTGCTTACACTTTAATTATGTGCTTAACTGTACTTATCTTATTAAATTACAACACACACACACACACTGTTGAGGCTTTTAATATTATTCCGAGAACACGGAAGTTATTATTACACCGGGTGACCTCACGTTCACCCTGATTGCACTGCCACAGTGCTTACAATTTAATTTACAGGGTGACAGTTACGTCCACCCCAATGCACTAGCTAAGTGCTTAATACACAGGACTGCAATTAAGCTCATCCAATGGCGCTTGCAAGGCGTTTAAAACACTTCAGATCCTTAACGGTGGATAAGAAGCATAGGTCACGACCCTTAAATTATTCGGAATTAATTCGAGGAATATTATGATTTAAAGAAACGACAAATCCTTACTTGGATTAGTGTTTCTACGAACATTAAGTTATAAAGAAACGACTAACCCTTACTTGGATTAGCGTTCCTACGAACACACACGAGATTAAGCATTAAAGATTAACATTAAACCACCCGATACCATCACGGTAATTATCACATATAATAGCGTCGTACTAACAGATATACAACCTATTATAACATTACTTTAATCACGTTTACTTATGAAACTAATTCCCAAACCGAACAATAGTTCACATTAACTCAATTAACAATTAAACGATTAATGATTAACGAAACAAGGACTGATTAAGCAAGAGCGAACCGCCACTTGCCTTAGTCCGCAGATCTGGAACAAAGCAGAGACAACGGGATTCCGGGCTCGACACATGTATAGCTCCGACAGCACAACGACCTTCAAGTCGACCCATAAGGAAACCCTAAGTTAGATCCGACATAAACTAGTACGAATATAAGGAAAGACGAAAGAAATCGAAAGGAACGATGCCACAACGACGACCACCAAGACCAAGCCAACAAAGGGGCTTCTGGCCACTGACGGCGGTCGCCGTGTTCATAACGGCGGGCGCCGTGTTCATCACGGCGGGCGCCGTGATGAACGGTGGTCGCCGTGAAGAACCTCCGACAACAGAATGGCGAGAAGACTCACCAAAACGATGCGCGTTTTGACCCCTTTTTGCCTTGCTTGGGTTCTGACCTCCAAGGGCAACCAAAAGGCTTAAAAAGGGCTTCTGGAAACACCACCAAATGACACCGGCGATTGCTCCAAAGAACTCCAGCGAGGGCAAGTTTTTCCGGCGAGAGGGATTCTGAGATGGGGCTTCTGATTTTTGCTCGAATCCGACCCCCAAGCCTCTCCTTTTATAGCCACAGACCGAGGGAGCACAATGATGGCTAGGAGGGCGTCGTGGCGGGGCTAAAACGGCGATGTCAGACGTTCGCCGGCGACCTTCGGGCAAGGACCTCCGGACAACATCGACGGCGGGGGCCGTCATAACTGCGGCGGGCGCCGTCATCAATGCGGCGGGCGCCGTCATCAATGCGGCGGGCGCCGCCATTAATACGGCGGGCGCCGTTTTCTAGCCTTCGCGCCCAACTAGAAGACGACCAACGACTGCCTCGAGCCTTGCGACGGCGGGCGCCGCCAAACCCACGGCGGGCGCCGCCCTTGGGCCTTGCGACGGCGGTCGCCGCTAATCTCACGGCGGGCGCCGCCCCTTGGCTCGGCTGCTTCCTTTGCTCTAGACGAAACGATGTTAACCCGGGATAAAATTATCGTACGCGAACGAGTAATTAACATCCAAAGTACGTCGTCTGTATTTTATTTCACTGAGAAAAATAATACAGAGATATAGCACATTACAGAATGTCTTAAACTCTCTGTATTAAATCCGACGTACAAAACGGGTGTTCGGGAATATTCCCAAAATAATCCTTACATAATTACGGGGTATCACATCACCTCCCCCTTAAAATAAGTTTCGACCCCGAAACTTGCATTAAGTCAATGAGGATACTACCTCAACACCAATCTTACCACCTGGATCCAACATCCTTAATCACTTCATCCTTGAAATGGATCACCAGAGATATTATTCTTAATTCCTTAGGATATCATTCTGAAAATGATTCATCCGCCTCAAAGCTTATGGCACAAACTCACGCATGAGAGATAGCTCCTGATCTCTCTGAACAAAACTCTACAAGCTCATTCCCTTTCCTTAAGAAATTTCGAAAGAACTCAGCGTATGAGATAATGCTTACCACAGTATTCCTTAGATGCGTAGACAATTCTCCTTACTGAATCTTTAATACATCGGGATCATTAACATATCCCATCCTTACTGCAACCTTTCCTCTCAACATGACCGCTCCACAACTTAATCTTCCTCAAAGAGTTGCATCCGTTCTTATAGATGACATACTCTATGTATGAAGTAGAATCTTAGGAGTGGATTTAGATTTAAACAACAGAGTCTACCTTGGGATTAACCACAAGGGACGAACATCTAAGTTATCCACACAACTCCACCACCATAAGTCCGACAGTCCTTATCCTTACTTGGCATAAGCTGTTCTCGACACTTACAGGGTTTCGTATGAACAACTAATTCGTAATGATAACACATTCTGAAATTTTCCAAAACACGGAAACACTTCATTAACATCCAAACATTACATTAGTTGACAAAAGTCGATCAGGCAGATCTTAATACCACGGAGATTACCGACACACGTCGTTACTCCTTAATCTTAAAAAAAGTCTTAACACAAATACAACTTAATGGATCAGGGTTCTTCTCCGTTGGCTTGGCTCATTACAAAGAGTCGTTGCCCTTGGCCTGAAGACCCCATATGCGCTTTGCCTTTATTACGAGCCATAGATTGCTCAGGAGTAGATACCATTGGCCTTGGGTTCTGGCCACCTCCAACATTTGACGCTTGGTAAGACTGCATTGGTCCTTGACCCTTCAGTCTGCAGTACGTTTTTATGTGGCCTTCCCTTCCACAATTATGACACATCCTCTTGTCCTTTTGGCAAACAAAACTTTTATGCCCTACTTCACCACAATTGTGGCACTGAATTGCTCCGCCGCTCTAACCTGAGCCTCTGGCAGAGTTTGACTGAGTTGTCTCGGTCTTAGCGCGACCCGACTTCTCAAACTTGGTAGGCGATGCCGGTCGTTTGAATGAACCAACCTGGCGATCATGTTGCCCACCCTTTCCCTTAACTTGCTTCTCCCTCTTAAGGGAAGACTCCTCCAATGTGACTTCCGTCTTGTAGGCTGCATCCACATATTGCTCTAACGTAGTACAGCCATGACGTAACATTAGAGGCTTGATCTCTGGATTCATCCATCCATGGAAGTACCAGATCTTTTGCTCTTCGGTTGACACCTCAGGTCCAGCGTACTGCATCAAGTGATTGAACTTAGCTGCGAGCTCAGTCACCTTTAACCCATCAGTCTGCGGGTACAGAAATTCCTTATGCTTCTCCTCCCTCATAGCACGGGAAAAGAAACGGTCAGTCATCTTTGTTTTGAACATGCTCCAATTCAGCTCGGGATAGTCAGCCAGACCGGTGCTTCCCCACCATTCGCTAGCCACATCCTTGAGTTGAAGAGAGGCGATGTGCACTTTTCCAGCCTCAGTGCAATTAATGTTCCGGAGCAACCATTCCATATGTGAGAACCAATAGGTCACCCTGACCGGTTCTCCAGTACCGTCATAGCTGTCGGGCCTCATTGAACTCATGGCTTTTAACGCTTGCCCGTAAGTTCCTCTGTCCCTAACAACATTGACCCGAGGTACTTGCTCCACTGACTCCTCGACTTCAGGAGTAGCTTGAGGAACTAGACCACCTTGTGCTTGTGGTGCAACTGGTCACATAACATCCGTGATTGCCTGCATGACAATTCCTCGAATTGCCTCCACTGCTGCAGCATCAAACAACATCGGAGCGTTGGCCTGAGCTTGGCCTTTGCCTCCCTGGTTATTGTTGGAAGCAGCCTCATGCTCTTCCCTTTGATTAGCGGCGTTCCTCAGAATCAACCTTGGTTCAGCACCAGCATGGGCTGTGTTCCTTGTGTTCACCATCTTCTGGTGAATCATAACGTTACTTTAGAACTTATCCAACTTATTTATGACACTCTAGTCAAATACGTCATGATACAAATTATAGAGGTCCAAACTAATAACTTTATATTAGTCTGACTATCCTTCACTGTTAACTGCAAGAATGACCTTCTTCTGCTCACTAAAGACTGAGAACCTGGGAGAAATGTCAACCTTTAAATGACATCAATCCCGAGAATAGACAATATTCCAAAGAATGGATCTAAGGAATAAGTAACACTTGAAGCTTGCAGAAGTTTGGAACCACTTATTAACAATCTCACTTTCAAACTTCAACCCTTTAAACTTGCTTATAACACAACACTTTTATAAACCAATTATAAATAGCTTTCGAACTTCGAAACGCTAAATCACTTAAATTAAATCACCGAGTTACTTACAACTCTTAACATTGAAATTCTCAAAATTCCATTTTAATATAGAATAGGTTCGAAAACAGTTTCAAAATAAACTTTCGAAAATTCTCAAACCTAACAATAGGCCAAGAATTTTAAAACCATTGCTCTGATACCATAACTGTAACACCCCTAATTTATACCGGAGATATTACATGCCAGTGACCCCAGACTTTACCGTCCAAAGTCACCCCAGGCTTTTCCATAACAGTTAAGCTTAAAAACATAACATAATTACATATTAATTGAAAGATTAAACAGCGGAAGACTTTAAATTACACAGCGGAAGACTTTAAAGAGCCAACTTATCACATGGCTAAATTATGAAGATACATTGAAGTAACACTTTAACAATCTTAAAACACTTAACAACTTAAAACACTGACTTTTAATCCTTCGTCTGCAAGCTTCTTATCCTTCAATAGGTTACTTAAACTCCGGGAATCAACTCCTGATGTGCCGAAACGGACGGACGGCACCAACCATGATGATGCAGATAACAAAAATACAGCGGGTTAGTCTACTGAATAGACTAGCAAGGGCACAAAGCAGAGTGGTTCGAGTGATCGTGACCGTTTACTATCATTGTCCCTCGAATAATAACCGAAGGGACGATATATAACCCGGCACTTTCACGGAATGATTTAACAATTAAGATATGCACTGAAGAGAAGACTCCAACTGAAATGAGCCTTAAAGGAAATTATGACAACCGAGGGAACACTAAAGTTACACACACCAATGATTTAAAAGTTGACGGAGATGCTTCAGTTCACAACTAACCTCATCGCATACAGCGAATCCAGATTGAAAAGAGAACGTACTATGATCAAAGTCGAGACGAGTTTTCCTAGCTGCACTATAACTTAGCTGCACTACTCGCCAAAGGTTTATTAATCATGTGCACTCGGGCACATATCTTATTTAATTACAAAACACACATTACTGAAACACGTTAATGTTATTAAGAGCGACAACAAGGCTTAAATCTTAAGGCGACCATTATGTCAACCCAAATTAAAACACACACCCGGGACTTAACATTATTATGCCGAGTAACAACGGCGTTATTATTACATCGGGTGACCTCACGTTCACCCTGATTGCACTATTACATTGCTTACACTTTAATTATGTGCTTAACTGCACTTATCTTATTAAATTACAACACACACACACACTGTTGAGGCTTTTAATATTATTCCGAGAACACGGAAGTTATTATTACACCGGGTGACCTCACGTTCACCCTGATTGCACTGACACAGTGCTTATAATTTAATTTACAGGGTGACAGTTACGTCCACCCCAATGCACTAGCTAAGTGCTTAATACACAGGACTACAATTAAGCTCATCCAATGGCGCTTGCAAGGCGCTTAAAACACTTCAGATCCTTAACGGTGGATAAGAAGCATAGGTCATGACCCTTAAATTATTCGGAATTAATCCGAGGAACATTATGATTTAAAGAAACGACAAATCCTTACTTGGATTAGCGTTCCTACGAACATTAAGCTATAAAGAAACGACTAACCCTTACTTGGATTAGCGTTCCTACGAACACACACGAGATTAAGCATTAAAGATTAACATTAAACCACCCGATACCATCACGGTAATTATCACATATAATAGCGTCGTACTAACAGATATACAACCTATTATAACATTACTTTAATCACGTTTACTTATGAAATTAATTCCCAAACCGAACAACAGTTCACATTAACTCAATTAACAATTAAACGATTAATGATTAACGAAACAAGGACTGATTAAGCAAGAGCGAACCGCCACTTGCCTTAGTCCGCAGATCTGGAACAAAGCAGAGACAACGGGATTCCGAGCTCGACACAAGTATAGCTCCGACAGCACAACGACCTTCAAGTCGACCCATAAGGAAACCCTAAGTTAGATCCGACATAAACTAGTACGAATCTAAGGAAAGACGAAAGAAATCGAAAGGAACGATGCCACAACAACGACCACCAAGACCAAGCCAACAAAGGGGCTTCTGGCCACTGACGGCGGTCACCGTGTTCATAACGACGGGCGACGTGTTCATCATGGCGGGCGCCGTGATGAACGGCGGTCGCCGTGAAGAACCTCCGACAACAGAATGGCGAGAAGACTCACCAAAACGATGCGCGTTTCGACCCCTTTTTGCCTTGCTTGGGTTCTGACCTCCAAGGGCAACCAAAAGGCTTAAAAATGGCTTCTGGAAACACCAACAAATGACACCGGCGATTGCTCCAAAGAACTCCGGCGAGGGCAAGCTTTTCCGGCGAGAGGGATTCTGAGATAGAGCTTCTGATTTTTGCTCGAATCCGACCCCCAAGCCTCTCCTTTTATAGCCACAGATCGAGGGAGCACAATGATGGCTAGGAGGGCGTCGTGGCGGGGCTAAAACGGCGATGTCAGACGTTCGCCGGCGACCTTCGGGCAAGGACCTCCGGACAACATCGACGGCGGGCGCCGTCATAACTGCGGCGGGCGCCGTCATCAATGCGGCGGGCTCCGCCATTAATACGGCGGGCGCCGTTTTCTAGCCTTCGTGCCCAACTAGAAGACGACCAGCGGCTGCCTCGAGCCTTGCGACGGCGGGCGCCGCCAAACCCACGGCGGGCGCCGCTCCTTGGCTCGGCTGCTTCCTTTGCTCTAGACGAAACGATGTTAACCCGGGATAAAATTATCGTACGCGAACGAGTAATTAACATCCAAAGTACGTCGTCTGTATTTTATTTCACTGAGAAAAATAATACAGAGATATAGCACATTACAGAATGTCTTAAACTCTCTGTATTAAATACGACGTACAAAACGGGTGTTCGAGAAAATTCCCAAAATAATCCTTATAGAATTACGGGGTATCACAGTTAATTGAATCTAGACACATTTACTATCATCCGAGGGGAATTAGTAATTACCTAAGATAGTTACCTTCAACAAAGACGGACTAAGTTCAGACATTTATCTAGTTAAGTCTACTGAAACATAGTTACGGGGATCTCTTGCCTTGGAAACTTTCCCTCCATTGATTACAATCATCACTTGCATTTGTTTCTCAATTTTAGTTATTAGTTCAACAAAATTCACAATCTTTTGGCTTAGCTTACTGGTTTAAGATACAATCGATACTACATAGTCCTCGTTAGGAACGACACTTGAAAAGCTATAACTGAACCCATACGCTCGTGGATATGTTTTTGTCCTATGACAGAGCATCTTCAATCTTGTATCCATTTTTCTAATAAACTACTATATTTCCACATTATATATCATACTACTTTATATAACAATTTTGCATGAATAGTAGGATATTTATCTTCTTTAATTAATTAGTGGATCAAATGAACTCAATGGTACCAAGTGCATTATATATGTATAGGGTAGGTATATAAATAGTGATGTTGTATATTCTTTTAAACTGTATAATAGTTGCAACATGTGAAAGAGAATATTGGGAGCCCGATTGAGATTTGAGCCTAGCTCATTGTTGTCAGGATTGATGTGTCCCTCTACATTTTCACTTCTACTCATGGGTTAAATTTCCTTGCCAAAAATCTGAATTATCAATAGGAGCCAATATTAAAATACTTGTTTTCCAAAAACAAAAGGGGGAATTTGCACTTGGATGTGAGACCTGGCACTGAGATGCATGTGGGTTAGATGTGGAGATATGAAAAATATGTGGGTTAAAGGCCAAATAAGGTTTTTTCTCATATAAAAGTGTAGATCAAAGACAACACATATGAAAAGTATATAGAAAGCTTGGAAGTATTGCTGGAAAAACCTTAGATGATGTGTCTCATAGCTTGTGTTTTTCCTACTCCATACCAATAATTGTTCTGAAATCCATAGCAGCCCCTCTCTCTGCAACCTTATGCTATGATAGTCTCTTGACATAGCCATGCATGTGATATTTAATTATAGTATCAATTGCAAATTATATTTTCAAAGATGAAAACCATAAAAGTACTTGCTTTCGAGCACTTAATTTGACTCTAATAAATTGATTTTTTCTACTGCAATTATAGGTAAGAGGACTGCCTATCAATGTCATCGTCCTCTAGTGATGGAGAGAGCGGTGTGTATCCAGATGAATATGTACCATTGTCAAGCGATGTGAGAGAATGGTTATCTGACTACAACTCGAATAGCCCACCCATTGATCCCTAATGGGAGGTAATGAATTGTCTCTTAATCCCCTAGCCTTGTATTTGAATCATGTTATACAACATTAACTGATAACTTTGCTTGTAAAATTGTTTTTGGTTTAATAGGTATAAACAATATGACATAAATAGATATGAATGATCAACATTAACTGATTAGATATGTGTGGTTGCATGTGGCTACCAGACTTTTTACTCAGATATGTGTTGTCATTGCATTTTCTACAGGAATTTTGGTGTAAAGTTGCTTGTTGTTGATTTGTTTTAAGTGCTTTCGGGCACTTGTATAGGAGTTTTGGTGTAAAGTTCTGTAACAACCCCAAATTGAGGTGTTATAGTGCTGTGGATCTCGAAGGGTCCACAAGGCGCTAAGGAATAAAATATCAAAATAATATCCAATAGATGGTAAATCAGAAATATAAAACATAAATGTGATAGTCATGCATAAAACACCATTTCTAAATCCATCATAAACCAAGTTTTTGTCATATGAATACAACTTTATAAGAATAAAACTCTATAGTGGTTAGGACAATAAAATTGATAACTCAAATCTCGAATATAAAACAGTTTAACAAAGACGACATTTATCGCATCGGAAATTATTTAATCAGATAATTCTAAAACGTTTGAAATAAAAATAATCCCAGATCACCCACATAGTTAGCCCTAGTATCGTGTCCACCCTACTTGACGTCCACACTGATTCTGAGTGAAAGAGTATCTGACCATGTATAAGACATAGCCAGCCCCCACGTTAATGGGGGTTAGTCTCCAACCAGACTAGCAATTTATATAAGCAACTTAATACGTGTAATAATGCAAGCAAAGGATCATAGATACACATGCAAAGGCACAGATGTACATGTTACAACAAGAATGTATTATATACACACAATCATGACATACAAGAGAGTGTTACTTCACATACACACAGATATGCAAGAAAAGTTACAGCTAGAATAGTCACAACACCAGATCTTCCAAGCATACATCTCATACTCACAGAGAATACAACAATAGATCACATGAAATTCACTCAACTTCTAATCAAACCACAAGTTCCAAACTTTAAAGAAATCAATCAAAATTTATATAATCGAGTATATTTTTCTTTTAAAGAAAACTCATTTGCAAATCCAAGTATGAAAACGTTTCGAAAACATGCCCAAGCTTGTCTTGGATACGAAGGTACCTTCTCAACCCGCATAACGGGTATTATCACCTCTACCAACGGATCGGAAACGGCGTCACTAGCTAGGTGACCCGACCTCCCCTAAAATGGTAGAGCACTCTCTCGAACCGCTCCACCCGGATGAAGCCCTCTGTCGAGGAACGTATCAATAGAAAACAGTTTAAACCATTTTAATCAACATATCATTTTGCTTCAAATCAACCGTACAACAATATCCATCCATATAATCATCATATCATCACCAACATCTTATGTTAACACAACCAACATCCATTTATTGACACGTCACACCATATCAGGACAATGTAGTACCCGATACGCGTATATATGCACATGTTTAAGACACGGCCAACTATCTAATCATTCATCCATAATTCGAAACTCAAATACTCAAGTACGATCTAAGACTCGATAACTATGCACAATCCCAGGTTATACATATTCATACATAATTTCATATATAATACTCATGCATAAACTAAGATATAAAACTCATGCATAGTCCATGTCTCTAAACTTAAACTACAACATATAAGTCTAAAACATCCAACAAGATTCATACGTTTCATCACTCTTTTATAACAAACTATTATAGGCATGATACATTGCTAAAGTATTCTCTACAGATATGTGACTATATAATAAATACGAGTAATTTAATATAGATAAACTCATGCTTGAAACACAATCAAACAATTCGATATTCATACGACATCAAGACCCCTAAACTTAGACTATAACAAGTAAATGCTCACAAATAACTTGACTTAATGAAGTTGAAGGTCAAGTACACCATTCTCCGCAATCAAACGTTCATCCCGGACTTATAGTACTCCCTCCGTCCCAGTTTATAAGCCTCATTTGTTTTTTTTACACTGTTCACAGTTAAAGGGAATCTTCAAGATTTCTTCCAATATATAAGAAAAAACATAGTCATGTGGGATCTTGTTTGATTCGTCTCAACAAATACTTTGATAATATCAAAAAATTATAATTTTTAGGGTTATGTAATTAGAGATATTAACGATACAAAACCCATCTCGGCATTTGAACCCAGTCAAAATGGGGCTAATAATATGGGACAGAGGGAGTAGTTATCAAAACATCCCGACATTCCAAACCTCCACAAAAACACATAAATGGACATAACTTGACACATATAAATCTGAATCGAGATCCGTAAAATTCACATACTCGAGAGAGGATTCCTCACCTTATAAATCCAGCCATTAATTTCCAGAAATTACAGAATTTTCCCAGATTTTCAGAATGTGCAGAGAAGTGCCCCAAATCTCTTGGTCTTCCTTTGAAATTGCCTCAAATATATTCCAAGAACTTCCTATCCACCTAATTCCAGAAAATTATCAGCTTTACTAGTAGATCTATACCAAAACATCTCCAAAGTTGCATTTTTACCCAAATCTAACCTTAGGGCTTCAATGGGGGAATGAGGAAGGAAGGGGGAGAGGTTTGGCCGGCTGCCACTAAGTCCACCATGCACCACCGCTGATTGTCGTCGTCGACCACAACCCCCTCCTCAGTCCAGCCGCGTCCTAGCTGTGCCCACTCGAGAGGAAGGCCGAGAGGAGAAGAGGACGGAAGGGAGAGGAGATCAACGCCGCCCCCAGCTTGTTGCGTCACCCCGGAGCCGCCAGCTCGCCGGCGTCGTGCCCAATCGCCACCATGAAGGAGGTAAGGAAAGAGGATGAAGATGGGGCTGCAATTTGGGTTTAGTATAGTGAGGAGAGGCTGATGTCGGGGGAAAAGAAAAAGGTGGAAGGAGAGAGACTACTTTTGGGGAAAAAAGGTAGAGAAAGAGAGGATAACTTAAGGTTCTATTCAGTATGGCTGAGACTTATTAGGACTAAAACTGAAATATGGGCTGAATTGAGCTGAAGCTGAATGAATGAATTTAAGTTGGGGCTGAATTAAGCTAAGGCTGAAGCAGAATTGTCTGTTCGGTATGAGTGTCATATCGAGACTAAAATTAGGTTGAAAATGACAAACTTGCCCATGCTTTAATTTTTAGGGGTATCATGCCTATTGCATGTGCTTCAAATTTCCTCACAAATTGGGACGTTTCCTAAAGATTGGGTTATAATATATAATCAATTATAACATATCTTATTTAAACTTATTGAAGATTGGATTAAAATATAAAATTAGTTATAACATACCGGTTAATTAACCAAGTCAAGTAAAGGTGTTTACTGTTTTTCAAACTAAAATGCTTTCTGTTAACAAGTAAAAAAATCAATTATAAAAACCAAGTAAAATAGCTTACTTCATTTTACTTGAAAAAATCAAGTACAATATATAATCAATTATAAAAATCAAGTTAAATGCATTAGCCTATGTGAGATTCGAACCCACATCGATGTGTATAACACATTACTCTACTAATTGAGCTAATAGGCTTTGTGTTAAATCAAATGTTTAAACATTTTATAGCTAGCATCATATGTATTAGTTCAACGAGTATATTTATGCTATAACTATTGCACATCAGTAAAACACAATAAATAACAATGGTAAACCTTGAAAACGCCTTGAAGAACTCCTTGAGATTCAACACCAGAAACAATGTCCAAAGCAGCACAAATACCTTACAGTGAAATGTTTAAAATAGAAGCATATCAAACAAAAGATAACATGACTCAGTGAAATGTTTAAAATAGAAGCATATCAAAGGAAAGATAACATGACTCAGGGAGTGAAAGGATGATGTAAAAGCTTATTAGTCATGTAAATGAAGTTATAAAGGTAAATTGTCGTTATTACAAAACTGAAATTGTTTTGCCACCCTCATATATACAATCTCATACTAAAGATGATGATTATTAGACAGAGGGTCCAAGCTTTCCAAACATTTTTTAATGTCTAGATTTTTGGAATGAAAAAAGTGCCACTTAAATGGATGTAATACATAGCTGATGGCCTGATGCAAATTTAGAAGGCGATGAAGACCTCTAATATTCTGGTTATAACACTGAGCTACTCTTATCAAGAAAGGTGCAATATATTGCATTCAGTGGTTAGCTTTTGTAATCACCCAAGGATTAAAAAAAACACAAGTTCTCAAAACTAGAGAGATTCCTCTGCCAACAAAGATACGAGTTGAAGGAAATAGGAGGCATATTGATAAAATGGTGCCTTAGTAACCTTAAATATCTATATTGTAAAGGATAGAAGATAAGAGAACATGAAAGAATCAAAATTTGAATAAGGGTAAAATGGTGGTTACTAGTTCATCACCAAATTGAATAACTATGTGTACTGAATAACTTTTAAAGGAAAAGATCAGCAAGAAAATTACTTGATATTTATCTATAAACTTGATTATCTCAGTTTGGTTATTAAACAAATAATAGTAAATCTTTCACTCAATACTCCACAATCTCTATTCAATGTTAAATGGTTCTTTAATGGGAAAAGGAGAAAGTTTATCTTCATCTCTCAAAGTTGTTTCAAATACAAAAAACATTGGAAACAGAACTACACAAGAAAGAAATCTGAAGCTTGAATACTACCCCTGTAATCTCAAATACAGGACCAAAAATGTCAGCTCCTAAAACTCCTAATTACTCCCCTAAATTTCCACATGAAAAAATAGAGAAAAAAACATGAAAATGCAATTTACCTCATACATACAGCAATTTACCTCATGGAACCACATGAAAAGAAATAGAACAGGAAACATACGGATTAGTGGGATTACACATATATGTATACTGCCATTTGTTGGCTCAATTAATTTACCACATAAAACTATATAAAGGGAGGCATGCAGAGCCAACATAAATTTCATTCTTGACCTCTAAATTTCTACACTTATTATATTTTGATCCTCAAACTTTAGCATGTGCCATTTTATACTATTCCGTATAATTTATAGGAAATGCACTTGTATTCTATTACATTATACATTATCAGTACAACAAGTTGTTAATCTGTTACATGATATGGATACAACTAGCACAATTAATGGCACATGCTAAGTTTCCTAACACTTGGAAAATCTTTCCCAAAGATACGAAATTAGCTAGGCTAAGAGTACACAATTAAGAGGGTTAGTATTTGTTTTATGAATTGATCAATATGACAAGTCAAGATATTACCTTATTCTCAAAGCTGTTAAATTGTTTTTCACCAATTTGACCCCTAAAACACCTCCAAACCGATACATTTTTCACAATAGAAAACCAACAAATTATGCAGTCATGAAAATCTTGAAGTGTTCAAAATTCGAAAATTGCTTGTGAAATTGCACAAGCGAGCATCTTAAGGGATTAGGAGTCTAATCTCTAGTATGATGACAAATTTACTATCTTCAAACCTGAAACATAACATTGTGAAGAACATATTATGACAAAATTACTATCTTCAAACCTGGGTCAATGTCACTGCACTAGATAATGTCACGAGCGAGCATCTTATTTTCTAGGGCTTGTAATGATACGATACTAGAGATTACTCCTAATCCTGAAGCTGCAGATCTGCGAAGAAGAGAGTGAAGAGAGCAAAGAAGAAGACTTACAGATCTGCGATGGCGGCTCGACCTCGCTTAGATAGCGGCTCTGTTGTGCAAGCTTCAAAATCTGCGAGCACACAGGAATGCGAGCGAAGAGGTTACAGATTCGGGCGCGAATCCAGCGAAGAGAGCGAAGAGGAAGAAGAACTTACAGTGCAAAGATGGCAGCTCTCAACCTCTCTTCGAGGAAGCTGCTGGGGGCTCGACCTCGCTTCGGGGCAATGTGGAATTTTTTTCATAAGCCTCACAGATAAGACCCGTAAGTTGGAGGATGGAGCTGAACAAATTGAGAGGATTTAAGCCCCCATAAGTCCTCCATAAGTCCCAGGACCGTCCAATTTGATTGGACGACCTTGTCTTTATATTAATATGAGGCCTTAATTTTAATTTTGTTTAATCAAATTTTAAATTATCGAGCAATTTATACATGATAAAATCAATCAAAATTGTTAAATTATTAAAATTACTCATTTTTAATAAGATGATATATTAAATATTTAATATGGAAAATAATGTGTTGACAAGAAAAATTGTATGGATACATATAAGAAATTACGCAATTTTTAACTTAAAGTTTAAAGAGAAAAAATCACATCTAAATTTATATCTACAAATGAATTTAGTAAGTCAAGTTCAAGCATTTAGAAAACATAAAAAAGAGAAACTTAATAATATCTTAATATCAAGAATTGGAGAATATGGACAAAATAAAAAGATTTTCAAATAATACACGTCTAGATGGCCTCATATTATTAAAAAATATATATATAAGAATTAGGTAGGCCCCATAATTTTTTAATGTGTTGCATATGGAAATTATTTTACTTTTTGCCAAAAATTATATACTAGATAAATAATTTTTGTCTTGGTAAAAGAAAGAAAAAGGAAAAATAAGGAAGAGGAGTGGGAGAGAGGGGGCTCGAACACTGGTGGGTGAGAAATTATTTGTTGTCTAAAATCACAATTACTACTACAACAAGTTGTCACATGTTATACATGGACAATTTTTTTTATTAGTAATAAAAGTATTTGGGTTGGAGGCCTTTTTACAATGAAGGCCTTGTGCATGTGCTCACTTTGCACATGCCCAGGGTCGGCCCTGATAAGTCCCCTGGATACCGAACGTGGAAGAGGAGGAAGATAAGCCTTCATGTCTTATGTATGGAAATAAGACGCGTAAGACCCAAAAATCAGTCGCACCGAACGAGCCCTTAATGTGAAAATTTGTTGGGTAGAAAATTAGAATTATAGATGGATAAAAATTGTAATTTAAAAAGGGATTAAATTTTGAGAGATATATATATAAAAATAAACCTCGGGTATAACAAGTTCAGATTTTACTGTAAGCATGTGACCGATCATAATAAATAATATCGATGACAAGCATTCACAACGTACTTGATTCCTATTCACTCTTTTGGTAAAAGCTTATCAAGTTGGATGCCTAAAAAAATTGCATGTGGTTGCCTGACTTTGCACTCAGATATGTATTGTTGCCTAACATTGCATTTTCTACATAATTTGGATGCCCAAAAAATTCGATGAGCCATAATTTTCAGTTCTTGGATTTAGTTGCCTTACTTTTTACTAAAATCTGTATAGGAAAAAAAAATTCTTATATTACTCCATTTCTTGGATGCCCCTATGGTTGAATGGTCATTCAATGAGCCATAAACAAAATTGTATAATATAAGTATAAATTGTACAATATTCCGCACCTCCTAAAATTCTTCTCTTGTCTAATATCTGATAACATTTCATTCATAGGAATATGACACTACAAGGTTTGATGACCTCATTTATGGAGTCAAAACCTCTCCGCGTGTATGAGTGATGAAAGAAGCTGCTAGAGGGTTGCGTCAGCATGTCAAGGAGCTTGAATCTGATGTCAACTGGGGCAGAAACAAAATTGAAGATCTTACTCGTGAAGTTCAACAAGAGCTTTGGAATGTGGGTTACTTGGATGATATGAACCAACAACTGGTTGAGCAAGTGTCTACACTAGCCACTTCAAACGTTCAATTGGTATTGAACCATGACAACCTCCTCCTTATAAACATTTCGCTTTTGGATGTTTCAAGAAGGAGGTTATACTACGGTTGGGTGGTTATTGTTCTCCTCGCCTTGGTTATTATTATATTTTTTATCATCCGTTATGCCATATGTGACTGATTAATACGGTTACACTGTTGATCATTTTGTATGATAATTAGGGTATCTATCGTGTGGAGTTATGTGTTTACTTTGGTACGACGCTATGTATTTTAATGTCAAAAAGACTAATGTTTGTCGTTTAAGACATAATTATCATGTAGTTTGCATTATCTTTATATATGTATTATGATCTAGCTATTATAAGATTGCATTATCATCTTTCTATCTTCTTACGAAATATGTGAATAGTGGACTTTGAGTACGTAAACTATTCACCTATTTATATATATAGGGTTAGGTCCTTTACTTTTTACTGCATTATATATAGGCCTACCATCCCTTTGTCTTTCATCAATATAAACCAAGCAAGACACATCTCTTGTCAATGTGAAAACAACTACAATCTTGCTAGGAGAAGTGAAAAGGTTAGTCCTGAAATACCCCAAATAAGATAAGGTAATGGTATTTTGGTAAATTAATTATGGGATTTACTTAAAAGGGGAGGAATGGAATTTTGGGGATAAAAATCCCTAAAACAAATTCGGTGGTCTCTCTCTCTCTCCCGATTTTTTTCTCCTGAGCCTCACGCTCTTTCTTCTTCACGAGCAGCTCCAGCTCCCTTCTCCTCGAGCAGCTCTTTCTTCCCCGGCGAATCCGGCCTCCTCCGGTGCCAGCCGAGCCGCTTTCTTCTCCGGCGAGCCGTGTTCGCTGCTGCTGTGCAAGTTGCTGTTCGTTGCGCTGTGTTCATGCTGTCTTCAAGCTGCTGCAGTCCATCGTGTTGAGCTGCTGATTCCGGCGTCAAAAGCCAGGGTTCGTCTCCGTCATTTCCGACGTTGTCTCCGGTTCGAGCTGCTGTCTTCGCTGGTGACGGGGCTAAAGATGCACAAGAAAATGTCGTTGATTAGCCTTATCAAAATAAATTATCCTAACAAACCTACTAAACAAAGTATAGCAGACAAGTAAGGGTCGAATCCCACAGAGAAGGTATGATGTAATATGCAATCGTGAATGACAAGTAACAAGCAACTGGGGGTTTTGTAGTCAAGAGAACGAAGCAAACAAGCATGCAGATTGAGTAAAATCGAGAGAATAATATGAGGGAAAGTAGTCCTGTTAGAGCGAAATCCACAGTACAAAGATAGAGTTTGATCCCTGAAATCTATTCAATCCAAGTTCAATTATTTATCCTTATAGTCGTTCCCACCTTAATCGTAAGTACTATTGATTCTCACAGTTGTCAATAGACTTATCACTATGCCAATGATAAAGTACAACTGATTCTCACAGTTGTCAGCGTACTTTAGCACCAACACAGCAATAGCGATGCACACAAGGATTTAGGATACATGCAAGTAGAAAGACGTACAAGTACTCACTCCCCTACTTAACATGCAATTGATTCTCACACACAAGTGTACGCTCGGAACCCCTATACGCACAAACATGTTTGCCACTAGATATGCACTCGGAACCCCTATATGCAATCCTAGCAATTGATAACAAGCATTCAACCTAGGTGATCAGGCTAAGAAGAACAACTAGAAATCGTAGACGTGGTAAGCAAGAGAATCAATCCAACAATTATAAGGATAAGAACAAGAAATAGAAATCTCACAAACACATCAAAGTACTGCTTCAATCGTCTAACAGAACAAAGGAAAGTTAGTTCTCCATCAAAGGGGATGAAAAACTATAATATGAAAATAACGATCAAAAGTAGTTCGATAACAAGATGTGTCTAAGTGTTCGCAGACTGGCTTGGAGGTTGTGGAACATTAGGTTAAATAGAGTTAACCTAAAGCCCAAGATCACAAAACCAATCCAAAAGGAAACAAATAAAATAACAAAGTCTGAAATAGAAATAAAAGGAAATAAATATAATCTGGCGCGAGGCAATAAACACGTCCACCGCGGGGCGGTAAAGATCCACCGCGGGGCTTCTGCTCTCCACCGCTGGGCGGTGGCCTCCTCTCACGCGGGGTTTCATCATCACTGGGAGTCATCACCGCGGGGCGTCACTGCTAACGCGGGGCAGTGATCTCCAGACTTCAACTCTCATCTTCTTCTCTTCTCCAGCTGCTCTCCAAATACTACCAAGTGTTGGTAGCCTTCTCCATAGATGTTCCAGCAGCTCCATCTCCATCTCTAAGCTCCAACTAAGCTGCCAATCCTTGGATTTCTTCACTTCTCTCCATAATATCTGGATCGCAGACTTAGCACTAAAACAACTCCAAAACTCCTCCAAATCATGCTAATAGATGCTAGAAAAGGTGTATGGAATAACACCTATCAACTGGTAAGGTGAATATATGTGTTCGATTTCTGTGAGACGTCGTGGTGGTTTGATTTGGCTGAAATCTTTGCTGAATTTTTGGGTATATGTTCGAATTGATGTTGTGGTTCGAATTGATGTTGTGTGTGGTCCGAATTGATGTTGAATTATTCTTTGTGGGCAGTTGAAGAGCCAATTTCGTGAGCTTTGGGTTGATTTTGTGTGTGTGTGGTTGCTGAAATTTTTGAAGGTATGAATTAGGGTTTGAATTTGGGGGTTTTTCTAGTTGTGGTTTGATTTGAATTAATGTCAGGGATTTGCTCGAATTGATTTCGCAGGTTCGTTCGAGTGGTTTGGAGACCTCTGGGGTCATTGCGGTTCGACTTGAGGCAAGAGGATTCTTGCTAACTTATATTTTTATAAATTGTTTTATGCCCAGTTTATTTCATAATTAAGTTTACCGTTGCTTGGTTGAATATGGGTATGTGTGCGTGATAGTAATTGTCTGGTATCGTGATTGATTAAATGTGGACGCGGTAGTCAATTGTGACTAAATATGATTGATTGTTGTAAATAGTGTTGTTGGATTGAATGGGTGTGTGTTGAATGTGTATGTGTGTGTTGGATTGAATGTGTGTGTGTGTGTGTTGGATCATGTGTGTGCGTGTGTTGGATCATGTGTGTGCGTGTGTTGGATTGAATATGTGTGTGTGTGTGTTGGATTGAGTTTGTGTGTGTGTGTTGGATTGTGTGTGTGTATGCGATTATGTGATATTTGATTGGTTGTCGTATGAAGTGTTTGAATTGGTGTCGAGTAGTGGTGGAATGTTGTTGGTTGGTGAAAGTCCTTATATTTAGGGCCTCGGTGGGTATGAACCCCCGAAGGTCGAAGGGTCAGGTGATGATAGTCTCACCAAACCGCGTAGGGTGCACGCCGACGTCATTAAGGGCCAAGGGTTGGATGGTGAAAGTCCCATCCGGAAAGTGTGTGTTGATTGTCTCACCCGGTGATGTGGTGGTGGAGACGGAGGTTGGATTGGAGGTATTGGTGGTTGTGTGTGTTGATTGTCTCACCCGGTGATGTGGTGGTATAGACGGAGGTATTGTGAATTGTCTCACCCGGTGATGTGGTGGTGTAGACGGAGGTATTGTGGATTGTCTCACCCGATGATGTGGTGGTGGAGACAGAGGTTGGATTGGAGGGTTGGCGGTTGTGTGTTGATTATGTATTGAATGTTGGTTGCATACCTGATTAAGTGGTTTTGTGTTGGATGTTGGTTGCGTACCTGATTAAAGTGGTTTCGTGATGATGATTGTTGTCGTTTGATTTAGTGGTTGTGTTGGTAAATATTGACTGTGTGTTTAGTTTGGTTTTATGTTAGATATTGATTGTTGGCTAGTTTGACTTGTTGTCAAATGTTGGTTATTGTAGTTAGTTGTGATATGAATCTCTGTTGGTATGATTGTTGGTGGTAACTAGTTGCAGGAAGATGGTTATGTTGATTAAGTGTGGAGGTTGGTTTCCCATCTTGAGGGTGTGGGCCAACAAGGGTTGAATTTGAGTGTATGAGTTACAGTCCATCTTAACGAACAGGCGGCACCAGAAGGGTGGCTGGTCTGGGTCGTTATTTTCTTTATGTTTATATGTGATGATTATCTCGTTGATGCTTATGTGTTTGTGGATGTGCAGGTTAATTGAATTTGTTGTGTAGTGCAGTAGTGAGTTCAGTCTTATTGGTTAGCTTTGGTTGTAAGTCAGTAGTAAGAGATGTATATGTGCATAGAGTTGTTGATTGAGGTATTAGTAATAGAGAGAAGGATGGATTGGACGTGTCAGTGAAGTTGGATTGGATCGTTTTATTCGTTTGTGCTTGTGATGAGTTTGAGGATGGATTGATTGAGGTTAGTATAGTGAAGAGTTGGATAAGGATGTGTAATGAATAGTATGTGATAGTGTGTGTATATGTTTTGACGTGTGGTTGGCATTGGTTGGTTGATATGATTAAGTATAGTTATGATACTGTGTGGCGTGATGTCGTTGTTGTGAGTTGATTGGTGATATATATATGTGTTTTGAACTGTTTTGGCTTGAGGAATCTTGCCATAGTCTTTCAAAAGACTGACCAACCTCGGTTTACATGTCGTGGTTGGCTGGGGTATCAGATCCCCCAGTCAATCAGGCTTTGCAGATTTAGCGCCAGCAAGGAGGATCCTGATCACCGTCGGTTTGGAGTCGAAGGCTTTACTCTTTTGGTTTGGATTTTGACTTGGTTGTGCGTGTCGTTTTGGTTTTGGACCTTGTATGGGTCGAACTTGTTGTATTGGTTTTTGGTTTGTAAAGTGTTGTATTTTCTGTAGGTTAAGTTTGATTGTGGTTTCAAACCCTGGACAGGTTTTACCAGTTGTACAGGTTTTCCGCTGTGATGCTTTTGATATATATGGGTTATGTTTCGCAAATTTTTATTTCACCCGCCTTATAGTCCTTCGGGACTATGGCACTGTAGCACCACTGACCTGGGGGTGTTACAAGTCCCTTTACTTTTCTATTGTATGATATATATGTTTATATATGTGGTTAACTCCTTTTTTCATGGTATTAATAACGGCTCATTGGTTTCCAAAAGGAGCATCGAAGATGTCTTGGACTTGGAATAATGATGACACTCAAGCTTTGCTCGAGGTATGCATACGACATGAGGTTGAACATGTGACAGCTGCGCATTATACATGGGGTACCATAAGAGATCAGTTCAATCGTGCTACTGGCCAAGAGGCTGCTAATAGTATGATGAAGAACAAATTTACCTGGTTGAAGAAGACTTGGAGGGCATGGAAGACCCTTGAATGGTCGGATGATGTTCATTGTGACCCCATAACTGGTGCTATCATGGGGGATGAAGATTGGTGGGAGAACAAATCGAGGGTGAGTTACCGCAATCGAGATTTCTATTATTGTTGTGTTCAAGAAAGAATTGCATTTTCTGACTTTACGGTTTTGTGAATACACTTTTTGTAGGTGGACCCAAGTTTCACCCTGTTTCGTGTTAGGCCGTTGAATCTGACCATCAAGGAATTGTGTGCTCGACTCTTCTTCCCATAAGGATTACATCCGAAAATGATGGGGAAGATCGTAATGCTTTTTCGTTGTTTTGGTACGCTATGAGGATGAGTTTTTCAGTTTAAATGTGTTGTGTATCTAGTTTGCTTTATGGTTTGAAGCACATTGGTGTAATTGTGTTCATAAATGCAATGCAAACCGCCATTACGTGAAATTGTGGTTTTGCTATTGAACGCTATGTTATGATCCTTTATATGTATAAATATGGTGAGTATCGAACTTGGCAAGAATATGAAATTGTCAATTTCCATATTTTAGCTCATGTACATCTCATTTTTCTAGCATTAAAATATGAAAGACTAAAAAAAATATTTTAACACAGATTATGCACTTACAGAATCATACGCACGGACCGTGCGTTATATCTGCACTTACAAAATAAAACGCACGAACTGCGCAGTAGGTAATTGTCCGAATTTTAGTAATTTTTCCAAACTTGTGAGAAAGGATAATGTTTTACCCCATGAATTGACATCCCCATATGAATTTTGGCCAGCTTCACCAGTAACCAAAGAAAAGACTAAAATATCCAATCAAATTCAGTAAAAAAACAGTATTCCATTAAATGCCAAAGTTCACCATGTTCAAGGTTTTGACAACACAAAGATGATTCAAGTAAATGCAAGGGTTGAAAACAAGCTGTCCAAAAAACTATTGTACTGGCTGCCAAAAATCCAGAGGCGTGGCAAAAATCCAGCCAGAAAATTCAAACAAAGCTACGTAGAATTACAATGCTCCCAAATATCTCCTTTTGTTATCCCATATGTGTCTTGCTATGGCATCTCGGAGGGTACCCATGCCTTTGGGATTGTTATCTTCTCCTTCATCTTCGGGTCCAAATCTCTGACATTCCTCTTCCTCGTCGTCATCAAGGATTGCATCGTTATGCTTGTGCTCAAGAATGTAATTGTGCAGTGCAAAACAAGCCATAATTATGTCAATTTGCGTCTCAACTGAGTAGGTTGGCATGCTTTTTAAGATCTTCCATATCTCTTTCAGAACCCCTAATGAGAATCAAACCCCCTAAGAGGTTCTTCTTCCCAAGAGAGAGTAGATAGTGTCCAAAGCTTGCTTCCTTTTCCTTCCTAAGCTTGCTAGACCCTCAATGGAGCTTGTGAGAGGGCCACGGCCGAGAGGAACAATGGAGGATTTGAGGGCTTCCGACGGTCCTTGGGTTCACGGCCAAGGGAACCTCTCTTAGAGGTTCCTTGGCTTGGTCGGATTTAGATCCAAGATAATGAGCGAGTTTGCTTTGGGGATTGATGAGATTGAAGAAAGAAGATGCAAGAGATTTGGAAGCTTGGAGTGATAAAATTAAGTGGCGGCCTAGAGGGAGATAAACTCAACCTTAGGCTATGCCACTTCTATATTATTCACTAATGAGCAAAGATAACAAAGAAGAGTTTAAATACTCAAGGGTTTTCCAAGTGGGTTGGCTGCACATGCAAGTGAAAGCCCACACCCAAGGAAAGGCCCAATAACATAAATGAAGACATAAAAAAGGAAAGGGTAAAAGCCTTGAAGGCTTGGCTTGAGGCGCGCGCCTAGAATGCCTTGGAGTCGAAGCGTCGGGCGCTTGATTGTCGTGGCATCTAGGCGTCGGGTCTTGGTGGCTGGAGGCTAGGCTCCATCGCCATGGAGGTGCCTTGGTGCCGAGATATGATCGACCCTTGATGGCCTTAGAGACGAGGCCTTGGATTGGCTTGATGAGGGCCAAGGTGGAACTCATCATTCTCCCCTTCTTGAGGGCAAATTGTCCTCAATTTGTGGCTAGGATCAGGGGGTACTAAGGGGCACCATGTAGGGCTTCCATGGGCGAGCACAATGTGGAAGCAAGTGAGAATGACCCAAGGGGGCTCGCTCCCCTTCTTATGCGTGAGCCATTGGGTGAGCGCTTGGTCAGGAACTTCGAGACCTTCCATGAATGAAGTAAAGACGTCTATAGGCACCAATGTCACAAGAAGCAAGCCATCATTAGGAACCGGTGGCACATGGGGCAAGTAGGCATCCATAAGACGGCTTGGAAGAGCTCCCAACACCATGGTATGTGTACTCCAAGGAGGCGCCAACAAGGCCCTAAGAAAGGTGGCCGCCGACATGGTCCTACAACAAAGCAACTCAACAACAAAATGTGAGAATATCCTACTCCTCGGGGTGGTTCTTCGAAGGGCCCTAGGCACGGTCCAAAAGGGAGATGGGGTCAGGTCATGCGTAGCCCTAATGTGGTAGGTGATGGGAGGGCTTAGGTCTAGTGGCCATATGTGGAAAAGGAAAATAGTGGGCATCCTCAAGGCAATGTGTGAGATCCTACAAGCTAGGGGATTGGCCATGTGGGAGAGATGAACTAGTAGCACCCAAAGAGAATCTCTCCCCTTCTTAGGAGTTGGCCACCCGACTACAAGAGTGAGATACACAACCACCCAATTCCCGGTATAAAAGAATACAAGAATGCTAGGGTCGGGAGGGTGATACCTAGGATAAATCAATGGGACAAACACCCAAGCACGGGGCCATAAACCAAGAGACAAGCTGAAGTGAGGTCCAAACGAAAGGGTCCCTAAGGAGGTTATGTGTGGGGCTATCCTCAAAGGCTCCGTGTCAACCTGAAATACCTTATACATGAGGTGCCTAGGAAGGGATGTATGACCAGTCCATAAAGGTCCATAATCAACATGATACTCCGTAGACAAGGGGTTCCAAGGAAGCGCTCTAGGTATAATCCTCAAAGGGCCCCGAACAACATGACAATCCTTGTGCAAAGAAAGCCTAGGGGAGGATCTAGGCATGCTCAAGGACAAGGTGGAGAGATGGCAGCCCGTACCCCCATAATAGGCCCAAAAATCAACATTGCAAAGACGCATAATAAGGGTAATATCATGGTATGGGATACGCATAATCAACACATGAAGCGTCCTAAAGGTATGCCGAAAGATGGAATATGCAAATCACACAACATACGTAACTAGGAGAGGAAAGGAATGAAGTGAATACATCTCATGCAACAAGGATGGGGAGCTATGAAGCAAACATGAGTATGCCAAATCCAAGGGTATAACATGCAAGCCTTTTGTATTGCCTAAGTCACTAAATGCAATAACATGAGAGGTATATGCCATAGGAAGTGTAAGGTCATATGCAAGAGTAGTGACATCACTCTTCCTAAGCCTAAGTATATGCTTCAGATGCAACAAGTCAAAGAATTATCATACTTAGGCATGTAGAAAATAACAAGCAATAAGTGAAACTTCGCTGGCATGAATTGAGACATAGAACTATATATAATGCAAACAAGAATGTGTAGTCCTAGATGCAGAACAGTGTGTCTTCATAAATAAAGCTCTATCTAAATGTGTAAATGGACACTCATGCAAGGTATCACGCAAGGGCATAAAAGGAGAGACAAAAGGTACCTCTCTAAATATAGGGGTCATTGGAGTGTCTCCATTATAGAGGTTAAGAGCTGGCCTTGGAAGCTTATAAGGTTTGTCATCCATAGCATGGACCTCCTCTTGGAGTGAGAATAGCAAGCAAGAAGGAACAAGAGGTGTGGCATCCATCCAGGGCGTGACCAAAGAGCTCATGGAGATGTGAGTGATGATAGGGCGAGGTATCCATTGAGGCTCAACCAAGGCACCCCCAGGCGCGGTCATGGCTCCTTGAGGCACATCAGGGGTGCTGCACAGTGTAGCTGAGGCGCTTTGAGGCACGGCCAAGGCGCGTTGGGGCTCCGACAAGGCGTGCTGAGGCTCAGGCAGGGTGTCATGGCGCGGCACGGATGAGGCGTCGTGAGGAGCGGATGAGGCCATGTAAGGCGCGCCCGAGTCAATGTCAAACGCGGCCAAATGAGGCTAATGCGCATACAAGGGTACTTGAGGCGCGACCAAGGCGCAGGGAGGCTCTGCCAAGGCAAGCTGAGGCGCGGCCATAGAACAAGAAGGCACAACCGAAACGATCTGAGGTGCGACCAAGGCATGTTGAGGCGCGCCAAGTGCAGCGTTGTTGTGGGCCTCTTCCCAAGGAGCAACCAGGTCAATAGTAGCCTCTCCGTGTGCTTCATGGTCGGAGATGTGGTGGTTGAGCATCGGGAAGGCGTGTTCACATGAACTTGGACTGGCTAGCGTGGATCTCGGGGCATAGTGGTGAGCCATGACATAGACGAGTTGGGCCCAAGTTTGGATTGGCGGGAAGCCTCCGAGACGTAGGGACTCTTGCACCTTTGGCCACCACGTACGGGCATAGTCGGTGAAGTACCAAGTGGCGATGCGCACCTCCTCGCGAACATCATAACTCGAGCGGCCAAAGACATAGCGTGTGTGGCGCTCCCATGCCAAGAACTCGGAACCACCGTCGTTATAACTGGTGAAGGAGTAGAAGGACACCCCTACACCATGGCCCTCGGGCTGGCTAGGAACATAAAGGTTCGACCGGGGCCGAGCTCGAGCATGCCGGTAACCGGGTGGCATTCGGTCATATCCTTCTCTTGGTGGCACGGAATGAGGCGCTGAAGGGCTCTTGGAGTTGCGGCCGGGGAAACCATAGGAGGCTTGAGGTCGAGGGCGGTGGTATTGTTCAAACCTTACGGCTTCCTCGAGGAGATAATCGAACTCATCTTCTATAGGATATGCCATGGCCTCGTCCACTAGGAAAACCAAAGGAAAATGCCAATCAAATGTTCCAAGGGAAGTAGTAAGACATAACACAAGACCAAATAAACAAACAAGGGAAATGCAAGAAGGACATATCAAACAAACAAACAACACACACAATGATGTCTACACAACAAGGCAAGTGAGGTCAAGGGAAACACAAGTAGCACAAAGTAGGCTCAAGCAAAGGGTAATGGTAGGCTAAGGTCGTGTGACTTGAGGACATGGGGCGGGGTAAAGCACTTCCAAGCAAAGCCCAATTGGATGAATTAGACTAGATGAGGGGATGCCGAAAATGACTATGGATGACAAGTCTAGATAAGAGCACAATTCGGCTACCCTATGGGCCCAAGGAGAGGTGGATTGTGGTGACAAGCAACATAGAGGAATATGAAGAGATAGGCTTAGTGGCCCATGGTGCCTAGTGAAGGTGAGAGAGCCCACCAAAGAATGTGGCCTAACCGAAAAAAGAAAATTTGGAGTGGACCTTGTCTTGATATTTTTTAAAAATTTTTTTTTGAATTCCGACTTTCTCTTCTTCTTTTTTTTGTATTGTTGGACCTTTTTCCTTTTCTTGGTCTCTTGTTTTGAATGAGGCTTTTTTCTAACAATGGAAGAGCAAGGTCCAAATGGAAGACATGTAACTAGAGAGGAGGTAGGGCCACACAAAGGCCTTTGAATGTTACTTAGGGCCGACACCAAGGGTGTGTTTGAAGACAAAATCCCAATTTGTGTGTGGGACAAGGAGGAGAAGAGGAAAAAGGGGTTGTTGACTTGCCACAAATGGTCCCCCCTTTTTTGAAGCCCACAAAGAGGAAGCTTCCAAGCACTCTAACCCACACAAATCAGCCAAGAATCAAATTTGGCATTTACCCAAACAACCTAAGACAACCAAGAATGCTAAGAAGGAAAGCACTTCTAGCCTTTGCCAAAAATACCTAAAGTCACATGCACACTTAACAATTCAAAATGGAGCTAGCATTGGGAGAGGGGCACGTGGCTGTCCATGGGGGATGGTGATGGTGGTTGTAGGGTGGTGGTGGTGGCAGCAAGGTGGCGGACGCGGTGGTCCGGTCGCCGGAGGTGGTGGAGGTCGCCGGAAAATGATATATTTTTTTGTGTGTTTTTGGGGCTGTTTTGGGGAGGGTTTGGGTGGGATGAACAAAGAACGAAAAAATAACTACTAAACTATCATAATATCAAGCAAAAGAAGCATGGAAACAAAGAAAAAACTGAGCATGAACAACTAACACACTAACATGAAGAACAAGAAAATTTCAAGCTAACAAGAGAGAACCTAAGCCTAGAACATGTTCATCATGGCAACAACAAGGAATCTCATGCAAGCTATGAAAATAAGCATGAAAAACTGAATTTGAAAGGAAAAAGAAAAACTTAGCTTGGACAATGGCTCTTGATACCAATTGATGAGAATCAAACCCCCCAAGAGGTTCTTCTTCCCAAGAGAGAGTAGATCGTGTCCAAAGCTTGCTTCCTTCTCCTTCCTAAGCTTGCTAGACCCTCAATGGAGCTTGTGAGAGAGCCACGGCCGAGAGGAACAATGGAGGATTCGAGGGCTGCCAGCGGTCCTTGGGTTCACGACCAAGGGATACCTTGGAGTAACAACAGTTAACTTGGAAACCATCCCATATACTTAATTTAAAACAAAATATTTAAAAACTAATACCTTAAGCAAGCTATATTTGTCCTTGCTTAAAACTTTGTTTGGAATGTTTGTGAAATTTCTGTCATGGGGTTGTACAAGTTTACATACAAGCCCATCAAACAAACCCTATTTTCCTCCAACCAACGCATCTAATGCATGGTGAATCATATGACTGATCATGTCTCCCGATCGTTGGAACCGCTCACATGTAGCTCTATTGGACATCCCTAATGCAATTGTGTGTAGGAAAAATTCCAACCTTCTCTAAAACGGACATACGGCGTGAAGCTATAAGCCTGTGGTTGGACTCTAACTCGTCGCACAGATTTTATAGGACATGTCTCTCCATCCGAAATGCAATCATACATCTAACATCCAATTCAGAGTCCATAATATGTCGCATCCACAAATATCATGTCAACTCTGAATCAAAATAAGGTACCTTGTGGATAAACCTATGATGATATGTCGTCGACATATGTGCACATGAGGCCAACCACATATGGCATCTAGGGATCCACTTCTTTTGTTTTTCATGTCTTCTGATCTCTTTCGTCTAGCAGCTAGAGACCGAGACCGATCCATTAGTGCAACCTTCAATGCTGATATACATAATTGATCAGCTCTACTTTGTAGTGCTTATCTAGGAGTTGTTACCGATGTTTTGGGTTTAGAGCACAACTGTGGAGTATGGAGTTGAGGAGTAGAAGTGTGGATTCAGTGGTCTGGAGAAGCTTAAATGAAGATTTATTGAAGACGAGGAGTAGACCACGTGAAGAGACCAAGGAAGATGAAGAATAAGCCACACAAAGGAGAGAAAAGGGAGCTGCCGCGACCGCGGGCGAGTGCACAACTTGATCGCGGAGAAGTCAAAGCAGCGGAGCGTGAAACATCATTTTCCGCGACCGCGGATTTGCTGCCGCGACCGCAGAAAATCCCCCAGCGAAGAAGAAGGTCGAGAGCAGATTTGATATTTCCGCGACCGCGGAATTCTTTCCGCGACCGCGGAATTCTTTCCGCGATCGCGGAAGCACACGGCAGTGACCCGCGAGAGATCTCGTCCGAAGTTACTTTTGCTATTTTCTTTTCTTTTCTTTATTCTGAGTTTTTTAGTTTATTTCCTTTTAGATGAGACTTGTTATCTTTTCACTTTAGTTTTAGGGTTAGGTTATTTAAACCTAGTTTCCCTTTCATTATTCATCATCACGTTACATTTAATTCAGTTTTCCATTCAGTATTGTTTTTTCCTTCGAAGACTATGAAGAACTAAGCACCTTTGCTTAGTCCGACAATTGAAGCCTTTATTTGATTCGATTGTGAGGTTATAATTCTATTTCCTATTCCTTTGGATTATATCTTTTCTCTTGAGCTTATTCCTATTGATTCTTATTGATTTCGCTTGTTGGACGCAACTAGTTGTTATTGGTAATTGTCTATTGCTAGGGTTTGGATATTTCGAGTTGAAATCCCTTATCTTGTATAGCAAACATGATATTCTAGGACTAGTTGGACTAGTTTATTATGAAGGAGAATTGATTATGTGCTAAATGCTGCGAAACATCGGTATTGTATGTATTCTGGTTAATTCTTATGCTCTATGCTGTTGTTGTTCTAAATCTTGATAGTTTCTCGTGCGTTCAATAGTAAGGGTTGCCAGGCCGAGTTGGACTGGTGACTATTTCAGAATAGGGACAGGAATAATCAAAGGAAGGAATAGAGATAACCTAGGACCAATCAATCGAATGAATGGTGTATATTTGTTTGGAGAAGTGTTTTTCCTTAATTGATTAAAACCCTTTGCTTTTGTTTGTTTTGTTTACTTGTTTCACAATCAACCTTAAAACCCCTCATTGTTACCATTGCATGCAATCAACATAAAGATAAACAACTCCTCCCTGTGGGATTCGACCCTTGCTTGCCTTTGCTACTTGTTTAGGTTTGTTTAGGATTATTTTGATCAGGTGATACGACTAAAACCTGTTATCAATAATCAGCACTATTAGAACCAGTCCGACTGCATTAACATTAATAAAATCATACATACAAGTACAATCAAATATAAAACCTTATAGGGGAGCTCACAATATAAGTTATTACAAATTAAAAAGTCAAGTCTCTTCGAAATACATAAATCCTTAAATCCAACTTGCTAAATGAAAAACACACAACATAAGTTCTTATCATTCTTCAAAGACATAAGAGATGGGAAGCTAAAATACATAAATCCCCAAACATAAATCCACACTCGTACAAATCTCTATGGTTGATATATGTTGTACGCGAGTTGGTACTCGTACTAGAGCCACGCAATCTTGTTGGAATCTTTTGGCATGGACATGAACACCTCACGTCTGTGTTCTAACGCAAGCTAACTAACTACAAAGCACCGGATTTTAGACTCTTCTACCAGCAGCTGGTCACTTACCATTCGTTCCAACACAACAAGAATATTTGTGTATTCGTACTTTTTGGGTTCTTGTGCATCAGCTGTACTGCCAAGATCACCTTCCATCAAAGAAAGCATCTTCTTACTAGTTTCCCCCCACCAAAGTCATGTGTTCGTTGAATGCAATAGTTACGGGTGCTTGCTTTCTCCTACGCTTGGTGCTCACAGCTTGGGATGATGTTGCTATCCTAGTGCTCTTCCCCTTCAACTGTGATGCCCTAACAGATTTTTTAGGAGTAGGACTAGTCAATTCTTTGTGTATACTTGCTAGGCATTCTTCATATGGTAGGTCAAGATTTACCCTAGCAACAATGGCCTGAAAGTTTTGTTCGTCTTTCTTGCGATCATTGTCCATTTCGCGCTCAAGAGAATCCTTAGTTGCTAAGTCACCTTCATCACCATCATCATCATCACCAATGCAAATAGGAACAGGGTCCATACTTGGTGAAACGACGTGCTTTCACGTTGCAACAATTTGGCTGAACACGTTGTCCCATAAATCACTTAACTCTGGTGCAAATCCTTTCTTTATGAATTGGTTGTACTTGTCATCCTTTCCTTGTAATATAAAATAATTTATAAGAGATCATAATCATTTAACTATAAATCAAAGAATCAAGAAATTCCGATGTTATATCCCTTCCACACATGGGAAATAAAATGTCCAATACAATTTAAACTATTATTCCTTGACAGAATATCCAATCTTACATAACCTATTATTACTTGAAATTCATTGATAGAATGTCCAATACAATAAGTGTTACACTGTTGCAGCTCCTAAGAGTGGTTCTCAAGTTGTCAAACATAAACATATTACATAACCATGTATTCAACGACAATTATGCAATGCAAGTACAGACTAATTTAGGCAAAATCCATTTTCTTGCAAAAAAACTAAGAAGAAAGCATCTACTAATTTGGGAGTTCTTGAATTTGTGTATTATTGATTTTCATTGGCTAACAAATGGTTTGCATAGAAAACTTTCAACAACCAACAACAACAACCAATAGTAACTACTCATAAGACTTGATTTTGATAGGAAAAAGAATCAATACCTTCTTCTGTCTTTCCCACCATTCATCATCTATGGTGATCGTTCCAGTCTTTGAATCTCACCCAACACCCGTCACCTTGTAGCATAGGTCGAACCACGACCTCCACAATTTTTTCATATGCTCCAATTTGTTTTTTGCACAATTTTTCAAGAGATTTATCTCCGTCTTTTTCTCAAATCCTTCATTAATATCAGGCCAATTAAATGTTTGACTATAGCCATGTGTCCTCTGATATTCTTTGCAGACCTTTAGTAATGTCACTGTCATAGGTTTAATCCACATGAAGGCCTTCTCCTTTCTTTTTCCCTTAACTTTTTCCGCCATCTACTTTGTACATTGGAGACTTGTTCTAATTCAAAAAATAAATATACACTTCCACACAATGCAGTAAATATTGAATTATTAGAATATACCTTTCCAATTCACCAGCCAGCTATTGTTAAGCAACCTCAACGCCCTAAATATCAAAGACAAATATACGGATACATGAACTTATAATTATGTAATGTATAAATGGCTAGGTACTATAAAATTCAGTAACATTAAATGGCTAGGTACCATAAAATTCAGTAACATTAAATGGCTAGGTACCATAAATTCAGTATCATCTTAGGCAAATACCAATTAACAAATTAAACCACATTGTTTAATCTTTTCTTTACAACAAGCTTTGCTGTGTTGAATTTTACCAAATGACGTCAAGAATTGTTTAGTTGAAGCTACTGATAAACAAAGGTAAAATTTGAATATACTAATAAACAAAGGTAAATGCATCGTTATCCTTGTCAAATTTGAATCTACTGATAAACAACGGAAGACGCCGGAACGACGCCGGGAAGGACGCCGGAAAGGACGTCGGGAAGATTGTTGGGGCAAAGCTTTCGGATGAAGGAGCGACTGTGGTACAGGAGAACAACTGAACAACGCTTACCCTAATTTGTTTTTGGAATGGATGAAACCCTGACTTTTTTATTGGAATGAAGTTGTTCTTTGGGCTTGGAATGGCCCATTCCAAGGTATGAAAGAATTTCTTATTTTTTACCAAACCAAACATGTTTTCGGAATCGCTCATTCCTCATTCTGATTCCTCATTCCACAGGAATCGTACCAAACAAGCCCTAAGCACCTTGATATGAACAATACCAAAGAACAAACTAAACCACATTTCTTTACAGCAAGCTTTGCTTTGTTGAAGCTATTGATAAACAAAGGTAAATGTTTCTATACAGATGACATCAATAATTTTATACAATGGGAATGAATATGGTTAACAGAGATATAGCCTAGTATGATATTGCCATCCATCCATCTTCCAACAAAATCCTATAAAACTTATCAGAAAGCTAGAACTACTTGAAAAAAAATGGAACACGTACAACCTAATATCTAAACCATGTTTGTTGATACTACAAATATCTAAAAAAAATCCCTTGATACTATAAACATTTATAGACAGATACTAACATGGAGTAAGGAATTAACAGCTTACATCCTACCTTATTAACTCCAACAATTTATACTATAAACATTCATATAAGAATTATTTAGAAGCTTCAATCAGGTGAGAAAAACTAATAGAGAATATGCACTAGAATTTGATACTTGGAGTCTCGCCAAATACTAATCATATGGAAAATTGGAATAAGCAAAGTTGCATTCAATAACCCTGCCACTACATAAGACAAGAAAGACAAACAATGACAAAGTACAAAATTAGGATAGAACAATAATACCGCAAAACATAGACCTTCAAGTAGATTTTGATTGATGTTCACAAATTTTAATTTCATACCTTCTTTCACCAACAATGTACTAATGTCATATGTGCTTGAGTATGAAAAGCCAATTCAAACCAACTCCCTAGCAGAAGGCTAAACCTTAAAAAAAAATCAATATAGTAGTTTAATAATGAACACATTCATACCAAAAATTGAAGATCTCACAACATATATTCATAACAAAAGGTAGCAAAACACATTCAAATATTTAACTCACACTAGAGAATAGAAACATTTATAACTGATAAACCATATAGTATAGATCCAAAACACTGAGTTACAATATCATTCTTCATATAATTTAGCAAAGGACTCCTAATAGAAGTTCACAACTTAACACATACTGAAAGAAAACAACTAATTCTATGCCTTCTAGCAATACCACTTGTGATTCTTCATCTCTGTTGACAACTTTCCATTCGACAAACACGCCTGCATGACAATCCTTTATGCAATCAGCTAATATATATCAACTTCCTACAAAGCTTTGCAGAATTTAAAGAACAAAAATATATATATCAAACAAAAAGTGGAATGACTTATTAGGTGTTATTAATAAATTCAAACTACAAGCAATAGGTAAATAGAACTTCATACCTACATAAGACTTAGGAAATAATCAAACCACTCCCGTCGAATTTCATCAACATCTTCATTTGTGTAGGAAGATCGGTCATCATACCACTATAAATATATACAACATGATATTTATTTAGAGTAAACCTTATTTATCAAAGACAAACTATTACAGATTAAAAAAGCCTTACATTGATGGGAATTACAGAATAATTTTTTTGGTGAAGTATAAGATCTTTCATAAACTTCAAAACATAGTATCCATAATCAATCGCATTCTTCTGACGAGGACACTGTAAGTCATACACAAATAATTGTATAAGATTGGAAAATGTATCGAAATAATGATATATTCATACATGTAACACTTTAATTAGGAAATTCTAACTCAACCACAAACAAGTTTAGAAAATCAGTAAATTTACCTTAACTTTGTGCCACAAAGTTTCTTTTCGTGGTGTTTTCCTACCCAATTTGGCATATTTCAATTTATAGCTCCTGTTTACAACAGACGCAATTACTTCTGTAAGGAATAATGCAAGAATCTTATTCGACATATCAAACAAATACTTACAGTGTAACCAATGACTCCGCATCCTTCTCAATTTTTCCAAGTTGTGAATCAACCCAATAAGCATGACCCAGTTGAGGATTCATCAATATCAACACCCAATGGTACCTAAAAATATATGATCATTTAATTTAACTGACAAAAGTTATAAAAAAAAAAAATTATAAGGGCTGGTTACCTAAAATGGTAGGGTGCCACAAATATCTTATTCTTAACATCTCCTTCCATAGACTTTGCAATGTAAATAACCCTTTGTTCAATGCTTTGAGCCAATGGAGAAATTTGAGTAGGACAAAGAAATTTGATCATATCATTGACACCTTTGCAATGATTGTCAAATAAATATCTACAAGAAATATGAACATGTTGTTTGTACATTTGAAACAATTGACAAAAATATAATATACTAAAAACAGAATATACAAAAACAAAACATAAACAAAAATAGAATACATAAAAATAGAATATACAAAAACAAGATAATATTGCTACTAACCTGATATATTGCATATGAGTAATTCCAACCTCTTTCCTATCAAGCCATCTTTGAATCTTCTCCTTCCCAATTTCAATCCCCGGATGGTCATATAAGGGCCATGATTCACCATGATTCATATAAGGGCCCCGGCTTAATTTTCGAGAACTTGGAGCAAGCAACATATAAGGGCTTTTTTGTATCATTTACAAAATTCTCAAACATATATGGACGGTCAATAAGAATCTGCTCAACATCACATATCATATCATATATTCGATCATCTTCACAAATATCAAAGTTCTGAAATTCCTGGGGGTTAGAACTAGCAGACTGAATTGGTGTTTTCTCCCCATGCCACATCCATACTTTATAGTCAAGGTTAATGCCATCACAAATAAGATGCTCTCTAATAACACTAACCTTGTATCTCCTTGAAGAATCACAATCGTTACACGGACAAATAATTCTAGCAGGATCAACCCCATGATCAAGAGCAAATTTAATAAACAACTCAACCCCTTCAACATATTGAACTGAATTACGACTTGCTCTCATCCATGACTTATCCACCATTCTATATAAGTTGAAAAAAATTAACAAAGTTTTAAGTTATCTCCACATCTTAATTACAGACTTATACACAAAATCCAAATACTACATATCAAAAACCAAAAAAGTCTATCAGCTTGCATATGAAACGTTTCTCTCAAAGAAATAAAGGACAAAATCTCATAGCACCTCAGGAAATTACAAACTTTTATGGTAAAATTCAAATTTCTTTATTTCTTATCAGGCCATCTCAGAGCACATGGTTACAGAGCACAACGTCATAATAAGTCTCTTGGAATTTTCTACTTCAACAAACAATGGTAGACCTAATATAATCTAGGTCAGCTAACTTACAAATAGCAGGAGTAAAAATACACAACAAACAATGGTAGACCCAATTACCTTGAAACCTAGACTATTACAGCCAACCCCAACAATCAGAGACCAATTGCCTTGAAATCTAGACAATTTATCCAAAAAATAAAAGAACAGTTCTCCTTAAAGAGACCAATGCCTTGAAAATCCATCCTAACATAGGCCAACAACACAGTATTTTGAAGCCCTACTGAACACTTAAAGTCACCAAGAAACAGGCACCTAAAATAATCTACACACAAATGTTAGGGGTGAAGAAATTGGTTTACACGTGGTGGTGGTGGGATTCACCACGAACAATAAGCTAGGGGGTTGTTTGTATTATGTTTTTGTAAACAGACTAATTTCAAAGAGTTTGGATTTTATACAGACTAAGAGCACGGTTTGATTCTTGAACTATATCAATTCAATTCAAAATTTGCTTTCTAGCTACATCACGTACTCGTAAGTTAGTGCGAACATCACTACACCTAGAAAAAAAATCATTGATCAACGCAAGCATTGAATCTATAAACATGACACCACTCAATCATGCATATCAAACAAAACCAGAACTTACTTTAACGAAATTGGAAAGGCTAGAATACAAGAATGATTTTTCTTGATATTTTCTGGAATATCAAACAAAACCAGAACACCACTCAATATTGGCAGCTACCAAAGGAGATCAGTAGTTCAAGTAGAAGCAAACTGCCTTTTCTTCTTAAACAACAACCCACATTTACCATCTAGATCTACCAAATACAGCCAAATCAACAACTTAATTTGAACCAACTTACAACACACAATTTAGGGTTTTAGGGCTTTTTCAATTTCTGAATTTACAACTACAAATCCAAATCAGGGAGGTTATATGGTTTGAGACATACCTTAGGGTGGATAGCACATCGTAATTGACGCCGGAATTAGAGTCGTCGGAGATGGAGTCGCCGGATCGAACGAGGAAGGAGATGGAGGGGCCGGATCGAACGAGGAAGGAGATGGAGGGGCCAGAGATGCAGCGCGCCGGCTGGAAGGACGGTCGGAAAGGAAGCACCGGTGGAGCTGTGTAGTCGGGGAACGAGGAAGGAGACGGAAGGAGGCGCTGGTGGAGTTGTGTAGTCTGGGAAGGTAAGGTCGGGGAATGAGACGAAAGGAGGCGCCAGTGAAAGTTAATTTTGAAGGAGTAAAAGGTATGTGGTTAATTACGACCACAAAATAGCCCGGACAAAATAGCCCGGATGTTTCGTAACCAGCTTATTTTAATGTGGGTTAATATAGAACGCGACAAAATAGTCCGGACATTTAAAAAAAAACATGCCCGGGCTATTAAGTTTTGACTCTTTTAAAATAAATTTGTTTTTAGCCCGGGCTTCTTTACAACGGTCCGGGCTAATATGTTATCTTTCTTAAATAGCCCGACTTCTTCTGATGTATCAGGACTTTATATCACGGATAATTAGGATCCGAGCTCCACTTTCTCGGTCGTGCTTGATTCTGGACCGGCGGTGGAGAAAAGGACATGCGGAGAGGCGGAGAAGATGAGAAGAGTAGAAGAGGAGAAGAAAGAGAAGAGGAGAAGAAGGAAAGGAAGCTCACCTTGGAAGCCATGGGAGGAGGATGCAGAAGCTCGTCAAGTTCGGCAACCCTAACAATGGAAAGTATCGGGGGTCCAATAAGCCAGCAAAGAAGCTGAATTGGGATTAATTAAACACGTGAGGGACACATGCACTACTACAAAATATGCTTTTTAGCCCGGGCGTTTTCCATTATATAGCCCGGATATAGCTAAAAAGGGCCCGGGCTATTGGTTGGTGTGATAATAGACCAAATAGCCCGGACCCATTGTCACACGCCCGGGCTATATTCCTTCATATAATTTGGGGCTGAACTTCACTTAATAGCCCGGACGTGTATAATACATATCCGGGCTAATAACTGGACTTTTTATCCCGGGGCTGTAGATCCGGGTTAAAAAGTCAAGCTGATTTTTTTTAAAAAGGATGACTTCTTAGCCCGGACCGTTGGATATCCGGGCTAAAAAGTCCTGTTAATGTCAAAAAAAAATGGGATATTCAATCCCGGGTATCTTAGGCTTCGCTTTTTATAAAGCTTCAAGAAAAAATACCTATATATGCCTTCCATTTCCATGCAATTCAATAAGGGTTATAGCTCAAACCATAGATTGTAAATACATGGACATGTTCAAGATGCATAAATAACCAAGAAGACTGTTTTTTTTCTTCTCTATCTGCTAAACTATTCAAACGAGCACAAATGATAATCATCAGTTGACTCTCCAAATAAGGACTTGGCAATAAAAAATGTTTTGACAGCTAGCACGTGTAACAGAATTATCAGTACGCTAAATGGTGCCAAAAAATCATTCTCCATCATAAAAATTAGATAAAGAGATGTAATAAATTGATTTCATAGCACATCCTGAAATCACATTGTTGGCACTTGGCAATGAAGATCGTTTTTACAGTTAGCACATTTAACTGAATTTCATTCTTTATTGTTCTACTAAGGAAAATCTCACCTTCCCTGCTATGAGCATGAGCAGTTGCATGATCAGCAGCCGGTCTTTTGTCCACCAAGAGCTGCCATCAAAATGAATCAAGTAAATAAACTGTGAGGACAAAAAGAGAAAAGGGGGAGAGGGCAATAACAACTGCACTGAGTACATTCACATCAAGAAAGAGAGTCCAACTTTGATGCCAAGGCAGACAAGCAACCCAACTCCTGACTTTTTCCCATCATTTGAACCATCTTCCTTGTCTAAATGAACTGAGTAACCAACACAAGACGACAGTACCAGAATTGAAAAGAAACATGCTTTACTTGATTTTCCATGGCAGGATCAGTTTATACTTTCTACCTGTGGACATGTTAATCATATATACATTTCATATACTTCTTGCAATAAGTACATGTTAACAATCACTTCCTCTGGCCAATGTTGTACAGTTAAAAATGGATTGGAACAAGAGAACATATCAAATATGGGAAAACAACCACTTTTAGGAACAACTGTTTGTTTAGAAGCATAAAATACAAGAAACGGAAAGGAAAAAGACATACAGAAGAAAATGAAATGCCAAGCTTGAGAATACTTTGAGCAGCAAACAAATGGTTATGCATGAACTTCAAGGTAATAGCTAATTTATTAGTAACATTATGTACAAAAGCTATCCTCATTAGTCATTCAATCTGATGCCACTTATATGTTTGTGTATTTAAAGATAGACATAGGGAACATTTCAAATATATTGAGTTGCACAAACACTTCTTCCTCAAATGAAAATAAGAAGACTTTTTGGATGTTCCTAGGATGTATTCATTTGTCCATATGTGTGCACATCACATATTGTACTAACTGCCTTTGTATAGTACAAGTCCATAGTTCATAAGCAGAGATATGAACTTGCCACTGTCTAGCGACATCATGATTACTGACGGTTTATTAATGATGAACTTAAGAGATTTATTTTCATCTTCCTTTTATTTTGTTCATATAACAGTCTGTGATTTGCTAGTATTCTCTTTGCGGGATTAAAATGCTAGTCTTCTACGCACCATGTACACATAAGGGGACAGTGGTTCAGCAATTCCTTTTTCCAAGTCACGTCTATTGGCGAAGTAGAAATAAAAATAAACAAAATCTAATATAACCAATTGCTAATAGAGTTGTTTGATGGTACATACCTCCTCTTTTACTAGTCTCAGGAACTCTTCACGCTCTCTGCACACTGACTACAAATACAGAACAAGAATACAAATTAAGAGGGATTGAATCACAAAAATGTCCAAACGCCAATATGTACTCAACAGGAATTAAGAAAGGAAAAAAAAGGTTTGTTTGGCTCGCATTACTTATTACTTAAGGATCTTTTAAGTAATAAGTATGTTGTGTCAAACGAACCCTAAGATAACAGTCATACAGATGCAGATGCCAATATTGCCAATGCACGACTGAGTTCACAAAGCTGTTCTTGTTTTTCAACTGTCTTAGCTCTCGCTCGTTCCTATGCTTCTTTTGCAGTTGCAATGTTCATCCTCCTTCTCAAGGAACTCTAACTTCCTTCTTCTCTCGGAAATAGAATCTTCTGAAGGCAAAGATGTGACACCAACAGTTTCCACCATCTCATCTGGAAGACAGGACAAGGTTGGTTGAACTGCTTCTTCTGGCCTCACCTTCCCAGAAACCATAAATGCTCTGAAATCGAGGTTTTAGACATTTTAAGAAACATGGTGAGCATATGCACTATATCATGGGGGGAAAGAAACAAATTTCTAGGTCTGTAAATAGAACAATGATATAAACAGTACCTGGAAAGAATTAGTAGAGAAGAAGGTACAGAATGGTTAAGAGATAAATCAAGCCAATCGCGAAGCTGCAAGTTGAAGAGAACGGTCGTTTTAAGTGCCAACTTAATGCAAAGACCCCACACAACGTAGATCCATCAAGGGGGAAATAGTGCAGTAGATGATCTTCTATTCGCAATTTATTTTACAAATGTCACCACATTCAATAATAACAGATAAATAAATGCCGAATTTCGTTCCTACATCTTTTTAAAATGTGTCTGAATAAGGTTGATAACGGTTATGTCAAAATTATACTCAAAACCGAGGAATTGCTTATCTCAGAAAAGTTGGTTAGCTGAAAATAGTAAGAAATATACAATCTGATGCAGCTTGAGAAAATTAAAATTACCTACAATAACTTCCCACCAGTTGAAAAAGATCGTAAACCTATTGTGTCCTAGAGAGAAGTACAAACAGTGTGTCAACAAATCAATAGCATCAAATAATGGAAGAGGCTGCTATATATAATATGTATGTGAAATATAGAATATATTAGGGTCTATAAGAAATCATAATTGTGGAAGGGTTTCAAGATCCATCTGACCTAATCAATAAAAGAGAAAGAGAATCTAATCCATTAATTAATCACATGAGCTAAGAGTTCCTGTAGTTTATGTTTTAGCTTTTGGGCAAGGATGAGCAATATCCAGAAGCTAAAAAGGTTAACAGAGTTTGACTGAATTAAAGGCTTTAAACATGGAGCCTGCATTTCTATCATTCAAGAATGAGGCCGTGACTTAGAAAAGTTCAGGAATATATTCCCTGATAAGATTCAGAGACATTCTACATACTAATCTGAAATTGGGTATGATGATGGACTATAAATATGCAAATATTGAATGTAAAATAGTGAGAAGGCACTGGAAACTTACTCTAGCAGACGAGCATTTCTAAGAGCTATCTTGGCACGAGCAATTCCTAATCCAAATCCCTAAATTGATTTCATGATTCGAATCCCTAATTCCTAAATTGATTGAATTGCAAACACCAAAAAAAAATCGTGTACCTCGTCGTCCAACACCAAAAAAAAAATTGAACCAACTTACAACACACAATTTTGGGTTTTAGGGCTTTTTCAATTTCTGAATTTACAACTACAAATCCAAATCAGGGAGGTTATATGGTTCGAGACATACCTTAGGGTGGATAGCAAGCCGTAATTGACGCCGGAATTAGAGTCATCGGAGATGGAGTCGCCGGATCGAACGAGGAAGGAGATGGAGGGGCCGGATCGAATGAGCAAGGAGATGGAGGGGTCGGAGATGCAGCACGCCGGCTGGAAGGACGGGTCGGAAAAGAATCGCTGGTGGAGCTGTGTAGTCAGGGAACGAGGAAGGAGACGGAAGGAGGCGCCGGTGGAGTTGTGTAGTCTGGGAAGGAGGCGCCGGTCGGGGAAGAAGACGGAAGGAGCTAGGCGCCAGTGAATTTTGAAGGAGTAAAATCTTTTACTTAAGGTACGTGGTTAATTACGACAAAATAGCCCGGATGTTTCGTAACCGGCTTATTTTAATGTAGGTTAATATAGAACGCGAAAAAATAGCCCGGACATTCCTAAAAAAAACACGCCCGGGCTATTAAGTTTTGACTCTTTTAAAATAAATTTGTTTTTAGCTCGGGCTTCTCTACAACGGTCCGGGCTAATATGTTATCTTTCTTAAATAGCCCGTCTTCTTCTGATGTATCAGGACTTTATATCACGGATAATTAGGATCCGGGCTAAATAATCACGGGCTAAAAAGCGTTTTTTGTAGTAGTGATGTGTTGGTCACAACCTTAAAATCTCATACCCATTTTAGTAATTTAACACCCCAATTTTATCACTTCACCTCCCATAAATTTGGTTTAACGAACACCCTAAATTTCACTTCAACTACCTAACTTCAGCTTTAACTGATACTTCCACTTCAGCTACTACTTCCACTTCAGCTCCAACTTTCACTTCAGCTTCCTACTTACCGAACAAGCCCGTAATATTTTGACTTTTGAGTAATACCATTCCTATTGTATTTTCCTTTTTTTGTGAAAATAAATCTATAGTAGAAAACATGTTTGTAACTAAACCAATCAAGGAAATCATAGGAGTAAAATCATACCACCCTCCGAAAAATAGGTTCGACCTTTTCCACGAATTCTTGTATGAAGTCTTCTTGCCTAGCATGTACAATAATCTTGTAGGAAAAGAAGAGGCTCCATGTAATATCATAGAAAACAAATATGAACAACAGCCTACAAACACATTGCAAGAGATTGACATACTTTCTAAATTTGTGTCCCACGTTTTGATTGCTAGTTGATACATGTTTCGCATCCCCTGCCAAACCCCTTTTCAATACCATCACATGACCAAATTACTTCTCCAACTCATAATACTAAAACATCAACTACCACCTATATATTCATAGGGAGCACAAGTGATAGCTCAAGCACTCAAGTTGACCTATCAATAAGAAAAGACCAAGAAACTTTCAACCAAGAAAATTGTATAAATAATTAAATACCATGAAGCCAAAATATCAATCCAAGAACTTGAACATTAACCCATGTGATTAATATTTCAAACAACTACAAATTTATTTGTCGGTGTCCAAATATAGAAAGTATTTAGTTACACGTCCACTTCATCTATTTTGTCAGATTATATGAGTTTTTATAAGTAAAAGAACAAACAAACCACCATTTTTAACCGATAGAGCTCAAGATCAGCAGTCTGAATCAGAACACCCAATTTTCTTACGCAACACGGAGAAGAAACCGCACACACTTTTAAGAAAAAACGATTGTTGATAGGAGGAGATACATAGATGAGATCGGAGAAAAAAAACGAAGAAGGATCAAGAGATCGAAAGGAGAGGGATGAAGCAAAAGAGAAAAAAAGGAGGAAAAGTAGAGAAAATAGACCTTGAAAGCGCATGGAATGAGGAGCGTCGACAAGGGCAATGCCATGAGATTCGGAGAAGCTCTTGGAGAAGGGGAGGGAGGAGTCGCCGACAACGATGTTGAGGGTGTGTAATTTGAAGATGACCGATTGGATTGCCCTCAATTGCTACAAATAGGGGCGTATGGAAGTATATAGAGGCGGTGTGGAGTGTCCACGCATCAATATAATGGAGAGTAAGTGATAAGGGTGTAGACATGGAAAGAGAAGGGCGTGATGTGTGGAGCATGGCAGAGTTGTAAATAGAGTCTAAAACGAAGGGAATAAAATGTACTATTTATTTCAAGATCTTTGGCTTTTAGAATAGTATAGATATTCACTTATAAAATACATCATTGAAATCTTTCTTACTTTCTATAAAATATATTTTTATTTTTCATTTGATTTTTCGTTTAGATATAATAATCAATTATATAAATTATATATCAACCGAATGCGGATCTAGTGAGAACACTTCTTAAAATGAGAACTCTCTTAAAATGTGAACTGGTGCACAAGTCTGTGTAACAAGGTGCACTAGGGGATGAAAGTGCACAATGCACTTGTAATCTCATGCATACATATTTGGGTGCACAATTGTGCACTACGTTGTTGCACAACTGGTTTCCCCCATTGACTCATCGGAGCTCCGGCATTGATCACCGTTGACCGGTATTGACCGGTCAGTGCACTTGTTTGTGCACCATTTTGGATGTGCACCATGTTATGAATACTTGTGCACCATGTTGGAAATAAATGTGTACCATTTAAATAAGGCAAAATTACCAAAAATAATACCAACTATTATCCATTAACTCAAAATAATACAACCTTTTAAAATAACCCATTGTTATACCAATTTTCATCCTATTTATCCAAAATAATACGCTAGTTTTTCCGTTGATAAATCCGGTGATGTTTGATGACATGGCAATCGGATTTGCTGATTGGATTTTTAGATGGTTGTGACATAGCACTTAATATTAAAAAAGTCAAATAAAAATAAAATCCAAAGTAAGCTCAGTGGGTGAAAATAAAACAATGAGAAGAATAGAACTACGTATATCAGAAGAAAAGGGGCAAAAAGCCCTAATTTCAAGTGAATCGATCTTTCCATCAATCTCGCGTACGAATTCGGCTCTTCAAATGGATTTCAGGCTCCATCTACTCGTACAAATCTGAGAGATGGAATGGAGGCGACCAAATAGAAGGTAGGAATTTAATGTAATTTGATTAGGGTTTAAATATTGGTATAATTTGATGTTTAAGCGTTGGCTTAGAAAATTATTGTTTTCAAAGATATTGTTTTTGGCTGAGATTGGATTGACTCTAATGCAGCTTGCTTTTTCATGGCATTCTCATATAATCCTTACGTTTTGGACATATGTGAGTGATTACTCGTGTGCACAACGACATGTTTTTCAGATTACTATGGCTTAATTGTGATGAGTTTTACCAATTAGATAGTGATTTAGAGGGTAAGAAAAGAAGAGTAAATATATAGGATGGAACAGTAGAGAATTTGGTTTCATGATGCAAGGGCTGAAAATTTGGCTTTATGATGAGTTGGTTAATTTGGACATGTTATTGATTAGGTTAGGACTATGTAGAGAGATTTGATTGTGAAGTAATTTATATCATCATTGTAATGGGGCTTTTCTATGGATAATAAAGCTTATTTTGATGGCGGTGAGACTTTTTGTTTAACTATATTTTGTTGCATACAATTGTTTTAGATGTATGGGAAGTGTAATTCTTTCAACATTGATCAGGAAAGGTTTAGAATGAATCCATTGGTGTAATTTTCAGATATATCAATCATTGAGGTCAATACGTTCCAATCATAAAAGAAGTGCGTTTCTTCAGCACTTGAGATGCGAATGAGATGATTTGTTCAGTACGTTCTTTTGCCTCTCGTCTATGGCCCTGCTTGTACACGAGATGCTTCGTTCTTATTATTTATCGGTCGTCTGAAATTAGGGCTTTGTATCTTGTTCTTCTACGTTTTTTTTTTCTGTAGATTTGATTCCTACTATGTTTTGATTAATTTAATTATAGATGAAGTGTCTTTTTTATATTTTATTTAAGAATAATTAATCCCATGTCACACATAATCACCAATTCTGGTTGCCATGTCATTTATAAGTTGTCGGATTCTCTAACATGTTATTTTGGATAAATAGGATGAAAGTTGGTATAATAATTGGTTATTTTAAAATGTTGTCTTATTTTGGGTTAATGGGCAATAATTTGTATTATTTTCTGTAATTTCGCCTTTAAATAAAATACAAGTGTACAATTAAATAAAATACAAGTGCACCATGTCATAAATAAATATGCACCACGTTACAAGTAATTGTGCACCATAGTTTATGTGTTTGTGCACTCCATTGTATTTATAAAAATACAAGTGCACTACTCAATAAAAATCGGGTGCACAATTCAACATATTATGTTGTACTTTTCAACAGACTTTGGTGTACAAACTCGTACAACTTGGTGCACAAACATCGTACACTGCTATTGTACTTAGAAAAAAAAAAAAGTTGATTACTCAATAAAATTCTGATGCACAACTTTACATATTTTGGTACACTTTTTAACGGATTTTAATGTACAAATTCGTACAACTTATTATACAAGACTAGTTCACATTTTTTTTAAAGTTTTCATTTTAAAAACAATTATCATTTTAAGAAAACTTATCACCGGATCCATTTGCTTTATCAACCATTATAGAACGAATATTTAAGTCACCCGTACAGGACACGAAACTAAGCTAGTTTACAATATTTTGCTCTAGATTTCCCGGAAAATAAAAAGAAGTATTAGCAAAAACTATCAGATATTCAAAGCCCGTTTGCAAAAATGCCATGTTTTGAAAAGAATTGCAAGAATATCAAAAAGCTGCAAAACTTTTTAAAACAAAAAAGATAAAATCATTTTTTCGTTTACCTTTTCTTTTGTAAAAATTATATTTTTAACTATAACTAATTACTTCTTAAGTCTTCTTCTCTGCTGGGCTGGTTTATAGAGACCTCGCTAATATTGCCTCTGATCTCCTTCCATGGACACCTTTCAGCTTCTTCCTCCCAAACGTTGAAGACCGCCTTTCACCTTCCTGTCCATGGTCGTCAAAGACCACCTTTCACCTTCTTCCTCCCAAACACCCAAAATTCACAAGCTTAATTTGTCTCTGATCTCATCCTCCCTCTATGGGCGCCGCCTCCGCCTTCTTCCTCCCAAATCAGTGCACCTGGAGCGGTCGTGGCAGAAGACGACATTACCAGAGGATATTCTTGCGGCTCGGGTGATTATCTGAGCAAGAGCGATCTCCATCAACCTCTGGAGCACTCCGGCGATGACGGAAATGATGATCTTGAGGCAAATTCCACAAATCAGATATTGAATCTGTTTCAATCCGACAAAGCCAGGAAATTGTAGCTTTAATCCGACCGTGAAGTACAGACAATGCAACTGCTGGATCAGAACCAATTGTTGGAGCGGAACCAACTCCCTTTCCTTCTCGATGTCGCCGTTCGTCTCGGTCTCGCTCTCGATGTCGCCGTTCATCTCGGTCTCGCTCTCGCTCTCCTCTGCACATTGATTCTCGGTGTCGTCGTTGCCATCTCGGTGTCGCCGTCGCCGCAAGCGGAGGGGTTTATGCTTAGGGTTTTCTGTGTGCATTTTTTATCGAACACTTCCAAAAACCCCTAATTTTGTCTGGAAAGTGAAATTAAGAAACTGAAATTTAATATCGGTGTTTGATCTCTGATGATTGTTGCAATTGAAGCACTGGGTGAAAGATGAGAAATTCAGCACGAAAGTGAAGGACTAGGATGGATTCCCCGCCTTCGCTCTGATCAACAAAGCCACTGGTCAAGCCTTAAAGCATTCTGTTGGTGCTACTCACCATGTAAGTCTTCTCCTCTCCCACTTCACTTGATCAGTTTCCAGTTGCCATGCCTCAAATTGGTATTTTCTTTAGTTCAATCAAATGTGGCTACTTGAGAATAGATGATGAATTTGAGGGGAACTAGGAGAAGAGAATTCTGATGAAGTTGTGTTTGGCTTTCAGTACACTAGCTCACTACCACTGTAAATACTTGTGTTTTCTACCAAAAAGGAACTGAAGCTTCAGTACACTAGTTCACTACCACTGTAAATACTTGTGTTTGGCTTTCTTATATTTTTTCATGTCAGGTGAAAGTTTTGGGTGGCGGTAGATGCAATGTGACTAATGGGCATTGCTTTGACAACATGGTATGCGCTACACAGACAGATGCAGTAAAACTAATAGTTATATACTTATATATGACAAAAAATAATAGTTATATACATTTTTTTAGTCTATAAGAGAAGCATATGGAATTTTTATTTCAAAAACATATTTGTTGTAAACAGCTTCTCATCTTTATAGGTGTAATGTGGGTACATAAATGGTTTTTAAATGAGCTAGTACTTGTTAAATGAGACATGATTGTGAAACATGGGTCATTTTCACATTTCCTTAACAAGGCATTTGAATGAGCTAGTACTTGTTTAATGGGACTAACCACTATCAAACAAGGTTCTATTGATAGTTACGAAATCAACCAATGTTCGTTAATATAACAGAGTAATGATCTGACTATGTACAAATGTGGTCTGACAAAGTGAATATTGCTTTGAACTTTGAAATGGGCTAACATTTGAAATTTTCTGATATAACAGAGCATTGACCTGACTACGTATAAATATGGCCTGACTTCGTACAAATGTGGTCTGATAAAGTACACAATTCTTTACTATGTAACAACGACGTTGAAAAAGAGCTTCAAAGTGGAATAGTTACCGATTTTCTATGCACAACGCGGGCCGATACGAAGGTGATTCGATGTCATTCGGAGGTGATTTTAAATGATTCAAGAGTCGGGTTTATGTAACTTGAGCATGACGAAGACGATGGTGTGGTCAGATTTTGAATTTAATGAATCGATATGTGTTTTTCTTGGCGTCGAACATGGCTTGGTGGTGATGTATATAGGCAATGAACAAGGTACTTTAAAACTTCAGAGTATTATGTACTTTATCAGACCACATGTGTACGAAATCAGACCACATTTATACGAAGTCAAGTCAATATTATGTTATATCACAAATGTGTACAAGAAGGGAGTCGACTCTAAGAGCGGCACTGAAGAGTGTAGAGAATTTCAAGTCAAAGTGTTTACAAGAAGGGAGTCGACTCTATTCATCCCAAAGTTTGTGTTTCTTTTATGAAGTTTTCTTTTGAAAACACGTAAATATTTTTAGTGATTATCAATTCAACGAGAATCACAACTAATAAATGCAGATTTATTAGTTGCAAATCTTGGTGGATGTTTTGTAGGTTTGGAGAGTTGCCAATGTCCCAGAAAATGACAAGTTTCAGTACACACATTTTGCTCATAAGATAAACAGCTTTGATACTGCACCCAAGAAGTTGCTTCCATCAGATTCTCGTCTACACCCTGATAGATACGCACTCGAAAAGGGCGACCTTTCAAAAGCCGGTGCTGAGAAGAGCAGGTAACTTGATGGATCCATCACGTGTTTATGGATTCTGGGTCAAAATCTTTTCTGAGATCACATCATGTTTGCTTTGCCCAGGCTGGAGGAGAGGCAAAGAGCTGAAAAGAGAGACCGAGAAGCCAAAGGCAAAAAGTTCACCCCAAGATGGTTCGATTTTACAGGCGAAGTCGCTCCTACTCCGTGGGGCGAGTTGGAAGTGTACGCTTACAATGGCAAGTGCACCGAGCATCGTGCCATCGTTGATAGCTCCAATGTCATCAAACCCGTCGATGTCGAATCCATAGAGTTCAATCCCTGGCAATTTGCTGCTAGTTCATCAGCTGCAGAATGATTTGCGTGACATGTTGTCTCTTGTGGTAGCCTGTGGTGCTGCGGCTGAGCAATTTGCTGCTAGTTCTGTGGTGGTGTAAATCATGTGACTTGACTTTGTATAAATGTGTCCTGACAAAGTAAATATTGCTCTGAAATTTAAAATTGACTAACATTTGAAATTATGTGAAATAAAAGACCATTGACCTGACATAGTATACATGTGACTTGACTTTGTATACATGTATCCTGACAAAGTGAATATTGCTCTGAAATTTAAAATTGACTAACATTTGAAATTATGTGAAATAAAAGACCATTGACCTGACTTAATTTCAAAGCAATATTTATAAGTTTTGGGAGGCATTTTGGAGCAATGAGAACCTTCAATATAAATTTAAATTTAAATATTTATAAATTTGAAATTGACTAACATTTAAAGTTGTATTTATTAGTTGTAATTCTCGTTGAATTGATAATCACTCAAAATATTTGAAATTGTACTCACATTCATATAACAGGAAGTTGACCAAGTCCAACTGGTAAGGACCCTTCAAGAGAATTCAAACTCAAGTTTGTGTCTTCATAAACAGTTAAGAGTATTGATCAGCTTATTGAAAACTATGAAAAAGGGAGCTAATGGAAAAGCTGGTGGATAACAAGCAAGAACAAGAGGTATTTGTGTTACATAACAGAGCATTATGTACTTTATCAGGCCACATTTGTACGAAGTCAGACCACATTAATACGAAGTCAGGTCAATATTCTGTTATATCACAAAATTTCAAATGTTAGTCAATTTTAAATTTCAGAGCAATATTTTCTTTGTCAGGCCACATTTTTACGTAGTCAGATCATTACTCTGTTATATTACTTACCTTTAAATTTGAAACACTTAAATTTGCATTTATTAGTTATGGACCATTATAGAGTACCAACTTTGCACCACCAAGGTATGACACGAATGAGGCATAGTGATCCGCGTTCAACTTCAGTGTTCATTCAAGATCAAAGCAACCCATGTGGACATTACCACCAAGCCTTGTTCGACAAAAAAAACATTTCGATTCATTAAATTCAAGATCTGACCACACCATCGTCTTCCCATGCTCAAGTTACTTAAACCCTGAGCACATCATCGTCTTGTTCATCGCCTATATATATGACCATCGTCTTCTCCATGTTCATTCAAGGTCAAAGCGAAGAATGCAGGGTACATCTCGAGGAACAACTACTCTGCAGCTCAAGTCTCGTCGACTAGCTTTACTGTCATCGGGCTCGGGCTCGATCTTCTTAGTCACCACGAGGCAGAGGACGTGTTGGTAGACGACAAGGATTCGAGGGCCCTCCATGGGGTCCACGGGGGATGCTCGGCTTCGCAGGCGGCGGTTGCGGATTTTCTATACAAGTGGGTGAACGGCAAGAATTTCAGAGAAAGCAAAGAGAGAAGAGTGAGAAGTAGCTTAACGATGAGAGACGCAAGCGTCAGTGGAGGAAGAAGAGGCGGCAACGATGAAGAGTCACCGACGAGGAATAGTCTGCGTGCGTCGGCGAGGAAGTGGCAAGCAGAGAAGGAAGAGGTACAATGAGATTTGGAATTAATTAGGGTTAGATTAGTGGTACTTTTGCAATACTTTTTAAAAGATGGGCTTTTTGCAAGTTGACTTTGAAACTTCAGAGCATTATTTACTTTATCAGACCACATGTGTACGAAGTCAGACTACATTTATACGAAGTCAGGTCAATGCTCTGTTATATCACAAAATTTCAAATGTTAGTCGATTTCAAATATCAGAGCAATATTCACTTTATCAGGCCACATTTAAACGTAGTCAGGTCACATTTATACAAAGTCAGGTAAATGCTCTGTTATATCACAAAATTTCAAATGTTACATAACAGAGCATTATGTAATTTTTCAGGTCACATTTATAAGAAGTCAGGTCATATGCATATTATGTACTTTATCAGACCATATGTGTACGAAGTCAAACCACATTTATACGAAGTTAGGTCAATGCTCTGTTATATCACAAAATTCCAAATGTTAGCCGATTTTAAATTTCAGGGCAATATTCACTTTATTAGGCCACATTTGTACATAATCAGTTCAATACTCTATTATATTGACTTTAAATTTTAAACTAATTTTCCCTATCTCTTACTTACCATAGTCATATGTATATTTATAAATTTACAGAAACAATTTTCTATTAAAAATCATATAATTTTACATTTCAGTTACGTAATTACAAGCATTATAGCATAAATCCTCATTCCACTCGGACCAATACGGAGGTGATTCGATGTCATTCGAAGGTGATTTCAAATGATTCAAGAGTCGAGTTTAAGTAACTTGAGCTTAACGAAGACGATGTTGTGGTCCAATTTTGAATTGAATGAATCGAGAGGTGTTTTTCTTGGGTCGAACAAGGCTTGGTGGTGATGTATATAATCGATGAACAAGGTACTTTAAAGCTTCAGAGCATTGTGTACTTTATCAGACCACATGTATACGAAGTCAGGTCACATTTATACGAAGTCAGGTCAATTCTCTGGTATATCACAAAATTTCAAATATTAGCCGATTTTAACTTTCAGAACAATATTGGCTTTATCAGGCCACATTTGTATGTAATCAGGTCATTACTCTGTTATATTAACTTGAAGTTTTAATATTGTTTTTAATATTATTTCTGGTGTATTATAGTTTGCTAAATCACGTCACCACCACCAAGACTTGTTCGACCCCAAAAAAAACACCTTTCGATTCATTAAATTCAAAATCTGACCACACCATCGTTTTTGTCATGCTCTAGTTACTTAAACCCGACTTTTGAATCATTTGAAATCATCTCCGAACGACATCGAATCACCTCTGTATCGGCCCACGTTGTGCATAGAAAACTGGTAACTATGCCACTTTGAAGCTCTTTTTTCAACGCCGGTGGAAGATCCTAGACTCCGCGACCTATCTTCGGAGAAACCTTGCAGCCTCACAAACCCAACAACACCGCCCTTGCCACATGGGGTTGTCGTTCGACCAACCAAAGAGCTACTTAAAAGATGGCTAAAGAGAGTTGTTATCGAGGTTTCTTGCTCTTAAACAAGTCACATCATCGAGTGAACGAAGACCTTCATCTCAAGGTATCAAATAATTGCTGCTTGTAAATAGGTTTATCTTCCTACTTTGTACATTCTTCAGACACTCTTCCTCAGCTCTCACACCAAATAGAGGCAAAGCTCTGTTTTCTTCTTGTAAACAGAGGCAAAGCCAGCCTCGCGCCCTTGCCACTGTGATAATTCAATGCGACCATAATTCATTTTTCAGCATACCCACAGGCTTCAAATACACGTGAAGGCCGATCTGAATCCAATTTCTTATGGGTATGTCTAACTTGGATTCAAATTAAACATCAAAAGTCAGAAAATAAAAGGGATGACGAAAACATACGGGCAAACCTAACCTGTGCAGTTATGGGATATGTATAGATGCTGACGGGTTTTTGCTTTTGAGGAGTCTGTGGTGGCCTGAAGTATTTTTTTGTCATCGATGTTTAGACTTACATAGTTAAATGTTAGTCAATTTTAAATTTTAGAGCAATATTTACTTTGTCAGGCCATACTTATACAAAGTCAAGTCATATATATACTATGTCAGGTCAATGGTCTTTTATTTCACATAATTTCAAATGTTAGTCAATTTCAAATTTTAGAGCAATATTCATTTTGTCAGGACACATTTATACAAAGTCAAGTCACATGTATACTATGTCAGGTCAATGCTCTTTTATTTTACATAATTTTAAATGTTAGTCAATTTTAAATTTCAGAGCAATATTTACTTTGTCAAGCCACACTTATACAAAGTCAAGTCACATGTATACTATGTCAGGTCAATGCTCTTTTATTTCACATAATTTTAAATGTTAGTCAATTTCAAATTTCAGAGCAATATTCATTTTGTCAAGACACATTTATACAAAGTCAAGTCACATGTATACTATGTCAGGTCAATGCTCTTTTATTTTACATAATTTTAAATGTTAGTCAATTTTAAATTTCAGAGCAATATTTACTTTGTCAGGCCACACTTATACAAAGTCAAGTCACATAGAGATAGACGAGCAGAGAGAGATATTAGAGAATAGAGAGGAGAGAGAGTAGGATTAGAGAAAGGGGTTTATTTGATATTCATTTGATACCTCTCCATTACATGTGTCATGGATAATACCCAAATATCCAATACATGACATTACTCCCCCTTTTACAAAAGTTTTGCCCTCAAAGCTTAAAAAAAATACCCATCACAACACAAATGCAGCTCAATTTGAAAAAGCCTGTGAGCAAACCAAGCCTCTCTTAAACTGCTTGTATCCACTTGCACCGCCTAGTGCCACATGACAAATGTGGAAGACTCCAAACTAGTTGCTATAGCAAAAGTTCCTCAATATCAGCACAAACTCAGCAAAAATTCAGCATCACACATCACACTCAAAATTCTGCAAAAATATTTGATCCAAGACATTCACCACTGCCTACAGCTAGCATAGAACCAAGAAATTCAGCAACTAACTTTCTTGAAACCACTTCCTTGCAACTAACTCTCTCCAGCAATCCCTCGATTGAAGCCAAGACATTCAGCAAACTAATATTCAGCCATAACATTACGAGCTTTCTGACACCAAACTAACTCTCTCCAACAAGACATTCATCAAACTAACTCTCTCCAGCAAGACATTCAGCAAATTATTACCTCTCTTTGATACAGCCAGAGCAGAAAAATCTCTTTTTGCAACTGAGTCACTTGTTCAAACTAACATTACGAGCTTTCTGACACCAATGGCACTTCCTTCTCCCACCTTGACCACCAACAATGCTTGTTTGCTTGCTTCTCAGACGACAAGTCCAGCGTCAAGAAATCCAGATAACGGCCCTTGAATATCTGAGCCGTAAACATGTCCCATCTTCAATCGCTTCGTCTCCAGGTACTTCCTGTTTTCATCTCTTATGGGCGTCAAAACAGGAACTCTACCCACAATTGCCAATCCGTAACCCTTTAGTCCTATGAACTTTGCTAGATTGTTAGTCATCAGCCGCATGGCTCGAACTCCTACGTCTCTTAAAATCTAGCCTCCATCAAAGTCAAAAACAACAACACAACAATACATGAAGAATTGCAGAGAAAAATTGCTACTAAAACTGAAATGAATTGAGCAGTTTCTTGACATTTGCATGTCTAACCTGAGCGCCAATTCCATACTCGCGTGCATCAACAGCTAGTCCAAGTTCAAGGTTGGAGCTTGTGGCCTAAGTAGATTCCTCGGCCTTCATGGCCTCTTAGATAAAGCACGACTCCTCTTCCGGCCTGTTCAATCAACTGCATTGCCAAGTCCAGCTGATTTCCACAATCACATCGAGCTGATCCAAACACGTCCCCGTGAGACACTCTGAATGAACTCTCACAAGCACATCTTGACCATCTCCAATGTCTCCCTATTTAAGGGTAATTATAATTGAAACGATATTAGTAAGCTTAGCTTCTTTTCTAGTGTATACAGAATGAAACAAAGCCTCTGAACATTGACATTGTCCTAACCTTTAAAATTGTCACCGCTGTCCTCTCAACCAGTTTCTCCCTTTTTCTCCAGTACCTATAAGAGGATGGAAGAATAGAGCTAGGTCGGTTTATGCAAACACATTATCCAGGGCTTGATGCCAGCATGGAAGAATAGAGCTAGGTAGGTTTCAAATTCCGTATCAGATCGGGGAATTAGGGATTTGGTTGCTAAATCATATAAGAAACTAAATCCTTTGAGAAACCCTAAATCACAATAAATTTGTAAGGAAGATCGGAGGAGTTACCATGTCGCCGAGACCCGTAAGATTGTGGCAGATGAATCAGTAGAAGTGGTGGCGGACGACGATGCGTAGCTTTTCGTTGCAGACATTGACGGAGCGGAGGAGTGTGAGAGAGCCTTCATCGAGAGACGGATACGATGGAAGGAGAGGCCGAGAGCGGCGTCGCGGAGGAACTCCAGCCGGAAGCAGAGGAGGGAACTCCAGCCGGCTGCCATCGGGGAAGACGGAGGCAGAGGAGGGAGACGAAGGTTTAGGATTTGGGATTAATTAGGGTTAAAAATTGGAATTTATTAATAAAATTAAGATTGATTTTATCTTTTTTTTTAAGTTTTAATAATTTATCTGATTTTTTCATTTAAAAGAAAAACTAAATTCAACAATTAACAATAACAAAAATGTCAAAAATCTGATAGTTTTGTAATATTTTAGCAAATATGGTATATTTGCTAGTTGCTTTAGCAAATATGGTATATTTGCTAGTTGCTTTAGCAAATATGGTATATTTGCTAATGAGCCAAATAAAAACGCTAGATAATTCTGCGGGGCCTTCGGCTACAAACAAGCTCCTGCAGAAACTCTCCTCTTCTTTCTCTCTCCATCTCCGGCCTGACACACCGCCGGCCGCCACCGACACTGTGGCCTTTCCCCTCGGCCGATCTCGTGTTCCTTCAATCTCCTCAATCCAGGTACGATCTCCGTATCGATCAGATCTCGTCCGATTTTTGCAAGATCTGATTTCTTTTCAATTCAGTTACTATCCTCGTTCATTTCATCGAGTTCGATTTTGATTCTTTGCCGGAAAGTGCTCTGTAAAATTGCGAGGGAAAACAAATGAATCCGAATTACGAGAGAACGGGCGCATCGCTCAACAATTTCGATTTCGATCTCGGAATTGGAAGCAATCGCTCTCGATCTCTCAATGATCAGAAGAATAAACCTAATTCCTATGGCTCTTCGTATTCCTCCGCCTCTTCGTACTCTCAATCTGGTGCAAGGCCGGGGATGGGAACAACCGGAGCGCCGTCTTGGCAGCCTAATAAGCCTTCATGGACGCACCAGCCAGCTCCAGCTTCGTCGACAATGGGAATGGGCACTCGTAGTGAGATCGGCGGTCCTACTTCCATGGTTGGTGATATCTTCGGAAAGAGCTGGAGCTCTGTGACCCAAGCCAAGACGGGGCCCAGCGTCGGAATAGCCAACAAGGATCCTGGCTTGTTCAAGGATTTAGTGAGCTCGGCACTGAATCAGAACAAGAGCAATGGGAACGCTCCATTGAAGAGCTCTGGGCCTGCTTCTAGCGCTGGTAAGAGTTCGTTCTCGATGGGGTCTATGGCAGACTCATTGCCCACAGCCAAAGGTACTAATGGTGTGAACAAGGCTACGGATTCGGGTAATGCTATGGGTGGTGGAAGCAGTTGGGGTTCTTCAGAGAAGTTTGGAAGTTTTGTTGGAGCAAGCAATACTAGTAGCACTTATGGGTATGGTACTAATGGTATGAACAAGGGTATGAATTCGGGCAATGCTATGGGCGGTGGTGCTATAGGTGGTGGTGGCAGTGGATTGGGGACAAGTTCGAACAAGGATCCATTTGGTTCCTTGTTCGATCTTGGGTCTAAGCCATCAGGTGGAGCTGGTCTAAACTCCACTGGCACTGCTAAGCCTATCAGCTCTGAGGGCTATGGTTTTGGAGATTTTAAAAATGCATCAATGTCTGGTGCTTCTAGAGCACCACCCAGTGCATTTTCATACAGCAATAACACTTCAATGGGATCGAATCAGACACAACCTCAGCAGCATTCAGGTTCCGATTCCTTTGACATGTTTTTCACTCCCTCATCGGGCTCTAGTGTTGGTGTAAAAGCAACACCAGAGCAAAGTGGAAATCAAGAGTCTTCTGGGGGTGATGATTGGGGGTTCAGCTCTGACTTTGGTGGAGGTAATGATGTAGGAAGCACGACTGAGCTTGATGGGCTCCCACCACCTCCTGCTGGAGTTTCGGCCTCTTCAGCTAAGAGCAAGGGCCTTGATAACTACAAACAAGGGCAGTATGCAGATGCCATCAAGTGGCTGTCTTGGGCTATCGTTCTTCTGGAGAAAACTGGTGATGATAACAGCACAACAGAAGTCCTAACATGCAGGGCTTCATGTTACAAGGAAGTCGGAGAGTACAAGAAAGCTGTAGCTGATTGCACAACGGTATGATTTTGCATCCTAAAAATATTTGTATTCTACTACATCTCTGCAGACTTCATGTGATATAATGGTCATTGCCATTTCAAGACTGTCTTTGAATTACTACTGTACAAAAGAGAATTGTGGATTATGTGGAGAATGTCCAACTACTCTTTTAAGGTTAATTTGAAATGTTAACTTAATTAATTAAGTCAACATTTTGTTGATGTAAATTACAAGTCAGAGACCTCACTTTGTACTTTCTACATACTTAGCATCCCTCCTTGCTCTGCTGCATTCTGAGTGATATTTAAATTGTCTTAACTAACTCAAAAGTACTTGTTGTAGTTACGTGTGTTATCTCTAATCTGCTGGCTAACTGTAGAATGAAGAAGTTTTCAAGTTATTTAAATTACACTTTAGATGTTTATGCTCTCTAGCTGGTAGGGATGATGCAATACAGCTGCTAAGTTAGTGTTATATATGGATCTAGTTCACTACAGTTCAAGTCTTGGTGATCAAATAGCTTAGAAATTTTTCTCAAAATTGAATATGTGGACTGGTTAAAAGGGACAAATGACTGTAAACTGGGGATGTTGTGAAGAGAAAAAAAGAAGATGTGAATGATAGTCTTTGATAACAACTAGTTGGTGGAAACTATACACATCATTTACAAAATTCGCAATTAATGGGGCATATCATGGTCTACTTCCCCAGATGGTAGAATTAATAAGTTCAAAATTGGTCCTTTATGTTGGGAAAGAGGCTTCAGTTTCATTTGAAGCTCAGAAACTTTTTATCCTTCAGCGACTGCAGATATAAGATGGTTAGTTCACACTAAAAACAGGTCAATTGCCTTTTCCGCTAAATGCACTACATAGCACTTTACTGTACCTTTGGTCAATGATAAGAGTAGGTTGATCATATGTTCCCACTTAACAAGTTATGGATTTAGATACATGCTATCTAATTGAACTCCTCACTCCATCTCTTATGTAACCCCGATAAGAAGCACTATAGGTTTGTAGATCCTGCTACCTACATCAAACTCGCCTTGTCATGATCAGAATCAATATAGCTTCTCATAGGTTTTGTAATATTCTTTTTTCTGTGTCATAATTACCTGGTATTTGTTTTTGGTTTCATGATTGTCATTTACTCTTTTCAGACCATCTTATCTGCATCTTTATTTGGTTGTTGAGTTGTGGTTGGAGAGCTATGTGCATCCCTTCCATCAAGATTGCATTACAATATTGCATCTGCTTTCAGCTGACTAGTTTCTCTATATATTATCATTAAATTACCTTCATTTTTCTTACTTGACATTTCTTTTGAAACTGCAAGTCATATTTATCTCTCTCAGAAGAGGGACTTCATAGTCATCAATGTTGTGCAGGTTCTAGGAAACAATGGAGAAAATATTGCTGTGCTAGTACAGCGTGCACTCTTGTATGAGAGCATGGAAAAGTACAAGCTGGGAGCTGAAGACCTTAGAACTGTCATGAAACTTGATCCCGCAAACAGGGTCGCGAGGAGCACTATTCACCGCTTGACAAAAATGATTGATTAGAAACTCTTTAAGGTGCTATGTGATACGGTACAAGAGCTGATGGTTTCAGTACCAAGTTTGGTGTTGTTAAAGGAATCTGTGATACTATCTGATATGGTGCTTGAGCAAATGGCTTTAGTACGAAGCTCGTTGTCCTCTGTCACTTCCACTTTCTTGAGATTGTAAGTGAGATTCTTTGCTTTTATTCTTTGTGGATTCTCAGAAGTACTATGCAGCTCTTCATGGTGTTGATTGTATCTTCCTTCTTCTTTCTTTGTATTTTACTTTGGGAACATATCATGGTGTGGTATCAGTGCACTCCTGGCACCCAACTTAATTTTGTTTTCTAGAAGTGATACACAAGTCCTTCTATGATGATTGTCAGAACAAAATGTATCATGTTTTGATCATTGTTAGCTTTGTTTGTGCTCTGTTATCTTCTTCTGTGGCGTTTTTAAATGAGCTTTCCCGGTTTATTTTGAAGCTCAGGACTCGTCTTTGGAGAAACAGCGAGGTAAGACTCGACTCCTTTGTTTCGGACTCATGCTCATATGCATATCAAGATGCATTAAGGAAATATGATCATTGTTGTCGGACTTGATTACTGGTTTTTCTTTCAATTAAATATATTAGCCATTTGTAATTTCAAGTTTGCAACTTGTTAACAGAAAATGTAGAATCATATTGATCTATGTATACTTACTGTTACCTTATAAGCACAGAATGAAACGATCTACAAATTAGCATAATAGATATTAAAGAGTTAGGTTCGATACATATTGTAAAACTCGATCACAACTATGCAACCTGTGCACTTTATAAAACTTTAAATAGGTTCGGACATAAACAAAATCTCAAAATAGGTTGTCTGGTCGGCTCTTCGGGATAAGTCGCCGTACAGCACGACTATTCTTCAAACTTTAAAGGGGTAACTTTAAAGGGGTGTATTTAAAAAAAAATTATAACTCAGTTTTTCAAAACCGCATCTTTATATATTAAAAAATAAAAAATATGTATGAGTCACTATATGAAACAACGACTCATATATGTTTTATTTTTATATAATATTAAATATGCCTGAGTCTCTGTTTAAAACATCGCCTAATGCAAACAAGTTTGCCTAAACCACTTTCTAAAAAATAAAAACGCTCCCAAGAAAGAAAAAAAAACAAACCTCACATCTCTAACCTAAAACTTCTTCAGCCTCCACCATTTTCAACCATGACCTCTAGATCATCTTCAACCCCCTTTCCAAACCTCTTACCCATCTCACCATCTCAATCTCACCTCACACCACCACCGACCCCGCCGGCGATCGCCAACACCGGGGACCCACCGACCCCAACATGAACCGAGCCGCACCAGCTCGCGCCCGCACCATGCCGCACCACCACCGGCGATGCCCAGATCCTCCGCTGCCCGCGAGCCACCATCGCCCCGCTGCTGCCTAGATCCGACGAACCACCACCACCGACCACAAGTTGTTAATTGCAAATGCACTAGAGTAAAGTTTTCACTATAGATTTTTATATACTCATACAAGATGGATGTACAAATGTACAGGAGTGTTGATAACTAACAAATCATGCCTTGTGGAAACTCATACATGATGGATTAACATGTTTTTCAATTAATCAAAAAAATTATAATACTCTCTTTTGTACTGTCACCATTTTCATCCACAAATTCACCTTCATTATCCCAAACACTGAACTAGCTTATTTAAATAAATAAGTTTGTGAATTCAGGTAGTAACTTTTATCCATAAAATCAGTTTTAGCTACTAATCAGCTTTAGTTTCGGCTCAAATGAACTCCATTTTGCCAAACATAGCCTAATTAATGGCATGGGCTTCTTTTGCTCTATAGCTTTAATGAATTATCATTTTCCCAATCCACTAATTCTTTGATTTTGGCTTTGTTTAAGTATACTTGGAATAAGGTTTTAGAATCCTTGAAGTTATAGCAAAACTTTAACTATATAAATGGTGATAACGCATAATAATGAAAGATACGCTGGTATAGCATAAATGAGGCTAGCTGACAAATGTACATTTATACTTGGTGTAATCTACACTTTCTATCAGAAACTAAAATTTGCAATTTTGATGCTGAATGAAAAAAAAATCAAAAAGTAAAATTTCAATCTTTGCAAAATTTAAAATTTGGGCTAAAATTTAAATTTCAAATTTCAAAAGCAGATTGAAAAAATTCCTAAAAAATATCCTTTCTTCTTTCCTTTTTTCTGATTGTTTTAGGGCTTCAATCCTCCATACGAAGAGCTATGAACATAGATTTGACATGTGCTTGGTAAACCATCGATTTTGCTCTTCTACGATGTTCCTTAATTTTTTTACGATTTTCTTTTTATATTATTTTCTACGGCAATCCTGGTGAATAGGAGTGAAAATGGGTCATAGATGGGTGAAGACATTTCATCACCCGGCCCGTGAAGCTAAATGCTTTACCCGACCCATCCATCATGCGTGAAACTTTTCACCTACATCCGATCCATCTATCACACGAATGATTCGGGGGTCAGGTGATCCGCATAACATTTTTATAATTATATAAATTTAAATACATGACTAAGTGCAAAAGTTAATTAATTTTCTTCAATATATGAAAATAATTGTTCTATATATAGGATTTGATGAATGTAAATAGAAAGTATTCTTAAAATATTCAATTTTTAAATATAAAAAAAATGATGACATACATTTTTATAAAATAGAATTAGAACCAGAAATTATAACGGTTGAATGAATGCGTGGGTAGAGTGCGGGTGATGGATCGGGTGATGAGTGAGATTTACATTACCCATCCATCATCCGTTTCACCCGACCCATTAATCATCCACCACCTAATTTATTTCGAATGATCATCCATATATTCAAGTCGGGTTTTCCGGATGACCGGTCACACACATATGATTTCCAGCAATATTGGTGAATCACCAAGGTTGCAAGCAGTCGAAGACCATTGCCTAGAGAACCACCGAATTTTCTCTTCTACGGAAGTTCCTCTCGCCGCCCGAGTGGTTAGAGAACCAACATTAGTCAAATTGATGACGTGGAACCCCCAACTTTCGATGGTGTGGCGAATCGTCTCCTTTATTTTATGGCTTGGAACCCCCAATTTTCCACCCAAAGCAATGAAGGGAAAAAATACAGTTAGGACAGTATAATTGTAATCAAAAGCACTCAATTAAAAAGTTTTTTGTGGTCGAGCTTGAAGGTAGAAGGTCACATGGAAAGTCCAATCGTCACAAGGAGAAGGGCAAAATTTTCAAGCGAGAAGAAGACCAAAATCCTGCCCAGGTCATCAAATTGTCGCTCGCTTTTTATATATATTAATGGTATCTTTTTAAACGTGTAAAGAGATGTAGAAATTTACCTTTACACTGAACGTAACTGTACAAATATCTGAAACTAATAGATTTTGCTATTCTTTTTGCCCTGAAATGACGTTTTAAGGTTTTATCCTGAATGTCAAGTCTTCTCACCAGAGCCGACAAACATAATACTCCCTAACTATAACATGATACTCCCTAACTATGATGTCACGAGTTCGTATTTCCCTCTTCCATCGTAACGACGTAGTGATTCTAATAAAAAAAGTTTTACCCTTATAAATTTTGTACTACAACATGTTTTTGTACCACGACATTGAGAATCGTAACAGATGGAGTAGCGGAGAGGTGATTCGTCAGGTGTCGAAGCACTACAGTGACTGCTGTGGAGGTGCTTGTCTGTGATGGGCGCCAAATTTTACGCCATTATCCGTGCTGGACTCACTCCTTACTACATCTTATAATCCGACGGTCCACATCCATCATTGTCACATGCACCTTTCCAACCCCGTTCATATCACATTTATTTTACCCATCATAGTCTAAATAATCATTTTTAACCAAAAACAAATTTAATAGCAAAATGTTGGAATAATTAGAAGTCGTATGGTTCCAATCAACTCTTTGCTTATATGGCACTTGGCCTACAATACATTTCATCAATTGAAAGCAATTGAACATCAATCCCTTCTCTACAAGTACGCACATGTAATTTCTGCATATGCTACATTTTCTATATTTTGAAACACGTATAAATGTAATCAATCGTATTTCTAAGAAGGTGATTTATTTACCTATAAACTATAAACTAATATTTTTAACTTTTTTAATAATAAAGGTTGATGAGCAATTAAAGATAGATTCATTAAGAAGTCTAGGTTTTGACTTTTACTAAAAGAATGTATTTAATTTTCTAAGTTGTCATTTTTTTCTCATTCTCTTCTCTTTCAAGAAAACTCTAGCCACCATTAATTGATTTCTCAACAAACAATTCTTGTCTGACTTGAGCGTCGGAGGGGCCTTAGGGGAGATTCGGTCCTCCCGTTGACGCATTTTTTTGGTGCAGATCTAGGTAGTTCGTTGATCAAGTTCTTGGAAGATCTATCATCGATGGTTCCATTAATCTTCGTGCTACAAAATCTACTACGACATTTGGCACCGTCTATGGGAACCGAGCGCGATGATGGTCAGACTAACCAGGTCGGCAAGCAACGTCGAGGAGGCTAGGCAAGCCGAGATGTGGTCGCTGACGACCGAGTAGTCCCGCCGGCAGAAGGACTTAGAGGCGGCGGTCGCCAAGAAGGAAAAGCAACACGCGGATCTAGTGGCCACCATTCAAGAAAAGGATTGCCAGATTCGGGCCACCAACGAGGAGATGGAGGCTCTATGAACGTTGTTCAAGCGAGCCGAGGGAAAGAGGCCGGTGGGATCCCTAGAATTGAACGAGGTTGGGCACAAGATTGCGAGCGTTGTCATCCTACCGACCATAAGGAGTCAACATCTCAAGGAAGAGGGGGAGCAAAACCGCGCGACCGAGTCTAGGAACGCACCCCTGGACCTAGGGGCATCGGGCAGAAATTCAGATGGTCATCGCCAATGGAGCCCGCACTGCTGGGAGGCTGGACGAACCTCTTCGTCTACATCTGGGGTCGGCAAGAGGCCAGTTGAGGGGAGCGTCAGATCACTGAGGAGGAGGGCGCACAGTGATGGGGTCCGGGACCGCAGTCTGCACCGGGCTCGTTCACGCAGCAGAAGGCGCATGGGCATATCTGCAAGCCTTGCGTCAGGAGGGCGAGCCGGTCGGGTACATGAGGCGGAAATGCGACTTCTTCGCCTTCTTGACAACCAAGGGGAACCAGTGATTAACGAGCAAGAGCAAGCCGAGTTGAAATTGGCGCACATGACTTCCACCCCCTTTTCAATGGCAATCCGAGATCAACCACCCCCGGCTAAGTTTTCTACTCCATCCTTTGAACTTTATGATGGAAAACCCGATCCTTTAGCGCATGTGGCTTCTTATTCGCATAAGATGGCTTTGTGGGTGTCTAATGATGCATTGATGTGCAAGATGTTCCCTGCGAGTTTAGGGAAAACGACTGCCATGTGGTTCCACTCTTTAAGCACTTATTCGATTTACTCTTGGGACCAATTGGCCAAGAAATTTTTGTCTTACTTTATTACAAATAGAAAGGGGAGAAAATGCATAGGGGAGAAAGCTTGAGGCAATTCGCCCCAAGGTTCATGGAGTGCTATGCTGATATGGATAAGTGTGAGGAGAAAGTTGATGTAGCTGAGTTCAGATTAGCTACCCTTTGAGACTGCAAGTTGCGAGAGAGCCTAACATTGAGGGCACATGCGGGAATGCCAGAGTTGCAAGAGCGGCTCAAGAAGTACACAAAGATAGAAGAAGATCTGAAGCCTTCTAGGGACAGAAGGTCACAATCCCCGGCACGTCGACCCGAGAAAGGGGAGGCAGCCCTTGATCGCCGAAGGCCATCCCCTGGCCCAACAAAGACAGGGGGTAATCCCCGCCACATCAATACAAGTGGTTCACACTGTGTTCAAGGAACCAATCTACCGAATCCTTAACAAGATCAAGGATCAACTGTACTTCAGGAGGCCCCCGCCTATGAGCGGACCGCAAGAGAATCAGGACCAACACTGTAATATCCCTCAATTTTAGTAAGGGTATTTGGGTAATTTTCCCATCCTTCGTTCGATTAATTTTTCGCTTTCAGTGGAGTTTGGATTTTCAGTATTATCCATGATCTCCGTAATAATTCTCTGAGTGGAATAAATTACATTCAATGTAATTTCGGGGCTAAGATATTTGTGTAAGATATTTACGCAAGATATTTGTGTAAGATATTTACACAAGATATTTGTACAAGATATTTATACAAGATATTTGTACAAGATATTTATATAAGATATTTATATAAGATATTTGTACGAGATATTTATACAAAATATCTCCAAAATATCTAGGCTATAAATAGCCAATCTCTCTCTCCCCTCTCATCTGGCTCGATCTCTCTCCCGAGCTCTCTCTCGTCCCGTCTCCTTCCCGGCCATCTCTCCCGCCGACGACCCGAATCCGACAACGAAGACCGAACCGTTGTGGCTACTGTTGTTGCACCTTCCCGGCGACGGAGACACCATCGACGAGGAGGCGTGGCCGAGGTGCTGGCTGCTGTGGGAGCCCGGCGACGAGAAGCCCCGATGAACCGTTGTGTGTGCCGCTGTTGCTGCGCGTGGCTGTCTCTTCTCGGCGACGCGAGCCAGCCCGGCGTCGACGCCGCCGCTGCTGCTGCCGGCGAAGACAGGCCGCCGGAGAAGACACCCGACGGAGCCCCGATCCGCTGCGTCGTTGTTGTGCTGTCGTTGTTGTTGCTGTGGTGATGTGGTGAGGAAGAAGAAGCAAGGTGGGCCCCCTCCTTGTTATATCTGTGTTGGGCCGACTAGCCCAATTCAATTCCTGTCCAGATTTAACCCGAAATTATTCGAGCGGTATAATTTCGATTCCCTTTAATCCGTATTTTCTTTAGGAAAATTTAATAAATATTTTTATGATTTAAAATCATAAAATTTATTAAATATAATTCCTTGAGTTCGTCCAGACAAATTAATTGATATTAATTAATTTGTCACGTGCTGGATCGCGTGTGGACTCGTAATCCGTTGGAGCTATCTGAAGCTTAGACCATATCCTTGAAAATGATATCATCCGTAGTCGTCTCATCTAGATTCATCGCCAAATCTATTCCAGGCAAGTGACGGTTCGCTCTTGCTCATCATTCCATATTTCAATTAATTATCAATTGTTTAGTTGTTAATTAATTTGGGATGATTTACTGTTTTCGTTGGGAACAGTTTTGATAACTGTTTGTGATTTTAAAAGATATTATAATAGGTTGTATATCTGCTAGAACAACGCTATTATATATGTTATTGGCCTTAATGGCTTTGATGTGATTATTAGTGTGCGTTAACTGTTTAGTTAGCACAAGTATTCTTAACGTTGATGTGAATTATTACTGCGTTCGTAACTGTTTAGTTAGAACGAGTATTCGTAGGAACGCTATGTACCTTGTGGGGGTTTAGCTGTTTCTTTATAACTAGTACTTGGTGGATTTTTCCCCAGTACTCTCTCTGGTCATGACCATGCCCTTACTCAGGGTTGGTGCACTTAGCTAGTGCCAAATCTTTTGGGATTTATTCCCTCTGGTATCTCTTGTGAGGAGATCCGATATCTCTTGTGAGGAGATCTGATATCTCTTGTGAGGAGATCCGATATCTCTTGTGAGGAGATTTAAAAGCTTATAACGTGATGATCGTTTTGGAATTAAATGAGATAAGTGCCGTTGTCGCACACAATTAATATACCTTGGGCGAGTAGTGCAACTAGGCGCTAGTGCATCTAGGAAAGCTCGTCTTAACTTTTAGTCGCTCGAATGCGATACTGTAATTCTGTGATTGTGTGTAATTAATTAATGTTCCCCAACATTTGTCATGTTTCCTATAAGGCTCATTTCATTTAGAGTCTTCTTTTGGGATTGATTGCTGTGAGACTCGGTCTCCAGAATCTTCTCTTCTGTATATCTCTTGTTGTATTCCAGTAGGAGTGTGAAGGTTGACTATCGTACTCGGTTATTATTCGAGGGATGATGAGTTTAAACCTAGCACGACTACTTCGAACCTTCTGCTTTGGTCACTTGCTATTCTATTCAGTAGACTAACCCACAATATTTTTGTTATCTGCATCGTCGTGGTTGGTGTCGTCCATCCGTTTTGACACATCAGATAGGTTGCAGGATCCATGAAGGCTAGAACGACTATGAAGATGAACGGTGTTTTGACAATGTTTTAATCAGGCTACGATCTTTGGGCGTTGACTACTGAAGTCAATACTCTTGTAAATTATTTTAAGTCTTCCGCTGTATTGTAATAACTCTGTATTTTGTCGCATTTGGAATTGTGTTGAAATTCCGCGACTATGTTTTAAATGAAAGTTATGGTAATTTTGTATCATAATTGTTCTTTATGAATTGTGTTTCAATGGTAAAGCCTGGGGTGGCTTCGGTGTGGAAACCGAGGTCACTGGCGGTAATACCTTTCCAAATGGGTTAAAATTTGGGGGTGTTACAAACACAAGTACTGCTCCTACCATTGAGAAGAAGGGCATGTGACTGAGAGTTGCAAGGCCCTGAAGAGCCACTTAGAGGCGTTGGTCTCGTCGAGTCATTTGAAGGAGCTCATTGATCATGAAATTGGTTTGCAGGAGAATTTGGCAGAGAAGAAACGTTCGGAAGCAGAAACTGAAAAGGCAAGAGAGCCTCAGAAACAAGTGATTCATATGATTTAGGCGACAATTAAGCAAACAGGGGTTGTGCGGCATTCTTACCACAGTTGCTGCCACACCTTGGCGGTTGATGCGTTCTTGCCTTCGGATGCCGGCGAAGATGTCGCAGAGACGTCGGATCTAAGTCTTGGTGGTGAGTCGCTTGTCTCGGCCTCAAGTGTTGTGGGAAGAACGCGATGATTGTGATACTTCGCGAGTGATGGAGCACGATGACGGTGACGATGCAGAGTGATGAAGGTGGAGTGGCACAATGATAACTAGAGCGATGCAATGGTTAGTATGTGATTCACGGCCTCAGGACTAGGCGCGAAGGAGGTATATGTGGCTCGATGGATCGAGCGGTGCCGTAGAGTCGGCGGTAGAGTGAAGGGGATGCAAAGATAGACTAGGGTTTTTGTTGGGCCCAAAATGCTCTAAATGAACCGACTTAAACAAAATGGGCCAACCTCAGTTAAAGGAGTGGGCCGAGAAGATTGAAGAAAGACGTCGGACGTACCTCAAATGCATAAGATCCAACCAATCCCGAGAATCTCGCCTAAAGCCTTAACTACTCAATCCTGAGCAAACGGCAACCAATTCAAAGTACAAGATTAGGGGTGTCATTAAGAGGAAGATCCCAGAGATTATGCTCGGCAATAAATGGAGAGATCTCACAAAAACAGTAATGGTCAAGGGAAAAAGTCCATAAATAGATCATGAAGAGGTTGGGAAGGGGACGATCGACACTAGAGACGTTTATAAAACAACATTCATCAACTCAGCTCTAAAAAATCTTACTAACTCACTGGTTCTCATTTAGTTCTTCTGGTACATCATCCGACTACGGACAGTCGAGTCACCAGAATAGCCGGTCGGACAAGACCTGATCTTCTATTCCTTGAGGATAAGTTGTATTTCGATTCATTTCTGTTATCACTTGATCAATACATCATAATATAATCTTGCTCCTATTTCATATGTAGTTGATTGTTTATTTGGTTTGGATTTACCGCATTCTATCCGATCGACTCGTTACCCCGTCTAAGGCGATTTAGGTTGATTGATCTTTTTGCCCCAAAACAATTTGGCGCCCACCGTGGGGCAACTTGCCGATTACCATCTCAAAAATCCTCCAACCATGACTGTTAGCCTACCTACCAATACCGAGGAGCCACGCCTCGAAAGACGACTCCCAAACTCAGGAAACACAACCGAAAATCCTACTCTGAACCAGCTCCAAGAGCTTGCCCAAAAAATGACTACCCTCCAAGATGACCTCGCCCAACAACGTCAAAAGACCGAAGCTCTGGCAGCCTTGTCCACCCAATCTGAGGCCGAGATCGCACAACTAGCTCGTGAAAATGAGTCTCTTAGATCGCATGTACAATCGATGGCCTCTAGATCCAGACAAGCGCCCGTCCATAGCAACGTCCAGACGCGTCTTAACATGGATAGCGTCGAGCTGACTCCCCTAAGCATCCGACGCCCTAGATATACTGAGGGTACGTCTCGAACCCCTTTGGTCAATCCATTTTCGACTAACAATGTTACTTTTTCCACACCGATCGGGTCAGTAGGAATCCGAATCGACGAACCACAGGTTACCAATCCCCCCGTAATCTTGGCTCTCGTCCAACGGACGCTCAGTCAACACATGAAGGCGCTCGACGATCGCATCGCTAGAATTCCCGGAGTTCCGCAACTGATCGAGAAGGAAGCATCAGACGGATACGAAGAATCTCCATTCATCGAAGAAATCACCAGAGTCGAGATCCCTAAGAAGTTCAACCTTCCTAGCATGACGACTTTCGACGGCACCAACGATCCAGACGATCACATCTCTCTCTATAAACAAAAATTAATGACTGCATCTGTTCCGAGGGAGAGTCGCGAGGCTTTCATGTGCAAAAGCTTTGGCACGACTCTCGCAGATCCCGCACTAACCTGGTTTATGCGTTTGCCTCAGGGTACGATCACCTCGTTCGCGGATCTGGTCAATGCTTTTAAAGTCCAGTTCGCCAGCAGTCGGAGACTCGAAAGGCAGTCAAGCAATCTCTATCGAATCACCCAAAGGTATAATGAACCTCTTCGAAGCTATCTTAACAGGTACAATAAGGAAAAGGTCGTGATCCCCCATTGCGATGCCACCACCTCCATCGAAGCCTTCAGACAAGGTTTGATCAAAGATAGCAACCTCTACAACGAGATCACCAAGTATCCGTGCAGAAGCTTCGAAGACGTCCAACCCAAGACCATGGCTGAGGCACGTCTAGAAGAAGATCATGAGTGGCAAAAGGCCTCCCATGGACCCGATCATTCCGATCGCAAATCCTCTTCCGACAGTCGCCGAGACAGACGCCATCATCCGTACCCTCGTGGTCGGAGCGAGCAAAGTCAGGTAAACTCCTTCCAAGACAGGTCTCAAGACTGGAAAGACGGTCCGACGCTGCCTCCCAGGGTTCAATCTTACAACTTCAATGTTTCCGTGTCGGAGCTCGTCAAGAGTTTCGACAAATATGGGAAAGAAGTAAGATGGCCCCGAAAGAGCGACCGACCAGACGTCAAAAAGACATTCCACTGGCACACGTCACGACACCAACTGTTCCAAAAACACCCAAGGATCTGAGCACACCGCTGGAAGAACTTATCGCATTGGAATAAGGCGACCGACCAGAAGAAGACATCGTCAACGGTCATGATGACTGGACGCTACCTTACGTCAAATGGCTAAAAGATGGCATCCTGCCCAATGACAAAACGGAAGCAAAACGGCTAAAGGTACGAGATCTTTCCTTTAACATTATAAGTGATGTCTTTTTCAAAAGATCTGTCACAGGGATACTCCTACGATGCCTCAAGACTCCAGAAGTCAAACGCATCCTATAATCATTACATGAAGGAGAATGCGGCAACCACACCGGAGGATGAAGCCTCTCGGGGAAAGCCCTGCGAACAGGATATTACTAGCCCACAATGAATAGAGATGCGATGGAGTACACCAAGAAATGCAACGCCTGCTAATGACACGCACCCGTCGTTCCACATCAACCTTCAGAACCCCTCCATCCGACTTTAGCATCATGGCCCTTCATGAGGTGGGGAATGGACATCGTCAGAAGACTCCCACCGGCATCGGGCCAACGGGTCTTCTTCCTTGTCATGACAGACTATTTTTCCAAATGGGTCAAAGCTGAAGCCTATCGAGAGGTAAAAGATCAACATGTCATTTCATTTATAAAACGCAATATCCTGTGCAGATTTGGCGTCCCGTCAGAAATCGTGTGCGACAATGGCTCCCAGTTCATCAATCATAAGACTCGAGCCTTCTGCGACCAGTGGAACATCAAACTGGTCACATCCACTCCTCGACACCTGCAATCCAACGGGCAAGCTGAGTCTAGCAACAAAATCATCATCAACAACCTTAAGAAACGCCTCACAAGGGCTAAGGGAAAATGGGCAGACGAACTTCCCCTCATCCTCTGGTCCGACAGGACCACTCCAAAGAACGCAACCGGACAATCACCGTTCTCACTCGTCTACGGAAGTGAAGCGATCATTCCCACCGAACTGCTAGTTCCGACAGCTCGTTACGGTCTCCAGACGAATGAACAAAACGATGTCGAACTATCACACAACTTAGACACGATCGATGAGACTAGCGAAAAAGCTAGAATTAGAATGGTCAGGTTCCAGCAGCAAGTTGCAAGAAGTTACAACAAGAACGTTCGGACCAAGGTCTTCAAAGTTGGCGATTGGGTCCTCAGAAAGACATTCTAGAACACCAAGGATCCGACCGACGACAAGCTCGCACCGTAATGGGAAGGTCCCTACCTCATCAAAGAAGTAGTAAGACAGGGAGCATATCGACTGGAAGATAAAGACGGACAACCTATCCCAAGAAGCTAGAACGCTACACATCTAAAGTTGTATCACTTCTGACCTCATCTGGTACTAGAACCCTCTCACTTTTCGTATGTTATTCGTTGTTATGAACTCGATTCTATTTTGTGAACCTAACACTTACATCTAGCAAGAATACGTTCTTGTGACCATAAGTACAGGACAACACAAAAACAAGCTGGATCCAGTCACAAAAAAAAAGCGCTTACACTACATTTACACGATCAATCGAAACACGATGAGATGAATACCAGAGTGACACCGGCACACCGCCTGCCTTATACATTACATAAGGTCGAACACCTTATTACATTTACGCAATAAAAAAATATTGCTTTCCTCCTCGGCATAACATTAAGTAATGACTAAACATAAACGTATACACTTGCAGGCCTCCCTTTTCTTACATGATGCGGAAAGCCCTACTCGACGGAGCATACATGCAAATCTGACACAAATCAAAGGCGTCCGACAAACATTTAGAAATAGAACGAGGTCGACCCTTTGTAAAACAGATTACGTCAATAAAAAAGAGTCTAATTCTTTTTACATCCATGCGACCCGCGATGGCGGACAGATCGCCAAAACATATTGTCTGCCTACACACATGTAGGACTTCAAACATTCTTAAAAACATATTCTACGACCCACGATGATAGACGGGTCGCCAAACCAGAAAATATTTTACCCACACACAGGTGGGACCACAAGTCATTTACGAAAAAATCAAGGGTCAATAGTCACAGTATTATCTTCATTAGGAGTCGGGTCGGGAGAAGGTTGGGGCTCGATCGGCATGGTGTCACCGGAATGAACCTCGTCTTCACCGGCTTTCGTCCGGAGACTCTTCTCCGACGCCGGCCAGCTGGAACAACTCGGAACCTGGATTCCCCTTGGGAAACAGGGTATCCATGGTCTCCCTCTCTGCCTTCAGATCCCAGGTCGCATGCTTGCCCTCCTCAAACTCCTCAATCATTTCAACACGCGACTTCAACGCATAAAAAGCGCCCACGTCGCCTGCAACCCGACCAACATCAATTTTTGCCTGCTTGACCCTCTCTTCGACGCTAGTCTGACTCTCGCTGAGGTCCTTCCGACAAATCTCCAACTCATCCAAAGATGCCAAGTCAGACTCTGACTTAGCATCCCTATCATCGGCTTTGGCGACCATCTCCTTAACCCCAGAATAAGCACCCAAGAGAAACTGAAAAGTCTGAAAGACGAAACAAAATAAAAACTCAATCCACCAGTTTTTTCGAAAAAGAAAAACATGTATATATAAGACGCGACGAAACAATTTACCTTCCATGCAGAGCAGCCCGCTTCGCCGATACAGTCCAAAGGCGAAATGCCGTCAATCTCAGACTTTAAAGTCGGATCTTGAGCATGGAACAAGTCGGCAATCGACCGTCCGACCAAGTCGATCTTCTCAACTCTAGGGGGGACCACCAACCTCTTCTTTGAGGTGTCCGCGACAACCTTTCCGACATCGGAGAAAATGCCCACTTTCCTTTTCGTGCCGACTTTGGTTGGTAGAGACGACTCGGCCGGCGTCGATCTACTCGACGAGGCCCTAGCCGCTGCCAACCTCTGCTCAATCAGACCCTTCCCAGATACTCCCTTCAAGCGAGCACTTGACCGACCGGCAGGCGACGCTGACATACCAGACAAAACGTAAGATACAAAATACGATGAGTGACGGAAGACATATGATTCAAACGAAAAACTTACACTTAACCCGAGATGACGATAGAATCGACATGACGTCTTGAGTAGTGGGAGCGACAGACAATAGATTGACGTTCACAAACTTCCGCTCCGACAAAGGGATCCCGAGGATGATGTTGGTCAGGCCTTCCGATTGAGCATCCACTTCCAAATCTCCAGCTTCAGGGACTACAAAAAAGAAGAGGTAAGCAAAAAGTTAAACACACGACTGACAAGCGGAAATCAAAGAAAAATACACTCGAGACCCGCCACTCCGATAGCAAAAACGAATAGTCACCCCCCTTCTCCAGAGACGATCGCTCGACGAAGAAAAACTTCGACCCCCCATCCGCGGTCGTTCACATCAAGATTAGCCACCAAAGGCTTCCGACCTTGACGAATGCGCAACTGGACCCGAGAAGAGCTTTTTGACCCCAGAGAGTAGTTATACCACAAGGCATCAAAATTAAAACCAGCCCTCGACTGTAAGTTCAACAGATCCAAAACTCTGAGGATCCGCCACGCCTGTGGCATAACCTGACACAGCGCAAGTGCCAGAGTCGCCAAAAAATCCCTGACAAGGGAAGAGAACAGAAACTTATGCCCTATCCGAAATGGATATGCATAAAAACAAATCCACCCTTCATAACGAGCGTCGGCCCTCTCATCCAGGTGCGGCAGCCTCGCGATCGTCTCAGGAGGAAAGCCTCCGACTTGGAGGATTTGCTCTAGTTCTGCCTCTGTCAGCGTCCCCGTCAGAGCATCGGCCTCCTTTAGCAGGAAAAGGGGGGGAGCCTCATTCTTGCCCGAGTTCGAGCGAGTAGGAGATGACTCGGAGGAATCACTAGAAACCATATCCAAGATAGAAAGAGAGGGAAATCGGAGAGCAATTTTTTGAAAATCTTGAGAACCTACCAAGATAGAAAGCAAAGAGTGAAGGTGAAGAGAGATCGTCAGAGCCTGCTTTGGATTTATGGAGGGAATAAAGGAAGAGCAGAAGTGTCTCATCACGCCGCGCGATCGTCGCCACGTTAGCCCTCGCCTGTCGCGCCCGAATCGGATGGTGGAGGTCGTGTAGAGTGGAAGTCGTTTGGGCTCCCGCTCATGGCTGCCTTGAGCCCAAAACAACTTGGGGCTATTGTTGGGCCCAAAATGCTCTAAAGGAACCGACTCAAACAAAATGGGCCAACCTCAGTTGAAGGAGTGGGCCGAGAAGATTAAAGAAAGACGTCGGTCGGACGTACCTCAAACGCATAAGATCCGACCAATCCCGAGAATCCCGCCTAAAGTCTTAACTACTCAATCCTGAGCAAACGGCAGCCAATTCAAAGTACAAGATTAGGGGTGTCATTAAGAGGAAGATCCCATAGATTATGCTCGGCAATAAATGGAGAGATCTCACAAAAACAGTAACGGTCAAGGGAAAAAGTCCATATATAGATCATGAAGAGGCTGGACAGGGGACGATCGACACTAGAGACGTTTACAAAACAACATTCATCAACTCAGCTCTCAAAAAGCTTACTAACTCACTAGTTCTCGTTTACTTCTTCTGGTACATCATCCGACTACGGACAGTCGAGTCACCAGAATAGCTGGTCGGACAAGACCTGATCTTCTATTCCTTGAGGATAAGTTGTATTTCGATTCATTTCTGTTATCACTTGATCAATACATCATAATATAATCTTGCTCCTATTTCATACGTAGTTGATTGTTTATTTGGTTTGGATTTACCGCATTCTATCCGATCGACTCGTTACCCCGTCTAAGGCGATTTAGGTTGATTGATCTTTTTGCCCCAAAACAATTTTGACGTCCGATCAAAGGGAGGAGGCAAATGGCACTCAATACTCAAGCTTTGATTAAAATTGAACGTAACCTAATACACAAGGCTGAGATGGCCTTTTATAGGGGTAGCGGGACTCAGATGGGCCGAGTCTCGCCTAATGGGCTAGCCCACGCGACACGCGTGGAGCACACACCCAAAAGAAATAACTAAAAATAGTAACTACTAAAATGACAGAAATGTCAAAACTAGAATGTCCAAAATAACAAACAATCAGAGATCGTGGTCAATGATGGTGGTGAGGAGTTTGAGAGAGAACGTGGTCTCTGGACTAGGCGCGAGGAGTCTGAGAGAGAACGCGGTCTCTGGCGTCCCTTGGCTAGCGACAACGCGCACGATCAATGAATGTGTGGCGTTGGCGATGGCCTTGGCACGTGATCTTGTTATGGGCCCTTGTGAGCGGATACTCATGGCTTCCTCCTCCTCAGTTGCAGTCATGATGGGCAGAGGCGCATCACCCTCCCCCACTTGGCTGTGAAGCGTCCCCGCTTCACCATCATCGAACTCAGGCTCCACATAAGGCTGCAAGTCTGCAACGTTGAAGGTGGCATGGACACCGTAGTCGTCCGTTAGCGCGAGCTCGTAAGCATTGTCGCCAATGGCCTTCATAACGCGAAAAGGACCATCGCCGCGCGGCGCTAACTTGGACTTGCACTTGGATGGGAAGCGTTCTTTGTGGAGATGCACCCACATCATGTCCCCAGGAGCGAAGATGACGCGGCGGCGACCGCGATTGCGCTATGATGCATACTGAGTAGCGCGACATTCCAGCTGTTCGCGCGTTCTGCGATGGAGTTCCTAGATCTGCACAGCGCGGTTGGCCGCGGTAGTGTTTTCATTGTCCTTTAGTGGTCACGGCAGCATGTCGAGTGGTGTCAATGGGTTTCTGCCGTAGATGAGCTCGAACGGGGTGAGCCTTGTCGCGGAGTGCCTGGACCTGTTGTAAGAAAACTCAACAATAGCAAGTAAGTCTTCCCAACGCTTGGGATTGGTCTTGAGCATGGTCCGAAGGAGGGCTCCTAGTGTTCTATTGGTCACCTCAGTTTGGCCATCGGTTTGGGGGTGGTAGCTAGTGGAGAAGAGAAGTTTTGTACCTAGCTTTCCCCAAAGAGTTCTCCAAAAATGGCCCACAAATTTAGTGTCCCTATCACTCATAATAGACCTAGGGATCCCATGCAAATGTACCACATTCTCAAAGAACAACGCGGCTATGTCACTAGCATTATGGGTGGTCTTACACGCGATGAAATGTGCCATTTTGGAAAACCTGTCCACAATAACAAAGATGGCGTCCTTACCCCTACGAGAGAGAGGCAAACCTATAATGAAGTTCATGGACAAATCTTCCCAAGGGCCTAGGGGGATGGGCAAGGGTGTGTAGAGGCCGTAGGGACTTGAACTCGCCTTAGCGCGTTGACATGTCACGCAACTCTTACAATATCGCGTCACCTGGTTGGTCATGCGCGGCCAAAAGAAATGCTCACGAAGGGCAGCCAATGTTTTTGCAATCCTAAAATGACCGCGTCCTTCATGCGCTTCTTGAATTAGGAGGTTCCTAATGGATGAGCTAGGGATGCATAGGCGGCCGGCCTTGTATAGGAAACCCTCATGTAAAAAATAAGTTTCAAACTCGCGGTCCCTAAGGCAGTGCTCCAAAATAGGCTTAAAGAAAGGATTAGTCAAGTATAAATCCTTAATTAAAGCAAAGCCAAGAACCTTAGTTTGAAGATGAGTAAGTAGGTTATACCTTCGAGAAAGGGCATCAACGACTACATTCTCCTTACCTTTCTTGTGCACAACGACGTAGGGGAACGTCTCCATGAATTCCACCCATCGTGCATAGCGACGACTTAGGTGGGCCTGGCTCTTCAAGTAGCTAATGGCCGCGTGGTCCGAGTGGATTACGAACTCGCGTGGCTAGAGGTAGTGTTGCCAGGTCTTGAGCACGCGGACTAGGGCATATAGCTCATTGTCGTAGGTGGGATAGTTCAAGGTGGCCCTGGTCAGCTTCTCACTAGAGAACGCGATGGGCCTCTTATCCTGGTGCAAGATGCCTCTAATGCCGACATTTGACACGTCGCATTCATCTCAAAGTATTTGTTAAAGTCTGGGAGTTGGAGAAGGGGCGCGTTGCACATGGCATCTTTCAACGCGATGAATGCGTTCTCGTGGTGTTCCAACCAATTCACCAAGGCGCCCTTCCTTGTGAGCTCATGGAGAGGCACGACGATGGAGCTGAAGTCACGGACAAACCTCCGGTAAAATCCTGCCAAGCCAAGGAAGTTGCGTACCATGGTTGGAGTTGTAGGCGTGGGCCAATCCTGGATTGCCTTCAGCTTGTCTTCATCCATGCGGAGGCCATCGTTGGAGACCACGTAGCCTAGAAAGTTAGTGGTGTCTGAGCAAAAATGACACTTGCCGAGATTGGCATACAATTGCTTACGTCTCAAGCACTCTAACACAAGTCTAAGGTGCTCTACATGCTCATCAAGACTACGTGAATACACCAAAATGTCATCAAAATAAACCACAACAAATTTGCCAAGAAATTCCCTCAAAACGTGGTTCATCAGCCTCATGAACGTGCTTGGTGCGTTAGTGAGACCAAAAGGCATGACGAGCCATTCATAAAGGCCATATTTCGTCTTGAACGTGGTCTTCCATTCATCACCCTCCTTCATGCGAATTTGGTGATAGCCGCTCTTCAAGTCAATTTTAGAGAAGTGGATCGCGCCATGTAGCTCATCGAGCATGTCGTCGAGGCGTGGGATCGGGTGCCTATACTTCACCGTAATCTTATTGATGGCGCGGCAGTCGACACACATGCGCCATGATCTATCTTTTTTGGGCACGAGGATCACGGGGACATCGCAAGGGCTTAGGGATTCCCTCACGTAGCCGCGATCCAAAAGTTCTTGCACCTGGCGTTGCAACTCCTTGGTTTCCTCAGGGCCGGCGTGATAGGCAGCGCGGTTGGGCAGCGAGGCACCTGGCACCAAATCAATTTGATGCTCAATACCACGCAATGGTGGAAGGCCCTGCGGAAGCTCCTCCGGAAACACATCATCGAACTCGGCTAGCAACGCATGGATGGCGCTCGGCAAAGGGTCGGCGATGGGCGTCTCTGGAATGCATTTTGTGGGCACCAACAGAAAACATGGCGCCTTGCCGCTCAAGGTGGCAGTGAGGTCGCTGGGCCGCGCGAGAAGCAATCTGTGCACACAGCTGCCTTGCAACACGACACTTGTTGGCGCGGTATTCACACTGTCCTGGCAACGCGTTCTATCCTTTGGTGCATTGTCGTTGGAAGCAATGTGTTGACCTGATGGAGTACGCGATCTCTTGTTGCCAGTGCCTGGGGTCGTTGAAGATTCTCCAGAATTTGGGTTGGATCGCGTTCGCGTCGACGCGGTCTTGGATGTTTCCAATGCCTTTTGGCGATCGTGCTCGACCTGATCCTGTAAAATCTCATATGGAGACATGGGTAAGAGGGTGACGCACTTCCCGTGGTAAGTAAACACGTAAGTGTTTAAATAGCCATCGTGAAGAACGCGCCTGTCAAATTGCCATGGGTGCCCCAACAAAAGATGTGTGGCGTCCATTGCAATGACATCACATAGGACCGAGTCCAATTATTGGCCAATGGAAAAAGAGATAAGACATTGTCGAGTTATAGTATTACCAGAACTCGAAGAAATCCACTGTAGGCATAGGGTTGTGGGTGAGGCATGGTCGGCAGGTTGAAATGGTTGACCACTTTCTCATTGATTATATTGCAGTAGCTGCCTCCATCGATGATGACACTCAAAGACGCCGTCTTGACCAGTCAACGCATGAGGAAGAGGTTCTCGCATTGGTTGACTAGTGTGGCCTCCTTGACAGTGAGGATACGGCGCGTGACAAGGCTGAGAGGTGTGCCGTCATGGAGTGCGGTGGCTTCACAAGTGTAGGCCTCCTCGTTGTCATCCTCTAATCCTTCTTCGATGGTCTCAAGCGGGGCCTCCTCCTCCTCGTAAGATTCATAGCCCGCGGCAATGTTGGAGAAGAGGACCTTCTTGTTGTTAGGGAAATACCTCTTGTAGTGCCCTCGCCCTCCACACTTGAAACATTCTAGGTCACGCGCGCGCTCAGTGGCCGGTGAGGAGCCCTATGGCAGTGTCGCGCGAGCGGCACTGGATGTTGGTGTCGCGGTCTTGCCATGTCGGCCTTGACTGGACGCATTGGTTCCTGTGGGTGGAGTGCGCACATTAGTAGTATGGGATTGACCAGGGTTAGTATCATACATTCGTTGGCCTTGATTTTGCCAAGAGGATTATCGGCGACGCGATAGTTGATTGTGTATTTGCATCGCAGTGTGAGTCAAGGCGTTGAGATCCTTGATTGTCAAAACCTCAAGTTGGTCACGAATTGACACATTCAAGCCACTAAGAAACTTTGTCCGAAGGGTGGACGGAGCGACACTTATGCTTTCCTTGTAGTACATGTCCTCCAAGTGAAAGAAGAACTCTAGAGGCGTTTTGGTGCCTTGTCGCGCCATTGCAATCTCCATTCGCATTTGGTTTCTAGAGTCCGCGGGCACATACTTCTGTGTCATGACGTAGACAAGCTGGTGCCACTCGGTGATGGGGGCAAGGTGTCGACGAATACGGTCATCAACAAACCTGTTCCACCAAACCCGTGCAGCGCCTCAAAATTGTAGCGTTGCCGCGTCAACATGCTCATCCGTGGGGATGTGACAATATCTCAAAGTATACGTTGTAACCTGCACCCACTCAAGAAAAACAGTCGGATTATATTCACCAAAGAAATTCTCAATTTTTACCTTTACCTCGTGGCGGCTAAGCCGTGGTGTGGGTTGAGCAGGTTGGGGCGCATAAGCGCGTTGTGCAGGGGCTGGTGCGCGACGAAGTTGGCGGCGAGTGCGGCCATCCTGGATAGCATCAGTGGTGAAGACCGTGTTGTACTCGGCGCCTTGTTGTCATCGCGTAGGAGCATGGGCATCGTGGCGAAGAAAGTCACGCGGCATGTCCTCGTGTTGTTGGCCACGAGTGGCATGCGTATTATCGCATTGGACGTGATGTTATGGTCCTACTTGCTTGTGTGGGGGCGGAATCCAATCCACGGGCATGTCCTGGAGCTTAATGGGATCACCAAAGGGAGGATGGTAGGAGCCTGGGTTGATCATGCCTGCGTCCTCCATCTCCTCGTCGTCGAACTCGTCGATGTCATCATGGATAGTCGGCGTCGTCGATCCATAGCCATCGGAGCCATAGAGCGGTGTGCGCGTGCTTTGATGGCCAAGGTGGTCGTTGACGTCGAAGGGCACCAGAGTGGGGTCATGGCAACGCTGACGCGGTTCAATGCCTGTGGCGCGGGAGGATCTATGCGGTAGGCCGGATTTGCGTTCATCGCGGCGTGCACGGCCAGCAAGAGGCGTTGAGGCATTGTTGCGGCGACGTCGAGTTCCTCTGGCTGCGTACCTGTCATGAAAGTCAAAGGGTTCAGAGTACTCACCCTGTGAATCATTATCGCGGTCGAAGCCGCTGTCGTAGCCGGCAGGGGTTGCTCGCGGTGCGACACGTATCCTTGGCGGATCTCTATCACCGACTGTATCCATTGTAGGCGTGGTTGTGGGTTAGAGGCTGATGGCATCATCCCTTTTCCCTTGTCCATGCGTGGCCGACTTGGCCCAGCTTCAGTAGGACGCGGCACGCCCACAACATCCATTGGAATCATCATTGTCTGTGTGGGAAGCATGGGCGCAGTGCGTTGCATGGCTTGTAGTTGAGCAACATGGCGTCTTAGCTCTTGTATCTTGCGTTGTTCGGCCGAGAGCTCCAGAATAGGATCTTCAAGGTTGGGGTCATGTTGGGGAGCCAAGGAAGGGTTCGGAGGATTGTTGTTGATGTAGTCGTCGTTGCCATTTCCACTCGTGGGTGCCGTCATAGTTCCTATGACAATGTGTCCAGACATCCAAGTAAAACGAACAAGAGACAAAAACAACCAACGATCACGCAAGCACTAAACAAGACACACAAGTCCACGAAGGTGGGCAGTTTAGGAGTGCCGAGAGGGCGGCTAAGGGTAAACACAATAATGAAAAGCAAGTACGAAAAACAAACAAGACTGGAGCAAATAATCCTAACCTCTACGCAAGCAATCAACAATAGCTAACGTAACTTACCTTCTAGGAGGAACCTAGACGGCGGAGAGGTAAAAAAATGAGCCAAGGCCGAGAGGGAGAAGAAGGTTTGCCTTATTTTGGCTTTCCACTTCTTATAGATTGGATCTCTTTTTCTCTTTTTTTTTTTTTAAACTTCCGATATCTTTTTTCTTTTGAATTAATGCACGAGATCTTTGACTTTGAACAGATATCGGATAAGAAAGAATCACAACAAGTAACGGCCTTGGTGACTAAGAGAGAGAAAATCACACAATATTTTCATGATTGGAGAGAGAAAGATTTCGTAGATTTGGTGGTTACAACTAGAATTCAAATTACGCAAGATATTAGTGATATTTTACACAAGAAAATCAGCAATCAATCACTCAAATCTCGGAAGATCTCGAACAAACAAATCACACCAAATATCGCGTAGAATGGAGAAACAATAATTTCGGCCAAGTGCTTGACTTGAGAAACCGAAGGGTATGGCAAGAAAATTTTCGTAACAATGGTCAAGAAAAAAAAATTGTGAAAATGATGATGGAAAAAGCAATGGATTTTGGAAAGAAAAAAAAATTATGAACTAATGCACTTGGGATAGCGACTTACAGGACCAAAGGCTCTGATGCCAGTTGATGCGTTCCTACCTTCGGATGCCGGCGAAGATGTCGCGGAGACATTGGATCTAGGTCTTGGTGGTGAGTCACTCTTCTCGGCCTCAAGTGTTGTGGGATGAACGCGATGATTGTGATACTTCGCGAGCGATGGAGCGCGATGACGGTGGTTAGTGTGTGATTCGCGGCCTCAGGACTAGGAGAAAAGGAGGGATAGGTGGCTCGATGGATCGAGTGGTGCCGTAGCGTCAGCATCGGAGTGAAGGGGATGCAAAGATAGACTAGGGTTTTGACGTCCGATCAAAGAGAGGAGGCAAATGGCACTCAATACTCAAGCTTTGATTAAAATTGAACGTAACCTAATACACAAGGCTGAGATGGCCTTTTATAGGGGTAGCGGGACTCGGATGGGCCGAGTCTCGCCTAATGGGCTAACCCACGCGACACGCGTGGAGCACACACCCAAACGAAATAACTAAAATTAGTAACTACTAAAATGAGAGAAATGCCAAAACTAGAATGTCCAAAATAACAAACAATCAGAGATCGCGATCAATGATGGTGGTGAGGAGTTTGAGAGAGAACGCGGTCTCTGGACTAGGCGCGAGGAGTCTGAGAGAGAACGCTGTCTCTAGCGTCCCTTGGCTAGCGACAACGCGCACGATCAATGATTGTGTGGCGTTGGCGATGACCTTGGCATGCGATCTTGTTATGGGCCCTTGAGAGAGGATGCTCATGGCTTCCTCCTCCTCAGTTGCAGTCATGGTGGGCAGGGGCGCATCAGCAGTCATGAAGGCCGTCAAGATTGACCGAAAGAGGCCACAGATCTCAGGAAGGTGGCAGCTGGCATTCGTTGACGAGGGTTTTGAGGCCATTCAGTTACCCTATAATGACCCTCTCATGCTAACCGTTAACATAGGACACTTTGAGGCATGTGGAGTTCTTGTTGACTCAGGAAGCTCAGCTAATATAATGTACTATGAAATGTTCAAAAATCTTAGAAGGGTGCAAGAAGACCTCACCTCCGTGTCAACCCAACTGTTGGGGATCGGTTCCTTCCCGGTTGCCACTGGGGATGCTAAGGGAGACAATATGTTTTGGAGGAAAGCCAGTGGTAGTTGAATTCCTAGTGGGTAATGTCACATCCTCTTACAACGCCATCCTAGGGAGACCATGGCTGAACACTATGGAGTCCGTACACTCGACCTTGCACCAACTCATTGCTTTCTCATACGACGGAGAAATTGTGTGAGTCAGAGAGGACCAAAGGACAACACGACATTGTTTGGGGGTTCATGGCGACAAGGCAGGCGGGCGCACCGTACCTGGCGCCCACCCGACGAGGAGGCCGTGGTAGTCAGTGGCGAGACATGCCAACTGGAGGAGGCAAGAATGAAGGCGAACATCGGTGTTGGGGATGCCTCAGGGCCGGCACGGCCCCACAATTAGTTATGAACTAGGTATGGTGGCACTCTTTTTTTTCTTTGTACGGTTTTCTCCCTCGTGGTTTCCTACGAAGAGTTTTTGACGAGGCCCCACGTTTCCTTTCCCTTGTGTTTTTTTTATGTGTTGTCAATACTTTATTACATTTTTATATTGCAAACGAGATTTGGAATCTATAAATTATGTTTATCATTGATTGTATTTTGATGGGTGGTGTAAGATCAAACCTAAAACAAGTGAGCATTAGATGCTCAAAGCTAAGAGTGACACAAGCTGCCATATGGGCATGGAGCACAAGCTGCTCGGAACACAATGGACACTAGGTGTCAATACCAAGGCATTGCCTTAATGAAGGTTATGCCACAATTGACCCTAGGTGTAAAAAACAAGGCATCATCATGCCACAATGGACACTAGGTGTCAAAACAAAGGCATTGGTTATGCCACAACGGACATTAGTTGTCAAAACCAAAGCATCGGTTATGCACTACACGACATTGCTAGGTGCATGGCGCTCGAATCAAATCTGACACAAAATGACATACCTTGAATCTCCCCAGAAGGGCTGGGGCATGACCCCGAGCCGAAAAATCGGTTTCATAAATGATACGAATCGATGGGTCGACTCGTCTCGCGCACGGATCTAGATCAAGAAAGCTTTCGACTTGACTCGAACAGATCTCTCGAACTCTTGATGGCATCCAAAATGATGCCTTGATTGACGAACAAGTAACCGGTTTGGTGACGCCCGGATGGTTAAAGAAGGAGTTTCTCTCAACTTGACAATTTAACCATTAATTTAGATGTAGTTACAAATGAAGCCAAAGTTGGTTTTAAATAGAGCTAGGGCATCTCTGATGGGCCGAGACGCTTATTGGGCTAGCCCACTAACATAAGTGGAGCACACGCCCGAAATAGTAAATACTAAACTTGGCAAAACAAACATAGTAATGTATAATAATAGAAAGCATCTCAAAATAACAGAAATACTATAAGTAGAAAGGCGTTGGGAGGCCAAGGGGGCCTCCATGGTCGCGGCCTTGCAGGGCGCGTAGTAGACCCGATGTTGGACGTGTAGGATTGCATCATTCTCCCTCCCTTAGATTCGAAGCGTCCTCGCTTCGAGCGTGTGAGGGCCAGGGAAAACATGTGATCAACAACAATGGTGGCACAATCCCGGAGCAGAATCGGCGTCAGGACCACATATGGAACCAAGAATATCGGCTCACTAGGTGTGGGCGCTGGATCGAGTAATGTGTTGGGCACCGAAATGATCGTCGCGCACGGCTCCCATGCCGGAGCGAGCACCAAGGGAACAAGGGATGGCACTGCTGGAGGTACTGGCGTGAGCGCCTTGCTAGGCACCGGGGAGGCTTGCGCTGAAGGCGAGGTGGCGGGATCCAGTCCGGGTGCGCGTATGGGTTCACGCCACCGAACCAAGGTTCGTCTTCCCACTCGTCGGGCTTGAAGTAAGGGTACAAACGGGCCATGGAGTAGGGTGGCTAAGGGTCGGTCATGGACCCGGGTGTGGGTTTGGGTTCGGTGTGGATGTGGGTTGGTTGGGCGTATGCACGGGGCTAGTGTGGGTCCGAGTGCTCTAGGGTTCGGATATGATTTGGGAAAGATATGGTTAAGGAAAGATAATATCTTTTGGTTAAAGATAAAATCTTGAGGATTTGGATAAGGAAGGATAATATTGTGAAGGAAAAGATAAGGAAAGAGTATGGGAATTTCCAAAAATATGGTGATTTCGGATAAGGTAGGCAGCGGAAAGGGAAAAAAATAAAATTGGTTTGGGTTTGGGTATGTAAAACGGATTTGGAAACGACAGTGTGGAAAACCGCGGTCGCGGTTTTGTGAACCGCGGTCGCGGAGGCTAGGGTTTCGGCGGCAGACGATTCGTATTTTGGCATTTTGAGGGGTTAAACGATGTCCGTTTTGGGCGAATTTTATATGTCCGGACTCGTATCGAGATGCTCTATAGGAATATGGAAGAAAATTGCGGAAATGACGAAATTTTGTTGGACGAAATCTGGGCAGAAGGCTCGTCGTTTTTTTGTTTGAGAGTTTTTTTGTGGTGGTGGTGACGTCGTCGGAGAAGAAGGCGCGCTGCGTGCCCCTGACTACTCTGATACCAGTTGATGTGATCCGATTGGGGTCGACTCACGATTTGCCCGATCTAGGCAGGCAACGGCTGGATGTTTCTTCTCTTGGTAACCGTGATAGATACGAACCACCTAGAGGATGGCTCGCAGGTCTCTTATGCTCGCTTTGGGCGAGGGTGGGGCGAGACGGTGAAGGAGATGCGAAGCAGACAATGAAGGGGATGCGAAGTAGACTTGTGTTTGACGCTCGATCTAAGAATAATGAGGATTCACTCTCAACTTTAAGACTTAGATTACTGGTTTGAACGTAAGGAAATAACAAGACAAATGTGGCTTTAAATAGCCAATGAAACTCGACCAAGACCTAATGGGCTTGGGCCGAAACGAACCTATGGGCTAGCCCACTATGCAATAGTGGAGCAACGCTCGAAATAGAAACTGCTATAAATAGGAACTGCTAAACATAGTAAGTCCTAAAATAGAAAGTCCCAAAGATAGAAACTTACTAAACATAGTATGTTCCAAAAATAGCAATGCTAAAAATAGAAAACTGCTAAAACAGGAAAGTTGCTAAAATAAGAAATATGAAGCTAAACTAGACTAAGTCTTGAACCTTGATGCATACCAACGTAACGTAACTAGCATCAGTAAGATTAAGTACCGTCTCTATGCTACGCGCCTTCATTGTATTCTTTTTTGAATTTTCTCAATCATTAATGTATCGAATTGTTTAGCATATACTATAATATTTTAGGAGTTCATAATTATAAATTGTACAAAATTTGTTTTAGGTTTTTTAAGAGTCTAAAGTTATATGCATAAAGTATTGATTTATTATTCTATAAGTTCATTTTTAATTACTTATTAAAATATTTAAAAATCAAGTATTGATGAATTGTGAATATGCATAATACTTTTTGTATTTTTCTGATAGTCACATTGCTAGGAGGTAATTATGTTGCCTATTATCGAAATCAAGCGGAATCCATGGAAGCATAAACTGAGAAGAAAGATTGAGAGAGAGAACGAAAGAGAAGAAAACAGAATTGATTTATTGCTTACAAAATTATGTTACAGAGGTAGCTATATATACATGAAGATGATCACGTGATAAGCTAACAGAAAGTAAAACAGAAAATCACGCGAGGAGCACGTGAGTCACTTTCGTCGTTTTGAATGGATTGGTGCCAAATCCAGATTATACTCCAACACCCCCCTCAAGCTGAAGGGGGTGAAGCCAACTACAGCTTGCCCAAAAGAAAGTTATGGCGCGGCCCACAGAGCGATTTGGTAAAGACATCTGCCAACTGATGTTGGGTGGGAAGATACGATAAAGAAATCAAGCCCTCCTAGAGTTTGTGACGAATGAAATTGCAATCTAAATCCACATGTTTAGTACGCTCGTGGAACACGGGATTACGAGCAATGTCGATGGTGGCCTGGCTATAATACTTCACAGGAATAAGAAGAATACCAAGTACATCAAATTCATGGAGTTGTCGAGAGAGCCAAGCTAGCTCAGCAGTCAGTCTCCGAAGAGAGCGATACTTTTCTTTCGCATAGGAAAGGGACACAATCGACTGCTTCTTAGATTTCCAAGAGATGGGACAACCTCTGAATAGGATAAAATACCCACTAGCAGATATGCGGGTGTTGGGATAGGCTACCCAGTCAACATCACAATACCCAAGGAGTTGTAGATCAGGGGAGGAATTAATGAGAATTCCCAAATTGGAATGGCTCTTGAGGTAGCGAATAGTGTGGAGAGCAGCATTGAAATGGACAGTAGAGGGGTGTTGTAGGAATTGGCTAAGAAATAGAACGGTGTATGCCATGACGGGTATTTGTAAGAAAGTTCAATTGGCAAACAAGACGACGATAGAGGGAAGGATCGGGTAAGGGAGGGTCAGAGGTGTGGAATGTAAATTGGTGGGTAGAGGAGTGGTGGTAGATGAAGCACAAGGAAATTCAGTGAGTATCTCTTGAAGAAACTTCTTCTGGCTTAGAATGTAACCATGAGGAACCTGGATAAATTCAATACCCAGAAAAAAATGAAGACGCCCCAAGTCTTTGATCCTGAATTGATCATCTTGAAACTGTTTCAATTTGAGTGATCTCATAATTGTTATTGTCAGTGATCAATATGTCGTCGACATAAACATCAAGAAAAACCACAGATGAAGCATTCTTTCTAATGAACAATGAATAATCATTTGGAGAGTGAGAAAACCCTTGAGAAGATAATGTAACACCCCCGACTTATGTTCAGTAGTGCCACACTCCAGTGATCTCAGACTTAAAAGTCCAAAGCCACCCTAGGATTTAATCTGAACAATTATGCTTAAATACAATAATAACAAAGAGTAAATTGTGGAAGACTTGTGAAATAAAAACTCCATCTTTATTAAAATTCCTCTCATAGATTGAGGAGGCTAGTTTTACAAGAGAATATGGAATTACAGCGGAAGACTTCATATTAACCTTATATACATGACTAAGTGATCTATATATTATATCTTATTACATTTATTAAGGAATTTAAATCAATACTAAACAACTACAGAATACTACTTTGAAACATAACTTCAACAATAAGCCTTCGTCTTTGATTTGTTACTTTAGAATAGTCTCAGACCAACGACTGATGTGTCATAGAGGACGGATGACACTAGCCAACCATGCAAGAAAAAGGAAAGGTTGGTCAGTCTAATGAAAGACTACGCAAGGGTGCAAAAGGAATGGTTCTGTAGTCGTATATAGTCACTATCCTTGTTTCTCGAATAATACTCGGTAAACGGTATATGACTATTATACTTCTACTAAAACAAAAGAAGAGGCATGATTCAAGAGAAGACTCCAACGGAATTAAGTCTTATGGAATTATATTCATTTGTTTGGGAACAATAATAATCATCACACAAGATCTAAAAAACGACTCATTTGACTCTTTGGGTCCTTAACCAATCTCACCGCATCATGTGAATCCGGATTAGAAAGTGGACTTACTTTAGACAGAAGCCCGAGCGGTTTCCACATTGTACTTCTCGCCCGAAGGTATATTAATTATGTGCACAAAGGCACTTATCTTATTTAATTCCTAAACGTGCATTTATGTTAAAGTTTTTAATCCACACCAATCTCGATACAAGATATATCATGGGACGAATCCCGAATAACGACACTAGCTAAGGGCACCACCACTTATTCGAATAAGGGTAGGTCATGACCAAAACTATTAGGGTAATAATCCTCTTAATATCAAGTTATATAGAAACATCTAAACCTCGTGAGGTATATAGCATTTCTACAAATACTCGTGCTAACTAAGCAAACAAATCCACACCAAAGTTCAACTAGCACCCAATAACAATCATAATATATATATAAGGGTCGTCATTAGCAATATATACAACCTAGTATATAAATCATATTTATCCATACCCTATATCACACAAGTTCTCAAACACAAAGTAAGAATATTTATCTTAACTTAATTAAAACAATTGATTAATTGTCAATTAAGAAAAATATGGAATAAATTACAAGAGTGACCCGTCATTTGCCTTAAGTCATTTTATCAGAAAAATGACGTGTCGACGTTTGAGAGAAGATCGATTCTAGCTGACGAACTGGATTTCTGATGATTCCGAGATGTACACAATTCACACAAAAATAAATTATAATCAAATAATTTATTCAATAACGGAAATTGAACGATACTTGTCTCGGTTTCTAATTGGATTTATTTAAGTCTAAATAAATCAATTATCGAGGCTACACGATACACAATTATTTATACGATACTAAAAATCCTTTAGTCATATATTCTAAATAATCATAACATAAATAGATTAATTATTCAATTTATTTACCACATTATATAACCCAGCATATTATCCAATTGTAATGTTACATATTAACAATTTACAATCTAAGATATTATCCTAAAATATATGTTTAATTTAATCTTAACACTCTTAAAATTAAATTTAACCCAACGTATATCTAATTAACCCCAATTAGCATACATAATCGTGTTTAATTTACAAAAATCAGATTCGGTCGTTACTGAATTTGCGCCCAACGTCCCGTCGAAGAATGGCTCGATTCGACCTCGTCTGACCACCAACTGGCTCGTGGTTGATGCCGTTGGATTCTTGACTTCAAGAATAATCGTAACTAGAGGTGCCCAAATGAAGAATAATTTTACCCTGGAAGTTCCCGAAATGTTCTGGAAAATACCGAAACCTAATTCTCAAAATTGGATGAATTTCTAACATGGGTGAGAGGGTATTTATCGGGGAATTAAAGCTCCTAAAGATAGCTTTCCAACCCCGCAAGTATCGGCTCAAGTGGATCTCAAACGAGATCGAATTTTGAATTTTTATCCAAATTTCGAATAATCGGGCTGTTCATCTTAACCAACGAAGTTCTATCATTTTAGGTGGTTAAAAATCCCAATTTTGTGGGATAGGATTTAAGATTAACATATCTTGAAGGCCCATGGGTTGATTGAAAGAAACGGGCCAAAATTTGGAGCAAAAACCCCATGAAAGGGAGCTTGAAGCTCGGCTGGAGCAAGGAGGAAGAAGAGCTGATTGTCTCCCCCAGAATTTGGCCTTAATTGCACATTTTTGCCCAATTTTTCCATTTGTGGCAAAAATGCCCTTATTTCACTTTTCAAAAATTATAAAATTTCCCCAAACTTATATATAATCTTACCCAAAGTTTATATATACATTCTAACCCAAATTTTATGATGAATGAAATTTTAAATTAAGTTAATTCTAAGCTTAAGTTACATTTTATCATAATTTAACCATATCTTACTTAATATTTTATTATCCTAAATTTAGATACTTTATTTTAACTTGATAAATTTTATTTAAATTAATATTAACATAAGTTAACATAATTTAAATGATTCATAACTTAAAAAGGTAACCTACTTAGGTTAAGTATTATTTTATTTCTTCATGGAATAAAATAATCAATCTTGTAAGCTATAACCTTTATTAATATATCTAAAATTCCCAAAATTACATTCATCGTTATACTTAATTATTTATTTCTACCCATAATATTATAACCCATTTGATAATTTGTACAAAAATTATTTTAGCATAATTTTTGAACTTAAGTTAATGATTTTTTTTTTATTATTCCTCTATAAAGAATAAAATAAATTTTATAACTTTTAATAATATCAAATAAAATTACCATATTGCTCTTCTAATTTAAGTGGGATATTACAATACTACCCCTTTAAAAATAGTTTCGACCCCGAAACTAGCGCTCAACAGGATATGGAACAATCACACCTGTCCCAACAAACTATTTCACTCTCTTTATGAATCCAGTCAGTTCTTAACAATATGCGACTTGTATTGTATTGGCACTCAAGGATTTTCGCATGGACGCAGAACACGAAATGAATAATGAATCTAGTAATTTCCAAAATAAGAAGGTACTTCTTTATTATTCGAAAGAAATAAACTTGAAGTCAACTAGAGAAATGTCAACGGACAAATTACTCAACTATGAAGACTAAGACACACAGGTCATCACTCCTTATTCTTAGGAAGACTTAAAAGACAAAAATAATTATTCGAGGTGTCCTACTCGTCGGACTAACGCATCTCAAAGACTCGCTGCCCCTTACTAGAAGATCTGATAGGCACCTTGCCTTTATTCTAAGCAGTAGACTCATCCGAAGCGAACACTTCTGGCACTGGGTTTGGCCTATTACTGGCAGTAGATGCCTGATATGGTTGTGTCGACCCTTGGCCTTTCTGCCGACAGTAAGTTTGCATGTGTCCTTCCTTCCCACAAGCATAGCATACTCGCTTCTCTTTTTGGCAACTGAAACTCTTATGCCCGACTTCACCACTGTTGTGGCATTGAATAGTACCACCACTCCATCCTAAGCCTTTGGTGGAATTAGACTGAGTTGTCTCGGTCTTGGAACCACCAGACTTCTCAAACTTGGTCGGCGATGTCGGCCGCCTAAATCCAATAAACTTCCGACCTTGTTGCCCACCTTTTGTCTTATTCTTTTCATCCATCTTCATGGTGGATTCATCCAGCGTGACCTCTATTTTGTATGCTGCATCCACATAATGCTCCAAGGTAGAGCAACCGTGACGCACCATCAGAGGTTCGATTTCTAGGCTCATCCATCCATGGAAGTATCAAATCTTCTGCTCCTCAGTGTGCACCTCAAAAGCAGCATAATGTAGAAAATGATTGAACTTTTCCACCATCTCAGTCACTTTCAATCCTTCAGTCCTTGGGTAGAGGAATTCTTTCAGCTTATCTTCTCTCATAGCACGAGAGAAGAATCGATCGGTGAGCTTTGCCTTGAACATTTCCCAATTCTGATTAGGGTGATCATCCAATCTAGTTCATTCCCACCACTCACTAGCTTCGTCTTTTAGATGCAACGAAGCTATGTGCACTTGTTCATCCTCGGTGCAGACAACGTTCGGGAACAATCGCTCCATTTGAGAGAACCAATAGGCAACCTTGACTGGTTCCCCGGTTTCATTATAGTTACCCGAGAGCATTGAATTGATCATCGTCAACGCTCGTTGTAGTTTCCTCCATTTCCTTCGGGATGAACTGGAGGTACCTAGTCTTCATGTTTCTCAATATCAGCTGCGACCTGAGGAACGTGAGCCACTTGATCTTGCGGTACTCCTTGGGTTGTCATTATCTCAACAACTTGCCTTACTATTTGTCCTATGATAGCAGCATCCAACACAATCGGGGCAGGAGGTGGATTAAGTGGAACTTCCCCTTCAGCATGAAGATCCACTTGTTCTTGTCGGACATTTGCTCGCGCTGGCAAGTTATTGCTATGCGAGCCAGATTTTGCTTCATCCCCTTACTGAATAGCACTTCTAAGTTGGATTCGGGAAGCATTACTAGGGCCTTCATTGGCCACTCGATTGAAAGATCTACTATTCACTATCTGTTAATGAACCATATCACCAAATTTAGAATTTCCTAACTTGTGTCATAACAAGTCCATTATGATAGGAAGTAAATGGGACCAAACTAATAGTTCATATTAGCTTGACTGACCCAACACAATTATTTTTAAGACGATATTATCCTCTTACTTGAGGAGAATGTAAATAGGAGAAATGTCAACATCTGTGACATAAATCCTAAGAATATATAGGAGATATTCCCATGAATAGACCTAAGGAATTAGTAACGGAATCAAAGCTTGTAGAAGTTTAAAAACCATACGTTATTAAATCTTATAAATCATGCTTTCAACCTTATTTATTTAACTTAATAAAATAATTACTTATCTAGTTTGTAACATCCCAGGCCAAGCTACCCCAGCCACCAAGTCGCCCAGCCACCCAACGGTGCCGACGCTAGTACTGGTGCCGCCTGGTTGTCCAAGGGCCTGCAGCCCACACACCCAACCCTTCCCCCATTTAAATGGGTAGGTTGTTGCCCACTGGGATCGAATCCAGGACCTTTAGATATAAGGGCAATACCTTGCCACTTATATCACCAATTGTGCTGTAACACAATTGGTAACAAGAGGGCGTTGGACTTCTTGTTAAAGCGTGAGGTCTCGAGTTTGAAACTCACGAACAACCTCCATGGTGTGGTTTCCTGCCTTAAGGGTATGGGCCAACATGGGATGGGTTGGGGTGTATGGGCTACAGCCCTGTGATGGGCCGGCCCAATGTGGTGTGGGTATTACAAAAAAATACACTTTATGTTGGTGCATGACCTTGCCGACAACGGGCCTGACAGACACCCTGGCACTGCCATCCTTAACAGGCCTGCAGGCCGTGTACCCCAACCCTTCCCCCTCACTTGGATAGGTTGTTGGTGAGAGTCGAACACGCGACCTCTCCACCCTTTATCAAGCGCCTAAGCACCTTGATACCAATTGTGCTGCAACGCAATTGGTATCAAGGTGCTTAGGCGCTTGATAAAGGGTGGAGAGGTCGCGTGTTCGACTCTCACCAACAACCTATCCAAGTGAGGGGGAAGGGTTGGGGTACACGGCCTGCAGGCCCGTTAAGGATGGCAGTGCCGGGGTGTCTGTCAGGCCCGTTGTCGGCAAGGTCAGACATCAACATAAAGTGTACTTTTTTGTAACATCCCAGGCCAAGCTACCCCAGCCACCAAGCCGTCCAGCCACCCAACGGTGCCGGCGCCGGTACTGGTGCCGCCTGGTTGTCCAAGGGCCTACAGCCCACACACCCAACCCTTCCCCCATTTAAATGGGTATGTTGTTGCCCACGAGGATCGAACCCGGGACCTTTAGATATAAGGGCATTACCTTGCCACTTATATCACCAATTGCGCTGCAGCACAATTGGTGATATAAGTGGTAAGGTAATGCCCTTATATCTAAAGGTCCCGGGTTCGATCCCCGTGGGCAACAACCTACCCATTTAAATGGGGGAAGGGTTGGGTGTGTGGGCTGCAGGCCCTTGGACAACCAGGCGGCACCAGTACCGGCGCCGGCACCGTTGGATGGCTGGGCGGCTTGGTGGCTGGGGTAGCTTGGCCTGGGATGTTACACGTTTGGCCACCGTCTCTTCTCTCGGGCAACTCTCCATCGTTGACTGAGCCAGGGTGGTTTTTCGTCGTCATGTTCTCACCTCTCTCTCGCTCGCATTTTCAGTCGCCTCTAACGCCCCACTGTCGAATGCCACCGTCAACGTCCTCTTTCGTTTGTCTCTAAAGGTAACCCTAAAATCACTGCCCCACTGATATTCCTTGTCCGCAACCTTCAAATTTCTCCATCGTCTTCAATTTCGGTTCAATTTTTCAAATGTGTTCTTCAATTTGGAGTTCTAATTTAGTGTTTTCATTCAATTTTGCTTGTGTAATTTATTCACTCGTGGATTATTGGCGTCCTCCATTACCATCGACTGATTTCACCGTCCTTGTGCCCTATTTCATTCTCAGGTATTTTTCCCTATTTTTCCCTATCAACCAAAGTGCTCGTCTTCTTAATCGTTACATTCATTGTTCAATATCTATGTTCAATGTCTATGTATGATATTCAGATATACTTGTATGATATGCAATTTGTAATTATAGATATTTCCTTGGCCGTGAATGTGATATTCGTTTGTGTGGATGAGATATGCATTTTCCATACATTGATATGCAAAATATATGCAGTCTATATATTGGTTTCCCCCTATTTCATAATCATCGTCTTCTTAATCATTACATTCATCCTCAACATGTGTATTGGATTTTGAAACCTTCAAGTTGATTCATTTGTTGTTGGATTTTGAGGTTGCTTTTTCATTTTACTCATCCTCATGTATGATAATCTTAGGATTGTCACCGTCCTCGATCTATTGATATTAATGTTTAGGTTTAACGCTCTTAGTGTTTGATATTCACTTTTCATGTTATGATATTCATGATTACCATATTATTATTCACATTATTGCAGTATGTGTTTTGATGGTGTTGATTGTGTTTTTATATTTGATGTTTTGTTGATGTTGTTTGAGCTTTCGATAATTGATATTCAAATTTTATTATGTGATATTCATGGTAATGCTTTTGATATTCATGTTGGATGCATGTTTCATGCTATGAGTAGTTGATATTCAAATTATATATTATGATATTCACTATAATGTTGTTGATATTCATGTTAGATTAATTTTGGTGTTTTGTTGGTGTTGTGATGAAATACTAGGCCCAGTTGATGCTTAGTATCAAGGAAGGATGGTCCTAAAACGCACACAAGACGACAATGAAGACCGGTGCTTGAAAATGATGATTTTGGTAGAGTTTTGGGACTGCTTTTGTTTGAGTTTTGAACTCGATTTTTATGAAGCTTTGAAATGAAATGAAGAAGAATAATGCTGTAATTTTATAAAGGGATAAGTGAACAAGGTCTTTGTGGATATGACTCACCACTTGAACCTTGAACAAGATCAAGTACAAGAGATATTACACACTCGAGCACAAGATCAAAGTTCTCGATATGACTCACAAGAACAAGGAAAAACCCTAGGGATCTCTCCTAGTTACAAGCTGACCTTATTTTGGTTTTTGACTCAAATTTTTGTCCCTAACAATGGCTGCAAAACAAAGTATAAATAGAAGAAAATAAGGAGCAACACAAGAGTCTCTTCAGTGGCTTGGCATTGATCTCAACAACTTTAGAAGACTCTTCAGATGAAGTGGAGTAAAGGATGAGCAAGATGAGGAGTCTCCACATTATTAGATGCATCTAATTCACATGGATATGGCTTAATGACGTTCAAGTTGATGGCTAGTCTTTAGCCTTCCTTGTCTTGAATTCATGTGATTCAATTTATGACAATAGTTGGACTTTCGTACAGATTGGAATTTTATTGCCTGTTTTGGGATGATTTCATGGAAGCAATTGTCATAAGAGTTGTAGACCTCCTCTTATCTTTCCAATGACTACTCATGGACCTCCATTGGACCTTTGTAGCTCCCAAACTAGCCAAAATACTGAGAAGGTGTCTGCTGGTCAGATTGTTCGGTTTTGACATCTTCCAACTTTCGTACACTTCCTTGGGTACAAGTTTTTGACCCTTTTGAAAGATGATGGCAGCCATGGTCACATCATCCTCTCCTCTTTTAAAATGATATGTCCTCGAATCATCATGCACATAAAGAGTTACAAGAGATAGATTACCTTCTTTTTCCTCCATGGCGGGTGGCTCAAAGACAATAGTTTTTGCAATATTGTTTTCTTGACTAGACATAGCGCTTTTAGGACAATCTTATTTGAAGATAGATCTGATACCAATTGATGAAGTCCTAGGCCTGGTTGATGCTCAGTATCAAAGAAGGATGGCCCTCAAACGCACACAAGACGACGATGAAGACCGATGCTTGAAAATCATGATTTTGGTAGAGTTTTGGGACTATTTTTGTTTAAGTTTTGAACTCGATTTTTATGAAGCTTTGAAACGAAATGAAGAAGAACAATGATGTAATTTTATAAAGGGATAAGTGAACAAGGTCTTTGTGGATTTGACTCACCACTTGAACCTTGAACAAGATCAAGTACAAGAGATATTACACACTCGAGCACAAGATCGAAGTTCTCGATATGACTCACGAGAACAAGGAAAAACCCTAGGAATCTCTCCTAGTTACAAGCTGACCTTATTTTGGTTTTTGAATCAAATTTTTGTGCCTAACAATGGCTGCAAAACAAAGTATAAATAGATGAAAACAAGGAGCAAAACAAGAGTCTCTTCGGTGGCTTGGCATTGATCTCAACAACTTTGGAAGACTCTTCAGATGGAATGGAGTAAAGGATGAACAAGATGAGGAGTCTCCACATTATTATATGCATCTAATTCACATGGATATGGCTTAATGACGTTCAAGTTGATGGCTGGTCTTTAGCCTTCCTTTTCTTGAATTCATGTGAATCAATTTATGACAATAGTTGGACTTCCGTACAGATTGGGATTTTATTTCCTGTTTTGGGATGATTTAAATGAAGTAATTTCCACGAGAGTTGTATACCTTTCTCTTAGCTTTCCAATGACTACTCATGGACCTCCATTGGACTTTTTTTGCTCCCAAACTAGCCAAAACACTGAGAAGGTGTCTGTTGGTCAGATTGTTCGGTTTTGACATCTTCCAACTTTCGTACACTTCCTTGGTGACAAGTTTTTGACCCTCTTGAAAGATGATGGCATCCATGGTGACATCATGTTGTTTTTACTGTTTGCAATTGATATTCAAATTATTTGATGTAATGTTCATACAAATGCTTTTAATATTCATGTTGGATGTACGTTTAATGCTATGAGTATTTGATATTCAAATTTTATGTTGTGATATTCACTATAATGTTGTTGATATTCATGCTGGATCAATTTTGGTGTTTTGTTGGTGTGGTTTTTACTATTTCCAATTGATATTCAAATTATTTGATGTAATATTCAAACAATTGGTTTTGATATTCATGTTTGATCAATTTTAGGGTTTAATTATTTAGGGTTTAGGATTTACAATTTATTGGTTTAGTGTTTAGGGTTTATTGGTTTAGGGTTTTTTTAGGGTTTACAGTTTAGGGTTTATTGGTTTTGTGTTTAGGGTTTATTGGTTTGGGGTTAAGGTTTATTGGTTTAATATTTAGGGTTTTTTGGCTTAGGGTTTAGGGTTTATTTGTTAGGGTTTAGGGTTTATTGGTTTAGGATTTATTGGTTTAGTATTTAGGGTTTATTGGTTTAGGGTTAGGGTTTATTGGTGTAGGGTTTATTGATTTATGGTTTATTGGTTTATTGTTTAAGGTTTATTGGTTTAGGGATTAGGGTTTAGGGTTTATTGGGTTAGTATTTAGGGTTTTTTTGATTTAGGGTTTATTGGTTTAGGGCTTTTTTGATATGTAATGATGTTCAAGTATACATAGAATGTGTATAGTTCTTTTTCTTTGTCATATCCTTAAATATCAATATTTACATTTTTGTTCTTGATATTCATGTGTACTTTGATGATATTCAGGAATCTAGGTGCAAAGTTCAGCGGTTTGGTCAACAAGAAGCCCAAAATTCTAAACATGAAGTGGCGTTACGATAAAATAAATTGGTTGTGGGTATTCGCATATGCCATGTGGAGGCATACCTAGGTCAATGTGTAAAGTATTGTAAAATTGCATTCAAGCATAATTTCGTAAAGTACATGATTGGATATTCTATGAAGATTTATCAATATTTTTGAATGATCCATACTAGTGTAAAAACAACAGTCGCAACTCTATGCACGACGTATGCATAAACCTCAAATGTACGTAACTCAATGAATATCGTACAAAAAATCATGAATACTATCAATTTAGTGAAAGTGAATGTATGAAACATGAATCTGATTATCAAACATATAAGTTTTCCTTGCAAATTTTCACACCGTATGTTTGGCAAATCACTTATAAATTCATGAAAATACACACACAAATTCAATCATAGTAATACATAACATACAAACTTTGATAGGCAAATCATGAATTTTTGGGTCATGCATATGAATATCTAGTATTAGGATATGAATATCAGGTCATGTATATCAAACATAGGCCCAATGATTATTAATCCAAAGTGTGAATATCGCTACTAAAAAAATGTATATCTAGAATAAGAATACAAATATCTAAACTACACGTCTTCTTTGCAATTCCTATGATCATGTCTTGCATACTTGTTGCACTCTCTTGCACTTCTTCGATCACGACCTTCTTCATTTCGAATATGTCTTAACAATTCCTGAATATCACCTGATGCGGGGATTAGCCACGAGTGGCCCGATCTTGACGCCAAGAGAGACTCGTGGAGATGGAGGAGAAGAGATGAAACACAAATGAGTTAGAAATCTAAAAATAAGCAAGAATTAACAAAGATAGATAAGGGGGATATAGAAAGAACCGAATTGAACAATGGAGAGACCCTTGGAGCCCTAAGGTGGAGATAAGTGGTACTCCCCTAGCATTAGTCTCCATTGGCACATTCTTCTTCTCTTGGTTGAAAACAGATTTCTTGGACTGCTCAACATCCTTAGCTTCAACCTCTTCTTGGAGTAGGAAGGGCAAGCTTGAAGGAACCATGTAGGTCAAGTCCGTCCATGGGGTAGCCAAGGATTTGAATGAACTACGCACAAGATGGGCAAACGATTGCCTATTGTAGTAGGAAGAGATGGTGTTTCAATTTCCTCCTCCTTTCTTCTCGGATTGAACTCCTCTTCCATTAGAGTGGAAGGCTGAATTTCCTCTAGTAAGGAATCATTGCAAGAACTCAGCGGAACCATAGGAATAGGGTTAGAAATACTCCCCTTGGGGGCATTAGGAGCGCCGGCTGGAGGGCCTTAGGCTTGGCGTGGAGGGGCTTGGTTGAGCACTCCTCCTTGGCTCCAATTGAGGACTTGAGAAGGTTCCCTTGTCCTTTCCATGTGGGGGGTCTTTTCCATATGGTTGATAGCCTCGGTTTTGGCTATCACCTCTCCAAGAATTTGGCTAACCACTTGAATCTCTCCCTCCCTGAGTCCTAGCCTTAGTTTTTCTCTCAACTTTGATGGCTAAGGGCAACAATTGTGTGTGGTGTCGAGGCACAAAGCGAGCTCTCATCAAGGCCTTCATTTGATTCCAAGTTGCCATGGCTGGATCTAATGCTCTCCTCCTTTCTTTCACAAGGTTATCCCACCATATTAGTGCATAACCATTGAATTCAAGGGCTGCGAGTTGTACCTATTTGTGCTCGGGAAAGTTGTGGCAACTCCATATTTGCTCAATCTTAGTCTCCCATTCTATGTAGACATACGGATCACATTTTCCTTCAAAGGATGGGATCTTCGCCTTGATCTTGTCAATGCCATTTTGCTCTTGCTCTCGGCCTCTTCTTGCTTGGTAGCCTCGAGGTGGCACATGCTCCCATTCTTCATCTCCTAACTCCTCTTCCTCTTCATAGGCTCGCCTTGGCTCCTCATGATAGGCACGCCTTGGAATTCCCTAAAATTCATTAAAATGGTTAGGAGATTTAGGCTTATCTCTACGCCGGGGGAAGTTGGTGGCTATGGGCACTCGGCACGTCTCTTGGCGCACGGCGTTGGAGGGGCCTTCTTGCTCAGTTTGGGTACCAAGAGGCACGGCTGCGGGCTCGGGTGCTCTTGTCTCCAATGCCACCATCCGGTTGGCCAAGAGAGCAAGGTTGTCCGACATTGCCTTAAGCATGTTGAACAACTCGGGTGGCACGGTATCGGACCCTCCATGTGGTGGACTTCCTGTATAAGACATGATCAACAAACTCCAAGAAACAAGTTAGAGTTAGTGAAATCAAACATCCTCACAAGTGTTTACTCTCGTGTGTTTGATCGCTCACTCTCTTGTTGATGTCGATACAATCTTTAGGACAATGAATCTGCCTTGATTGGATAAAAAACCCCACGTGAACTTGGTGATCTTAGACAACACAAACCAGTGTGGGTTAGCTCTTGGACTTAAGATGACGGGCAATTCAGTTTGTTTGAGCTAAATGTGTGTATGGAAGCTTTGGAAATGGACTCAAAAGAGAACACAATTGGCTTAAGCTCGGCTGAACACAAAGGGAATTAAACAACAACCAAAACACAACAAGAAGCACACGGCTGGAATCAAAACAATCAAGAACAAAGAAGACACAATGAAAAGTGTTTAGGAGACTCAACAAAGCAATGTTATAACTTGCTTGCATTACCAATACTCATGAACTTGTGAACAATTGCCAATGATATGAAATGTGTTTAGGCAAGGTGAGTAGGGTATCAAGCTTGGGATGGGGCTTATAGAGTTCAATAAACACTTGAAAAGATCAATGGAAGAGCAACAACAATCAATCACGTACACAATGGTTGCATGCATGCATGGCCTTTCTCTTTTTTTTTTTGACTTGTTTTTCTTTCTTTTTCTTTTCTGATTTTTTTTTGTAGGCACGTGCAGCAGAAAGGGGCAATGTATATTGGCTGCTATTTCTTTCCCTTGACTTTGACTTTGACTTTGACTTCTTTGAGGCAAAAGAAAAGGGTGATTTGTAGGGCAAAAGAGATGTGTGGCCGAAATGTGGAAGAGAGAAAGGAGTTGGACCCTTTGTCACTAATGTCAATAGGTAGCTTTCACACACTCTACCCCAAACAAGGCTGCTAAGGGCTGATTTTGGCACTTTCCCAATCTTCCTAAGACAACCAAAATGGCTAGATAGAAAGCAATATGTTCCTTTGCCAAAAATGTTCCAAGTCACATGCACAAGTTAACTTTTCAAACAGTGAACAAGCATGGACAATGACATATAGCTGGGCACGTCTGAGATGGAGGAGGTGGGGTGGCTGTTGGGTAGTGGTGGTGGCAGCAAGGCGGCGGTGTGGTGTTCCGATCGCCAGAGCAATTTTTTTTGTTTTTGTTTTTGGGTTTGTGGCTGGCGTTTTTGTGGGCTTGGAGCTGGCTTTTGTAGGGCGGCGGTTTGGGTGGTGGTGGTGGCTGAGATGGTGGTGATATCAATCATAAGCAAAGTCCACAATACACAAGCACAAGCAATACAAACTAGAAACAACAAAGCAAGAAAACACAAGAAGAAACAAGAGAAATGGAAAGAAGACTCAAAGGGGCTAACCGAAAGATGGCTCGGCTGAGGTCTTGGCTGAGGTGGTGGCTTGGCGTCTAACCGGAGCTCTGATACCTATTTGATGTGGGGATTAGCCGCGAGTGGCCCGATCTTGACGCCAAGAGAGACTCGTGGAGATGGAGGAGAAGAGATGAAACACAAATGAGTTAGAAATCTGAAAATAAGCAAGAATTAACAAAGATAGATAAGGGGGATATAGAAAGAACCGAATTGAACAATGGAGAGACCCTTGGAGCCCTAAGGTGTCTCCCAAGAACCAAACCAAATGACAAGACAACCCTTCCTTCTACAATCTCACACAACCATGGACGAATCCAAGGAGCATGAGAAGGAGGCTTGTGGAAGCCTACGAACACCAATCCTATGGAGGAGATTGACACACGCAAGTCAAACCAAGAAAGATCGAATCAACCATGGAGAACATTCACTCTTGAGGCTCTCGAATTTCATGTGCTCAAAGCAACATTTCATTTCAGCAAAAAGTGTTTCAAGATGACAAGAAAATGGCCTTAAATAGTCCTAGGGAAATTGGCCCAACAAGCTCCAAAAAGGCCCAAGTAAAAGGCATCCTAAAAATAGTCTTAAACACACTTATTACAAGGCAAGAAGGTAATGTTTCAGCTGGCCCCATGACCCCCTTCTTGGGCCCCACGTGCATGGTACTCCAGCCAAGAACTCGGCCAAAAAACAGTGAGGAACTTGGCCCACAACTCGGCCGAGTTCTGGACCGTGTCAGGGGCTGAAGCCTTCTTCTCGTGTGGCCCTCATTCTCCCTCACATGGCTTGGCTTGGAAGGTCACCAAGGTCCTTAGCATAGGTTCGGTGAAGTCCTCAACTAGGGTGGGTTCCCTTAAGACGTGAAGGCTTGCCAAGTTCTCTAGCTCCTCTTGCATGCGCTTGGCTTGAACCCTTGTAAGTGGACCATCTTCCCTTGTGTACATCTTAGATGAAGCCTTGGATGCTCCCGCATCATCACCAATAAGAATATAGATGCATAATAAACATGGTGAATACGTGGAGGTTGAGAGAGATATCAATTTATACAAAGTGCATATCAATTTAAAAACGAATATCAATTTATACAGAGTGCATATCTATTCACAATTTGTGAATATCAGAATGATTACGACGGAACATGAACAACACTAACAAATACTCAAAAATCATTGAACGATATTCACAAATTTAGTGTCGGTATGCACAATGTTCACTTTCAACTCAGTAGATGCATAATAAACATAACGAATACGTATACACAATACTCGAATATCATATATATGAAAATGCATATTGTACTTATATTGATATTCAAAACCAAAGAACGATGTTCAAAAGTAAAAATATTGATATGCACGAACTTCCATTGAATATGCGTACGAACTAAAAACACAGTGGCTTGTATATGCCTTTAGTTACAGTACCCGAATATCATAACATATGGTATGCATATCGAATGAAAGCAAACGAACATAAATCCATACATCATCGAAACGCTAAATTCATTAAACATTTTTCAATACATTCACCATTAACCAAATGCAAGTTCGATCTCGTATTATCAATTAAACACACGAACTCATACAATTAAACGAACGAAACCCTAAATCATAACCGATATTCTATAATCTAACATGAATCTTAACATAATAAAAAATGTATGCCCAAAACTGGATTCAATAGACTAACCGTTTTCCATATTCAAATCAGGCATTCAAATATTCTCACTTGCAGGTTCGGTAATGGAGATTTAAGCAAGCTTCAATGGAGATCCGTAGGGACGATCGTAAAACAAATAGCATCAATGGAGGTTCTCTCTCTCTCTCTCTCTCTCTCTCTCTCTCTCTCTCTCTATATATATATATATATATATATATATATATATATATATATATGGGATATCAAGTAGTATATGTATCCTATACTAAACATGACAAGTATTTTTATCAGAATATCTTCAAATCAGCAAACTTAACACTATAATCAAGTAAACTGAGAGAAAGAGCCTTACAAAGAATTCTCATGCATTGCTCATGTTAGCCCCTCATCCTTCATTTCCCCCACCACAAATAGACAAGGTCCACTAAAATGCTTCTCACACAAGAGCACAAAGCAACATATAACTATGAAGAGAGAGTGTGAAATTGCTCCCAATTGAAGTTACATAAGTCAACAGAAAACAGTCATTACTCCCAAATTTGTTGTTGGCTAGGACAAGAACAAATATTATCAAGAAAATTGATGAACAAAACACACGAGTCAACTGAACTTACACACATGAGTCAACAGAAAAATGGCATTACAAACCTCTATGCCAAAGGTGCCAATTTCAATAGATGTCAATAAGATATATACATTTACTTCTATAATCCTTAAATCCTAGGTTCTTCACAATTGATAAACATTGGGGGTTTTAATAAATATGAAATTAGGGTTATTAACAAGAGACAATTTTTGGGAGTTTCAATTGTTAGGAAAAATCTATGCTCCATCTTCAAATTGATGAACAAAACCAGGGTAATTGAATTTGGAATTAGAGTGAGCAACCAAACAAAATAAGGTTACAAATTGAAATTAGGGTTTTTCATAAGTCATATAAATTTGGGGTTTCAATCGTTCTTCAAAAATTCGCAGTACTTAAACATCAAAAACCCTAAATACTACAAGAAAATTGATGTGCGAACCCTAAAAACAACCCTAGCTGAACAATGTCGGTTCTTCAGAGTAGAGGACGATGCCCTAAAAATCTGTAATTTAATGTTAAATAAAAAAATATATTTTCCAATAAACTACACTTAACATATTACTTTAAAAAAATACTAGAATTTTAAGATTTCAGTTTCCCCGTACGAAGCACGGGGCATTCAACTAGTGATTACAAAAAGTAAAAGAAAAGTTATGTGCTATTTCAAAATCAATTCTTATTTTATGAATATTATCATAACAAATTCAGAGTATGAGAAAACACAACAAAGACTCCTTAGTTGAGGTTTGTATTTATATTTTGAGTTCTTTTCAGTCATTCGTTTAAACTAAATTTTTATTGTAGGAATAATTTTGTTATGACAATTTTATTTTTTTAATTCAATTCAATAATTTTTATGAACCTACTATTCGATTCGGTTTATAGATTATAACTTGAGAATGGTCTGAACAAAATACTTTATAATTTTGAGAAAAAGGCTCTTCAATCGTAAGTTTTATAATTTAGCAGAACAATGTGCTACTTGCTATATTATTGAATATGTGTTTCATCCGTTTGGTATTGTGTTTGATGTGTTGGGAATTAGATTTAACTGTCCATTTCGATCAATATAAAATTGGATCTTTTTAATCATTCAAATGAACAAAGAGTCTATAGTTTAGTAGATTTTATAACACTCCCGACTTATGTCGGTAGTGCCACATGCCAATGACCTTAGACTTTAAAGTCCAAAATCACCCTAGGCTTTAATCTGAACAATTTATACTTAAATACATTGATAACAAAAGAATAAATAGCGGAAGACTTGTGAAATGAATACTCAATCTTTTATTAAAATTCCTCTCATAAATTGAAAAGGCTAGTTTTACAAAACAATATGAAATTATAGCGGAAGACTTACATAAACCCTATTACATTTATTTAGAAGATTAAATCAATACAAAACAACTTCAAAATATTACTTTAAAACACAACCTCAACTGCAAGCCTCCTTTTTCGATTTGTTACTTCAAGACAACGTGAGACAAACCACAGATGTGTCGTATAGGACGGATGACACCAACCAACCATACAAAGATAAGGATATGTTGGTTAGTCTAATGAAAGAATGTGCAAGTATATTTATGTGAGGTTCTGTGTAGTCGTATATAGTTACTACCCATGTTTCTCGAACAAGACTCGATAAACGGTATTTAACTACTATACTTCTACTGAAACATAGAAGATACATGATTCAAGAGAACACACAAAGATTATTAAAACGACTCCTTTGACTATTTGGGCCTCAACATACCTCACTGCATAATGCGAATTTAGATTGGAAATGGGACTTACTTTAGATAGGAGTCCAAGCGGTTTCCACATCGTACTTCTCGCCCAAAGTATATTAATTATGTGCATAAAAAACTTATCTTATTTAGTTCCAAAATGTGCATTTATGTTAAAGCTTTTAATCCACACAATCTCGATACGAGAATATCATGGGACGAATCCCGAATAACGACACTAGCTAAGTGCACCACCACTTATATTCGAATAGGGGTAGGTCATGACCAAAAGTATTAGAGCAATAATTCTCCTAATACCAAGTTATAAAGAAAAAACTAAACCTCGCAAGGTATATAGCGTTCCTATAAATACTCGTGCTAACTAAGCATACAAGTTGATGAGCCCCGGTTAGTGACCACCAAGACGTCGACACCTCAATGCCACGACAATCAAGCCACCGGCTTCGACTCCAAGGCACCAAGGCGCACGACAACCACCAAGAGGAAGCAGACCCTGACACGGTCCAAGACTCGGCCGAGTCTTGGGCCGAGTCAGGGCAACAGTGCCTGACACGGTCAGGAACTCGGCCGAGTTCCTGGCCGAGTCAGGACCTGCCGAGCCTTGCTTTTCTCTTGCGTAGAACTCCCTTTTGCTACTTGTTTTTATGTCTTGCTTTGCTTTTGTGGATGTGTGGACCCATTTGCATATGGGCTCCTAATCCCCTAGACTATATAAACTTATGTTGTCTTCCTTTTCAGTTAGTTGAAGAATTAAAGAGTGGCAAAGCCTAAGGTTGAGTATATCTCCCTCTAGGTAGCCACTATCTTCTATCAACTCAAAACCTTCAACATTCAATCTCTCTTAATCTCATTCAACTCCACCAAAACAATCAAGCACTTGTTCTAGTTCTCAAGCTCAAGATCCAAGCCAAGAATCCTCTCTCCGAGAGGGTTCCTTGGCTTCCATTGGTTCGGCCACCCCAAGCTCAAGATCCATAGCCATTTCGTCCATCTCCCACCAAGAATACCTTGGAGTTCACTTGGAATTAAGAAGGAAGGAGAAGAAGCCCTAGCCTAGGCACGATCTAGCTTCACTTGGGAAGAAGAACTCCTTTGGGGGTTTTATTCTCATCAATTGGTATCAAGAGCCAAAGCCCAAGCTAAGTCTTTTTTCTCCTCTTTGGATTCAGTTCTTGGAGCTTACATTCATAGCTTGTATGAGATTTCTTGTGATTGCCATGGTAGACATGCTCTAGGGTCATGATTCTTCTTGTTAGCTTGATTTTTTTTTCTTGCTTTTCATGTCTTGTGAGAGTTCTTCATATTCAGCCTTTCATGCTTAGTTTCTTAAGCTTTGCACGAAATTCCTTGCTACTTCATGTTGAGCATGCTCTTGGCTTAGACTCTCTCTTGTTTGCTTAAACCTTTGGCTTGTTTTTCATGTGTAGCATGAGTTGTTCTTGCTCAGTTTTTCTGCACTTTCATGCTCACTTTGCTTGCTTTTAGGATGGTTTACTAGTTATTGTTGTGGCCTTGTTCATCCCACCCACACCCTCCCCATAAACCACCCAAAAACACCAAAAAACCCCCCACTTCCGACGACTTTTCCCAACTTCGGCACCACCGCCTCTGCCACCCTCCCACCACCACGCACCACCCAAACCACCACCACAGCCCCTCCCACTGCCGGCCCCCCCTTGTGTGTTGCTCCTTTGACCCACTTTAGCTTGTGCATGTGATTTGAACAATTGTGGTAAGGGACCAACCTCCTTTCTCTCTTCCTCCTTTTGGGTGTCTTAGGTAGTTGAGGAAAGTGCCAAAAGTGTCTCTTGGCAGCCAATTGTGGGATAGAGTGTTTGATAGCTACCTTTCGTGGGTTTTCCAAAAGAGGGGGGGACATTAGTAGCAAGCCTCCAACCCTCTTTCTCTCTTCTACATATTGTACCATACCTAAATACAAATGGTGCATCTCTCTCTTCCAAACCCATGGTACCAGCCAACACATCTTTAGGTGGCCCCAAAAGCGAGTTCTTCTTAAGCTAATTAGTGGACCTTGCTTGCTCTTTGTTTTGTAAAAGCCCATTCAAACAAAAGAGGCCAACAAAAGGCAAAGGCCCAAGTTCAAAAAAAAAAAAGAGAGAGAATTTCGGATAAAAAGAAAGAAAGAAAGCAATTCAAACACAAACTTCTTTGCAAGACAAGGCCACCTTCCTTCCTTTGGTTCGGTGGGGCCACTTCCTTTGGTGGGCTCTCCCACCCTCACTCGGTACCATGGGCCACTAAGCCCGTCTCTCCGCATTCTTCTAGGAGACTTGCCGTGAATTACCTCCTTCCCATGGACCCATGGAGTGGCCGATTGCCCTCTTGATCACCCTTGTCCCCTTGTCCCCTTGGGCCTTTTTCGGCACTCTCTTGCACTAGTCTAAGGTCTTCAATTGGGTTCGAGTTGGAAGTGTTGTGGTCCGCCTTGGTGTTCAAATCACATGTTACTCGTCGTCCATTGCCATTGCTTGAGCCCGTTGTGATACTTGTGCTTACCGTAGTGCCTAGATCATTAATTTGCTTGCCTTGTTGCTTGCCTTGCTTGGATTAGATCGTCATAGGCCTAAGGTATTCATTTTGTGCTAAGTATGCATTGCTTTAATTTCTTGGGACTCTTTACTTGGATTCCCCCTTGCTCGTGCTAGGTGAATCGACATGGACGGGCCATACTGGTCTTCTCCTTCTCGGCCGCAGCCGGGCCGGTGCCCGCGAAGCCATGCCCGTGACCCCATACCCTTGTATGGAGGCTCTTATTCACGCGGTGCCCCTAGGCCTGCAACCGGCTACGAGGGTCGCCGCCATTATGCTCATAGTTGCACCGAGTTCGACGTGGATTCCTTTGGAGACTATGACAAGGAAGGCGCCTACAGAGGCTATGAAGAGACCTTTGAAGAGGAGGCTTGGGCGGATGTAAGCCACCGAGGAGATGATCACGCCCAAGGCCAGCCCCGGTGCCCTCATGTTCCTAGTCGGCCCGTGAGCCATGGTTTAGGGGTGTCCTTCTACCCCTTCACCGGTTGCAACGACGGTGGTTCCGAGTTCTTGGCATGGAAGCGCCACACACGCTATTTCTTTGACCGCTTGGGTTATGATGTTTGCGAGGAGGTGCGCACCGCCACTTGGTACTTCACCGATTATGCCCGTACATGGTGGCCAAAGGTGCAAGAGTCCCTACATCTCGGAGGCTTCCCGCCTATCCAAACTTGGGCTCAGCTCGTCTATGCCATGGCTCACCACTATGCCCCGAGATCGACGCTAGATAGCCTAAGGGCATGTGAACGCGCCTTCCCGATGCTCAACCACAACATCTCCGACCATGCAGCCCATGGAGAGGCTACTATTGACGTGGTTGCTCCTGAGGAAGAGGCCTAAAACAACGATGCAATGAACGCGCCACACATGGCCTCATCCGCACCTCATGATGCCTTGTCCGAGCCAGCCCTGGTGCGGCCGCCTCCGTCTTCCACGACGCCGGTGCCGGAACCTATGATGCCCGCACCTTCACTGGCCACGGTGTTCAAGACCGCCACCACCTCTGGGGAGAGAAGCTCGGCCATGGGCCCTTCCCCTCCACCTACAGTGCTCGCGCCTCCGCCGGCCTCGGTGCCCGAGCCTGCGCCGCCGTCACCTATGATGCCCACGCCGCCTCCGTCGTGCCCGATGTGCGATCCGGCGCCCGCAGCCGAAGAGACATGTGCCTCTAAGTCCCGCCTCGTTGCCATCGGCTATCCACCGCCGTTAGGCGTGCTCATCAGCAGGGAGGCCCCTACTGTCCTATTGGCGTCGCAACCCTGCTTCACCGTCGAGACGGGCGTTGCCCTGTTGGAGGCTCGGCTGGCCATGACCTTGGCTAGGCCACTACTTGGTTGGCCGCCGCCCATAGCCGCGAGCAGCCCCTTGTTACCTCTTGATGGCTTCCCATCGATCCACCCCCATGGAGGTCGGCGCCCCATGGCTGCCCCACCGAGGGAGGCTTGCGCCTTGCTCCCGCCTCGGCCGACGACCAATTTGGTCCCACCATCAACTCTTGGCCAAGAAGGGAAAGGCGTCCTGAAACCTCCTAACCTCAGGGAAGAACCCTTCTCTCTTTCCTTTCGTATGCTATTGAGTGGCACATTGCATGAGCTTCATGTCACCTCCTTGGATAGAGCACTTTGCATGTTGACAAACTATTTTGCATCTAGGATTTTGTTCTCTTGTTTGCATTATAGTTCCATGTCGCAATTCATGTCCAAGAAGTTTCATTTAATGCATGTCATTCTCTCCATGTCTAAGTATGCTCATTCCCTTAATTGTTCTATCATGCGGCATCTACTTAGGCTTATGAAGAGTAGTGGCATCATTTGTGCATGCATCCTTGGCTTCCATCTTGAACTTGGACCTTGTGTTTTACATTCTCCATTTGCAATGTTGATACATCATGTGTGTTTGTGTTGCTTTCCCCTTGCCTTAGAGTTGTCCTCCACTATCCAATGGTATTTCGGAATTCTTTTGAGGATAAGGACTACTCTCTCTTTGGCCTCATACTAGACATGCCTAGCACCTTACCTAGGCAGCCCTTGCATATGGTTTTTCACGTTGATCATGGCCCCTTGAGGATATTGCTTAGAGCCCTTCAAAGGTACCCTTGGGCCAAAACTTTTCATGTTGACCTTGGGCCTTTAAGGATTGCCCCACACCATGCCATTTTGGGGACCTCACCTTGGCCCTACCACCCTACTGCCTTCCAACCCCACTTTTATGTGGTTGCCTTCACAACACCTTCTCGGGACCTTCTCAAAGACTCTAGCAAGCGCTCGCTCTTTTCTACAACATTTTGGGAGATCTTTGGTTCAACCCTCATAACCGGTAGGCAACCTTTTAAGAAGGGGAGGGATTCCACATTCCTTATAGCTTGCCACATGCCACTTCTTGCCCGAATTGAGACTATCACCCTAGATTTATCTTTGTGGCCATTATTTGGAATCCCTAACACACTCGGCTCCACTAGGGTTGCTCCCTTGATATCTCATTTCCCCATTGGACCCGTGTCTAGGAGCGCCCACATTCCCACCCGGAGCCATAGGATGGACTCACGTTTTCTTGTTGATTTGTTTTGTTGTAGGTCCATCCCGCCGGATGCCATGCTTGCCCATGCGGCCGTACCAATTGTTGTGCCCAAGGTGCCGCCTGATGGCGCTAGTATGCTCACGATTCTTTGTGTTTGTGGCGGTCTCCCTCACTCCACCTTCACCTTTAAGAAGGGGAGACACGCCACCACACTTCCTTCATCTCCCGGGTTTCCCTCCTCGTCGAAGCGGGGACGCTTCGAAGCTAAGAAGGGGAGAGTGATGAGCCCCGGTTAGTGACCACCAAGACGTCGACACCACGATGCCAAGACAATCAAGCCATCGGCTTCGACTCCAAGGCACCAAGGCGCACGATAACCACCAAGAGGAAGCAGACCCTGACACGGTCCAAGACTCGGCCGAGTCTTGGGCCGAGTCAGGGCAACAGTGCCTGACACGGTCAGGAACTCGGCCGAGTTCCTGGCCGAGTCAGGACCTGCCGAGCCTTGCTTTTCTCTTGCGTAGAACTCCCTTTTGCTACTTGTTTTTATGTCTTGCTTTGCTTTTGTGGATGTGTGGACCCATTTGCATATGGGCTCCTAATCCCCTAGACTATATAAACTTATGTTGTCTTCCTTTTCAGTTAGTTGAAGAATTAAAGAGTGGCAAAGCCTAAGGTTGAGTATATCTCCCTCTAGGTAGCCACTATCTTCTATCAACTCAAAACCTTCAACATTCAATCTCTCTTAATCTCATTCAACTCCACCAAAACAATCAAGCACTTGTTCTAGTTCTCAAGCTCAAGATCCAAGCCAAGAATCCTCTCTCCGAGAGGGTTCCTTGGCTTCCATTGGTTCGGCCACCCCAAGCTCAAGATCCATAGCCATTTCGTCCATCTCCCACCAAGAATACCTTGGAGTTCACTTGGAATTAATAAGGAAGGAGAAGAAGCCCTAGCCTAGGCACGATCTAGCTTCACTTGGGAAGAAGAACTCCTTTGAGGGTTTTATTCTCATCACAAGTCCACACCAAAAGTCCAACTAGCACCCTATTGCAATAATAATATATACAAGGGTCATCACTAGTAATATATACAGCCTAATATATATACTTCATTTTTCCACACCATTATATCACACAAGTTCGTAAACACAATTTATCAAAATTTATCCCAACTTAAATAGAACAATTAGTTAATTGTCAATTTAGGAAAATATAGAATAAGAGGTCGGTTGAACGGTGTAACGTCGTACGAAAGAAAGTTGCTTAGAACCGACAAATTGGATTTCAGGTTCGTTTATGTTCCTAATAGCGACTCCGAGACATACGCAATTCACACAAAAATAAATTATAATAAGATAATTTATTCATAAACAGATTTTGAACGCAATCCATACCGGGTTCAATTTTAACATAATTTAATCCTAAACAAATCAATTTATTTATAATAAACATACCGATTATTTATACGATACTATAAATCTCATTTTAGTATATTTTAAATAATCCTGTTACAAATAAAATAAACTTTTTTAATTTATTTATAATATTATTTAAACATTAACTATATATTATATGCCTTATAATGTTAAATAATGAAACTATCTAACCCAAAATATTACAATAAAATTATACTTATTTTAATTTCAATACAATAAAATAAAATAAACATAATTTTACCCCAATTAATCTGAATTATTCATCTAATCAAGATTAAACATAAAAAAACAAAATCCGAATTAACATATACCCAAAACAGTGGTCGGACACAATTTGGCTCGATTCTGGCTCGATCGACCACCAAACGGCTCGTGGTTGGCGGTGTTGGGTTTGTGATTGCAAGACGAAGATTTGGACACACGAACCGTAGGTATAGATGCTCTAAGGAGGGAAAATTTTACCCTGAAACAACCAAAAATTATATGGAAATTCTAAGAACCCTAACATGGAGAATTGGGTGAAATTGGATGAAAGATTGAATGGGTATTTATAGGGACAATGTAGCCTTGAATGTCCTCGACATAATCCCGCAAGAATCTCCTCGCAATTCAATTGAATGAGAACGAATTTTGCAAAATTCAATTCGACCAGGTCGAACGACATTCTTGCTCCCCGGATTTATTCTCGGCGATTTCACCCATATTAATCCCAATTGATGGTGGGTTTTAATGATTAAGATCTTCCTCTTCAATGCACATGGAGCTGTGTTTTTTCTGCCTTGGCTGGTTGTTGAAGAAGCAGGTTACTGTTCGTGGTCGTGGACACACAATTTCATCTTAGTTACAAATTTTAGCCAAACTTTTCAAGTTGTGGCAAAAATACCCCTATTTTAAATTTCAAAAATTACAAAAACTACCCTAACTTATTTCTAATATTATCCTAAGTTTATTTACACTTTTTAACCTAAATTCAAGATGAAAAGATAAATTAAATAAGGTTAAACTTAAGCTTAAGTCACATTTTCTTATAAAATTAACCATATTTAAATCTTAATTAACATTTTGCTAATCTCAACTTAAATAATTTATGTTAAATTGATAAGTTTAGTTAAATTTAAATTAGCATAATGTTAAAATAAATTTAGATAAATCATGACTTAAAGATACAACATTTTTAGGGTAAGAAGTTGATTAATTTATTCCCACTTGGAATCATGTAATAAATATCATATCCTTTTATATAAAAAAATATTACACTAATACCGTTATATAGAAATGAAGGTTATTGCAGATTTGGCTTCTTTGCATCATCAGATACTATATACCTTATAAAAGTTAACCCTGATTTTCAACTTCTGTAGATAAAGATCTAGAACCTATGGAGTCACCATATGAAGAAACGTCAAAAGGAGTTATGTCGATAATAATTTTGTAAGAAAACACATGTTGTTCAATCCAATTATTTTTATTTGTAATCTTTTGTAATTTATTTGTAATATTCATAATTGATTTGTAATCTTCTTAATTGATTGATTTGTAATCTTCCTAATTGATTTGCATTTAAATAATGAAAGATTAGCAATAGGTTAAGAATATAATTCTTTAATATATAATTGAATTTAGTTGAAAAAAGAAAAAAAATGACATATGGTAAATTAAATGTGGGGGTGCCATGTTACATTAGTTAATTTTGTCTTAGTATATATAGTAGACTATTTTTACTTATATTTAAAATTACTAAATTAAATCATAAAAATAATATTTTAGAAATATCCAGAAATAAATTGAGAATACTTACATAATATTCTTATTGTTGAATTGGAAAGAAAGAAGATATAGATTTTATTTAAAAATGTTTGTGATTGACTTGTAATCTTTGTGATTGATTTGTATGTAAATTGAAAAGATTATGTTAGGTTTATGAAACAAATCTTAATATATAATTAAATTTTATTAATAAAGTGAAAAAAGAGAAAATGACATGTGTCAATTTTAATGTGGGTGTGCCATGTGGCATAGTGAAATTCTAGTTTAGTATATATATATATATATATATATAGTAGATTTGGCTTCTTTGTATCATCATATATTATCTACCTTGTAAAAGTTAACCCTAATTTTCAACTTTTGCAGATAAAGATCTAGAATCCATGGAGTCTCTATAGGAAGAAAACTTAAATGGAGTTTTATCATTTATATTTTATTGAAGAAAACACATGTTTCAATCCATTTTTTTATTTGTAATCTTTTGTAATTTATTTGTAATATTCATAATTGATTTGTAATCTTGCTAATTGGTTTGTAATCTTCTCATTTTATTGATTTGTAATCTTCCTAACTGATTTGTATTTAATTAAGGAAAGATTAACAATAGGTTAAGGATATAATTCTGTAATATATAATTGAATTTATTTGAAAAACAAGAGAAAATGACATACGGCAAATTAAATGTGGGAGGTGCCATGTGGTATTAGTTAATTTTTTTAGCATATATGTAGTAGACTTTTTAAATTTTATTTAAAACTATTAAATCCAATTATGAAAATAGTATTTTAGAAATATCCATAAATATATTGAGAATATTTTCATAATATTCTTATTGTTGAATTGGAATGAAAGAAGATATGGATTTCATTTAAATTTGTTTGTGATTGATTTGTAATCTTTGTGATTGATTTGTATGTAAATTAGGAAGAGATTAAGTTAGGTTTAGGAAAATAATCTTGATATATAATTAAATTTTAATAAAAAAGTGGAAAAAGAGAGGAAATGGCATGTGTCAATTTTAATGTGGGTGTGCCATGTAGCATATGAAATTATGGTTTGGTATATATATAGTAGATTTCTTCATAAAATACTAAAAATATACTTATAAAAAACTTTCACCAAAATGCTAGTTTTGAGGATGATTGTATTTCCTTCATTTCCTTCAATCCATCCTCAGGCTCAAACGTGGTTAAATTATGAGAAAATATAACTTTGGGTTGGACTAAATAGTTTGCGGGTTCGTTTTATTTATGACAAATATATTTGTTCCGAACAACTTCTTGATCATATGAAGTCAACAAAGTATTTTTGACAATTTGAAAGAGGTTTGAACCTAATTGAAACCTTTAAAAAGAATACTGTTTTGGTAACTTGGAAATGACCAATAAATTAATTTTTGGAAAGACAACTAGATTAAAATCAAAATTTGTTCTCATATTCTAATGGTTAGAATCTCAACACGAAAATAGCTTATTTAATTACTACAGATATCGGGAAAATTTTCGCACAAGATTTTTTCAACCCCGTACCGCGGTTTGTGCGCAACGTAGCGGCATCCAACTTTTTAAAAAATAAATCATTTTGATGCACTGCAAAGTAGCGCAATACAATGAATCTGTTTCTCAAAAAAACCAGTTCAACTGAACCGGGTTAGGCATAAATAAATAAAAAACATTTGTCCGCTACTATATAGCGCACATAAAGGCGCAATATAGTAGCGCCATCTTCTTCTTCTTCCCCTATCCCGACCTAAACCTAACTCACATAAAGGAGGCAATGGCGACCGGCGGCGATAATGGCGAATGGCGATTGGCGGTTGCAGCGGCGGAGCAACAAGTGCCAAGGGAACGGGCGAAGAAGGAGCAGGAGGTGGCACCGGAGGTCGAGCAAGCGACAGAGCATGCCGCACCGAAGCCAGAGGAAGATGAGCGGAGAGGACACGACGGCGTGAGAGTCGGTGGCGAAGGTGAGGTCGGAGGCTGCAAGGGAGGCGAGCGCGTGGGCGGCTGGGGGCGAATCTCCGAAGATGGTGGCGGAGTAGCTAGCGCGTTTCACGGCAGTAGGCGGAGCAACCGACGTGATTCATGGATGTAGGAGGAGCAACCGACGTGTTTCACGGTGGCAGGCAGAGCAGCCGACGAGTCACCGACGAAGGAGACAATGGCCTGATGTGTGTTTACATCCGGCTTCACAGAGTCCCGTCCGTGACATGAATGATTCGACTATGGAGGATGCATTTCCCGACACATAGGAGGCTGCGGCCGAGAATCCTCATTTGGACGATGTTGATATGGAGGATGTCCCTCCCACTCCCAGGATCTTGTTCCCCCTCCTGCCCCTAGGATCTCGTTCCCCCTCCCGCCTCCCAAAAGCCCGTTCATGCGGCCGCTGGGGAGGCTCCATTAGAGAAGGAAGCCCACCCGTACGGACTTGAGTTGCTTGAGGTTCTGCAAAGCTTCGGCACCCACATTGCGCCCCAGATTTGGCACGCTGATCCTCCGCTTGCAAAGCCCCTCGTACGGGGTTTGAAGGCTTATACACACCCGGCCGACTTCGAGTTTTGGAGGCATTACATTCCCACAGAGGTGGTTGAGGGCACCTGGTTTTGGATTGTCGAGCAAACCGGATTGACTCATCTCCGGGATTTTCAATTCGGGAGGGTTGACCACGTTCTCATCGCAGCGTTCGTCGATAGGTGGCACCTTGAGACGAATAACTTTCACTTTCCGTGGGGCAAGATTACGATCACGTTTCATGACGTGGAGAGGATCCTAGGGCTGAGCATCGAGGAATTTCCCTGCTACATACCGTTTACTGATGTGGATCAGCAAATGGAATTCGCTTAAGAGCTATTCGAGTACATGTTCGGTATCAACGAAGAGGAGATGCTGAAGGATGTCAGGTTGGGTTGGGTTATGGCCTTCGATTTTGTTACACACGTTCTATATATGATAAAGGACGACGACGACCTTGAGTCGTTAGTGGCCGAATACCTATGGCATGCCATGTTTTGCAGCATTTTCGTGGATAAGTCCACGAATCAACTTATGCTGAGGATGTTCCCGTTGTTCGACGATTGGGGGCGTGTCGTCGGAACAACATGGGGAACCGAGGTTCTAGCCTGGTTGTATAGAAACCTTGGTGTGGGTTCTCGGCAGGGACGACATGCATAACATGGTGCACCTATCTTCTTTAGGTAAATGAACAATAAATTTAGCGTTGTTGTATTAATGAATTAATTTTAAAATTACTGTTAACCATCTATATTAATTCATATGTAGACGTGGATATGAACGTACTTCATATATATCCTAGGAAACCCTAAGCCCCTCCCCGTAGGGATGGCGACGAGCGACGCGCTGCTCGGTATTACATCCAGCGCAATGCAATACGTACTCCTGACAACAACCGACAATACAGGTGTATCCTGGATGAGTTCTAGCCCAAGGATATATGCACCCTAATTTTATAATATTTATGTTGCACTTATGAATAATTATTTACAAGATTAGACTTGTTTATCATTGCAGGTACGTTGGATGTCGTACGACAATCTAGATTTTGCTTGTGTCTATAGGGCCTCCAAATACCGAGGGACGATCCGTTACCTGGACATTGTTGAGCCGATCATGCCTGGTCGGTTGTATGCCAGTTTGGACAACAGCAGAGCAGGCCCCTAGATGTCATAAAGTCGTTGTGCGCATTCTGCCCCATGAAATCTACAGGGAAGTCGCTCTACATATTGACCTTTGAGCACGCGTGGGACGACTGGGATCATTTTGAGGAGTATCTATGTTCATTTAATTTGGAGAGTCTAAGGGCCATCCTAGCGTGGGATGTGGACGACGGGTACCTGGACAAGTATCTCCAGATCTCACATCCGTCAATGAGCCCCCATCACGAGTCCAACCTCATATTGTGTGAGGTCCTCCTCCGACTGTGGACGCACATAGAGTACGTTTCTCCATCATTTCATTTGATTTTACCTATTTATTATTATTATTCTCGAAATCCACGTATAACATTTATTTTCTTTTGCAGCGTTTGGCCATGGCGACTGCGTTTGCTCATGAGGTTATTCAGCTAAGGGGTAACGGGCCGGACTGGTAGCATATGCTTGTCATTCTTTGCGGCGACGAGCTTCCTGTAGCTAATCCGCTTATCTGGGCCTCACAACGATCATCCCAGTCCTCGGGTGCTGCATCCAAGTCGTCTATTGTAGCAGAGTATCGAGCCCGAGTGGCGCATGTCCCGTCATTATATGAGAGGGGCGAGTCATCCAGGGTAGCGGCTGAGCATGCAACGACTGAGATGATGTCGTCTAGCGACGACGAGATCTAGCTACTATTATGTATTTCGTACTCTCCATAGTATTATGTATTTTGTACTGAAATTTTGAGTTTGTTCATATTATGTATTAACGTGGTTTTGCGTCTTTTATGTTGATTCGTATTGTGATTTTACGTCATTTATTGTGATTAGTATTTTGGTTTTACGTATTTTTTTATTCGTATTGTGGTTTTACGTCTTTTAAAACTCATATAATGCATTATGAGACAATTACCCCTAAATGCTAAAATACCTAACAAAACTCCTAAAACTAAAAACACTAAAACCCTTTATGCTCTACCAAGTGACGCATAAAGGGTTTCAAAAATTAACCCTTAATACGCCACATTGTGGCGCATTAAGGGTTTTGGGTTTTTTAGGTTGTAAGGTTTTTTAGGGCTTAGGGTTTAGCGTATAAGAATTCATAGGCAAATGTCATTTTCTTGACGATTATTGGGTTTCAGATTTCAGAGGCAAATACAATTATCCTAACGAGCCCCTAAACCTGATGATGAACCTCTCCATCCGCACAAATTTCGACGTCCTAAAAAATTTACCAAAACGTTGGGGCCATATCAAGATATTAGAAGTTACAAACCAAACTTACACCCATGAACAATTCCTTGCACTGTCATATATGAGACCCTAAACCCGAATCCCTAAACCCCAAAAATACGAATTGAATCCTCCCTCCTAACTCTTAGGTGCCACCTAATAACGCATAAGGGGAAACAATACAAACCCTTTAGACACAACTAGGTGGCGCCCAAAGGCTATGAGGAAGGTTAGGGTTTAGGGTTTATGGTTTTGGAGTTTAGGGTATGAGAATTCAGAGGCAAATGTCGTTTTCCTAATGATTATTGGGTTTGAGAGTTTAGAGGTAAATACAGTTATCCTAACGAGCCCCTAAACCCGATGATGAATTTCCCCAACCACACACATTTCGATGTCTTAAACAATTTACCAAAACATTTAGGCCATATCAAGATATTGGAAGTAATTAATCCAACATAAACCCATGAACCCCATTACTTGCACGATAAGATATGAGATCCTAAACCCCAAACCCTATACCCCAAAAATCCAAATTGAATCCTCATTCATAGCCCTTAGGCATCACCTAATGAAACATAAGAGGGTATAGTAGAAGCCCCGGTGGCGTCTAAAAGCTGTTAGGGGGGGGTTAGGGTTTATGGTTTCATAGCTAACAGTACAAGGTATAAGATTTCTGCAATGTATTGATGAATTAACATCTAATATCTAGATATGGCCCCAATGTTTCAATACATGCATAAAGTCAAATTGTCTGGGTATTAGATGCCAGCAAATCATTCTTCCCAAAACATTGGGGCCATATCTAACAATTGAAATTCAAAAAATGTTGTCCTAAAATATATAACATATAATATTATGGCGGAATCCCCTTCTCCATACTGTCCAAAAAAACCTTATAACACGTATCTTTACAAAGATATTTTGTAAACATCTGAGCCATATCTAACTATTGGATGTTATTTATTTGAAAGAAACCCAAAAATATCATATCCTGTATTGTAATCTATGGAACCCTAAATCCCAAACTCCAAAACTATACACCCTAAAAAACCCAAAACAAATCCCCCACACAGCTTTTGGACGCCACCTCATGGCGCCTAAAACATGTAAAGGTAAATAGTTTAGGGTTTTTAGGGTTTAGGGTATGAGAATTTAAAGGCAAATATCATTTTATTAATTATTATTGGGTTTGAGAGTTCAGAGGGAAATACAATTATCCTAACGAACCCCTAAACCTGACGATGAATCTCCCCACCCGCACACATTTTGACGTCCCAAACAATTTACCAAAATATTTGGGCCATATCTAGATAAAGGAAGTTACAGGCCCAACTTAAACTTAGAAATCTTAAACTTTGTATTGTAATGTAAAAGACCCTACACTTTAATCCCTAAACACTAAACCCAAAAAATCCAAATTAAATCTCTTTCACATCCTTTATGGACCACCTTGTGGTGCATAGAGGGTTTCTACTGTACCCCTCTTGTGCTCCATTAGATGGCGCATTAGGGTTGTGAAGGAGATTTCTTTGGGGTACGGTTTCTGATGGTTTAGGGTTTATGGTTTCTTACATTATAGTACAAAGTTTAAAATTTTTAGGTTTAAGTTGGGTAAATAACTTCCAATATCTAGATATGGCCTGAATGTTTTAGTAAAGTATGATAAAATTCAGTTTTATGAACTCAGAGAATATCAAACCCAATTCAAAGAAGTACGTTAGGGTTTCATATATTACAATATATTGGACAACATTTATGGCTTCAGGGTGAATGAATGATATTCAGTAGTTATATATGGCCCTAATGTTTTAAAAACTTGTTTTCAATCAGGATGAGTTGTTTGTATGGCCTTGGACCGGTATTGTTATAAATCCAATTGTCTTACAATATGGATGATACACGAGAAAAGTTGTATGAGATGACTATTGCAATGTTTCGCTAAAAGTGTTAGGGTTCATCTCTTAGGGTTTAGGGTTTTTGAGACCTAACCCCTAAACCCTACATAACCCTTTATGTGCTACTAAGTGGCACACATATGGTTTAGGGTTTAGGTCTCAAAAACCCTAAACCCTTAATGTTGTCCAATTTGTTGAACCCAAACACTTTTAATGGAACATTGCAATAGGGTTTGTGCGCAACTCTGTTGCGCTTAAAGATTGTGAGAGGATTTGTCCATGGTTTTTTGGGGTTTAGTGCCTCTTCCAATGTTCCATTAAAAGTGTTTGATGTTGGTTATTTGATGTTCAATGTCCACTTTGTACGTTTCTATTTAGGATGTTTGAACGTTTTCTTTAAATGTTGTCCAATTTACATAATAATTAACTAGCGGACCCTACAAATTGGAAAATGAGACCTTAAAAACATTCTCGTAATATTTAAGTAGAGGATACTACAAATTGGAAAAGGAGTGGATTTACATCGATCATACATATCCAATTCCATCCCGATCCAACATTTGTAGTAGTTGGATACCCTAATCCCTATTACTACATAACTAACCCGGGAAGACCAGCCATCCTCGACGTAATCACTCATCCTAGTCTAAAACGGTTTAACCCATCCTTCAAGACTTGCATCTTTGAATTAGGTCCAAACGACGGGTGGGGGTGGAATAGGAAAAAGATCATCAACTAGTCAAACCTGTAGAAATTCAAGGATTAGAATAAGTGCAAAATTAATAAAGGATGATCAACTGTGAGAATGCATACTAGTACAAAATGGTCATGGTTGCCTACTAGTGCGATTGTATGCACCGTACTGGGAGGCTGTGCACCCAGAGGAGATCATACTGGGAGGCATGTGTGAGGTCCACTCTATGATAGTACAACAAGAGCCACCTGAAATCTAGTGGCGAATGCCAAGCCGACCATAGGAACTTTCATCCAGTGATGGCTCAAGCACTCTCCAACATAATTGAATAACTTGATAAATTAGGATATTGAGGGAACAATACTATCCGTTTGTTACAACTCTCGACGTTGTTGTAATTCCTTGGAAAACTTTCATCAGACATAGTCATAACTCTCTTGGTCCTTGCCTAATAATACAGCCATGTAACAGTACCCACAATGACCATCGTCCACTACGTCCGGTACTCCAAAAAAGTAGTTGAACCTGAACGGGTCCATATTCTGCCGACCCCAGTTAAAGCCGAGGTAAATCACCTCCTTCGGTAGTTGGCCGGCCTTAGGTGGTCCAGTGGTACTACCTTTGGCAATTGAAACTTCGTTGTGCGATTTACTGCTTGGAGGACGTTCTTTGGATCCCACAGATGAATTTTTACCTCCTGCATTCTTTCGCTCCTCATCCTTCTTTTTTTCGCCGCCGCCTTATGCTCAAACCAACTTGGGTCGCTCTTGGTATCGTTCTTCTGCTTATTAGGCCTCCCTTTCTTGGTCGTACCGGCCAGGGGCTCTTCTGCGCTACACTATCTGTACTTGCTCGCAAGGTTGAACTTAAGATCGAAGGGCATTCCACCGCTATGAAATTCACCTCACATGGTATCAAAGGTGACATCATCTGCTGTGCGAGGAACGTCCTCATCCTTTCCGAGATCCTGATCGAAGACCCACTCAATTCCACTTGACATGCTTCCAGATATATCAATTTCACTTGGCTTTAGTGGGATTCCGGAATGTATATACTCCTTGATCCTGTGTGGGCAAGGCAACCCTAGGGAGGATCTCCAAAAAATATCACAACATTCTTCGTCAGGCATCTTTCCTTCCTTTTCCCTAACAACTTCATTGTATAGCATTCTCAAGCACTTTTTCGAGACCTTATAAACAATGTAGCTGAAATAAACCTTCACCCAACTCGGCCCACTTACGATCTCAGTGGGCGCCTTAAAAGTACTCTACTCCACATCACCCCTGATTACACGAACTTCATCAATGAACATTTTGTCGATTTGCTGCGCAAGCGTGTCGAACCCTCCAACAGATGATTAGATCATGTCCTTGAGCATAGAGTGTTGTCTCTCGACCATGAAAATGAAACTCAAGTTACACATAATATACATTGATACGTATCTAAAGGGGTTTTCTTAGTAGCATTGAATTTACCTATTTGATGATTTTGTGGCGATATGGAGAACTATGTCACACCATGCACAGATTAACTTCTCCTTGTGCGGTATAGTCCATACTCGCTCGACGTATTCATCAACTCTTTCCACTTCTCCTTCAAGTATGCAAGTCGTTCCTCGTACACATCCTCAGTGGGTGACCTCAACAACTAACGTACATTACCAAGAAAATGGTCAATGTTTTCAATCCTATCGGTAGCATAAGCTTCCACGTTGCGGTTGACATGGACCCTACACAACAGATGATGCGAATTCGGAAACTCTACTTCAAGATCCTTCACATATCCGAGCTCTCAATTTGACATGATCGCCTTAGGTTCTTAATTCTCGAAAATGAGCCTAAGGCACCACATGGCCCATTCGTAGTGCTTCACTGTCTCATTTTGCATAATTATAATGACAATATAGAACGTGAGGTTGGTGCAAGTGAATCCAACAAACTCCGACAAAGGAATACCATATCTATAAATGTAAAATATAGATGATTTAGATGCAATTACATATTTTAGATGTAGTAATAATGAAAACTAAAGTACAAATACCTATTGGTCTTGTAGGTCATATCCATGATGACGACGTAGGGGAACAAACACAACAAATGTCTAGTGTCGGGGTGACATACAAAAAGGTCACTTATAACCTCCTTCCCATCAACCGTAACCATGTCGATTTCTGCATAATATCCTTTCGACTTTAGATTATCCAACGCGTATTGCGGCACCGTCATATTCCCCCTGCATTTCTGCCTCTCCTTAGCCTTGCAATTGTACACTTGATTCCTAGCTTGATGTCAAGCATTGGGGATCCTCCTCTAGAAATTGACTCATAATAGCCTTCGACTTTGTGTCAGAGGCAGACAAATCCTTCACTCTTTGACGATGTTCCTGCGTAAGCCATCCAACAAATGCATGACCAATCAAACAACTTCCAAGATCATGGTTATGGCCTTCACTAACGACGGAGAATGTCCACGTGCTCGGTTTTCTCCAACCTCTTTTTCCTAACAACCCATGCAACTGAAACGGGCACTCTCTCTTCTTTGTCTTGTATTTGTTTTTCCGTTTAGGGGTTTCCTCGGGACCCTCAACCTCCTTCTTTTTCACCGCAGATCTATATGACCCAGACTTCTCACACGATAGTATGACCTTTCTAGCCCATGATTTACTTATAACGATCACCATACACAGTCCAGACCGACTTTTTTGGCCCAATCAATCATAGTGTCTCTATCACTCAATTCCTCACTTGTAGCAAAATGAGAAGAATAGTCGATTGGTGAAAAACCACTATCACTAGTATCGTACTATTCATCTAACAAAAAATTATACATTATAAGTTTTTCTAAGAGCGGTGTAAAAATACAAACATAATGTTGTAACCACAAACATGTAATTTACTCAATAATTGAAATTCCAATTCATTAACAAAAATATAAAACTTAGAGGTTCCCGTAAATAACAACTACAAATACATGTTTAATGTCTAAGCCAAACCATGTAATTTATTAATAAAATACTAACATAATATCTATGCTAAAATATGTGATTTATGAACAGAAGACTAACATAATGCATAAGCTAACACATGTAATCATCCAATTTATTTCACAAATAAATATACATTAGAGGATTTCGTAAATAACAATTAAAAAGACTAACATAATGTCGACTAAGCTAAAACATGTAATCATCCTATTTATTTCATAACTATAGAGGGTACCGAAAATACCACCCAAAAAGACTAACGTAATGATCATATGTATATTATAATTAACGTTCTAAACTATATATGACAAACAGTTTCAATTTACTAAATTTGAAGTAAATTTGGGAAAAAACATATATGTACGCATAAATCCTCTTGATTAATCGAATCAAGACCGGGTGCATCATCGTAGCTTGAGGACGACATTTTCTCAATAGTGTGTGATTTCAATTCGGTGGTACATCAAAGCTTGAATGTAGGCTCCCATATATTTACCCAAAAAAGTTATCGTCGAATTCAGCGTAATGTTTTTGGGCGCTACGACGTAGCGCATAAATGTTGAACCGATTCTTATGAATGAGTTCAACATTTAAAAAATGATTTTTATGCGCCACATCGTGGCACATAAAAAGAAAATACTTTTTGGGCTACAACTGCGGCGACCAAAACGCGGTGCGGGGACAAATTTTTATAGTGAAAAACTCAACCGCCATAAGAATTAGGATTATTAGAAACTTAAACAGGTTTTGCCTTTGCATATCGTCTTGAAAATTACGCTAATTTGAATCCTTAGTACGTACTAATATTCTTGACAAACTAATATGGGCTCTTGTTTAATGGAAATTTTAACGTTAAATCTACAACTTGGTTAGTCTCTCCGATTCTGAGTCCTAATAATATTACTTTCTCGTAGATTTGGAAGCTTAACATACAACCTAAAATACAAAATTTCTTATGGAAATGTTGTGCTGACTATCTTATGACAACTGAACACTGAAACAGATTTTATAACAGAGTTTCATCTCATTGTTGTCTTTGCAATGAAATGGATGAAGACACAAATCATCTTTTGTTTAATTGTAAATATTCTCTGCATATGTTTAATGAACTTCATCAAAAACTTGGAATCTCTTACTTTATGCCAAATCAAAACACTTTCTTAGAAAACATGGAAGCTTTTCGTCACTTTAACTTCAACCTGGAGTTAGCTTATTTTTCGGTGTAATATATAGAAACACATAAATAATATTTTATTCAGATTATCTTCATCAAGAACGGCTATGTCCCCATCCTACTTCACCATTACCTTTTTCACTGAATGAAAATCCATACATTTGGATAAACCAAAGAAAAATAAACCACGAAGACATTCCAAACCATTGGCATGGAAAATACCTCCCACTTATTACGTTCAGCTAAATTTTGATGGATCCAAAAGAAACAACCTCACATCTCACATTGATTTCATCATCAGAGATAGTCATTTACAAGTTATACATATTGATAAAAAGCAAATTCCAAATACGTTTATAGTAAAAACTAAGGCTTACACCTTCCTTGAGTGCCTCCGTCAGGCTCTATGCCTAGACATTAAGAATATCATTGTTGAAGGTGACAATTTAAATGTGTTAATAAATTATGGAAAATCCCATGGGAAAATATGAACAATTATTATTGACATACGTACTTTCTCTATTGGGTTGCTTCGACTCTTTCAGGGTTTTCACTGTTACTTGGAATGTAACAAAGCCGCTGACTTTCTCACATCAAATGATATAAATATTATTCATCTTTGAGACTGGATCACCATGAAATGACATTCCACAACTAAGTATGAGATTTGTAGTAATAGAAGGGTACTCCAAACCATGAGTTCTACCACTGATTATCGTATTCGAGTTATTACAAAGATCGTCCACTATGATGATTTAGGTTGGTCTTGTACCTATCAATGACTTTAGTGTTCGCTTGTAAAAAAATTCTGAGAAAATATATGGATTTTGGCATGATAAGCATTGACGAATATTGTTTTAGTAGAGTTCTCTATAGAAGTTAATGAGTAACCTTCTCAAAAGAGTGAAAATTAATCCTTTTTTATATATGGATTAAAAAGTTTAAGGTTCTTGTAAAAGTAGACTTGAGTAAATGTTGAAATAAAATTCCCGATACTGAGAGGAAATCAAAGCAATTCCATAAAGAACGAATGTCTCATATAATTCTTTGAATTTCTCATTCTAATTTTCAATTTCCTTTTATTGAGTTAATGATATTTAAATTATCTCATTCTATGAAAAGTTTATTAATACGTAGCAAAACTTCTTTACGAATACCCTCTAAAGATGCATATGCTTCTCTTTATAAGATAAAAGTGTCATGGATTTGTTTTCTATGTACATATATTACCTCTCCTTGATGATTTCGAAAAATAAAGTCGATATGAAAAGTTTGGCTGGTTCTTTTGCATCCGTCGAAGTTAAGTTTAACACAATCTGATGGCGATTTCTTTCAAATTCTATTAGTGAGAAGATGTCACTTATTTTTCCTAGATATATTTTTAGAGGAAGTCGCACTTACATTTTTCTCGTTTTGAAACTAAACAATAACAAGGTCAGAAGATTTGGAGTGTTGTTGACCATTGTCTTTGTGAAAGAAAATGGAATTTCGGTATTTTCATATCATCCACCAAAGGATATATATAAGTTTAGGAGAAGTATTAGATGTTTTGAAGAATTGAAGATCAATACAAAAGTCAGACGTGTGGAAATTTGTAAAACCATTCCATAGGATGTTTTGTTTTTTTGGAGGAAAGTTTAATTTCCAAATCCAAGTTAAAGAGTAGTATGTTGGATGTATATTGGGAGTAAGGATAAGGATTCGAGTTGACTCAATTGAGAAATTTCCGTTAGACAAAACTTTCCAGATAAGTTGGTCCTCAATATTGGTGCTAGGAATATGTATTTTTATAGTTTTTTCAACTATATGAGGGGGTAGAATTCTTTGAAGGATAAGAATCTCCCAGCTACGATTTGGTGTAAAAAATTTTGAACCTTTGAGATTGATATTAATGTTGTTGTAATATGGTAAAAGAACACAATCTTGAATCCAATGATCAGTCTATAAATTGATGTCTCTCCATTTCCTAGTTCCTAGATTATACCATTTTTTAAGATGTCACGTATATGGAGTAGTCTAGAGAATTGCTAGGAATGCTTAGATTTCATTTTGTAGGAGAATATGTCAGAGGTTCCTAAATACTTTTTAGTAATGATGTGAACCCACATAATGTCATGTTTATCTAAGAGTTTTCATAAAAAATCATTTGTAAGGATTTATTCAAAATTTTCGATTTATGCAATCCTATACCTCCTTAGGACTTATGATGAAAAATACTATACCAACTAATTAACAGGTGGTAGTTAGAGGTAGGTTTATTCTAAAAGAATTCTTTATTTATTTTATCAATTTCATTACAAACTCTTGTTGGTAAGAGAAAGTTTTGCATTAGATAATTGAATTTTGAGAGACGATTTGATTTAATTACAATTCCTTTTCATGCTTGGGACTGTGAGTTGGCCTTCCATTTGGACAATTGTTTCTTAAAACTTAAATGGAGTAGTGAAAAATCTCATTTTTAACACGACCTCGAATAATTGGAATTCCAAGATATTTTCCCATAGATTTAGTTATTTGAACGTTCAAAACAACATCAAGAGAATTCGCCTATTGTGATATAATATATATTGCTAGAAGTTTGAAAAGTACTTTTGTGATAATTTATTGCTAAACCAGATTTAAGTGTAGAGTTATTCAATATAGATTTTATATGTAACATAATAGTATAAGAAGCGTCGGCAATTATCAATGTGTCATTAGCGAAATTAAGAAAAGGAATACATTTTCCCTTTCTTGTTAATTGTATTCCGATTTTCCTATTCAAATGTTGGGATTCAAGGAATAATGTTCTAGCTAGGAATTCCCTAGATAGAATGAAAATAAAAGGTTCTAAAGGATCACCTTGTTGAAGGCCGCATGATGGACATAACACATTTCTATGTTCATTATTAACTAAAACTGAAAACAATGTGGAGGTTATATAAGTCATCATGAGGTTTATCCATATTATATCATAACCAATTTTAATAAGGACTTTCTAATGAAATTCCAATCCAGTTTCTTATGTCACTCAAGGTGTTGTATTGATGCTATTTCTTGATTATTATCATAAATCAAGTGTTCAAATTCGACTATGGACTAAATTCGGGTATTTTATATGAAAAAATATGAAATTACATTTACCAATTAAATATAAATATCCAAGTGTAAACTATTTTTCACCTTCTAAATAGATGGAAAATGCAATTAAAATGCTATTTTTTTACACAAAAAAAAAACTTGATATCTGTCAATGTACAAAGAAAAAATTGTTCACAAAACTTCATCTTCAGGAAGTAGCTATCTAGGTCAGTGTACAAAAATGCAGAGCCATAACAATTTGGTCACTAGTACTACAATACAAATCTCTGCTAAAATTCTCTATGACAACTAATAAGATATATGAGTCTATATTGTTTATTAAAATTTCTATGATGAGAGTGTGATCATGACAAGCCTCAGAGTCAAACCCTTGGACAAAGGAAACCAACGTCCCCCAATACCATAGTATGTGGATTAAGATGCAAATACAATTTTGTTAGTATAAGATGGCACCTACAAAGATCCATGACACCTTCAGTCATGCGAATTTGCTGAATGGCACTAAAAACACCACTATACTGTTCTGCAGATCCAAGAACTACATCATCATCATATTTAATGTATGTAACAATGACCTTGAAATTTGCAGCTAAAATGCACCGACATATGCTTAGCAAACCACAAGCATAATTTTATGATTGAAGACCTTTCAATTATGTCCAATTACAAGGGTGCTTATTCAGAGAAAATAAGCATATTGAACAAGTAGCAGATTCACAAACATACATAACTAAACTACTTGGGTTTGGTATCTTGTCACCACATCGAATGGTGTAGAGATCAAAGTAGCAATAGATCGAGCAAGTCATCCACATAATAGCTAAATTTTTAGACAGACCAGGTTGAATTTGCACAAGAATATTGTAGAATTTCAGAGTTTGAAAAAAAGCTTCAAGTGCTTAACAATGGTGGAAAAGGACACTGACCAATAGAGTCACTGCTTTACACACCAGAAAGGAAAAACACTCTCTCTTACTAGAATACAATCCAAAAGAAAGTGAGAAGAAAAAGTAAGTAATACAATTCGATTAAACTAACTATTAATAGTGACCACTAATGTCAAACAAACTAACAAAGTTTTATTTACACCCAATAGGATAGTGCAAGCTCATCGCCAAGGCCCCACGCTGTCTCTTAGCTCCGCTTGAGATGAGGACCACTGCTCCATTGGATTGGTGAAGAAGAAAGATCAAAGACGCATAATACTTCAACATCCCCCTCAACATAGAATTTTGTGAAGAATCATCTTGGAAAGGGAAAATTCGTGACAAGCCAGAGGCAGACCCTTGGTCATCAGATCAGCAAGTTGAAGAGAGGAAGGAATGTAAGATGTCTGCAGAAAACCATATTGTACTTGATCCCGTGTAAAATGGCAGTCAATGTCAAGATGTTTCATGCGTTTGTGATAGAAAGGATTTGCTGCCATTTGTTGGGCATCCCGGTTGTCACAAAACATAGTGATGGGTAAGGAAACAAAAAGGTGAAGATCTCGGAGCACATATCCTACCTATATAAGCTCAACTATTGTGGAAGCCATGCTGACATACTCTGCCTCAGTAGAAGAACGAGACACTGTAGCCTGCTTCTTTGTTTTCCACGATACCAAGAAGTGCCCAAAAAAACAATAACCACTAAATGATCGTCGAGTGGTGAGACACGATCCTCAATCAACACCAGTGAAACCCGACCAACTTGAGAGAGGTCTGTACTAGATAGAATAAACCCATGGAAGGTGATCCAACCAAATAACGCAACAAATGTTGAGCTATTTGCCAATGTGGTAGACAAGGAGCAAACACAAATTTGCTAAGGTGTTCAACAGAATAAGACAAGTAGGTCGTGTTAAGGAAAGATAGAGAAATCGTCCCACAAGGCGGTGATAATGCTCAGGATGATCAAATAGGGGACACTACTACAAGAAACACCTAATATCTCATAGAAAATAACCCGGGCGTTAAATTGTCGAGATATAAAAGTGCTGGAAAAAGTTGTTGTTAATTATAACTCGGGCGTTTTTCAATCCGGGTTATATAAACGGATGAGAGAGTAAAATAACCCGTATTTGTAAATGCTCGGGTTATATGCACGTTTATATATCCCGTGATATTGAAATTCGGGTTATTTGTGAGCTTAATTATTATTATTTTTATCAAACACCCAGAATATTTGTGTTGGCTATTGTCTTGAGCTGAAATCGATTGATTTGCTCGATCACTCTTCTCCTACATTAGCCCCAATTTGACCACCATCCTCTCATGCCCTAGCCCCAAATCGATATGCGTCCTTCGTCCTTGTTGCTCCGGGTTGAGAAATGCCCTAGCACCACCTATCACTCCGCCTAATGAGTTGCAAAAGCGCTTGCAATCCAGTTTACCTCTCTGTGTGTTCACGCTTGAGCTAGGTTATGCTCCACTTTGGGGGTTTTGCCTCCATAACTAATGATCGATTGTCAAATTTGCAATCCCAAGGTACAATCACAAACCCTAATTTGGCTTCCCAATTCAAATTTGTTTTTATTTGCGGGATATGCGTGAGTCTTGTGCTTGTTCACTTCAAGCTTCTGTAAAATTGGTTGAGGAAATCTAGTATTTTCGCATTTTAGATTTTGAACATTGTTAGGCTATATTTCTGTAGAAGTATTTGCCTCGTTGCTTTGGTGGTAGTGGTGGTGGTGGGGCGGGTGTCAGATCTTCTAGTGGGCTCAAATTGACTCTCTAGAAGAACTTGACATCATTACGGAGTTGCACGACAATAACATAAACTCTAGGCTCAAATTGCTCGGTAACCTCTGTTGCTCTCACCATTGAAGAGTTGTTAGACAACTTTGTATCCGTCCCCTGAGAAGACGTCGATTACCTAGTATCTTGCAATGTGCTTTCGGTATTTTGTGGTAAGTCTCTTGATCCTGAACTATCTGCATAATCCACAGGGTTATCATCTTCAGTTGCAGATGTTGGTCCGGACCAACATCTGCTCCAAGTTTGAGTCCACCAGGAAGAGGGAAATGCACAGGTTTGCTGGACAACATATCAGAATCCTTGAGAATGTCATTAGTATACTTGCATTGACTAAGATAAATGCCAGTATCATCACAATACAATTCCATCCCCAAGAAATATCGAGCAAGACCCAAATCTTTTATAGTGAAACGAGCATGTAAAGCACCTTTCATGTTTGTAATGGTTTTAGCATCTGTGCCAGTGATCAAAATATCATCGACATAGACCAATAGTGCAGTGAAAGATGAATCTCTTACACATAGAAACAAAGAGTAGTCATTCTTTGACTATGTAAACCCATGATCACCCAGAAGGTGACAAAGCTCAATGTTCCACTGACGAGACGCCTGCTTGAGCCCATATAAGGAACGCTTCAATTTGCAAACCTCCCTAGATTGAGATTTATCATAGCCCTCGGGTAGCATCATATAAATCTCTTCATCAATGAACCCATGTAAAAAGGCGTTATTGACATCGAGTAGGTAAAATAGGCCATGTATTTACAACATCAATGGGGATGAAGATTCGAACTGTATGCAACTTAGCAACGGGAGAAAACGTATATGTATAATCCTTTCCAAGCTTTTGACTAAAGCCTTTAACCACCAAGATCGCCTTATAACGCTCAATGGATCCATCACTGTTAAATTTAATTATGTTAACCCATTTGGAGTGAATAGACTTGTATCCTAGAGGCAAGGTAGTGAGCTCTCAAGTCTCATTTGTCTCCAATGCTAGCAATTCCTTCTCCATAGCTTCCACCCATTTTGGATCCTTTTTAGCATCTACAAATTGATATGGCTCGATAGTAGACAGGACAGTAGAAAGAGAATCAAAACATTCTTTGTTGACATTAGTAGCTACATAATCTGTCATCCAAGCAGGAGTGGAGCGTACCGGTGTAGAACGCCTAACCTTTAGAAGAGAAGGATCAGGTGGAACAGAACTAGAAGGCAAGGAAGATGTATCAATTCCTTGAACAATAGGAGAACGATCATCCAAGAAACAAATATCATCAATAGGCAAAGATTCTGAAGAAGGAAATATCCTTGAAGATGAGGAAGGGGTCGAGTCAGGAACATTTGGAGAAGGTTGAGTGACAGAAGAAATAGAAGGGAAAATTGTTTCATGAAACTCCACTTCACGACTGTAGAAAGTCTTGTGAGTCAGAAGATCATAAACTTTATATCCCTTTTGATGTGGAGGATAACCAATGAACACACATTTTCTCCCTCTTTGATCAAATTTATCAAGGCCCTTCCTGGGTACGCCAACATAGCATAAACAACCCATGACCCGTAATTATCATAGGAAGGAACTTGTTGAAGCAAAATCTCACAAGGAGTTTTCCATTGGAGTTTAGAAATTAGAATACGATTGATCAAATAAGTGGTTGTCAAGAGACAATTACCCCAAAATTTAGTTGGCAAATTAGCTTCTAATGGAAGAGCCCAAGCTGTATCAAGAAGATGGCGATGCTTACAATCCACAATCCCATTTTGTTGTGGCATGTACACCATGCTCTTTTGATTAATAATGCAAAGATCAGCAAACAATCGATGACACTCTTATTTGACTATTCCAGTGCCATCATATGACCTGATCTTCTTAGGTGAAACACTAAACTGATTCTTCACATATGCAAAGAAATCTTTGAGAAGTTGTCCAACCTACTGTTTGTTGTGCATAAAAAATGTCCAAGTAGAACGACTATGATCATCTACAATAGTAAGAAAATATGAAGCATCATTCAAAGCAACCACCTTATAGGGACCCCAAAGATCAATATGTAGTAAATCAAAACAACTTGATGCATAAGTATCACTTTGAGGGAAGGGCAGTCTGTGAAACTTAGCCAACGGACAAATGTCAAAATTCAAAGTAGCACCAACGTGTTCCTTACAACTAGGGAACTGTATCGGTTTAGAATGGGATATATGACCCATTATTTTATGAAACAGCATAACTGAATCATCCACAACATGATGTCCAAAAACCTTGTCTAAAGTAGCTTCACAAGCAGCTCTGACAGCATTCCTCTCTAAGTAAGATTTATCTCTCAGTTTATATAATCTTGCTCTATGTTGACCAAATGCAATCTCTGACTTAGTTGTAAGGTCTTGCAGAACACAATGGTCCTCAAAAACAATGTGCAAACATTAAGAGTTTTGGTCAACTTGCTTATTGACGGCAAGTTGTACTGAAACTCTAGAACAAATAAGACTTCTTCAAGAACCAAGCCATTCTCCAGATATACATTACCAACAACTTGTATTGACTTTGAAGTGCCATTTTGTAAGACTTCGATTGATTATCCATTTCTAGAACACGAGTCAAAATTCCACACTTACAATGAGATATACCTCCATAGGTACATATAGGATATCCATTCAGATTGTGCAGTTCATCCAAAATATTCTTAAGCTTGACAAAGTAAGCAGTCACAGTTAAACTACCTTGACTAACCTAAGCCAACTCCTGCTTCAACTAATAGACCATAGGTTCACTACTCCGACGAAAGCGCTCGCAAATCTCAAGCCAAAGACCTCTCGCAGAATCTGAGTGAACAAAAGTAGAAGCAAGATCATGACTCATTGTGTTCATTAACCAGAACGCAACCATCCGAACACACCTATGCCAACGCTGATATAGATTAGAATTTAGAGTAGGTTTCACCAAAGTTCCATCGATGAAGCATAACTTCATCTTTGCATCTAGTGCCATTTTGATTTGCCGACTCAATAGCAAGTAGTTTCCTCCATCAAACACGATATTTGTGATAATCATTTCTGGTGAATCAGAATGTACAAGAATAAGAGGATCGCTCTGCATAGCGATCAAATTTTGCTCGTGTACATTTCCTCCTTCAATCGGCATTGAAAATGATTTGAGATCGGTCGTAATTAGAACAAACTACGATTTGAGGTGGAAGCAAAGAAAACGATCAAGCAATCGCTCAGAAAACTCATAGAAATTCCAAGTTTGCTTTGATACAATGTAGAATTTCAGAGTTTGAACAAAAGCTTTAAGTGCTTAACAATGGAGAAAAATGACAATGATCAATAGGGTCACTGCATTACACACCATAGAGGAAAAACACTCTCTCTTACTAGAATACAATCCAAAAGAAAGTGAGAAGAAAAAGTAAGTAATACAATTCGGTAAAACTAACTATTAATAGTGACCACTAATGTCAAACAAACTAACAAACTTTTATTCCAATCCAATAGGATAGTGCCAACTCATCACCAAGGCCTCACACCGTCTCTTAACTCCGGCTTGAGGATGAGGCCACTGCTCCATTGGATTGGTGAATAAGAAAGAGAAAAAAGGCAAAATACTTCAACAAATATACATAAAAGTATCAGCAAGACAAACAGGAAGGAGTCATATGATTCAATAGCAACAACAACATCTTCAAAGACGAACTACCTTGAAATCATGGAGCCGTAGATTAGGGCTTGAGTGACAGCAGGCTCGAACGTACAACACCGCGGATTTAGGGCCTCCAACAACAGAAGATTAGCACAAGGAAAGAACGCACAGATTGGGGCGCATGATTTTTTTTGAAATTCAGTACAACGAAGAACGCACAAACTGGAAGAACAATTTAGGGTTTAGATGGACCATGTGAGCGAGAAAAAGGAATGGTATGCTTCTAAATTCTCTTTTATAAAAACAAAGTAACTCAATTGCTCAAATAACCGGGTTATATACTCTCTGCACTTCGAAACACATTATTAATAACTCGAGCGTGATTCAATTACACAAGATCCAGGTTATATTCTTAAATTACAAAGCTTAATAACCCGAATTTAACAAGAAAAACACACCTAGGTTATTCATGCACAGGGCTAACAGAGTTATGTACCTAAATATCTCATGTGTGTTGTCATATATCCGGGGTATTTTCTATTTTTGTCAAAAAATTTAAAATAAAATTTAATATTTTTAATGTTTTCACCCCCTATTATGTCGGATGTATGATGTTCAAGTTATTATATCACGGGTTAAAATAACATTTTTATGGTAGTGAAGTTTGCTAATCAAGAGGATAGGGACTTTGTGTGGGCTAACAAGCCTTATCATGTTCAAGGTAAACTTCTTGCTATATTTCCCTAGGTTGAGACCTTCTAATCTTTTATAGAGGAAGTTACCTCTACCGACATGTGGATCAGAATCCCCTTTGCCTCACCATCTCTATAGTCCATCTGCCATTGATTTTTATTTTGAGGGAGAATAATGTGGGCCAATTTATTAGGCTTGACCAAACCTCAACCTCCAGGAACAAAATGAAGTTTGCTAGGATTTGTGTGAATGTTGACCTTACTAGTCCCCTGACCTCTATTGTTAGGATGAATGCCCATGATGGCAATGTTATGGCCCTTAAAGTCTAGTGTAAAGACTATTCTTCTAGATGTGGGTGTTGTGCTGAACTTGATCATTCCTATGATGCATGTCCCCTTAATAATGTTCAACCTAGAAGACTTGCTATCACTAATGCATCAGTGCCTAAGCATGAAGCTCTTGAGCAACAGACTATGAGGAGGATCCTTGGGGATCAGTCTCATTCTTCCTCCAGAAGCTCTCCTTCTAAGGGTCCTACTTTTATTAAGACTCGGTTTGAGTCTGGGGGAAGCTCTAGCAAGGATAAGGGAAAGCTATTGCCACTAACCTTGATTATTACCCTGCTCCCCTTGATTATGGTCTCCACAATAGTATTAACCTTCTCAATCTCCCCTCCCATCTCAAAGCTCTTATCAATATTGAACTTCTTGCCTAGTTGGACCCTAATCTGCCTACTGAACTTACCAAGCTTCATATGATAAGCAATGCTCTTGGTTATGCCCTTAGCCCTATGCCTACTCCCCCTATAGAGACTATGATAACCCCCCGCCCCCACTTGTGGTTACTCCCCTTGCCCTCCAAGGTTGGATGACACAATTGTTGATGTTATGACATCAGCTATGGTACAACCCCTTGGGGCTTCAGGGGGCCTGGCAGCTGAAATAGGGTCTGAGTCCTCTAACTCCACCATACTTGGGCAGATTGAGGGTATTGACATCTAGAGAAATTATGAAACCCACTCCCCTGTTTCTAAGAGAACCAAAGGTAAGGAGGAAGACCCAGTACACCTGCCACTCCAAAGAGGCAAAAGAAGAAGAAGAACTATTATTAATGATTATGAATCCCAAGCTGGCTGTGTGTTGTAATGGTTTTTGTACCACTAACACTCATTTTGCCCTGTCCTTACAAAAATGAGGGTACCATCCATATTTTCTTCTATTGTATCTTTCTTTCTTTCCTAGTGACCTCATTTTGTAACCACTTGCTTGCAAGTTGGGATTTTATTGTGTCATTTTATTATGCTATATAGCTTGTTTCGTATGTTTGATTTAAAAACCAACTATGTTACTATGTTTAATCTGAAGTATTACTACTTGTTTTATGCAATACATTTTAATTTAGGATTACGAATACAAAACTCTTACAGAACAAACTTTTTTCTCGAATGCTATACTTGGTACTTTTGTGAAAAACTTCAAGGCACCTTTGACATGTATAGTGATTCTCTAGGGTACTTTGTCTTCTTTTCATTTGTTGATATACGGGTCTCTAGCCTCAACCTGAACTTATATGAACCTATGTCATGTTCTTGCACTCCATCATCTTATCTTGGTCCCTTGCTGGCTAATTATATGGTCATTTGGACATTGATATACAATCCATGTGAAGTTATTATGATTAATGCAATCCTTGGACTCACTCCCTATGATGATAACATCATGACATTTGAGGAATTTTTGTCTTTTGATTGTTGTTCTCTTTGTGGTCTCCCTATATAGAATGTTCAATGTTTATCTTAGACAAGTTACTCCATTAAACCAGTCTCGAAGTACTCAACAACTCACAAGTTGCTCTTATGAAGTTTGTGGACTTTTTTTCTTATGCACAAATAAGTATTTGATTTCCTCCTCTTCTCTGCATACTTGTACATTCTCAAATAGACACCTATTGCTCAACCATAATTTTAACCCCATAATTTTCTTTGGTTTTCAAATACTGTATCATGATGAGTGGGTTTCAAGTTGTTCTTGGGATCATTATATTTACATCCCTAATGTTAATGAGCATCTTACTGATCTTATGAGCTATTTCTAACTATTTCTTTTATATAGCCTCATGGTCTCTTATTTCTATTGTGTCTTAATCTTTTACTTAACTTCAATTACAGCCCACCGACCACTACCTTTTTTCTTCTTCCCCTTCGGGGGTGTACAACCTTACACACAAACTCTACAATACATCTTTATTAGGCTAAGGCAAGAAACCTACAATGTGAGTAAGTTTTATGGATACATAGCTCTTAATCATCCACGCATTATACAAATTACAAACTACAAGTTTTGTAACATTAATATACACATTATATGAATATTGGATACTGAAATGTAAGGGGTGTTAGACACCCTGGGTTCTGGGAAGAAATCACTTGCAACAGAAAATCAAATAATCTAAATATAATGGTTCTTGCTGAAACCAAAACAACACATGAACCTAATATTAGCTCAATCAAAAAGGCATGATTCCATGACATTCTCTACACCCCTTCCCATGAAACTAAAGGTGGCCTTTGGGTTTTGTGGAATCATATTGAGGTAAATCGAAAAACTTTCAGTATTTAAACACACCTACAATATGATCCTTTTTAAAACATATCATAATACAGATGCTTTCACTTTGATCTTTGTTTATGCTCCTACCAGGGAGCCAAATAAACATGAATTTTGGGAAAACCTAGAATACGAGATTATATCGTGTGGACTGCCAGTAATATTAGTTGGCGACCTCAATGAAATAGAAAATGATATTGAGAAACTAGGAGGGATGGTTACATGCCCATATATATAGGTTTAGACTACTCGTTGAATTCCGACACAACCTAGAGCTTATCAATGCCCGCACAATGGGTTTCCCTTTCACTTGGTGCAAGCGTATATTTGGAACCAACAACCCATATGAAAAATTAGATAAAGTAATAATTCATCCTGGTATACTTGACAACAACCCATCATTGATAATTAAGCATCATCCATTCACTACACCAGACCATTGTTTAATCACTTTCACACTTGTTGCTATGCATAATAGAATCAATCAATCCTCCTTTTAGATTGGAGAATGTTTGGTCATCTTTCGAGGATTATGAAAAGCTTGTATCGAAAGTATGGAGATACTCCATGCAGTGATCATATATGTTCTGTCTACAAAAAAAGTTGACTTTACTAAAAAATACTCTATTTCTTATGCCAAAACCACCTTCAATCACAATTTTTGCATTCTAGAAAAATCAGAGGAACAATTACAGCGGGCCCAAATTCAACTCCTAGAATCACCTAATTGTGATATTACAATAAATCACATGAAAAAATCTAACTATTAGACATAACAATATTCTTAATTTCCAACACACATACTGGAAGCAAAGGGCAAAAGTAAATCAATTGCATGTTGGCGGATCGCAACACAAAATATTTTCAAACAATTGCCAAAATCCACTCTGTCAAACAAAATATTTCAAAATTCCAGACTAGAGATGGTCTATTAATTTTTTATCAAAACCTAATCCAACAAGAGATATCAAAAGAACTTGGGTTGCGATTCTTAAATAATTCCCATAATGTCGTTCTCCGGGAACCCCTGCCCCTATTATGTAAGGAAATTAGTGATGATGAAGACATGGCCCTACTCAAATTCCTAACTATTGGGGATATCTATTCGGTTGTCCTCGATATCCAAAATGATAAGACCCCATGCCCTGATGGATTCCCAGTTGATTTCTTTAAGCAATACAGTATGTTGGTGGTTTTGTTGTCAATGCCACCACTGCATTTTTTTCCATACACCCCGATGGTTCTATTGTCAACGCCAACGAACCATGCCTTCATTGCATTGATTCCCAATGTAGACTCTCCGATCACCATAAACCACTACATACTGATTAGCTTATGCAATACTACGTATAAGATTATTACAAAGTTGATAACAAACAAGATAAAACTCCTCCTACCTAAGATAATCATCCACTTTAAGGAGCCTTTGTGAAAGGAAGGCTAATACAAGATAATATTTTTATTGCCCATGAAATATTACACTCTTTCCAAAAAAAAAACGGGAAAAACAACCTGGATGGCAATAAAAATTGACATGGAAAAAGCCTACGACGAGATAAAATGGGACTTTATAGAAACAATACTTCACCAGTTTGTTTTCCACATCAAATTCACAAAGCTTATTATGGCATGTATTACCACCTACACATTTTTTAGTTTTAGTGAACAATGCACCAGAAAAAATTATTAAACCTGAATGCGGTATTAGGCAGCGGGACCCCATGGCACCTTACGTTTTTGTCTTAGCCATGGAATTCATTGTCGGCTCTCTCGCAAAGGAAGTACAACGCCCTATTGCTAACTGTGGAGTTCAGCTAGTTCAATATGGAATACTAATTCCGTTTTTAACTTTTGCAGATGACACACTTATATTAGCTGAGGCCAGTGCCAAGTCTGCACACTTTATCAAAGACTTTCTATCTGGCTTTTCAAATAAAACAGGTTTAGTAATTAATTATCGCAAAAGTTCGGTTCAATTCTGCAATAATGTAAGCTATGAGAAGTCCAACACAATCAGATCAATCCTTAATGTGACACTAACCATGAATATGGAAAAATATCTAGGTATCTCAATCATCAGGGGAAGGGTCAATAATTCTACTTTCCAAGAGGCTCTAGATTCCCTTAGAAAACAACTCTCAAAATGGAAGGCCAATTCTCTCTCACAAGTAGAGCATTCAGTGTTAATTAATGCAAATCTTCTTTCTAAAGTAAATTTCATGATGCAAAGCTTTCTTTTACCTAAAGGAATTGGGGAACAAATAGACAAAATCAATAAAACATTCTTCTGGAACAAAATGGACACTTCGAATTTCCATCCTTTAATTAGGTGGGAACACATTTTTACTCCTACATCTCAAGAAGGTCTAGGATTTAGATCTGTTGAGGTATGTAATAAATCATTACAAATGAAATTGCTTTGGAAATTAATAACGGAACCAAACAACATTTGGGTATGAGTAATAGAAGAAAAATACTACAAAGATGACTCTCTATTTACTCTCAAAAAAAGAAATTGATCCTGGCAGTTTATCCCACTCCTTAGCCTTCGTGACAACTTCAAAAAGGACAATAGATGGCAAATCGGATATGGGAACAATGTTGATTTCTGGAATGATGCATGGGTCAGAACACAATCACTAAATAAAACTCTTTATCTTACAAATTCAGGTATGCGAGTTTCCAGCTTCATAACTACTAATAAAGACTAGGATGATATCAAACTAACCTTTGTGCTACCAACTCATTTGGTGGACGCGATTAAGAAAATAAATTTACCAATTCATGAAGTTCAGGACAAATCATTTGGCAACCGACCACTAATGGTAGGTTCTCAGTCCACACTGCACATGCCAACTTGATTAATGATCGACCGTCACAAAATCAACAAAACCTAGAATGGATATGGAGACTGAAAGTTCCACCAATGATTAAGTATTTTCTATGAAAATCTTGTGTTGGTTGCCTCCCTACTACAAAACGTCTGAACATACATTACAATAGAGTGTCGACACAATGTAACCTCTGTAAGGAAGTAGATGCGGACTTGAATATTCAAATTTTTGGGTGCAAATTTACCAAAACTTTTCTCCTTGCTATTGGTAACTCATTGGCAGAACAATTAAATTATGATTTGGTATCGGATGATTTTCTTTTCAATCTCAGCTACAACAGAACGCATATGGGCAAGTTCAAACTTTTTGTTTTGTGTGGTGGAAAATATGGTGACTGGACATGTAGGGGTAAAGCATGGTTTCGGTGCGGGCCACGAGAACTGATGTAAGCACACATGTGCTTCATCAAGTATCTGACTCGGACCAGCCAAGGCCACCTCCGGCACCACCCATGACGCGTGCCCGTCGCCAGGCTCAAGGTCAAACTCAAGGAGAGGAGATGCAACAAAGGCACCGGGAGTCATTACAAGGAGTCGGGCTAGACGACTGCTAATGGACCTACAAGAAGGGCTAAGGGGTGTGGAGCAGCCGAGCTACAAGACAGGCGCGCCGGTCATGATGATACAAGGATACCCGTCGCCGGCGCAAGAAGAGGCGCGGGATTTAAAGACATAAGCTCGGTTGCACATGGAAGAAGCAAGGGGGAAGGCCACGTCCCATTGGGCCCATTTCTTTAAGTGAATTTCCCATTTTGGAAGTGACATTTTAAGACTATTTATATGTTGGTTTTTAGGGTTTCTTTTTCAACTTTTATTATTTTGAGAACACATGTTGTTTAAACTATTCCTGGATTGGAATTTGGTTGATTCAAGTTTTGATGATTCAAATTTGTTTCAATCGCAAGTGTGAGTGTTCTAGGTGGATTCCGACATCATTCATTCTCAAAACGATATCTCTTTTGCAAGCGGATTCCTGTGAGGGTGATATCAAACCTTGTTCGAACTCTAGGTGGATTCCTTGAGTTCTACATGTCGTTCAAGGAAGCCGGGTGGATTCCTAGTTGTCGTTGTTCGCTTATCCGGTTCTTGTTCATTTCACGTCATCTAGATCTCATCATCAATCCCTCGTGCCTTGGTTTTCCCCCATTTATGGAGCATTCATTACAGTTGTGCGTTCCTTGGAGTTTTGGAAAGCAAGATGAGTCATTCTACCTATCCCGAAGCGATCCTCCAAGGGAGGAAGCCATCATTTGGTATCAGAGCCTCGGCTAGGTAAAAACGCTCTTCTTGCTTGATTTTTCGATTAATACGACGTGTAGGTTCAAGGCAATCCCGGGGCTGAACAAGTGCAAACCAAACCGAGCAAAGAGTGACCCATAAGAGTCATAGATCCATACTCAAGGCCATGTGAGCGAGCGAGGCAGGTCCGGTGCGGGTGCGGCACGGCAGATCCGGAGCGGGCGAGGGCGTGACACGACTTGTGCGTGTCCGTGGGCGCGGTCGTCCGAGGCTGGTGGGAGGGGGGCCGGAAAATCCTAACCACTTTCCTTTCTTGCTCCCCAAGTTGATTTTTATTTTATTCTGTCAAATCTTTTTGATAAGATTCTGTTGGACAAGATTTGGTAAGATTCTAATATCTTTTTGTTATTTTTGGTGGGCTAAAAATATTTTCTTGATTTGTTTAGATAAGGCAGGATCTTGTGTATCTTGTTTTGCCCCTTATCTAGTTTACTTTTTAAAAGGAAGATATCCAAAAATCTGGTGTTGACCACGTGGTCCCACCAAATTGGTTTTTAAAAAAAAAAAAGAGAGAGAGAGAGAGGGAAGAAGATTCGGCTAGTAGCCCTAGAAGCTAGGGCGAGGCGGACCCGGGCAAAGCCTTGAGAAGTCCCAGGGCGTACGTCAAGTGGTCCCGGCCCAAAGGGCTTGAGAAGACCCCGCTCGGCAAGGTACACTTGTGAACGCCCTAAGCGAGACAAATCAGGCCGATGGATTCCCCATCGGTAACAAGAAGTCTGGGAACTTGCTTGATATGTTTAGCAATTCTTATCTCGTTTCCCTTCGTGTCATCCTTGTTATTTCATTGCTTTTCCTTAATCTTCCTCCTTGAATCTACTGCGTATTGTAAAATCAAGTTAGAGTCATTTTCCCTTTTTGTTGTCTCTGCTGGCTTTTGCTCTTGCGTGCAGGATCGCCGACAGGATGGCTACACCACAGACGTGTGTCGTCAAGAGGGCGTTGGTGTCCAATGAGCAGGCGGATCCTCCTTCATAGCGAGAGACCATCTTTCACTCTCGGTGTTCTATCCAAGGCAAGGTGTGTAGTGTCATCATTGATGGGGGCTTGTGCTGCAATATCATCAACCGGGATGTGGTCGAGTGATTCGGGCTTGCTACTACTCCACATCATCAGCCATACACCCTGAATTGGCTCAACGCTACCGCACCCCTGAAGGTAACTGAACAGGCGAAGGTGAGCTTCTCGATTGGCGGCTACAAGGATGAAGTGTTGTGCGATGTGCTGCCCATCTCGACTTGTCACCTGTTGCTCGGCCGTCCTTGGCAGTATGACCGTGGGGTGATACACAATGGAGTCACCAATGAGTATTCCTTCTTCTTAGAAGGTAAGCGGCCAATGAACAACGATGACGAGCCAAGGAAGCGGACCAAAATGCCATGACCAAGAAGCAAATGGTCATAGGGCAGGTTGCGGGGGCGAGCAACCATCTTCTCTTTGCGACTGCCAAGGAGGTGGAGACGGCCATCCAGGGGAGTACTCCGTGTTTCCTTTTAGTTCCTACTTGTGCACTATTTTCTTCTAGTGAATTGCAAGAGCTTCCTTCTTCTATTGCTTCTCTTTTGCAGGGGTATAAAGACCTTTTTCAAGAATAAGTGCCGACGGGGCTGCCGCCTCTTCGGGGAATAGAGCACCAGATTGATTTCATTCCGGGGGCCACTCTCCCTAATCGGGCTGCCTACAAGACCAACCCAGAAAAAGCTAAGGAGCTGCAACGACAAGTCCAGGAGCTCATTGCGAAGGGCTACGTGCGAGAACGCCTCAGTCCTTGCGCGGTGCCCGTGATTTTGGTGCCCAAAAAGGATGGGAGTTGGCGTATGTGTGTGGACTGCCGAGCCATCAACAACATCACCATTAAGTACCGACACCCAATTCCTCGCTTAGACGATATGTTGGACGAGCTCCATGGAGCTCAAGTGTTTTCAAAGATAGACCTCAAGAGCGGATATCACCAGATTCGCATGAAGGAAGGGGACAAATGGAAGACAACCTTCAAGACCAAGTACGGCCTTTACGAGTGGATGGTAATGCCCTTTGGTCTCACGAATGCCCCTAGTACCTTTATGCGATTGATTAATCATGTCCTACGTGCCTTTCTAGGGAAGTTTGTTGTTGTTTACTTTGATGACATACTTATTTATAGCCAATCCTTGAGTGCGCATGTTGAACATCTTAGGCAGGTTTTAGAGGTCCTTCGAAAGGAGAGACTTTATGATAACTTTAAGAAATGCCATTTTTGTTCGAATGATGTTGTGTTTCTTGGCTATATAGTGTGCAAATCAAGTCTTAAGGTGGACGAGGAGAAGGTCAAGGCCATCCAAGAGTGGCCGGCGCCTACAACGATGACCCAGGTGCAGAGTTTCCTTGGCTTAGCCGGCTTCTATCGTCGGTTTGTGAGGAATTTCAGCACCATTGCCATGCCTCTCCCCGAGCTGACCAAGAAGAAGGTCACCTTTCTTTGGGTGAAGAACAAGAAGGCGCCTTCCAGACCTTGAAGGACAGACTGACTCACGCTCCGCTTTTGACCCTCCCGTACTTCAACAAGACCTTTGAGATAGAGTGCAATGCGTCGGGAATCGGGTTAGGAAGGGTCCTAATGCAAGAAGGCAAGCCGATTGCCTACTTCAGTGAGAAGCTTAGTGGGGCTGAGCTCAACTACCCCACTTATGATAAGGAGCTATTTGCTCTTGTTTGGGTTCTTCACACGTGGCAACACTATCTCCCTCCTAAGGAGTTTGTCATCCATTCTGATCACGAGGCCCTAAAGTATCTTAAGGGGCAGAGCAAGTTGAACAAGCGTCATGCCAAGTGGGTAGAGTTTATTGAGAGCTTCCCATATGTGATCAAGCACAAGAAAGGGAAGGACAATGTTGTGGCCGACGCCTTGTCACGCATGTATACTCTACTTACTTCTCTTGATGCTAGGATACTAGGGTTTTCATTCATGCGAGAGTTGTATGCCCTAGACGATGATTTTAAGGAAAAGTTCCTTGCATGTCAGGTTAGGGGGGGGATAGATAACTTCTATATGCATGATGGTGACATGTTCTTGGGGTCGAAGTTGTGCATACCTAAGGGTTCTCTACGTAGGCTCTTCATACAAGAGGCTCACGGCGGGGGACTCATGTGTCACTTTAGGGTTGATAAAACCCTAAGTACACTCCGGGAACATTTCCATTGGCCAGGCATGTACAGAGAAGTGGCTAAGTTTTGTGCATCTTGCATAGTGTGTCTTAAGTCCAAGTCAAAGCTCAATCCTCATGGGTTGTATACTCCTCTTCCTATACCTAGTAAGTAGTAACCCTTGGGAGGATATTTCTATGGATTTCGTCCTAGGGTTTACTCGGTCTAAGAGAGGGAGGGACTCCAATTTTGTGGTGGTAGACCGGTTCTTCAAGATGGCTCATTTTATTCCTTGTCATAAGACGGATGATGTGTCTCATGTGGTTGACCTCTTCTTTGAAGGGATTGTTCACCTATATGGGGTGCCGAAGACTACAGTGTCTGATAGGGACACAAAATTTTTGAGCTATTTTTGGAAAACCCTTTGGTCCAAGATGGGCACTAAACTACTATTCTCTACCTCGTGCCACCCACAAACGGATGGCCAAACTGAAGTGGTTAACCGAACTCTTGGTGCTTTATTGTGTTCCTTGTTGAGTACTAACTTGTGCAGGTAGGAGGAATGTCTTCCTTTCATAGAGTTTGCATACAACATGACCATTCATTCGGCCACTAACAAGACCCCGTTTGAGGTAGTCTAAGGGTGGAATCCAATTACTCCGCTCGATATGATTCCTTATTGATGCGACCCTGCTCCCCATGACGGCCATAGAAGAAGAAGCCATGACCGTGAGCTCAGAAGAGCCAAGTACGAAGACCGCGATCTTCCTCTCACTACTCGCATCGAGCATAGAGACCGCGATCTTCCTCTCACTACTCGCATCGAGCATAGAGACCACGATCTTTGTCATGCTTCTCGCATCTGGTACAGAGACCGCGATCTCCTTCAAGCGTCTCCAGCCAAGCCTAGATATCGTGTTCTATCTGAAGATTCTCGCATTCAATGCTGAACGCGTTCTTTGACTATCTTTGTAAATGTTTGAACATTATTTATTTCCAGTGTTTTCTTTTGTGATGTGTGTTCCACGCGTGTCGCGTGGGCCAGTCCATTAAGCAAGACTCGGCCTATCCGAGTCTCGCTATAAAAGGCCAACTCAGCCTTCTGTTTTAGGTTACGCATCATTTTAATCTAAGATTACTTGTCGAGAGCTTTTGCCTCCATTCTCTTAGATCTGCGTCACCCCAATCTCTGTCTTCTCATCTCCTTCCTCCTCTGCTGACGCTACGGCCTCCACTCGATCTTCATCGAGTTTATCCAACCCCGCTGCCGACGCTATGGCCAATCACTCGATCTCTTTCGAGTCTATCCCCTCTTCTGCCGACGCTACGGCTTCACTCTCCATCTCGAACCATCATCCAAACACCGCGTTCCATCTCTTCAACCTCAGATCGACGCGTGCGACTTCCTACCAAGATCAGAGATCCGGCATCACAAGCAGGAACGCATCACTTATGCTATCAAGGAATGGGAGAGCCCCGAGGGCATGGACCAGGCTGAGCACATCAAGTCACTTCACGAGTCCACCAAGGCGCGGTTGGAGGTGAGGACCGCCCAGTATTGCAAGCATGCCAACAAGGGGCGAAAGAAGTTGCTCTTAGAACCCGAAGATCTAGTCTGGGTCTATTTTCGCAAAGACCGGTTTCCAAACTTGAGGGACTCCAAGTTGAAACCAAAGGAAGATGGACCGTTTCAAGAGCTGCAAAATATCAACGACAATTCCTACAAGATTGATCTTATAGGTGAGTATGGAGTCCATAATGTGTTTAATGTGTCTGATCTTTCTTCATTTCTTGTAGATGACGAGGACGACGAGTTTCGAGAAGATTTGGGGTCGAATCCTCTTCAAGAGAGGGAGGATGATGTAAGCACACATGTGCTTCATCAAGGATTTGACTCGGACTAGCCAAGGCCAACTACAGCACCACCCATGATGCGTGCCCGTCGTCGGGCTCAAGGTCAAAGTCAAGGAGAGGAGATGCCAACAAGGGCGCCGGGAGTCATTATAAGGAGTCGGGCTAGACAACTGCTAATGGACCTACAAGAAGGGCTAAGGGGTGTGGAGCGGCCGAGCCACGGGACAGGCGCGCCGGTCATGATGTTACAATGATACCCATCGCCGACGGAAGAAGAGGCGCGGGATTTGAAGACATAAGCTCGGCTGCACATGGAAGAAGCAAGGGGGGAGGCCACGGCCCATTGGGCCTCTTTCTTTAAGTGAATTTCCCATTTTGGAAGTGACATTTTGAGACTATTTATATGTTGGTTTTTAGGGTTTCTTTTTGAGCTTTGATTATTTTGAGAACACAAGTTGTTTAAACTATTCCTAGATTGGAATTTGGTTGATTCAAGTTTTGAGGATTCGAGTTTGTTTCAATCGCAAGTGTGAGTGTTTTAGGTGGATTCCGACATCATTCATTCTCAAAACGATATCTCTTTTACAAGTGGATTCCCGTGAGGGTGATATCAAACATTGTTCGAACTCTAGGTGGATTCCTTGAGTTCTACAAGTCGTTCAAGGCAGCCAGGTGGATTCATAGTTGTCATTCTTCGCTTATGCGGTTCTTGTTCGTTTCACGTCATCTAGATCTCATCATCAATCTCTCGTGCCTTCGTTTTCCCCCATTTCTGGAGCATTCGTTACAGCCGTGCGTTCCTTGGAGTTTTGGCAAGCAAGACGAGTCATTCTACATATCCTGAAGCAATCCTCCAAGGGCGGAAGCTATCAAGAACGATACAAAATTGAGGCAGATTCTAATTATTAGATATGACCTCCATAAACAGGGGTCAAGGTCGGCAGTGAGACGATGGGGGATAAGCTTCATTGTCAAGAGAGAAACAACCCGGATCACCAGCTAAGGCCCTTAAATGACCGCTCAATGATAAAGAAGGTAGGGGTGCAGAGACAGCCAAGAGGTTTGCCTAGAAGTAGCCACCCTAGAAAGTGTGCGTAATAGCTCACTGATCGAGCGCTCTTGCGCTGAAGATGAACGGGGCTAAGAAACAAAATCATCTTCGGAGACTACTCTATTGATGATCTTTGCTCAGTACAGTTATTGTCGAGTACAGATTTGTAATAACCCAATTTTTATTTTTTATTTTTTTAAAAAAAATGTATAAGTAAATATTTTTCTTTTGATAATAAATAAAATCTAGGAATTTTATTTTTGTTTTGGAATAAATAAAAGTTAAATAAATCAATTAAAGTACTGAATTTCCAATAGTTGCTTGCAAAGATCTCGTAGTTTGAAAAGAATGGCAAAACTACCAACTTTTTGTACTTTTTGGGGTATTTTTGCTATAGATAAGGTATGATTTTATCTTTTCTTTTCAATCAAAATATTCTTAAAAGTTGACAAATCTTTTCTCCAAAAAGATAAAATAAAATCCTAATCTCTCCTTAATCTTCTCCCTCCCGGTGGCAGCCCCATCCCATCACCTGTTATGGCCTCAAGTTATGACATCCTAGTGTACTATCTCAAAAGTGGCGGGCAACTTTCCCTCCAAAACAAAAGTAATCCTTCCTTCCAACCTTAATACCTCCACCGTAACATTCACTTTGCCTGACAACGTTTACCTGAAAATTCCTAATAAAACTTCAATGCTACGTGACAAATTTCGTAACATTTACTCCACCTTCTTTCAAGTTCGCACTTGACGCCCTCCATTAAAGCTTGAATGGGTACGTAAATTCTCATGACAAACCTTCATTTTTCCCCCTCTGTTGTTTACTTAGGTTATCCCTATGTTTTTTACTCATTTTTTTATTTGATAGAAACCCTCTATTTTTTACTTAGAACATTGAGAAGTTCAAATCCTTGTTTATATGTAGGTACGAATGTAGTATACGTGAAGTTCATAAGTGGTGGAGAATGGAAATACCAAGGGAAAAGGTGGTTGTATAAGGGTGATAGAATAGTAAAAGCCATGTTGATTTGACATGACATGGACTTGGCTACACTGCAGAAGAAATGGATTCAAAAGAACCCATTTGATGAAGAGAAGTTCTTTGTGCATATGCAATACCTTTATCCAAATAAACCTGAACTTCCTCTGATCGGTCTAAATGATGACGATGATCTGGAGGCGTTCAAGTTCTTGAACAAGTGTGGAGAAAATTTATTAGAGTGGAAGATTGAGTTGTACACCAACCTCCTAATGAAGGAAGAGATTCCAAGTGAAAGGTCTGAACATCATACTCTTCCTTTTCCAACAGCTCCACCACCCACTCAGAGCCAAGACAATCAAGACTTTTTCAGGTCATTTTTTCAGAAAGTCAGAGCAGAAGACACGGATGTCAGGTTAGTAGATGAAATTATTAAAGCTGACAATGAAGTAGAGTTAAGAAGATTAAATAGGGAAGAAGTGAGGGAAAAAAACAAAATAAAGTGTCCCATGATAGTGGAATACATTATATCAGTGAGCAGTGATAATGCGGACATTGAAGCTACTTCATCAAGAAACAAAGGAAATGAGAAAATGACTGATTATGCCAATTGTGGAAATTTTTTGGAGGATGAAATAGGAGATGGTTTTGATTATGGGGGCGTTTATCAATCAGGTGATGATGCTCCTGTTGATGGTGGTGATGGTTTAGGGTGTGCTTCATGTGATGCTTCAGGTGATGATGTATGTCATTTTGGTCTTGATGATGTGTAGGATGAAATATATGAGAATCAAGGGAACATACAACGAGGAGAAAATACAGGAGGACCAAGAAGAGTTTGATGTTGATGAAGACATTCTTAGAGATATTGAAACGAGGTACTATCCATCAAAGAGGGACATGCAAGCAATGTTGGTTGAAGATGAGGATACAAGTGACAACGTTGAAAACAAGTCCTCATATCCAACAATGAAGGTTGGTTAGTACTTCAATTCTAAGGAGGAGTTCAAAGCTGTACTTTCTATGATGGCAATGGAAAATTGCTATGAGATGCGTGTGAAGAGGTCTGACAAGTCGTCATATGACGTTGAATATGTTGACGACAATTGCACCTTCCTTTGTCGTGGCTCAGTCTATCGCAAAACGTCCTTGTTTATGGTGTGAGAATTTGTGCCAGATCATAGTTGTGGCATGAGAGTAAAGCACAATCATCACATAAGAGCAACTTCTAGGCTGATTGCAAATAAAATACTTCATAAGTATGTTTTTCTTGCCTTTCCTCACTTTTTCATATCAAAGGCCAATATCATTGCATTTATACATTGACTTCGTGTTATGTCAGGTTTTGAAATGGCCGTAAAGGCCTCCGTGCTAAAAAGATTCAGGATTTCATGTTAGAGCTGGGAATAAGGACAATCTACTACAAAGTCAATCGAGCGCGGCTCTTCACCCAGGATATGGCACATAGTACAGTTGAGGAAAGCTATACCGCCATGTACTCTTACATGCACATGTTAGAGAAATCAAATCATGGAACATACACCTGAATAGTAAGAGATGCTGACCAACGCTTCAAATATGTCTTCTCGGCTTTAGGTCCATGGATAAGGGCAGCGCCACATCTTAAAAAGGTTAGTACAAGGGCTTTAATTTCAAGACACAAGTTTCCAATGTCAGGTCAAACACCTATATGACTGCATGTGTGAAAAACTAATGTAGTCAAATAGGTCAGACCGAATGTTAAGAGTTTAGGACAAATGTTGTTATTGTCAGGTCATATTTTTGCAATGTCGGGACAAACACCTATATGACTGCATGTGTGACAAACTAAACAAACAAATATTTTAGGCCATATGTTGTTATTTTCAGGGCATCTAAGTACTTTTTCATGACAACTTTTTGTTAGGCCCAACATGTTCCAATGGAGCCAATGCAAGCGAATTGGGCCAAAATTCAAGTGAAGGAGTAGGCCGAGAAGACTGAAGAGAGGCGTTAGATGTTCCTCGAACGCATGGGATCCGACCAACCCCGAGAATTTCGCCCAGAGCATTAACTGCTCGATCAAAGGAAAACGGTAACCCAATCAAGCACAGGATTAGGATGCCATTAAAGAAGAATCTCGGAAATCACGTATAGGAATAAATGGAGAATCTCATAAAAACAGTAACGAACGAAGGAAAGAGTAGCATAAATAGACCACGAAAGAATGATCGACACACGACGCGTCTACGAACAACACTCATCAACTCAGCTCTCGAAAAAGCCTACTAGTATACCGGTTCACGTTCAATTCCCCTGGGGCATTATCTAATTACAGACGGTCGAACAATCGGAGTAGCCGGCCGGACAAGATCTGATCTTTTATTCTTCAAGGATAAGTTGTACTTCGATTCGTTTCTGTTATCACTTGATCAATACATCATACTATAATTTCGCTTCTATTTTATACGTGGTTGATTGTTTATTTGGTTTGGATTTATTTTATACTATCTGATCGACTCGTTACCCCGTCTAAGGCGATTTAGGTTAATTGATCTTTTTGCCCCAAAACAATTTGGCGCCCATCGTGGGGCAACTTGCCGATCGCCATCTCAAAAATCCTCCAACCATGACTGTCAATCCACCTATCGGTACCGAGGAGCCACGCCTCGAAAACAACTCCCAAACTCAAGGAAACACAACCAAAAACCCGAATCTGAACGAACTCCAAGAGCTTGCCCAAAAAATGACTACCCTCCAAGATGACCTCGCCCAGCAACGGAGAAAGACCGAAGCCTTGTCCGCCTTGTCCACCCAATCTGAGGCCGAGATCGCACAGCTAACTCGTGAAAATGAGTCTCTTAGATCGCAGGTACAATCAATGGTCTATGGATCCAGGCAAATGCCCGTCCATAGCAACATCCAGACGCGTCTTAACCTGGATAGTGCCGAGCTGACTCCTCCAAGCGTCCGACGCCCCGGATATACTGATGGTATGTCTCGAACTCCTTTGGTCAATCCATTTTCGACTAACAATGTTACTTTCTCCACACCGATCGGGTCATCAGGAATCCGAATCGATGAACCACAGGTTACCATTCCACCCGATATCCTATCCCTCGTCCAACAAACGCTCAGTCAGCACATGAAGGCACTCGACGATCGCATCGCTAGAATTCCCGGAGTTCCGCAACCGATCGAGAGAGAAGCATCGGACGGATACGAAGAATCTTCGTTCGTCGAAGAAATCGCCAGAGTCGAGATCCCTAAGAAGATCAACCTTTCCAGCATGATGACTTTCGACGGCACCAACGATCCAGACGATCACATCTCTCTCTATAAACAAAAATTAATGAATGTATCTGTTCCAAGGGAGAGCCGCGAGGCTGTCTTGTGCAAAAGTTTCGGCACGACTCTCGCGGGTCCCGCACTAACCTGGTTTATGCGTTTGCCTCAGGGTACGATCATCTCATTCACGGACCTGGTCAATTCCTTTAAAATCCAATTCGCCAGCAGTCGGAGGCTCGATAGGCAGTCAAGCAATCTCTATCGAATCACCCAAAGGTATAATGAATCTCTCCGAAACTATCTTAACAGGTACAACAAGGAGAAAGTCGCGATCCCCCATTGCGATGTCACCACCTCCATCAAAGCCTTCAGACAAGGTTTGATCAAAGATAGCAACCTCTACAACGAGATCACCAAGTACCCGTGCAGAAGCTTCGAAGATGTCCAAGCCAAGACCATGGCCGAGGTACATTTGGAAGAAGATCGCGAATCGCAAAAGGCATCCCACGGACCCGATCAATCTGATCGCAAATCTTCTTCCGATAATCGCCGAGACAGACGCCATCACCCGTACCCTCGTAATCGAAACGAGCAAAGTCAGGTAAACTCCTTCCAAGACAGGTCTCAAGACTGGAGAGACGGTTTGACGCTGCCTCCCAAGGTTCAATCTTACAACTTCAGTGTTTCTGTGTCAAAGCTCGTCAAGAGTTTCGACAAATATGGGAAAGAGGTAAGATGGCCCCGAAAGAGCGACCGACCAGACGTCAAGAAGGACATGAGCAGGTGGTGCGAATTCCATGGTGACCACGGTCACTCAACGGACGGATGCATTGCATTACGCAAAGAGGTCGCTAGGTTACTCGCACAAGGTCTCTTGCGCGACGTGATCTCGGAACGAGCCAAAGCCACAATGGAACGACGAGATCAGGTAAAGCCGGATAAACCCCCATCTCCTGTCCATACAAAAATTATCAATACTATTTCAGGGGGCTCGGACGTATGTGGGAACACGTACTCTGCAGCCAAAAGACATGCGAGAGAAAGCAAAGGCAATAAACCCGAAGTACCAGAGTTCAAACAAACCAAGGTCTCTAACCTCCCAACGGTCACGTTTGACGAGTCCGATGCTGACGGGTCGGAAAACCATCACGACGGTCTGGTAATCTCTATGTCTATTGGAAATTGTTTCATACGTAGAGTACTAATCGATACAGGAAGTTCGACCAATCTCTTGACCTTCGACGCCCTCAAAGGGACGGGTCTGGGTGAAGATGATCTTATCAAGAAATCGACTCCACTAGTTGGATTCAGCGGCGAAGTCAAACACACCATTGGTGAGATCGTTCTTACGACATACGCCGGAGGAGTAAACCAACAGGTGAAATTTGTAGTCCTAGACTGTCCATCTCCCTACAACTGCATTCTTGGCAGGCCTTGGATACATGCAATGAAGTCGGTACCCTCAACGTACCATCAAACCATTAAGTTCCCTACCAAGTGGGGACTTCAAGAGATCAATGGCGACCAAAGGATGGCCAGAGAATGCTACGTCGCCTCCATGAAGAGCGCGGTCGAACCAAAGATCGTGTAGCAATCACAGTTCGGTGAAGGACCTAGTCGATACATCAAACCAGAAATGAAAAAACTCGATGAGATTGCACTAGATCCTTCAAAGCCAAACCAAACGGTAAGGGTCGGGTCGGACCTGGACGACTCGACCAGACAACAAATATTGGATTTCCTCCGATCTAATGTTGATTGCTTCACGTGGTCACATGAATACATGGTCGGGATATCTCCAAACATTATTACTCATAAATTAAATGTAGATCCATCTCACCCCCCTGTAAAGCAGAAGCATAGGAAATTCGCCCCCGAGCGGAATAAGATCATCGACGACGAAGTCAGGAGCCTATTCGAAACAGGAAAAATAAGAGAAGTCGACTACCCCGAGTGGCTAGCCAACGTGGTTGTGGTCCAAAAGAAAAATGGCAAGTGGAGAGTCTATATCGACTTTACCAACCTTAACAAAGCATGTCCCAAGGACTCCTTCCTACTCCTTCATATCGACGCCATGGTCGACGCGACCGCAGGACACGAAATGCTATCCTTCATGGACGCGTTCAGTGGTTACAATCAGCCTCATGGAACCAGAAGACCAAGAGAAAATGGCGTTCGTCACAAGTCAAGGTATTTATTGTTATAAAGTAATGCCCTTCGGACTAAAAAATGCAGGGGCTACTTATCAACGACGAGTCAACAAGATGTTCAAAGATCAGATTGGGGACACAATGGAAGTCTACATAGATGACATGCTAGTCAAGTCAAAAAAGAAGAAGGACCACATCGATCACCTCCGCGACAGCTTCGAGGTACTAAAAAGATATAACATGAAACTAAATCCTATGAAATGTTCTTTCGGAGTTTCGTCAGGGAAATTCTTGGGATACATGGTGACACAAAGAGGAATAGAAGCCAGCCCAGAGCAGGTCAAAGCCATCATCAACCTCCGATCCCCTCGATGCGTCAAGGACGTACAAAAGCTGATAGGTCGAATAACAGCTCTAAACAGGTTCATCTCAAAGTCGTCAGACAGGTGCAAACCCTTCCACGACGTTCTTAGAAAAAACAAGTCCTTCCAATGGACAGAAGAACATGAAGTCACATTTCAAGATCTAAAGAAGTACATGGCCAGCTCCCTATTGTTGGCAAAACCCAAAGACGACGAGCCACTGTTGTTGTACCTAGCAATATCATCATCCGCTATAAGCGCATCATTAGTCAGAGAAGAAGACGATAAGCAATCGTCAATCTACTACGTAAGTCGAACGCTACTCCCGGCGGAGACAAGGTACTTGACATTGGAAAACTTCGTCCTATCACTGGTAATGGCGTCAAACAAACTCAAATCCTATTTCGAGTCTCATACTATAATCGTCCGCACTAACCATCTCATGAGAGCAATCATGAGGAAACCAGAGTTCACAGGACGAATGGCCAAATGGGCCATACACCTCAGCGGTTATGATATCGAATACGAGCCCAAGACGGCGATCAAGTCCCAAGCGTTAACCTACATTATGGCAGATTTCAGCCCAACCCTAGAACAAGAAGCCGTCAAAGAAGCAACGCAATTGCTCGCGACGGAGGAAATAAGTAAATGGGAGCTCCACACAGACGGCGCATCGAATGCTAGAGGATCGGGGCTGGGAGTCGTGCTAAAATCACCACAAGGGGACAAGATAGCCCAAGCCGTAAGATAAGAATGGGACACGACCAATAACGAAGCTGAGTACGAAGCACTCGTATTTGGGCTCATTCTGGCACGTGACCTAAGAGTCTAAGAAATCAAAGTCATCTGCGACTTCCTCTTAGTCGTGAATCAATTACAAGGATCGTACAACGCCAAAGACGACAAAATGATAGCTTATCTGGACATGGTTAAGAAACTAATCGACCAATTCCAAAAGTTCGGCATTAGACAGGTTCCCAGAGATCTCAATGCTCAGGCTGATGCACTAGCCAACCTAGGGTTCGTCTTGGATCCAAAGGAATTCCCAAACATCCTACTGGCACATGTCACAAAACCAACTGTCCCAAGATCACCCAAGGATCTGAGCACACCACTAGAAGAACTTGTCACATTAGAGATAGGAAATCGACCAGAAGAAGACATCGTCAACGGTCATGATGACTGGACGCTACCTTACGTCAAATGGTTAGAAGACGGCCTCCTGCCCAACGATAAGATGGAAGCAAAAAGGCTAAAGGTATGAGCTCTTTCCTTAGAGATTATAAGTGATATCTTGTTCAAAAGATCTGTCACAGGGATACTCCTACGATGCCTCAAGACTCCATAAGTCAAACGCATCTTACAATCGTTACATGAAGGAGAATGTGGCAACCACACCGGTGGACGAAGCCTCTCGGGGAAAGCCTTGCGAACGGGATACTACTGGCCCACAATGAATAGAGACGCAATGGAGTACACCAAGAAGTGCGATGCCTGCCAACGACACGCACCCGTTCCACGACAACCCTCAGAATTCCTCCATCCGACTTTAGCACTATGGCCCTTCATGAGATGGGGGATGGATATCTTCGGAAAGCTCCCACCTGCGTTGGGCCAATGAGTCTTCTTTCTTGCCATGACAGACTATTTTTCCAAATGGGTCAAAGCCGAAGCCTACCGAGAGGTAAAAGATCAACATGTCATTTCGTTTATAAAATGCAATATCTTGTGCAGATTTGGCGTCCCGTCAGAAATCGTATGCGACAATGGCTCCCAATTTATCAGTCATAAGACTCAAGCCTTCTGCGATCAGTGGAACATCAAGTTGGTCACATCTACTGCTCGATATCCGCAATCCAACAGACAAGCTGAGTCTAGCAACAAAATCATCATCAACAACCTCAAGAAACGCCTCATAGGGGCTAAAGGAAAATGGGCAGACGAACTTCCCCTCATCCTCTGGTCCGACAGGACCACCCCAAAGAATGTGACCGGACAATCACCATTCTCACTCGTCTACGGAAGCGAAGCGGTCATTCCTGCCGAAGTACTAGTTCCGACAGCCCGTTACGGCCTCCAGACGAATGAGCAAAGCGACGTTGAACTAGCACACAACTTGGATACGGTGGATGAGACTAGGGGAAGAGCCAGAATTAGAATGGTCAAGTTCCAGCAACAGGTCGCAAGAAGTTACAACAAGAACGTTCGGACAAAAGTCTTCAAAGTTGGCGATTGGGTCTTTAGAAAGACGTTCCAGAACACCAAGGATCCGACCGATGGAAAGCTCGTACCTCAGTGGAAAGGGAGCATATCAGCTGGAAGATAAAGACAGACGACCGATCCCAAGAAGTTGGAACGCTACACATCTGAAGTTGTATCACTTCTAGACCGACAAGGTAAGATACTAAGACCCTCTCACTTTTCGCATGCTATTCGTTGTTACAAACTCAATTCTATTTCCTAAACCTAAATACTTACATCTAGCAAGGATACGTTCTTGTGACCATAAGTACAGGACAACATAGACATACAAGTTGGATCCAGTCACACACAAAAGCGCTTACATTACATTTACACGATCGATCGGAACACGAGGAGATGAATACCCGAGGCACGCCGACACACCGCCTGCCTTATACAATACATAAGGTCGTAACACCTTATTACATCTATGCAATAAAGACATATTGCTTTCCTCCTCGGCATAACACTAAGTCATGACTAAACATAAACGTATACATTTGCAGGCCTCCCTTTTCTTACACGACGCGGAAAGCCCTACTCGACGGAGCACATGGGCAAATCCGACACAGATCAAAGGCATCACGACTATCTTCCCTAGAAGAGTCTGACAAAACACATAGACACAAAACAAGATCGACCCTTTGTAAAATAGATTACGTCAATAAAAGAAAGTCTAACTTTTTTACATCCACACGACCCGCGATGATGGACGGGTCGCCAAAACATATTGTCTGCCTACACACATGTAAGACTTCAAGCATTCTGCGACCCGCGATGGTAGACGGGTCGCCAAACCAGAAAATATTCTACCCACACGCAGGTGGGACCACAAGTCATTCACAAAAAAATCTAGAGTCAGGGGTCGCATCATTACCCTCATCAGGAGTCGGGTCGGAAGAAGGCTGGGGCTCGATCGGCACGGTGTCGCCAGAGTGGACCTCATCTTCACCGACGCTTTCGTCTAGGGACTCTTCTCCGACGCCGGCCAGCTGGAACAACTCCGTACCAGGATTCCCCTTTGGAAACAGGGTATCCATGGTCTCTTTTTCTGCCTTCAGGTTCCAGGCCTCGTGTTTGCCCTCCTCAAACTCTTCAATCATTTCGACACGCGACTTCAACGCATAAAAAGCGCCTATGTCGCCTGCGACCCGACCGACATCAATTCTGGCCTGCTTAACCCTCTCTTCAACACTAGTCTGACTCTCGCTGAGTTCCCTCCGACAAATGTCCAACTCGTCTTGGCAACTCTTTAACTCTCTAGCGAAGCGGCGCTCAACGTCCCTGAAACGGCTTTCGGCCCCTTCCACCTTGGTCTTTAAGGATGCCAGGTCGGACTCTGACTTAGCAGCCCTGTCCTCGGCCTTACCAACCATCTCCTTAACCCCAGAATACGCACCCAAGAGAAATTGAAAAGTCTGAAAGAAGCGGGACAAAATAAAAACTCAAAACCAACCAGCTTGTCAAGAAAGAGAACATGTATGCTTAAAATTCGACGAGACGACTTACCTTCCACGCAGAGCAACCCGCCTCGCCGATGCAATCCAAAGGTGAAACGCTGTCGACTTCAGACTTCAAAGACGGATCCTAAGCATGGAACAAGTCGGCAATCGATCGACCGACCAAATCGATCTTTTCGACTCCATGAGCGACCACCGACCTCTTCTTTAAGGTGTCCGCCACAGCCTTCCCGGCGTCAAGAGAAACACCCGTCTTCCTTTTTGAGCCAACTTTGACTGGAAGAGACGACTCGGCTGGCGTCGATTTACTCGACGAGGCCCTAGCCGCTGCCAACCCCTGCTCTATCAGACCCTTCCCAGACACTCCCTTCAAGCGAGCGCTTGACCGACCAGCTGGAGACGATGACACACCAGACAAGACATAAGATACAAACACACGACGAAAGATACATGACTCAAACAAAAAACTTACACTTAACCCAGGATGATGAAAGAGTCGACATGACGTCCTGAGTGGTAGGGGCGACAGACAACAAATTGACGTTCACAAATTTCCGCTCTGACGCAAAGATTCCAAGAATTATATTGGTCAAAACTTCCGACCAAGCATCCGCTTCCAAGTCTTCGGCCTTAGGGACTACAAAAAAGAAGAGGTAAGCAAAAGGTTAAAACACATAACTGGGCCAACAGAAGTCAAATACATACTCTCGACCCGCCACTCCGACAGCAAAAACGAACAGTCACCCCCCTTCTCCAGAGACGATCGATCGATGAAGAAAAACTTCGACCCCCATCCGCGGTCGTTTACGTCAAGGTTAGCCACCAAAGGCTTCCGACCCGGACGAATGTGCAACTGGACATGAGAGGAACTTTTCGACCCCAAAGAGTAGTTATACCACAGAGCGTCAAAATTAAAACCGGCCCCAGACTGTGAGTTCAACAGATCCAAAACCCTGAGGATCCGCCATGCTTGTGGCATGACCTGACACGGCACAAGCGCCAGAATCGCCAGAAAATCCCTGACAAGAGAAGAAAATGGAAACGTATGACCTATTCGAAATGGATAGGCATAAAAGCAAATCCACCCCTCATAACGAGCGTCGGCCCTCTCGTCCGAATGCGGCAACCTCGCGACCGTCTCAGGAGGAAAACCTCCGACTTGGAGGATCTGCTCCAGTTATGCCTCTGTCAGCGTGCCCGTCAGAGCATCAGCCTCCTTCAAAAGGAAAAGGGAGGGAGCCTCGTTCTTGCTCGAGTTCGAGTGAGTAGCAGATGACTTGGAAGAATCACTGGAAACCATGTCTAGAACAGAAAGAGGGGGAAATCGGAAAGCAATTTTCTAAAAACCTACCAAGGCAATAAGCAAAGAAAGAAGATGAATCGAACCGTCAGAACCTGCTTCGGATTTATGGAGGGAATCATCAAGGCGCAGAGACGTCTCATCTCGCTGCGAGATCGTCGCCACGTTAGCCCTCGCTTGTCGTGCCCAGATCGAAGGGTGGAGATCGTGCAAAATGAAAGTTGTTTGGACTCCCGTTTCATGGTTGCCTTGAGCCCAAAACAACTTGGGGCTATTATTGGGCCCAACATGTTCCAATGGAGCCAATGCAAGCAAATTAGGCCAAAATTCAAGTGAAGGAGTAGGCCGAGAAGACTGAAGAGAGGCGTCAGATGTTCCTCGAACGCATGGCATCCGACCAACCCCGAGAATTTTGCCCAGAGCATTAACTGCTTGATCCGAGGCAAACGGTAACCCAATCAAGCACAGGATTAGGATGCCATTAAAGAAGAATCCCGGAAATCACGTATAGGAATAAATGGAGAATCTCATAAAAGCAGTAACGGACGAAGGAAAGAATACCATAATTAGACCACGAAAGAATGATCAACACAGGACGCGTCTACGAACAACACTCATCAACTCAGCTCTCGAAAAAGCCTACTAGCATACCGGTTCACGTTCAATTTCCCTAGGCTATTATCCAATTACAGACGGTCGAACCATCGGAGTAGCCGGTCGGACAAGATCTGATATCTTATTCTTCAAGGATAAGTTGTACTTCGATTCGTTTCTGTTATCACTTGATCAATACATCATACTATAATTTCGCTTCTATTTTATACGTGGTTGATTGTTTATTTGGTTTGGATTTATTTTATACTATCTGATCGACTCGTTAACCCGTCTAAGGTGATTTAGGTTAATTGATCTTTTCGCCCGAAAACAAATTTTACAACATAGTTTCGCATATGTAGGTAATATCAGTAGACGGCACTCACTTGACTTCCTTGTTCAAGGGTATACTTCTCCTGGCTACGACTCAAGATGGAAACGGACAAATATATCCACTTGCTGTTGCCGTTGTTAACAGTGAGAACGATGATGCGTGGTCATTTTTCTTCAGTGAAATGAAGGTTGTTGTTCCAGATCATCCCGAGGTGTATTTTGTGTCTGACCGTCATGTTAGCATTGGGAAGGCTCTGAGAAATAGCTATTATTTCTCCAAGCATGGGTTTTGCATTTATCACATCCACAAAACTTCAAGAGGAAGTATGGCAGGCCAAACCTCTTTGGCGTCTTCAAAAAAGCTACGAAGGCTTACACTGTTGCTGAGTTCAATCATCAGTTTGCTTAACTCATAGCTATATCTCCAAAGATTGGTCAATATCTCAAAGAAGCTGAAGTTAACAACTGGGCGAGGGCGCATTTTCATGGGAACAGGTTTAACATCATGACGAGCAACAACACTAAGTGTCTTAATGTCCTGTGGAAAACCCAGCGTCAGTGGCCTATTCTTGCCCTGTTTGATGCCATTCTGGAGACCATTTCTAAATGGTTTTGTGAAAGAAGGGAAGCAGCTTCAAAATGGGACCAAGTTTGGTCACCCTCTGTATACACGCTAGTAGAAGTGAACTACAGAAAGTCAACTAAGATGAGTGTTCGAAGACTTAGCCAGTTTGAAGCAGAGGTTATGCAAGGAACTATCAAAAACTCTGTGAACCTAAATGCTCATACATGTGATTGTAACATGTTCCAGATTGATAAAGTTCTATGTGCTCATGCCATACCGGTTGCAAGTGATAGAGGAGTACCACTCACTGATCTCGTCCATCCCATGTTCAAGAATGAGTTCGTGAGAGAAGTGTACAAAGAAACTGTGCATCTTGTTCCTCCAAGAAACCGATGGTCAGTTCCTAAAGCAGTGTCATCCATCAGATGCTATGCACCACAGGTAAAGCGTCCTCCTAGAAGACCACGTATTAACCGATATAGGGCGACGTGGAAGACAAACTATTCTAGGAAGAGGCGGTGTTCTTATTGCGGCATCCGAGGACACAACAAGCAGTACTATAGGAGGAGAAGGACTGACGGGTGACATCCGCTGGGTTAGCTTTTTTTGTTTAAAATTGTCACCTTATTGGTGTTTTTTGGGGGTTTATGTTGATAAACGTCGTCGCGTAAGTATTTAGTCTGTTGTTGTTGGGTGCTTGAAAAGATGTATGGTTTAAGTCTCTATAGTCTTAAACCATACCTCGTTTTGTTGGGGTTCCCCTTTTGGTTGGGTTATAAACTTGATAATTTTAATCTTTCTTTAACAGTTGCTCGTTTTTCTTCTTCTTTTTGTAAAACTCACACAAACGATCTATAAAACTCACAAACGCCCTGAAAACTACATATCTTCCCTGAAAAACCACATATCTTAGATATTGCCTCCCTAAAAGAAGAAAACATGGTATGACATATTGTGAATGTGATTTTTTAGGTGAGATCATTTAAGGGAAAAGTTATGTTATCATGGTGGTTGAGAGCATTTAAGTGTATCAAGTAATAAGTGTTGACAAATCTCCATCTAGACATGCTCATGATCCCGCCAGTCAAGGACCAAATCTCCATCTTATTTTTGGGCACCTTAATGAGTTTTGTGCTCCCTCCCGTGTAAACATGCATGGTTAACAACGCCATTTGGCCGGTGTTGGGGGATAATTTCAATCTTTCCTTAACAGTTGCTCGCTTTTCTTCTTATTTTTGTAAAACTCACAAAAACGCCATGTAAAACTCACAAACGCCCTGAAAAAAAAAACATATCTACCCTAAAAAACTGAAAAATGCCCTGAAAAACTACATATCTTAGAACTTTCATCCCTAGAAGAAGAAAACATGGTATGACATATTGTGAATGTGATTTTTTGGGTGAGATCATTTAAGGGAAAAAGTTATGTTATCATGGTGGTTGAGAGCATTTAAGTGTATCAAGTAATAAGTGTTGACAAATTCGATGTTTTTGTTGCTCTGAAATATAACAGTGTTTGTCCTGAATATTGGTTCCTACGTTAGGAAAAAGTTACATTTGTCCTGAAAACGCTGGAATATGGTCAAAACATATAAATGCTGTTGAAAAAAATTGGAATATTCGAATCTTCAAGTGGACAAAGGATTCATACTTGTTAATATTCCAAAACAACACATAACATTACTGGTATTGACTTTCCATGACAAAGTTTCCATGGAAAGTCATAAGACACACCCAAAAACAAAAGGAACAACTTTAAAACTACTAAGGAACAACATTAAAACTACAAGAACAACATTAAAAAACTATAGCATCACGCATCACGGCATCCTGGCAGGCATCACCGCGACAGCACGGCATCGCTGGCATCACGAACCACAAAGACGTTGACGCCGGCAATCTTCTCGCCGAGGCGGACAAGATTGGCGATGTCGTCGTCGGTCTGCAGTGGTTGAAGGTAGCATAGCCCGGATTCTGGGGCCTGTTAAAAAAAACCGATTTACTACCTACGTACCTAGACATGCTCATGATCATGCCATGTAAGGACCAAATCTCCATCTTATTTTTGGGCACCTTGATGAGTTTTGTGCTCCCACCCGTGTAGACATACGTGGTTAACAAGGCCATTTGGCCGGTGCTAGAGGATAATTCCCCATCTGAGTACACCTGTAGATAGATCATAATGAATGAATCCAGCATTTTGCGAAAGAGTTTTGGGAGTTTGAGAGATGAGTTTTAGAGAGATTTGGGACTTTGAGAGTGTAGGAGGATTTGTGAGGGATTTGCACAAGGCAGGCCCGATATTTATACACAAAGATGCGTGGAGAGTAGAGTTAATGACGGGTAGTTGGGGAAGTAAGGGTTAAGGGTCTTTCAGTGAAAATACAGAGGGGTCAAATTGGATATGCATTGGAAATGATCACTTTGGAGAATATTTATTGAAAAGCTTAGGTTTATGCACTGAAAATGACTTGACAAACTTGGGTTATCTGGCATGTAAGACTTCAATATGGCCTGACTTATTCCAAAATTTAGGAAATAAAAGGCTTATTAGAGAGAACTAACCCCGCCATTTTAAACGGTTTTATACAGTTTTGTAAACTGTTTTAAAGGCTTTAAACGGATTTTAAACCGTTTATATGTCGGAAAGCTTAGGTTAATGTCAGAAGTTTAAACCAATTTTTTAAACCGGTTTTAAACCGTTCATTAAAAGTCGGTAGGTTTTGTAATTCCGCCTTAAAATAACTCGCAATCCTCCTTATGGTGTATCCTGCTCTGGCTATGCAAAAGTTGGAGAATCTTAACTCAAATGTGCATGTATGAAAATTGCTTGAAAAGCTTAGGTTTATGTACTGAAAATGACCTGACAAACCGGGTTTTTGGCATGTAAAATGAGAAAGATGATGTGTCAAATTTTATCACACACATCAACATTTACATCTCATTTCTATAATAAAAACCAAAAAAACACGTACAACTCCATATTTTCAAAAAAGAAAGAACATCAAAGAGGAGAAATAGGTAAAACACAGACAAACCTTGAAGAGAGGAATCGAGAGGAACATCAAAGAGGAACGAGAGGAAATTAGACGATGACAAAAGGCTGGACACAAGGAAGCTCATCTGCCAATTCAAATTCGTGGAGGAGAGGGCACGCAGCCGGTGAATCATCAACTCGAAGATGTTTCCATGGCCTCCCTGCAACAATACAAACTTACAAATACATTCAAAATTCGGGAAAACTATGGGTGTCCATTATGGAAGGTAATATTGAATTTAAATTTTAGGGTTTTGATTTAGGATTTGGGTTATAGATTTAGGGTTCTGATTTGAGGTTTTTTCAATTAGGTTCTAATTTGGGGTTTTTGAATTTGGTGCAAAATTTAGACTAACAATGTATTATTGTGAGAGGTGATTTAGACTTTCAATTGGGTTTTGATTTAAACCTAAACTAAAGTGTTGGACGATTTCACTGATAGTTGCTAATTTGATTGGTTTAATTTTGTATTGAACCATAGGCAGGTCAGAATTGCAAATACTTCAAATGGGTGGATGATCAAGCTTATGATTTTAGAGCCAATGAGACTATTGAAAGCCTAAGAGTTGTTGAAGATCATGGGACAACCTCTACGCTTATTTACCCGTATTATTCGACTTCAAGCAACGATATTATGAAGATCAAAAGAGAAAATTTAGTGTTGAAAGTTGTACTTGGTGTGGTGGTACTTGTGGTGTTAGTTGTTGTGCTGGTTGTCCAATTTGTAACCTTGTTGGTGAAAATATGATAATTAGTCATAAGCTTATGTTTAGCAAGACAATGTATTTTGTAGGGTCATGTTATATTGTATTTAGAATGCTAAGTCTATGTATTGTCCTGCTTATGGTGTATCATGCTCTTGACTCAAATGTGCATGTATGAAAATTGCTTGAAAAGCTTAGGTGATGTGACCCTGCTTAGGGTCAATCATGAATACCTTAAGAGTTTGTATGACCCAAGGAGTGGCAAGCAATTATGCCATGGGCTCGGTGGTTCTACATCACCAAATCGAAGATGCACACGACACCGCGCCAGGATGATAGTCTTGCATTGTGCATGGGCCCAATTTTGATACATTCGTGCCAACGGGCCCAAATTTGGTGGAGACCCTCATAACTACTTGGTTTCATATATTCCAGAATATGAGCTTATTTGGATGTCTATAATTAAAGTTATTAATCTTAGAAGTTCATGAGTTGGAGTTGTCTTATCTAGGCTAGTTGAAAGGTTGTTTTTGTAGCTTATTTAAGCAAGCCTCTAATGCCTATGGTAGGCACGTCTATCTTGAATCAAAAACCAGTTATGGAGTTTAGTTTACTCAGAAATCCTTCTTGTTCGTGAGTCATATCGAACAATCTATCCTTGATCGTGAGTAATATCGATCAAACCTTTGATCTTTAACCTAGGGTGAGTCGTATCCCTTTGTGGGAGATCAACTCTTTCTGCTTCAAGAGGTGAGTCATATCCTCGAGTAGAAGACTGTCTATCCAACAGCTTCCATCAGTTCAGTAACCATCATCCATCTCCCTTTCACCTTCTTCAACTGTAACAAATCTCTCGTTGATCTCTAATGCGGAACCATCTGCGACGCCTCAGTAGATTCTCCATATCTTCTGACTCCTAGATCGGTTCATGCTGAAATTTAGAGGATATCAGCTATATTTCTGAATCTAACTCTGGGCTTTGGAATCATCTAATTTGGAGTCCGGATCAAGGAGAACGACCTCGTTTAAGACAAGACCAAATTCTGAAAACTGATTGTCGAGTTCCTGAAAAAACCTTTGCATCTCATTCGTTTGGGCACTTAGTGGAGTAGATCCCTTGCACTGTGGACACCTAGAAGCCTAGAAGCATGATCCTATCAAGTGGATGATGTGACCCTGCTTAGGGTCAATCATGAATACCTTAAGAGTTTATATGACCCAAGGGGTGACAAGCAATTATGTCATGGGCTCGGTGGTTCTACTTCACCAAATCGAAGATGCACACGACACCGCGCCAGGATGATAGTCTTGCATTGTCCATGGGCCCAATTTTGATACATTCGTGCAAACGGGGCCAAATTTGGTGGAGACCCTCATAATTACTTGGTTTTATATATGCCAGAATATGAGCTCATTTGGATGTCTATATTTAAAGTTATTAAGCTCAGAAATTCATGAGTTGGAGTCTTCTTATCTAGGCTAGTTGAAAGGTTGTTTTTGTAGCTTATTTAAGCAAGCCTCCAATGCCTATGGTAGGCACGTCCATCTTGAATCAAAAACCAGTTATGGAGTTTAGTTTACTCAGAAATCCTTCTTGTTCGTGAGTCATATCGAACAATCTATCCTTGATCGTGAGTAATATCGATCAAACCTTTGATCTTTAACATAGGGTGAGTCGTATCCCTTTGTGGGAGATCAACTCTTTCTTCTTCAAGAGGTGAGTCATATCCTCGAGTAGAAGACTGCCTATCCAACACCTTCCATCAGTTCAGTAACCATCATCCATCTCCCTTTCACGTTCTTCAACCGTAACAACTCTCTCGTTGATCTCTGACGCGGAACCATCTGCGACGCCTCAGTAGACTCACCATATCGTCCGACTCCTAGATCGGTTCATGCTGATATTTGGAGAATATCAATTAGATTTCGGGATCTAACTTTGGACTTTAGAATCATCTAATTTGGAGTCCGGAGCAAGGAGAACGACCTCGTTGAAGACAAGACCAAATTCTGAAAATTGATTGTCGAGTTCCTAAAAAAACCTTTGCATCTCCTTCGTTTGGGAACTTAGTGGAGCAGATCCCTTGCACTGTGGACACCTAGAAGCATGATCCTATCAAGTGGTATCAGAGCCACGCAAGGTATTTGCTCAAAAACTTCGATCTAAGTCGATCTAAATCCAGTTTTGCAAGCTTCATTGTTTTCGTGCCCAGTTTGTTCAATTTCTGAGTTGAATTTTGAAGTATTCTTGGTTCATGTTCTTGAGTTGAGTCTGAATTATGGAATGATTTGTTAGGGAGAAGACAACTCTTGATTTTCTTGGACTGCCTTTGCTAAATTAAATAAAAAAAGACTCTTGAACTAGTTCCATAACTCAGCCATAGTAAATCATCCAATAATTGCTTTTTTTATTTTCTTTATTTCCTGCATCAAACCCTTGCTGAATTTGTGTGAATTACTTGTGAATAATTTGATCCATAACCACATGGGATACGGGAACGACTTAGTTTGTCCTAAGGTCCTAACACTTATGGGTTGAAGGTGGAACTCTTGTTGTTTATTGCGGTTGCTCATCTATTATAAAAAAAAAACAGAACCATGCAAAGCTTGTTATACTCTCCATAAGCCACAACACTCAGACTTGGTAGGAAAAAAATTAGGGCTTAGAAAAACTCGGATTCCATGATAAGCGTAAGACGAAAAAGAGGTGGAACATAGAAAAATTCGGACCCCAAAGCAAAAGAGGCCAAGCTAGGCTTTTTCCTTAAAAATTACCTAAAGTTCAGACCTAAGGACAAGGGGAGGCTTAGTAGATTCTTGTGTGGTTTGATTTTATTTTTTTTAGGACCCTTAAGCCTACCTATTTTGAAGAGCTTGCAATCTGAATTTCTTGAAGGCTTAAATCAATCTTTTTGGGCATTTCTTTATGCTAGCTATAAAATCCATTGTTGGTATTGTTTTCTTGGATCCATGTGTTTGGTTTTGCTTCCACTAACCTTGCCTTTGGTAAGAAACCATGGATCATCATCTTGAAGAAGAAATCACTCTCTAACCCTTTCATGGTACTCCTGACTTTGTTCAATACTTGATTTGGGAGTGGAAAACTGAGTGTGTGTTCAATCATTATGGTTGTACGGATGAGCAAAGATTGGCTATTGCCACTAGCTACTTTGATGGATACGCGTATGATTGGTAGACTGAGTATGAAGCAGATTGTGTTCACTTTGGGTATCCACCGATCAACACTTGGGAGGATCTAAAAACTATCCTCAGAAGTTCCTTTGTTCCCCAAGATTATGGTATGCGCATCCAAGCCAGATTAGAGAATCTTAAGCAAGGCAATCGCTCTTCTCTTGCGTTCTACAAAGAGCTTTCCCAACTTGTGTTCTTTTCCGGCCGTCACCACTCCGAGAGGTACATTCTTTCTAAGTTCATTAATGGGTTGAACACTGACCTTCTTTTCTATGTTAAAAAGCATCGTTTAGGGAATGGAGGGTCCATAAAAGATGTCCTTCAACTTGTTTCTCATGTGTATGAACATCAACAACAAAGGATAACTTCTGCTATGAGATGGCCTAAGAGTTCAAGCAACACTCATATTTTGGTAAGGCAGCCTTCTATGATCCAAAAACCAATTTATGAATCCATGAGGGTGCAGCCAAATGTTCAAGCTGCCTATGCTGAGCTTCCAAGACCAACTGAAGTGAAGCAAGTTGCTCCACCCACACCTATGGTTCAGCCGAGTCGTTGCTTTGAACCCTTGCAAGTTGTGAAGCAATCCTTTGGTGAAAGAGAGCTCAAGCAAGAACCTCCACTTATAACCGCATCATGTCAGCCTTATATGCTCATTGAAGATGAGCTAAAGCCAAAAGAAAAGGAGGAGGAAGTTGAAGAACCATCTCTTTCATCTATGAAAGGCAAACGCCCACCCATCATTGCCCGTAGTTCACTCAACTCTTTGGGTACTCCATGGATGGATGCAACATCTATGGTTCCTTCATGTTTGTCGTTCCTACTCCAAGAAAAGGTTGACGCCAAGGATGATAAGCCTTCCAAACTCAAGAGCACTTATGACCATGAGAAGAAGGATGTTCAATCCTAGGCTCATTCTAGGGGAGTATCACTTGACTCTACTCAGTTTATTCTTTTTCCTTTGCTTCAAACTAAATTCTTTTCAAGGGTTAGAGAATCCCTAGTTCATGAATCTGTTTTTGAAGGTGAAACTAGATATTCATGCATATATCATAGTTCTCTTGTTCTATTCATGACTTGTTGGATACCTTTAGTTCGTGATCAACATGTATACAAGTCCTTGCATTCAGTTTTTTCATGTAGAACTAGGCATCCATGTGTGCATCATTGTTCTCATTCACAATTCTTGTTTCATGATAAAAAATGGTCCTATGCGTTGTATTTGTTGCAAAGTATGTCATGTGCATCTCATGTTCTATACTTAAGCACATCTTTAGGCTGAAGTTGGGAAAGACTTGTGCATGGAAATTCATCCATGGATACTCAATGAAACAAATCATGGTCGCTTACACGTACCCTGCTTTCCCTAAAAACGTATTGGTCCCTCATTTCCTTGTTTTCCTTTGTGCAATGTTGTGTGCTCTAAAGCTTTTTCTTGAAGTGCACTTGGATTCGAGGACGAATCCTTTTTAAGGAGGGGAGGATGATGTGATCCTGCTTAGGGTCAATCATGAATACCTTAAGAGTTTGTATGACCCAAGGAGTGGCAAGCAATTATGCCATGGGCTCGGTGGTTCTACTTCACCAAATCGAAGATGCACACGACACCGCGCCAGGATGATAGTCTTGCATTGTCCATGGGCCCAATTTTGATACATTTGTGCAAACGGGCCCAAATTTGGTGGAGACCCTCATAACTACTTGGTTTTATATATTCCAGAATATGAGCTCATTAGAATGTCTATAATTAAAGTTATTAAGCTCATAAGTTCATGAGTTGGAGTTGTCTTATCTAGGCTAGTTGAAAGGTTGTTTTTGTAACTTATTTAAGCAAGCCTCCAATGCCTATGGTAGGCACGTCTATCTTGAATCAAAAACCAGTTATGGAGTTTAGTTTACTCAGAAATCCTTCTTGTTCGTGAGTCATATCGAACAATTTATCCTTGATCGTGAGTAATATCGATCAAACCTTTGATCTTTAACTTAGGGTGAGTCATCCCGTTGTGGGAGATCAACTCTTTCTTCTTCAAGAGGTGAGTCATATCCTCGAGTAGAAGACTACCTATTCAACACCTTCCATCAGTTCAGTAACCATCAGCCATCTCCCTTTCACGTTCTTCAACCGTAACAACTCTCTCGTTGATCTCTGATGCGGAACCATCTGCGATGCCTCAGTAGATTCGCCATATCTTCGGACTCCTAGATCGGTTCATGCTGAAATTTGGAGGATATCAGCTAGATTTCTGGATCTAACTCTGGGCTTCAGAATCATCTAATTTGGAGTCAGGAGAAAGGAGAACGACCTCGTTGAAGACAAGACCAAATTCTGAAAACTGATTGTCGAGTTCCAGAAAAAAACTTTGCATCTCCTTGGTTTGGGCACTTAGTGGAGCAGATCCCTTTCACTGTGGACACCTAGAAGCATGATCATATCATTAGGTTTATGTACTGAAAATGACCTGACAAACCGGGTTTTTGGCATGTAAAGCGATAATAAGTCCTGACTTAAACACCATGAGTTTGTAAACATCCTGAAAATTGTAAACACAATGACTTTATAAACATCCTAAAAACATGAGCTTCCAAATTAAAATACAATAACCAAATGTCTTCCTTGCCAAATGGTACCCTACACACTTAAAATCCCTAAACAAGCTACATTAAACAAATCAAACAAATGTCTTTAAACACCATCCCAACGACATCTAAAAATACTATGAGTCATTTGATTTATGTGTCCATCTACGAATTTACCAGACGCAAGATCCAAATTTGTCATCCCAAGCATCAACAACTCAATGTGCTTCAGTGTGTACACCCCATAATATCCTTTGCAAAATGTACAAAAGCAGTTAGAATATATATCAATTGTAATTTGATAAAGATTTATCATTGCATTTATACACATATACTTACCCGCGCTTGTTCTGCTTATCACGACGAGTCACCAACATTGGCTTGTCCAATAATGCTTCATATCTCTTTTCTAGTGGCTCATACATCTTGACATACCTTGGAACAGTGTCAGTGACGGGCTGGATCATCTCAAAAATCTCCTTATCTGATTACAGATCGACATTGCAGTCGTACACCGTCACACACCAGTCACATAGTTCAATCTCTATGGCAAACTAGTGGACCTCTGTGATGTTGAAGGGCACATATATGCGTTCGGCATCATCCTATCTCTTGCCAAAATCTGTCGGACATTCACCTTTCATGTACTTCATCACTACATCCTCACCTTTACGTGGAAAGTTGTTCTGGAAACGATTGAACTCAGAGGTGACCAAGGTTGTCCAAAAGGTGTCAAGCACAACCACCTTCGAAAACCGTTCCGGATCCTCTGAAATCCTTTGACGATAAAGGAACATCATTTGCTCCAAATGCTATAATGGTGCAACAATGTTAATGTATCCACTGAAAACGATATTACAATTGCATAATACTTTGAAAGGATGCATATGAATATTACCTCACCCTGCAACCAATCCTTGGGGGCAAATAATTTCTAAAAGAATTTCTTATCTACTTCATGCCCATTTGGTCCAATTCGGGGTTCAGTACTGCGTGATATTGAAACATACATTCATTTGAATAAAAAACAAGGCAAATAGGTAAACATTTAGACATTTTCAGGATAGAATGGTACATATACAGGAGATATATGAGTTTGTCAATCCATAAAGAAGCATTTTCAGGTCATATTACTAATAGTTAGGCCATATAACAGTTTGTCAGTCCATGAGGAAGCATGTTCAGGTCATTATTAAGTTAAGTAGATTGATTTAGCTCACTAACCTCTCACTTTGCATCCACTTGACTAGGTCTGTCATCCCTTCCACCTTGCTATTTTTGGTAATATTTTTCACCAATTTATGCTCATCTAAATTGCGTAAGGTGATTTTGCCGCCGCGGCTAGCTCGCGAGTACGAGTTGGATATTTCCTCTTCTACACTTGGGGACCCTTGTCCTTTCCCCCCTTCCTCGGCACATTCCCTTTATTGGTCTCTTCTTCCTCCTTACCCACCTCATCACAATCTTCTTTTTGAAGAGAAGCAGACTCTGCATGTGATACCTTATCAGCTTGTAATTCAGTCCTAGCCTCCACACCTCTGTCATCAACCTTGCTTCCTTCCTCCACAACATCTCCCTTTTCTACCTCCTCAACATGTACCTCAGTCTCATCCTCTACAACTCCCTGATCAACCTTGCTTCCTCCCTCAACACCATCTCCCTTATCTACCTCCTCAAAATGTACCTCAGTCTCATCCTCTACAACTCGCTGATCAACCTTGCTTCCTCCCTCCACACCATCTCCCTTTGCTACCTCCTCAACTTGTACCTTGCTTCCTCCCTCCAAAGATATGTTTGTTGCCATCTCATCTTGTGTCACCACCACAGTCCCATCATTCACCACCTCAAGTTGTGTTGTCTCATTTACCCCCTCCTCATTTTTCTTTCACCACCTCAGTTGTTATCCCCTGTAGTATTGTAGCCGTTCGGATAAAAAGTGACAGTGAATCTGTTGCATCCCCTTCAACTTCTTGCTCATGTGAAACCACAGTATTTTTTTCAGAAGGGACCATTGCAACATCTTCATCAGCCTTTTCCTAACAACCTACATTATCTGCAGCATCCACATATGGGGGTGATCCAACCTTCTTCATCTTCCGTTGTCCACCAGTTAACACAATTGCACCATCATCTTGTTTTTCATCCATTGTCTCCTGAAAACGATGATATATGGTCTGAAATAAGCAAAAATGCTCTGAAATGTGCATATATGGACTAAAATGTGCATATATGGACTGAAATTTGAATATATAGACTGAAATGTACATATATGGTCTGAAATGTGCATTATATGGTCTGAAATGTGCATATATGGACTGAAAAAGTTGGACATACCTCATAAGAATCTCCCATTTCAGACTCTCCTTCTTCGGACTCATTCACTTCGTCACCTCCAGACTCGGACTCATCCCCTTCGTTACCTTCATGCTCTGACTCATCAGTCTCATATGTTCTCACCTTCCTTATCATGCTTTTCTGGTGTTCTGTAATGTTGGGTTCATCATCACTTTGATCCTCCCTAGACTCTGGCTCCTGGTGTTCATCATCACTTTCATCACTAGATGAAGAGGCCACTTTTGTATGAGTTTTGCCTCTTTTTTCCTTCTTTAACTCAAGGACTTCCTTCCTTAACAGATCGTGCTTTTCATTTAGAGTATGCATCATTTCAAGCAATGCATTCAAACAACACATCAACTGTCTCTGGTCCAAACCCTCAATGTTTACAGTTTGCCCTCCCTTACCAACTCTCTTATCCTTTTTACCAGCCCTCTTTGTTTTTGGCTTCAGCTGCTTAACAATCTGATCCAAGGATTTGTGTCCTTCCTCCTCCGGGAAGTAACAAATTTCTCCCAAGTCCTCTCCGTTCTCCTCGGCAAGGATCTGTTTAGCAGTATAAGTCCCCTCTAGGGCATCCGTAACCGAATCCATGCTTGGCCTACTCATTTTCAACCACCTCACACCTCAGGGTTGCACAAGTTTATTAAGATTTTGGGCAAACGTTCTGTCAATATGGGGCACTGCCTCATACAACCATATTTGAAACAAACATAATTGAAATTAAACCACAATTATGACCACAAAATTAACCTAAAATTTTACATATTCAACTACTAACACATTACCTGAAACACCATCGTGAAACCCCTTATGGTGTATCCTGCTTTGGCTTTGTCAGAAACTGCAAGTGTAGCCTTAACTGAGTCCAGTCTTGTGTTAAAAGCAGTAGCCAGACTTTGATGGAGGTCAATATAAGCACTCCTACCCCATGGGAAATTATTGAAACGATCCAAGTCTTGGATCAATTTCACATGTAAGGGTCTGACCTTCCTCTTCTTATCACCCCCCAATACAACACCCTCCAGAATTAACAACAAAGCCATCTTCAGCTTGAATACATTGTCCTTCCGATACGAGATGAACTTGGTTAAGAGGTTAGAGATTCTAATACTCCTCACACTAAAAAAACCAAACACTGCTTTTTTTATCCTCCAATGTGTCCTCCTCATCCAGCATGCCACAATTCAGTCTTGTTATAAGTCTAAACTCCTCCATTGAAAAACCTACATGGTTTTCCACCAAGATCATACCATGTCTCCCACTTCTTGTTTGTCTCTAGTTGCGTAAACAAAACATGGTGAATCAACTGTGCAGACATCTTCAAGTTCTTCATTATTTTTATAATTGGGCCAAAGGGCCCCTGTAGAACTGTTTGCCAGTCTGCACGAGTTAATGTGTTCTCAATACAAGTCAGATATTGAAGCCTTGAATTCTGATTGATCCGACCAAAAAACAACTACTCACAATGCCACTTGTACTTTATCTGTAAAGAATGACACTCACAAATACATGACATTCATATTCACATAAAGAAAAAAAATGCACCATCTTCAAGTCACTCAGGCTATTATGATTTCTACACTGTCACAATCTTTACCCTAAACCATAACCCCTATAATTTTGTGTCAACATGAATCACCATAACCCATAAATTTGGATTTAGCAGGTCATTCAGGCTACTATGAAATTCTAATGACATAACAAATACATGACATTCATATTCACATAAAGAAAAAAAATGTACCTTCTTACTTTGTCAGGTAAGATACATGTTTTTCAGGACAAATAAAACTTTGTCAGACTACATTTTGATTTGGCAGGTCAAATGGAAGTTCTTCAGGTCACTCAGGCTATTATGATTTCTACACTGTCACAATCCTTACCCTAGACCATAACCCCTACAATTTTGTATCAACATGAATCACCTTAACCCCTAAAAGTTCTTTAGGTGACTCAAGTCATTCAGGCTACTATGAGATTCTAATCAAACATCTGAATATATATGTTTTTCAGACTACTTGTGTGTTTGTTAGGCAAAACAGGCAAATTTCAGGTAATGTAGTTTATACGTAGCCACACTATGCATGCTATATCATGTCATTTTCAGGTTATAACAAACAACAACACTTTACAGCAACACTTTATCAAACTTTATGAAACTTGTATACCTTGCCCCATGTCTCCCGCTTCTTTTTTCATACATAATTTGAGCTGCAAAGTTTTCCAGGCAAACTACGAAGTTCTTCAAGTTATATCACACAATAACACTCTCCATGCTCTTTTTTTTACAAAGTAATTCATGCTCTGTTTTTCATTACCAGCATGCAGTTTATCCAAACATAAACCTAGCATGCATCGACAATTTCAGACAAAATTAGACTTTTTTCAAGTAAGTAAAGACTTATTCAAGATAACTAACCCCGCCAACCGACTTCGATGGCTTTTTCCTTGACCTCTTGCCTGTGGTTTCTTCAGCCTCCGATAATCTAGGTTTCTTCTTCTGTATTGGATCGAAAGGCGAAGGTTATTCTTCTTCCTCTAAAGAACTGTAGGCTCTCTTCATTTTTTCACTCGCCATAGTAGACGACTTCGCCTTCTCCAGTTGTTCTTGTGGGTCTTCAACCCTCTTTCTCTTCGCAACAGTAGACGCCTTCGCCTTCTCTTCTCTGGCTTTCGCCGACTTCAAGCCTCTTGTCTTCACCATTCTCGATTTGGGGATACAAAATAATACTATTTGTCCAACATATAATTTGAAAGTTTGAATTAATTGTGCAATTTACCTTAAAGTTTGGACCACACATGACAATACCGGAATTTATGGGCAAGACTTGTAAATCCCTTAAATATATACAAGAACAAACCGATGCTCGCTATGTTTGATCGTATATGATTCAAAATTGAAGTTCGTTTGGTCGAATTTTTCGATTCCGTAAAATTTGGGATCTTCCTAAGTTAACTACGAAATTCCTAAGACTAACGAACTAATTAACTCCATTATATCGTCCAAATTCATTCAAGAACTGTGAATATCCTGTTCCCGAAATCGTGGACGATATCACCGGATTTGATTCGATTAGGTCGAATCAAAGGCTCGCGGTGGATCCGGGAGGTTAACCAATCAAGATCAAGCTTTGATATCCATCTTCCACTATAAATAGACGCCGAACTCAATCTAATTTCTCACCCCAAACTCAAACTCTCTGTTTTGTGCCGTGTTGAATTCGTCGCCGGATCCTCTTCCTCCGTCATTCACCGTCTCTGAGGATTCACCACAAGGCTAGGAGTCCAGACACACCACCTTCAAGCCAATCGAGCCGCTCCCGGCGAGTTCGAGCGTCACCTAGTTCACCTATGTTTCTCGAAAAAAAACAGAGGAGTCGGGCCGAGGAGTGTTCCGCTTAGCTTCCATCGCGAGCCACCGTCCAGTTGCTACCGCCAAAGGTTGCATGGGTCGCTGTTGTTGCCAAGTTGGTTCGTGCCCAGCCGCCCAGGAGCTCTGACGCCGTTGTTGAACCGACCCATTTCAACTTAATCACTTCAACAACGGAAATGGAAAAAATTGTTGATGATGATTACGTGGCCTTGTGGGAATTACAAAATTAGGAGATGGGACTTATGTGTGTTGGGCGGGGGAGTTCATTCCATTCAGTCCAAATTCCTACCCGGATATATTGACCCATATAATTTCGACCTATTTTTACTCGTATTTGTCCTAAGAAAAATTCAACTAATATTTTTATAACTAAATTCATAACAATTATTGAATATAATTACTTAAGTTCGTCAAAATGAATTAAATGATATTAATTATTCTGCCGGTCCATATTGTTATTCTTCGGATTACGGGTAGACCCGAAACCTTGCTAGAGTTATCGTGGAGCAGAGTTTATGCTCCAGAAAAGCAAATCAACGATAATCGTCTCGTTTAGATTCATCGACGAATCTAATTAAGGCAAGTAGTAGTTCACTCTTGTCATTTCAGTTATTCTTTTGACCGACAATTAATATTAAAATTAATTGTTAATTAATTGAGTAATTTCTAAAACCTAATTAATGTTTGAGAACACTTGTGTGTTTTAAATAATTTTGTACCTAGGATGATAGTTATTATTGATATATATATATAGTTATATATATGATTAATGTGGTTATCGTCGTAATGGCGGTATTGTATGTAGACTTTATAGTCTTTAAGCGTGGACTTTATAGTCATTAAATATGGACTTAATGGTCGTGTGTGTCAGGGATATTATGGTCTTGTGCATTGGAGTGGTCTAGGCTTATAGACTGGGGATAAAAAAGATAACTATTGAAGGGGACAACATGACGGTGACCAATGCTCTTCAAGGCAAATGGGACACGGCTTGGGAGATTGAGATGATAATTCTAGATGTTAAACATTTTCTCCTCACTTCAAGGAGGATCAAGATTCAACACTGTTATAGGGAGGCTAATTAAGAGGCAGCCTTCTTAGCATCTACTTTTTGTAATATAGAACTACTACGATCGGAAATTGCAAATGTCAATTCAGGACATACAAGGAACTTTCAACCTATGTTGAATGATTTTCTTATGATCATCCATAAGGATGATATAGACCGGACCTTCGTCCGGAAGACAACCTAGTTAAATTTGTAACTATGTATAAAAAAAAACCAAAAAAAAACAATTGCTTCATCTCAATTAGTGTTCTAAAAACCCCCGCCTAGGGCCGTCTAGAGCCTCACCTGGGTGCTAGGCGGTTATCCCCCGCCGAGACCCTGTCCAGGGCCGCCTAGGCGACAAGAAACTTCAAATGTTATGGAAGCGGCAACATCTTAGAAAATGACAGATGTAGAGAATATAGTCTTGGGTCTGGCTTTGTAAAATATGACTTATAATAAAATATCAAACATTATTCCAATATAGTTTTATAAACATTAATGAATTTTGAAGAATATATATTCAAATGATGACATAAATCGGGCATTAATTTTTAATCCGCTTAGGCCTCTACCTAACCGCCTAGGCGCTAGATCCTCCTCATCGCCCAACTCTCGTGACTTAACATTGACCTCAATTACCATCCTCACAGTTAAAATCCGCAACAAATTTATTATGCTCGCTCATACAAATTAGTAATACATATTGAACATATTCAAGTTCCTGAATTTTCCTTTATCCGAGAAGAGGAAATAAAAATATTCTAACAGAGAATGGGAGGAACTTGGACGCCGAGCAAGCCGATTTTGGCGTTGGTACAATTAGCGGTGGAGGGAGCGCCATTAACGCCGCTTAACTTGACGTTGTTGAAATGCACGTTCTGGCACGGCGTGGCCTCGCTGCACAGCACGTTGACTGCCAACTCCGTCTTCGACGTCCCGACGATGTTGTTGAAGAATATGTTACTGATTTTGATCTTCGAAGGCTGCCACATATATATATATATATATATATATATCCGTCATTTATGTACATATGTATAATTGAGGATACGATATAGTTATAAAGCGAGCAATCAATTTACTAAATCTTTTCATTTTTGACTAAATTAATTAATTAGAGGGAAAACATGCGCGCAGACCTGACCAAAGCAACGACTTTTAGAACCACAGTAATCTTGGTTGATGTTAATAGGGTTCTTGACATTGTCCATGACAATGTCCTTGAACAAAAATCCTATGGCCTTGATCGGGACCACTTTCGGGTTGTACGGATACGTTTTGATCCTGATCCCGTTGTCCGTACCCTTCAAGGTGCAGTTCACCACCTTGATCCCGACCACGTCTTCTTCGTTCGCGCGCTTTCCAAGGCTTCCAACACTGAATTAATTAATTATAACACGAACGTACATAGCCGTTAGGCGTTAGCATATATAGGATATATGCACGCATGTGCTTAATCAAATTATATATAGGAATAGGAAGAGGATTGTGTTGGCCTTATGCACGTGCCTGATGCCGTGGCCAGGGCCGCACGTGACCTTGTTGATGCTGATACGTGTGGAGCCTTGGAGGATTCCGATGCAGTCGTCGCCCGTTTCAATGATGGAGCGGGCCACCCTTACGTTGTCAGACCGGCTTATGTGGATGCCGTCCGTGTTGGGGCTGGTCTCGGGTGCTTTGATGTGAAGCTTTTGAAGCCGAACGTTCTTGCACTGACTGACGAACAAGTGGAAACCCTTAGGGTTCACGGATGTGATCCTTCGGATCGACACGTTCGTGCATTTGTTCAGCATAACTGACTGCATGCATATCACATTCATCTCACTATATAGTCTAATCAATTAACATATCTAGCTAGACATGCATGCATCGTAGCTAATAGTTAATTAATGTACTAATTTGCAACCTTCAGATAACTAAGCTCTCGCCTTAGCTAGTTGTGTGGACACTTGAAACAATACGTACGTACAACACCCAAAAAAATTACAACATGCAAATTAAAGGACGAAAGTAGATGTTTATGACGCAGAGATTAAAGAAAGGTGCTTACGGATGGCATGAGGGAGCAGTCGGAGTTTCTGTCGCAGTCATTGTACTGCCAAGCGTCGGCGCCTTGGCCGTCAATGGTGCCACCACCGAAGATGACCAAGCCATTGATGTCCTGAAAGAAGAGCCAGGCGTCGTTGGTGTACATTGACAGGTCCGACACTCCCCTTAGGGTTCCTATAAGCTGGACCACCATGGGCGAGATGCCTTTGCATGGACCCGAAAACGGCGTTTGGGACAACGCGAACACGCCCGGAGGGATAACGAGCCTCGCCCTCCCAAGGTGGTTGCAGGCTGCAACCCATGCTTTCGAGAAGGCCTGAAGAATAGTTCATGCATAGACGTTAAGAAATATTGTGTGATGTACAAAATATATATGTATTTGTAAAGTTTGTGTTAATTATTCTAGTACCGGTGCATTATCGGCTTGTTCGTCTTGTACGGCGCCAAAGTCGACAACGTTGAAGATCTTTTCGTCGGGAGTGGGGACGTGGGTGATACCGTCGCCACCTTGAAGCGCAACGGCCTCCACGGAGGCGAAAGCCACAAGAAGGAGAAGAATGGCAACATTGTTGGCATGGTTATTTCTCCTTGACGTGGCCATGACTATGTATAACCCGGTCCACCCCGAGATCCCTCTCCTTCCCTCCTAAAAAATGGATCTTCTTTTCCTTTTCGTGAAAAAACTTTCAAAATGGAAAAGGAAAAGAAGGGTTTTATTAGGCCTCTTGTAGAGGCTTGATAAAACTCAAAATGATTCTTGGAGGGACGAGATGAGAGAATGTTGTATTTGCATGTGCTTCTCCTCTTTTATAGTGCCCTTCAAATGAATTGGGCGCCACAAATGATCGACATCCAATGGAGGCTCTAAGAACTCGGAAATGAGGTTTTTCTTAGCTTAATTTTTAAGGCAATTCTAGTGACAAAATTTGGTGTATTGGTTAGTTGCACTATAATTATTTCATGCATGATTTTTGTTTCCTAACCCATATGGCTCATTTATATATGTAAGTAGATAAAGTTTAGATATAGATCTGGATTTAATAATATTGATAACTTATAATATGATAAATCATCAATGCTCGAGTCAAGTATAAGTAAATAAAAGGAATCCTTTGTATGGGTGACTGATATATATATATCTTAATATTCACCTTGGTATATAAATAACATCACCTTTATAATATGGAAAAGGTTTACGTGAGAATGGGCGCTTAGGTGCAAGCACGTGAATGCTGAATGTGTATAAGTTTACGTCTTTATGTGCATAGTTCTATGTGTCTATGTGCATGACTTTGGTAGGTGGAAATTCATATGCATACATGCACTTTTAAAATTTATTCAAATTTATGCATGTATGTGCATATATTGTTTACTATATGTGCGTGGCTATTTATAAGTGAGAACTCATGCACACAAGCAAAAACGTATGCACTTTTTTGAAATGCATGAACTTTTTCCTGTATGTACGTGCATGAATTGTTGCATGAATGTGCGTATTCGCACCTAAATGATCATTTTCACCTGATCCGTTCTCTTATAATATATGTAGGGATGGAAACATGGTGGGTTCAAAGCGAAGACTACCATCCCCCTCCCCATCCCCGTTTAGCATATCACTCCCCATCCCCATTCCCCGTCGAGGAATGAATATTGTCCCCGTCCCCATCTCGTCGGTCCCCGTCCCCATCAGGGATTCCCCATCCTCGTGTATTTTTTTCCTACTTATAATCACCACAAGTTTTTTTTGTGTATTCCCCATTAATTTTCCCGTATAGTTTATAGTGGACTTCATATTTATCTTCTTACAGATATTATTGTCCCGTTTATAATTTTAGTTTCATACTATGCCTAATAGAAAGAATGAGATCAATCAAAAGAACTAGGGACATTAAAGGAGACGAGAATATACATGTACTTGATTTATAAAAGCGAATGAAAGATTGACAATGATGATTAATATAGATGAATCATACAAATTTAGTGAAAAATTCAAATAACACAATGCCAATAAATTTAATTTTGAAATAAAAACAAATTATACATAAAGCCCTCTAGAGAAGGATTCCCCACGAGTTCCCCCAACGGGAATACCCCACGGGATTCCCCGCTGGGGTTGGGTTCAGTACGGGGAGCGGGGCTGGGACACTTATCCCCATCCCCGTCCCCATCGCCAAGCGGAGAATCAAATTTCCTCCCATCCCCATCCTCATCCCCATTTAAAATTCCCATTCCCATTACGGGGAATTTCTACGGGGAATCCCCTCCCCTTTGCCATCCATAATATATGTGATTAGATTATCGGCGTAATTGCAATCGTATCCCAAAAAAACATGGCTCTCACTTTTACCCCTTCTTTTACACATGCCTATATGGGTATTTTTAAGGGATTCTTGCAATTAAACATGATTGATTTTATCTTTTCTGTGAAATGTAAAATAATGAAAAACCTTTGAAATTACATAAAGACAAAAAGTAAAAGAAAGTACAAATTTGGAAAGTAATCATCCCTTTATTAAGCCCAATAAATAACAAATAAAAAAACATAAATTAAGCCCTCTAATGTTGGCGACGATGCATAGATTTTCCCCCCACTGGAAGGTGAATCAATTTTTACCATATCAGTGAAGGAAAGTTACAGATTAATTTGGTTACGTATTGGTGGTTATTGCAATGGATAGTGGAGACTAATTGGGAAAAGTTGGTCTTAAAAAGGAGATAGAAAGGAAAAAACAATGGTTATTTCTGAAGGTATCGACTTCGATAAGATGAAGAGGAAAATTTGTGAGAAGAACCCTTTATCAAGAAAGTACGTCTTCTAGATTAAATACATTTAGCAAAAAAAGGTTAACCTTCCTCCTATAGATATAAATGATGATAAAGATGATGATTTGGAGGCCTATAATTTCTGAATATGAGACCCAAGGAAGTAGAGTGGGATATTGAGTTGTACACTAGTCTGATAATGAAAGAAACAAAGGAAAGAGTCGTGCAACAAGTTGCACAAACGTTTCCAACTGAAAACATTGATTAATGAGACTGCCATTAATCCAACCACACTACTAGTAACGCAGAGCAAAGACAACAAGGTGTATATCAGGTCCTTTTTTACCAAAGCCATGGTAGAGAATAAGGACAATAGTAACATAGATGAAAGTATTGACACTGATAGCAAAGAAAAGTTAAGAAGGATTGTGATGGAGAATAGGGACGCAGTTAGGGCAACAAACAAAAGAAAGAGAAACTTGTCAGAGGCAAACATTATAGCAATGAACAACAAAGATGATGAGGACATTGAAGATACTTCATCAAGGAACAAAGGAAAGAAGCATATTTATATTGAAAGTGGTGGAGATGAGGACGAAAGCGGTTCATGTGATGAAGTATGCACTTATGGTCTTGATGATGTGTGGAATGAGGTAAATGGAAATTCAAAATCAGGCAACGAGTAACAAATGGAAGAGGCGTTTGAGGATGATAGAGATGAGAAATATCCATATGTTGATGTTTAAGAAGACTTGTTTAGAGAAATAGAAGAACAATATTATCCTTCAGAAAGGAGAATGGAATGAATGTTTAAGGATGGTGATACTACAGAGCTTAACAGTGATAAGAAAAAAATCAAGGTGGAGAGTACTACAATTCTAAGAAGGAGCTCAAAGATGCATTATTTCATATGGCTATGGAGAATTGATTTGAGTTGGATGTGAAGAAGTATGACAATTCCACCTCTATGATTGGTTGTATCGACAAGAATTGCACCTTCAAGTATCGTGGCTCAGTCTATCGCAAAACAAGCTTGTTTAAGGTGAGACAATTTGTGTTGGAGCATACAAGTGACATGCGAGTAAGGCACAACCACCACGAAGGAGAAACTTCACAGGTGATTGCTGATAAAATACCCCATAGGTAAAAATTAGAAGCCTTTACTCAATTGTGTTACATAAAAGACAAATTCACGTGGTAAATGCCCTAACTTTCTCTTATTTTGGGTTTTTAAACGGTCGTATAGGGCCTTGTGCTATAGAGATACAAGATTACTTGAAGGAACTGTGAATAAAGACAAGCTACCACAAGGCTAATCGAGCGCGCCTGTAAGCCCAGGATATGGCACATGGTACATCGGAGTAAAGCTAGACTCGCATGTATTCTTGCATGTACATGTTGGAGTAGTCAAATCCAAGAATATACACACGAATAGTAAGAGATGATAACCAAAGATTCAAGTATGTTTTCTGGGCATTGGATGCATGGATCAGGGCAATGCCATATCTAAAAAAGGTTAGACTCATCTACAACTTTGTTGAGATATATTATGTGCAAGTCGGGTCAAAGTGATATAATAATGTTACATTGTCAAGGCAAGGTTGTGATTTGTCACGTTAGGAGTTTGATTCTATTGTTTGTGAATTGTAGGTAATACTAATGGACAACACTCACTTGACTGTAGGGTAAAAAGGCATACTTCTCCTAGCAACGGCTCAAGATGGAAACGGACAAATATATATTTCCACTTGCCATTACTGCTGTTGATAGTGAGAATGATGATGTATGGTCATTTTTCTTTAGAGAATTGGAGGTTGTTGTTGTAGATGATCCAACACTTTTTGTGTGTGTCTAACCGTCATGGAATTGAGAGAGCTCTGAGAAATAACTATTTTTTCGCCAATGATGGTTTTGCATATATCACATTTATCAAAAATTCAAGAGAAAATATGGTAGAGGAGACCTCTTTGGGCTCTTCAAAAAGTTTTGAATGAGTACACAACAGCCAAGTTCAATCATTAGTTTGCTCAACTTTCCACATCCTCGGCAAGGGTGGGTCAATACCTTTAAGATGTCAGAGTTAAAAACTGGACGAGGGCACATTTCAATGTTGAGTGTCTTAATGGTCTTTGGAAAACTCAGCGTCAGTGGATCGTTCTTGCACTCTTTGATACGATTCTGGAGACCATGGCTACATGGTTTCGTGAACGAAGGGAAAAAGCTCAATAATGGGACCATATTTTCACCCATTGTTCATAGGCAGATAGAACCGAAATTCCTGAAGTCAACTACAATGAATGTGTGAAAGCTAAGTAAGTTTGAAGCATAGGTTCTACATGGAACTAAAACATTCGTTGTTAACCTCCATGTTGGGACATGTGACTGTAAAATGTACCTGATGGATCAAGTGCCTTGTCCTCATGGCATAGCAATTCCAACTGATAGACGGGTACCACGAACAGATTTGGTCAATCTCATTTTCAATAATGACTTGGTGAAAGAGGTTTTCAAGGAAATTGCGCATCTTGTTCCCCCCCTGAGCGAAGGTCAGTTCAGAATCTGTGGCATCCATCAAATGTGTTGCCCCACTAGTAAGGCGACGTGTCGGAAGACATCATACAAACCGATTTTGGAATCATGGGAGCGGGATTACTCTGGGATGAGATGGTGTGGAAATTGTGGGGTCCTTGGACACAACAGCCATAAATTAGAAGGACGGGGACTCCTGCACCTAGTACATATGCGCCCGCTGGGACTTGATATGATATATTGAAGGATGTGTGCTAATCTTTGTTGAAAAGTGTCATCTATGTGGTTTCCAAGGACCCCACAATTTCGGGGACTCCTGCACCTACTTTCCATCTCCAACAGAATTAGCATCGGTGATAGAAGAAGTAGACCGCCTCGACCTCGCCGGAGAAGAAGGGTACGAAACCCTCCTCCTCCCCGAACACGCCGACATTTATCCGCCGAATTAGGGAATCTTGACCTAGCCCTAGCCGACTCCGTCGGCGCCATATAGCTCGGAACCACCTCACCACCACCAACAGCAGGCGAGCTCGCGAGGCTCTCGTTATCCAAATCCCCGGTGTCGCTCCGCCGATGCTACGCATAGTCTGTTATTCTAAACTTTAAACTACGACATACAAATGCTCATAAATAACTTGCCTCAATTGACGTTCAACGCAATCAATCCGTTTGTTGTAATCCAAGGTCCGCTAAAAGTCGTAGCGAATACCGAATCTGTATTACAATACAGCATAACTTTTGATATACATATCTAAATCAAGATCCGCAAAATTCCACATGCTCGTAGGAGAATTCCTCACCGTATGAAGTCAGCCCCAACTTTTCAGTAATTACGGAAATTTCCCAGAATTTCCAGATATGCTCAGAATTGCCCAATTCCAAACTTTCACTTTCAAAATTCCAATCCAATTCACCTAGGCTTTCCACAACATCCATTAACCTCTTATTAACCATCAATTACACCCTAAATATCTCTTTTACACAAAGATATCAAATTCATGGTATTAGGTTTAGAAACTTGAAGAGAGCTTTACCTTACAAATTTCGTATCAAGGTAGGGTGCTAGAGGCTTGAAGAGGGAGGTGGAGGCTCTTATGGAGAGGTTGGAGCCATGCCTAGCTACAACAATGGCAGCCGGTCCACAACAGCTGGGAGCACGGCTGAACTGCAGAGGAAAACAGAGGAGGTGAAGACAGAGGAGGTGAAACAGAGGAGGTGAAGATGGGAGCACGGCTGAACTGCAGAGGAAAATAGAGGAGGTGAAGATGGAAGGTGAGGATGGAGGTGGAGCTGCCCAGGGCTGCAGCTGGACGTCCCTAAGGGAGGAGGAGGAGGATGGTGGCAGCCATGGGAAAGAAATAAAAGGAGGAGAATGGCGGTGGAGGGGGAGTAGGAAAGGATGGAGAGATTTCTATAGAGCTTAAGGAGACAAATATATCCTCAAGTGGTAAGTATGCCTTATATGTATATTTAGATAAATATTAAGATCTATTTTGTCTTTTAGTGATTAAGATTATTTTAACTATATAATATATATACATATATATGTATGTAGTATTAAAATACCCTACTAATTACTCGAAAATAATTCTAGTGTCGGTACTAAACCGTTATTCGCAACACTCGTCAGTATCCATACTATAATTAGTAGTAGAAAAAAAAAATAGAACTAATAATCAAAATAAATTACTAATACACACCTTATAATGATATTTCAAAAAATATCTAAGTCTAAATATGTGTACTCATTTATACCCACGAGACAATCCTAAACGGAAGTTATAACATCCGAAATGATCAAATACCGCTATTCCACGAAGCGGCAAAAACCCCAAATTTTCAAGTCATGTAATCAATTCATGATTATAATAAACATAAAATATATTGACTATACAAGAATAATTTTAGGCGACAAAATTGTAAGTAACCCAAACTCGTCTTCTAAAAAAAATCTCAAGCATTACATACTATATCCTTAAAAGAAGTTTCGTCCTCGAAACTAGATATCCAGCAATTCATAATAATAAACCATTATGATCCTCAACTTCCCAATGGTAACCTTTACCAAATAAAGATATAGCTCTCGAATCTCTAGTTACCTCCCGATCATACATTTCAATTCGTTCCCGAACATCATCATAGAGTATCCTCAAAATTATAAACCCTCGAAATATGAATCCTTAAATGGCCTTGTCCATGAGTGTTAAAATTCTCTGTATATACATAATTCCCTATAGCATCCATTACAGATTTTAATCAACATACAAAAACTCAAAGGCATCGAAATAACCTGAAATTTTTCCTCGGTGTAAATCACTTCCAATATATAATAACTTGAGCGCGTACTAGGCCCTCGAAATTAATTTATATGCCAATATCACGACCAGTCGGTCAATATAATAGTATTAATATCCATCATACCCAATATCTCAACCGCATCTTCTAAATTAATAGAAAAAATCACACTGAACTCCGTATATCAATTTAAGGACATCCTACTAACATAATAATGCAACGAGTACACGCCTATAGAATATGATTAAGCACACAAAAAAAGTCATGATATTCAGAAAAATATCTCATGAATGTGCGATAACACAAATACACCTCCATGTATAATAGAAAACATACTTGAAGTAACAGCTAAGGTATAAAACATTTAAGGATGCATCTAACAAAGGAAGTTTGAACACCACCTCTCAAATTCCATTTTGGATAATTCCTTCAAATAAATCTTGATAAACCAAAAACCGAAAATGTCTCGGGCATTGAACTAAGATTTAGAAGATTGAACCAATCTCTTGATCATTTAGTTAATATTAAAAACAAAACAAAAATAGGTATATACCAGGAAACTCTTATCAAAAGTTCAAGAATAACTTAGAATCTTTTCGCGAAAAATTTCATTCAAAATACCCCAAATCTTGGAAAGAAGATCTACTTCCTCTACAAAGACATCTGAATCAATTACCTTATACAAATCCATAAACACGTTGATTACTTTTTCACGCTCATTAGAAGAACACGAAACCCAAAGGGGTAAAATCCTTACACAAATCATATCCAAAACTTTTACTTCTCATTAATGATACGAAAACCACTATCTTCTCGTACGAAATTAATCCAGTTTACAAGTACTTCCACTACCAGAATTTCACCTCAAAAAAATCACTTAAATTTTCAAAGAAGTATCACCAGATAGATACCTTGATATCTCAATTTCCCGAAATATTTCCACTTACTATCCATGTGAATTCTACCACCGAAAACTTATAACTCTAAATTTCACACGCTCAATATCTCAATGATTATTCTAACTTTCCCAAAATCATCCTGTTCAAAGGTACTCTACATCATAAAAAAGTCTCATAGTGATACATACCTGGCATTATATGTGTCCATGCTCTTTTCAATCAACATGTGCAAGATTACATACTTTCCTTCAATATACAGACATTATTTTTACATGACTCCTTAATTCCCCTTAGAAGTGAATATTATATACATAGTATGTGAACTACCTTCCAAAATACTTACCAGAACATTTAATTTCGTTCCTATGAATCTCATATCGAATCATACAATCTGACCATCCCAATATCCATTTTTAGTAATACTCATTCACTTAGTGATTCACTATACCATCCAAATAGCATGTCTTATAAACATCTAACCTTCAAGCCACACACGTTCTATACCTTAGTATATTACCTGAGAAACCTTAAATGTTTCCGGCACTTAATAAGCATTATATGACTCAGGAATGTAAACTCAATATCATAACACTATAACTCACCAACCCAAGTATTACAATGGGAAACCTCAGCCTTGTAATATTATTACGATAAGATCTACCTATAATCTAAAACCATCAGTACTTATAATAGCTTCCTAATTTGTAATCACCAAGTCACCGCCAATTATAACATTCACAATACCATAAGATACCTTTAACTTCAAAATTTTCCCACATGAAAAATCATGACCAAAATCACAATGTCATTCCATATCTAGTTCATATATAAACATATCTTATCACCATGATCAAGATAGTATTGATTACAGATCAGATGCATAGTCCACTATTTAATCCTTTCTTTTTCCCTAACACTTCACTCATCGTCAACACTTTTCAAACAATCCCAAAGAATAACTTTGGCCCAAAAAGGTTTGTTAGATCGTCATACACCTTACTATCCAAATGAAAATGCAGGCCAGCAGAGTCACTCCATCACTCAAATATAAGCAAATAGAAATAATGAACTCTAAGTTGATGAATATTTTCTAGTTTTAACACAAAACAAAAACATGAAATTCATCTGAGATACGAAGCTCAAAACTATAAAATATACCAGTAAGTTTGAAACCCCACATTCAAAATCAATAAGAGACCAAGAATTTGCAGGAAATTTTCTTGAAACTCAAACCTCAAAAATTTCATATGAAAATCATAGGTACCACTTTTGTAATTATAATTTCTCTACCACTTATTCACTTAAGTATAACTAAGTGCTACATAAATCAAATTCGATCTTTACTAAATAAAAATTTCAATTTTTTTTACAAGCCTTACGCTCAATCCTTTTAAAAACACAAGTTCAAACCAACAAGAATCAAATATTACTATGAGAGAAGTCCAACTTAAGTACCTAAGCAGCAGGCATGGAGATTGTGATGCGACGTATGATGCTGATTCTACCCCTTCCCACAAGAATTAGAAACCTAGGCTCTGATACCAACTTCTGTAATGCCCCAAAATAACCCTAATGGGGAGTCATAGCGCCAGGAATTTCCTGTAGAAATTTCCTAAGGCAGTTTAAGAAAAGAGACTCAACCTATCACAATTCAAAACCTGAACAAGGATGGGTCCAATTCTTAAAACCTATTCAAAAGATGATTTCCATAAAAAACTCGATATATACTTGGGTCGGCATACACAGACGCAACCACGACCCATCAGAAAGAATTTAACACAACCTAACGTTGTTATATATCTTAACCCAAAATCATACAAGAAGTCAGGTTACAAGGGTTTGATCATAAACAGGTATAGTACCATTACAAAAGGTTCTAAAGCAGATAGATAACTCCATCCTAATATGCATCAAGTCGCATGACCTCCTCCACGCTCCCGCTGCGCTACCTGCGACCCTGGCCATGCACAACACAGCCAGTTCCCCACCGAAACGGGGTTAGTCTACAACCAGAGTAGCAAGTTATACTAGTGGAAAAAATCCTTATAGAGGCGGGCCTTTGGACACTTATTGAGGCGAACACCATTCGCTTCAACTAAGGGGGCTGCAACAAGTAGGGACACTTTTTGAGGCGGGCATTTTACGCCTCTAAAAGAACATTATTGAGGCGGGCCTCCTAAGCCCGCCTCAACAAGTCCCTCACTTTGGCGCCAAAATGAGGGACTTGTTGAGGCGGGCTTAGGAGGCTCGCCTCAATAAGTAAACACTTGTTGAGGCGGGCCTCTATAGGCCCGCCTCAACAAGTCGCGCGTATATACTTATAGAGGCGGGCGTATACAAGCCCGCCTCAACAAGTAGACGCTGACTCGGCCCAGAACTCGCCCGAGTTCTCGGCCGAGTTAGTCAGGTTCCTGATTTTATTCACAGAATAATATACAACAAACAACAGATTTCATTTGACCAAAAAAAAACAACAGATTTTATCAGAGTACAGTCAGGTTCTCAACAACAGTTTACATGACAAGTAAAAACAAGTTCAATCCGATAATAAATACTTTTATGTAAAATACTGTGCCCATTGCTCACGAACAACATCCATTTCTTCATACGTATACGATGTCTTCCTCTTAGGATATAGCTGCATAAAAAACACAGAAATTATTGACAAAAAACACAAATACTATCAATATATAGTTAGTTAAGTTACATATCTTATCTAGTCGGTCATGAAACTGATATCTAGTCGGTCATGAAACACAAATACTTCCCACCTTGATACTTGTACACTTGAAATGCCCTAGAAAATCAACATAATACACTCATGAAACTAATATTGTTAATATTCCAAAAAAAAACTAATTCGTAAGCAAAATAACTTACCTCATCTTATTCATTTATGATTTGTAACCCATATTCCTTCCCTATGATCTGTACGGATATGAATAGTATTATTTGTATCTTCCTCCTCCGGTAATGGTTGAACAACAGTTGATAACAAGGGTGTGTCATCATACTCGTCATACTCATCTTCATCCACAACATCATCAATACCCAGAATATGTCTTTTGCCTTGGGCAACTGCACGCCATCTAGGATCAACATTGTCTACCACATAAAAAATCTGCTTAGCTTGTGATGCTAGGATGAATGGCTCGTCACTATCACTTAATCGGTCAAAGTTTACCAATGTCAAACCCGGATAAATTTCATCTTGCTTCACCCCGTTAGGGTTGTTGACCCACTTGCACCGGAAAACAGGGATTGTAAAATTGTTATAATCAAGCTCCCATATTTCTTCGATAACACCATAATACGATTGTGTCGACATACTTGTTGAGGCTAAGGTATATTCAGAAAAATATCTCATGAATGTGCGACATACTTGTTGAGGCGGGATTTAAGAGGCCCGCCTCAACAAGTTTTAATTGAGGCGGGCTACTTGGCCCGCCTCAATTAGAAAGTATTAGAGGCGGGCCTTACCCTGGCCTGCCTCTAATACTTTAGCGAGAAATGTTTTTTCGGATACTTGTTGAGACGTATATTAATTTGTCCGCCTCAAAAACCAAAAAAAGGGATTGCCTAAGTCGTTATTGAGGCGTTTTGTACTATGTTACCTCCCGATCATACATTTCAATTCGTTCCCGAACATCATCATAGAGTATCCTCAAAATTATAAACCCTCGAAATATGAATCCTTAAATGGCCTTGTCCATGAGTGTTAAAATTCTCTGTATATACATAATTCCCTATAGCATCCATTATAGATTTTAATCAACATACAAAAACTCAAAGGCATCGAAATAACCTAAAATTTTTCCTCGGTGTAAATCACTTCCAATATATAATAACTTGAGCGCGTACTAGGCCCTCGAAATTAATTTATATGCCAATATCACGACCAGTCGGTCAATATAATAGTATTAATATCCATCATACCCAATGCATCTCAACCGCATCTTCTAAATTAATAGAAAAAATCACACTGAACTCCGTATATCAATTTAAGGACATCCTACTAATATAATAATGCAACGAGTACACGCCTATAGAATATGATTAAGCACACAAAAAAAGTCATGATATTCAGAAAAATATCTCATGAATGTGCGATAACACAAATACACCTCCATGTATAATAGAAAACATAAACTTGAAGTAAAAGCTAAGGTATAAAACATTTAAGGATGCATCTAACAAAGGAAGTTTGAACACCACCTCTCAAATTCCATTTTGGATAATTCCTTCAAATAAATCTTGATAAACCAAAAACCGAAAATGTCTCGGGCATTGAACTAAGATTTAGAAGATTGAACCAATCTCTTGATCATTTAGTTAATATTAAAAACAAAACAAAAATAGGTATATACCAGGAAACTCTTATCAAAAATTCAAGAATAACTTAGAATCTTTTCGCGAAAAATTTCATTCAAAATACCCCAAATCTTGGAAAGAAGATCTACTTCCTCTACAAAGACATCTGAATCAATTACCTTATACAAATCCATAAACACGTTGATTACTTTTTCACGCTCATTAGAAGAACACGAAACCCAAAGGGGTAAAATCCTTACACAAATCATATCCAAAACTTTTACTTCTCATTAATGATACGAAAACCACTATCTTCTCGTACGAAATTAATCCAGTATACAAGTACTTCCACTACCAGAATTTCACCTCAAGAAAATCACTTAAATTTTCAAAGAAGTATCACCAGATAGATACCTTGATATCTCAATTTCCCGAAATATTTCCACTTACTATCCATGTGAATTCTACCACCGAAAACTTATAACTCTAAATTTCACACGCTCAATATCTCAATGATTATTCTAACTTTCCCAAAATCGTCATGTTCAAAGGTACTCTACATCATAAAAAGTCTCATACCGATACATACCTGGCATTATCTGTGTCCATGCTCTTTTCAATCAACATGTGCAAGATTACATACTTTCCTTCAATATACAGACATTATTTTTACATGACTCCTTAATTCCCCTTAGAAGTGAATATTATATACATAGTATGTGAACTACCTTCCAAAACACTTACCAGAACATTTAATTTCGTTCCTATGAATCTCATATCGAATCATACAATCTGACCATCCCAATATCCATTTTTAGTAATACTCATTCACTTAGTGATTCACTATACCATCCAAATAGCATGTCTTATAAACATCTAACCTTCAAGCCACACACGTTCTATACCTTAGTATATTACCTGAGAAACCTTAAATGTTTCCGGCACTTAATAAGCATTATATGACTCAGGAATGTAAACTCAATATCATAACACTATAACTCACCAACCCAAGTATTACAATGGGAAACCTCAGCCTTGTAATATTATTACGATAAGATCTACCTATAATCTAAAACCATCAGTACTTATAATAGCTTCCTAATTTGTAATCACCAAGTCACCGCCAATTATAACATTCACAATACCATAAGATACCTTTAACTTCAAAATTTTCCCACATGAAAAATCATGACCAAAATCACAATGTCATTCCATATCTAGTTCATATATAAACATATCTTATCACCATGATCAAGATAGTATTGATTACAGATCAGATGCATAGTCCACTATTTAATCCTTTCTTTTTCCCTAACACTTCACTCATCGTCAACACTTTTCAAACAATCCCAAAGAATAACTTTGGCCCAAAAAGGTTTGTTAGATCGTCATACACCTTACTATCCAAATGAAAATGCAGGCCAGCAGAGTCACTCCATCACTCAAATATAAGCAAATAGAAATAATGAACTCTAAGTTGATGAATATTTTCTAGTTTTAACACAAAACAAAAACATGAAATTCATCTGAGATACGAAGCTCAAAACTATAAAATATACCAGTAAGTTTGAAACCCCACATTCAAAATCAATAAGAGACCAAGAATTTGCAGGAAATTTTCTTGAAACTCAAACCTCAAAAATTTCATATGAAAATCATAGGTACCACTTTTGTAATTATAATTTCTCTACCACTTATTCACTTAAGTATAACTAAGTGCTACATAAATCAAATTCGATCTTTACTAAATAAAAATTTCAATTTTTTTTACAAGCCTTACGCTCAATCCTTTTAAAAACACAAGTTCAAACCAACAAGAATCAAATATTACTATGAGAGAAGTCCAACTTAAGTACCTAAGCAGCAGGCATGGAGATTGTGATGCGACGTATGATGCTGATTCTACCCCTTCCCACAAGAATTAGAAACCTAGGCTCTGATACCAACTTCTGTAATGCCCCAAAATAACCCTAATGGGGAGTCATAGCGCCAGGAATTTCCTGTAGAAATTTCCTAAGGCAGTTTAAGAAAAGAGACTCAACCTATCACAATTCAAAACCTGAACAAGGATGGGTCCAATTCTTAAAACCTATTCAAAAGATGATTTCCATAAAAAACTCGATATATACTTGGGTCGGCATACACAGACGCAACCACGACCCATCAGAAAGAATTTAACACAACCTAACGTTGTTATATATCTTAACCCAAAATCATACAAGAAGTCAGGTTACAAGGGTTTGATCATAAACAGGTATAGTACCATTACAAAAGGTTCTAAAGCAGATAGATAACTCCATCCTAATATGCATCAAGTCGCATGACCTCCTCCACGCTCCCGCTGCGCTACCTGCGACCCTGGCCATGCACAACACAGCCAGTTCCCCACCGAAACGGGGTTAGTCTACAACCAGAGTAGCAAGTTATACTAGTGGAAAAAATCCTTATAGAGGCGGGCCTTTGGACACTTATTGAGGCGAACACCATTCGCTTCAACTAAGGGGGCTGCAACAAGTAGGGACACTTTTTGAGGCGGGCATTTTACGCCTCTAAAAGAACATTATTGAGGCGGGCCTCCTAAGCCCGCCTCAACAAGTCCCTCACTTTGGCGCCAAAATGAGGGACTTGTTGAGGCGGGCTTAGGAGGCTCGCCTCAATAAGTAAACACTTGTTGAGGCGGGCCTCTATAGGCCCGCCTCAACAAGTCGCGCGTATATACTTATAGAGGCGGGCGTATACAAGCCCGCCTCAACAAGTAGACGCTGACTCGGCCCAGAACTCGCCCGAGTTCTCGGCCGAGTTAGTCAGGTTCCTGATTTTATTCACAGAATAATATACAACAAACAACAGATTTCATTTGACCAAAAAAAAACAACAGATTTTATCAGAGTACAGTCAGGTTCTCAACAACAGTTTACATGACAAGTAAAAACAAGTTCAATCCGATAATAAATACTTTTATGTAAAATACTGTGCCCATTGCTCACGAACAACATCCATTTCTTCATACGTATACGATGTCTTCCTCTTAGGATATAGCTGCATAAAAAACACAGAAATTATTGACAAAAAACACAAATACTATCAATATATAGTTAGTTAAGTTACATATCTTATCTAGTCGGTCATGAAACTGATATCTAGTCGGTCATGAAACACAAATACTTCCCACCTTGATACTTGTACACTTGAAATGCCCTAGAAAATCAACATAATACACTCATGAAACTAATATTGTTAATATTCCAAAAAAAAACTAATTCGTAAGCAAAATAACTTACCTCATCTTATTCATTTATGATTTGTAACCCATATTCCTTCCCTATGATCTGTACGGATATGAATAGTATTATTTGTATCTTCCTCCTCCGGTAATGGTTGAACAACAGTTGATAACAAGGGTGTGTCATCATACTCGTCATACTCATCTTCATCCACAACATCATCAATACCCAGAATATGTCTTTTGCCTTGGGCAACTGCACGCCATCTAGGATCAACATTGTCTACCACATAAAAAATCTGCTTAGCTTGTGATGCTAGGATGAATGGCTCGTCACTATCACTTAATCGGTCAAAGTTTACCAATGTCAAACCCGGATAAATTTCATCTTGCTTCACCCCGTTAGGGTTGTTGACCCACTTGCACCGGAAAACAGGGATTGTAAAATTGTTATAATCAAGCTCCCATATTTCTTCGATAACACCATAATACGATTGTGTCGACATACTTGTTGAGGCTAAGGTATATTCAGAAAAATATCTCATGAATGTGCGACATACTTGTTGAGGCGGGATTTAAGAGGCCCGCCTCAACAAGTTTTAATTGAGGCGGGCTACTTGGCCCGCCTCAATTAGAAAGTATTAGAGGCGGGCCTTACCCTGGCCTGCCTCTAATACTTTAGCGAGAAATGTTTTTTCGGATACTTGTTGAGACGTATATTAATTTGTCCGCCTCAAAAACCAAAAAAAGGGATTGCCTAAGTCGTTATTGAGGCGTTTTGTACTATGTTACCTCCCGATCATACATTTCAATTCGTTCCCGAACATCATCATAGAGTATCCTCAAAATTATAAACCCTCGAAATATGAATCCTTAAATGGCCTTGTCCATGAGTGTTAAAATTCTCTGTATATACATAATTCCCTATAGCATCCATTATAGATTTTAATCAACATACAAAAACTCAAAGGCATCGAAATAACCTAAAATTTTTCCTCGGTGTAAATCACTTCCAATATATAATAACTTGAGCGCGTACTAGGCCCTCGAAATTAATTTATATGCCAATATCACGACCAGTCGGTCAATATAATAGTATTAATATCCATCATACCCAATGCATCTCAACCGCATCTTCTAAATTAATAGAAAAAATCACACTGAACTCCGTATATCAATTTAAGGACATCCTACTAATATAATAATGCAACGAGTACACGCCTATAGAATATGATTAAGCACACAAAAAAAGTCATGATATTCAGAAAAATATCTCATGAATGTGCGATAACACAAATACACCTCCATGTATAATAGAAAACATAAACTTGAAGTAAAAGCTAAGGTATAAAACATTTAAGGATGCATCTAACAAAGGAAGTTTGAACACCACCTCTCAAATTCCATTTTGGATAATTCCTTCAAATAAATCTTGATAAACCAAAAACCGAAAATGTCTCGGGCATTGAACTAAGATTTAGAAGATTGAACCAATCTCTTGATCATTTAGTTAATATTAAAAACAAAACAAAAATAGGTATATACCAGGAAACTCTTATCAAAAATTCAAGAATAACTTAGAATCTTTTCGCGAAAAATTTCATTCAAAATACCCCAAATCTTGGAAAGAAGATCTACTTCCTCTACAAAGACATCTGAATCAATTACCTTATACAAATCCATAAACACGTTGATTACTTTTTCACGCTCATTAGAAGAACACGAAACCCAAAGGGGTAAAATCCTTACACAAATCATATCCAAAACTTTTACTTCTCATTAATGATACGAAAACCACTATCTTCTCGTACGAAATTAATCCAGTATACAAGTACTTCCACTACCAGAATTTCACCTCAAGAAAATCACTTAAATTTTCAAAGAAGTATCACCAGATAGATACCTTGATATCTCAATTTCCCGAAATATTTCCACTTACTATCCATGTGAATTCTACCACCGAAAACTTATAACTCTAAATTTCACACGCTCAATATCTCAATGATTATTCTAACTTTCCCAAAATCGTCATGTTCAAAGGTACTCTACATCATAAAAAGTCTCATACCGATACATACCTGGCATTATCTGTGTCCATGCTCTTTTCAATCAACATGTGCAAGATTACATACTTTCCTTCAATATACAGACATTATTTTTACATGACTCCTTAATTCCCCTTAGAAGTGAATATTATATACATAGTATGTGAACTACCTTCCAAAACACTTACCAGAACATTTAATTTCGTTCCTATGAATCTCATATCGAATCATACAATCTGACCATCCCAATATCCATTTTTAGTAATACTCATTCACTTAGTGATTCACTATACCATCCAAATAGCATGTCTTATAAACATCTAACCTTCAAGCCACACACGTTCTATACCTTAGTATATTACCTGAGAAACCTTAAATGTTTCCGGCACTTAATAAGCATTATATGACTCAGGAATGTAAACTCAATATCATAACACTATAACTCACCAACCCAAGTATTACAATGGGAAACCTCAGCCTTGTAATATTATTACGATAAGATCTACCTATAATCTAAAACCATCAGTACTTATAATAGCTTCCTAATTTGTAATCACCAAGTCACCGCCAATTATAACATTCACAATACCATAAGATACCTTTAACTTCAAAATTTTCCCACATGAAAAATCATGACCAAAATCACAATGTCATTCCATATCTAGTTCATATATAAACATATCTTATCACCATGATCAAGATAGTATTGATTACAGATCAGATGCATAGTCCACTATTTAATCCTTTCTTTTTCCCAAACACTTCACTCATCGTCAACATTTTTCAAACAATCCCAAAGAATAACTTTGGCCCAAAAAGGTTTGTTAGATCGTCATCCACCTTACTATCCAAATGAAAATGCAGGCCAGTAGAGTCACTCCATCACTCAAATATAAGCAAATAGAAATAATGAACTCTAAGTTGATGAATATTTTCTAGTTTTAACACAAAACAGAAACATGAAATTCATCTGAGATACGAAGCTCAAAACTATAAAATATACCAGTAAGTTTGAAACCCCACATTCAAAATCAATAAGAGACCAAGAATTTGCAGGAAATTTTCTTGAAACTCAAACCTCGAAAATTTCATATGAAAATCATAGGTACCACTTTTGTAATTATAATTTCTCTACCACTTATTCACTTAAGTATAACTAAGTGCTACATAAATCAAATTCGATCTTTACTAAATTAAAATTTCAATTTTTTTTACAAGCCTTACGCTCAATCCTTTTAAAAACACAAGTTCAAACCAACAAGAATCAAACATTACTATGAGAGAAGTCCAACTTAAGTACCTAAGCAGCATGCATGCAGATTGTGATGCGACGTATGATGCCGATTCTACCCCTTCCCACAAGAATTAGAAACCTAGGCTCTGATACCAACTTCTGTAATGCCCCAAAATAACCCTAATGGGGAGTCACAGCGCCAGGAATTTCCTGTAGAAATTTCCTAAGGCAGTTTAAGAAAAGAGACTCAACCTATCACAATTCAAAACCTGAACAAGGATGGGTCCAATTCTTAAAACCTATTCAAAAGATGATTTCCATAAAAAACTCGATATATACTTGGGTCGGCATACACAGACGCAACCACGACCCATCAGAAAGAATTTAACACAACCTAACGTTGTTATCTTAACCCAAAATCATACAAGAAGTCAGGTTACAAGGGTTTGATCATAAACAGGTATAGTACCATTACAAAAGGTTCTAAAGCAGATAGATAACTCCATCCTAATACGCATCAAGTCGCATGACCTCCTCCACGCTCCCGCTGCGTTACCTGCGACCCTGGCCATGCACAACACAACCAGTTCCCCACCGAAATGGGGTTAGTCTCCAACCAGACTAGCATGTTATATGAGCAATAAACGTGTGATAGTAAAAGTTAAGTAATCACACACTAGCAGACCTACAACCATGCAAACCAAAAATCGTTCATACATGCATATTTGATTATATCTGAACCTAACATCTCAAGAATGCATCATTTCATATAATTGCAAGTGTACAAGAGAAATTATAGATTACAATATCCTAGCATGTTGTTATCTCTAGAGAATACCCAAATTGACCTAGTCTATTATGAATGCATTTATTCACATAATTCCAAGTACATAAAAAAGTTACAGATAGTCAGATTATAGCATGAATGTATTAACAAACTCGATCACAATGCTTTTGATCTACCAGCAATAAATACACATAGATATATCATACTCATATCTCAATTCATCCTTCCTTATGAATACTACAGTCAATTCTCAATCATTTCACAAATTTACAAGCAACATATAAACAAATATCCGAATGAGCAGATGCCAAATTTACATTACAACCTAATGTTATAAATAAATGTACATGCATACGCAGACATTGGCAGAATTACAAGTAATCATGTTATATTCATATCGAATGCAATCAATATCCAATATCAACTAGAATAACCAACTAGTTGCAGGTTACCCATAACTGCAAGAATGCAGTATCAATTTTCCAATAGAATAACAACCCAGATGTAAATATCACATCATAGTGATTCCAATAGGTATCCAGTTGAACCATAGATTGATATTGGATATCATGTATCAGATCACATATTCCAATAAGCATCCACAGAACCACAGATTTCCAAAATTAAAATCCATCATTCAAAACCTATACCCGGATATACTTTTCTTTTAAGGAAAACTCAATGTAAAATAAACATTTACGAAAACGTTCGAAAATCATTTACGAAAACGTTCGAAAACATGCCCAAACCTGTCTTGGACACGAAGGTACCTTCTAAATCATACCTTTACCCGCGGGTCGGGAACAACATCGTTAGCTAGGCGATCCGGCCTTCCCAATACAGGTAAAGCACCTCCCTTGACATACTCAACCCGGACTCCGAGGGTAACAAGGGATGTATTCCAAAAAAAAATCATTTTTATTACCAAGCGGGGCTCGGAATAATCCTTACCCGTAAAGGTGTAAAATCATAATCACAGTATTACATACATCAATCATCATGATTCACTACAATCCATCATATAATTTGCCACATTCATTATTGGCAACATCTCACACTCATAAACATGATCAGCCACAGTTACCAATCATAATACCACTGGTCTCATCATCGTATCATTTCAAGATCACTTTCATGGATTCATACTAGTTCCACATCACCACATTAATTCATAAACATTCATGAACACATGTAATCATTAATAAACTAATCTCCAACACATATAGATATATCAATGCACTTTTAATATGATCTTCCTATCTAAGATACAAAATCACATATCAGCATAACATGCATACTTCGTTTTACCTGCATAGTCAGATGTCCTAAATTTAAACTAAGCACATAAGCATTCACAAATAACTTGTACACGCATTATCGACATCAATACAAGACCAATCACGATGATTCATACCAATTCCACATTACCACATTAATTCATAACCAAGCATGTTCACAACATGTATTCATTAACGAAATAACCACCAACACATATAGATATATCAAGGCACACTTAATATGAAATTCGTATCTAACATACAAACTCATATACTAACACAACGTCATATAAGTATATTTCATATTTCAAGCTAAACTGGCTTAGCTCAATGTGTTCAAGCAATAAACATCCTTTATCCATATATAGTGAGTACCCGGCGTCATTCATCATCAACTAATTAAGATCTTATAATGGTAAGATATCTCTTAATGCAAGTGTTTATATGTCCATGATCAAGGAATAATTATAATAACAACAACCACAACCACAACCACAACCACAACCACAACCACAACCACAACCACAACCACAACAACAACAACAACAACAACAACAACACAACCCCGACAAGGCATAACACATCAATTCGATATAATTGATCTCGTATGCAGAATCAACGATTTGATGCTATGCATAGTCTGTTATTCTAAACTTTAAACTACGACACGCAAACACTCATAAATAACTTGCCTCAAATGACGTTCAACGCAATCAATCCGTTTGTTGTAATCCGAGGTCCGCTAAACGTCGCAGCGAATAACCGAATCTACATTACAACACAGATTTGGGCATAACTTTTGATATACATATCCAAATCAAGATCCGCAAAATTTCACACGCTCGTAGGAGAATTCCTCACCTTATGAAGTCAGTCCCAACTATTCAGTAATTACGGAAATTTCCCAGAATTTCCAGAAATGCGCAGAATTGCCCAATTCCAAACTTTCACTTTCAAAATTCCAATCCAATTCACCTAGGCTTTCCACAACATCCATTAACCTCTTATTAACCATCAATTACACCCTAAATATATCTTTTACACAAAGATATCAAATTCATGGTATTAGGTTTAGAAACTTGAAGAGAGCTTTACCTTACAAATTTCGTATCAAGGTAGGGTACTAGAGGCTTGAAGAGGGAGGTGGAGGCTCTTATGGAGAGGTTGGAGCCATGCCTAGCTACAACAATGGCAGCCGGTCCACAACAGCTGGGAGCACGGCTGAACTGCAGAGGAAAACAGAGGAGGTGAAGATGGAAGGTGAGGATGGAGGTGGAGCTGCCCAGGGCTGCAGCTGGACGTCCCTAAGGGAGGAGGAGGAGGAGGACGGTGGAAGCCATGGGAAAGAAATAAAAGGAGGAGAATGGCGGTGGAGGGGGAGTAGGAAAGGATGGACAGATTTCTATAGAGCTTAAGGAGAAAAATATATCCTTAAGTGATAAGTATGCCTTATATATATATTTAGATAAATATTAAGATCTATTTTGTCTTTTAGTGATTAAGATTATTTTAACTATATAATATATGTACGTATATATGTATGTAGTATTAAAATATCCTACTAATTACTCGAAAATAATTCTAGCGTCGGTACTAAATCGTTATTCGCAACACTCGTCAGTATCCATCACTAGTGGAAAAAACACTTTTTGAGGCTCCCTTTTAGAGGCGTACATAGTTCAATACGCCTCAACAACGACTTAGGCAATCACTTTTTTTGGTTTTTGAGGCGGATAATTAATTTATACGCCTCAAAAACATCTTTTGAGGCGGACAAATTAATATACGCCTCAACAAGTATCCGAAAAAACATTTCCCGCTAAAGTATTAGAGGCGGGCCAGGGCAAGGCCCGTCTCTAATGATAAATAATTGAGGCGGGCTACTTGGCCCGCCTCAATTAAAGCTTGTTGAGGCGGGGTTTAATAGGCCCGCCTCAATAAGTATGTCCAATAGAGGCGGGCATGTAAGGCCCGCCTCTATTATACCAATACTTATAGAGGCGTGTGTGTTAGGCCCGCCTCTATAAGCTCAACCCTAATAAAAAAACAGTTGTCGCGCCTTCATCTCCTCTTCGTATCCGTCTTCACCGAGCTCCGTCTTCCCGAGCTCCGACTTCATCTCCCTTCGCCGAGCTCCCTCTAATACTCCCTTCAACAAGTATCAACAACGCACTCGAGGTTTCACCAAAACGCCATCCTCAACCTCACCCGATTCCGCTGGTAAGCTCATCTGACACCCTATTTTACTTCTCCAATTCCGCTAAACTCTACACTTTAATTTTCTCGTATTGTCGTCGACCTCAACTTCATAAATCTTAATTATATACTTCTTCTTCATCTTTTTCTGCCTATTGAAAGCTCGTGCCTTCTGTTACATTAATCATGAATTTCGAATTTGTGTGTTTTGTGTAGATTTCTCGTGCCTGAATTTAGAGTCCCCGGGAGCAGATTTCTCGTGTCTGAATTTGTGTGTTTTGTGTATACATTAATCTTAATTTCTAATTTATTACTGGGCTTGATTTTGTGATTCACATGCTTCTCTCAGTTTCGAGATGTGCTTGATAGAATTTTCTGTCTTGGCTTTGCTAGTAAGTTGCTGATAAATTCAGAAGTTGTTGAGCTTCTTATTGGTTTATAATTGCTGATTCGATTGCTTGCTTCTGTTTCCGTTGTGAACTTCACCTTTGTTTCAATGGCTTACATGATTTTTCTTAATTTTTTTACTGATAGAAACTATGTATGGTTCGATGGCTGCTAAACCAGGTTGACTATATATGTGATTACTAAGGTACAAGGAAATACAATCTACAGACGTAGATTGAATCTTTTATTGGTTGATATGGGTATGAGCCCAGTAGTATTCAAATCCTTGTAAGTGTGCTACCTTTATGGCACTCCTATTATATTTAATAATTTTCTCAGGACTTATTTGGTATTGTACAAGTTGGACTTGATCCTGTATTATAATTCAATGCTTTTGATTTGATCCTACTGTTGTGTAACCATTTTGGTTTTGGATTTTTATTTCTGTATTAGATAAGAGTTCGTGATTAGTAGATCATTGCAGGTTCGGCCTGGCTTGACCTAACTTTCTTTTTTGAAAACAGGAAGGTTTGGCTCTGTTAGAAGCTTAATCGGTTTGTCGGAATAATCCTTAAGATCAGTCCTTACGACATAGTCCTTTCCCTTCCTAATTGATTCCTTGATTGGGCTTCCAGTTTGTGAAAATAAAGAGCAAAAGATTTGATTTATATTCATCATAAATTTAGTTAAGAATGTTAATTTTCTGATGCGGCACACTGAAGGTGTTTGATGCAGGAATTCTTTTTTTTTTGTGCTTGTTGCAGGAATTCTAGCCACTATGTCTAATGAAAGTGGAAATGCTATTCTCCCTACCCAAGGTGATCATGAATCACAAGGTGTTAGCGCGATTACACAGATCGCTAAAGGGCGTGGTCCGTCAAAAGGAGTTCAAGTAAAAAAAGCCTATGCACCTTGAGTTTAATGAGTTAAATGTCCCTGATGGCGAGTGGTCGAAAGAATACGGAAAGCAAGTTGGGAGTTGTGCTCAAAGAATTAATATTAACGAGAAAGAATACCGAAAGATAAATGAGCAGACGAGGCAAGGGTTTTGGGAGGAGACCAAGGTATAATGACATTTTAAATTGTTTTAAATATATACTATATTAACAATTAATCTAACTTATTGTAAAAATCCACAGCTTATGTTCCACATCATTGAGGATGTAGATAAATCAAGGGAAAAATACTTTCATTCTTGTGTGGCAAAACGATTTAGAGATTTCAAGAGCAAGTTGGTGCGTCGATGGATAACTAAGAAGCAAAAGCCGTCGAAATATCCTACAAACAAGATGCCTTGGGAAATCTACCACCACATTATAGAGGCTGATTGGTTAGTTTTTCTTAAAGAATATTACAAGCCGGAGTCATTGGTAATAATGCTATTTCTTTTTATTATTAAAGATTTCTAGTCAGCGGAAATCGTTGGTTATAAATCTATGTGCCTTTTGACAAGATCGTAGTGAGAAAGCAAGGGCAAGTGTAGTATTAAACAATTGTCCTCATCTAACCGGCCAGGCGGGTTATATTAGAAAACGACACGAGTGGATAAAAGAAGGACGACTCCCATCGGAAGCAGCTTTATCTCTGTCAAGTAGCTCCTCAGTGAACTCATCGGTTCCTAGAGCTAGAAAATATAGATCAAAGGAGTGGGTTTTGGCTCATCAAGTTCGAAGTAAGGATGGAAAGTGGAAAGTTAACCCGAACGATAAGGAAGCCGTAGAAATTGCAAGAAAAGTTGTAAGTAGTGCTTTTTTAATGAATATTTACTTAAATTGACTTGGAAATATGAACTAATTTATACTTTCCTAATTGGCATTATAGGAGGAGTATATCGAAGAAGAAGAAAAAGGAAACCTTACTTTCGAGGATGATGAGGATGCCCTCACCAAAGCTATTGGGAAAAAAGATCACCGTGGCCGTGTCAAGGCAATGGGTGGAAATGTTGGTTATAGAGTTGCTTTCGGTCCAAGAGAACGACAGAGAAGATGTTCTAGTGAAGCTTCATCAGATCTGATCGAATCGATCAAAGTTGAAATTAGAAAGGAGTTTGAAGGTGAATTAGATAAAAGGGTGGCTGAGGCCCTCCAAAAGCAACTACGCTCCATGTTACATATAAATCAACCAAACTCCACTTCTACTCCCGTTCTTGAACTTAATGTTAATGCTTCCTATACCACTCATCCTGATTCCACACCGCAACCACGTGAGCTAAAGGTATGATTGAGTTTGAGTATTGTCATGAACTCTTCATGCTAAGACCTCTTATAACATGAATTAAAATTCCATGCCGCAACCTTAGTATTGCATTTTTCATTTTACTTTATATGCAGGAAAGGACTCCATGCCATCTTGCCCTTGAGGATAAAGATTCTGGTAACAAAGTGCTCGTAGCGGATGGTATGGTACAACCCTCAAACGGTGCATCGTCCCAACACTTTACACCGATGAAGCCTGATCACTACAAAGTCCAAGTTGATTTTGTTTATGATGGACATAATGATGATATTCTTCCGGTACCTACGGGTGATGGTTTCACTAACTTAGGCGGTGCTCAGGGTAGTTTCGTGCAATGGCCGATCCGCTTAGTGATTTTCGAAGACGACGAGGTAAGACCTTTGCGCTCAATAATAATGTACACCACATTACTCACTCTTGCTCATCTATAATTCTATATATAGGACTATACTCCACGCCCAACAAAGAAGTCCAAGTCATTTCTCTCTAAAAAGGTGGATGACAGCGCCAAAAATACAAAGGTAAGACCTTTGTGCTCAATAATACAAATGTTACTTCATTATTATTTTTTTGGAAATTTCATGTCCAAATAACTCTTAAGTCTCAGTCCAACAAAGAGGCGGTTGGTAGCTGTGATCGTAAAATGGAAGAATCAGCCGCCAAAATGAAGGAAGCAGAAAACGAAGAAATTCGAGGTCATGGCCAGTCATGCAAATACTTGCATTTTATTATGTCTTCGGCGCCGGGTGGTATATATGATAGTACTCCCATCCCATTGGATGCCTCGGTTTGGAATTATGTGAGAGATCAAGAAACATACGTCACTGCATCCGATGTAGAAGAGTTCCTTAAGGGGGCGTGCTTAAACATTTTTGTGATTCAAGTCTACATGATGTAAATGTTTTGATCAGTCTTTATCTTTTAATTGTCAACTATCATTCTTAATCGTTTTTTCTTTAATCATTTTTACATTACCATTCATAATCGTTTAATCAAATACCTTTAAATGTGCAGGTATTTATTGGACAATCACACATATGCATTTGAAAATTCTCGAATTGGGTTCATTTGTCCTGAGATAGTGTCAAGCACTAGAATCAGGGCCGATGCAACTGTTCCAGCAGATTACTTGCAACGTGTGTTCAATGCTGAAACTGTTAAGAATACGATTAAAGATTCTAACAGTGCCAAATTGTTTTTGCTCCCATATAATCAAGAGTAAGTGTTTTCAATAAGTTTCATATATAATTAGTATTTTAAGCAATCATTAATATTTATCAATTTACTTTTAAATGATGCAGCAATCATTGGATTATGTACGTGATAGACCTATTTAGAGCACGGGTCTATCTTTTCGATTCTCTAAAAGGTCAAGGCAACAGAACGACTGATGCATCTGGAATCATGAATTTGTAAGTTATTTTGCTTACGAATTAGTTTTTTTTGGAATATTAAGAATATCAGTTTCATGAGTGTATTATGTTGATTTTCTAGGGCATTTCAAGTGTATAAGTATCAAGGTGGGAAGTGCGAGAAATTAATAGGAAAACGTAAGACGTTGAGAGTCTATAATATATAGGTACATATAGCATTTTATACGCTTTAGGTTTGTTTATTTATAATCAAAGGCCTTGTATCTAAGACAACCCCCTTATGTTGTGTAATTAGTGCGCTCAACAAAGCGGCGGAACCGAGTGTGGCTATTATGTCATGAAGTTCATGTTAGATATAGTCACGAGACTCTATGACTCTAATGACCGACTAGATAAGGTATGTAACTTAACTAACTATATATTGATAGAATTTGTGTTTTTTGTCAATAATTCTGTGTTTTTTATTAAGCTATATCCTAAGAGGAAGACATCGTATACTTATGAAGAAATGGATGTTGTTCGTGAGCAATGGGCAGAGTATTTTACATCGAAGTATTTATTATCGGATTGAACTTGTTTTTACTTGTCATGTAAACTGTTGTTGAGAACGTGACTGTACTCTGATGAAATCTGTTGTTTGTTGTATATTATTCTGTGAATAAAATCAGGAACCTATTCTGAAATGGATGTTGTTCTTAATCTTCAGCGTCTACTTGTTGAGGCGGGCTTGTATACGCCTGCCTCTATAAGTATATACTCCCGCCAAAATGAGGGACTTGTTGAGGCGGGCCTATAGAGGCCCGCATCAATAAGTGTTTAGTTATTGAGGCGGGCCTCCTAAGCCCGCCTCAACAAGTCCCTCATTTTGGCGCCAAAGTGAGGGACTTGTTGAGACGGGCTTAGAAGGCCCGCCTCAATAAGGTCCTTTTAGAGGCGTAAAATGCCCGCCTCAAAAAGTGCCTCTACTTGTTGCAGCCCCCTTAGTTGAAGCGAACGGTGTTCGCCTCAATAAGTGTCCAAAGGCCCGCCTCTATAAGGATTTTTTCCACTAGTGCATACTATAATTAGTAGTAGAAAAAAATATATATATTAGAATTAATAATCAAAATAAATTATTAAAACACACCTTATAATGATATTTCAAAAAATATCTAAGTCTATTTATGTGTACTCTTTTATACCCACGAGACAATCCTAAACGGGAGTTATAACATTTGAAATGATCAAATACCGCTATTCCACGAAGCGGCAAAAACTCCAAATTTTCAAGTCATGTAATCAATTCATGATTATAATAAACATAAAATATATTGACAAAATTGTAAGTAACCCAAACTCGTCTTCTAAAAAAAATCTCGACCATTACATACTACCCCCTTAAAAGAAGTTTCGTCCTCGAAACTAGATATTCAGCAATTCATAATAGTAAACCATTATGATCCTCAACTTCCCAATGGTCACCTTTACCAAATAAAGATATAGCCCTCGAATCTCTAATTACCTCCCGATCATACATTTGAATTCGTTCCCGAACATCATCATAAAGTATCCTCAAAATTATAAAGCCTCGAAATATGAATCCTTAAATGGCCTTGTCCATGAGTATTAAAATTTTCTGTATATACATAATTCCCTATAGCATCCATTACAGATTTTAATCAACATACAAAAACTCAACGGCATCGAAATAACCTGGAATTTTTCCTCGGTGTAAATCACTTCCAATATATAATAACTTGAGCACTAGGCCCTCGAAATTAATTTATATGCCAATATCACGACCAGTCGGTCAATATAATAGTATTAATATCTATCATACCCAATGCATCTCAACCGCATCTTCTAAATTAATAGAAAAAATCACACTGAACTCCGTATATCAATTTAAGGACATCCTACTAACATAATAATGCAACGAGTACATGCTTATAGAATATGATTAAGCACACAAAAAAAGTCATGATATTCAGAAAAATATCTCATGAATGTGCGATAACACAAATACACCTCCGTGTATAATAGAAAACATAAACTTGAAGTAAAAGCTAAGGTATAAAACATTTAAGGATGCATCTAACAAAGGAAGTTTGAACACCACCTCTCAAATTCCATTTTGGATAATTCCTTCAAATAAATCTTGATAAACCAAAAACCGAAAATGACTCGGGCATTGAACTAAGATTTAGAAGATTGAACCAATCTCTCGATCATTTAGTTAATATTAAAAACAAAACAAAAATAGTTATATACCAGGAAACTCTTATCAAAAATTCAAGAATAAATTAGAATCTTTTCCCGAAAAAATTCATTCAAAACACCGCAAATCTTGGTAAGAAGATCTACTTCCTCTACAAATACATCTGAATCAATTACCTTAAACAAATCCATAAACACGTTGATTACTTTTTCACGCTCATTAGAAGAACACGAAACCCAAAGGGGTAAAATCCTTACACAAATCATATCCAAAACTTTTACTTCTCGTTAATGATACGAAAACCACTATTTTCTCGTACAAAATTAATCCAGTTTACAAGTACTTCCACTACCGGAATTTGACCTCAAGAAAATCACTTAAAATTTCAAAGAAGTATCACCAGATAGATAGCTTGATATCTCAATTTCCCAAAATATTTCCACTTACTATCCATGTGAATTCCACCACTGAAAACTTATAACTCTAAATTTTACACGCTCAATATCTCAATGATTATTCTAACTTTCCCAAAATCGTCCTATTCAAAGGTACATACTTTCCTTCAATATACAGACACTATTTTTACGTGACTCCTTAATTCCCCTTAGAAGTGAATATTATATACATAGTATGTGAACTACCTTCCAAAACACTTACCAGAACATTTAATTTCGTTCCTATGAATCTCATATCGAATCATACGATTTGACCATCCCAATATCCCTTTTTAGTAATACTCATTCACTTAGTGATTCACTATACCATCCAAATAGCATGTCTCATAAACATCTAACCTTCAAGCCACACACGTTCTATACCTTATTATATTACCTGAGAAACCTTAAATGTTTCCGGCACTTAATAAGCATTATATGACTCAGGAATGTAAACTCAATATCATAACACTATAACTCACCAACCCAAGTATTACAATGGGGAACCTCAGCCTTGTAAATGTTTCTGGTTGTGATTCTTCTAGTAGGGGTTAGGATTGCAAGTCGTCAAAGTCCATCACCACTGCACTAGATGCACTTGCTTGCTTTTTAGGACGACTTGGGCCTCTACCAGAGCTCGCACTTGCTTTCCCATTCGCCTTTGTCTTCGGCCCCACCTTCTTCTCATTCTCGTGGAGCTCATTCCGTCTATGCTCAAACAAGCACTTATCCCTCTTCTCCGCCTTCTCATCCACCTTCTCTTTGTTCCTAGCACCTCTTGGCCTTCCTTTTGCCTTGATCCCCGTCGGCTCCAACAAAGTAGTCTCTTCCGGATGCTCCAAGTCGTGGTACAACTCACCTAGTAGGAATGTCGTGCCTTTCTTCAATGTCCCAACATCCAACCTGGCAAACATTTCACGAAGTCTCACTTTGTAATGTCCATTCGAACATAGACAGAAGGGCCATGAGTTGTTGTTGGAGTATCTTCCCATTCCAAGTCCCTACAGAACTCGTGAACGTCTAACAGAATGAGAGGTGTTCTTGAAACGATGGCTCTTGCAATGGTGTGCACGCAAGGCAACCCAAGGCAATCTCTCACCCAATGGTCGGTGTATTCTTCTAAGAACTCCCCCTTCTTCAAGATATCGTAATAGCCCAACAATATATCAAAGCACCTATCCGACACTTGGTGATGCGAACAACCCCTGAAGTGTCGTTTGTAATTCGTAGGATCTTGGATTCCTCAAGCTTGTAGTTGAAACTTCTCTTTCGTAGCCAAAGTGATGGCTTTCCTAGGGCTAAAGAGATAGCATTCAAACTCGTTTAAAGAGATGAACAGAGAGATCAAAGTGATGATCGCGAGACACTGAAGAGACGGTGTTTGATTTGCTCGAAGCGACGAGCTACGTGATAGTTTTATCCGTGGGATCGAAGGGTTTGATGTTGGGATTCAAGGAAAGAGCGTACTCAACTTTACTACTCAAATCAATATCACTTTATTGAATGAAAAACATGAATATTTAAAGATAATTTCGTGCCCTAATGTCTTGTAAAATAAGAAATCTATCTATTCTATCTAATGCTAAGGATAAGGAAACAAAATAAAAGATAGAAACTTGCTAAAGAAGCAATTAGGAATCCAAACAAGCTTGAATCCTAATTCTCCTTATCTTATCCTAAGGAACTAATAAACTAATTACTAATGCTGAAAATAAAGATATTCTAACAAGGAAAATCGGATATAATCTTATCTAACTAATCTAAGTAGATAATTCCCGCTGGAAATTGCACAACTCTCAGTAAAACTCGATTTTGACCATCTTCTTGTTAGAATCTTGATTCGACGTAAACTATGAAGTTGTAGATCTTTGAATCAGCTTTCCAACGCATCTTGAATCATCACGAGATCAATTTTCTAGCCACAGTTATGGCTGTTTTACCGAAGACTGTCCAGAACTAAATCGCCAGTAACAATTCCGCGGTCGCGGTCGCGGGTATGGCTTCCGCGGTCGCGGAAAACCTTCGGTACTCCTTGAGCCTCTTTCTTGGAGGCCTTTGCTTAATCCTCCCATGCATGTTGCTATCACTTGGTAGAAGAGCCTAGAAAAAGTAGCTCGTACAACTGGCGGCATCGATACATCATCAAAATCCATTGGTCGTTTGGAAAGTGAAAGGTTCATGCTCCCCCTAATCTGATCTATTTGAAGGATGATGACATGGTGGATCCTCACGATCACTCTGTTGAAGCCCTCTCTACTAGAGCCAATAATATCTTTCAAAACCTTGTGCATCCCCTCAACCATGTCAAATCACATAACGTTTGTACGGCATTAACAACTATGAGTAAAAAAACAACATATTGTGAACGTCATACCTGTTTGAAGTCCTCGTGAAGAAGTGAAGAAGTGAAGATGGTGATCCGTCCACGCCCTTACTATGCTCGTCTTGTACGGAGTAGCCATGTGTCCTCCATGTATCCGACAAGGCCACTCTTCCACGATGTTCGTAATACGGCAAGCCTCTCTTCATAGCTTTCTTCAATGGTTGAGCAAAAAAGTGCCCAACATTGGTTTGCAAAGGCATCCACGTTTTCCTTCTTCTTCAAGATGTTGTGCTTTATATGCACCCAACACAAGAGGTGTTGAACTTCGGTGCCAAAAACACTGTGGATAGCAGTTATGAGGGCCTTCTCACAATCTGTCATTATTGCAGTCGGCATCACTCCCAAATCCAAACACAATGCCCGAACTTTTCTCATTATCCACGTGTAATGGTAAATCCTTTCCGCCCGGGTGAATGCATAAGCAATGTTGAACATCTTATGAGTGTTGGTGAAACCAACAATCTCCACAAGTGGCATTCCATATCTATGGAAAACATTTCATAATACCGAACACATTTTTAAATGAAATACCTTAAAAGTTTCTGTCATAAACTACATATTATTAAAATTTAGGACTTACTTGTTTGTCTTGTATGTTGCGTCAATGATTATCACGTACGGGAACTTCTTCAACAACCACAGCGACTCCGGTTAGCAAAAAATAAGATTGCAACCTCATTAGTCTTCGCATCCCTCAAAGGATGAACTACGTATTTCTGCTCAACCATAAATCTTAGGGACCACTGCGTAACCGTTAACTCTCCCCGATCCTCGTACTGCAGCTTCTGCAAGAAGTTGGCCACTTGCTTCCTTGAAGCCACATTTCCCGGGAAGTTTTGCCTCAATTCTGAAACATCTTGATTCGGCGTTTTGCGACCGTCTCCCCACCTCCTAGCGTACAGCTGCTCTGCCTCGGTCATTCAACCCATGAATGCATGGCCTTTAAAGCTAGTCCATAGCTTATGGTTGTGCCAACCTTCAATCACACCCAAGACCCAATTTTCACCAACCGTCCATACCTCTTTCTTCATGCGAACACCCATTATCTCAAACCTACATCCACACTTTTTGGATCTCGACTTTCGGATTTTAACAACCGGCAACTCTGGATTCTCTTTGTTCACCTTCGGCCTCCCCAATCTCCAAGGCCCAAACCTATCGTACACTATACTAATTTGGTACGGACTTGAGTTACGCTTCACCAAAGCTATCACAAGCTCCTTCCCTATTTCTTTCGCCCATTCGTACAATTCTTCCTTACTATCCCACACTAGGTCGGTAATAAAATGCTCCGTATAGTCTTTCCCCTATAAATGTAGCGGTTTATGTTAACTAAAAGTCATCATAACTACATCACTATGTTATACTACATATGATTTCCAATTATATAACTACAAATTCATGATAAAGATTGACTACCTAAATAAGTGCGATATTTACGATACTAATTACGTATTAAAATACCGATAAAGGAAAGGGCAAAACTATTTCAACATTAACCACAAATACGCCGCTAGGGTCCCAATCGCCAGTCGCTTCGACATCTATGAAAAAATTCGACTCCATCCATTTGTCCTCTTCTTCTTCTTCACTTTGAACGCAATCATTTTCCTCGTCACTACTATCCTCACCACTATGATACATCTTTAAAATTGGGAGAAGAACAATTTCGGTTTCTTGGATATGTAATGGCAAGAGCTTCGGGTACTAATAGGAAAAAATAGACCCGTTATAATATTACCGTTTGGTACGCTTAACTTAAGCGCACCAACGGTAATGATCAAACCGATCTTTCCAACGGCTATTAAACTCATGCGCTTAACTTAAGCGCATGAGTTTGCGCTTAAGCTAAGTGTGTAAGTGTAATAACCAAATCAACACCACGCCGGCCATTAATGGGCCGACCCAATTAGATTTACACGCTTAACTTAAGCGCATACTCATGAGCTGAAGTTAAGCGTGTAAATCTAACAAAGACAGTTACGGCCACCAATTAATTGGGCCGGCCCAATACACATGTGCGTTGAAATTAAGCGTATGCTTGTGCGCTTAACTTAAGCGTGTATGTCCTTGAGCTGTCGTCACGAATCACTCCCCCAGCGCCTGCCAGTCCCGGATTCCCTTTAGCTGCACCATCGCAATTAAGTTTGAACCATCCCGGCCTAAGAGCAGCCTAGTGAATAAGCTTCTCCACTCTCTCCGGACGGCACCGCAGTAGCCTCAGCATACTCCTTGATCCGAGCGAGGATGAACGCCTTCTTGTCGTAGCCCACCTTCTCCTCCTTAAAAACCCAAAGGTTTCGTTACATCCAAATCCACCAGATGGATGTTAAGAACACAGGGACCCAATCCTCCCTATCATATCTTCTACTGTGCATGTTGGTATTCCACGTGAACCAATCAATCATCAAAATTTAGATGAAAAAAGCGAACCTAGATGTCGCTAGGGACAATTAAGCTGAGTCCAAAGTTGCTTCGTTGTGGGGCAGTCTCGAAGAAGATGTTCGAGCGTCTCGTCCTCTTGAGGACAAACTTCACACCTGGGTTCATGGGCAAGGTGGCGCCGAACGCGTTCCACATACTTCCCCTGAACCAACCAGGCAAACATTCGGACTCGTTCCGGGATACCTGCGCTCCAAATGCACCTATACACTGCATTTGGAGGATTCATAATGGCTGTGCATGTTTTCAGTCAATAGCTGATAGGCAGAGGACGTTGTGAATTTCCCCGACTTGGTGCCCTTCCAGCTATGGTATCAACCCCTTCCCAAGGTTCTACAAGGCCAAGGCTTGCAATGCGCAGGAGAACAACAGTTGGGAGTCTCTGAGAGAGGCGGTTCCACGCCCAACCACTGGTTGGGTCCCAATAATCACGCACTCTAGCCTGAATTTTAGCAGTTGGAAGATTAAAGTTTTCAGCTCGACGTCAGCCATCCATCGATCAACCCAAAATTTGGTATCGCCCAAGTCTTTCCAGAAAAAGGTCCTTAGTAATAGTGTTATAGTAGACGTTGCACAAGCTAATCGGGCGGAATTGCTCGATCCTTGTGGGCTTAGCAGTTTTAGCAATCAAGACGAGGAGGGTTTCATTTGCAGTAGGGGGCAACTGCGATCCTTTGTGCTTGACTATTCTGTCTGTGTATCATTGAAATAGCAGGAGTACAAAAGTTGAGGGTTTCCATTGTATTGAAATAGCGGGATATCTGTGTTCACTTCCAACTCTTCGTCTATTTAAAGCTGAAATAAGTTTTTGTGCTAATGCAGTAAAGATTGATATTCAATTATGTCCACAATTAGATCATTTATGCTAAAACAAACATATTTAAGGAAAAAAGAATATCCACCAATTCCTCTACTCCTAATAGTGTGAAAATTATATTGAAATGCATCATGCATGGATCCTTTGAGCTATCTGCAAAAACTATATGATGATGGTCTTACTTGAGTAAGGAGATTTTCAGTTTTTGTTGTCTTTTTTTCTGAAGGCAGAGAAGTTGTGCCATTTTTATAAAAATAATAATCTTATATCAGCAATTTAATTCACTTTCATCCATACAACTTGTCATGTTTAGTGTTCGTTGCATTCATTCTTCATATTAAGTAGTTTTGTTGGTTTTACTGCAGGAAGCAATTGTAAAGATTTACCGTTTTATAGCTATAGCTTTTCACTCGAGACCTGGTGTATGGGAGTACATTCGCATCAATGTATACGAGCTGAGTGTGGAGCAGCTTAACACTGCAGAGTATCTTCGATTCAAAGAAGAGCTTGTTGATGGACAGTAAGGAACTTCTCCACTATATCATGAGTATGTTATGTTGCTGGTTCATTTCATATTCCGTAGTTGCATGTGTGTAAATTCAGAGTATTGTTTATACTAATGCAATATATTCAGAACCCAAAGTCATTAGCTTGCTATTGTGGCGTCTGTTCCAGGCACAATGAAAACTTCATGCTTGAACTCGACTTTGAGCCATTCAATGCATCATTTCCTCGTCCAAATCGGTCATCATCCATTGGCAGTGGGGTTCAATTCCTCAACCGGCGTCTGTCTTCGGTTATGTTTCACAACAAAGGCAGCTTGGAGCCTATTGTTGAATTCCTCTGCACCCATAAGCATGATGGACAAGTAAGTTAAATATTTGATACAGATTTTTTTTTTTTTTTGATAAGGTAAAAATTAGACCGGAAACCACAGAAAGAATGGTTCTTCAGTCTATAGCATCCTTGCAGATGAGAACTAAAAGCTCTAGGTTATTTCTAAAATCTTCCAAGGGACTTCGTTGGGCCTCCTTCGCAATGTAGTCAGCAACAGCGTTAGAATCTCGGAAGACGTGGTGAATCTGCACTGAAGAAAACAGTTGTAAACACAAATAATATCATAAATTAAAATTTCAATATCCCAAGGACAGTGCCAGATTCTGTTCAAAACATTAACAATTGTAAGGTTATCGCATTCAATTTGGATGTTGTTAAAACCTAATTCATAGGCTTTGAACAATGCATTCATGAAAGCAATGGTTTCTGTTTTTAGTGGGGTGGATAATCCGCATTTTTCACCATAGAGGAATAAGGGTTCTCCTTTACTATTTCTGAAAATGTAACCATAGCTAGATTCTCCATTGTCTTAGTAGATCCATCCGTGTTAATTTTTATAATGTTATCAGGTGGTTTTTTCCATTTTTTCTTTGGTCGTCTTCTGTTGTTGTTATTATGTTTTTGTTGATGTTCGATACTTGAATAGTAAGGATTCCATTTCTTCGTTTGTTGCCAATTATGGATTTGATTTTTGATATAAATAGGTACATCCCTAATAGGATCTAAGTCATTGTCTGTCCTTCCAAAGCTTTGTTGATTTCTGTAGAACCAAATTCCCCACCAAGAAATCAGTAGTTCTAAGAATTGTGATTTTTCTGTTCTCTGTCTAATTTCCTCAATTAGTTCGTTTGTTTTTTTTATTTCCAATGTTAATTGTTCTTATAATCCCTAGAGTATGGGGATTATGTTTTTCAATTGTTTTTAAAGTATGATTACAGAAGAAGAGGATATGAGTTGTATCTTCAGTTTGTGCCCTACAGCGAATACAACCTTGAGGGAGTGCAACACCTTTTTCAGCTAGTCCTGCTTTTGTTAGGAGATCATTTTTTGTAATTTTCCAAAGGAAAATTTTAACCTTAGGGTAGGTATCCAATTTCCAGATCCAAGAGGAATCATATGCTGTATATCTTTTATTTTCATTAATCATGTTCATGGCGGATTTCGTAGAAAACCATCTATTTTTACTGACTTCACAGTACATCCTGTCATCAATGTTATTGATTGGGATTGGTATAGATGTAATTTGTTTAACTATGTCATCCAGAACATGTTGTTCAATCTTTTCTTTATTCCATGTTTTGTTTGGCAAGATGAATTCTGCAACTAATGTATCAGTGTTCTGAATCTGTTGGGTATTAATAATTTTGTTTAAAGGACTTTCTGAAAGCCATCTATCTGTCCAAAATTTTATTGTTTTACCATTTCCGACTTGCCAAACGAGTCCTTTTTTGAAATCATCCAAGATTTCAATCATTTTAGACCACTGCCAAGAACAGATGCCTCGTTTTTTATAATGTAGGATGTGTTGTGTTTATAGATATTTTTCATTTATAATTTTAACCCAACAATTTTCAGGTTCAGCCATGATTTTTCATAATAATTTGAATTGTAATGCTTTGTTCATGTCTTTCGATTTTCGTAATCCTAGTCCCCCTTGTTGTGTGGGTTTGAAAATTTTTTCTCATCCTATTAGAGGCTTGTATGAGGGGTCTTTATTCCAAAAAAAGTTCGATTTAATTTGTCAAGTTCATTATGGGTATGTGTTGGCAGCATAAAACTCTGCATTAGAAAATTCGGTCTAGATGCAAGATTTGCTTTAATAAGTGTTGTTCGTCCTGCTTGGGATAGGGAATTGGCTTTCCATTTTGTTAAATGTTTTTGTGTGCTGGTTAGTAGTTCAGAAAATGTATTAGAACTAACTCTTCCATTGATGATGGGGCATCCCAAATATTTTTCAAGGGATGTCATATTTGTGATTGTAAGGATTCCTTGAATCATTAGTTTTTTTTTTGTGTTTGGTACTTTCTTTGTTACTTGAAAGGCTGATTTATGGAAATTAAATTTTTGTTCAGAGATTTTGCAGTAGTCATCCACAATCTCTTTGATTTCCTTACAGTTTTCCGGTTTTGCTTTGGAGAAGATCATGATGTAATCCGCAAAAGCCAAAAAAAGAATTCGGGTTCCATGTCTACACATTTGGAAACCTATAGGTTTTCGAGGTTTTTGAGATGCTTCTTACAGTTTTCGAGCAAGGATTTCCGCTCCTAAAATGAATACGAACAGGGAGAGGGGGTCTCCCTATCGCAATGCTCTTGTTGGTTTAAAAATTTCCGTCGGCCCGTTATTTACAAGAACCGAAAAAGAAACAGTTGTAATGCATTCTTTAATCCAATTGATGAATTTTTGGTGAAATCCAAATTTTTCCTTGGTTTTAAGTATAAATCTTCATTCTGTCATAAGCTTTTTTCATATCTAGTTTAATGGCTATAAAGCCTTCCTTTCCTTGTTTTGCTTTGAATGTATGAAAAATCTCATGTGCTATTAAAATATTATCTTGGATTGCTCTATTTACGATAAAAGCTCTTTGTAATGGATGAATCAGTTTTTCCATAGTGTTTTTCAATCATGTTGTCAAAATTTTTGATATAATCTTATAAATAGTGGAACACGGACTTATAGGTCTATAATGGTTTGTCGAATTAGGGTTATCACATTTTGGTATTAGTGAGATAAAAGTATGGTTTATTTGTTTGAGTAATTTTCCTAAAAGGAAAAAAACTCTTCACTACTTGAGTCACCGAGGGGCCTACAATGTCCCAGTATTTTTGGTAGAATTCTGTTGTCATTCCATCTGGTCCAGGTGATTTATCTAAACCAATATCAAATACAACCTTCTTGATTTCTTTATTTGACACATTCTTTATAAGGTTTTCATTGTCTTATGTAGATATTTCATCCTGGATCAAATCAAGATTTGCCCGTAATAATCCTTCGTTCATTTCTTCACTTTTGAATCTTTTAATGAAATCATTCCTGATTTCATTTCTAATATTTTATTCTCCAATGATAGTAGTTCCTTCTTGTGTTATAATTTCTTTTATCACTTTTCTGTTTCTTCGACCACTAGCTATTTTATGAAAATAGCTAGCATTTGTATCTGAGAACTTGATGTGTTTAATTTTTGCTCTTTGGTTCCAAAATATCTTTTGGAAACTGAGAAGTTTTTCCTTTTTCTCAATAAGTCTTATTTGTTTCTGTATGAGGTTGTTGCTTGATTGTGTACAAATTTAAGTTTGGATGTCAGAAAGTTCATTTTCTATCTTTTGTAATTGGGTAAATACGTTGCCAAAAGTGGTCTTATTCCACGTTTTTGCGTGTTTTTTTAGTAATTTTGTTTTAGATACAAGATCGAACATCCTAGACCCATGAAAGTTTGTTCTTTAGGCTTGTTTAACAACATTCGTGAAATCCTTTCTAGTCATCCAATTTTTTTCAAATTTAAAGGGTTGATTTTTAAATTGTATAGTAGAAGCAAGTTCAATGGAGATTGAACAATGATCAGAGCTAGTAAAAGGCATAATGTTTAGTGCAGATATCATGATACCATTGTAAAATCTGGTAATGAACGAGAACTCTATCAAGTTTTTCATAAATGTTATTAATTTCAGTTTTGTTTTTCCGTCAAGTAAAAGCATTCCCCGTAAAGGGAATGTCCATTAATTTGCATTCATTTTTAAAATTTCTTAGTCTAGTGAATTTTGTCAGTGGGAGAGTTATTCCTCCCATTTTTTCATTATGGTCTTGAATTTCATTTAGGTCTCCGATAATGATACAGGGATGAGCACAATTTTTAATGAAGGAAATAATGCCATCCCAAAATTCATTTTTGCCGGTTTCATTAGGAGGAGCATACATAAGAATAAGCAAAGTTGTAGTGTTTGTACATAGATTTTTGTATTTAGTACTAATGAAACGTGAGTCTAAATGATCAATTTCAAGAGTTTCATTTGTAAGTTGATAAGATTTCCACATGAAACATATACCCCCCGAGAAACCATTTGCCAGGATACAGTGAAAGTTATCAAATCCTGCTTTTTTCCAAACTTTTTCACTGGACTCTTTGTTCGTTCTTGTTTCAAATAATGCGAATAGTTGAATCCTTTTAATTTTGCAAAAAGATTCAATATCCATCCAAATGGTTTTTTTTCGATTCCTCGACAATTCCATGTTATAATCTTTATAAAAACCTATTTTTTTTGTGCCCCTTGTCCTAAAACTTTGAGGAGTCTTGAAACTGGCTTGTTGTTTTTTTATCTTTTTCCAAATTATATAGCTCTATTTTTTTACAATTCTGTTATCATGCTGAAAGGGATTTTTTGTGATCATGCTGATATTATCATAATATAAGGTTCCACTTTTTAGTTGTGTTGTTTTATGTTTTGCTATTTTAAAATAATTTATACAGTGTAGATAGTTAGATTTTTTGTTCTTGCTAGAACTTCAATTTTTCATGAAAACATAAATTTTCATCCACCAAAAAGAAACACAATTCTGATCAAGACAAATGCTATAGTAAATAGCAATTGGTTTCATAATTTTCATTGGTTCGGGTAATTCTGTACATACAATATGACTTTCGTCAAAGGAGTTTTGGGCACCACATATTGATCCCTTCTTTTTTGTCAGCAAGAATACAAAGAAATAAAAGGGATTCTTTATCCTTTATGCATCTCAAAAGATACAGGTAAAGGTAACAAAAGTATGCAAAACCCTTCGTCAGGGAGCAACTGTATTGGCCAAACATCACATACCAATCTGTCTGTTCAAATTTATTGCTCAGCCACTTTTGGAAGCGACATACATCTGTCAAAGGCTTTGATATGTAAGGAACTTTGTTCAGGGTATATTTGTTCAAAGAGTAACATTTGTTCGTTTTTGTCATTTTGTGTGCGGATTGATGAGGTTCTTCCTTGTACAACTTTGTTGTTTTTGATGTACTGATGCTTGGTATTACCTGGTGACAACTCAGCAAAGCCAAAAACAGGTGATTAGTCCAATTTGCATGTTTGTAATGACAGGAATGATAACACGCCTTGCCAAATGTAAAGTGCCATATATGGTTGAAACAGGTTATAAACCTGTGAGAAAACTGTCTGACCACACCAAGAGAAATCAAGCAATGACTCAAATTCCAGTGGTCAAAGCAGTGAGGAAACCAACTACTAAAAGATTGGTAAAGAAAACAGTAGACAGTGTGCAAAACTCTACCAAAAATGTTTCCATAGAAGGTATAAATCATTTTGTTCAGGCTCAGATTGATCAAAATCTTCCAATTGTTCATCAGAAAGATGTAGTGAATATTAATAGGATAATCTAGACAGGTCTCATGGAAATCCAAATTGGTCAAAGCAGTTAAGCAAGGATTAATATGGCAATATAGAGCAACACACAACAAGTATCTTACCCATACCATTCCAAATCATAGGTCCAAACAACAATAAGTGGTTGATCAAAGCTGTCTATTAGCCATAAAAGCCACCCAGCTGATAAAGAGTAGTATGTATGAGAGTAATTGTTCAAAATCAGTTTGTTCATAGAATAACCATTGTTCAAATGGGCCCTTTTTTTAGTCAAAATGCTGATGTTGTCCTTTGTTCACATTCCTACTTTGTGAGATGATGAATCTTGAGGTTGTCTGAAACCAGACACAAGAAGCCAGAGAAATAAAATCCAGCTCATTTACTAAGTTATTGCAGCAAGGATATATACTTACCTTGAAAGGGTTGTTATGCCAAGTGTGAGTGACAAAAATCACATAATTGTTCAATATCTTGACAGGGCTGTTATGCCATTTGTGGGTGACAAAGATCACAAACGTGTTCAATCTCTGTTTAAACAAGCAAAGATACATGTAGCAAGACAGGATCCTGAACCAGTAAAGAATGAGAAGGCAGGAAAATTGATAGACAGAGGAAGGAGAAAAACCATACCAAGCACCATCAAATTTACTGCATACATTGTTCAGATTCATATCATTATTTAAGTTGCAAAGGTATAACAACTTGGTAAAACATTTCATCAAGGAAAGACCATTGCAGTTCCCATGGTTATCCAAAATGGTTAAAGGAATTAAGCAAGGTTCAGTAAGGCAGTAGAGAGTAACACGCATCAAGTATATTAATTTAAAGATGATTTGTTCAGTATTCAGATGTTCATTGACCAAGCAATAAAAAAAATAGTTGGACAGAAACTTAATACTCTTTTCAATAGGTTCACCAATGACATTACCTAATAAAGAGGTTTTCTTAAATTTCAGGGTGTTCTCTTTAACACAAGTGAGTTTTGACAGAAACAGAATCATCTCAATCACAGATTGAAGGGGACTGTGAGTCTCAGTTTTGGTCTCCATAGTAGAGTATTTCAGAGGAAGAGGGGTCGCCTCGTTAGGTTTCACAAGAGTTGGTTCATGCGTCAAAATTTTACCATCATAAGATGAGCTAGAGACCCCAGGAAGTGTACCCAACAACTCCAACAAAGTATTCTTCCCTGTAACCATGAGGATGGATAAAGAAAAAGGCCATAAAAGGCACAAACACAGAAAGGAATAGCCACAGGTAACACCAAAGCAAAGGAGAAGCAGCGAGTATGAGAGATTTCACAAGAAGCAAAGTCAAGTTCAAACAATAAGATTTGCAAAATAACGGAATTCTACGCACCAGAAAGGAAGACAAGCAAAGGAAGAGGGGATGAGAGGATAGAAAACACCTTAGTCCGCAGAAACAAGATGGTTGACTGGCTTTGCCCACTGCAACAGAAACAAAGCCCAGAAAACCGGGGGAGCAGAGGAACCAAACCTTCAAGCGGTTCAGGAAGGAACCGATCTCAGAGAACCCCTCACAAGAAGCAGAAAACTGAGAGAAGGGCCCTTGACCCAACGTCTACCAACAAAGATCCGAAACACCATGAAAACAGGGTCCACAAATTTGAGGAAGCAACGCAGGAGACGAGTCGTGGGTTTAGCGAATCTGCTTTGTAGCACCACCAGTAACAAGAGAACGGCCTCCCTCCAGGGTTTCTCCCAGAACCACGCCTCCCCCTTACGGTGAGAGCAGTTGTTTGTGAAATCGGGGAGTTGTAGGTTGAAAACACCATGGTTGGTCGTGGATTTGTAGTCGGAGGTAAGGTGTGGGATCAGAATCCAGAGGAAGGGGAACGACAACCGTTCTTGTTCTAGGGTTAGGGGGTGAAGAGTTTTCTGAGGGAAAGAGAGCGTTTTCGAAGTCGGTTTCATTTTTACAGAAATATTATTTAAATTGTCATCCCATATTAAAACATCAATCTTTTCTTTTTTATTTCAGGCAATGATGCTTAATGAGCGGATACAAAACGTAGCCAGCCTTCAGTTTGCTTTGTCTAAAGCAGATGAATATCTTTCTGTGCTTCCCCATACGGCTGAACATGTCTCATAAATGGTGCATCTCCTTCTAGAGATTCTTCAAGCCCCTGATCCCGCTGGCTTAGACAAATTTCTAGGGAGGATTCCTGATAGCTCCATGACCCCCTCGATGACGGCAAAGGATGAAGAGGAAGCAATGAAGGTGCGCTCGAATGGCCCGATAACAAGAGCTCGCGCAAGGGCAATGGAGCGGGCAACTCAATCATTAGTCTCGCGGGCGTACGCAAGTGACGCAGGTTCACCTAGTCCTAAATGGGTCCTTCTCTTGACCTATGAAGGGTTGGGTGAGGTCCCGCCTTAGTCGCCCCCGCCAAGGAGAGCCAGACGCCGAACATCAACATTTCCGCGACCGCGGAAACCATGTCCGCGACCGCGGAAACCATGTCCGCGACCGCGGAAAATCCACTGACGAATGGCTCTACAGGAAGTTTTCCGCGACCGCGGAAGACATAGCCACGACCGCGGAAATGTCGATGATTTACGAGACTTTTACATAAACTTTTCCGTGACCGCGGAATTGACACGGACGCTCGAGTCTTTACAGAAACTTTTCCGCGATCGCGGAAGTATTTCCGCGACCGCGGAAACGGGCCCGAGCGTTCGTTGTTTCGTCTTTATTTCCGGAAACTTATTATTATTTTATTATTACTTTTTGTCGTTATTTAAAACCAGAAAGCCCTAGTTTGTAATCTTATGCAGATTTTGAGAATTAAGTTGAGTTTATATCCTTTCCAAAATCCCTTGCATCTTCTCTCCGATCCCACGGATCAAACTATCCCGTAGCTCGTCGCTTCGAGCAATCAAACTATGTTTCTTCGGTATTTCGCGATCATCACGTTGATCCCTACGTTCATCTCTTTGGACGAGTTTGGCTATCTCTTTAGCCCTAGGAAAGCCATCACTTTGGCTACGCAAGAGAAGGATTCAACTACAAGCTTGAGGAAACAAAGATCCTGCGATTGCAAACGACACGTCAGGGGTTGTTCGCATCAACTGGCATCAGAGCCTATCCAAGCTAAGTTTGTTTCTTCTCTCTTATTGTGATTCCTTGAAATTTTCCGCTTACTAACCCAGATTTTTTTCCCCACCACCACTCGCCGGAATTCCTTACCGCCGTGAACACCTCCACACCACCACCATCGTTCCGCCACCCTCTCCTTCACGGCCTGCAAACCCTAATTTCCTTTAGGTTTTGGTTATTCTCAAGTTAGAGTACCCTTTGACTTTTCATTTTTCCTTAAATCTCTCCTTCTAGCAATATCTTGTTTCCTTACTTGCATACTTGATTTCCTTGTTTCTTGTTTGATTAATTCTTGCTTCATCTTTGGATTAATTGCTAGACTAGTTGTTAGATCTTATTCCCTTATAGTTGCATCGTCTCTTCTTTCTTTTCATGCACTTGCTTGTGTGGTTCTTTCTTGTTTGATTAGAAATCATATCAAAAACAAAAAAAAAACAGTGTGGCCGTATAAACAAAAACAAACATACCATTCTCACCTTCCATCAAACAAAACAAAAAGGTTTGGGAAGACGGAAGCCTAAAAAAAAAAGGCAAGAGAACGCACCATACGGTCAATGGTCATACTCCATCTTCACTCCTTTCATGTCTCTATGCAACTCTCTTTGAAAAGGGCAATATTTTCAACTCTCTTGTGATTACTTCTAAGACACTTGATTTGATCTACTTGAACTTGGGAATTTTGTGTGTTGTTTGGGACTTGATTTGATGGTTCTTGCTTTGTTGCCTTCCGTACAAGCCTTTCCCTCCTCACGAGCAACCAAAATTAGTACGCCTAGCGGAAAATTTCTTGGTTCACTTTTGAGACAAGGACTTGACTTGGACTTGTTCTTTTGCTTGGTGCAACTTACTCCTTGTGTTGTATGCTTCGTATAGGTACTATGGAGTTTCCTACGACAGGCTACTCTCCTTCTATGGGCCACCGCAGCCCCGGACACATGGACTCCGCCTCTGAGCAAATTGACGCACTTCATGCTTCGAATGACGCACTTCATGCTTCGAATGAAGATAAAGACCACCAATTGGTCGCGCAGGCTGCCGAGCTTGCCCACCTTCGTCGGACTGTGAGTGACTTGCGGTTGTCCACGGCTGATCCGTTGTTGAACCCCACGGCCTCCACCAACCGGGCAATGGACCGCAAGGGTAAGGGCGCCTTGTCTACCCCTCATGATCGTCTTCGCTCTCAAATAGAAGGCTACCCTCCTAAGCGTGGCGACCCCATCATTCGGTATAATCCTATGATTGCTCCTAGAGATGAGGATTACTCCTCGGATCGCTCTCATCGTCGTCGTCAGGAAAGAAGCCGACAACATAGGCAGTATGCCGATCCCGAATCCGAGCTTAATGATGATGATGACCGTGCCTCGAACTACTCCCAGGATAACTTTGATGACGATGAGGCATATGAGATGGAACGCCAAGTGGAGATGCGCCCCGCGCGCCGCGGCAACCGCCGACACACACCGGAACGGCGCCGATCGAGTCCTGGGCGCCATGGACCGCATCGCCCCGACATTAAGGTAAAACTTCCGAACTTTTTTGGTGAATTTGATCCCATTAAATTTCTTGATTGGCAGCAGTCCACCGAATATAATTTGGATCATTACCGCTACCCGGATGACGAACGGGTTGAAACCGCCGCTTTGCACTTTGACGGTGCCGCCAAGGCTTGGTGGCATCATTTCCGCGCTGATCTTGAGCATCGCCAAGAGCGTCCAGTCACTTCATGGCGCCATCTTATGCAGATCATGCAAAAGAAGTATGTCCCCGAGGACTTTACTTCCAAAATGCGCCTCAAGATTCAACTAGCGGCCCAAGGTAACCGTTCTCCCCTTGATTTTTATGCTGAAGTTGAAGAATTATCCCATAAGGCAGGTATCCATCACACTGACGAGGACATTCGGAGCATGTTCCTTCGTGGCCTGCATGAACCTATTAGAAACCAACTTCGGGTGCTTAACATACGAGACCTCCAAAAGTGCGCACATACGGCACAAGAGATATGGTCGCAAGCTCAAGCGGCTAAGAGAGCGTCTTGGTCTCGCACTAATACACAATATGTTCCTTCACCTAATTCAGGTTCATTTACGTCTAATACGCGCTCCTCTTCGCAGTCCGCTCCCGCGACAACAACGCCGGTGCCGGCCACTCGGCCGAGCAATACACGGGCGCGCGTCAATGAGCCACCGCAACATCGAGCGCCTCCTACCGATGATAGGGCCAGGGACAAGGTCTGTTTTAAGTGCCAAGGGCGTGGACACATGCAGCGGGACTGCCCCAACAACAAGCGAGTCCTCTTCTCGAACACCTCCGGATACGAGTCTTTTGACGAGGACACCCCCGACGTCGGGCCAGTATTTGACACGTACGGCCAGGATGAGGATGAGGAGTTGGACGGTTACATCTGCAGCTCTATGGATGACCAAGGCAACGTGCCTCTTAGCTTGGTTACACGCCGCGTACTTACCGCCAAAGAAGGTACCTTACTTGACCAACGTGAGAATTTGTTTCATACTAAGTGTGCGGTCCAGGTTGCTTCTTTGAGTGTTATTATAGATGGTGAAAGTTGTTGTAATATCATCAACGAAAAGGTGATCAAGCACTTCAAGTTCAACACAACTCCACACCCACAACCCTATAGTCTACAATGGATCTCCGAGGGTGATGATTCCAATGTTGTGAAGCGACAATGCACGATCAATTTCAGCATTGGCCATTACAAGGATTCGGTGCTTTGTGACGTAGTGCCCATGGATGCCACTCATCTTCTCTTAGGGCGACCTTGGCAATTTGACAAGAGAGCTTTCATGATGGATTCCTCAACAACTACGTCTTCATGCACAATGGAAGAAAGGTCACATTGCTTCCTATGAGCCCTCAAGAGATTATGCAAGATCATGTTGAAAGGAACCGTGTCAAGGCACTTGACCAAGCCAAGGGACATCCACTGCCCTCAGCTGACCGTGAGAAGCCACAAAAATCAGCACCAAAACAGCCCCCTAAGCCAACTCACAACGGCATTCAAGGATCTTGTGAAAATTGGCTTCTCTTGGCTAGGTCTCGGGATGTCTCTCCAATCATTCAGGGACGTCTTCCTTGCTTTTTACTTGTTCCTTTCGCATGTCTCTTAAATGTTAAAGATCTTGTTGATTTAACCCCTGCAGTGACTTCTCTTTTGCAGGAATTTGAGGATGTGATGCCCGAAGAGCTGTCCGAAGGATTGCCACCTATTCGTGGAATTGAGCATCAAATCGACTTTGTACTCGACGCCTCTCTTCCTAACTGATAACAGGTTTTTGTCCTGTAAAAACTGCTATGCAAAATATCCAAACAAATCTTAAACCGTAGTCCTAGGTAAGTACGGGTCAAATCCACAGGGAGACGGATCTATCTTAATATGCAAGTTATGCGTCAAACCAAAGTAACCAAAGGGGGGTTTTGTTTGTTTTAAGTAACTAAGCATGCAAAAGTAAACAAGCGAAAGAGTTTTGAAATCAGTGATGGGAAAAGCACTTAGTCAAACAACATCCACTATTCGTATGACAAGTTGATCATAGATACTCATTCAAATCTCATGCAATGGTAATTCCAATTCCTTTTCAGATATAACTAATAGCACAACCAGATACTATTAGCACTAACTAATTAAACAACCCTGAAACTATCAAGATTCAGTTTAACAGCAGCCTTACGGATATGAATATAGTTGGATACAATTCTAGCATAAAACAACCAGATATTTTCCTAGAATGTAAATCAATTCTCTTCTGCATAAGACTAGCACAACCAGATACTAGTACGATGCAGTTGCTACTCTGAAATAGATATGCTCAACCAGTAATAATATAGATCTAGCAATCAATCAATAACAACAAACCCTAGATGCGTCCAAATAGAGATTATCAATATCAATCATAAGCAACTTTAGCAAGAGAAAGATAAAAACCATGCAATAGATTAAGAACAAGAATCTCACAACTTAATCCAAACGAAAGCTTTAGCGTCTGACTAAGCCAGGGAGGCTTAGTTCTTTATAACGAATACGTAGAGAGAAAATTAGGGTTCAAAGAAAAAGATCATAGATGATATGCCTCTCTTTTCCCTTAAATACTAAAGGAAATAAAATCTGAAATTAACCTAAAACGTAATAAAAATAATCCAAATAAAACAAATATGGAAAACACGTTCGGCGGGCTTCTGACAGCGGCGGCGGTCGCCGTAATGTTCACGGCGGGCGCCGTCGTTGTTCTTCGGTTCAGCTCCTGCGACACTTCCGTAGAAACGCCATAACTTTTGATTTCCAACTCGGATTGCGCTCATATTTTGATGACTTGCAGTAGACTTCAAGATCTAACTCCTCGAATTGGAATCACTCCATTTGGACATCGGATTAGAGAGAACGAATCAATTGAATTCAGCCTATGGTTCTTCTACTCTTCATTGCACTCCTCTTCCTCGTCTTCTCATGTGGTTTCTTCCTCAGTGTCTCATATGATATCCAAAACCGCTCAAACATCTCCAAATACACCAACTTCGCCCCCAAACGCCATACACATGAATGTGTCTAAATCTACCCGAATGGCACCAATAAAACCTCTAATGACTCTTACTTAAGCCCTACAAAGTCGTGCTTATCAAACCACCCCATGCTTAGACCTTTGCTCGTCCTCGAGTAAACTAATAAAGAGTCTACTCCTCCAATGTAGCATCCAAGGTCTCAGGAAGCATATCCTCCAACTAAGAGTCACCTAACCCATGCCAAGCTCCTGGCACCAATCTCATTCACAACACATCCACAACTCAACAAGCTTAAGAGGCAAGCAGAGTACTTCCCCCAAGCTAACCCGGACATCCGAAAGTGTGAGTAACCTCTAATCCTAGCCTCCATCTATTGCTCTTTATGTCTCCCAGAGTGACCTACCCGACAATCCTTCTTTGTCTCCTCTTCTTATGACGCCTCGCCAAGAATAATGAGAAATCCTAAAATCACTCTTCTTCTTTTTCGCTCATTTTGCCAAGGCGCCCTTTTGGGTTTTCACCAAGCCACTCATTTCATTTTCCAATAGATGTGCTCACATAAGCTCATGTCACTCTTGACCTCATATTACCCCAGCCTAATGCTGGTCCAAGCCACCTGCTTATTGCCTAGGCCGCCCTTTCGGGTTTTCGACTTATCCCAGGATTTCAATAATAGCCTTTTTTCAAATTTTTGGCTCTTTTCATTTTTTTTATTTTTCTCCTCAACAGCGTAGCAAGTATACAATCCCATCCCATGCTTAAACATTGCATTGTCCTCAATGTAATGAAAGACAAAAGAATAAAGCACAGGGAAAAACAAAAAATAACTCACAACGTTGCCGAGTTGCCTTGGACACTTCCTTGTCGCTGGCGGTGTACTCATGAAAGTTCATGTCCTGGATGTCTGGCATCAACGCCATTATCTTCATATACCGTGCAACCATAAGGAACCATTGTGGGGAGTAGTGGTCAATCAAGGGAACGGGGTTGCAAGGCCTTCAAAAAATGGGCCTAGATGTCCTCGTGGTTGGGCCCTGGTGTACCTCCTCTCCAGCTGTCGACTGCAGGGCCATCATCGTTGCCAAGTAAAAGTAGGGTGAATGTAATCTTCCGTTGGCAACATGATGCGCACATCTCCGTGGGAATCGGGACAGCTCGGTAAAACTTTTTTTTTTAATTTTTTTTTTTAATTTTTTTTTTTTTGACTTTTTCTCCCCGTTTAAGGTCTTTTCGGGGTATCTTATTTTCGTCTTTTGCTCCCCGTTTAAGTTTTTTTCGGGGCCATTTTTTTCGATTTTTTTTTTTAATTTTTTTTTTAATTTTTAATTTTTTTTTACCTGAGAAAGTGCGGCGGTCGCCGTAATTGCGTCGGTCGCCGTAATTGCGGCGGTCGCCGTTTTTAGGTCGTAGCCAACTTGCTTGGCGGGGCATTTACGGCGGGCGCCGTGAATTTCGCAGCGGTCGCCGTGAACACCATTTTCATTTTTTCGCGCTTCCTGCAGGTTAGTTCGACACAGAAAAGAAAAACTAAAAGGAAAACAACTGAATAAAGACTAAGGGAAAGAAAATAAACTACCAAATCTCGGGTTGCCTCCCGAGCAGCGCCTTGTTTACTGTCCTTGGCTCGACAGTGTGCTCAACCTCTTCAACTCGGGTTGCTCCTATCACTTGAACTCCTGAGGTCTATGTCAGGGGGATGCCGCTTTGTGTGCTCCATGTTGAGCCTTTCCCCCATGCTTGTGTACTTCATAATGGTTGGACCGCTGTTCATATCTATGAATGCACTTGACATCTTCAGAAACGGTCTACCCAGCATCTCAGGGCCTGCATGTTTGTTCTGCCCCGCATCCAGCATGTAAAAATTCGCCACCTGAATTAAGGCCTCCTTCTTGTGCTTCCCCTTTGGTTTCTTCTTTATATTGCCCAGCGCCCTTAAAAACTCTGTGTAGCGAGGGATGCAATTTGCCAGTTCGATCAAGGGAATGGTTGCCTCGCAGATACTGAAGGTTTCATATAGCTCTTTGTCGTTCTTCAGCCTTCGAGTATCTTGTACTGCCTCAGGGAGGGGCGTGACGGGGTGCAGCGCAATGAGCGGGGAGGAGTTTAGACGCACATACTCATCATAGGCAGACTCGAGAGGGTCGGGGGCTGCCGGGGCATTTTCGAGAGGAACGAGCGTCGCATGATCGTTTTCGCGATCGCGACTCTCCTCCTCTTGGTCGCTGAATTCCTCCAGTCCCATAAAATACTCTTCTTCAGAAAGCACAACGCGGTCCAAAATATCGTCTGGAATACCCAACTCCTCAGTGGGTGAACCGAGGTCGAGGTATACCTCCCGCGGTCTTGGGTTCTCTTCTGCAGATATCTCGCTGTATTCTGCACCCGTCTCACAAATTTGTTCCTCCCTTTCAGCTAAGGGAGCGACATGCAACTGCTCAGTACTTTGTAGGGTCATCGAGAAGACATTCTCTTCCCGGTGCACCACTGGGTGAGATAGTGGTTCTGCCGACGTCATGGTCTCCATTCTGCTCACTGCTTGCACCATTTGCTCCGTCTGCCTCTCAATGATCTGGATATTGGACTTTATTTGTTGTTCAAGTTGGATCGTGTTCTATTTGAAAGATCGAAACATGTCCTCCAATGACATGGAGGGACTTGGATTTTGCCCATAACTCGAATTAGGGTGATCTCTCCACCCTGGAGTGTATGCGTATGAGTATGGGTCATATTGCGGTTCCTGATGGAAGTGGGGAAATCTATCCATCTCTGTAACAAAATCAAAAAGGAAAAACAAAAATCAATAGCACGGGTGTGGACCGTAAGATAGGTCCACACAAAAGTTGACGCACAAATCGCACACAAAATAGATTATTGCCTCCCTGGCAACGGCGCCAATTTGATAACAGGTTTTTGTCGTGTAAAAACTGCTATGCAAAATATCCAAACAAACCTTAAACCGTAGTCCTAGGTAAGTACGGGTCAAATCCACAGGGAGACGGATCTGTCTTAATATGCAAGTTATGCGTCAAACCAAAGTAACCAAAGGGGGGTTTTGTTTGTTTTAAGTAACTAAGCATGCAAAAGTAAACAAGCGAAAGAGTTTTGAAATCAGTGATGGGAAAAGCACTTAGTCAAACAACATCCACTATTCGTATGACAAGTTGATCATAGATACTCATTCAAATCTCATGCAATGGTAATTCCAATTCCTTTTCAGATATAACTAATAGCACAACCAGATACTATTAGCACTAACTAATTAAACAACCCTGAAACTATCAAGATTCAGTTTAACAGCAGCCTTACGGATAGGAATATAGTTGGATACAATTCTAGCATAAAACAACCAGATATTATCCTAGAATGTAAATCAATTCTCTTCTGCATAAGACTAGCACAACTAGATACTAGTACGATGCAGTTGCTACTCTGAAATAGATATGCTCAACCAGTAACAATCTAGATCTAGCAATCAATCAATAACAACAAACCCTAAATGCGTCCAAATAGAGATTATCAATATCAATCATAAGCAACCCGTCCTCTTCAGCCTTGCCAGAGTAGAGCCCGTCTGAAAGGGGCCTAATTAAGCTTAATTCAGCCCCAATAGACGGCCTACTAGCAACCCCTTACATAATTACATCCCTAATCTTCACGATCCAAAACTCCCCCAAAATTAGTAATGGGGAAGCCATTAGCAGTGGCCATTGCTGCAACGCTGATGCTGGCCGGGTTGATAGCGACCTACACCGTCGTCGTATACTTTAAGGGCTACCATGAGCACGGAAAGCGGAGTCATGGCGGCGGGAGCACGATGACGACGGAGAGGTCCATCCAGAGCCTGTGCCAGCCGACTACCTACAGGGAAACGTGCGTCAACTCCCTGCAGGGAGCCGCCGGGAACGCCAGCGACCCTAATTAGGAGCTGGTGAAGGTGGGGTTCCAGCTGGCCAAGCAGGCCGTGCAAGACGCCCTCGCTAACTCCGCCACCATCAAGGCTGCCAAGGACGACCCCAGCCCTCCAAATCTGCCGTCAGGTAACTCAATCTACGTACGACCTCACTTGCGGATAAAAATCCACTAAATTTGATGAATAGTTTTAGGTCATTAGAATTATTACAAAAATGAATATATGCTAGACATAAGATAGCAACGTAGTCCTTCTAAAAAATATTTGTCTTTTTAACACTTATTAAAAATAATAATATATTCTTATTTATTATACTATTTTTATTTTATTATAAATCACAACTAATAACCTCCTATTAATTATATTGGTATATTTGTAAATTATAGAGTAAAATAGCTAAAAAAAACAAATATTTATGAACAAAATTTAGATACTAAAAAGACAAGTATTTTCTTAAGGATAGAGTATTTATCAAATTTTTGGTAGTTTTTCAATAATATTTAGACATGAGACTAATAGTTAAGAAAAAGGATCCGATTACAATGATTTATCTCGTGAGAACAATAAACGTATCGACAAAAACTTATGCATAAAATGCAAATTTATGCACTTAAAATTAATACACATACCAAATTAAAATTTATACACTTCATAAAGTCACGTATATATACATTCAAAATACTTATGCATATACATATGCAAACTTGTTCCTTTTTAAATTGAATAAGTTTATAAATTTCAAAAAATGCATAACTTTTTGTGTGCATTTATAAATAAATAAAAATCATACAGCTTTCTAAATTAAAGTACACAAATTTTATTCTAAATCTAAGAAACTATTTATAATAGGGCTTATAAAATACAAAAAACAAGTTAATAATCAACCACTCACATTAGACTCTAACTAGTTATTTGATAACCGAACATATAAAATTAAATATGGAATTTAAAAGGTGATGGTGTACGCGAGGAACGACCTAGAGAAGACGGTGAACTCAAGAGTAGAGTTGATGGTGTAATATCCCTCATTTTTAGTAAGGGTATTTGGATAATTTTTCCATCCTTCGTTCGATAAATTTTTCGTTTTCAGTGGAGTTTGGATTTTTTGTAATATCCATAATCTCCGTAATAATTCTCTGAGTGGTATAAAATACATTCGATGTATTTTTGGAACTTAGAATATTTGTTTGGATACAAACATATAATTTCCGGGGTTTAAAACCCATACCGAATCTTATCCCTGTGTAATCTTATCCCCCGTCAACCACTTGCTCCACTTGCAAGTTGGTCGGTTCCCTGCAGAGGGAGTTGTTGGAGCTTGCCCCCTCTTTGGGCTCTCCACTTGTGCCGGTCAGAGCTCTGTCTCTCTCCCCCTTGGGCTATATGTTGGAGCAGATCGGGCACTGGATTAATCCATCTCCCTCACTCGTCTTCCTCTGATCCTTCCCGCCTGCTCATCGGTGTTCCTTCCCGGCGTGACTTCGGCTTCACCCCCGCCAAGCTTGTCGTGGGCTGGTTCGAGGTGGTGGTCAGGGCCCTAGAGCTATATAAGAGCTCGACCGGATCAGACGTCCCTTGCTCGGATCGTCTCCCCTGTTTCGACCTCCTCCTGTCGGCGACGAAGAGCTCGCCCTCCCTTGCTTCGCCGTCGCGTGTGCTGGTTCCGAATCCCGTCGCTGCTCCGCCTTTGCTGCTGGCTGCTGTGGGTAGCGGTATTTCCCGGCGACGAAGCGGCGAAAACCCGGCGAGATTCCCCCGCCTCCATTGTTGTCGTTGTGGTCGAGCTGCGCGGAGCTGGTGTGGGTGCAGTTCGTGGCCGCTGTGGTTTTGTGGTGGCTGAGATCGCCGGCGACGAGGTGCTCTCCCTGGCGTCGTCGAACCTCCCCAGTCGAAGCCTAGCCGAGCTCCTCTGGTTCGTGCTCTGCTCGTGGCTGTTGAAGACAAAGCGGAGGAGGGTAGAAGATGGATGAACAGTGACGAGGAAGTGGGTCCCCCTCCTTGTTGTGTTGTTGTTGGGCCGATTAGCCCATTAAGCCTTTAGTCCGGATTTAACCCGAAATTATTCGAGCGATAATTAATTTGTCAGTTAGAACGTGATCTGCTGGGTCGCATGTGGACTCGTACTCTGCTAGGGATATTATGAAGCTTAAGCCATATCCTCGGAAAGGATATCATTAGTTGTCGTCTCGTCTAGATTCATCGCCGAATCTACTCCAAGCAAGTGGCGGTTCGCTCTTGCTCATCATTCCATACTTCCATTAATTATCAATTGTTTAGTTGTTAATTAATTTGGGATGATTTACTGTTTGCGTTGGAAACAGTTTTGATAAATTATTTGATGAAAAGAAGTGCTGTTATAATAGGTTGTATATTGCTAGATACAGCGCTATTATATTCATAATGGTTTTGTTATGGATTTTAAAGGTGAATTTCATATGAAAGATTATATTAGGTTGCATATACTGTTAGTGGCAACGCTATTTTGATATATATATATATATATATAGATTGTAAGATCTATGATGTTGGCCTTGATGGCTTTGATTTGATGTGATATATGACTGTGTTGAACTGTTAGTTAGCACGAGTATTCGTAAGAACGTTTACTGGGGCCCAGGAGGTCCAGTCGTTTCTTGATAATTAAATGGAGAAAGGGCTTTAGTCCCTAAAACCTTGGTGGGTCATGATTAGCCTCTATACTTTAGTATAGAGGCTGTGCACTTAGCTAGTGTCACACTTACCTCGGGAGCAAATCTCGGGATATGCTCCCAGGAAAGCTCTCGTCTCGGGACGAGCAGATCATAATAAAAGTTTATAATGTGGTGTGTGGTTTGGTTTTGGAATTAAATCAGATAAGTGCTTTAGCACACAAAATTAATATACCTTCGGCGAGTAGTGCAGCTAGGTAATAGTATAGCTAGGAAATCTCGTCTTGACTTTGATCAGAGTAAAGTTCTCTTTCCAATCTGGATTCGCTCTGGGGCGGTGAGGTTGGTCGTGAGCCGAAACATCTAAAGTCAGCTTTTGAACGCTTGTGTGTATAATATAATTAAGTTTCCCAACATTTGTCATGTTTCCTATAAGGCTCATTTCATTTGGAGTCTTCTTTTGGGATTGATTGCTGTGAGACTCGGTCTCCAGAATCTTCTCTTGTTCATGCCTGTTGATATATTCTAGTAGGAGTATGGTGGTTGACTATCGTCATCGGTTTTGATTCGAGAAGCGATGAGTCTAACCTAATACGACTGCTTCGAACCACTCTGCTTTGTACCCTTGCGTAGTCTTTCATTAGACTAACCAACCGAAATTATTCCCTTGCATGGTTGGCTGGTGTCATCCGTCCGATTCGGCACATCAGGTATGTTGCAGATCTAAGAAGGCTAGAGCGACTATGAGGATGAACGGTGTTTTCGACAAGTTGTTTTGTCGTTGTATTTAAAAGACTTCCGCTGTGTTATTTTGTTAAAGACTTCCGCTGTATTTAATTCTGATTATGTATTTTTGATATTTTTGGTCGTATTTGGAATTGTGTTGACATTCCGCGACCGTGGTTTAATAAAAGTTATGATATTTGGTATTGTAACTGGATTTTGATAGTTATAACGTTTGGAAAAGCCTGTGGTGACTTCGGGGTTTTCGTCCGGAGTCATCGGCAGTAATACTTTCAAATGGGGTGAAATTTGGGGGTGTTACAGATGGAGGATCTTAAGGTGTGGCTGCCTGGCTGGGCAGCACCGCCATCTACCACGACGTATGCTTCGACGCCTTCCAGAACGCCAGCGACCTGGCCCCGGCCACCTCCCTCCGCCGCCTCTTCAACACCTCCCGCCAGCTCACCAGCAACTCCCTCTCCATGGTCGCCTCCCTCCTCGACCTCAGCCGCCGCCTCCTAGGCGCCCCGGCGCCCCAGGCAGGGTCGGTCCCGTGGTGGATCAGCGACGCCAAGCGCCGTATCCTGGACCGGCCCGTGGTGGCCCTGGAGCCCGATGCTGTGGTGGCCCTGGACGGGACGGGGCGGTCAAGAGGATTACTGTGGCGTTGGCCAAGGTTCCCGACAACAGTGTGAAGCCCTTTGTGGTGTACGTTAAGGCGGGTGTTTACAAGGAGCAGGTTTGCGTGAAACCGGCGATGAAGAATGTTGTGATCATCGGAGACGGCGCCACCAAGACGGTGATCACGGGGAATAAGAACTTCATGGATGGTACCCAAACATACAATACTGCCACATTTGGAAGTCCCATGCACACATTGTTGGGCTCAGAAATTATTGGTTGTGCATCAAGTCGGCCTAGATAAGTAAACGAGTTGGGCCATGATTTGGAGAAAAAGAACGTTGAGACGGTTAAGCGAATATCGGGAGGATGGAGCAATAACCCGACGAATACCTGAAAAGTCGGACGTCAACGAATAGATTAGTTGAGTCTTGTAAATTGTGTATAAAAGGGGTTAATCTTTCTCTTGTAAACACACGATTATTACTACCAATAGAAGTAATCATTTACAACTCTCTCACTCTGTTACAATTGTTCTCTAAGTTCGATTCTTCATTTCAAACTTAAAGCGACCGACGATTGAATCATTCGATTCGACCAGTCTCTTGTTCGAGGGAGATACGCTAGTCTTTGCATCTAGTTTAACCTTATTTCGTTTAGTTCTTTACTTGATTAGATCATTCAGATATAATTAATATTGTCATTGTCTAGTTGCACTTCTTAAGGCGATTCAGGTCGGTTCGATCTTTTCGCCCCAAAACAATTTGGCGCCCACCGTGGGGCATCTAGCCAATCAGCAATCCAATAATCAATCCGACACTCATCCCATCATGGCCGAGGTTGGAAACCCTGCAATCCTCGTCGAAGACCAAGCTCAAGGCAATGTCCAAATCGCGAACCAGACAGAGGACATCAGTAGCCAACCGATCGCAAGCTCACAAATGCAAGAACTCACAAAAGTCATGAGTGTCATCCAAGAGGAACTGGCCCAGCAACGTGCCAGAACGGAAACGCTAAGTACCCAATCTGAATCTGAAATTGCTCGACTAACCCGTGAAAATGAATTATTGAAATCACAGATACACTCAGCCGCCTCGGTCCCCGGAGGCCCAAGACGTATAGTCAACACAGAAGGACTGTCTACTCGACTCAACTTGGATGGGATAGATGTGACTCCTGCAATGACGACTAATGCCTCTCTGCCTTCTGGTATGTTTCAGACCCCTCTAGTCACTTTCGTTACGACTAACGTGCCAAGCTTTGTAGCCGAGCCCCCCGAAGCTTGAGCGCTCCATCCACAGATAGCGACTCCAGTCGATCTCCAGACCCTCATACAACAAGCTATCAACGAGCACATGAAGACCCTGGACGATCGCATCGCACGAATCCCGGGAGTCCCTCAGCCAATCGAGAAAGAAGCAATCGACGGATATGAAGACTCGTCTTTCGCAGAGGCGATCGCACGCGTCGAGATTCCTAAAAAATTCCACATCCCCAACATGCCCAACTATGACGGGACCGGGGACCCCGACGACCACATCTCAATTTATAAGAAAAAATTAATGACTATTTCGATCCCAAGAGGGAACCGCGAGGTAGTCATGTGCAAAAGCTTTGGCACGACCCTCGCGGGACCTGCACTAACTTGGCTTATGCATTTGCCACAGGGTTCCATCGCTTCTTTCGCTGACCTGATCAATTCGTTCAAAGTTCAATTTGCTAGCAGTCGACGATTAGAAAAGCAGTCAAGCGACCTATACATGATCGTGCACAGGTATGGCGAACCTCTAATGGATTATCTTAACAGGTACAACAAAGAGAAGGTCACAATTCCACATTGTGACGTCCCAACATTGATCGAAGCTTTTCGCCGGGGCCTGGTCAGAGGTAGTGAACTCTACCGTGAATTGACCAAATACCTGTGCCGAAGCTTTGAAGACGTACAAGCCAAAACCATGGCGCAAGTCAGACTCGAAGAAGAGGAGGAACCCTCTAAAACAAACAAGAGTCCCGATCGAGTTGACCGAAGGCCAACCTCGGACTATCGACGCGATCGACGACCCCAACCGTACCCTAAGGGGCGAAGCGACCCCGGTCAGGTAAACAACTCTTATGACAAGAACTAGGATTGGCGAAACAACCCCGCTCTCCCTCCAAAGCTTCACTCTTACAACTTCAATATCTCTGTATCGGAGCTCGTAAAGAGTTTCGACAAATATGGAAAGGAAGTAAGGTGGCCTCGGAAGAGCGACAAACCAGACGCCAAGAAGGAAATGAACCGGTGGTGCGAGTTCCATGGGGACCATGGACACTCGACGGACGCATGCATAGCCCTTCGCAAGGAAGTTGTGAGGCTTCTTGCGCAAGGACTATTACGCGACGTCATCTCAGATAGAGCTAAAGTGACCCTCGATCGAAGGGACCAGGTAATATCCGACAAACCATCCTCTCCGGTTCCCACTAAAATTGTTAATACCATTTCAGGAGGGTCAGATGTGTGTGGGAACACATACTCGACCGCCAAAAGACATGCTCGAGAGAGCAAAGGCAACAAGCCGATTCAGACGGAGACAAGACAATTGCAAATATCCGACGCTCCCGCCATTACCTTCGACGACTCAAAAGCTCAAGAGTTAGGCGATCACCATGACGGTTTGGTGAATTCCCTTTCAATTAGCAATTGCCTTATCCGTCGTGTTCTAATCGACACAGGTAGCTCCACCAACTTGTTGACACTAGACGCCTTAAAGGGTATGGGTTTAAGCGAGGATGACTTAACCAGAAACTCTACCCCGCTGGTCGGATTCAGTGGGGAAGTTAAGTATACCCAAGGCGAGATCGTGTTAACAACGTATGCTGGTGGAGTCAATCAACAGGTAAAGTTTTTGATACTTGACTGTCCGTCTCCATACAATGCAATCCTTGGCAGACCCTGGATCCATGCCATGAAAGTTGTACCTTCCACTTACCACCATACAATAAAGTTCCCTACTAAGTGGGGGGTACAGGAAATAAAAGGCGACCAGCGGGCTGCCAAGGAGTGCTACGTCACTTCAATGAAAGGGGCAGTCGACAAGCCTTCTGCATAGCAATCACAGTGTGGCGAAGGAACCACACGATACATCGAACCAGAAATGGAACAACTCGACGAGATCGCGCTGGATCCTTCAAAGCCAACACAAACAGTAAAGATCGGATCAGATCTAAATGATTCGACCAGGGCAGATTTAATTTCTTTTTTACGATCCAACTCTGATTGTTTTGCCTGGTCACACGAAGACATGGTGGGAATCTCCCCAGATATTATTACTCACAAATTGAATGTAGATCCCACATACCCTCCAATCAAGCAAAAAATGAGAAAGTTCGCGCCAGAACGTAACAAGATCGTAGACGATTAGGTAAAAAAACTTACTCGAGACAAGTAAAGTAAGAGAAGTGAAGTACCTCGACTGGTTAGCAAACATCATCGTGGTTCAAAAGAAGAATGGGAAATGGAGAGTATGCATCGACTTCACAGACCTAAACAAGGCCTGCCTAAAAGATTCTTTCCCATTACCACATATTGACGCCATGGTTGACGCGACCGCCGGACACGAAATGCTGACATTCATGGACGCGTTCAGCGGATACAACCAGATTCTCATGGACCCTGACGACCAAGAAAAGACGGCTTTCATAACAAGCCAAGGTACGTACTGCTACAAAGTAATGCCTTTCGGACTAAAAAACGCAGGGGCCACATACCAGAGGTTGGTAAACAAAATGTTCAAAGACCAGATCAGAGATACCATGGAAGTTTACATCGACGACATGCTCGTCAAATCCAAAGCGGCAAGGGACCACATCGAACACCTGAAGGAAGCTTTCGAGGTATTGAAAAGGTATAACATGAAATTAAACCCGACTAAATGCTCTTTCGGAGTGTCTTCAGGAAAATGTTTGGGATACATGGTCACTCAAAGAGGGATTGAAGCCAGTCCAGAACAGATCAAGGCCATCGTCAACCTTAGATCCCCTCGATGCGTCAAGGACGTCCAAAAATTGATAGGACGGATAGCGGCTTTAAACCGATTCATATCCAAGTCCTCGGATAAATGCAAGCTCTTCTACGAAGCCTTGAAAAAGAACATATCATTCGACTGGACGACATCACATGAGCAAGCCTTCAAAGATCTAAAGACATACCTGGCAAGTCCACTACTACTAGCTAAACCAAAAGACGATGAGCCGTTGCCACTATATCTGGCCGTATCAGAATCAGCCGTCAGCGTAGTCCTAACAAGGGAGGAAGATGGTAAACAGTCACCGGTCTACTATGTAAGTCGTTCCTTACTTCTCGCCGAAACTAGGTACACATCCCTTGAAAAATTAGTCTTGGCATTGGTTATGGCCTCAAACAAGTTACGACCCTATTTCGAATCACATGCTATTATTGTGAGAACTAACCATCCCATGAAAGTAGTCATGAGGAAACCAGAATTTACCAGACGAATGGCTAAATGGGCCATACACCTCAGCGGATTCGACATCGAGTACGAGCCAAGGTGATGTGACCCTGCCTCCCATGATGGCCCAAGACGAGGAAGAAGCCATGAGCCTACGCTCACAGGGCCCAGTCACAAGGTCTAGGTCCAAAGCCATCGCCTCCGCCGTCGCATCACTAGTTGTATGCGTCGTCGCTGGCCAAGGAAGCCCAGAAACCAATCGAAGACTCTTCGTCCTCGCCACCATCGGATCAACGCGTTCTTTTGAAGACAGCGACACTTCGTCGTCATCTTCACCACGTTAGGCGTTTCACGCGTTCTTTTAAGACACTATCTATATTTGGTATTTCCAGCGTGTTTTAGATAGTTTTCTTTGATAGCTTTACATAGTTTCCTTTCATAGCATTTTAGATAGTTTCCTTTTAGTCATTCTATCTTTTAGGGTTTGTGCCTTTTGCATGCTTGCATGGGCTAGCCCACGAGATTCGACTCGGCCCATCCGACGTCTCACCTCCCCTATTTATACCCGACTTTGTTAATGTTATTTCTTACGTTCAAGTTAAAGTTCAAGGATTCAAGTAGAGTGTTAATTCCTCCTTCCCTTGATCGGACGTCACCCATATCCCTCTCATCCCCATTCCCTCCGCCGCCGATGCTACGACAATCGCTTGATCTTCTCAAGCAAAGTCTATCTTCGCATCTCCGTCATCCGCATTCGACGCTACGACACCCCAAAGACTTGTCTTTTCAAGCCTTATATCCTTCACCAAATCGCTTCCGCCACCGCTAATAATTCTTCCATCAAATCGCTTCCATCACCACCGAGTTCCTTGTTGTCGCCACCGTCTTCCCAGTCGCCGACGTCAACAAACTCATTCATCGTGATCTTCCGCTCGCGATCAGCCCCATCATCGTGTTCCACAACAGAATCACAACATCAAGTGACTTCCCAACCAAGACTAGATCCAAAGGCGTCACCTTGGACAATTTGGCTTGTCATCGGAGGCAAGGACACATCAACTGGTATCAGAGCCCAACAGTCTTGTAAGTCACGAACTTAAGTTTCAATCTTGTTCACGAATTTTTTTTCCCCATCGTTTGCTTTCGTAAGTTCTCGCGCGAAAAACAAGAGAAAAACCATAAATTTTCTATCTTTGCTCACCTATTCGGTTTCTACAAGGTAATACCTTGGCCGATTTTGTATTTTTTTTCTTGTTCCCTAAGTTTTGGTGTGTTAGGTATTTTGTTATCTTGCATGCTAGAATATTTTGTTTCCTTATTTCATGCGTGGATAAAGTTTCCTTATTTGCTAGATTTTGCTTTTTAGTTAAGTTAACCGAATTTCCTTATAAGATATCATATCAAATCTTATCTTCTCTCTCTTATCTCTAAGATCACACTTGTGATATTCTTGTTACTTAGACCGATTTTATTTTTGTTTCCTTTTGCAAATCCGAAAAGATCAAAAGATAAGATCTCGGATATTAAAAAAAAAAGATATCCAAAAGATATTCAAAAAAAAAAAGTTTCCAAAGTTAGGAAAAACCAAAATAAGGCAATCCTAACCCGCTCTCGGTCTAAGCTCATCTTCTCAACCTCTCCACCGTCTAGGTCAAGCTTCCTAGAAGGTACTTTCTTGCTAATTAGGTTGCTTTGTTTACGTTTGTTTTAGGGTTTCAATTTGTTCTTGTTTGTTTGATTGCAACTTGCTTAATACACCATCTCTTGTGCAAGCCAAGCCACCCTCATGGCAAGACAAACAAGCCCTACCTACGTGAACTTTGTGACTTGACTATGATTTGCTTGGTTGTTGTTCTTTGTTGTCTTTTGGTTCGTTTTTACTTCCATGTCTGGCCGTCTTGTTATAGGTACCATGGCGATTGGACACAGTGCAGACGACCGCGAAGATAACACTACCAACCCACAACCCCAGCCGTTGGGTCTACCTCAAGACCAACCACCACAAGCCCAATAACGCGATCCCATCATGGAGTTGTCCGAAGATCAAATCTTGATCCAGGCTCTTAGACAAGAGGTCGCGTGATGTGATTCTGTCCCATCTTCAAGACTTGGACAAGCTCAACAAGGAGGAAGGCATGGAGGACCAGCCAAGGAGCAAGGTAGCAAGCCCAAGGATGAGGAGCCCAAGGAAGAGGATCCCAAGGAAGAGAAGGACAAGCCCATATGCATCACTCGAGCAAAGGCCAATTAGGAGCTCCAACGATCACTTGATCTAGGCCTACTTTCTAATGGGCTTTTGGCAAGCAAGGAGGACGGCCCATCCACTCTCCTAATCACCAAAGAAGAGGCCTACAACAAGCCATCTAGGAGACTTATTCTCCTTGATGACAATCTCGGTGCCAAACGAGACTTAAGGCACTTTTCAAGGGCCTTTTTAAGGCATTGATTGAATGACATTTTTAAGACATTGGTTTAGCATTTTATGCATGGTTTTAGGAGTTAATTTTCTGCAAACAATTGCTTGAGGGCCGGCTGCTAGGGTATAAGGTCGTCGTCACCCCTCATTTCTTCTTCAACTTAATTCTGAATCAAGAAAACACTCTCAAGAGAGAATTGTCATCCTTAAGCTCATGCAAATTGCTTCTTTGTGAGTCATATCAAAGCAGCCAATTTGCTCCTTGAATCCCCTTGGTGAGTCATATCCAAGCTAGGTTCAAGAACCCTTGTTCAACGTGGTGAGTCACATCCATAGAGAACAAGCTATCCCTCGGCTCCTCCACCTTCCACCTCCGCCGCTTCCACCCCTAAAACTACGCTTCATAAGCCACCCAACCACCACCAAGCGCCACCTCCATCGCTTCCACGCCTCCCTCAAACCGAAGCCCTAATTCACCTTCCATCGCTAGGGTTTCCACCAAAACCACCACTCTTCCATCCTCCATAAGTCAAGGCTCGCATTGGCGCCACCAGGCCCCTTTTGCACCACCATTCCTAACATCCTCCACCACCATTGGAGACCAAGGCCGCCGCAAGATGCCTCCAACGCCGCCGCAAGACGTCTCCAACGCCGCCCTACAGCCCGCTCCCAAAGACGCCTCCCCGGATTGCCGAAGGTTGACGACCAGCCAAGCTCTTGCACCGAAGCTCATCCAAGTCGATCCTTGTCAAGTGGTATCAGAGCCACGCAAGGTTTGGCCATCAAATCTGTCTTTTTAAAGTGCAATTTGCTCATTAGAAGTGCAAGCTTAGGTTGCCTAGACTTTTACTTCCGATTTTTGGCCTTTGTGTTGTGCAAACTCCATTGTTGTATTGATCTTTGCTAGCTTCGACTTCTGAAATTTTCTGAGGTTGAAGAAGACCTTTTGCATGCTCAAAAAATCTAGTTGCAACACAAAAAGTCGTTACACAACTCAACCATCATTAGCTAGTTAATTGCTTTCCTTATTTGGCTTTATTACCATATTTGCTTGCATTCAATATCTCCTTCTTTGCAGCCAATCCTTAGCCATGACTTTTACCTTAACATTGGTGTATATTCTTTCTTACTAAGTTGCTGCATAAATCGAGCTTTGGACTTAGGTTAAGGGAATTTCACTATTACATTTCTTGTGGCTAAGACAACACCGAGATTGTGCAAGAAAAAGACGATTGTTGGTGTGATTGTTCTCGAAATTTTGTGAGACTTTGTATGCTATTTCAGTATTGTAATAAGCTTCAAAACTTGTAGCTTTGCTCAAAAAAAAAAAAAAAGAGAAGAAAAGTGCTCAAGAAAAACCCGATCTAAATAGGAGAGACCATAGAAAAAGTGAGCCATTGAAGAGCAAATTTTATTTTATTTTCTTTCTTTTGTTCTACGTGAGGTTTTGAATTGTTTGTGGTTGCTTGGGTGTGATAGTGGTCGGTACCTTCCTTGCCTTTGCTTGTGGTTCCGACTTAGTAGTGAAAATATACACCAATTTTTGCCCTACCCACAAAACCTAGCTCGTAACCTTACTTGAGCTTGCTATTTCTTGTGAATACTGTGTGCTTGAAAATTTCAGATTGTGAGGACCCTTGTGTGTGCTCAAGGGACCATTTGCTTTGATTATCTTCTGGATGTGCTTTGAGTGCTTTTGCTAGGTCTATTATGGGAGACAACTCCAAGGAATCCGGTGGGAGCAAGACCGCCTTGACCATCAACGAGCCCCCCACCTTACAATCCCTAATGGAGGCTATTCAAGGGTGGGCAAGTAGACTTGATGTATGCCTTCAAGAGACACAACAAAGAAGGCTTGAGGCCTCTCGACCGTGGCATTCCTCTACACCTAGTGCCACTTCCACCCTGCCAAAGGTGCAAGAGTATAAGTGTGAGTTGCCACCCTTGCAGCCTAGGAAATATGCTCCACCACCTCGGCCAAAGCAAGAAAATGAGGAACCGACTGAGCATGTAGAAGAAGAGCCTACGCAAAAGGAGGAAGAAGTTGAAGAACTATCTCTTTCATCTACAAAAGGAACACATCCACCCATCATTGCCCGTAGCTCACTCAATTCTTTGGCTACTCCATGGATGGATGCAACATCTAAGGTTCCTTCATGTTTGCCATTCCTACTTCAAGAAGAGGTTGACGCTCAGGATGATAAGCCTTCCAAACTCAAGAGCACTTTAGACCATGACAAGAAGGATGTTCAATCCAAGGCTCATTCTAGGGGAGTATCACTTGACTCTACTCAGTTTCTTCTTTTCCCCTTGCATCAAACTGAATTCTTTTCAAGGGTTAGAGAGTCCCTAGTTCATGAATCTGTTTTTGAAGGTGAAACTAGATACTCATGCATACATCATAGTTCTCTTGTTCTATTCATGACTTGTGAGATACCTTTAGTTTGTGATCAACATGTATACAAGTCCTTGCATTCAGTTTTTGCATGTAGAACTAGACATTCATGTGGGCATCATTGTTCTCATTTACAATTCTTGTTTCATGATAAAAAAATGGTCATATGCATTGCATTTGTTACAAAGTATGTCATGTGAATCTCATGTTCTATACTTAAGCACATCTTTAGGCTGAAGTTGGAAAATACTTGTGCATGGAAATTCATCCATGGATACTCAATGGAACTAATCATGCTTGCTTACATGTACCTTGCTTCCCCTAAAGATGTCTTGGTCTCTCACTTCCTTGTTTTTCTTTGTGCAGTTTTGTGTGCTCTAAACCTATTTCTTAAAGTCCACTTAGATTCGAGGATGAATCTTTTTGAAGGGGGGGAGGATGATGTGATTCTGTCCCATCTTCAAGACTTGGACAAGCTCAACAAGGAGGAAGGTATGGAGGACCAGCCAAGGAGCAAGGTAGCAAGCCCAAGGATGAGGAGCCCAAGGAAGAGGATCCCAAGGAATAGAAGGACAAGCCCATATGCATCACTCGAGCAAAGGCCAATTAGGAGCTCCAACGATCACTTGATCTAGGCCTACTTTCTAATGGGATTTTGGCAAGCAAGTCGGACGGCCCATCCACTCTCCTAATCACCAAAGAAGAGGCCTACAACAAGCCATCTAGGAGACTTCTTCTCCTTGATGACAATCTCGGTGCCAAACGAGACTTAAGGCACTTTTCAAGGGCCTTTTTAAGGCATTGATTGAATGAAATTTTTAAGACATTGGTTTAGCATTTTATGCATGGTTTTAGGAGTTAATTTTCTGCAAACAATTGCTTGAGGGCCGGCTGCTAGGGTATAAGGTCGCCGTCACCCCTCATTTCTTCTTCAGCTTAATTTTGAATCAAGAAAACACTCTCAAGAGAGAATTGTCATCCTTAAGCTCATGCAAATTGCTTCTTTGTGAGTCATATCAAAGCAGCCAATTTGCTCCTTGAATCCCCTTGGTGAGTCATATCCAAGCTAGGTTCAAGAACCCTTGTTCAACGTGGTGAGTCACATCCATAGAGAACAAGCTATCCCTCGGCTCCTCCACCTTCCACCTCCACCGCTTCCACCCCTAAAACTACGTTTCATAAGCCACCCAACCACCACCAAGCACCACCTCCATCGCTTCCATGCCTCCCTCAAACCGAAGCCCTAATTCACCTTCCATCGCTAGGGTTTCCACCAAAACCACCACTCTTCCATCCTCCATAAGTCAAGGCTCGCATCGGCGCCACCAGGCCCCTTTTGCACCACCATTCCTAACATCCTCCACCACCATTGGAGACCAAGGCCGCCGCAAGCCGCCTCCAACGCCGCCCTACAGCCCGCTCCCAAAGACGCCTCCCCGGATTGCCGAAGGTTGACGACCGGCCAAGCTCTTGCACCGAAGCTCATCCAAGTCGATCCTTATCAAGAGCTCAGTTGGTGATATGATGGGTATTCCAATGCCCTCATATCAAAGGGTCGGGGGTTCGATTCCCCCCTCCAACATCCTGGGGGATTAACAGGCGCAAGCCTCCCTCCAGGTTGGGGTGCAGGGGCTGCAGTCCTGCTCTGTGATCAAGGCGCCAGCGGTCAGACCGCCGATTGAGGCAGACCGTGGGCTGGGCCGCTGGGTCAGACCGCCGATCGAGGCAGACCATGGGAAGGCAGACCCAGGTGGGCTCGGATCACATCATCGCGACTCTGAGAGCCAACCAACAAGTGGCACCCAATGTGCCAACTCCAACACCCCCTAGTGATATGGACGCGCCGCCTCCAACTGGAGCCACCGACGCGGGTCCATCCAAGACGAGAGTAGACAAAGGCAAAGGAATTATGCCGTCTTCGTCTCAACATCAACCACAACTCAACAGAATGCAGAGTGTCATCGAGAGTCGCCAAGGCTTTGTTCCCCAAGCGGACCACTATGTTCCCAGAGCCACAACTGCTGGCTTCGACAATGCCTCCCACTACGACCGCGACGCTGGGGACACTCAAGGTGAGTATTCTGAACCATACCACTTCGATGATCGCTATGCCTCTAGGAGAACCCAGAGATGCGTACCGGTCTCAGCGCCACGCGAAGGCTGCCCTCACCGAGCCGAGCAAGCCGACGCGACACCAAGGAGACCCAGTCGCAGGCCAAGTGGGTATACGCGATGCGATGATCAATTGAGGACCCCCCTACACAGCCACGGAGCCATGATGTACGCGATCACCTTCGACACCAGAGTGTTCGAACACCATGTTACAGATCTGATGGCTACGCGTCGATCACACCCAATGTCCAAGACGACTTCGACGAGTATGATGACGAAGAGATCGAGGACTCAGGTATGGTCAACCCTAATTTTTTTCACCCCCCACTTGAATTGCAGGATCACCCATCGGATTGGATACCTCCACCGCATCTCCAGCCCCAAGGAGAACGCGTTTGAGACATTGGCGGCGAGCGCCGTGATGTTTTGCAGAGAGACATTCGACGCGACAACTACGATGCCTGACCGCGCAGACGTCAACGCGATGACGCATACGCGCCAATGGATGAGTTCGTCTGCGACGATCACCAACAACGCGATAGACACCAGGTTGGACGCGATAGACCACAAGGATTGTGCGCCTTTGAGAACCCTCTCTACGACGCCGCACCAAACAACGCGTTCAACCAAGCACCTGGCCAGCCTCGATACCAGTGACACCAAGTCAAGGTAAAAATTGAGCATTTTCATGGTGAATACAACCCCTCTGTTTTTCTTGAATGGGTGCAGGCTACAGAGTACACCCTTAGATATTGTCGAGTGCCACCTGAGGAGCATGTCGACGCCGCGACACTTAACTTTCGAGGAGCCGCCCGCGTGTGGTGGCATATATTCGAAGACGATTGCGTTCGTCACAGAATGGCATCAACTAGTCTATGTGATGACCAAGAAATACGTGCCTCCAGACTACAGGAATAAAATGAGATTGGAGATTTCCATGGCTCGCCAAGGATCGATGACTCCACTCGAGTTCTTTTCCAAGCTTGAGGACATGTATTACAAGGCCAACATCTCCGTTGCACCATCAACTTTGAGGACCAAATTCTTGAGTGGCTTGAACACCAACACCCGTGATTAACTCGAGATTTTGCCCATCAAAGATTTGAACACACTCACACATACGGCGATGCAAATCCATGCACAACTCTCTCGCCGAAAGTCTTACACATATCCCGGTGGCCAGCAAAGGTATTCTTCTAACCCTGGTGGATTACCTTATACTAATGTTTTCCCTAGTGCCTCTACCACAGTCGCGTCTAGCCAAGACTCCAAGGCGAAGCCCGCGACGCCGACCACCGCGTCGCGCCAGAACGCGCCAAGACAGGCTCCAGTGAGCACAGATCGCGCGTGTGATCTTGAGTGTTACAAATGTGGTGGAAGAAGCCACTATAAGAAAGATTGCCCCAATGCTCACAAGGTGTTGTTCTCCACAGCCGCCGCCGGCTACGAGTCTTGTGAAGACAAGGAGGCCATACTTGACGCGATCACTGAAGGCACCGAAGAAGAGGACGAAGACCCTTGTGACTGTGAACCCGCTTCTTTGCACGCGGGCACACCATTGAGCTTGGTGACGCGTCGTCTCCTCACAGTCAATGAAGCCAGCTTACGCGATCAATAATAGAACTTGTTCCACATAAGGGCTCTAGTCCAAACAACTTCCTTGAGTGTCATTGTTGATGGAGGATCATGTGCGAATATTGTCAATGAGAAGGTCGTGACACACTTCAAGTTACCCACGATGCCTCATCCCCAGCCTTATGCCCTCCAATGGATATCATATAGTCCAGGTAACACAGTATCTCGCCAATGCTTAATTTCTTTCTCCATAGGCCAATACTATGATTCAGTTTTATGTGATGTCATTGCAATGGACGCTACCCATATTTTGCTTGGGCGCCCATGGCAATTTGACAGGCGCGTGCTCCATGATGGCTATTTGAACACTTATGTGTTCAATTACCACGGGAAGCACATCACTTTGCATCCAATGTCTCCCCATGAGATCTTGCAGGACCAGGTTGAACGCGACCGCCAGAAAGCCATAGAGGCCGCGTCTCCTAGGTCAAACGAGTGTCCAGAAGCACTACCAAAGCAAAACTCCTCCAAATCTGGCAACACTTCGTCTACTCCGGGCACTGGCAAGAAAAAACACAATGCCACAGTTGGGACACCAAGTGCCCTACAGAATTCGAGCAGTGCCTTTCCATCAACAAAGTTTTCCGCTCCGTTGCCACCACCGCGTCCTTTGCAAGGAACTTGTGACCAACGGGTTCTTTTAGCCAGGCCCAGTGACCTCACTGCGTGTTTGACTGGGAAGAATCCATGCTTTCTACTTATGCCAACCCTATGCATCCCTGAATCGTCGACAAACGCGCCCTTGCCACCAGCGATCGCGACGTTGCTTGCCGCGTTCATTGACGTATTCCCAGACGAGTTGCCACAAGGGTTACCTCCCCTGAGAGGCATTGAGCACCAAATTGACCTTGTGCCCGGTGCTTCTTTTCCCAACCGCGCTGCGTATAGATCTGGTCTAAAAGAGACAAAAGAGTTACAACGCCAAGTCCAAGAGTTGTTGGATCGCGGGTACGTAAGGGAATCTCTTTCCCCTTGCGCTGTGCCTATGATCCTTGTTCCCAAGAATGATGGCACATGGAGAATGTGTGTTGACTGCCGCGCAATAAAACAGATCACCGTCAAGTATAGGCATCCTATTCTGCGCCTCGACGATATGCTTGATGAATTTCATGGCGCGACACTCTTCTCCAAGATTGATTTGAAGAGTGGTTATCACCAGATTAGAATGAAAGAAGGTGATGAGTGGAAGACCGCGTTCAAGACAAAGTATGGGCTCTACGAGTGGCTTGTCATGCCCTTTGGGCTCACGAACGCGCCCAGCACCTTCATGCGGGTGATGAACCACGTGTTGAGATCTTTCCTTGGCAAGTTTGTTATCATTTATTTCGATGACATCCTTGTGTATTCACGGAGCCTAGAAGACCATGTCAATCACCTTCGCCAAGTGCTCGAGTGCCTTCAACACGAGAGCCTATTCGCCAATTTGGCCAAGTGCTCATTTTGCGCCGCGTCAACCAACTTTCTGGGCTATATTGTGAGTCGTGATGGGTTACGCGTCGACGAAGAGAAGATCGTGGCCATCAAAGATTGGCCAACACCGACGACACTGACACAAGTGCGAAGCTTTCTAGGCCTCGCGGGATTCTATCAGCGTTTTGTACGCGACTTCTCCTCCATTGCCGCGCCATTACATGAGTTGACGACGAAGGGCAACACAGTTGTCTGGCTTCAGTGCCACGAAAAGGCCTTCTCAGCCTTGAAGAGGGCCTTGTGCAACGCGACATTGCTCCAACTCCCCGACTTCGCGAAGACCTTCGAGGTGGAGTGCGATGCCTCAGACATAGGCATTGGTGGTGTGCTACACCAAGAGAAGAGGCCCATAGCATATTTCAGTGAGAAGCTCACAGGGGCCACCCTCAATTACCCCACCTACGACAAAGAGCTTTATGCATTGATTCGCGTGCTGAAGACATGGCAACACTAACTTTGGCCGCGTGAATTTGTCATCCACAGTGACCACGCCGCGTTGATCTACTTGAAGAGCCAAGCCCACCTCAATCGCCGACATGCACGTTGGGTGGAATTTCTGGAGACATTTCCTTATGTCGTGGTCCACAAGAAGGGAAAGGAGAACATCGTCGCCGACGCATTGTCTAGAAGGTATGTTCTCTTAACTCATTTGCAAACTAAAGTTTTGGGTTTTGCTTTGCTTAAGGAATTATATGCTAGTGATCCTTTCTATGCACCTATAGTCGAGCAATGCCTAAGATTTTGCGAGTTTGAGTCATATTTCCTTTCTGAGGGTTATTTATACAAGGCTAGTCGTCTTTGCATTCCTAGATCCTCCATTAGGCTCCTATTGATTGAGGAAGCACACATGAGTCGTGGACATTTTGGGATTAGGAAAACCTTAGACGCGCTTAGAGAACATTTCTTTTGGCCTAAGATGACCCACTAAGTGACTAGGTTTTGTAGAAGTTGTGTGACTTGCCAGAGAGCCAAAGCTAAGTCTAGTCCTCACGGCCTCTACACTCCTTTTCCCATTCCGAGTGCCCCCTGGGAAGATTTGTCTATGGATATCATCACGGGTTTGCCCCTCTCTAGACGAGGTAAAGACTCCATTTTTGTGGTTGTAGATAGATTTTCAAAGATGGCACATTTTATTGCTTGTAAGACAACCCATAGTGCTAGTGAGATTGCCGCTCTATTCTTTAGGCATGTGGTGCGTCTTCATGGAGTCCCGCGTACCATAGTGAGTGATAGGGATTCTAAGTTCGTTGGTCATTTCTGGAGAACTCTTTCGGGTAAGCTAGGAACCAAACTCCTATTTTCCACTAGCTACCACCCCCAAACCTATGGCCAAACGGAGGTCACGAATAGAACCCTAGGAGCCCTCCTTCGCACGATGCTCAAAGCCAACCCTAGGCATTGGGAGGACTTACTATCACTTGTCGAGTTTTGTTACAATAGATGCAGACACACGGCGACCAAGTTGACCCCGTTCGAAGTGGTGTATGGAATGAACCCCTTGACACCACTGGATCTGTCGTCACGTCCACTACGTGACCCAGTGCATGTATCCGCCTCCAACCGCGCCGAGCAGGTGCAAGAGCTTCATCGACGAACCAAGGAGCAGCTGGAGAGGAGGGCCGTGTAGTATGCCTCACAGCACAATTCAGGCCGCCGCCGCGTCGTCTTTTCCCCCGGAGACCTTGTCTGGGTGCATCTGCGAAAAGAGAGGTTTCTCTCACGGCGTAAACACAAATTGGCACCACGTGGAGATGACCCTTTCCGCGTGATAAAGGCCATAGGGGACAAAGCCTATCAACTCGAGCTCCCACCAACTTTTGGAGTCCACGCGTCCTTCAACGTTGTGGACTTAACACCATATGTTGAGCCAGAGTTTGATGATGGTGAGGCGGGGACGCTTCACAGCCAAGTGGGGAAGGGTGATGTGAACCTGCCTCCCATGACGGCCCAAGACGAGGAAGAAGCCATGAGCCTATGCTCACAGGGCCCAGTCACAAGGTCTAGGTCCAAAGCCATCGCCTCTGCCGTCGCATCACTAGTTTCACGCGTCGTCGCTGGCCAAGGAAGCCCAGAAACCAATCCAAGACTCGTCGTCCTTGCCACCATCGGATCAACGCGTTCTTTTGAAGACAGCGACACTTCGTCGTCATCTTCACCGCGTTAGGAGTTTCACGCGTTCTTTTAAGACACTATCTATATTTGGTATTTCCAGCGTGTTTTCGATAGTTTCCTTTGATAGCTTTACATAGTTTCCTTTCATAGCGTTTTAGATAGTTTCCTTTTAGTCATTCTATCTTTTAGGGTTTGTGCCTTTTGCATGCTTGCATGGGCTAGCCGACGAGGTTCGACTCGGCCCATCCGACGTCTCACATCCCCTATTTATACCCGACTTTATTAATGTTATTTCTTACGTTCAAGTTAAAGTTCAAGGTTTCAAGTAGAGTGTTAATTCCTCCTTCCCTTGATCGGACGTCACCCATATCCCTCTCATCCCCATTCCCTCCGCCGCCGACGCTACGACAATCGCTTGATCTTCTCAGGCAAAGTCTATCTTCGCATCTCCGTCATCCGCAGTCGATGCTACGACACCCCAAAGACTTGTCTTTTCAAGCCTTATATCCTTCACCAAATCGCTTCTGCCACCGCTAACAATTCTTCCATCAAATCGCTTCCATCACCACCGAGTTCCTTGTTGTCGCCAACGTCTTCCCAGTCGCCGACGTCAACAAACCCATTCATCGCGATCTTCCACTCGCGATCATCCCCATCACCGTGTTCCACAGCATAATCACAACATCGAGTGACTTTCCAACCAAGACTAGATCCAAAGGCATCACCTTTGACAATTTGGCTTGTCATCAGAGGCAAAGACACATCACAAGGACAACGATCAAATCTCAAGCTTTAGCCGACTTTGTGGCCGATTTCAGCCCGACACTGGAACAAGAAGCCACGAAGGAGGTCGAACAACTAAAAGTCGAAGAAGACAGGGGCACATGGCAACTCCATACAGACGGAGCATCGAACGTAAGAGGGGTCGACCTAGGTGTCGTGCTAAAATCACCACAAGGGGACCATATAGCCCAAGCTGTGAGATGCGAGTGGGACGCGACCAACAATGAAGCAGAATATGAAGCCCTCGTATTTGGATTAACACTCGCACACGATCTCGCAATTCTAAGCATAGAAGTGACATGCGACTCTCTCTTAATCGTCAACCAAGTACAAGGTTCGTACGCTGCCAAAGACGACAGAATGATGACATATCTAGATATCGTCAAAAAATTGGCAAGCAAATTCCAAAACTTCACCATCCGACAAGTCCCACGTGACCTCAACACACAAGCCGACGCCCTAGCAAATCTTGGCTCCGCCTTGCATCCTAACGACTTCCACAACATTCCATTGGCACATATCACCACACCAGCCGTCCCCAAAGTCTTCGGAATAGCTAACCTATGTTTTGGGGCGAAAAGATCAATCAACCTAAATTGCCTTAGACGGGGTAACGAGTCGATCAGACAATATAGAATAAATCCAAACCAAATAAACAATCAACCATGTATAAAATAGAAGCAAAATCGTTTTATGATGTATTGATCAAGTGATAATGGAAATGAGTCGAAATACAACTTATCCTTAAGGAATAAGAGATCAGGTCTTGTCCGACTGGCTACTCTGATGGTTTGACCGTCTGTAGTCGGATGATATACCAATGGAACTAAACGAGAACCAGTGTGTTGGTAGGCTTTTTCGAGAGCTGAGTTGACGAGTGTTGTTCGAAGATGTCCCCTCTTTTTGATCGTTCTATCGTGGTCTATTTATGGTGTTCTTCCCCTCGACCGTTACTGTTTTGTGAGATTCTCTATTTACTGTTGTACGTGATCTCCGGGATTATTTTCTAATGGCATCCTAGTCTTGTGCTTGATTGGGTTGCCGTTTGCTTTAGATCGAGCAGTTAATGCTCTGGGCGAAATTCTCGGGGTTGGTCGGATCTCACGCGTTCGAGGAACGTCTGACGCCTTTCTTCAGTCTTCTCGGCCTACTCCTTCATTTGAGGTTGGCCCAATTTGCTTGCATTGGCTCCATTAGAACATGTTGGGCCCAACAATAGCCCCAAGTTGTTTTGGGCTCAAGGCAGCCATGAACAGAGGTCCAAACAACTTGCACTTTGCACGATCTTTACCCTCCGATTCGGGCATGACATGCGAGGGCTAACGTGGCGACGATCTTATGGCGTGATGGGACGTCTCTGGTCCTTGATGATTCCCTCCATAAATCTGAAGCAGGTTCTGACGGTTTCAATTCATCTTCTCTCTTTGCTTTTTGCCTTGGTAGGTTTTCTAAGTTTTTTCAGAAAATTGCTCTTCGATTTCCCCCTCTCTCTGTCTTGGACATGGTTTCTAGCGATTCTTCTGAGTCATCTACCACCCACTCGAACTCGAGAAAGAATGAGCCCCTCCCCTTTTCCTACTGAAGGAGGCCGATGCTCTGACGGGGACACTGACTGAGGCAGAACTAGAGCAGATCCTCCAAGTCGGAGGCTTTTCTCCCGAGACGATCGCGAGGTTGCCGCAACCGGACGAGAGGGCCGGCGCTCGTTACGAGGGGTGGATTTGCTTTTATGCCTACCCGTTTCGGATAGGGCATAAGTTCCCATTTTCTTCCCTTGTCAGGGACTTTCTGGCAACTCTGGCGCTTGCGCCGTGTCAGGTTATTCCCCAGGCGTGGCGGATCCTCAGAGTTTTGGATCTGTTGAACTTGCAATCGGGGGCTGGCTTTAATTTTGGTGCTTTATGGTATAATTACTCTCTAGGGTCGAAAAGCTCTTCTCGGGTCCAGTTGCGCATTCGTCAGGGTTGGAATTTTTTGGTGGCTAATCTTGACGTAAACGACCATGGATGGGGTCGAATTTTTTCTTCGTCGAGCGATCGTCTCTAGAGAAGGGGGGTAACTGTTCGTTTTTGTTGTCGGAGTGGCGGGTCGAGAGTATGTATTTGATTTCTGTTTGCCCAGTCATGTGTTTAACCTTTTGCTTACCTCTTCTTTTTTGCAGTCCCTGAAGCTGAAGACCTGGAAGTGGATGCTCAGTCAGAAGGTTTGACCAACATAATTCTTGGAATCCCTTTGTCGGAGCGGAAATTTGTGAACGTCAATCTGTTGTCTGTCGCCCCTACTACTCAAGACGTCATGTCGACTCTCTCATAATCCCGGGTTAAGTATAAGTCTTTTGTTTTGAGTTTGTGTGTCTTCTGTCGTGTGTTGCAGTTTGTATCTTATGTCTTGTCTGGTGTGTCAGTGTCTCCTACTGGTCGGTCAAGCGCTCGCTTGAAGGGAGTGTCTAGGAAGGGTATGATTGAGCAGAGGTTGGCAGTGGCTAGGGCCTCGTCGAGTAAATCGACACTGGCCAGGTCGTCTCTTCCAGTCAAATTCGGCTCGAAAAGGAAGACGGGTGTTTCTTCTGACGCCGGGAAGGTTGTGGCAGACACTTTGAAGAAGAGGTCGGTGGTCGCTCCTGGAATTGAGAAGATCGATTCGGTCGGTCGGTCGATTGCCGACCTGTTCCATGCTCAGGATCCGACTTTAAAGTCTGAAGTTGACGGCGTCTCTCCTCTGGACTGCATCGGCGAGACGGGTTGCTCTGCGTGGAAGGTAAGTCGTCTCGTCGAATCTTAAGTATACATGTTTTCTCCTTTGAAAGGCTGGTTGGTTTTGAGTTTTTATTTTGTCTCGCTTTTTCCAGACTTTTCAATTTCTCTTAGGTGCGTATTCTGGGGTTAAAGAGATGGTTGCTAAGGCCGAGGATAGGGCTGCTAAGTCAGAGTCCGACCTGGCGTCCTTGAAGACCAAGGTGGAAGGGGCCGAAAGTCGTTTCAAGGACGCTGAGCGTCGCTTCGCTAGAGAGTTGAAGAGTTGCCAAGACGAGTTGGATGTTTGTCGGAGGGAACTCAGCGAGAGTCAGACTGGTGTTGAAGAGAGGGTTAAGCAGGCAAGAACTGATGCTGGTCGGGTCACATGCGACGTATGCACTTTTTATGCGTTGAAGTCGCGTGTCGAAATGATTGAAGAATTTGAGGAGGGCAAACATGAGGCCTGGGACCTGAAGGCAGAAAAGGAGACCATGGATACCCTGTTTCCGAAGGGGAATCCAGGTTCGGAGTTGTTCCAGCTGCCCGACGTCGGAGAAGAGTCCCCAGATGAAAGTGTCGGTGAAGATGAGGTCCACTCCGGCGACACCGTACCGATTGAGCCCCAGCCTATTTCCGACCCGACTCTTAATGAAGATAATGATGCGACCCCTGACTCTTGACTTTTTCATGAATGACTTGTGGTCCCACCTGTGTGTGGGTAAAACATTTTCTGGCTTTTGGCGACCCGTCTACCATCGCAGGTCGCAAAATATGTTTTTAAAGAATGTTTGAAGTCCTACATGTGTGTAGGTAGACAATATGTTTTGGCGACCCGTCCACCATCGCGGGTCGCGTGGATGTAAAAAAAGGTTAGACTTTCTTTTATTGACGTAATCTGTTTTACAAAGGGTCAATCTTGTTTTGTGTCTATGTGTTTTGTCGGGCTCTTCCAGAGAGGATAGTCGTGACGCCTTTGATCTGTGTCGGATTTGCCCGTGTGCTCCGTCGAGTAGGGCTTTCCGCGTCGTGTAGGAAAAGGGAGGCCTGCAAGTGTATACGTTTTAGTCATGACTTAGTGTTATGCCGAGGAGGAAAGCAATATGTTTTTATTGCGTAGGTGTAATAAGGTGTTTTGACCTTATGTATTGTATAAGGCAGGCGGTGTGCCGGTGTGCCTCTGGTATTCATCTCCTCATGTTCCGATCGATCGTGTAAATGTAATGTAAGCGCTTTTGTGTGTGACTGGATCCAGCTTGTATGTTTGTGTTGTCTTGTACTTATGGTCACAAGAACGTATCATTGCTAGATGTAAGTGTCAGGTTTATGAAATAGAATCAAGTTTGTAACAACGAATGCATACGGAAAGTGAGAGGGTTTTAGTGTCTTACCATGTGAGTTTTAGAAGTGATACAACTTTAGGTGTGTAGCGTTCCAGCTTCTTGGGATCGGTCGTCCGTCTTTATCCTCCAGTTGATATGCTCCCTATCCGACTACTTCTCTGATGAGGTAGGGACCTTCCCACTGAGGTGCGAGCTTTCCGTCGGTCAGATCTTTGGTGTTCTGGAATGTCTTTCTAAGGACCCAATCGCCAATTTTGAAGACCTTGGTCCGAACGTTCTTGTTGTAACTTCTTGCGACCTGTTGTTGGAACTTGACCATTCTAATTCTGGCTCTTTCTCTAGTCTCATCGATCGTGTCTAAGTTGTGTGCTAGCTCGATATCATTTTGTTCATTCGTCTGGAGGCCGTAACGGGCTGTCGGAACTAATATTTCGGCGGGGATGACCGCTTCGCTTCCGTAGATGAGTGAGAACGGTGATTGTCCGGTCGCGTTCTTTGGAGTGGTCCTGTCGAACCAGAGAATGAGGGGAAGTTCGTCTACCCATTTTCCTTTAGCCCCTGTGAGGCGTTTCTTAAGGTTGTTGATGATGATTTTGTTGCTAGATTCGGCTTGCCCGTTGGATTGTGGGTATCGAGAAGTGGATGTGACCAGCTTGATGTTCCACTGGTCGTAGAAGGCTCGAGTCTTATGACTGATCAACTGGGAGCCATTGTCGCACACGATTTCTGATGGGACGCCAAATCTGCACAGGATATTGCGTTTTATAAACGAAATGACATGTTGATCTTGTACCTCTCGGTAGGCTTCAGCTTCGACCCATTTGGAAAAATAGTCTGTCATGGCGAGGAAGAAGACTCGTTGGCCCGACGCGGGTGGGAGTTTTCCATGGGCCGACGAGCTCCCTTTGATATTATGGTCCGACAGGACGACGCCAAAAAATGCAACAGGACAAATCCCTTTCTCACTAGTCTATGGAAGCGAAGCAGTCATCCCCACTGAGCTACTCGTCCCAACTGCCGGATACGGACTCCAAACTCCAGAGCAAAACGACATCGAGTTAGCTCACAATCTCGACACCATCAACGAGACCATAAAGAAAGCCAGAACTCGAATGGTCCAATACCCACAACAAGTCGCCCGGAGCTACAACAAGAACGTCCGAGCCAAAGTCTTCAAGATAGGGGACTGGGTCCTAAGGAAAACATTCCAAAACACCAGAGATCTAACCGATGGGAAGCTAGCACCCCAATGGGAAGGACCTTACCTCATCAAAGAAGTCGTCGGGCAAGGGGCATATCGACTAGAAACAAAGGACGGACAGCCGATCCCTAGAAGTTGGAATGCGACCCACTTAAAGTTGTATCATTTCTGAACTTTCCTTCTCTTTACATCTATTGATTCATATTCGCTTGAATTACGATCACTGACTTAAGCATCGGAGGGCCGTTGGGTCACCCCCAACGGTCACCCCAAGATCTTTCTTTCTTGTACTCTTAACGCAATCTGAACAGTAAAGAGAGGCCTTGAAGACAAACTTGACATTCAAAAGGATATCCTTACTATATACAAAACAACACTTACAACATCCAAATCGATCGATACACAGGGAATGGAGGAAACAACACAAAAACATCCTATTTTACAAAAGGCTTCCTACTCAAGGTACTCGTCTTTACCATATGATACAAACTACTCTTCCCTAAACGCACAGAGCATGCTACATTGACACCTACAATTACAAGTCGCCACGACCAAACGATTCGTGTCACGGCCAAGGCACAATCGACAAGTCCACTTGCAAAAAACACACAAACACAAGGGACGTAGCAAGTACTAAAACACTTACAAAATACGCGACTCGCGATGGTGGACGGGTCGCCAAAACATTATCCATCCCATCTCCACGATGGGGCACAAGGTGTCACGATAAAAGTACCTAAACAGTTAGAATGTTTTGAGAAAAATAACACGATCTTCATACATACTAAGACTCGTCCGACTTCTCTTTGGCTTGCACAGGATCGACTTCCTTATCAGTTGTCGCTTCGGGGAGAGCCTTCGGCACATCTTCAACCTTCTCGACCTCCTCAACCGCTTCAGAATCGGCATCATCTTTTTGATCATCATCTCCTCCCTCCAAGCCGGCCAACTTAAAGAGCTCTTCACCGGGATTGCCATCAGGATACAAGAGGTCCAGATTGGATCTCTCTCCTTCAACATCCCAATCCACATGAGTACCAGCGGTGAACTCCTCCATCATCTCAATGCGACATTTCAAACAATAATAATTCCCTACGTCCCCAACAGTCCGAGCATCTTTTTCGCGACGCTTCTCAGCCTCCTCGACTTGGGATTGAAGTTCTTCCTTGACCGACATCAGCTCTTTCTCGACAATCCTTACACGGTCCTTGGCAGCCTTCGCTTGGCTCTCCGCCTGTGCAATTCGCCTGTCAGACCTATCACTCAATTCTTGTATAGTAGAGAAAGCGACCATCGAGTACTGAAAGGCCTGCATTTCACACAACATGTAATCAGTTTAAAAAAAAAAGAGAAAAAGAATTTGAATGAAAAGTCTCATACTACTTACTTTCCAGGCGCCAACGGAAACTTCATCCATCCAATCGATGGGAGAAAGATCGCCAATCTCTTTCTTGGCTTCTGGATCAACAAATCGAGTCAAGTCACTCGCCGCTCTCTCTTTTAGCATCCCTGGCGGGGAACCTAAAGCGACAGACGCCTTCCTCTTCGCCCCTGATGTCTTAGACGATGGAGAGTCTAAAGTGATTACTCCAACAGACGGTCGAGCCTTGACGACAGCCCTCGAAGAAGACGCTTTGGCAGCCGACAACTTTTGCTCCAAAAGGCTTTTTCCCGACAAATGCACACTGGACCGACCGCCGCGAGACGCTGATAAAATAGCACAACACCATAAGCATATGAAAACTCCGAAGACCAACCACACGCATACCTGTAGGAACGAACAAGTGCCTTTGGAGATGGATACGGAAGGAGTCGACATCTCGACAGGATCAGGTGCTAAGAAGTTGATGTTCTTAAAGTATCTCTCCGATTCAGGGAGTTTGAGCAAAGCCTTGGTCGCAGCCTCGAAATCCTCGGGTTCTCCTGGTTCAGGCACTGCGATAAAAAACACGTAAGCAAGGGTTTAGAAGATTTCCAACAAAGAAAAATCAAAGGAAGAATACAATACATGTCTTCCTCCAGTCTGAGAGTAAAAAGGAACAATCGACCCCCCTTTCAAGTGACTCACGCTCTACAAAGAAGAAACGAGTTCTCCACCCACGGTCGTTAACATCCAGGTTCATAGCTAAAGGCTTTCTGTCACGACGAAGGCGTAACTGAAACCTAGAAGAACCCCGACTACTCAGATAGTAAGAATACCATAAAGCGTCGAAGTCAAAATCAAATTTGACACCGGAAGTGACAAGATCGATTACCCTAAGTAAACGCCAAGTATGGGGCATGACCTGACAAGGGGCAAGTCTCATGATAGAAAGAAAGTTCCTAACCAGATTGGAAAACGGAAAAGAATGGCAAATCCTAAAGGGGTACTCGAAGAAACAAACCCAATCTCTATGGTACCAGTTGGCTCGCTCATGGGGAAGGGGAAGACGAGCCACAGTACCTACGGGGAACTGACCAATTTCAAGAACCTTGTCCAACTCGGCCTGAGTTAGGGTTCCACCAACAGAATCGGAACTACTAAGGAGTCCTAAAGGTGTGAAAGCATTCTCATCTTAGGAAGGATCACCGGACGCAATCCTACTCGTAGACCTTCAAGACGCCATGGAAGCAGCGAAGGAAGAAGAAGAGTAAAAATTTGAAAAAAAGAAATTACCTTGACAAGGACGTGAGGCTCTGTGGTGATAAGATAGCCGATTGAGGGTTATTTAAAGCAGTAAAACCGCCTCCTCTGTGGTTAAAACATTGGGCCACTCACGAAGCGCCACAATAGCATGTGGTCTGCAGAAGAATTGGGAAGAGATTTCCACCAGATTGAAGATCAAACCGTCTCGACGGAAACCGTTTTACTTCCTCCGGCCCACTTTGATCTTGGGGCAATTGTTGGGTTTAGAAATTATTGGTTGTCCATCAAGCCGGCCCAGATAAGTAAACGAGTTGGGCCACGATCTGGAGAAGAAGAACGTTGAGACGGTTGAGCAAATATCGGGCGGATGGAGCAACAACCTGACGAATCCCTGAAAACTCGGACGTTAACGAATAGATTATTTGTGTAACAAGATAGGAGATGAATTTCTTACCGATTCTCTAGTGTGCTATGTGGAGAAGGATATTTTCAGAAGTATTGATAATGAAGTTATCCTACAACATTTCCAGACTATGAGAACTCACAGGATGGGTTTACCCCCTTGTAGTTTGAAGATTCGTAAGCGACAATATTTTGTAATGAACTTATTGTGTCGCTATTTTTGTAAAAATCAACTAATTATGTTTAAGTTTTTTTATAGGACTTTGAGCCCCCCCTTATGATATGTTTTAGATCCGCCACTGGTCACTCCCACGGGCGCGCCTTATGAAGGCGGCTTCATGAATGCGTAACCCACATTTCAGGCGATTTTTTCATGCGTCAAAAGTGAAGATAAGGTCAACGAAATGGCCACAAAAATGTTGACCCATAATGTTTGACCCACATTTCAGTCGATTTATTATTATTATTAGGAAAAGGTTCATCTTAGAATGGGCGCTTAGGTGAAAATGCCGGATGTGCATAGATTTATGACTATATGTGCATGACTTTAGTAGGTAGAAATTCATGCACATACAAGCAAAAATTCATACACACCTTTGCATGTATGTGCATAAATTTGTGACTATATGGTAACTATGTGTAAGTGAAAACTCATGCACATATCGGCGAAAATCCATGCACATCACAAGATGTGCATGAATTTTTGCATATATGTGCATATATATTTTTACTATGTATGTGATTATGTGTAAGTTAAAACTCATGCACACACAAGCGAAAATTCATACACACCTCAAGATGTGCATAGATTTTTGCATGTATGTGAATATATTTTTGACTATATATGTGACTATGTGTAAGTGAAAACTCATGCACATACAAACAAAATTTTATGTACATCGTGTGATGTGCATGAATATTTACCTGTATGTGCGTATTTTCACGTTCTCACCTAAGTATCATTTCTCACCGGATCCGCATCCTTATTATTATTATTTATTTTTGTTATTTTTTTTTGATCTAATATAATTTTTTTTATTTGGATATTAATAATATTAATTATATTATAGTTACAAAAAGTTAGTGGGGAGCCGAGATACAATCTGGGCCCCCACTCCTTTAGCAATGGCAAAACTGATCCTAGTGAAAATATGTGCCGCAGTCCGTGCCCCAATGTCTTGAGCTTGAGAAAATTTGTGTATCCTCTTGAGTAGGGCCATAGCATCCGGCTCAAGTTCCCCTAACGAAGAAAAAGAGAAGGGTAAGAAACCATAACCAATAGCCTTGCACTTAGCTTGATACTTGACCCGCTTACGATGCGCCGCCTCAATCACAACACGCCATGGCACGAAGTCAGACATCCCAGATTGCGTCAAAGGTGATGACCCAGTCAAGTCAACACAAACATCAAGCCCACCATCCCAGGAGTAAAGTAACATGTCTGCAGGTCAGAGAGGTTTCCCGTCTCCTTCACACAGTCCAATATCAACCTCTTTACCAGCTGAGATCCCAGAACGATAACAAACATTCACCAAAGTATCACGGACAGCATTATGTCGATGTTTAATACCAACAATACCTACACACGACACAGCATGATCTCCAAAAATGTCTCCCTCAAAGACCCTGGAGCAAGCAGAGCAAGGCTTCGAAATGGAAAATAGAGGGATGCCCAATCGATAGCACAACACACAACGATACGTCTTACCATTCATAGTCTGACCCAAACCTGAAATCGAGACAGCCCTAAGCCAATCAGTGGCACGGTCTCCACGCTGAGAACTCCACAAAGCCATCTGTCGCGGTGACAAGGAAAAAGTAGTTTCTGCATCTTTCGTAATCTTCGTGAAATATATATCTGCCAATTTCTTCATGAGTTGGGGGGCAGCGATCTCACTAGGATTACTCAAAATGTCAGTCCCTACCTTTGTGTTAAAAGAACACAAGGCGTCTTCAAAAACAGGCTCTGATGTTGTGACATCAGCATGATGAAAGAGCTTATTCTGTAGGCCAGCGGATTGCAAACGCGATGCCAGAAATGCATAGATCAGAACATCACCTGCAGAATAAACACCAAGGCCCCCAAACTTAAAGGGCAAAGTGGCAAGCCTCCATTGCCAGTTGCCAAACCCCGGTCCAGAAGCGGTGACAATACGTTCCAAGGAACATCGAAGATCTTGGTCAAACTTAAGCTGGGCAGACTCAAAGACACGAGGCGAGCATGTACGCATAGCAAAATCGAGTCTTGAAACTCCAGTACAAGCACGCAACAACAATAACTCACATTGAGGGTCACCAATCTTAGCAACCGTATCCATAAGCGCAATAGTTTTGTCCACTCTCTTCATCACAAGCTCACTACTGAACTCGAAATCAACACTGACAGGTCCACCAAGAAGTTTAACCCCATGCAGCGGCCTAGCAATGTTAGGTGGAAAGACACCTGCTAGCCTACTCCTAGGGTCTTCTTTCGGCCAAAAAACTTCCGTTTTATCAACATTGAGGTGTAGGCCATATCGGGGTCCATCCTCAATAAACAGCTATAGAACCTTCCCCACAACCAAGGTATCACCAACAATAGTGCCATCATCTAAATACCAAGCCTGCAAACACAACTGAAAAGTATCCCTGATTTTGCACACCAAGGGATGCAACACTAAAGCAAATAGTAAAGGGCCGAGAGGATCCCCCTGTTGCACCCCCTGGTAAGACCACAAGGTGTGTTCCCCATAGTACAACCTAGCTGGATTGGAGTAGCAAAATTCAACCCAACGAGAAATAGCAGGACAACGAAGCCGGACTTCACGGATCATGACCTCCCGATCAACCAAGTTGAAAGCATTTCTAAAGTCCACCAACAACATAGTAAGACCCTCAGCATCACCACGATCCTCAATCAAACGATTCATAGCATGGAGAATGGCTTCGCCCCCACCAGACACACCAACACCAAACTGAAAATCATCTAAATAACCACTCAAGGAATGACCAATCAAGGAGGCACTAACCTTGGAAACCAAACGCCTCCAAACAGTACCCACAGCAATAGGGCGAATACCGCCGCCAGGCTTGACAAGCGGTGTGAGAGGAGCACTAGCAATGTACTCGCCCAACACCTTAGGACATTTCCCATCCAGAAAGAGATTAATCACTTGGGTGATAGAATCGACTAACTCATCAGAAATAGCAACAGCAGCCCCGCTCAAGCAATCCATAAGATGTTGAGCACGTAAACCATCCCTTCCACATGATGTACCACACGGAAAACTCTTAATTCTATCCAAAACAACATCTTTAGACGCGACGAAGTTATGGTGATCAATAGGAGTGTTAGGTAAAGAGGGCGCTGGCGAGAAAGGATGTTTAGCCTTTAAATCCTCAAGAGTAGCACTATTATAAGGAGCAATGCCAGAAGAGGAAAGAACTCTGACGGCAGCGGTGTAATGTCCATCACAAATCTTCCTCTTACACTGCTTGATATTACGCTCGCCCAAATCAAGGTCCTCCTCATCAACTTCTGACAAAGGAGGAGATGGTTCGGTAATAGTTTCCATAACAAGCTGCAAAGTACTCCCATGCTCACTCTAAGAACGAATAGCATTGACTATACATTCCTCCTGCATCAGCCGCTTGTTAGCAGACCTGGACTCACGGTTACTTCTCGGAGAAAAAGTTTTCAGAATACAAGTAGGCAACACCAACAATCTAACCCAACCACCGATGTCGACCGGATTGCTAATCACCTTATCAAGCGCTCCTTTCAAGACCCGAGAGAACCCAAGGCGACACCTAGGGGGAATAGATTTCACAGTTCGTAACCTCTTGGAAAGGATACGATCGAGGAGAGCGACATTGAAAGTACACTGTTGTTCTTTCACCAAACCAACATCATGAACAAGCTGCACAGGAGAAGAGGTAACTTGTGGCATGGTAAAATCATAAAGCACAAATCTAACCACACCATCACCAACATCAGGAGGCTGTACAAAATCAGAACCCCTTCCATGGCGACATTTAGAACGTAGAGAGTGTGTTTTGAAACATACCCCACACAGCCCAATCCCCATCCTCTTAAAAGTAGTTTCGGCCTCAGTGAAAACAAGCATGTTAGAAGAAAGAGCATATCTTGTCGTTACCTGAGCATCCCCCGCACAATGACGATCTCTAAGATGCGTGATCAAGGACGTCTTGGTAAGCCCTTATTATTATTATTATTATTATTATTCACGCACGAGATCGATCATCTTTTTAGTTGGATTTTATTCATTAAAAATAGGCTAATTATACGAGGTAGTTTGACCAATATATCACTAAAAAAAAACTACAAACGGATTAAGTAAAACATGAAATTCTAAAGGTAAAAAAGAAGAATAACTAGCTAATCGCTCAACAACAACATTTGCCTCTTTATTTTGAATCAAATGATAACATTCATGTTATCATGACAAACAAAGATAAATTCGATTGTAAAGCACTTTATGAAGAACTAGGGAGTCATGGGCCTTCTCAAGCATGATTTCTCTACACTTAGGGGAAAATGATCACTCCTAATATTTCTTTTATGAATTGGATGATTATCAAGAAGGAAGTGCAATTTAAAGCAAGCCCAAGTCTAAGGGAATCATACAAGAGGACATTTGTGAGCTTTCAGACGTCACCCAGAAAAACTTGAGAGTATTTGTGCTTTGATTGTAAATTATCCTAGGAAGTTACGGAGAAGGTTTTATAGTGGGCTAAGATAGGAAGGAGAGATCAAAGCATTGAAATCTATGTTATCCAATGTCAACCCGGGGACTTCTCAGGAGGTCACCCATCCTGTTACTACTCCCGTTCTAGCACGCTTAACTTCAGAGTTTTTTTTCCTCACTTGAACCATGAAAAGGAAGTGCTCTTGCTGACATGGGTAGCACTCTAATCCTTATAAAGGATCACAAAGTCGGGGTATTACAATCACCCTCACTTAAACCCTTGACAACCTCGTCAAGGCCCAAAGACCGCTCTCTGGGTTGAGCGACCGCCCTCAAGGCCCAGTCTACTCGTAAGTCAGAGTTCGCTCTGATACCATTTGTAAGACTCGAGACCTTAGAAGCGCCATCCCATGCCAACCCGGTGACTTCCCAGGAGGTCATCCATTCTGGTACTACTCCCGCCCTAGCACGCTTAACATCATAGTTATTTTTTTCTCACTTGAACCATGAAAAGGAAGTGTTCTTGTTGACATGGATAGCACTCTAATCCTTATAAAGGATCACAAACCCGGGGTATTACAATCACCCTCACTTAAACCCTTGACGACCTCGTCAAGGCCCAAAGACCGCCCTCTGGGTTGAGTGACTGCCCTCAAGGCCAAGTCTACTCGTAACCCAGAGTCGGCTCTGATATCATTTGTAAGACCCGAGGCCTTAGAGGCACCATCCCATGCTAACCCCGTGACTTCCTAGGAGGCCACCCATCCTGGTACTACTTCCGTCCTAGCACGCTTAACATCAGAGTTTTTTTTCCTCACTTGAACCATGAAAATGAAAAGCTCTTGTTGACATGGATAACACTCTAATCCTTATAAAGGATCACAAATCCGGGGTGTTACAGCTTTAACAATTGACAATTAAAGACACCTATATAGATATATATTATCAAGATGGTTATACACAATCGATTGATCATGTGATTGCTTTGCAAATCATGGACAAAGCAATAAAATTGTTTGTTTAGCAAGCCAACGATCTGATATGTTTAGTTATATATGGTTTGACCGTGGAAGTCCATACTTAGAAATCTAATCAATTTGTTTCACCAGATCAATCAAGCTATTTGGTAACGACTCCTCGTTATTTATGTAAGCTCAACCCACTGATTACCACATTTCTTTCCAAAGTTCCATATGTACAATAAGTTTGATCACCATCAACAGATTTCCATTTTACCGGCTTTTAAATATAGCTTTTGAATAAGATCAACTAAACGAAAGCAGTATGAGATTCCCTAATTGTTTTGGTTCACATTTAAACATGATATATGCTGATTTTCAAACAAAGGGAGAGGATTGACAAGGTAGAGACAAGTAAAAAAAATTCAAAGGAGGATTCGAGATGACATCAAAAGGAGGGACTCCCTTTTGCCTTGAAATCTGGCTTCAAAAAGAAATGCATAGCATTGACCTCTTCCTTGAATTGAAATGGTAAGCATGATAGAATCATAGGTATCGTATTCAACCATGGAGTAAACATGACACTTAGGAATCTCGGAGCAAGAGTTGGAGGTTCAAGAGGTTTTAATGTTGACCACTTTGAAATGGTGACACAACGTTGATGATTTGAAGATGTGGAGGAAATTGATAAAGGCTCCAAATATTCCTCCTCCTTAGGTGTAAACAAAGTGACCACCTTAGTTTCATTCACTACTAGAAAATCTGTCATTTTTCGACGTTTTTTAAGCCATTTTTTACGCATAAAAGCGTCATAGTTTTTTTTCTCGACGCTTGGTAAAAGCGTCGAATTTTTCGCCGTCATAAATTGCCGACGCTTTTAAGCATCAAGGACGTCGACGCCAATAATTGTCGAAGCAACCTAATTCAACGCTTTTATTCGTCAATTTACGCGCCTCCAGTTGGACATGGAGACAGAAAAAAGCGTCGATAATTGTTGATGCCAATTATTTAGACGCAAAAAAGCATCGAAATTGGCTTGCCGCCAAACCCCGCCATACTGATGGTTTTAGCGCCATACCTTCTTTGACGTTAAAAAGCGTCGAAGATTATTAGCGCCATTTTATTTAGACGCAAACAAGCGTCGAAATTGGCTTGCCGCCAAACCCCGCCAGTTTTATCGCCATAGCTTCTTTGACGCCAAAAAGCGTTAGAATTTTCTTGCAACCAAACCCCAATAAGGATAGACGGAAATAAGCGTCCATGATGGCGCCAACTTTAATGACACAAAAAAGCATCGAGAAGTTGATTTTCTACCTGACAATATTCAGCGATGCTTTCCCTGTCAATATATATATGTTTTTTGTTACCTGTCAATATAAATATATAATGTCAAATATTACCCAATAGATTGAATCAAACAAACAATTTCGACGCTTGTCATGACTTTTAAGGTTCATCAACTTTCATTGTTTCATGTTGACACATCGTGACAGGTTAGATCCATATCCATCTGGAACTTTAAGTTTTTTTAAAACTCTTAAGAATCGCTCTTTTTCCACTGATGACATAGTGTATGGAGCAGGTGGCATACTTGGCTCTCGATTAGGGCGTGGTTGAAGCCAAAGGTACGGTTTTACTCCTAACTTTGCAATACCTTCTCTAGCCTTTACATCATCCCTGCTTTTGTCCATATCAAGGAGTGTCCCTAGCAGAATGTTACAAACATTTTTCCCTATGTGCATAACATCCAAGTTATGTCTTAAAAGGTTATGCTCCCAATATGGCAAGTCAAAAAATATGCTCTTTTTGTTCTAAAGAATGTTGTCATCCTCATCACATATATCATGTGTTTCATTTGATGGGCCATCTCGCCTTGCTCTCTTTTTTTGTGTGACTTTCTTGGACTTTCCATACACATAATTGATTCCTTCTTGTTGCATCAAAATTTTTGTCCCGGTTGCCGAAAGTGGAGCATGACCATATTCATTAGTCCCATCAAACAAATGACCTTAGGATCGATAAGGATGATCATCTTCTAACCATTTTCGACAGCCAACATAGCAAATTCTTCCAGCAAACATGTAGGAATGAGTTGAGTTTGTGCACGAAGGACGAGCATTATCACCCATAGTACTCCAATCAGACAACATACCATAAGTAGGGAAGTCGTTAATAGTCCACATCAAAGCAGCACACAACTTAAACCATTCTCCAACAAAAGCATCAAAGACATCAACACCTTCCCACAATAATTTCAACTCATATAGTAATGGTTGCATGTACACATCAATATCATTTCCAGGACTAGACTTTCCAGGGATAATCGACGAGAGAATAAAAGATGGTGTCTTCATAACTAACCATGGGGGCAAATTATAAGGAATCAACACTACCGGCCATGTACTATAAGTAGTGTTCATGAGACGATATGGATTAAAACCATCAGTGGAATTACGAGGCTCAGAGGAAAACTCGGGATACCTTTCATCAATTTTTTTCCATGCCAAACATCTGCTGGATGTCATAATTTTCCATCTTTCACACGCTCTTTATGATGCCATTTCATGTTTTCAACTGTCACATGTGACATAAAAGTCATTTTTAATCTAGAAATTAAAGAAAAATAGCGCATCACCTTAGCTGGTTCACCCTTCTTAAAGACGACATCATCATCCATCATATCATCTTCTTTGCCTTTACTATTTTTCCACCTCGAAGTGTTACAAACAAAACAACAATCCAACTCCGATGAATCAGCCCAGTACAAAATACAATTGTTTGAACACGCATCAATTTTTTCATATCCAAGTCCTAAGGCATTTATCGTTTTCTTGCCCTCATAGTAAAATTGTGGAAAATCCATGATTTGCGGAAATGCATCTCCTAGAAGTTTGAGCAACATATTCATGGACTCGGCGCTCTAATGAAATGAAGATTTGAGATGGAATAAGCTAAGAAGAAAAGACAATTTCGAATATGAGGTACAACCTACATAGAGTTCCTCATTAGCAGCTTGTAGTAGCTTTTGATACGTAGGATCTTCATCATTAGCATTTGGGATTGATGGATGATTAGACTCTTCATAAGACAAATGGCCAGGGAGATTTTGTCCACTAGGCGCATCAAAGAATTCATGCTCTAGATAATCTGGTTGTGTAGGAACAATATTTAGATTACTAGAATGCGGAATCTTAGGACCAAAAGATGCACTTAACAATCCACCCATATCATCTTGACCTACAATCACATGTTGATCATTGATAGTAGCTTGGCTGGTACTTCCGTGATGAATCCAATTCTTATATGTCTCGTAAAACCCTTTGAACATAAGATGTTGTTCTACTTCATCTATGAACAACCACTTAGACACTTTGCATTTCTTACATGGACATCGAGTTCTACCTTCTACCAGGTTCTCTTTAGCGAATTCTATGAACTTGATAACTCCATTAATATAATCTGCATGATTATTTGGTAGTTCGATCCAACTTGTATCCATGCCTACATCCGAACGTAATTTATTATATTATGTGACTACCCTAACTAATAGCCAATAAATACATACTCAGTGATAAATATGTTTCTTCTATGTTAGTAAGGCAAGAGTATATTTTTAATTTAGCATTTTATAATATTTCTAGCTTTATATTCAATAAAGCAGCAAACAATATTAGGTAGAAGCCACAGTAAAAGCAAAGACAAGTAAATGTTTCATATTAATCCATTCAACTGAAGTCAACTATGATTTATATAAATTTGCTAATAGTCACAAAACTAGAGCAACAAATGCCATTTATAAGGCTATGCGCATGCTATCAATATAGACCACTAGTTAACATATAAAAAGCAAACGTGGCACTACTTTTATATTTTTAAATTACCAATCTATTTTATTAGATGTATCACATTCTTTGATACTAATTAATCTGCTAGTTTATCAAAATAAAACAACTAGGTTTTTCAAGATGAACACAAGTTAACAAAAGAGAATTCAGTAAGTCTCCTTTAATGGAGTCTATGTAAACTATAGTACTTCAAAGAATTTGTCTAGTTATTTTCCCCATCTAATAGCTACTAACAAGAGAACATTAATTCCAAAGGAGAGAACATCAGAGAATAGAAAGTGCAATCCTTTGAAGATATTGATATTACAGATCACGAATTTGGTTCTTGTAAAACGGCTTCTTAGAGTAAAACGGAAGTACTATTAAGGGCCATTGAATTACAAATAAATGAATGGCTGTGATTAAAAGTAATTGGGTGCATGTTTATATGGTGGAATTGAACACGCATGATTCCCATTAATTTAGGGATTTTTTTACCTAAATTATAAGAGATCATACCCTTCCTTTTTTATTTTATTCTCTCCCTCCCAGTTAATATCGATCTCAATTGGAATCCTCTTCGACCTCGACTGAAATCGTCTTCAACTTCCGACTGGAATCGGCCACAGAGGAGGGCTTCAACACGCCGCCGGGCTTCAACACGCCGCCGCCGCCTTCGACCTCGACTGAATCGTCTTCAACTTCCGACTGGAATCGGCCACATAGGAGGGCTTCAACACGCCGTCGTCTTCAACTTCTCTCCCTCTATCAATCCATCCCCATCTTCACGTCCTTCACCCATAAACTCATCTCGCTGAATTCCTTCTCGGAAATCTCAGCGACCTCTCAGTTAAAACGCCATATCTTTTTATTTACAACTCAGAAAATTCTTCAATTTTGAGGGACGAAATTAGATTTCCAGATCTATCTCTGGGAGTTGGAATCACCTAATTCCGAGTCCATACGAAAGAGAACGAGCCAGTTGAAGTCACGCTAGATTTCTGGAAAGTTGCTGTCAATTCCTTCCCGAAAATCTCAGTGACCTCTCAGTTAAAATGCCATATCTTTTGATTAACAACTCAGAAAATTCTCCAATTTTGAGGGACGAAATTAGACTTCCAGATCTAACTCTGGGAGTTGGAATCACCCAATTCTGAGTCCAGACGAAAGAGAATGAGCAAGTTGAAGTGACTCTGAATTTCTGGAAAGCTACTATCAATTCTTACAGAAGTTGAAGTGCAATTCGACAGGACACTCCGTGGTATCTGGGTTGAAACTTTCAACATCAAAGGAGAATCATGAATGTAAGTTCTTACTACTCTGAAGAAGGTGTTATTGTGTTTAATTGACAGCTTGTTCTAGAAAGTTTCAGTTTTGGTGTTTTGGGGTATTGTTTGTAATTAATATTCAAATTGTTTAATGTGATATTCATACAAATGCTTTTGATATTCATATTGGATGTAGGTCTCATGCATTGAATATTTGATATTTATGATGTGATATTCACCTAAACTTTGAATAATTATCATGTGCGAATTAAACTCTAAATATTGACACTGTTTTTTATGAATATCGACTACTTACTTGTATGACTATGTGTATAAAATACGTGAATATCATCACATATGGAATGAATATCGCTATTATAGTATTCAAATTGCTTGTTGATGGTGTTGTTTGTACTGTTTGCAATTGATATTCAAATTGTTTGATGTGATATTCACTATAATGTTGTTCATATTCAGGAGGTTTTATGCGTTGAATAATTGATATTCAAATTTCATGATGTGATATTTAATATAATGTTGTTGATATTCATTATAATAATATTGTTGATATTCATTATAATAATGTTCATATTCAGGTTGATCGAACGACTGTACGACCCAAAATCGACGCGACAAAATCATTGGTAAACCTTACCGCCATGAATCAAAGCTTCGAAGATATTGGGTGGTGATATTCTTGTAGTTAGTTGATGACATTCATGTACTTGAGTGACTATATTAATGTAATTGGGTGGTGGGCGATATTCACAAAATGAGTAGTGATATTCATAAATTGAGTGGTGATATTCGTGTAAGTAAATTTGATATTCATGTGATTAATTGAGATATTTATGTAACTTAGTGTGATATTCATATTATCAAGTGGTGAAATTCATGATTTAAGTGATGATATTCACATTTTTAAGATATTAAATCTTCACTTATTAAATAGAAATCGATATTCAAACAAACATAAACGATATTCATTAACAAATGATTGATATTCGTGAACATATTAACGATATTCACGAACGTTTAGAAATGTTCTTCCTATTTAAATTTTTAATATTTGAATGGGAGCAAAATCGATTAGGAAAGAGAATATTGTATTATTTTCTCTCTCCTGTAACAACCAAAATTAATTATTTCTTATTAATAATATCCTTATTAGGTTAGATTTGGTGGTTAGGGCTCTACCATATATCTCCTATAACCCATTAATCCAACCATCCATCAACATCAATCCGACGCTCCAGATTAGTACTTCCGTTTTACCACAATTTTCGTTTTACCGGAGCGTGCCTCTACAGATCACATTCTAGTAAGTATATAAATACATGCATAATTAACATGGAAAAAGGAGAGAACGTCAGCTAATTATATATTATAATAAAAAACCACACTTATGTCCTATATTATTTCCTATTTAGTGCCAGTTTCACTACGAGTTATCCCTAGCTAACAACTCTCATTAGTCATCACCACTCATGCTAAATTCAATACCAAGAGAAAAATTGAATTAATAGTAAAATATAACATACATTTTTTTCTTTCAATCACTCACAACTTGTTATGGGCCGGGAATGCCTAATATCAAGTACTTATCTGTAACTCAAAACAAAAAAGCATCACTTCAACATAGCCACATACATTACAAAAAATTAATTACCAAGATGGAAATTTGTAGTTGAGATTCAACCACTTTGCTCATAAACTTGAAAAATTAGGGTTCTAATATCTAATAAGGATATCAAAATTTTAATTTCCAAAACCCCAAGGCCAAAACAAAACCAAAATTTAGTAATAGATAAAAATCTATATGCACTTCAGTTTCAAGAATGAGGTTCCAAACAAAATTGAAGACTAAACCCAAAATTGGGTAATAGGGAGTAATATTTACGTACACTAGTATCAAGAATTAGGTTTAAACTCAAAGTCTAAACTGATCTATATGCATACCAGTTACAAGAAGAAGCAACTAAACTGGAATCGAAGGCTTACCGTAACTGTTGTCGATCCCGAACTGCCTTCAGTACCGCAAAGGTTAGCAATGAACTTCGACAACCACGAGAACTGGGTAATCGATTGAAAATTGTGGTAGGCAAATAGACCTGATCAAACACGGGTCTGGGCCGGGCCCATTTTTTGAGCCTGTTTTTGCAGGCCCGGGCCGGGCCCGTTTGTCGGGCCTGAACAGTTAACCGTATCCGCCCGAAAGTCCGGGCCAGGCCGGCCCGTGGGCAGCCCGCCCATTTTTTGAGCCTGTTTTTGCAGGGCCGGGCCCGTTTGTCGGGCCTGAACTGTTAACCGTACCCGCTCGAAAGTCCGGGCCAGGCCGGCCCGTGGGCAACCCACATTTAATATATGCTATAAAACTTGTTTTTAAAATCTCTGTTTTTTCTCAGTAAAAGGATCAAGTTTAATGAGGGTGCCCAGTTTTTTCATTTCAATGATTGTGCTAACAACATCAAAGCTTATGTATTCCACAGGTAAATGGGGGATTCTGATCCACATATCAACAGTGGATATAGATTCAGAGAAGGGATCAAAGTTAGAAATCCAGGATTTGAAAATGAGGAGTTTCCCAAAGACATGATAGGGTCTACCATCCCATGCTTTTTTCTGGTCAACAGGGTTTGCAAAACGGATTTCAAACTAGAGGTTAGGCTTTTCAATGACTTCAAAGGAGCCTTGCATAAACCTCCAGTCATTTTTGAGTTTAGACTTTAGTTTAGAAAATTCCACTGGATCTCCAATCACATACCCAAGCAGCGAGGTGTCTTTCAGTTTTAAAATATTTTTTCTAACACCAGAAAGTTTTGACAAGTACAACTCCATGTCAATAGCAGGTTTTGAAAGGTTTTTGAGATTGTCTTTAGCCACAGTTTTCTCAGTTTGCTCAGCGGGGGTTCACCTCAGTTTGCTCAGTTTCAGTGGGAGCATTGTTCAAAAAACCAGTTTCTTCAGAGGTAGTAGACTCTCCCAGAGGGGATCACACTACCTCCTTCATCGTTTTCTTTCCCTTTTCCATGAGATTGGTAGAGGGAATGAGAGAAGTACAAGCACAAACAAAGCAAATAAACAAAATCGGGCAGACAAAACAGAGCACAGAAAGAGAACAAGCAGAGAGCAGAGGAAAGCATGACAAAAACAAACGGCTAAGAGCAGAATATAAAGGAAGCAAAAGAGCCAGAAAAGTCAACATGCTAAGGGGAGGGAGAGAGAAGGAAAGGTAGCACCTGAATCGGAGGAGCAAGGGCCTTCCACACCTAGGGTAATGGCGCAGCATGGAGAAAAGCCCATCACTAGCACCATTCTTGCGAGCAGAGGAAGGAGCAAGGCACCGATTGAGGACCACCACATAGCCCTGTAAAGGCCACTCCTCTAGGATCGAGGCCGAAGCGGAGAAAACGGAGCCGTCTCGTCCAAGGCCATACTTTTTCTGACCATCGCCAAGCTGCTTCAGAGATCCCGAATCCCACCAAATCAGCAGGACATGCCTCGTAGAAGACAGCTCAGGGCAGCGCGCTTTCGTGAGATCGAGAGGAAGCGTATTTGCAATAGAGTAGCTCCAGGTCTCCCCTATGAAGGAGTAAGGGACAAGCGAGGTAACCCCAGAGATCCAAACACCCCTCTAAGGGATTGTACAGGAAAAGTTCCAGATCGAGGTCGGCTGCGTGTTGGAGTAACCATGGTGATTGTGAGCAGAGGGGTCAAAATAGCCATGGTTAGACAACTGATTGTTCTTTGATAAGCGCAGCGGCACTAGGTTGGGGATTAGGGTTTCAGAGGGGGGTTGAAAGGGTTCGAGAGCGTTTTCATTTTTGCTGCATTTCCCTCTTTTTTCTTTTCTTTTTTCTGAAACTTAAAGAGAGCGGCGTGTTGAATGTGATGCCAGAGAGATGGAAAGATTTAGGTTAGGTTTATTTTTTTAATATATTTTTATATAATTAAATTTATATACGAGTCGCGAGCCGGGTCGAGCGGCCCTTACATACATAACCATATTACCGTATCCGGCCCACTTATCCGTCCGGGCCGGGCCAACCGGTCCGTTTGGGCTGAAACCCTTGTCCAAGCCCGTATTATTTGACGGACGACGGACCGGCCCGCGTTTAATCAGGTCTATAGGCAAAGTATACAGTCGCCGATGCACTAGAGAGAACAAGGGTTTGATGTGAATTTGGTTAATGCTCCTTAATCCCCACGTTTGAAGATTTAGACGATTTTGTTTCCATATTCAATTGTTTTTTTAATATTTTCACTATTTTTTCAATATATAAATATGTGGGACTGCCTACCATATATATTCCGCTTAATAAAAGATGACACTCCAGAGGCTTTCTCGACGGGTCTACTTGTCGGCTCACCTCGACAATTAAAAGCGTCGACAAAAGTGTCATCTAAACCCGCACGTTCGAATTCCTTTTTGACGGACTCCAAATATGTCAAAGGGAAAGCGTCTAAATTTATCCTGTTTTCTAGTAGTGATTCTTTCGTTCAACTTCAAGAATGAAAGAAGATTTGGCTTGAGATTTCTTGAACTTTTCCCATTTTTCTTCAAAAGCCTTTTCAGAACTTTCAATTCTTCTTTTCTTGTTGATTTGAGCTTTAGCTTCCAACACCTCTTCTTTACTCATGGGATAAAAATGATGTTCTTTCTTGCATAGTTCAAGGCGTACCTCGTGGTTTTAGGATGATTCGTTGCCTTTTCAGCTTGTATTCAAGGTTTTCCCAAAATCAAACGAATGTCTCAAAGCAGCATGACATCACAAGTAACACCCCAACTTATGTCGCTAGTGTCACACAATATTGATCTCAGAAAGTCACCCTAGGCTTAATCCAAACAATTTATGCGTAAAATATAATAAATATTCAATTGTAAAAGAGTAGCAGAAGACTTTTGAATTAAATATCCAATCTTTATTAATATTTCCCTCGTAAATTGAGAAAATATGTTTTACAAACGATATTGAAATTACAATGGAAGACTTTAAATAAATCCGAATTATATGACTAAATTATCTAACACTTTCACCTATTACATTATTTAGGAAAATTAAATCTTATATTGAAACAACCTTGAAAATTCTTCAAAACTAAACTTCAACCGCAAGCCTTCTTCTCAGTCTCGTTCCTTCTAGACAACCTGAGGCAAGTCGAGTGATGTGCCGTACGGGACGGATGACACCAGTCAACCATGCAAGGAAAAAAGAGTGGTTGGTTAGTCTAATGAAAGACTACGCAAGAGTATTTTATGTGAGGTTTTGTGTGGTCATATCTAGTTACTTTCTTTGTCTCCCGAATAAAAGCTGATAGACAATATATAACTAAAATACTTCCACTGAAACGAAGAATGGACAAAAGAAATATGCACCAAGAGAATACCCGAAATTAATGTGGGCATTATGGGAAGAAGATATGATTTGTTTGGGAACGTTTTACAATCAACAGACAACATATATAAAACTCCATTAAATAATTAAGTCCGACCAACCTCACCGCATAATGCGAATCTAGATTGGAAAGACGACTCGTTTAAACTGGAGCACAAGTGGTTTCCAAGTTGTACTTTTCGCTCGAAGTTTATTAATTATGTGCACTCAACACTTATCTTATTTAGTTTTCACCATACCACAATTATTCTTAAAACTTTTAACATAGTCTCAAATAAAACGAGAACAACACATGTGCTTAAACACCTCTTATCCTTAACGGGTGGATAAGAAGCAATGGTCATAACCTTAAAAGTATTAGGGAATTATTCTGACTAATACCGAGTTATAAAGGGATCATTACGCCTCGCAAGACCATAATATCCCTGACACACACGACTATTTAGTCCATTTCTAAAGACTATAAAGTCTATGTTTAACGACTATAAAGTCCACACATAACACACAAAGTCCACACACATTATCTACATTAAGATGATACACCATTAATAATGTTCACCTATATAACTATATATATATATATATATTGATAATAACTATCAACCTAAATATATACGAAATTCATTTAAGCACACAAGTGTTCTCAAACGTTAATTAGGTTTTAGAAATTACCTAATTAATAAACAATTAATATTAATATAAATTATCGGTCAAATGATAAACTGAAATGACAAGAGCGAACCACCATTTGCCTTATTTATAAAGATCATATGAATACACCATGCACATGTCGACCTCCATGAATCCCTTCTGAGGACACCATGTTCACATCACATGCAACCACCACATTGATGATCGTCAAACCATCAAGCGTGCAAGACCAAGACAACGCCCACCCTCAAGAAACCAAACAAGGTTGCGTGGTATAAGACCACATAGCCCTAGATTAAACTACACTCTACAAATTGAAATAGGAAGAGGACACCAAGCTTGACTATGAAGAGAACACCAAGCTTGACTATGAAGAGGACACCAAGCTTTATCACCTATCCTAGGAGAGATAACGCTTAAGACTGATGATGAACTATAAGAGGAGTCCCAAAAATTCAACTATTTCGCTGATGTGGGCCCGTCAAAAAGAGTGGGCCTGCCATAGCGAATGATTTCCTAATTTGAAGAGTTTTGCTTTTGTAGACTCGCCAAGAAGACTGGGCCTGCCGGTAGCGAAACATCTTACAAATTATGAACTTTGGATGAATGGTAGAAAGTGTCTAGACCTTGATTTATACTTGTTTCCTCAACCCTTCTTCTTCTTCTCTATTTCAGATGTGGGATGAGAGTTTTATTAATATTTTAAAGACGAGCAATGTGGGATAAAATAATTTAATGACTCATATTGGTGCGTAATTTCGAACCATTTCCTATTGAATTTACATCTTGATGCTAACTAGAGAACTCTAGATCTCCGAGTCTAATTTCCAATACATTTTGAATCATCAAAATCTGAGCTTTGTGGAGAAAGATACGCCCATTCTACGAAGTTGTCTTGAACACAACAATTCCAGTGGGAATCCAAACGAAAATTCTAAACTTGAATCTAAGTGTCCATCATTAATCAAAACACCAAGTTTTGATCTGTCACAATAATTTATTTTATCCCAAGACTAACTAGGGCTTGTTTGGATAAATGTTAAAGATGTCCACAAATGTTTTTAACTCGTTCACACCATATACCAAGAGTCTAAGTTATCAGATTATATCTTCAAAATTCAAACGATCTTACCCGATTAACAATTGGCTTTCCTTATTCGAAAACATACAAAAGATAGAGTTACTATTTTTAGTAATCCATCAACCATGAACCTTATTATTTATAGTAACTTTTCATTTTATAATCCAACATCTGAAATTCTCGAGTATTTACGTTTTAACCCCGAGTTTTTTTTGTAACATAAATGTCCTTTATAGAAATTCAAAATATTTAGGGTTATTACATTACTAACCCTTCAAAATAGTTTTGATCACGAAACTAGCACCTAACAAGATAGAAGAACAAGTTCTCACATTTATCTCAATTCCTTGAGTTGATACCCTTAAATAATTTTGTCCTCGTAACCAATTGCACAAAAGTCGAATCATTTCCTCAATCATGACTATTCCTCTTATGTATCACTACTTTATATATATTAGCCCTCATCATAATTCATATATCAATCCACTAGCTTAATTAGAATACCAATAATAGTCTCTAAGATTATCTCTCTATTATGCGCTACTAATATAAAGATCTTAATATCTTTGAAGCAAAAGAACACAACCTTTCTCTTCCAGTTTCCTCTATACAATTGGATCCCAAAGTACATACACATTCATAACCCAAATTTCAAACCTTAGTATGTCTTAATTATCATACTCCTTATTCCTCAAATGTATAGCTCACATTTACCTTAATTAATTTTGACCCTTATGCGCATCTCTAATTTTGAATTTTCCCAAGAAAAATTGAACTTATTCTAATAATCCATCTCTAACTTAAGAACCTTAAGATTCCCTAATTTCCCCAAAATAATCACATTACATTCTATTCCTATTTTCCTCAAGACTAGCAGGCAAGTATATCTAAACATATTGTATCCCACACAAATCAACACAAACTTTCACCAACTGAGGTTTTTTATTCACCCATAAATCCTTTATTACATAATTTCTCTCACACACTTTATTATCTCAATTAAAGCTAACTTCTTGACTAACCAAATTTACCAATTACTTAGGAATAATCTCTTAATACTCCTTATACCATTATATCCATTCCTAAAAAAAAATCTTATAATGTCACCTATCACTTAAGTAGGTTTCTCAAAATAATATATTCATACACTTAGCTCTTTCAAAATCTCTAAACCACTGGTCCTACGAGGAAAACATTCACCTATAATCACCACATTTAGATAAACATTTACATTTTAAAGCACAAATCATATTAAGTTATGCTCTTTTAAAGAAAAACAACTCTTTACAATACTCTTCTTATAAGTTTATACGCTTATTTGAATAAATTTTAAAACTCAAAACTAAGCATCTTAGGATTTATAATATCTCCCCACACATAATTCACCACAACTAATGCTCGGAGTATACACATGAGAAATAAAAACTCGAACTCCATAGAGAATTGACCACACATGCTTAATTCCTTATAAACAAGGAATTCTTACAAGACCAAAAACAACGCTCACCATCTGGAATGAGAAATAATGTCATTACCCAACATGACATTATTATATGGATGGAAGGAAACTCATAGAATGATCCAAGGAATAAGTAACTGAATCAAAGCTTGCAGAAGTTTGAAACACACTTTCAAATCTTTTATGTCACATTTTAAGTCAACACTTCACACCATTACTAAGATTAAATCACTAATATTTTTTTTTATATACTCTCAAACATTTTCAAAACCACACTATTTATAAGACCCGTGGCCATAAAAGCGTCATCCCATGCCAACCCGGGGACTTCCTAGGAGGTCAACCATCTGTACTACTCCCGCCCTAGAACGCTTTACTTTAGAATTCTTTGTCCTTACTTGAACCCTGAAAAGGAAGAGATCTTGTTGATATGGTAACACTATAATCCTTATAAAGGATTACAAATATGGGGTTTATAATCACCCCCACTTAAACCCTTGATGATCTCGCCAAGGCCCAAAGACTGTCCTCTGGGTCGAGCGACCGCCCTCAAGGCCAAGTCCACTCGTAACCCAAAGTCAACTCTGATACCATTTGTAAGACTCATGGCCCTTTAAAACGCCATCCCATGCCAACCCAAGGACTTCCCAAGAGGTCACTCATCTTGGTACTACTCCCACCCTAGCACGCTTAACTTCAAAGTTATTTTTCCTCACTTGAACCCTAAAAAGGAAGAGCTCTTGTTGACATGGGTAGCACTCTAATCCTAATAAAAGATTACAAATTAGGGTGTTACATATTTAGGTCGCAATCATCCTCCCGAATCTACTTGTCTTTAGACATGGTACCTAGACACCAAAAAACAAGGAAGAGAAGCAGTACATAGCAAGGGAACAAACGACCAATGAAAGGACCCTAAAGAGAATCCTAAAAGTTGGCCAAAGGAAAATACAATTGCAAGTAGTACAAGATCATGCAATTGTTAAAACTTCCAAGAAAAGTGCAATCAACTCACCAACTAATCTCAAGAAGGATAACTAGCATGAAAGAAAGCATGCCAAAGTGAAATAAGCAAAAGAGTTTGACAAATAACAATCTCTATCACTTTTTTTGGAAGTCTTGGCTCACTTTGTAGTTGACTTGTTTTTTTTAAACTAGAGATACAAAGGAATTATAAAAATTGTCCTAGAATTCACCAATTAATGTGGATGAAGCAAGCAAGTCCAAGAAGGTAATGCAAACTAACAACTAGAATAGCTCAATCAACTAGAAGTAAAGCAATTGAAACAATTCAAGAAGAAAGGATTAACAACACTTAAACTTGAACTAGCAAAACAATTCTATAAATAAGGGTAGAAATTTAGGTTACCAAAAATAAGGTAAGATGGATGGGGAATTAGGGCCGACAACGGGGTTTGTGGGAATGTGAGGGGGGGGGTGGGCTATTGGTGGTGGTTTGAAAGGGTGTTGGTGTTTCGACGTGCATGGTTGAGATCGGCAAGGGGGGTGAGTGGTGGTGGAGACCGGCGGTTTGTGGTGGGGGTGGTGTTCAAGTTGGAACGAAGAACAACAATTATGCTAGAAAAGTAGAACTGAAGTGCTAAAATAAATGAATTGAAACATGCAAAACAAAGCAAATCTTGATTGAAAACCTCAAATCTAGATTGAAAGATCAAACTGAATCACAAGAACGAGAGAGCTTGGATGAGAAACACACAAATATCTAACCAAATGCTTATGTCTTTAAATCTGCCTCCTAATGAAAGAGGAACATAGTTTAAACAACAAAGGTAGGTTGAAACAATTCAAGAAGAAAGGATTACATGTCACTTCAAAACAACCCCGAAAAACTCAGAAAAACAACGTGTAATGCCCGTAAAGTTTTAATAAATTTTGAATTTGCAAGTCCTTTTTTGTTAAAATTGGATGATTTCATTTTCTCAAGTTTCGGGGGCTAAACTTTTTTCTAAGGGAGACCAGAGTAGTAATGTAATAACAGATAAAATTTTGGATTTTCAATAAGTTTATTATTGTAAATGTCTTTCATTTTATTAGGAATTATAAATTCCATTATATTTTTGATAACTGCATTATAAACTTGAAGTTATATCTTATGTCAAATAAATTTCTTATTTAAGAGTATAATTTAATTATAAATGAAAAGATAGTGTGCTCAAATTTATCTTTTCTTTTTAAGTTGTCCCAATAAAATTAATTTTAAATGAAAAACAATATTGAATATATTATTTCCAAAAATATTATCTTAATTGATCTCTTCTATACTCTATAAATAGGGCTTACTTTCACCATAAAACAATCTCTTCTTCTCCTCCACGCCGCTCTTTCTTTCTCGGCTTTTCTCTCTCACAACCCTAAAACATAGTCAACTTCCTAACACCACTGTTTATATATACGGTGATAAATTAAGACGATTTAAATTGCATTCTCTTTTTCTCTTTGTCTTCTAAATTGTCATATGACGAACATTGCCTGAATCCCTAAGATGCGGCCCCATGAGTTGTCGCAAGGCTAGGTTGTCGAAAACTCTTTGCCACGAATTTCTAGTTGCCAGTGTTAAGACTTTTAATTGTTAAAAATAATTCCCAATCTTATTTTTATTTGAAACTTTAACGGTGTATTTTAACATAAATATGTAGTTGTATACGAAAACTTGTAGCTTTTGGATATAGTTAGATATTTTAAAAAATTGTTGAAACAAAACAGTTGGTTTGATTATTTGATTTTGAGTTCGTCAAACGTTTTGCTTATAACTTGTATATGGTTTATCATAACCTAATGGGTATTTAATATATTAAACTAGGAAATGTTTATGAGCATTTGGAACTAGTTTGAGTCCTATTTTGTTTCAATTTTTAAGTATTTTTCCAATGTGACTTTGCAGATGTCGCGAATCCGAATTAAAGAAATGTTTAAGGTCAAATAAGAGATCTTTCGTTGATTCCAATTGGATGATATTATTAACTTCTGGAAACATATGAATGTTATTTTTAATTTATTTATCATACTGAAGAGATATTATTAGTATATTTAATTATAAATTTTCAAAAATCTGAAAGAGATTTGGTTTCGAGTTTCTATGTTTCATAACGTCATATTGTATTCGTACATTTTCTTTGAACTTTAAAGAATGTTTTGGACTAGTTCCTTATTCTAGAAATAGAATTTTGAAGTTAAGAAAATATAGGCTTTGTAATCACTCCATTTAAGGCTATAATGAATTTTGTATGATTTTTTGAAAATCAGTGCGCATGATGTGCGATATTGACTTTGTTGATTTTGAACGAAATTTTTATAAATGATTTAGAGTTATTTACACTTGAAGAATGATCTATACTAATTCTTGTTTATTCAGATCATCATGTTTTTAATTTTTGAATTGTTTTAGATCGAGTTATAGTTACGTTTTTTAATGGACATTAAGATGACAAATTTCAGATTTTGATTTGTGAAACTTATGCATTTATTGTGACATCATTTGCATCCTAGGATAATTGTTTGATTATATAAGGCCTTGATAGATACCTTTTAAAGGATCAGATGTCATTAATAATGCAAGCTCCCATACTTGCTCGGTTGGTCATTTATGTGTCCTTACTTGATTAATATTAATGTGTTGAAATTAATGACAACTATTGCTTGTGTGACTTTATTGATGCATGTATGGTTAATGTGACTCATTCATGAAAGATTTTATCATATAGTGTTATGATATCTTAATGATTCCGCGCTTGTACTTGTTCGTTATGTGAATGACTTGATCAATTGTGTTGTAAAAATTTGTGTTGTCATTTATACGAGTGGTCAATAGAAAAAGTGAGGACATCCCTCCATGTGGAGGTTTACGTGTGATCAAGATTACGCGGATGCACCACCCTCCGAATTATGGGCGAAGGCGACCCTTGATACAGAAGTGCAATAGTAGGTGCATACCCCAGAGTAGGCCTTTGATGAGGTATGTACAGCCATACCGCATGTTAGAGGTTGTGACATTTGTATAGACGTGGAATTTCAATATGAGCTCGGATATGGCCAATATCTATAGTGTGTGTGGTTAAGGTTAAAATTAAGCTAACCTTGTGTGTGTTAAAAAAGTTTCAGCGATCTTAACCTTGTGTATGTGGTGTGGATGTGTGTTAAAACTTAAAAGGTCTTAATTAAGTTGACCTCATGTGTGTGTTTGTGTGTGTGAACGTGCATTCATTGTCATTTATGTAATGATATGTGTATTTGTATTTAATGTTCTTTATAGTGTGGTATATGTGTTGATACAGAAAGTGATCTTAACTGTAATGTTCTTTACGTGGTTAGGTGTTTTGGATATAATTGTTCAAAGATTGTTTAGTTATCTTCTACGCCTTGTTTGATTGCTTGACATGGTATTTTTTATATAGAATTTGTGACTAGTATATGCAATGTTCTAAAAAACGCTAGGCGGGAGCTAAGCGTTGAGCAGGGGCCTAGCGCTTAGGTGGCTAGGCGGTGGCCTAGACGGATTAGAAATGTATCAAAAAAATTGAAAGAATTGAATGATTTGAAGCAAAGAATGGGAAGAATTGGAATTTTTTGATGAAATTGAAAACAAAAAATACAAAATAGGAATAAACATAGTCCGCCTAGACCCGCCTATCCCGACTTGACCGCCTAGCCCGATTAGAACCCGACTTGCCCGCCTAGCCCCCCAGCCGCCTAGCCATTCCGATTTGGCCAAAATCGGGACGGTGCCGGGCCGCCTAGCCCGATTTTTAGAACACTGAGTATATGAGTGTGTGCTTAGAACTATAAGTAGGAACATGTGTTTTTTTTGTTGGATATAAGGGGGCAGAAATGTGTACTGAGGATTTAAATTAGAATATGCAGAGTTATGATTATAATTGAGTTAAGTTCGAATTGTTTGATGTTTGTTGGGACGTTAGAGTTCTTTTTAACTCGATGATGTTGGTGATATTCTATAAGGATATAGATTAAGTTGTGATGTTTCTTTGAAAGTTTGAGTTTCTAACTTGATGATATTGAGGATATTTTATATTCGGGGAATATAGATTTGTGAGGTTGGTTGAGTTCTTGACTCGATATAATTTTTGGATATAGATTATGAAGTGGAAAGTCTGAGTTGAGTTTATTGAATGAACTTAGCTGTGAAGTAAGATCCAAGATCGATGAAGTGCATGGTAATTGGAATTGATGGTTGTAGGATCTTAGGTAAGTGGTTGGTTAAGTGATCTTGTGGTACTTATATAATATCTGAGAATTTTATGATCAAGGAATAAACGTCTTGGTATAGGATACAATCTAATTGACCTTTGGGTAATTAAGTAGCATCATTGATTGAGAGAATACATGATATTTAAAGGGACCTTGTACAATGATTTGGGAAGTAGGTGATGAATCGTCCATATTCTATTTTGGTATTAAGATATATGAAATCGATATTGATGACTCATGACCTGCGTATGTTTGGATGGACTTGGAGATGTTGATTTGAGGGCTCATGGAGGTCAATAGGACCATGACTTGGTTGAACGAGCCACCTTAGCCACATCTTGGCTCACTCACATGCAAGGGATGTTACATGCTTATCCATAGCTTCTATTTCAAGACTTTCTATTAGTGGCAGTCTGTGAGTTTGAAAGTTTCTGTTTTGTTAGTTTTGGTATTTTCTAGGTACGCTATATTTAGTACTTTCTATAACCTATTTTTAGACTTAGGATTAGCTTTAGGAAAGCTAGGGCCGGCCCTAGATGGGGCGTGCCATCTATCTTGCTTTTTTATCTTGTTTCCTCTATTTATACTCTTGTTTTATCTAATAGAAAAATAGATTGAATTTGAGAGTAACTTGGCTGAGTTACTTTTAAGATTTTTCAGTCCAAAACTTCATTTTTTCAGAGATTAATCATTCAAATAGCCAAAACTTTCGTGTTCATCAATCAGCCAATTTGGATCCATAATCATCACGCAGATTTCCCATTTTCAGCACTGTGCGCTGAATTTGAGCACGATCATTCTGGAGTTATACTTGTCCAATTGACGTGAATATTGGATGAGTTATAGTTGACTTCTTGATCTTTAAGGGAGACAATTTTCGCACCGCATTTTTTATGCCCCGCACCGCGTTTTCGGCGCCACCAGATGCGCGCAAGATTTTTTTTTTGTCTGGACTCTATGAGGTAGCGCCCAATTTTTTTTTAAAAAAATGGATATGGGCGCTACATGGTAGCACCCTGACCCTAACCCGGTTTAATTATAAACCGGCATATTATAAATTGGTTTTATTTAAAAAAAATAAAAATAAAAACTAAATAATAAACCAGTTTTATTTTACCCAAGTAAAAAAAATGGAAACTGGGCACTACTATATAGCGCCCATATCCATTTTTTTAAAAACAAAACTAGCGCCCAGGTAAAATCTAAAAAAAAAATACTTGGTGCTACTATGTAGCGCCCAAGTGGGTGCTATATAGTAGCGCTTTGGTCGTCTTCTTCCCCCATCCAACAAACCCGAAACCCTAACGACTGCCATGGTAGACAGAGGCATTTGCGAGAGTAGAGAGAAGGAGGAAGAGGCGGTGAGGGCGGCGGCGGAGGGGAGAACGCGGTGGAGCTACTGGCAGGGGAGAACGCGGCGGCAGAGAACGCGGATCTGGAAACTTTTCCAGATCTGGCGGGGGAAGAAGCGGCTGACGCGGGGGAGAATGCGAGGTCGGCGGCCGACGCGGGGAGGAGGCGGCTTGGGCGAGGGCGGCTGATGCGAGGTTGGCGGCGGTGAGGGCGGAGGAGGAAGAAGAGGTGGCATGGCGGTGGCCAGTGGGGGAGCAGGCGGCGTGGGCATCTCCGGCGACGGCAGGCGGCGAATCTCTGGCAACAAAATTAACGACGGGGGCACAAGCTGAGGTGGAGTTGGTAAATGCCTTAGACGTCGTAGCGGCCGTCAGTGTCAAGGCGGTGGCGCAAGTGGGGGAGGCGAGCCCACCTCGACTGCCACGGAGATACGTTCGTCGGGAACGAACTGATGTACGTTTTTTCCGTTCGTTTAATTTTTATAATTAATAAAAATTATTGTATTTATCTAATTTTTCATTATATTATTTTTATGAATAATTAAATTTGTAATTAAATAAAATTTGATAAATGCGTATACTAGTAGTATTAGAAAAATTAGATAAAATTAGATTTGTAATTATTCATACAAATACTACTATTTTTATGAATAATTAGATTTGTAAAAATAAATTAGCATCACATAAATGAAATTAGTATAGTATTAGAAAAATTATATTAAAGTAAAAATAATAATTAAGAAATATAATCTTATATAAGTAGTAGTATTTGTATGAATAATTAGAATTGTATTGAAATAAATTTAGGCAAATGCGTATACTAGTAGAATTACGATTTATTTGTAAAAATAAATTAGAATCGTGGTAGGGGTTGTCGTGACACCTAAACAAAGTAAATCCTTAAAAACCCAACAAATATAGTCTAGTAAGTAAGGGTCGAATCCCACAGGGAGGAGGTAATCTTTCTAAGTGCAAAAGTGTATGCCAAAGGTAACAAGGGGGGTTTTGTTGGTTGTTTGCAAGTAAACAAAGTAAATAAAAGCAAATGTTGTAATCAAATGGGGAAAAAGTACTTAGCCAGACAAATATCCACCATTCATTCGATTGGTTGATCCTAGATTATCTCTATTCCTTCTTATGAATATTCCTGTCCCTATTCTGAAATAGTTACCAGTCCAACTAGTCCTGATAACCCTAACTATCGAACACACAAGAAACTATCAAGATTTAGAACAATAGCAGCAAGAAGCATAGGAATTAACCAGGATATATGCAACACCACAACTCGCAGCATTTAACACATAATCAATTCTCTTTCATAATAAACTAGTCCAACTAGTTCTAGAATATCATGCTTGCTACACAAGATAAGGGATTTCAACTCGAAATATCCAAACCCTAGCAATAGACAATTACTAATATCAACTAGGTGATCAATCCAGTCAAATCAATAAGAATTAATAGGAATAAGCTCAAGAGAAGAGATATAATCAAAGGAATAAGAATAGAATTATAATCTCACAACCATATATCAAATAAAGGCTTCAATCGTCGGACCAAGCAAAGGGTGTTTAGTTCTTCATAGTCTTCAAACAAAAACTCAAAGGAAAAAACAATGCTGAATCGTAGTCTAAATGATAATCCAAAGTGGATGCTAACAACTAGGTTATAAACCTAGCAAAACCTAAAAACTCAAAATAGGAAATAAAATATTTCCAAAAGAAATAAACCGGAATAAAATAAATAAAAGAAAAAGAAATAAAAATAGATCTTTGGAAGAAATTCCTCGGCGCGCGTCTGATGCAGTTTTCCGCGACCACGGAAAACTTACTGTTGAATCTCGCTGTCTTCATTTGCCTCGTAATATTCCGCGACCACGGCGATGAGTTCCGCGACCGCGGAAAAGATTCTGTAAAGGTCTTCAGCTCTTCCTTCTTCGTCTTCTCTAGTCTTCTCAGATGGTTTTTTCCTCCATCTTCATAATCTTCATTTAAGCTCTTCTACGTCACCAATATCATACTCCCTCTCCTCAACTCCATACTCCATATTAATGCTCTAAACTCTCCAAATGGTACCCAAAACACCGATAACAACTCCTAGTTAAATCCCACAAAGTAGCGCTGATCAAATTCCACCATGCTTAAACCCTGCTCGTCCTCGAGTAAGCTAATTGAAACCCACTCCTCCGATGAAATCCCCAAGGTCTCATGAAGCATAGCAAAACTCTCTCCACTAAGAACTGCACCTAAACAAAAATCTCCAAGATACCAACACAATACACACCATACACAACATACAAGCTTAAAGGAAAGCATAGTACTTCCCCCAAGCTTAACCCGAACACCATAGAGTGAAATAAAAATATCTAATCCTAGCCTCCATCTATCTTCTTATGCCTCCCAGAGTGACCTACCCGAATCCTCCTTATATCACCTCTTCTTATGTCACCACGCCAGAGAAAATGTGGAATCCTAATAATCACTCTTCTTCTTTTCACTCATTTTGCCAAGGCGCTCTTTCGGATTTTCACCAAGCCACTCATTTCATTTTTCAATAGATGGGCTCACATAAAACTCACATCACTCTTGACCAATTATTACCCCAACCTAATGTTGGTCCAAGCCACCTGCTTATTGCATAAGTCGCCCTCTCGGGTTTTCGACTTATCCCAGGATTTTATTTTTGTCTTTTTTCAATTTTATTTGACTTTTTTTTTCATTATTTTTTTTCTTTTCCTCCTCAGACGACTAGTAAGTATAGAACACTCCCACATGCTTACACATTGCATTGTCCTCAATGTAATGAAAGATAAAAAAGATGAAGCACAGGGAAAGGAAAAAAAAGTACTCACAACCGTCGCCGAGTTGGCTTGGACTTGGAAGTTGGCGCTGGCGGTAAATCAATAAAAGCACATGTCTATGGTGTTGCGTGGGTATTCATAATCAAACTCTACCGTGCAACCAAATAGATCCACTATAACGTGTAGTGGTACATCAAAGAAATTGGGGTTGCACGGGTCTTCAACGAACACAGAATGGAACCCAAATGTAATCGTGTTGTGGGCTCTGGTGTTCCTCCTCCTCAGCTGTCGAATGTTGGGCCATCATCGTTGCCAACTAAAAATGTGGGGCGAATGTTTCCTTTTTGGCAGCATGATGCGCACCATCACTCCATGTAGAACTCGGACAGCTAGCCTCCGGTAGAACTTTTTTTTTTGATTTTTTTTTGAAATAGGAGACTTACAGTGATATTTCCGCGCCCGCGGAAAATTTACTGGTGCGAGGTTGACACCGTCTTTAATTTTTGGCTTCGGGTCTCCTACTTGCAGGTTAGTCTAAAGAAAAAACAAAAACAAAAGCACAGACAAAAATAACACAAGATAAAACAAAACCAACTAAAGACATGGAATGAAAAGAAAATAAAATAAAAGAAATACATACCTCGGGTTGCCTCCCGAGCAGCGCCTTAGTTATTGTCGTGGCTCGACTTGGTGCTCTCCCACTCAACTTGGGTTACTCACATCAATTGAACACTCGGGGTTACCATCAGGAGGGTGTCGCTTTGCATCGTCTATGTTGAAACCGACCCTCACCCCATCAAATTCCATTGTGAGCGAACAACGGATCACGTCAATCTTTGTACCTGCCGTGTTCATGAACGGCCTTCCCAGCATCACAGGGGCTGCATTCTTGTCTTGCCCCATATCCATCACAAAAAAGTCCGTAGGGAAAATTATCTTGTCAACTTCTACCATCACGTCCTGCACCACTCCTTTAGGATACACATAAGAATTGTCCGTCAGTTGGATCACAATCCCCGTCTTCTCTAATGGCCCAACATCTAAAGACTCGTACAGCGAGAGAGGTAAAACGTTGATAGAGGCACCTCAATCCAGCATAGCTTTTTCAAACAGGGTGCCACCTATCTTGCAGGGAATAGTGAACATGCCTGGATCACTGTATTTCTTGGGCAACCGCTTTTGCAGCATAGAGGAAACGTTCTCACTGACCTGGACCTTCGTTTTCTCTTTCACTGCTTTCTTTCTCTTTATCTTGCACATCTCTTTCAAGAATTTGGCATAGCGAGGGAAACTTTGGACAAGTTTTAACAAAGGAATATTTACCTCGCAGTTGCTGAAGGTCTCAAATAAATCCTTGTCATTCTCCACCTTCCTAGTGTCCTTCAGTGCCTTGGGAAAGGGTGCGGGAGGCTTCAACGAGATGAGTGGAGGGAGGTTGGGCCAAACGTAATCATCATGAGCAGCCTCGAAATCGTCTGGGGCTCCAAGAAGTTTTCCGCGATCGCGGCTTTCTGTCCGCGGTCGCGGAAATTCGTCGAAATAATCCTCTTCAGCAGAAACTTTTCCGCGATCGCGGAAATCTGTCAGCGGTCGCGGAAATTCGCTGATTTTTGCATTGTCCCCAGGAGCGATTCCGCGTTCGCGGCCTTCGTCTCCGCGGTCGTCGAAATCTTGCTGTTGGCCTCGACATTCTTCCCTTTGTGTTCCGCTCCTTAGCTTCATGGCGCACACGTTGTCCCTCGGGTTTACTACCGTTTGAGATGGTAGTTTTCCCGAATCCCGGGCATCCAGTCTGCTCACTGTGATGGAGATTTGCCCCACTTGCTTCTCCAAGTTCTGAATACTTGACCGCATCTTTTGATTTTGTTGGACCAAAGTATTTCCCAACGTTGTTATAGTTTGAGCTAGAGACTCCTTTTGTCGGACCACTGCTTGAATTTGTTGGGCCGTAGTGCTTGCCAACGTTGATACGCTCTGGGTGAGAGATCTGATCATGTCTTCGTTGTTTGATACGCTCTGAGCAAGAGATTTGATCATGCCATCACCGGGCATAGATGAACTTCAGTCTTGGCCTTGAGGTCTTTGGTCATATGGAGCTCAGAATTATTATTGACCCCCAGGCTGTTGGAATTGTTGTGGGTGCGGTAGGAATTGTGGAGGCCTCTCGTGATACTCTTGATTTTCCTGGCCCTGAGGAGTACTCTGCTAATTTCCGTATCTCAAATTTGGGTGATCTCTCCACCCTGGATTGTATGTGTTGGAGTATGGATCATATCTTTGCCTTGAAGGGCCGTATCCTCCAATAGCATTCACCTCAGCAGTGGGCTCCTGCAGCGAGGGACATGCATTGGTCGGATGCATCGTATCATAGCATATCCCACATGATTTGACTTGTTGTTGGCCAGCCTTCATCATGTATCTCCTTATCATCTCCTTCATCTCAGCCATCTCAGAAAGTATTGAAGAATTGGGCTGGGGGTCTGCAGTTTTTACTGACTGGGCGCCCGCCCTTTTACTGAATTGTCTTGAGCCCTCAGATAACTCAAAGAAGACCTCATACGCTTCAGCTGGCATCTTGTTCAAGATATTCAGACCAAGACCACCGTACAAATAAAGTACGAGGTCTTGGTATGAATACCCATGGTAGGGACAACTAGAAATCAGCCTCTTGAATCTTTCGTAGTACTCGTACAACGACTCAGCAGCCTGCTGCTCAATGTTGCTAATATTCCTCTTCAGGTTGTTGAGCTTAGTCGCAAGGAAGTACTTCTCCAGGAAGGCTTTCTTCATCTTGGCCCATGTGTCAATGCTCCCTGGGGCCAAATAATAGAACCAATCATTGGCCGAATCCTTTATCGAGAAAGGAAAGGCCCTCAGCTTGATTTGGTCCTCAGTAATGCATCTTGGCTTCATGCTAGTGCAGACGGTATGGAACTCAGAAAGATGTTTGTTGGGGTCTTCTCCACTCATCCCATGGAAGTGGGGGAGTAGGTGGATCAACCCTGACTTTAGCTCGAAATTTACGCCATATATCCGCCAGCTCAGGGAACTGCACAACCAGCGGTTGTTGCGGAAGATTAGGGGCAGTCAACTGCCTCAATGTGGGTGCTTCGTCAGCCATCTCAAAACAAGGATTGTCAAAACACATGGCTTTGTTTGTCTTGTAGTTCAAAGAAAGGGTTCTCTCAATTTCTGTATCACAAGCTAGAAGTGGAGAGTCAGTAGCACGGGTGTGGACCATAAGATAGGTCCACACAAAAATTGGCACACAAACACACACAAAGAAAAATCAAAACTTGCCTCCCCGGCAACGGCGCCAATTTGGTAGGGGTTGTCGTGACACCTAAACAAAGTAAATCCTTAAAAACCCAACAAATGTAGCCTGGTAAGTAAGGGTCGAATCCCATAGGGAGGAGGTAATCTTTCTAAGTGCAAAAGTGTATGCCAAAGGTAACAAGGGGGGTTTTGTTGGCTGTTTGCAAGTAAACAAAGTAAATAAAAGCAAAGGTTGTAATCAAATGGGGAAAAAGTACTTAGCCAGACAAATATCCACCATTCATTCGATTGGTTGATCCTAGATTATCTCTATTCCTTCTTATGAATATTCCTGTCCCTATTCTGAAATAGTTACCAGTCCAACTAGTCCTGATAATCCTAACTATCGAACGCATAAGAAACTATCAAGATTTAGAACAATAGCAGTAAGAAGCATATGAATTAACCAGGATATATGCAACACCACAACTCGCAGCATTTAACACATAATCACTTCTCTTTCATAATAAACTAGTCCAACTAGTCCTAGAATATCATGCTTGCTACACAAGATAAGGGATTTCAACTCGAAATATCCAAAACCTAGCAATAGACAATTACTAATATCAACTAGGTGATCAATCCAGTCAAATCAATAAGAATTAATAGGAATAAGCTCAAGAGAAGAGATATAATCAAAGGAATAAGAATAGAATTATAATCTTATAACCATATATCAAATAAAGGCTTCAATCATTGGACCAAACAAATGGTGTTTAGTTCTTCATAGTCTTCAAACAAAAACTCAAAGGAAAAAACAATGCTGAATCGTAGTCTAAATGATAATCCAAAGTGGATGCTAACAACTAGGTTATAAACCTAGCAAAACCTAAAAACTCAAAATAGGAAATAAAATCTTTCCAAAAGAAATAAACCGGAATAAAATAAATAAAAGAAAAAGAAATAAAAACAGATCTTCGGAAGAAATTCCTCGGCGCACGTCTGATGCAGTTTTCCGCGACCACGGAAAACTTACTGTTGAATCTCGTTGTCTTCATTTGCCTCGTAATATTCCGCGACCGCGGCGATGAGTTCCGCGACCGCGGAAAAGATTTTGTAAAGGTCTTTAGCTCTTCCTTCTTTTTCTTCTCTAGTCTTCTCAGATGGCTTTTTCCTCCATCTTCATAATCTTCATTTAAGCTCTTCTACGTCACCAATATCATACTCCCTCTCCTCAACTCCATACTCCATATTAACGCTCTAAACTCTCCAAATGGTACCCAAAACATCGATAACAACTCCTAGTTAAACCCCACAAAGTAGCGCTCATCAAATTACACCATGCTTAAACCCTGCTCGTCCTCGAGTAAGCTAATTGAAACCCACTCCTCCGATGAAATCCCCAAGGTCTCATGAAGCATAATAAAACTCTCTCCACTAAGAACTGCACCTAAACATAACCATATATCAAATAAAGACTTCAATCGTCGGACCAAGCAAAGGGTGCTTAGTTCTTCATAGTCTTTAAACAAAAACTCAAAGGAAAAAACAATGTTGAATCGTAGTCTGAATTATAATCCAAAGTGGCTGCTAATAACTAGGTTATAAACCTAGCAAAACCTAAAAACTCAAGATAGGAAATAAAATCTTTCCAAAAGAAATAAACCGGAATAAAATAAATAAAAGAAATAAAATTAGATCTTCGGAAGAAATTCCTCGACGCGTGTCTGATGCAGTTTTCCGCGATCGCGGAAGAATTTCCGCGACCGCGGAAAACTTATTGTTGAATCTCGCTGTCTTCATTTGCCTCGTAATATTCCGCGACCGCGGAAAAGCTTCTGTAAAGGTCTTCAACTCTTCCTTCTTCGTCTTCTCTAGTCTTCTCAGGTGGCTTTTTCCTCCATCTTCATAATCTTCATTTAAGCTCTTCTACGCCACCAATATCATACTCCTTCTCCTCAACTCCATACTCCACATTAACGCTCTAAACTCTCCAAATGGTACACAAAACACCGGTAACAACTCCTAGTTAAACCCCACAAAGTAGCGCTGATCAAATCGCATAAATGAAACTAATATAATATTAGAAAAATTATATTAAAGTAATTAAATAAAATTAAGAAAATATAATTTCATATAATTAGTAGTATTTATATGAATAATTAGAATTGAATTGAAATAAATTTAGGCAAATGCGTATACTAGTAGAATTACGATTTATTTGTAAAAATAAATTAGTTAAAAACATAATTCTAAATAATAGAATTGTAATTGGCTATAATTACAAACATTTCCGTAAAATAAATTTTAACTTGAATAAAACAGGATGTAGTCGCGAGAATCAAAAGAAAGATGGGGGGGGGGGAGGGTCGTGGGGTGGAATCTCGACCCGTGACAGCTTTTGGTTGTAAGCGCATAAACCTCCTAAACCCCCTCATCCGACGTCGTCGCAAGAGGAAAATCCCAAAAGATCTCATTCCATTAGTGGATCCTTCTCTTTCAAATGTACTTCCATCTCTTGATGTGTGTTTACCTTCGGCTTCACAGAGTCCCGTCCATGACATGGGTAATTCGCAAATGGACGATGCGTTTGATGACACACAGGAGACTGTGGCCGAGGGTACTCATTTGGACGATGTCGTTATGGAGGATGTCACTCCCGTCCCCCAAGAGCATGCTCCCCCTCCCGCCCCCCAGGAGCACGCTCCCCCTCCCGTCCCCAGCAGCTCGTTCCCCCTCCTACTAGCGAGGCTCCACCTGCCGAGGAGGCCCCCCCGTACGGGCTTGAGGTGCTACAGAGCTTCGAGACTCACGTTGTGCACCGGATTTGGCACGCTCCTCATCCGCCTACAGCGCCCCTTGTACGGCGTTTGAAGGCTTATACTCGCCCGACCGACTTTGAGTGTTGGAGAAGTTTCATTCCCACAGAGGTGGTTGAGGACAGCTGGTTTTGGCTTGCGGAGCAGTCCGGATTGATTGGTCTCTGGGATTTCCAATTTGGTAGGGTTGACCATGTTCTTATAGCAGCGTTTGTCGAGAGGTGGCACCCTGAGACGAACATCTTTCATTTTCCATAGGGCGAGATTACGATCACACTTCACGATGTGGAGAGGATCTTGGGGCTGAGCATAGACATGTTTCCCTTCCGTGTACCGTTAGCAGGTACGGATGATGAGCTGAAGAAGTTGGGCCAGCTGGTGTTCAGGTATATGTATGGTGTTAGCCAGAGGAAGATATGGAAGGAAAAGAGGAAGGGTCGGGTTAGTGCCTATCCGTCTTTTGTGCACCTGCTGCGCATGATAGAGGACGACGATGAGCCCCAGTCGATAGCGGTGGGATACTTATGGCACACCACATCTTGCAGCATTTTCGTGGATAAGTCCACAAACAAGCTGTCGGTGAGGACGTTGCCGTTGTTCGAGGATTGGGGGCGTGTCGTCAACACAGCTTGTGGGACCGGGGTGATTGCCTTGTTGTATAGGAACCTTGGCAAGGCTTCTCGGGGGATGACCGCTGGCATAGCGGGGTGCACCTATCCGATTCAGGTAATTGAACGTAAATTTACGTTTTTGTATTAATTATTGAATTTTTAAAATTATTGTTAACCGAATATATTAATTCATATGTAGGTGTGGATATGGACGTACTTCATATATTTCCTGGGGAACCTTAACCCCCACCCTGGCATGGACAACGACGAGCGATGCGCTGCTCGGTATTATATCCAGCACACCGCGCTGCGTGATCTCGACAACAACCGGCATTACAAGCGTATTTTGGATGAGTATCGGCCCGATGATGTAAGCACCCTATTTGTTTATATGTATGTCTCCTCTATGATTAATTATTTAAACGATTGTACTTTTCTATCATTGCAGGTACGATGGACGCCGTATGGCAGTCTAGATTTTGTTGGTGCCTATAGGGCCTCCACATACCGAGGGACGATTGTTTTTCTCGACGTTGAGGAGTCGTACATGCCCAATTGGGTCATGTGCCAGTTTGGGCGTCAACATAGCAGACCCTTAGATGTCATAGAGTCATCGCACGCACGACGCCCGATCAAGTTTTCGGGGAATAACCTGTACAAGTTGAGTTTTGATCACGCATGCGACAGGTGGGAGCATCTATGTCTATTCATTTTGGAGAGCCCGATGGTCGTCCCAGCGTCGGATGTGGACGATGAGTACCTGGACTGGTATCCCCAGATCTCACATCCGTATGTGAGCCCCCTCGCACGAGTCCAACCTCGTATTGTGTGAGTTCCTCCTCCTGATGTGGACGCGCATAGAATACATTTGTCCACCAATTCGTTTGATATTAATTGTTTGTTATTATTATTCTCAAAAATCATGTATAACAATTGTTTTTTATTTGCAGCGTTTGGGCATGGCAACAACATTTCCTCGAGAGATTATTCAGCTACGGGGTGGCGGTCCGAAATGGGACCATATGCTGGCCATTCTATGTGGCGACGAGCTTCCTGTAGCTGAACCGCTTATTCGGGCGTCACAACTATCATCCCAGTCCTCGGGTCCTGCAGCTGAGTCATCCACAATAGCAGAGTACCGAGCCCGAGCGGCGCGTGTCCCGTCTATTTATGAGAGGGGAGAGTCTTCCAGGGCCGCGGTTGAGCGAGCCCGGGCTGAGGATATTGTTGCTTTTCTTGCGGACTCGAGCGACGACTCAATGTAGCTACTGACATTATGGATTTTGAATGATATTGTGGATTTTGTACTGACATTATGGATATTGTACTGACATTTTTCTATCTGACATGACTGACAGAAAGAAAAAAATCAAAAAAACATAATGAATCCCTAAAACATTCTGTCCATATATACATATTGAATATTCTTCCTAAACCCTAAACCCATAAATATCATACATATTTACCCTTTGGGTACCATCTAGTTGCACCCAAAGGGTTTCTAGTGTTTTTTAGGGTTTAGGGGTGATACACACGATTATGTTGTGCGTATTGACGGAGTTTTGGCATGATTTTAGTGGTGTTTTAGGATGCTTTGGAGATGATTTGGAGACTTGGCGAGGGGTGCGGAAGTTGCGCATTTGGAGTCTTAGGAGCTGAAGAGCGAGGATGAAGAATCGGTGTCACGGCGACCGCCGCAGAATTGCGGCGACCGCCGTTAATTGCCTTTGAGAGACATCAGCTACGACTTGAAAACGGCGACCACCGTTTAAATGCGGCGACCGCCGCGATTACGGCGTCCGCCGTGGGAGATGCAGCGGCCGCCGCCGCTGTTGGAAGCAACCGCCGAGCCGATTTCCTTTTCGGTTTTATTTTATATTATTTTAGTACGTTTTAATATTTCTTTTTAGGTTAATTTCAGAATTAATTTTCTTTAGTATTTAAGGGTAGAGAAAAACTTATTTCTCCTATCTCGGAACCCTAATTTTCATTCTACGTACTTTTCTACTATGAAGAACTAAGCCTCTCTTGCTTAATCAGACGCTGAAGCTTTTCGTTGTGATTTAGTTGTGAGACTCTTACTCTTAATCTATTGCATGGAATTTATCTTTTCTCTCGCTTGATTCTTATGATTGATATTGATAACCTTTAGTCTGATCAACTAGGGTTTATTGTTATTGGTCTATTGCTAGATCTAGATTGTTACTGGTTGAGCATATCTATTTCTGAGTAGCAACTGCATCGTATTAGTATCTGGTTGTGCTAGTCTTATGCATGAGAGATTTGATTTACATTCTAGGATAAAAGCTGGTTGTTTTATACTAGAATTGTATCCAACTATATTCCTATCCGTAAAACTGCTGTTAAACTGAATCTTGATAGTTTCAGGGTTGTTTAATTGGTTAGTGCTAATAGTATATGGTTGTGCTATTAGTTATATTTGAAAAGGAATTGGAATTTCCATTGCATGTGATTTTGAGTGAGTATCTATGATCAACTTATCATACGAATAGTGGATGTTGTTTGACTAAGTGCCTTTCCCCATTACTGAATCCATCACATTTAGTTGTTTACTTTTGCATGCTTAGATTAATTAAACAAACAAAATCCCCCCTTTGGTTACTTCTGATTGACATACAAATTGCATATTAAGATAGAATTCGTCTCCATGTGTATTCGACCTTTACTTACCTAGGACTACGGTTTAGGGTTTGTTTGGATATTTTGCATAGCAGTTTTTCACACGACAAAAGCCTGTTATCAAATTGGCGCCGTTGCCGGGGAGGCAATTTCTATTTTTGTGTGATTTGTGTGCCAACTTTGGTGTGAACCTATCTTATGGTTCACACCCGTGTTACTGATAATCTACTCCTTGATTTTGATCCAGAGATCGAAAGAACTTTTCATCAGGCTCGCAGGGCTGCACATGCATTACTTCAGGACACTGATACGATGGCTAACAATCTGCGTGTTACTCTTGAGTCCTTGACGGCTCCTAACTTGGAGCAACCAACTCGTGCTGTGCAATTCCCTGCCCTGGGTGAAGGGGTTAAATTTGAGCTCAAGATAGGAGTAGTCCATTTACTCCCGAGATATTTGCTATTCCTTACAAACCATAGTGGCAACTCATAGGTTTACTTCATTAGGCATTCCCATTCCTTACAGACCATCAGTGGATCTTGCGTTTGTAGTTGCACACTTCTTCCAAAGAGGAGGAATCATGCAAAACTATTATATGGTATAAGCTATTCAATAGTATCATGGTGGAACTAACTTTGGCATGACTTCATGCAGACCCTTTATCAGTACAACTTATGATTATGATGCTCCTATCAATGAATATGGTATTCCTCTTTCAGTAGTCTACCAAATTTATTGACCAATGAATTTTGTTAAGATTGATATCCATCTTCTAGTTCCTTAGGTATTGTTCATCAACCTAAGTGGGGACATTTGAAAGAGCTGCATAAAGCTATAAAGATTTGTGAAGAGGCCATAGTGGCAACTGATCCAGTGTATTCTAGTCCCACTTCTCAAATCATGATCTGATTCTTTATCTGCATGGAGGACTCCGTGAAGATGATCGTCGGATGGTGAATTCTTCATGTGGAGGAAACATTTTGAAGAGGACTAATGAAGAAGCTCTGGAGATATTTGCTACATTGGCTGATGACTCCAGACAATACAGTGGGAGAGGTTCCCAAAGCTTGGTGGTTGCAAGTTCTCAATCCAAAATTGATCAAGCTGACTTTGATGTGCTGAGAGAAGAGGTGAGACGTTTGAAGCTGAAAGGTACGCCTCAGCAGGTTAAGGCCTGTGAGATCTGCCATGATGACTTGCATCCTACCGATTCATGTCCTACTCTGCAAGAGAAAGTGAATGCAGTGGGAGGATATCAGCAAAGGCCCAGGCATGATCCCTACTCCAACACTTACAATCCTGGTTGGAGAGACCATCCCAACTTCAGATGGAGAGACCCGGAACAGAATCAAGGTCAAGCGCAACAACATGGTAACCCTCCACAACCTAGGCAATCCTATGTGCCAAGACCGCAAGGGCAGAGTTCGAATTCTTCATCGTCTGTGGAGGATATGATGAAGATGATGATGCAGAGCAACATGAACCTTAGTGAGAATGTTGCCAAGTTGACCAAGAGCCACATACAGTTCCAGGAAAGTACACAAGCTAGCATTCAAAGTACACAAGCTAGCATTCAGAACCTGGAAAGACAATTTGGTCAAATCTCTCAAGTGGTGAATAAACTGGACGCAAAGGATTCTGGTAAACTTCCGTCTCAAACGGAAGTGAACCCGAACATGCGGAATGTCAGTGCTGTAACTTTGAGAAGTGGGAAGAAGCTTGAGGAAGATAAATCTGAGGCCAACGAGGAAGAACACGAGGATTTGGAGCAGAACAGTGACGGCGACCGTCGCGAAACACACGGCGACTGCCGCGAAACACACGGCGACCGCCGCGAAAGGGATGCTGCTCTCGACCTGGAGGAAAAAAATTACGGCGACCGTCGCAACAATTACGGCGACCGCCGTGACGGTGAAAATTTTCTCGGAAATCCTGATGACGTTCACGGCGCCCGCCACACTGTTCACGGCGCCCGCCGCTCCTCTGATAGCGAAGTTGAAGCTGAGAAGGAGTCTGAAACTCCGATTTTTCCTGATTGGAAGCCTGTTCTACCATTCCCATCTGCTCTGAAGCGTACCAAGCCACTTGTACAGGACAAGGACATGTTTGAGATGTTCAGAAACGTAGAGGTCAACGTTCCTCTCCTCAATTTGATCAAATCTGTCCCTCGGTATGCGAAGTTCTTGAAGCAGATGTGCACAACAAAGAGAAACCAGGACAGGAATAGTAAGAAGAAGGTGAAGGTAAGCGAACATGTCTCTGCTGTGTTTCAGAAGCGCTTACCCAAGAAGTGTGGCAACCCAGGTATGTTCACCATCCCTATCACTATTGGAGGTACTAAGTTCAACAAGGCTATGCTAGATTTGGGTGCTTCCATTAATGTTTTGCCTTCATCTCTTTGTCAATCTTTACAATTAGGACCTTTGCATGCAACCAATATTTCCATTCAGTTAGCTGATAGATCTAGCGTGCGTCCTATAGGGATAGTAGAGGATGTTTTGGTTATGGTTGGTGATCTTACTTTTCCTGCTGATTTCTATGTGCTTAATATGGAACATGAGAAGCATGCAGCCCCTATTCTGTTAGGGAGACCCTTCCTCAAAACTGCTAATACCAAGATTAATGTGAGCACTGGTTCCCTTACTATGGAATTTGATGGCCAAACTATTAATTATAACATATATGAAGCCACGAAATTTCCTTCTGATGATCATTCTTTGTGGGCCGAATTTCAGTAAACCACCCTTTAAATAGGGCACTTTGCCCACAACCACCTCTTATACACGAAATTACTTACAACCACCCATTAAACACATTCTGTTAGCAACGAGCCACCCCAACCCCTTTTTCATCCAAAAAACCGTTAACTCATGTAAATTTACCAAAAAGCCCTTATTCAACCGGTTTTTGACCAGTTTTGCCAAAAAAATTATTTTTTTTGGTTTTTGACCGGTTTTGCAAAAAAAAAATTGAATAAAATAAAAAACCGGTTTTATTTTTTGATTTTTTAAAACTGATATTTTTTTAAAAATCGATAAATCTTTTTTTAAAAACCGATAATATGTGATAAAAACGATAAAAAAAAATTAAAATCGATAAAATAATTTTTACTTTTTTTTTTAAAACCGATAAATTTTTAAAAACCGATAAAAAATCAAAAACCGGTTTAAATTTTTTTTGAAAAATAACTTTATCGGTTTTAAAAAAATTTATTTTATTGGTTTTAAAAATATTATCGGATTAAAATTTTAAAAAAAAGTTATTTTATCGATTTTAAAAAAAAATTGTTATCAGTTTAAAAAAAATTATTATCGGTTTAAAAACCAAAAAAAATTTATTTTATCGGTTTTAACAAAATTATCGGTTTAAAATCTTAAAAAATATTATCGATTTTAAAAAGTCAAAAAATAAATCCTCTTTTCGCAAAACCGGTTTTTTATTTTATTCATTTTTTTTTGCAAAACCGGTCAAAAATCAAAAAAAAATATTTTTTTTGGCAAAACCGGTCAAAAACCGATTGAATAAGGGCTTTTTGGTAAATTTACATGAGTTAACGGTTTTTTGGATGGAAAAGGGATTGGGGTGGCTCGTTGCTAACGAAATGTGTTTAATGGGTGGTTGTAAGTAATTTCGTGTATAAGAGGTGGTTGTGGGAAAAGTGCCCTATTTAAAGGGTGGTTTACTGAAATTCGGCCTTCTTTGTGTGCTATTGACGTGCTTGAGCCTGTGGTGCAAGATGTTTTTGATGATGATCACCTAGATGATATGCAATCCATTATTGTTGATTCTAGTTTGGATTTTACTCTATCCACTGACTTGCAGGAAGTTGTTAATGAGTTGGATGCTTACTATAAGCTTCCTCTTGAGTTACCAAGTAAATCGCCTCTACCACTAACCCTGCCTAGCGAAAAGCTTTTGCCCTCTATTGTGCAGGCACTAGTGATTGAGTTGAAGCAACTTCCCGAGCACCTCAAGTATGTATTTCTTGGAGACAAGGAGACTCTACCGGTGATCATCTCCAACAAGCTCACTAAGGAACAAGAAGACAAGTTGGTGGTGGTTCTTAAGGAGTACAAGACAGCAATCGGGTGGACCATTGCTGACATCAAGGGAATCAGCCATACCACCTGTATGCATCGTATTCTGCTGGAAGGAGAAGAGAAGCCTTCGAGACAACCCCAGAGGCGTCTAAACCCACCCATGATGGACGTTGTCAAGAAGGAAGTTCTGAAGCTTCTGCAGGCAGGTATGATCTTTCCTATTTCTGACAGCAAGTGGGTTAGTCCTACGCAGGTTATTCCAAAGAAAGGAGGGATCACAGTTTTGGAGAACCAACAAGGAGAGTTAGTCCCTACACGACTGTAGACAGGCTACAGAGTGTGCATTGATTACCGCAAGCTGAACGCGGTGACCAGGAAGGACCACTTCCATCTTCCATTCATTGATCAGATGCTCGAGAGACTGTCAGGTCGTGCGTTCTATTGCTTCCTGGATGGATACTCAGGTTACTTTCAGATAGCCATTGCACCTGAGGACCAAGCGAAGACGACATTCACTTGTCCCTTTGGCACTTTTGCCTATCGCAGGATGCCATTTGGGTTGTGCAATGCTCCTGGAACCTTTCAGCGGTGTATGGTAAGCATCTTTTCTGAGTACATTGAGAACTTCATAGAGGTATTCATGGATGATTTTACTGTATACGGTGACAATTTTGATGCATGCTTGAACCATCTATCACTTGTGCTTGCAAGGTGTGTTGACACCAATTTAGTCCTGAATTCTGAGAAATGTCACTTTATGGTTGAGCAGGGCATTGTTTTGGGTCATATTGTGTTGTCTAGGGGTATTGAGGTCGATAAGGCAAAGATTGAAGTAATTCAGTCTTTGCCCTATCCTACTAATGTTCGCGAAGTTCGTCTAGTATTTAAGGGTAGAGAAAAACTTGTTTCTCCTATCTCGGAACCCTAATTTTCATTCTACGTACTTTTCTACTATGAAGAACTAAGCCTCTCTTGCTTAGTCAGACGTTGAAGCTTTTCGTTGTGATTTAGTTGTGAGACTCTTACTCTTAATCTATTGCATGGAATTTATCTTTTCTCTCGCTTGATTCTTATGATTGATATTGATAACCTTTAGTCTGATCAACTAGGGTTTATTGTTATTGGTCTATTGCTAGATCTAGATTGTTACTGGTTGAGCATATCTATTTCTGAGTAGCAACTGCATCGTACTAGTATCTGGTTGTGCTAGTCTTATGCAGGAGAGATTTGATTTACATTCTAGGATAAAAGCTGGTTGTTTTATACTAGAATTGTATCCAACTATATTCCTATCCGTAAAGCTACTGTTAAACTGAATCTTGATAGTTTCAGGGTTGTTTAATTGGTTAGTGCTAATAGTATCTGGTTGTGCTATTAGTTATATTTGAAAAGGAATTGGAATTTCCATTGCATGTGATTTTGAGTGAGTATCTATGATCAACTTATCATACGAATAGTGGATGTTGTTTGACTAAGTGCCTTTCCCCATTACTGAATCCATCAAATTTAGTTGTTTACTTTTGCATGCTTAGATTAATTAAACAAACAAAATCCCCCATTTGGTTACTTCTGATTGACATACAAATTGCATATTAAGATAGAATTCGCCTCCCTGTGGATTCGACCTTTACTTACCTAGGACTACGGTTTAGGGTTTGTTTGGATATTTTGCATAGTAGTTTTTCACACGACAAAAGCTTGTTATCAAGGGGTTAGGGTTTAGGATTTTTGGATTTAGGGTTTCATAAATTATAGGGTAGTGTGAAATATTTCTAGATTTAATCCGCATAAAGGATATTCAGTACGTATATATGGTCCGAATGTTTCCTGGTTCTATGTCTCTCGCAATTGCTTCTTTGAAACTCCCCCTCTTTGTACTTCCTGGTTCTATGGAAAAAGCTTGTCTAAGTATGCTTATCTTAGAGTACCAACTGGTGTAGAGTCAAAAATCAAATTGAAGTGGTATAACGGTCGAGCTTGGTTACACAAAGGAAAACATTCTTATTCTGAACTTTCTCTACTGAAGAGAAACATCAAAGAATCTCAAAGAGTCATACTTTCTTATACAAGAATCCCTAAAACATTCGGGCCATATATACATATTGAATATCCTTTCTAAGCCCTAAACCTATAAATATTATACACTGTACTGTAATGACAAAGACCCAAAAACCATAAAAACCCCCAAAACAAAACCCCATACAGCTCTTGGGCGCCACTAGGTGGCGCTTAAGAGCTGTTTCTAGTGCTTTTTAGGGTTTATGGTTTAGGATTTAGGGTTTTATAGATTTTAGGGTAGTGTGAAATATTTTTGGTTTTAATTCGCATAAAGGATATATCTGGTGCGAAAGACGGATCTTGGGGTAAATCAACTGGAAATGACCCGCTAGAAAAAAATACATTAATAACTACAAAATATCAAGGGCATATATACCTATTGAAGATATTTTCTTCAACCAAAATCCAGACATCTCAAACCTTAAATCCTAATTAATGAACCCATAAACCCTAAAAATGCCAAAACCCTAAACCCCAAAACAAAACCCCATACAGCTCTTGGGCACCACTAGGTTGCGCCTGAGAGTTGTTTCTATTGAAACCCTTTGGGCTCCACCTAGCTGTTTCTAGTGTTTTTTAGGGTTTAGAGTTTGAGGTTTTTAGGGTTTAGGGTTTCATAGATTATAGGGTAGTGTAAAATATTTTTGGGTTTAATCCGCATAAAGGATATTCAGTACGTATATATGGCCTGAATGCTTCCAATAAGTTTTGTGAACGAGCATGGGAAAAGCGTGTCTAAGTATGCTTATCTTAGAGTACCAACTGGTGTAGAGTCGAAAATCGAACTGAAGTGGCGTAACAGTTGAGCTTGGTTGCACAAAGGAAAACATTCTTATTCTGGATTTTTTCTACTGAAGGGAAACATCAGAGAATCTCAAAGAGTCATACTTTCTTATACAAGAATCGCTAAAACATTCGGGCCATATATACATATTGAATATCCTTCCTAAACCCTAAACCCTGAAATATCATACACTGTATTGTAATAAAAAAGACTCAAAAACCCTTGACCTTAACCCTAAACCCTAAAAATGCCAAATTAGATTCTCTCTCACAGAATAAACCCCTTGGATGCATCTAAGTGGCGCCAAAGGGGTATCGAGTATTTACCCTTTGGGCTCCACCTAGTTGCGCCCAAAGGGTATCTAGTATTTACCCTTTGGCCGCCACCTAGTTGCGTCCAAAGGATTTCTTATGTTTTTTAGGGTTTAAGGGTTAGAGTTTGGGGTTATATCCTATAGTTATATATTATGGTTATATTCTATAGTTATATACTATGGTTATATCCTATTGTTATATAATATGATTATATCTCCTAGTTATATCCAATTTGGTTATATCTTATGGTTATATCATATAGTTATATACTATGATTATATCGTATGGTTATATTCTATTGTTATATACTATGGTTATATCCTATAGTTACATACTATGATTATATCTCCTAGTTATATCCAATTTGGTTATATCTTATGGTTATATTCTATAGTTATATACTATGATTATATCCTATGGTTATATTCTATAGTTATATTATGGTTACATCCAATAGTTATATACTATGATTATATCTTATAGTTATATCCAATTTGGTTATATCTTATGGTTATATCCTATAGTTATATACTATGATTATATCCAATGGTTATATTCTATAGTTATATAATATGGTTATATTCTATAGTTATATACTATGATTATATCATATATTATATTCTTTAGTTATATACTATGATTACATTCTTTAGTTATATACTATGGTTATATCATATATTATATTCTATAGTTATATACTATGATTATATCATGTAATGACAAAGATCCTAAAATCTTAAACCCTAACCCTAAAACCTAATCCTTGAAAATGCCAAATTGGATTCTCTCTCAGAAGATTCTGTCACGGAATATGAAAAATGCCACATTGGGCGCCACATAGTGGCGTCGAAGAGGTTACAGCATAAAACCCTTGGACGCATCAAAGTGGCGCACAAGGTGTTTATGGGCGCCACTTAGATGCGTCCAAGGGGTTATAGCCCCTTGGACGCATCTAAGTGGCGCCCAAGCATTTCCATTTTCCTAAGTTTAAAACTTAAAATTTTGTAAATTTATAAATATATTTTTGTAAGTTATTTCTCAAACTTAAACTTGGAAATGTTAAACTTTCTACTATAATGATAAAGATGGCTTTTGGGTTTTGTATAAGTACGTTACGGTTTCATATATTACAGTATAATGTATGATGTTACGAAATTTAAGGTTATTAACTAGTGGACACTAAAAAATTGGAAAATCCTAAACCTGAAACATTACCGTAATTTATATAAGTAGAGGAAACTACAAAATGGAAAAGAGTGGATTTACATCGACTAAACATATCCAACTCCATCCCGATCCAAGATTTGTAGTAGTTGGATATCCTAAGCACTATGACTAAAGTAATATTTTGGGCCGACCAGTCATGGTTCGTTCCGCGACGTAATCTCTCATCCTAGTCTCAAACGGTTTATCACATCCTTCAACACTTGCATCTTTGAATCGGGTCCAAACGCCAGGCGGGGGTGGAATCGGACAAAGATCATCAACTAGCCAAACGTGTACAAATTCAAAGGTTAGAATACATACAAATTAAATAAAGGTTAATGATGATCGAATGTGGAAATGCATACCGGTACAAAATGGTCATGGTTGCCTACAAGGGCTATCGTGTGCACCGTAGTGGGAGGTTGTGCGCCTGGGGGAGCCCACATTGGGAGGCATGTGTAAGGTCTACATCATGATAGTACAACAAGAGCCACCTGGAATCGTGTGGCAAACGCCAAGCCGACCATAGGAACTTTCATCCAGTGATGGGTCAAGCACTCTCCGGTATAATTCACTAACCTGATTAGCTCTGATATCGGGGTAACAAGACTATCTCGGGTGTACATCTCTCGACGTTGTTGTAGTTCCTTGGAAAGCTCCCATCAGACGTAGTAATAACTGTCTTGGTCCTTGCCTAATAATACAGCCAGTGAACGGTACCCACAATGGCCATCGCCCATTACATTTTGTACAGCTGAAATGTAGGCGAACATGAATGGATCAATATTCTCTTGACCCCATTTAAAGCCGAGGTAAATCACTTCCTTCTCTCCATTAGGTAGTCCAATGGTGCTACGCTTGCTAGTTGAAACTTCGTTGCGCGCTTTACTGCTCGGAGGACGTCCTTTAGATCCCACAGATGAATTTTTCCGCTCCTCATCCTTCTTCTTTTTTTCCTCCGCCTTATGCTTAAACCAACTCGGGTCCCTCTTGGTATTGTTCTTCTTCTTTTTAGGTCTCCTCTTCTTGGTCTCAACGGCCGAGGGCACTTCTGCAGTACATGATCTCCGTTCAAAGTAATCTTTGTACTTGCGGGCAAACTCGAACTTAAGCTCTGGGGGCAAATCCCTGTTGGCCCAATCTCCCCACATGGCACCTAACATCTTCTTCTGAGATAAAGTGGTCCTCATCCGATACGAGATCATCAAGACCCACTCCTTCCCACTTGATTTGCTTCCAAAAAATATTGATTTCACTTGGCTTCAACGGGACATCGGCATTTACATATTCCTTGATCCTGTGTGGGCAAGGCAAGCCTAGGCATGATTTCCAAACACATCACGGCATTCTTCCTCGGGTATTTTTCCTTCCTTTGCCCTAACAACTTCATTGTATAGCATTCTTAAGCACTTTTCCGATACCTTATAAAGAATGCGCCTGAAAAAAACATTCACCCAATTCGGCCTATTTACAATCTTTGTGGGAGCCTTAAAAGCACTCTACTCCATATCACCCCTGATTTCCCGAACCTGATCAACGAACATATTGTCGATTTGCTGCACGAGGGTGTCGAAGCCTCCAACAGACGATTTGATCCCGTTCTTCAGCACAGAGTGCTGACTCTCAACCCTGAAAATAAAACTCAAGTTACACTTACTATATATTGATACGTATCTAAAGTGGTTTTCATAGTTGCACTTATGAATATTTACCTGTTTGATGATCTTGTGGCGAAATGGAGAACTGTGTCGCAGCATGCACAGACTAGCATATTCTCGATCTGACATGATCGCCTTAGGTTCCTAACTCCCGAACATAATCTTAAGGCGCCGCAAGGCCCATTCGTAGTGCTTCGTCGTCTCAATTTGCATGAATACGATCGCAATACATAACGTAAGGTTGGTGCAAGTGAATCCAACAAACTCCAACAAAGGCATACCGTGCCTATAAATGTAAAAATTAGAGCATTTATATGCAATTACATATTTTAGATGTAGTAATAACAGTAACTAAACTTTCATACATGTGGTCTTATAGGTCATATCCATGATGACGACGTGGGGGAACAAACGCAACAAATGTCTAGCTTCGGGGTGACAAATAAAAAGGTCACTCAAAACCTCCTTCCCTTTAGCATTGTGAACCGTGTCGGTGCTTGTATAATAACCTATCTTCCTTAGAAAATCCAACGTGTATTGTGGCACCGTCAAATTCCCCCTGGATTTCAGCCTCTCCTTAGCCTTGTAATTGTATAATTGATTCCTTGATGTCAAGCATTGGCGATCCGCCTTTAGAAATAGACTCAAAATAGCCTTCGGCTTTGTGCCGGAGGTTGACAAAACATTCACTCTCTGACGTTGTTCCTGCAAAAGTCGTCCAACAAATGCATGACCAATCAAACTACTTGAAAGATCATGGTTGTGCCATCCATTGACGGATAATGTCCACCTGCTAGATTTGATCCAATTTCCTTTCACAAATAACCCATGTAACTAAAACAGGCACTCGCTCTTCTTTTTCCTCGATTTGTATTTCCGTTTAGGGGTTGTCTCGGGACCCTCAACCTCCTTCTTTTTCACCACCGATCTATATGACCCAGACTTCTCACACGACAATATGACCTTTCTAGCCCATGATTTACTTATGATGATCACCATACACAGTTCCAAACCTACCTTCTTAGCCCAATTGATCATAGTGTCTCTATCACTTCATTCCTCACTTGTAGTAAAATGAGAAGAATAGTCCACTGGTGAAAAATCGCTATCACTAAAGCCGTCCTATTTATTTTCAAAAAAAGTATACATTAGAGGTTTTTCTAAGAGCGTTTCAAAAAACTAACATAATGATGTTCTGACCACAAACATATAATTTACTTAATAATTGATAAACTAACACATGTGATCATCCTATTTATTTTGCAAATAAATATACCGAAAATACCACATAAAAATACTAACATATTGTCCACTAACCTAAAACATGTACTCATCCTATTTATTTCACAACTATATATGATACATAATATACGACCTAAAAATGCAAACATAGTGTATAAGCTAACACATGTCATCATCCTATTATTTCACAAATAAATATACCGAATATACCACCTAAAAATACTAACATATTGTCCACTAACCTAAAACATGTAATCATTCTATTTATTTTACAACTATATAGGATACCAAAAATATCACCTAAAAAGACTAACAAAATGTCACTAACCTAAAACATGGAATTATCCTAACGTAATGATCGTATGTACGTTTTAATGAACGTTCTAAAATACAACAAGCGTCTTTAGTTTACTAAATTTCAAATAAACTTGGGAAAAAACATATATGTACCCGTAAATCATCTTGATGAATCGAATCAAGACCGGGTGCATCATCGTAGCTTGAGGAAGACATTCTCTCAATAGTTCGTGATTTTAATTCGGTGGTAATTCAAATGGACCCAAATGACTATCATATATATACCCAAAAAAGTTACCGTTGGATAAAACAGTAACTTTTTAGGCTCAACGACGTAGCGCCCAAAAGTTACCGTTGGATTCAACGGCAACTATTTGGGCACAACTACGTAGCGCCCAAGTGTTGAACCGGTTCAGATGAAGAACCGGCTCAATAATTTTAAAAAAATCAATTTGTCAAAAAAAAAATTTACCCGAACCTTGAGCGCCACTAGGTTGCGCCCAAGGTAAAAAACATTTTTTGGCCGCCACCTTGTGGCGCCCAAAATGCAGTGCGGTGCATAAAAAATGTGGTGCGAAAATTAACCCCCATCTTTAATCAGGCTTTGGAATCACCGAATTCGGATTACGGAGTAAAAGCTATACTTTGCCAAAGACGGGACCCCTAACCGAGATCTCTTGCGCGCCAAGGCGAGTTCTTTCCATCCAAGAACGTGGCAACCAAGTGATTGCACATCACATATGGTTGAAGTAGATAATCTTTGATGAGGTGTTAGGAGTGTTGCCGGTTAGTGTGTGTTCATCTCTTTGTACTCATGATTAATTATTACCTATGATTATGCAACATGCTTATTAATGATATGTTTCAGTGTGAGTACCTATTACCCTCTACGTTTCTTATGAGTCGATCAACTGACCCCGGTGAGGAAAGTCTACTTGTTGTAATAAGTAATTCTTTACAAATATCATTAATGTGAGATCACTCAAGGTGACGATGGATGGATACCATGATACTACACATGAAGCTTTAATTGCAATTTGGAGATTTACTATTGTAAAGGTTTAATCCCATGCATTAGAGTTTAATAAGTCTTCTGCTATACTTAATTCGTTTATGTTTGTTAAAACTAAATCTCCACACTTTATAAGGAGAGTTTATATAAGTTGTTGCTATTTAAAAAGGCTTCTTCTACTGTTTTATTGTATGATTTTATTACATGATTTACAAAATTTTGTTCGATGGTAAGCCTTGGGTGACTTCGGACATTAAAGTCTGGGGTCATTGGCATGTGACACTTTCATCATAACTCGGGGGTGTTACACAATGCCTATGGACGAGTCATACAAGTGCCAATACATGAAGGAAAACGTAACATAGATGTTGGTGCATAGGCCTTGCATGAGGGATGCACGGATGTCATGGTAGACCATGCACATGCCACTGCACGGAGGTGGACTTTACTAGAGTGTTCAAACGGTCCAAACCGGACTGGACCGTTATTTACGGTCCAGACCGGACCGGTCTGGATCGGACCGTCATTGGCATGTGACACTTTCATCATAACTCGTGGAGGTCGCAGCGGAAGCTTGGCCACGGGCGCGGAAGGCTTGGCCGCGGGCGCGAAAGGATTGGCCACGGGCTTGGATGGACGACAGATGCAGATGAAGACTACAGGCATTTCCGCGGTCGCGGATTTCCCTTCTGACGCGGAACGAGGCGAGAGCGAAACATTCGACACTGAGCTAAACCGTGGGTGCGGAAGGCTTGCCGCGATCGCGAAAGTACCACAAAAGCAGCGAGAGCATCAGAGACCAATCCGCGGGCGCGGAAGAGATTCCGCGGTCGCGGTTACTGTTCACACGCGACACCAAGACTTATTTTGTCCGAGATCTTTGTTTACCTTATTTCTTTTATTTTATTTTCTTTTATTTTGTTCTGGTTTTTATATTTTAAGATATTATTTCTTATCTTAGGAATTAGGTTTTGGCTAGGTTATTTATCTTTCTTTCATAGCATCCTTTTCATTATTGAATTATCACATTCATCACTTTATCGTTCAGTTTTTTCCCTTAGAGTTTTGTGCTTTAAAGACTATGAAGAACTAAACAACCATTGCTTAGTCCGACGATTGAAGCCTTCGTTTGTATTTGGTTGTGAGATTATAACTCTACTGGAGGATGCAGGAGAAGACAACGGAGCTGAAGTTGCAGAGGGCGATCAGCAAGCATTTCCGCGACCGCGGCCCGAGTTCCACGACCGTGGAAACGTCTCTGGAGGCGGAGCACTTTCCGAAGAATTTCCGCGACCGCAGATATGCCCCTGGCAGCGGAGAAATTTTCGAAGAAATGCCGCGATCGCGGGACCAAATCCGCGACCGCGGATTACCTGTTGACGTCCACAACGACTACGTTCGTCCGTACTTTTATCCGCTCGGCTCGCTGAAGCCACCCGCGCCATTCCCTGAGGCGCTGAAGGACACCATAAGGTCGGAAAACGACAAGGAGATCTTTAAGACCTTCAGTAACTGCGAGGTAAACATTCCGTTAATTATGCTGGTTAAAAGCATTCCCCGCTATGCGAAAATTTTGAAGGAACTATGCAAGATTAAGAGGAAGAAAACAGAGAAAAAGAAGAAGAAGGTCCAGGTTAATGAGAATGTCTCCACTATGCTGCAAAAGCGGATGCCCAAAAAATACAGTGACCCTGGGATGTTTAGCATTCCTTGCAAGATAGGTGACACCACGTTTGATAAAGCCGTGCTGGATTTGGGTGCATCTATAAATGTGTTGCCTCTCTCGCTGTATGAATCTTTGGGGCTTGGACCATTACAGAAGACAGGGACGATGATTCAATTGGCGGATATGTCCTATGTGTATCCCAAAGGAGTCGTACAGGATGTTCTGGTAGAGATCGATAAGCTGATTTTCCCTGCCGATTTCTTTGTGATGGATACGGGACAAGACAAGCATGTAGCCCCTATGATGTTGGGTAGGCCGTTTATGAAAACGGCGAACACAAAGATTGATGTGAGTAGTGGTTCACTCATCATGGAGTTTGATGGGGTGAGGATTGAATACAACATTGATGACGCAAAGAGACACCCTTCTAATTGTGATCCCAAGTGTTCGGTTGATGTGAGCAACCCAAGTTGATTTGAAGGGCACCATGTCGAGCCACGACACTAACCAAGGCGCTGCTCGGGAGGCAACCCGAGGTATATAATTCTTTTCATGTCTTTTCATTTCAAGTTTTTATTTGTGTTGTTTCGTGTTTAGACTAACCTGCAGATAGGAGACTCGAAGAAAAAATTCGAAGACGGTGTTCGTCTCGCAACAGACGCAAAACCGCGACCGCGGAAAATTTTCCGCGACCGCGGTTTGTTCACTCTAAGTCCCCTCATTCGAAAAAAAATAAAAATAAATTCTGAAGATACCGCGGCCTTAAAACCGCGATCGTAACTCAGCTGTCCGAGTTTTACTTTGAGAGACGGTGCGCATCATGCTGCCAAGGAGGAGACAACAGTCTGAAATTTTTATTTGGCACCAATGATGGCCCGACATTCGATAGCTGATGAGGAGGAGCTCCAGAGCCAACTGCAGATACGATGATTGATATGGAGCGATGGAGCCCGCTACACAATTACATTTGGGCTCCAATTCTGTGTTCTTTGAAGGCCCGTGCAACCCCGTTTCTTTGATGTACCACTTCACCTTACAGTGGATCTATTTGGTTGCACGTGGAGTTTGCTTGAGTAGGACCACACAACACTAGCGACATGTGGTTTCAATGCTTTATCGCAAGTCCCGACATCCACATCCAGGCCACCTCGGCGACGATGTGAGTACTTTCCTACCTTCCCTTGTGCTTCATCTTTTAGTCTTTCATTACATTGAGGACAATGCAATATTTAAGCATGGGGGAGTGATCTATACTTGCTAGTCGCCTGAATAAAAAAATTGAAAAAGTCAAAAATATGAAAAAAGACATAAGAAGAAATCCTGGGCTAAGTCGAAAACCTGAAAAGGCGGCTTAGGCAATAAGCAAGTGGCCTGGACCAGCATTAGGTTGGGGTAATAAGAGGTCAAGAGTGATGTGAGTTTTGTAAACCCATCTATAGAAAAATGAAATGAGTGGCTTGGTCAAAACCCGCAAGGGCGCCTTGGCAAAATGAGTGAAAAGAAGAAGAGTAATTATTAGGATTCCTCATTTTTCCTGCCGTGGTGACATAAGTGTTGGAGTTATAAGGAGGATTCGGGTAGGCCACTGTGGGAGTTATAAGAAGATAGATGGAGGCTAGGATTAGATGATTACTTTCACTCTATATGGTGTTCGGGTCAAGCTTGGGGGAAGTTCTCTACTTTCCTTAAAGCTTAGTTGTGTGTTATGTTGATGTGTTGGTGCCTTGGAGATTCATGATTAGGTGTAGTTCTTAGTGGAGATAGTTTTGTTATGCTTCTTGAAACCTTGGGTATCTCATTGGAGGAGTAGGTTTCTATTAGCTTACTCGAGGACGAGCAAGGTTTAAGCATGGGGGGATTTGATCCGCTCTACTTTGTAGTGCATAACTAGGAGTTGTTACTGGATATTAGGTACCATTTTGTGTGGGTTTAGAAGATATTTGAGGAGAATGGAGTTTTAGAGAAGAAGTGGCGGAAAGGAAGATTTTAGTGCATATTGTGAAGACATTGAAGATGAAGGCGAAGCCACAAGAGAAGACCGCAAGCGAGAAGTGGAGGTCGCAGTGGAAGCTTGGCAGCGGGCGCGGAAGGCTTGGCCGCGGGCGCGGAAGGATTGGCGGCGGGCACGGATGGACGACAGATGCAGATGAAGACTACAAGCATTTCCGCGGTCGCGGATTTCCCTTTTGGCGTGGAAAGAAGCGAGAGCGAGACATTCGACACTGAGCTAAACCGCGGGCGCGGAAGTACCACAGAAGCAGCGAGAGCATCAGAGACCAATCCGCGGGCACGGAAGAGATTCCGCGGTCGCGGTTACTGTTCACACGCGGCACCGAGACTTATTTCGTCCGAGATCTTTGTTTACCTTATTTCTTTTATTTTATTTTCTTTTATTTTGTTCCGGTTATTATATTTTAAGATATTATTTCTTATCTTAGGAATTAGGTTTTGGCTAGGTTATTTATCTTTCTTTCATAGCAGCCTTTTCATTATTGAATTATCACATTCATCACTTTATCGTTCAGTTTTTCCCTTAGAGTTTTGTGCTTTGAAGACTATGAACAACTAAGCAACCATTGCTTAATCCGACGATTAAAGCCTTCGTTTGTATTTGGTTGTGAGATTATAACTCTATTTCCTTTTCTTTGATTATATTGATTCTCTTTGTGCTTCATCACATTGATTCTTGCTGATTTGACTAGTCTGATCATCTAGTTGATATTAGTAATTGTCTATTGCTAGGGTTTGGATATTTCTAGTTGAAATCCCTTATCTTGTGTAGCAACCACGATTTATAGGAATTAGTTGTGAATGTTTATTGTGAAGAGAATTGATTATATGTCGAGTACTGACTAGTTGTTAAGTATTGCATGTATCCTGGTTAATTCATATGCTTACTGCTGCCGTTAGATTGAATTTTGATAGTTTCTTGATTGTTTAATGGTAAGTATTTTCAGGGCTAGTTGACATGTCTATATACATAAGATCGGAACAGGAATATTCATTGGTAGGAATTGGAGATAATCTAGGATCAACCAATCAAACTGAAGTGTGGATATTTGTCTGGCTAAGTTACTTCTCACCCATTGATTACATCTTTTGCATTGATTTACATTGTCACTCGTTACAAACCAAAATCCCCCTTTTGTTACTATTGGCATACAACCTTTGCACTTAGGAAGATTGTTTACCTCCCTGTGGGATCGATCCTTATTTACCCTATTACGTTAGTTAGGTTTTTGAGGTTATTTGATAGGAGTTTACGACAAACCCCTCATCACCTAATTATTTTATTTTGAGATAAAAGTGGTCATATAATGATTCATTTACGGTCCAAATCTAGCCCAGACCGTAATTGGACCGTAAAAATGGATATGATTAGGGTTAAATGTGATATATTTGTTATAACAAAAACATATTATGGTTCATTACCGTCTTGGACCGGACTGGATCGTAACCTGTAAACCTTTAATCCCTTGGACCGTGGACCGGACCATTATATACACGGTCCAGGACCAAGCAGTAATTTCTAGTCTGGGTTTACGGTCTGGTACAAAAATGAACACCCCTAGACTTTACATAACCATGTGTACGAGCCGTGCGTTGTGGCGCACGATCTAGGTAGTGGTTCGTCACTTGGTTCAGAATCCTCCAGAAACGTTTGCACGGTCCGGGTACCGGGTGCATGAGCTATGCTCTCGTCATGAGCGAGCAATGTGACAAGTAGGGGCTCGTCTATGGTAGAGACCAAGCGTCGAAGGAGTCCGGTTGTTGCCTCCTTGATCTTTTTGGCTCAAGCCCTTATGATAGGTCCTTGATTAGGCACTCGAATCATGTCCTTGATGTCCTTCGTAGTCATCGTCGGGCAGGAGACATCAGTTCATATGTAGCCCAAGTACGAGATTGTTAGGTTTTTAATCTCTATTATGTGGTCTTCACATTTAATGGACCATTTATATATATGACTAATTATTTGTAGGCTTATTTAAGTGATTCAATTATGTAAGGCCCATAAATTTAAATTTAAGCGATATGGGTTTAATGAGTGGATACCAAGTTCTGGCCCAATACGCTTCATGAGATTCTACTAGGTTAGTATATATAGACTTTTAGGTTATGAACCCCAATACGTCATATCATTGAGCAGCTTTTAGCTCCTCTTCCCATCAATGATAAAGCAAAATCCTAAACAAAGAGATTTGACTGAGAAAAACGATATACCTACCGTTTCTCGTTCATTGTGTACATTTCGAAAAATGTTCGAGTGATATCATGGATACATGTATGTTAATTGTTTTCCTTGATAACTCTAGCATTGATCTTGGTGTTTTCAATCATTAGCGGGTTAATTTCCCAATGTACTAGTTATATATGTGCCCGTGCTACGCACGGATCCGTGACATGTTTAATTTCATAAATATATATATGATATTTTTATATATAATTAGATTAGTGATAGTTTTAATATATTAGTATACTTTGTGAAACTTATAAAAGAAAAATTATCGTAATTTATGATCGATTCTTAAATAGCGAAACGATATATGTATTAAGTTATTCCATTATACTTTACTAATTACTATGTTGTTAATGTAAAATGAGATAAAAAAATCAGCATATAAACTTTATATCAAGAGTTGTAGAATTATATCTCATATTAATTTAGGTGTTATTTCAAATGGGGACATTGAGTTAATACAAAACCAAAGTGTTGGATTATTTTGTTTTATGTTCTCCTCATTTTGCTTGTATGTCGAATGACATCTCTTGGTTTCTGACTCATCTAATAAAAAACAAATAGATAAAAAATTATATTTAAATGTGAGTATTGATAAATAGATATTTTATTTTAAAAGGGTTAGAAAGAGTATTTAAAAAGTAGTAATTAAATTAATTTATTAAGATATAAGATTATAAGGAATTGGTTTTATGTAAAATATGTCTATATATAACAATAAAAATTTGGGTACAAGAGGTATTTATTGCACATATTAAATAATGAAAATAATCTTATATTTTTTGTTTATATTTTACTTGATATCACAAAGACATTTTTAGTTCAATGATTGAGTTATTGGTTATATATTGAGAGGTTCATGGTTCAAATCTTACACAAAGCACATAATGCCTAAAAGTTAAAGAAGTTTATGATGAAATTATATATTACAACATACATCTGTATATAATTCTATAAAAGTGAAAAATATTTGTAAATTAAAAAATTAGTTATTAGATCCAAATTTTGTAATATTAGATATGAATAATATGTCACGATATAAAGGACCTTTATGTAATTTATTATTTGTAACTAGAGTTGTCAATCGGGTCGGTCAAGTCGGGTTCGGGTTGAGAACGGGTCAGGTCATTTCGGATAACAAGTCAAGCCAGGTCGGGTCGTTACAGGTCAGCGGGCGGTTCGGGTTGACCAACGGGTCAAGAGCGTCATTTTGTTAATATTTTATTCACTATTTAAATATTATTAAATAGCTAAAAACTAATTTAAATATGTCAAAATAAGTTGAAATGAATTAATATAATAATTAAATTATTAACTATTTTAATGTAATTGATATTAGTAGACCAAAATCATATTTTTTTTAATTATAATTTATATTATATTAGTTTATTAATTTCTACATTATAAAAAATTATATAAGTACAACAATGTTCTTTTTTTAGGATAATTGAGCGTATTATCATTATTTATATATCATTTATCATATATATTTTATGTTATATTTTATTAATACTCCACATTTATTCGTTAATCGGTTCGGGTTCGGGTTGGTCGGGTTCGATCTCGGTAAATCCGGGTTCGGTAAATTCGGGTTACCAAAAATTTCGGTCAAGTCGGGTCGGGTCCAAAAGCGGGTCGGTCAGGTCGGTAAAACGGATTCAGTCACTTTTTGACAGTTCTATTTGTAACTCATCTTGACTATTCCACGTCCCTTTAAAACAAATCATAATTGCCCCTACACTTTAATTGTGAAATTGTAACTTTTTTGTAACTCCTCTTAATAATAAATATGATTATAAATTATACATCTATATACAATAATATAAAATTTATATATATATATAACAATAAAAAATTGGATACAAGACGCATTTATTGCACATATTAAATTTATAAAATTAATCTTATATCTATTATGTATATATCTTTGGTATTACAACAAGTTGCTTAACCCAATAGTTAAATGATCAATTAGATAGTGAGCGGTTCAAGGTTCAAGTCTCACTATGAACATGATGTCCATATTTTATAGAAGACAAAGGTAGATACAAGTTATAAGTCAATGTGTTAACTGTAGTAATTAGTGGCCTTTTAACTCATATGCATAATTCCACGGTCCATTACAGAAATGATGAGTTACATCTTTTTTAGATTCAAATTAGGATAGAAAAAATTATTATAAATTTTATGTAACGTACGTAGTAAAAAATGCAACTAATAGCCTTAAGCCGTATACATAGTATATCCTCCGGCCACCCGTTTTGAAATTTATGGACTAATTTCCATAATATTATACAAAATGTCAAAGCAGTACGATACAATAGATCATTATAAGGAAGAATTAGATAGAGTTGAATAAATTTATAATTGAAATTATTTGAGTCTTAATCTTTTTCATTTAAAATAGGATAAGTGTCATGTGAGAAAGATTATTATAATACAAAATAAGAATGAATATAGACCATTGGATTAGAAATAAATCAAAGGTCATAATTGAACTTTCATTAAAAGTCATGTGCCATGCACATGTCTTTAATTCAAAGGGTTGACCATCGGAGCACCACCACCGACCACCGGACCACCGTCGCCGGTCACCGGGCCACCACCGCCGGTCGTCGGACCACCGTCAAACCACCGCCGGTCGCCGCACCACCGTCGGACCACCACCGGCCACCAGACCACCCTTGGGTGCATGTGAACTCTATTAGAAGTGCAAGCCTTTGAGTGTGCATGCGAGTTCAACTGAGAGTGCATGTAAATTTTACTTAAGTGCATGCCTTTGAGTGTAATTATATGTCTTTTGACTTTTGAATGCATGTGAAATCAAGTGCATGCTTTATGTGTTTTGAGTGCATGCGAGTTCAACTGAGAGTGCATGTGAATTCTACTAAAGTGCATGCCTTTGAGTTTACTTATATGTCTTTTGACTTTTGAGTGCATGTGAAATCAAGTGCATGCTTTATGTGTTGTGAGTGCACGCGAGTTCAATTGAGAGTGTATGTGAATTCAACTGAAGTGCATGCCTTTGAGTGTACTTATATGTCTTTTGACTTTTGAGTGCATGTGAAATCAAGTGCATGCTTTATGTGTTGTGAGTGCACGCGAGCTCAACTGAGAGTGTATGTGAATTCAACTGAATGCATGCCTTTGAGTGTACTTATATGTCTTTTGACTTTTGAGTACATGTGAAATCAAGTGCATGTTTTATGTGTTGTGAGTGCATGCGAGTTCAACTGAGAGTGCATGTAAATTCAACTGAGAGTGCATACGAGTTATACATGGACAATAATTCGCATGCATATTTATGCCAACAACTTGCACAATTGCACTCCAATCCAAAAAAATGCATGTGAGTGCATGCGAGTTCAACTGAAAGTGCATGTGAATTCAACTGAGAGTGCATGCGAGTTATATATGCACAAAAACATTAAATTCACATGCACAATAATTCACATGCACATTTAAGCCAACAACTTGCACTCCAATCCAAAAAAATACATGCACAAAATGTTGAATTTGCATGCACAGAAGTGTTGCATTCGCTTGAACTTTTCAAGTCATCGGCTTGCACTTTTAGGCCTCCGGCTTGCACTTTGTCAGTAATGTTCAAAAAACAAAGGCATGCACAAAAGGGCCTCCGTGTTACACTTTTTTTTAGATCTAACGGCTAGGATTCTTTCTTATTTTGTATTATAAGGCTCTTTCACACCTGAATCACAATAAATTTCCCGTGCATAGCACAGACATATTCATTCACTAGTTTTAATATAAAATAAAGTGAATTGTTTAAAAGAGATGTCATTAATTGTGACAAATATATCAACTTTTATATATTGATAGATGATACCTAATGAGTAATGAGTCCCCTCTTCATGGGTACTACTCCTTTTTCTTCTTCTTTTTCATTAAAAAAATCCATTAGTACCCACTGGTACCTTGTGTGATACCCCATTGCACCTAAGTGAAATTCACCTCACTACTTCAGTCTAAATTTTTTATAGTAGCTGATTCGACTATTTGCATCCCTACAGAGTTCTGCAGACACTACTGCATGTAAGAACAATGTATGCTGAATAAGGAACAATGTATGTTGAGGCGACTGTTCCTTGCAAGTCTTGATCTTCTCTTGATGTTGACTTCGGCTTCAATAGGGAACGATCAATAAAAGTTGTAACTCGGATAAGATTTGAATCGTGAGAACACTTTCCGAAATCAGAATTTTGCCCCTTACTAAGCCTTAGGGAATCCGCAAAATCTGAAGTGAGATAAGACAAATCCTCTAGTTCCCTTCAAGGCTTCTGATGGGAACTAAACTATGTTCACATATTTGTGGATGTATGACTTTAACTCAGATAGACAAATCGTGTGTAATTTCTGATCACCCAACACTATCTCTGAAATGCCTTTATATAGGCTTTCGGGCGGTTACAGGGAACGGTTACGGCGGTTACAAGCGATTACTAACGGTTACCAACCGTTCCAACTGCCACCAACCGTTTCCAAGAATATTCAACCACTTATATCAGTTATCAACTGATTTAAGGTAGTTAAGAGCGGTTACTCCGACGGTTACCAAGGCGGTTACAACACATTAATCACGTGTTTAAACTTTAACCATGCCTCAAGGAACTTGACGTTCCCACCTAGGGAACTTGACGTTCCCACCTAGGGAACGGCTGGTCCCTTTAAGGAACAATCACTCGTTCAACCTTACGTAACGTCGATATATCTTAAAGACACGATTAACCTCTCTGATGCACTGTTCCCATATGGGTAACGTCACATATCCTTAATGTCTCCCTCAGAATCTCAAGTATGCTTACACGAGTGTGTACTCCACACCTCCAAACCCGTGACGTAGCTAAGTGAGATCTTATAGTGTCGTATGAATCCCGATCACACTAAATGGCACCGTTCCCTATATGGGAACGGTCTCTTGATGACACTAAAATCACCAACAATCCTCCCCCATTTTAGTGTAATCCTTGATTCACAAAATAAGCAAGTCTTCATCCCAAACTCATGCATAAACACAAATATCGAAACGATTGAATTTATGTCTTAGTGTAAATACACATTTCAAACACCCGGGAATCATGGTGTCCTAAGGATTGAACCAATCAACCTCTTTGGATGCATGAAGATAACACACACATGAATTACTATACAATTCCATAGTCTAACTTGACTCTCTTAATGGCCTTGAGTCCCTATCCATTCGTGAGCGTTTTGAAGTTAACCCAAACTTCACGAAGCGGCCAAACTTCACGCCCATATAGGTAGATCCTTTTAAGGAACGAATCCTCAATCGTGCACCTACAATCTGCACTTTTTCAAAGGAACTATTAAGAAATTGCTTTCAACCTCTATACTTGTAGGAACAGAGCACATACCTGGGGACTGTTCCTTTGTACTCTTAGTTTCTAGGTGTAGGCTTTCCACATTAAATTCGTTCCCAACGTTAATTGGAAAGGAATTGGGTATCCCACCGCTAGAAAACTATATGGGTCTTAATCCCATCCCCTTAGCCGACTTGGAGACCAAGTCCCTAGCCAACCCCTTCGTCAAGTGATCATCCAAGTTTTGTTGTGATCTAACAAAATCCACCGAAATCACCCCATGCGTGATGAGCTCTCTTATCGCACTATGCCTCACACCCAAGTGGCGTGATTTCCCATTGTATACATGGCTATATGCCTTAGCCAAAGTTGTAGCGCTATCACAATGGATTGATATAGGTGAAATTGTCTTTTCCCATAATGGAATTTCATATATCAAGTTCCTTAGCCATTCCGCTTCTTTCCCAGCAGCGGCTAAGACAACAAACTCTGATTTCATGGTGGAACTTGAGATGCAAGTTTGTTTCTTGGAAGCCCATGAGATGGCACCCCCACCAACAAGGAACACCCACCCACTAGTGGAAGAATGATCTTCTTCATTTGTGATCCAACTTGTATCTGAATATCCCTCTAACACCGAGGGTGATCCACTATAAGTAAGACAAAAGTACACTGTTCCCTTAAGGTACTAAAGTACCCGTTGAACCGCTTGCCAATGATATGCACTAGGATTACTAGTATAGCAACTAAGCTTCCCTACTGCAAAAGCAATATCCGGCCTAGTACGTGTCATGGCATACATCAAGCACCCAATAACCCTTGAGTACTCAAGTTGCATAACTGATTTCCCCTTGTTAGGGAACAGTTTAACACTCGGATCATATGGTGTTTTCAAAGGAGTGTACTTATCACAATTGAATTTCTCCAATACTTTCTCAATGTAATGAGATTGTAACAACGATAAGCCCTCCGTTCCCCGCCTTATCCTAATCCCTAGGATAACATCGGCCTCCCCCATGTCCTTCATGGAGAATTGTGATGACAAAAATGCCTTTGTAAGGTCTACTTGCCTTTGATCCGTTCCAAAGATCAACATGTCATCCACATACAAGCAAATTATAACACCGTTCCCAAAATTATCAAATTTGCTATATACATACTTGTCGGATTGATTCAGTCTGAATCCATTGGACAATACAACCTCATCAAACTTTTGATGCCATTGTTTTGGTGCTTGCTTCAGCCCATACAAAGATTTGACCAATTTGCGCACCTTATGCTCTTGTCCAGGCATAATGAACCCTTCGGGTTGTTTCATATACACTTCTTCCTCAAGGTCCCCATTAAGGAACGCTGTTTTCACATCCATTTGGTGTATAACCAACTTGTGAATAGCAGCCAAGGCAATCAATAGCCTAATGGTGGTAATCCTAGCAACCGGTGCATAGGTATCAAAGTAGTCAGTTCCATACTTTTGTCTAAAGCCTTGAACAACCAATCGGGCCTTAAACTTATCTATGGTTCCATCCACTTTCATCTTCTTCTTGAAGATCCACTTACTTCCCAATGGCTTACAGCCAGGGGGAAGATCAGCCAAGACCCATGTATTGTTCCCCATGATGGAATCCATCTCATCATTTATGGCCTCTTTCCAAAAGGAAACGTCTTGAGACTTCATTGCCTCAGTAAACGTCTTTGGGTCATCCTCAATATTGTAACAATACAAGTATTGGGATCCAACTTCATCCTTTGTTCCCTCTACCAAGTAAACATGGACGTCAGGACCAAAGGACGTTCCCTTCCTTACTCTTTCGGATCTCTGGTTCACTGTTCCCAGGTTGGACATCCATATCAATGTTTCCACTTGTACTGGGAATACTATCATTGTCTCCATTATTACCGGGAACAATGACTTTTTGTAAAGGTATCAATGAAAATCGTTTTTCATCAAAGATAGAATCTCTTGACTCTATAACGGAGTGAACCGAAATAGACTTGTTAGGTTCAATAACATAGAACCTATATGCCTTGGAATGCTCAGCATATCCAATAAAGATACATTCAACACCTCTTTCATCCAAAGTCTTTCGCTTGGGTTCAGGTAGTCTTACAACCGCCCTACATCCCCAAACCCGAAGATAATTCAGATTTGGCTTCCTTTGGAACCAAAGCTCATATGGGGTAGTCTTGTTCCTTTTGTTAGGAACCCTATTCAATAGGTAACAAGCCGTCAACATGGCTTCCCCCTAAAATCCGTCATTTAAACTTGAGTAGGAAAGCATGGAATTGACCATTTCCTTAAGAACTCGATTCTTCCTCTCCGACACACCATTTTGTTGTGGTGTATAGGGAGCCGTAGTTTCATGAATGATTCCTACGGATTTGAAGTATTCTGGGTCAAAATACTCACCACCTCTATCGGTGCGCAATCTTTTGATCACCGTTCCCAACTGAAGTTCCACTTCAGTTTTATAGATTTTAAATTTTCCAGGGGTCTCGTCCTTAGCATGCAATAGAAATACATAAAAATAACGGGAATAATCATCTATGTAAGTAACAACATATTTCTTATTTCCCAAGGACGGAGAAGCATGAAAATCACATAAGTCACTATGTATCAAATCAAGCACTACACTATTTCTCTGAACATCAGGGAACGGTTGTCTTGTTATCTTAGTAAGCATGCAAGTTCTACACCTCTCTAAACTCATATCAAATGGAGGAATTAAACCATTTTTAGACATATCAAGCATGCGTTTATAATGAACATGTCCTAGCCGAGCATGCCATAGAGAGGAAACGTTTTCCTCTGAGGGAACAACACCCTTTGAAAGGGCCGCTCCCACTGAGGGAACAACATGTTCAGAAGAAATAGAACCTTGACCACAAGTCATATAAGCTGAATTCATAACTTTATTAATACTTAGCTTAAACATACCATTACATAGGTAACCACGTCCTACAAATACACCGCCCTTAGATAATATATATTTATCGGCTTCAAACACTTGTCGAAAGCCTAACTTGTTAAGGATAGCACTAGAGACTAAATTTTTCCTTATTCTGGGTACATATAACACATTTTTCAAAATTAAAGTCTTCCCAGAAGAGAACTCTAACTCCACTTGGCCTTTGCCTAAGACGGGGGCAGTTGACTCATTTCCCATATGAAGGACACGTCCATCATCCAATGGAACGAAGATCTTGAACATTGACTTGTCCCTACACACGTGTGTGGTAGCACCCAAGTCAACCCACCATGCTATCTCATCATACTGCACAAAGAAGGCCTCAGAAATATTAGGAACAAAGTCCAAACCAGGAAATGTTACTAAAGAGGGAACAGTTCCGTTCGAGGGAACCGTTCCTTTCTGACCTTGATGAGATTTCTGCCCTTGGTCCTTAGAACCTTGAGCAGACTGGTTGGGAACGTTGCCCTTCTTGCCCTTTCCAACCCAACAATCCTTCTTAAGATGTCCAGGCTTCCCATAGTTCCAACACCCCTTTTGAGAGGGTTTCTTGTTGGGACCGGTGTTTGTGTTGTGTGGCCTTTTCTTGCCCTTCTTGTTGTTACCCTTATGGGAACCTTCTTCCATCATGTTGATGGTGGAAGAATTGGGAGTCTCTTTCTCCTTTCCTTTCTCTTGCGAACGAAGGCCCTCTTCAATACGCAAGTGGCTACCAAGTTCCACAAGGGAAATACCTTCCTTCTTGTGCTTCAACATGTGCTTGAAGTCTTTCCATGATGGAGACAATTTGTCAATAATGCTTGACACAGAAATGGACTCGTCCATATTCAATTTATGTTGAGCAAACTGCCCCAAGATACGGAGTATCTCATGATATTGCTCCATCACCGGTCTTGAGTCAACCATTTTATATGTATTGAAGTTGCTCACAAGGAACTTTACACTTGAAGCGTCTTCAACCATGTACTTCAACTCTAGAGAGTCCCAAAGTTCCTTGGCGGATTCAACATTTTGGTACACATCAAAAAGGGAGTCGGACATACCGTTTAAGATGTGGCCCCGGCAAATGTAGTCATCGTTCTCCCATTTGCTCCTTTTCCTCACGGCCTCAAGTGGTTCATCATCGACTAACTCTGGCATGGGAGTTGATAGGACGTATACCACCTTGAGGGTGGTCAAGAGGAAATGCATCTTCTTTTGCCAACGGCGGAAGTCCATCCCTTCGAATTTTTCCAACTTCTGGAACTTCGTCGTCATCTCACGAACATTCGTCATTGCTCTAAAATTCTGATTTCGATTGTAAGAACAATGTATGCTGAATAAGGAACAGTGTATGTTGAGGCGACTGTTCCTTGCAAGTCTTGATCTTCTCTTGATGTTGACTTCGGCTTCAATAGGGAACGATCAATAAACGCTGTAACTCGGATAAGATTTGAATCGTGAGAACACTTTCCGAAATCAGAATTTTGCCCCTTACTAAGCCTTAGGGAATCCGCAAAATCTGAAGTGAGATAAGACAAATCCTCTAGTTCCCTTCAAGGCTTCTGATGGGAACTAAACTATGTTCACGTATTTGTGGATGTATGACTTTAACTCAGATAGACAAATCGTGTGTAATTTCTGATCACCCAACACTATCTCCAAAATGCCTTTATATAGGCTTTCGGGCGGTTACAGGGAACGGTTACAGCGGTTACAAGCGGTTACCAACCGTTCCAACTGCCACCAACCGTTTCCAAGAATATTCAACCTCTTATATCAGTTATCAACTGATTTAAGGTAGTTAAGAGCGGTTACTCCGACGGTTACCAAGGCGGTTACAACACATTAATCACGTGCTGAAACTTTAACCATGCCTCAAGGAACTTGACGTTCCCACCTAGGGAACTTGACGTTCCCACCTAGGGAACGGCTGGTCCCTTTAAGGAACAATCACTCGTTCAACCTTACGTAACGTCGATATGTCTTAAAGACACGATTAACCTCTCTGATGCACTGTTCCCATATGGGTAACGTCACATATCCTTAATGTCTCCCTCAGAATCTCAAGTATGCTTACACGAGTTTGTACTCCACACCTCCAAACCCGTGACGTAGCTAAGTGAGATCTTATAGTGTCGTATGAATCCCGATCACACTAAATGGCACCGTTCCCTATATGGGAACGGTCTCTTGATGACACTAAAATCACCAACACTGCAGAACCACAGAGAAACGGTTTTCAAAACCGTTCGGTCTTATGGGTTGCTCTTGCCAAGCTCTTGAACGAAGATGCTAAGTCTGAATAGGTTGTCCAAGAAAACTGAAGCCAAATTAATCAAAAGATGAAGACTCTAAGGAGACAATTGCAGGTTCCTATTCCGTGATTTATTGTGTGAAATTTGCATGGTCTTTACTTCCCTTGTATTTGGGTTTGTGGTGGTTAACTAAAACTGTGCACCAACTTCATTAATAAATGCTTCTGTTGCATCATTTTTATTTGGTTATTGAACACTATCTCTACTGGCTTTTTTCATGATATTCACTTTCATCTTGTGGTTAGGAAGGTGAAGGGAGACGTTACTTTTTTTTTTGTCTTATCACCTGGTTTGATCGGCGTCCAAAGTCGCTCTACGTCCAGGCTGATGTACTGTTGGTACATCATACACGCCTCTAACAGGAATCGAACTCGAAATATCTGAATAGAACGCTTCAGAAAGTCTAGTGAGAAACCACTAGATTAAATCAAGTTTTATTCTACTACTAAGTACCAATCACCTCTTTGTTGCTTCTGAGTTGTACTTTGAGAAGAAAAAAACATCCAACACAAAGAGAGATCGAAAGCAATCACTTTGAAATCTAAACATACGCTGGTTGGTTGGGTAGTAATACGAAATTGGGGTAGCACGCAGAGATGCTTCTAGGCGTAGCATTGTGTTGTTGTTATTCAAGTAAGTTACTCTTTCAAAAAGAAGACCAAATTTTATGTAACTAAATCTACAACGTGAAGTTATTTAGCAAATCATGTTTATTACTTCACCCATGCTATTAATAATTCTCATACTGCATGTTTTTGTCACCATCAGAATATAAGATATATATTTCTGATATCATGTGTGTTTTACAACTGTTTTCTTCAGTACAGATTTTTCATGTATTTCGAGAAACAAACATGGTGGCCGACTTCATCGCAAAGACGGTCCAGCAAAGTTCCTTGAAAGATATTCGAACTAGTCTAGAATTTGTAATTCTCATCCGAAAAGATGTCATACACTGAGAAATTGTCTCTTTTGTGATTTTCAGTCTAATTTTTACCTAATTAAAAAAAAATAGTATAAGATATACTTTCTCATGTGCAGAGCAATGGTATTGATTTAAAAAAAAAAAAAACCGTTCACCGAGAGATTTATTCAATTTCTGATGCCGTGTAATTAGGAATCTCTTAAATTAATATCTGAATTTAAGTTCACCATATATACCAATGATATTTCAATCACTAAAAACTAAAGCATAAGCAATTTTACCATGTATCAACCAATTAGTAGTGTCACATCATCCCTTTTAAATAAGATGATTGGCTGATGATATTTACTTGGTCCAACTTATTAAATTACTTAATTTTATCAATTAATAATTATTTTTGTTAAATATATTTGTAATATTTTGGATTGATTCTCTTCCGTATTGAACCTTATTTTATTTTGGCATTTTATGACACAATATCTGATTGAGTTTATTGATTCTTTATATTTCTTTTTTATCAATCTACAATTTGGGCAATTTTAATATATTGTATTTTTATAATAGTGATTTCAAATATCTAGTAAAAGTAAAAATATATTGTAAAAGTTATAATTTAAGCACAAATAATGACGAGATGTGACATATGTCTCATTCATTTAATATCGGCACAATCATTCTTTTTATGAAAACTTTTGGACTGTATTTAATTTATGGGTCTCACCTTATAATTATTATTCATTAAGTATTTATATATTAAGTTAGGATTTTTGTAATATGTACTCATGGGCACACAATAAGAATTCATATTTAGTAATAATCTCTTTTGGCTATTAGTTTAACTTTTTTCTTAGAGATTCACTCCTTCTACTTTAGAAAATATTTTAAAAAAAATTTCTAAATTTAAACTCTTAACATGTGTCCATGGACACACATTAGACAAATCGATTAAGTTAAATATATTTTTTATTTTTTATATGATGAATACGGATGAAAAAATCTTAATCTTCTCATATATATATGCAATACTTAATAACTTTAATATATTTATTTTTGATTCATTTATATCAATTTGAATAACAAACTTTATCAATTTACATTTTGATTCATTTAACAATTTAAATATAAAAAGTCTCTACTCATATCCGTATATCGATATTAAAATAGATATATCTCACATATGTGTTATGGTTCATTCATTGCGTTTACACTTTACATAGCCGCGGCCGCCTTTAGATGATTCTACATCATCAAACCTTTAGTAAAAAAATATTATAGAGTTTGTTTTATTATTGATTTTTATTTATGTTTTAAATTATAATCTTTTTAGTTTACGTTTAATTTGAGTTATTACATAACAAATATAATAAAAAAAAATTGAATATTGCCTTTTATCGGAACTGGCTTTAAGCTAATTTAAGCCCTTGTATTTAAACAAGTATGAAAATGAAGACTAGCTATAAATTCCCATTTTGGAAACGTACACCTGGCCTTTGTATCCTCCAAATTAACATGAGAAATTAACTATCTATAATTGATGTCCCTATAATTTCGCATTAATCTTCCAACCTCACATTTCAAAACAGCAGATCGAACCAAAACAAACAAATTAACTTTTCCCCATCCTCAATTAACATCAATCTCTTCTTCTCCTCCCATTACTACAGAAGAAGAGAGATGAATAAATTATAGATGAAGAAAGAATTACACATCTCCCCACAAGGAAAATAAATCCCAAGGCAATATTGAAGATCAAATGGATCATAAGGATGCGAATGAAAAGAAGAGAAAGGTGGCGATGATAGGCGTGTCGGCCCTGGTGCTGGTGGCGATGGTGGCGGCGGTTGGGGTGGGAGTGAGCGAGGGGTTCAAGAGGTCCGGCGACGGCGGGATGGTGACGACGAACAAGGCCATCAAGGACATTTGCCAGACCACCGACTACCGGCGCACGTGCGAGGAGTCGCTGGCGACGTCGGAGTCTTCGGAGGCGTCGGACCCCGTGCAGCTCATCCAGACGGCGTTCCACGTGGCGGTCCATGAGATCCAGTCGGCGGTGGCCAACTCCACCACCATCAAGGGCGCCTACAAGGATCCGAGGACGGCGGGGGCCCTCCAGACTTGCCAGGAGGTCATGAATTACGCTATTGGCGACCTCGACAAGTCCATTAAACAGATGGGTCAGGTTCACTTAGACACGGTACGTTATCTTATTTATCCATCTGCGCTCATTTTATGATTTATATTATATGCCATAGTTATTTTAATTAGTTTTAAAAGAAAAATCAATAGTATAGGGAATTAATCACTTTAACCTTATCTCCTCCGACAAAGACCCCCTCTGTCGATGGATTCTCCTCCTCGGTGTGCCTACATATATACCCACATGACACCACGTACCTAGCATGAGCCATCTCCTCTAATCGATATCACTTCGCACCCTCCTCTGCATTCACTTAACTTTCACCCATTTCGGGATGTTTAGATCACATATCTTCCCACATGTCGGTCACTAATCCTCAGTAGATCCAACCAATATTGAACCATTTTGTAACTCCTCCGCCGTGGTGGATTCCAATTAGGTTTTCTAACCCCTTTAATTTCTCTGCTTGCTAGATTTACACAGAAAGAGAAAAGTAAGAGAAAAAACAAAGCAAAAAATGCAGAGCAAGCTATTTTCCTCACAATTAGCGCTGTGCAAAAATGCCCTGACTACAAATCATCAGTGGATGACCGACCCATCCGAAAACCCGACCCGAAGTAACCGGGTGATGGATGGTTGGTGGGTCGGGTGAAATGGATGATGGGTGATGTAAATCTCATCCATCACCCGCACTTTACCCACCCATCTGTTCATCCGGCGACGATTATAATTCTAATTCTATTTTATAAAAATATGTGACTTCAAATTTAGTTTTTTTTTATGTTTAAAAGTTGATTATTTTAAGAATATTTTCTATTAACATCCATCAAATTGTGTATTTAGAACAACTATTTCATATATTGAAGAAAATTAATTATTTTTTTGTACTTAACCATATGTTTTATTACGTTTAAATAATTATAAAATACTAATAAAAATATTATGCAGATGACCCGACCCACCTAAATCACCCATTGGATGATGGATGGACGGATGTGGATGAAAAGTTTTGCGGGTGACAAATGAGTAGGGTGGAGTATTTAACATCATGGGTCGGGTGATAAAATGGCTCCACCCATCCATCACCCGATCCATTTTCACCCCTACCCGAATCGGACCAGGTATATTATGGTCAGATCCGCGGTCCATACTTTTGAGAATTTTGGTTTTTTGTCCGATCTCCTATCCAAGGATTTAAAAACAACGGTCTGATTTGTCCGATGCACACCGCTACTCACAATCAACATAAAAAAAAATCAGATTAAATGAAAAAGGGTATTACTCTTTTATGTGACATGCTTGCTCTATGCAGGCTGTCATGAGGGGTAATATGCAGTTACTTTTATTAATTGTAATCCAATAAAAAATTTGGGCCTTAAAGCTGGGGTCGTCAACACAAAATAAAACAAATATTAATAAATTTTTCATAAATTTTTTGGTAGAAAGAAATTCATAAATCATTAACAAATAAAACTTATACTGAACAATATGTTTCAATACTTCTCTATTTTTGTGGTGCCGATCCAGAGTGTGGACCGAATTATAATGGTTGAGGTTGCGGTTGTGTTCGCAGATCCCGAATATCTTTCATTTCTCGATGGAAGAAAAGTTATGGTGATCCATTTTGTACCCGTTGCATGTCTTGTTTAACTTGCTTCGAGGGGCGCTGCTATTTGCTATTGTTTTACTCACCGTACCCCGCTCTCTTGATCATTTTAGGCTTCGTTATTGCATTGTTGTATTCTCCCTAGCTAAGCTTGTGTTTTTATTTATTTATTATTTTGTCAGGCCTCTCGATCTTAGTTACTCGAGTATATTTAATGAAAAGGAAAAAATGTTGAATTGTTGTTGTTAATTTTGACAGCTTAACGAGTTCGTAGAGAATCTAAAGGTATGGTTAAGCGGGGCAATAAACTACCAAGAAACATGCCTAGACGCCTTCGATAACACGAGCCGAGACGCGTCCGATTCCATGAAGAAGCTCCTCAACACGTCGAGGCAGCTGACCAGCAACGGCCTGGCCATGGCCAGCGGAGTCTCCAACTTGCTCACCGACTTCAACCTCTCCTCCCTGCAGCTGCAGCTGCCGCAGCGGCGCCTGCTCTCCTGGGCGGCACACGGCCGGCGGCGGCTGCTGGCCGAGGAGATCAAGGCCGACGTGGTGGTGGCCAAGGACGGGACCGGCAAGTACAAGACGGTGAACGAGGCGCTCAAGGACGTGCCCGTGGATGGCGGGAACAAGACGTTCGTCATAAGGATAAAGGAAGGGGTGTACGATGAAAAAGTGCAGGTGGGGGCCAGTATGAGGAATGTCGTCTTCGTCGGAGATGGGCCCACCAAGACTAAGATTACCGGCAAGCAGAATCTTCAGGAGGGCACTCCTTCTTATAAGACCGCTACCGTCGGTAAGCTTCTAATAAAATACTTAATAATAAAGATCGAGTTAGAGAACTGATCAGCCGTACGTACGTACGTGGTGTAATGCATGCAGCTGTAATGGGAGATGGGTTCATGGCGAAGGACATAGGGTTCGAGAACTCAGCCGGCGCCTACAAGGGCTCCGCCGTCGCACTCCTCGTTCAGTCCGACCGCTCCATCTTCCACAACTGCCAGATCGACGGCCACACCAACTCCCTCTACGCCATCAACTACCGCCAATTCTTCCACAGCTGCACCGTCTCCGGCGCCGTCGATTTCATCACCGGCGACGCCCTCGCCGTCTTCCAGAACTGCCGCCTCCTCATCCGCCGCCCCAACCCCGATGGCGACGCCGGCGACTGCTTCGCCACCGCCCAGACCCGCTCCGACAAGCGCGAGCCCTCCGCCTTCGTCCTCCAGAACTGCACCGTCGCCGCCGACGCCGACTACCTCCCCGTCAAAAACATTACGAGGTCGTATCTGGGCCGGCCCAAGAAGCAATTCTCCAGCGTCGTATTCATGGAGTCTCAGATCGATGACGTCATCGACGCTGAGGGGTGGTCCCCCTTCAGAGGGAGCCTCGGGAAGGACACTTGCTTTTACGCCGAGTATAAGAACAGGGGCCCCGGCGCCAAACAGGTTGGGCGGGTCAAGTGGCCCGGAATCCAGCATCTTGACCCGGCCAAGGCTGAGGAGTTTACGGCTGCCAAGTTCCTTGGGGGTGACACGTGGATAAAGCCAGCTGGCGTGCCCTATTCTGGTGGCATGATGAACATTTAAACAAACTTTCTTCATTTCGACGGCAACTATAGGTATAAGAAATCTTCAACATGTTGCGAGGTCGTTTGCATTAGCATAAGGTTCAAGTTCTACTTTCTTTGTAGGAAAAGAAGTTAATAGATTTCATTTTTCCCGATATCCTGTCATTCCATGTATATTTTTTGTTGATATATATATATATATATATATATATATATATATATATATATATATATATATATATATATATATATATATATATAAGCATCCGAGAGAGTTAGTCCAATTGAAACTAACAAATTATGTTCCATTTTTTATGGGCTAAATTAGTCAGGAACCGAGTCACGATTTACCTTAGGGACTAAAATCTCGAGTAATTTAAATTCCATTGTGACTTAAATTCTGTTTTGCAAAAAACAAATTTAATTTTCATGAAACTTGTATCTGTTAAGGTTAGCTAGAGTTACAAATTTAATTTTCATGAAACTTGTATCTGTTAATTTTCACAAATTTAATTTTCGTGTCTTAAATCTGTTAGGATTGACTGGAGTTACATTTTCAGATGAGACGAGAGGAAAAAAGCTTAAGATAATTTTATTTTCATTAAAAAAAAAAACATTTTCAGCGAGGGCCATAGTCCCCTCTAGACCCCTGTAAATCCGCCCCTAAAATTAATACATTTATATTAATAAAAATATATCCAAAATTCAACTCCGTATCCACGGATATTAAGCTAGTTTTAATTAAATCAATATATAACATTCTCCAGTTAAAAGAACTAGCTTAGTGCATGTTCCAAACACGTGAATTTATTAAATGTTTTTAGCATTATGACATCAAATTCATGAAGTCAAATACGTTTATCAATATTGAAAGATTAGCAATTAATTTTACATTAGTACTCATAAAAAATGTTATACTATAAAAAAGACATCATCGAAAAGTGTCTCTATAAATTTTCAAGTAACAATTGGATGTTAAATAGACATTATATCAATTACCTTTAAAATTTAATGATTTATATTTGTGAACGTTAAATCGACAACATAAATGTCCAATGCAAAACCAAACATAATCTTCTAGATGATCAGTTGTAATTGAATACGTTGGATGTGAATAAGAAAAACCACGACTAAAAGATGATACGTTGCTTACACAAAAATCAATATTAAGTACGGAAATATATTGCATTTTATCTCAAACATAAGGAGAGTACCTAAGGGTGACAACCCTTTTTCCATTTCAGCTAATTTTGCCAACTCATTCACTAATTTAATGTTGTTTATATGAATATTGTATTCCTAATTATTAAATGTCTGCAACTTCTAAAAAGTAAAAAAAAGGCTATTTATTGCTAATCTAATCTAGAAGGAATTGAAGAGGTGGATTATTTGAAATGGGTATCAAACTTCTAAGTTGATCTTCCTCCTTTTTATTTACTTGGCCTCTTTTTTTTTTTTTCAGAACATGGTGCTTAATATATTATAGATGTGGCTACAATATATTAAGTTTTCTATTCTTTTATTTATTATTATATTAAATAACCAGCAGAATATAAACTAACAAGACCATAATAAGATTTGCACCAACAAATACGAATAGCTACAATTGTTACTTTTTTACATGAATACAAATTATTTCTAACAAAAAAAATTATGGACATAAAACTGAAATCTCACAACATTATAAGCAAAACGATACTCCATCCGTTAAGTTTTAATTGACGTTCTAGGCTTAAGTCCTTGTTAAGTTTTAATTGTCATTTTAGACTTTTTCACCTATTTTTTTCAGATTTACCCTCATGTTTAGTAATTCTTTTATTTTTATTTTTTGGGTTCTCAATTTTTATTCATTGCTTCCCCGTTTTTTTAGAATCTACTTATCAACATTTCATCCTCCCATATCTTTTTTTTTTGGGGGGTTTTGGAACTTATTGATTGTAGCTAGTGATTGAAGCATTTTGTCTTTCATAACAATTCCTTCGGCGTTTGGTCTTCATAACCAAGAAATAGTTACACAGTAGATGCAAATGTAGAGGGAAAAGAGAGAAACGTAACCAGAGGAGATTTCTTTTTTATTTTCTTATATTTTTTTGTGAGATTTCATGAGCAGTAATAAAAAAGTAATTAGTCACTAATCATAAGCTAGGGTAATCTGGGAAAACAATTGGTTTCTTATTTTATCTGAAATTAATTTGCTAGAAAGTCAATTAAAACTTAACGGGGGGAGTATAGTCTTTCACTCAACATATCGAATTTTAATTTATAAAAATGAATTTATTTAACTTAAAAGTCTACTTTAATTTTCTGGCATCTTAGTTGTCGAGTTAATAAAAAATTATTACTTGAATATATTTATAACAATGTAAATGAGTTACTTTAAAACTACCTTTTGGTAGAATAAAATATGAAATCAATATACAAAATAATTTAAATTTGTTAATAAGTTAATATACGTTATATGTAAATCTATATATTATATGAATTGATTTGAACATATCCATGACAATTTGTTTTTTTTTGGGTATATTGTAACACTATCTTACAAAGTTGTTAACAAGTAATAAGTTATATGTAATATTTGTTCTTTTTGACAAAAAAAAAAACAAATTTTGAGTTATTTTAATTTGTTGCATTTTATAATATTCCAAATAGTACGGTTTAGATTTGGAGATTTCATAAATATTTATAAAAATATAAATAATAAACAATAACATATTATATCGTTTATATTATTTAAATTGTATGTATTAAGTATAGAATTCAGTTAAATATTGTAAAAGGTAGAAAAACTGATGAGAATCAAACCCCCAAGGGGAGGTTCTTCTTCCCAAGTGAACTAGATCGTGGCCAAGCTAGACTTCTCCTTCCTTCTTAAGCTTGCTAGTCCTCCAATGGAGCTTGGGGGAGACTCACGGCCGAGAGGAAGAGGGGAGACTAGTCCGGTGGAGGTTCCTTGGCTGGGTTGAACTTGGATTTAATGTGTTTGAATGCTTTGCTTGAGAGATTCGAAAGAGAATGAGAGAAGAGAAGAGATTTGAATGCTTGGGGTTGATAGAAGTAAGTGGAAGGTCTTAGGGAGATATACTCAACCTAAGAGAAATATCCACTTCTATAATCTTCAACCAAATGAACAAGAAAGCCAAAGATGACTTTAAATAGTCTAGGCATCCAGCCAACAAGGGAAAGCTTCTAATAGGCCTTAGTGAGTTGAAACCCATGTGTAAATGGTTTTTCACACTCACTAAGGCAAGACTAGACTAAAGAAACTAAATAACCAAAAATACAAAGAGGATAAAAGCCTTAGAGGCTTGGATATGGATGTGTGCATGAATGCCTTGGAATCGAAGCATGGTCTATGCTTGAGTGTCGTGGCATTAACGCGTCGGCGCCTTGGTGGTCAATCTCCGGGACTTATCAAAAACCTTGACAAATATTGATTTTAAGTCAACATATCCAATACTAATTTATTAAAAATATATATTTTTAAAATCACACTTTATCCTATATGTATAATCCTAAATACATCAAGACATTAGGAAACCATTTTATAAAATCTTCAATTGTCATAGATTGGATATTGCATGTAAAAACTTGAATCCACTAATACAATAATTATAGCTTCCATGTATTTCCATCATATTCCTCCGCTTGTGTCCAAAGATATTAACCTCCATAATAGCTATATTTATTGTTTATTTAGAAATAATAAATTTAAATATCATCCTAAAACTCTCAATTTTGTTTAAGTGTACAGATTAAAATCACTAAAAGATATGAAAGTTATATATGAAATTTGTAAATCATCATATGTCAATATTTTAGTTTTACATCTTGATTTGTTAAACTTTTAGAAAGATTTACTATACTAAATATATACTTCTCATTAAGTACCAAAAGAAACAAATTTTAGCCCAATGTCTCATCATCAATTGTTGAATTGTTTTTAGGTCGCAGTAATACAAGAAAATGTATACTTCTCATTTTAGCCTAATATTTTATCACCAATTTTATGGCATTTGATTTTTTATTTTATGGAAATTTATTGAGTTCATAGTAATACAAGGAAATATATATACTTTTCATTTTCAAGAGAAAAAAATGCAAAACAAATAAAATATTGAAATCGTATTAAAAATATGTCAAGATCGATTATAAAGTTTCAAAGAATGTTGAGTTTTAAAATTACAATTCGTGAATGATTTTATGTGTAGCCTTCAAGATATTATTTTTATTTTATTAAAATATTGTTATAATACGTGTAAATAATATTTTCATCCATTATTCTTTTTCATGAGTAATATTTCTAATATGAAGTAGACACATAATTTGAATATCTTTTGTGATATGATATATAGGTTTATTAGAAATGCATGAGAAATTAAATTAATACTATACTAAAAAAATTTATAAATATATACCATACATGGCACGGACAATGAACTAGTCTCTATATTAAAGCGGATTCTTTTCGAGCCTTCAAAACATTTCTGGACCCACAATATTGAGGTGTTAATTTGTAGTGTTTTTCAATTTATTTAATAAATATATTAATAATTTAGCAAATAATCCTAACAAAATTAGTTACCAAATCAGATAGATTTGATTACATTTAAAGATTGTTTATATATTTAAACTAGATAATAATAACCAATTTCATTTGATTACAATTAATTTTTTATATTCAGTTTGTTTCAATTAGTTTTACATATAAACATTAAGATAATTTAAGAGACATAAAATACCATTCCATACTAAACTAAAATTATTAATAAATCTATTACAACTACATATTTTTGTATACCATATTTTTTTTAAACAAGATGATAATTGATTATATTATCATATATGTCTATTCTTTTTTAAAACAAAAAAGTGATAATTTTAGAGTTCTCATTGAGTAATAAATTAATTTATTCAATTGCCTCGTGATTTAATTAGTTTATATTCCATGCATTTTTTTAATTAAAAAATCCTTATTTAGTTTTAGATTTTATGATGTGTCCCCTCGGATCCTTGTACGTCGGTTCTTGAAGTGAAGTCGAGATCGAAGCTAGAGAGTGGGGAAGTTTGGACGACAACACCTCCCTTGGCTTGATTTTGTGTTGAATTCTGCGGAGGAGGAGATGAAGCGGTTGAATCTCCTTGGGATGGATGAGACACGAACAAGATAAGCAATCCACAGTCCAAATGAATCCACACTTGAACTTGGAAAGACTCCCCTTGGCTTGGATATGGCCACCAAGTCGAGAAGAGGTTGAATCGGGTGTGATGTTGGATATGTCCACCAACAACTCCTTGGATTTGGTTTGAATGAAGCCTTTGGATATGTCCACTAAAGGGAATCACTCGAGTTCTTGATATGGACACAAGAACAAACAAAAAAGATGAACGAAATTCTGGAAATTACTTGAAAACTTAATGACAACAAAATAAGAGAGAGTTTGAATTCAAAATTTGCCAACCCTTGAACAAGTAGGGTGAAACGGTTTTTATAGTCATAAAACAACCTAAATGGGCCTCACAAAATGGACCAAATCCCAGCCCAAAATCAGAAGTAGGAGCCCACACGCCTAGCCTTGGTTGTCTTGACGTCAAGGTGGGCGGCAATGGTGGAGTCATTGAGTTATTGAGAGATCCGCTCGTGCCTTTCAAGCCCAACTTGGTCCAGGCCTTCCTTAGATCCATATGAGCCTATTGGACCCCCATGTGTGCACTGGAAACTGGCTCGAGCCAGGAGATGTGAACTAGTCACCTTAGTGTGCTCGACACTCTTGGTAAGGCCTTTTAGATCTCTAGGCATTCGTGCTTCAAATGACCCTAAATTTAGCAGGCGATCATATTTAGGCATTTGTTGAGGAAGGCCCGATACAGAACTTGGATTCTTGGTGGTTGGCCTGGGCAAAGCTGAAAACCCTAATCGGGTGCCAGACGCTTGGGAAATGCCATGGCCATCACCGAGCCATTCTCCTCCAGCTGACATGAAACTTCGCCAGACCTCCTCATTTGGAAAATCTTGAAGTTTGGCACCAGGTGTGCCGAGTGGAGATGAAGTTGGCTCGCAGAAGTGAAGAAATCCCCTCTTGAGTACCGTCGGGTGGCGCGCGCTGGCCTTGGGAGCTAGCTTGGGGCCGTGTGATGAGTTTATAGCCTTGATGGGGCCCATGGTCACATCATCCTCCCCCCTTGGAGAGAATTCGACCTCGAATACTTAGCCCCTGCAAGGAGAAAGCACAAAAAGTTAGGCACTTCAAACACGCCCAAGTAAACTTGCTTAGTAGGGCAAAGAAGGTCATCTACCCTAGTGGCATGCATGAAGAGAAGTGTAAAGGGACTTCCCTTATTCAGTCTAATTCTTTTATCCTTGTCTACCCTAGGACAAACCATATGTGAATAGGTGGACAACAACCCAAGTAGACAAGCAACATGCACACGATATTCCACAAAGTGCATTTTAAGGCTAAGCTTCAAAATACAAGAAAAGGGTAAGAAAACTCCCTTAGATCTTGTGTTGGCTGAAGCGAGCTCGTGAAGCATAGGTTGTGTGCTAGGAAGAGGGCTTGAGACGGCCACTCCATTGCGAACCCAATGAGCAGCCCTTCTAGTAGCATCAAGTTGTCCACAAGTCATGGGTTCTAAGCATAGTCGCCTCCCATCTTTCACAAAGCGTATGACATTCCTTCTCCCTTCATAAGTTACATCCAAATCAAACTGCCATGGGCGCCCTAAGACAAGCTCACAAATGTCCAAAGGCAACACATCAAACATCTTCCGATCCTTGTAAGGATCCATGTCAAACTCGACGAATACTCTTTGAGTCACATTCAGCTGACTCCCATTGTTGAGCCACTTGAGAACAGAAAGCACGTCTTGCTCATAAGTTTCAATGCCAAGTTGCTCAACCACGGCTTGGGAAATGAAGTTGTGTGTAACACCCCTAAATCTCAACTCATTTGGAAAAGTATTACCTCCAGTGACCTCAGTGTTCCTTACCGAGATCACCCAAGGTTTTACCGTTTAAATACAATTATGAGATACAAAGGATACAAAATGATAACTTTATATATATAAAACATGAGTCATGGGATTACATCCCAATCCCGAATAGGACAAATACAAAGTTTAAACAAAGTATAACGGAAGTCTTTTTAAATACATCATAGAGTAAATAAGTTACAGCGGAAGTCTTTCTTGAAATCTTACAAAAAGGGTTATGATCGTAATGATCATCTGCCCAAGGATCTCAACCTGATTAAAAGATAATTATTAAAACATCCAAAAACAACCGTCGTCTTCATAGTCAATCTAGTATCCTCATATCTTCACTCTATCTGATGTGCCGAATCGAACGGATGACACCAGCCAACCATGCAGAGAACAATTGCGGTTGGTTAGTCTACTGAATAGACTATGCAAGGGTACAAAGCAGAAGGTTCAAAGTAGTCGTATTAGGTTAGACTCCTCGTCTCTTGAATAAAAGTCGAGTACGTTAGTCAACCACCATACTATACTTGAATATGACAAAAGGCATGCACAAGAGAAGATTCTGGAAGACTGAATCTTCACAGAAATCGACCCGAAAGAAGACTCCAACGGAATTGAGTCTTAAGGAAATATGACAAATCTGGAACATTTAAAGAATCAGACAACAGATTTAAAAGCTGACTTAGATGTTTCGGTTCACAACCAACCTCACCGCATACAGCGAATCCAGATTGGAAAGAGAACGTACTCTGATCAAAAGTCAAAACGAGTTTTCCTAGCTGTACTATTTACTTAGCCGCACTACTCGCCAAAGGTATATTAATCTTGTGCACTCGGGCACTCTATCTTATTTAATTATAAAACACACGCCACTGAAATACATTAATATTATTAAGCGCGGTAACAAAGCTTAAATCTCAGGGTGATCATTATGTCGACCCAAACTAAAACAACACACAAACACACACACATGAGGCTTAATATTATTCCGAGAACAATGGAAGTTATTATTACACAGGGTGACCTTACGTTCACCCAGATTACACTGCCACAGTGCTTACACTTTAATTTACAGGATGACAGTTACGTCCACCCCAATTGCACTAGCTAGGTGCTTAATACACAGGGTGACAATTATGTTCACCCAATTGCGCTAGCAAGGCGCTTAAACACTTCAGATCCTTAAAGGTGGATAGGAAGCATAGGTCATGACCCTTAAATTATTATTCGGAAATTGACCCGAGGAGTATTACGATTTAAAGAAACGACAAATCCTTACTTGGATTAGCGTTCCTATGAACATTAAGTTATAAAGAAACGACTAATCCTTACTTGGATTAGCGTTCCTACGAACACTCGTGCTAACTAAACAGTAACACAACAATTATTCACATTAAAGCCATCCAGGCAAACGACTTAAACATAGAGATAATAGAAACGGATAATCCTTACTTGGATTAGCTTTCCTATTAATCCACATGCTATTCTAGCATTAAGATTAAATTCACAACAATACCATCACGGTAATTATCACATATAATTGCGTTGTTCTAACAAATATATAACCTATGATAATGTCATTATTACAGTTTCCAAAACAGTTTATAAAACCATTTCCAGACAAACACAATAATCATTCCAAATTAATTACTCAGATAAACAACTGATAATTAATGTAAATATGGAACGATGAGCAAGAGCGAACCGCCACTTGCCTAAATCCGCAGAATTGGAACAAGCCTAACGACGACGGGATTCTGGGCTCGACATGGGTATAGCTCCGACAGCACAACAACCTTCGAGTCGACCCGTAAAGAAACCCTAAGTTAGATCCGACATAACAACAGTACGAATCTAAAGGAAGATGAAAGGATACGAAAGGAACGACGCCCGAACAACGACCACCCAGGGCCGAGGCCAATAGAAGCCACAACCCTCTGGCGGCGGTCGCCGGCGGCCTTACGGCGGGCACCGCTGTTCATCACGGCGGTCGCCGCCACTGTACGGCGGGCGCCGCGATGAACCCAGAAACAAAACGACGAGAACACTCACCAACGACGATCGGATTGGCCTCCTTTAGCCTTGCTTTGGATTCTAGGCGTCTGAGGGCCTCCAAGGCTTCACAATGGCACTGGAAACAACACCAAAAAGGGGTACCGACGATCACTTCCAAACTCCGGCGAGAAGAATTTGAGAGGATTCGAGCTTGTGATTGTGTGCCAAATCCGCTCACCAAAGGCTCCAATTTATAGCCAAAGCCCAGGGGAACACAATGATGGCCTAAATGGAGGCGTGGCGGGGCTAGTTTGGCGTCGTCAGACGTCGCCGACGACTCGCAGGCCTACGCCCCCGCTAGCTTGCGGCGGGCGCTGCGTCTCAGCCTGGTCGCCGCTGAACAAAACAACTACGGCGGGCAACTGGCGGCGGTCGCCGCATAGTACGGCGGTCGCCGTTTTCCAGTCTTCTCGCCCAGCTAGAAGACGAGGGCATTGTTTCCTCGAGCCTTTAACGACGGTCGCCGCCTTAATTGCGGCGGTTGCCGCCACCGTGGCTTTGCCCTTCTCAGCTTTTGGACGATATCGACTTAACTCGGGATAAAAATAATCGTACACGAACGAGTATTAACATCCAAAGTACGTCGTCTGTATTTTATTTCACTTAGAAAAATATTACAGATATTGAGCACATTACAGAATGTCTCAAACTTCCTGAATTAAATCCGACGTACAAAACGGGTGTTCGGGAAAATCCCCAAAATTCCCAAAATAACCTTACAGAAATACGGGGTATCACATCACCTCCCCCTTAAAAGAAGTTTCGACCCCGAAACTTGCATTAAGCCAATGAGGGTCCTGCCTCAACACCCATCTTACCACCTGGATCTAATATCCTTATTCACTTCATCCTTGAAATGGATCACAAGAGATATTACTCTTAATTCCTTAGGATATCATTCTGAAAATGATTCGCTCGTCTCGATGCTTATAACACAACTCACTTATGAGAGATAGCTCTTAGTCTCTCCGATCATAACTCCACAAGTTTATCCTTTATATCTTAAGAAATCTCGGAAGAACTCAGCGTATGGGATACCGCTTACCACTTTATTTCTTAGATGTATATAGACAATTCTCTTTACTGAATCTTTAATACATCTAGATCATTAACATATCCCGGTCTTCAACTGAAACCTTTCTTCTTAACACAACAACTCTTACAACTTATTATTCCTCAAAGAGTTGCACCCAGCCTTATAGATGACATACTCTATGTATGAAGAAGAATCTTAGGAATGGATTTAGATTTAAACAGTAGAGTCGACCTTGTGATTAATCATATAGGGGACGAACATCTAAGTTGCCCACAATACTCCACCACCATAAGTCCGACAGTCTTTATCCTTACTTGGCATAAGCTGTTCTCGACACTTACGAGGTTTCGTATGAATAACTAATTCGTAACGATAACGCATTCTGAAATTTCCAAAACGAGGAAACACTTCATTATCATTCAAACCTTACATTACTGACAAAAGTTGAACAACCAGATCACAATACCACGGAGATTATCGACACACGTCGCTACTCCTTAATCTTAAAGAAAGACTTAACACAGATACAACTTAATGGATCAGGGTTCTTCTTCACTGGCTTGGCTCATTACAAAGAGTCTTTGCCCTTGGCCTGAAGACCCCATAGGCGCTTTGCCTTTATTACGAGCCATAGACTGCTCAGGAGCAGATACCGCTGGCCTTGGGTTCTGCCCACCGCCAACATTTGACGCTTGATAAGACTGCATTGGTCCCTGACCCTTCAGTCTGCAGTATGTTTTTATGTGGCCTTATCTCCCACAATTATGACATACTCTCTTATCCTTTTGGCAAATAAAACTTTTATGCCCAACTTCACCACAGTTGTGGCACTGAATTACTCCGCTGCTCCAACCTGAGCCTCTGGCAGAGTCAGACTGAGTTGTCTCGGTCTTAGCACGACCAGACTTCTCAAACTTGGTAGGCGATGCCGGTCGTTTGAATGAACCAACCGGGCGATCCTGTTGCCCACCCTTTCCCTTAACTTGCTTCTCCCGTTTATGGGCAGACTCCTCCAATGTGACCTCTGTCTTGTAGGCTGCGTCCACATATTGTTCTAACGTAGAACAACCGTGACGCAACATTAGAGGCTTGATTTCTGGATTCATCCATCCATGGAAGTACCAGATCTTTTGTTCTTCGCTTGACACCTCAGGTCCCGCGTACTGCAACAAGTGATTAAACTTAGCTGCGAGCTCAGTTACCTTTAACCCATCAGTCTTTGGGTACAGAAATTCCTTATGCTTCTCCTCCCTCATAGCACGGGAAAATAAACGGTCAGTCATCTTTGTTTTGAACATGCTCTAATTCAGCTCGGGATGATCTCCCAGACCGGTGCTCTCCCACCATTCGCTAGCCACATCCTTGAGTTGAAGGGAGGCGATGTGCACTTTCTCAGCCTCAGTGCAATGAATGTTTCGGAGTAACCGTTCCATATGCGAAAACCAATATATCACCCTAACTGGTTCTCCAGTACCGTCGTAGCTGTCAGGCCTCATTGAACTCACGGCTTTTAATGCTTGACCGTAAGTTCCTCTGTTCCTGACAACATTGATCTGAGGTACTTGCTCCGCTGACTCCTCAACTTCAGGAATAGCCTGAGGAACTAGACCACCTTGTGCTTGTGGTACGACTTGTCGCATAACATCTGTGATTGCTTGCATGACAATTCCTCGAATTGCCTCAACTGCTGCAACATCAAACATCATCGGTGCGTTGGGATGATCTTGGTCATTGCCTCTTGAATTATTGTTGAAGACAGACTCACGCTCTCCTGTTAGGTCTGCAGTATTCCTCGCATTTGGTCTGGGGTCATTACTCGGCCCAGCACCAGCACGGATAACGTTCCTTGTGTTCACCATCTGTTTACCGATCAAATTCCAAGGATTTTATCACATTAATATCATTCTGATATACTTATTGTAATAAAATCAACTTAGAATAGATCAACTTGCTAATTTCTATTGATGAACTCAAACCGAGTTACTAGATTCTACAATCTTAACTCAAAACGAGGGAACTGGAAATTCAAGCCTTATTGGGTATGGCGAAACCACCTTGGCTTCTCCCGGGTTTCTCTGAAGAGAACAGAATGCACCCATATCTTACGGGGCAACGGGGAAGGAATTAGTCTTTCTAGATATAGAAGCAAGCTTACTATATCAGACTGTATAGAAGACATGACTATGAACGATGTTTTCAAATTCTTTTCACTTTGAAAATTCAGAGTCCTTTGAAAACACTTTTTAATTAAAACGAGTAAATGGTTTTCAAATACCCAACCCGTTTTAAAAACTTTTAGCTCTGATACCACAACTGTAACACCCCCAAATCTTAACCCATTTGGAAAGGTATTACGGCCAGTGACCTCAGTGTTCCTTACCGAGATCACCTAAGGCTTTACCGTTTAAATACAATTATGAGATACAAAGGATACAAAATGATAACTTTATTCATATAAAACATGAGTCCCGGGATTACATCTCAATCCCGAATATGACAAATACAGAGTTTAAACAAAGTACAGCGGAAGTCTTTTTAAATACATCACAGAGTAAATAAGTTACAGCGGAAGTCTTTCTTGAAATCTTACAAAAAGGGTTATGATCGTAATGATCATCTGCCCAAGGATCTCAACCTGATTAAAAGATAATTATTAAAACATCCAAAAACAACCGTCGTCTTCATAGTCAATCTAGTCTCCTCATATCTTCGCTCTATCTGATGTGCCGAATCGAACGGATGACACCAGCCAACCATGCAGAGAACAATTGCGGTTGGTTAGTCTACTGAATAGACTATGCAAGGGTACAAAGCAGAATGTTCAAAGTAATCGTATTAGGTTAGACTCCTCGTCTCTCGAATAAAAGTCGAATACGTTAGTCAACCACCATACTATACTTGAATATGACAAAAGGCATGCACAAGAGAAGATTCTGGAAGACTGAATCTTCACAGAAATCGACCCGAAAGAAGACTCCAACGGAATTGAGTCTTAAGGAAATATGACAAATCTGGAACGTTTAAAGAATCAGACAACATATTTAAAAGCTGACTTAGATGTTTCGATTCACAACCAACCTCACCGCATACAGCGAATCCAGATTGGAAAGAGAACGTACTCTGATCAAAAGTCAAGATGAGCTTTCCTAGCTGTACTATTTACTTAGCTGCACTACTCGCCAAAGGTATATTAATCTTATGCACTCGGGCACTCTATCTTATTTAATTATAAAACACACGCCACTGAAATACATTAATATTATTAAGCGCGATAACAAAGCTTAAATCTCAGGGTGATCATTATGTCGACCCAAACTAAAACAACACACAAACACACACACACGAGGCTTAATATTATTCCGAGAACAACAGAAGTTATTATTATACAGGGTGACCTTACGTTCACCCAGATTACACTGCCACAATGCTTACACTTTAATTTACAGGATGGCAGTTACGTCCACCCCAATTGCACTAGCTAGGTGCTTAATACACAGGGTGACAATTATGTTCACCCAATTGCGCTAGCAAGGCGCTTAAACACTTCAGATCCTTAAAGGTGGATAGGAAGCATAGGTCATGACCCTTAAATTATTATTCGGAAATTAACCCGAGGAGTATTACGATTTAAAGAAACGACAAATCCTTACTTGGATAAGCGTTCCTACGAACATTAAGTTATAAAGAAACGACTAATCCTTACTTGGATTAGCATTCCTACGAACACTCGTGCTAACTAAACAGTCTAACACAACAATTATTCACATTAAAGTCATACAGGCAAACGACTTAAACATAGAGATAATAGAAACGGCTAATCCTTACTTGGATTAGCTTTCCTATTAATCCACATGCTATTCTAGCATTAAGATTAAATTCACAACAATACCATCACGGTAATTATCACATATAATTGCGTTGTTCTAACATATATACAACCTATGATAATGTCATTATTATAGTCTCCAAAACAGTTTATAAAACCATTTCCAGACAAACACAATAATCATTCCAAATTAATTACTCAGATAAACAACTGATAATTAATGTAAATATGGAACGATGAGCAAGAGCGAACCGCCACTTGCCTAAATCCGCAGAATTGGAACAAGCCTAACGATGACGGGATTCCGGGCTCGACACGGGTATAGCTCCGATAGCACAACAACCTTTGAGTCGACCCATAAAGAAACCCTAAGTTAGATCCGACATAACAACAGTACGAATCTAAAGGAAGATGAAATGATACGAAAGGAACGACGCCCGAACAACGACCACCTAGGGCCGAGGCCAAAAGAAGCCACAACCCTCTGGCGGGGGTCGCCGACGGCCTTACGGCGGGCGCCGCTGTTCATCACGGCGGTCGCCTCCACTGTATGGCGGGCGCCGTGACGAACCCAGAAACAAAACGACGAGAACACTCACCAACGACGATCGGATTGGCCTCCTTTAGCCTTGCTTTGGATTCTAGGCGTCTGAGGGCCTCCAAGGCTTCACAATGGCACTGGAAACAACACCAAAAAGGGGCACCGACGATCACTTCCAAACTCCGGCGAGAAGAATTTGAGAGGATTCGAGCTTGTGATTGTGTGCCAAATCCGCTCACCAAAGGCTCCAATTTATAGCCAAAGCCCAGGGGAACACAATGATGGCCTAAATGGAGGCGTGGCGGGGCTAGTTTGGCGTCGTCAGACGTCGCCGACGACTCGCAGGCCTATGCCCCCGCTAGCTTGCGGCGGGCGCCGCGTCTCAGCCTGGTCGCCGCTGAACAAAACAACTGCGGCGGGCAACTGGCGGCGATCGCCGCATAGTACGGCGGTCGCCGTTTTCCAGTCTTCTCGCCCAGCTAGAAGACGAGGGCACTGTTGCCTCGAGCCTTAAACGGCGGTCGCCGCCTTAATTGCGGCGGTCGCCGCCACCGTGGCTTTGCCCTTCTCAGCTTTTGGACGATATCGACTTAACTCGGGATAAAAATAATCATACACGAACGAGTATTAACATCCAAAGTACGTCGTCTGTATTTTATTTCACTTAGAAAAATATTACAGATATTGAGCACATTACAGAATGTCTCAAACTTCCTGAATTAAATCCGACGTACAAAACGGGTGTTCGGGAAAATCCCCAAAATTCCCAAAATAACCTTACAGAAATACGGGGTATCACATTGTGGTCACTACCACTATCCACCATAGCAAGGTAGTGGTTGTCATGCCCCTCTATTTGGCACTGATGGAAAAAGATTTGGGAACGCTGAAGCATTGACTCTTGCCATTGGTTGAGAGGTGGCGGCGCTAAGGGTCCATCAACAGAATCTTCAACCCTAGAAGCCATGAAGCACTCTCCACTTACGGCAAAGGCTTTGACCTCTTCTTCTTGCAATTCCTCGGCCAACTTCTCATCATTGTCCGAAGTTGCATGATCAAAGACATAGTGAAAAGGAACCCTTTCTTGGCGCGGCTGCACTTGAGGAAGTGGTGGCCTTGGAACTTCTAATGCTGGCACACGCCTTGGAAGCATAACTGGCCGTGTAAAGGGCACGCCTTGCGGTGGTATTGGCGCGTGTGTGGCCAGATTTGGTGGCGCGTTGGATGGGCCGGCCATGTATTGGTTGTAGGCTGCTTGTTGGCTGATCAAGGGCGCACTTGCGGGCCATGGGGACACAAGAACTGAGTTCAACACTTGAAATGGTGCCGTAGCTGCATGGGGTACATACGGCGGCGGTGTAGGGTAAGGCATAAGCGGCATAGTGGTGTTGACACTCATGGGCACACTTGGATGTCATGTGGTAGCCAGAGGTTGTGTGTAAAGGCCTTGTTGCGCCATGGCTGTGGCTTCTTCGGGTGTAGGAGTGTGTGATCGGCTGGACTAGATACTCTTAGAAGATCTTGAGTTACGTCGCCTCCGACGCCTCTCTTCTTCAAACCTCTTATCAATCCGCAACTTCATATCTTCCAAAAGAGCTCTTAAGGTGGTGAGGGTGATAGGAGGGCCATCAAGATCCGTTGACACTTGCTTGTCTTTCTTCCCGGATCCCTGCAAAGACATGGCAACAAACAAAAGAGCAAAAACAAGAACGAAAGAGGAAAATCACAAAAACACAGAATTTGGTTAAGGTTAGTGATAATCCAAAACGTTCTCTCACTCGCCTCCCTCCTCTTCTTTACACTCTTTGATTTTTCCTTTAGGGGTGGACTCTTCTCACTTGTGTTTCACTCACTCTCGCCTTACAAACTGATTTGAAAGGCACCAATGAGGGAACCGAACAATCTGATTTGAAGGGTTTCTAATGAGGGAACCAAGAAAAGTCTCCAAAGCCTTGTTGATGTAGTCCACTTGAGAGAACAACTCCTCCAATAGCCGCTGCACAATTCACCAAGACAAACACACAAGTGATAGCCAAAACAACTCAAAAATTAAGCGTTAGAGCGAGTATTTGGACAACTCAAGATGAACCCACACAACTCAAAGTTTGGAAGGAAATAAAACAAGGGAAGGCTTAGGCTTTTTGGCCTTGTGATGCTACTGATTTTGGGGTTCCCTTCAACACGTAGCTACCTTCAAGACTTGGCACCAAGATTTGAGAGAAGATGAAGGCGAAGAGAAGAGAAGAGAAGAGAAGAGAAGAGAAGAGTTGCACAACTCTTGGCCTTGCATGCTTTCTTTTTTTTCTTTTTTTTAAACTTCGTCTTTTTTTTATAATATACTATGCTATGCTCAGCCAAGAATGTCACATGTACGAAATTTTATGACTTGACTTAAGAGGGAAGAATAAAAGAAGAGAAGAAGACAAGCCCATTGAAATTTTGGCTCCTTTAATGATGTCTTGAAGAAGCTAGGTGAAAGGATGGGGTTTCAATGCTTAAACTCTTGATTAAAGCTGAGTTAAGGCAGCTTGTTTTAATGAGGGATGGCTGGAGTTATGGAAGTGAAGGTGGGTTAATGAAAGGGTGGTGAAAGGAGGCAAAAGGGTGAGGTAAATGAAGGGTTAACTTCACTTAATGCTTCCTTTAAGTGGCAAGTTGGCAACCTTGGGAGTGCCTTCAGCCTATGGGACGTGGGGAGGGAGTTTTGAGGATGAGGATGAGTGCTCAACCACAGCCAATAATGGTGAGAAGAAATGAAGTTCGATTTTGATCAAGCAAGGTTCAAAAATTTTCCAAATTTTGAGTGTATGCAAGAACAAACTCAAGAAACCAATTCGTACCCTCTAACCTTGAGGAACTTACTTCAAGAGGAGCTCTGATACCACCTGATGTGTCCCCTCGGATTCTTGTACGCCGGTTCTTGAAGTGAAGTCGAGATCGAAGCTAGAGAGTGGGGAAGTTTGGACGACAACACCTTCCTTGGCTTGATTTTGTGTTGAATTCTGCGGAGGAGGAGATGAAGCAGTTGAATCTCCTTGGGATGGATGAGACACGAACAAGACAAGCAATCCACAGTCCAAATGAATCCACACTTGAACTTGGAAAGACTCCCCTTGGCTTGGATATGGCCACCAAGTCGAGAAGAGGTTGAATCGGGTGTGATGTTGGATATGTCCACCAACAACTCCTTGGATTCGGTTTGAATGAAGCCTTTGGATATGTCCACCAAAGGGAATCACTCGAGTTCTTGATATGGCCACAAGAACAAACAAAGAAGATGAACGAAATTCTGGAAATTACTTGAAAACTTAATGACAACAAAATAAGAGAGAGTTTGAACTCAATATTCGCCAACCCTTGAACAAGTAGGGTGAAACGGTTTTTATAGTCATAAACCAACCTAAATGGGCCTCACAAAATGGACCAAAGCCCATCCCAAAATCAGAAGTAGGAGCCCACACGCCTAGCCTTGGTTGTCTTGATGTCAAGGTGGGCGGCAATGGTGGAGTCATTGAGCCATTGAGAGATCCGCTCGTGCCTTTCAAGCCCAAATTGGTCAAGGCCTTCCTTAGGTCCATATGAGCCTATTAGACCCCAATGTGTGCACTGGAAACTGGCTCGAGCCAGGAGATGTGAACTAGTCACCTTAGTGTGCTCGGCACTCTTGGTAAGGCCTTTGAGATCTCTAGGCATTCGTGCTTCAAATGACCCCAAATTTGGCAGCCGATCATATTTAGGCATTTGTTGAGGAAGGCCCGATACAGAACTTTGATTCTTGGTGGTAGGCTTGGGCAAAGCTGAAAACCATAATCGGGTGCCGGACGCCGGGGAAATGCCATGGCCATCACCGAGCCATTCTCCTCCAACTGACATGAAACTTGGCCACACCTCCTCATTTGGCAAATCTTAAAGTTTGGCACCAAGTGTGCCGAGTGGAGATGAAGTTGGCTCGCAGAAGTGAAGAAATCCCCTCTTGAGTACCGCTGGGTGGCGCGCGCTGGCCTTGGGAGCTAGCTTGGGGCCGTGTGATGAGTTTCTAGCCTTGATAGGGCCCATGGTGAAATCATTTTACCTTGCTGATTTATTCAAACTTGTTGATATAATAAAAGTATTTCCCCTCTACTTACTTTGTAAATTGAAATAAACTTCTCTCGTAATCCCCCCTTCCTAATAAATGAAATACTGAGAATAAGGTCCTATTATCTTTTAAAAGCAAAACGTAAATAAATCTAATTTGTTAAAAGTAGTGCTGACTAGGCAGCCAACTCATGAGGGTAGTCTACCCTATGAGTAAGACAAACAGTTTCCCAAACATAACGATATGGAAGAATAATAGTACCTTATTGACACAAACATTGAAATAATACAATGAAAATATGCGCTGGATTGGAAGAAGTTAAGAGGGTGACATTTTATATATATGGGGTTCGGGTGATGACATCCCGTGTGAGAATGATGAGAAATATTTTCGCGCTGACATATGACAATGTCACGTGTCAGTGATGACATCATCCTTTTTTAAAGAAATCGGATGATTTAATTTTTACAAATATATTTTTTTCCTGGACTATTTTTTTTTTGAATATGCATTTGTATGTAGCAAGATGTTCATTTATATATAATTAGATGTGCATTTGTATATAACAAGACATGTATTTGTATGAAATGCACATCTAATTTTTTTGTAGGATGTTCATTTGTATATAACTAGATGTGTATTTGTATTTCAAACGCACATAATGGTGTTTGTCAAATGTAATTCACGTTATAACCAAATGCATACATAATGGTGTTTGCCAAATGTACATTCATGTTATAACCAAATGCACATTCACGTTATAACCAAATACGCATTCACGTTATAACCAAATGCACATAATGATGTTCGCCAAATGCACATCACATATCACATTATAGTCAAATGCACATTCACGTTATAACCAAATGCACATAATGGTGTTCATCAAATGCACATTCACGTTATAACCAATTGCACATGCGCGTTAAAACCAAATGCACATAATAATGATCGCCAAACGCACAAAATTGGTCAAAAAATGGCCTAGAAAATAAAAAAAAGGAAGAAAAAAAAACGTGTTTGAAAAAATGTTTTCATCAAATGCACATTCAAGTTATAACCAAATGCACATTCGCGTCATAACCAAATGCACATAATGGTGTTCACCAAATATACAAAATTGACCAAAAAATGGCCTGAAAAATGAAAAAAGGACAAAAAAGTATTCAAAAAAAAGAACAAAAAAGAGTGGTGACATGACACCACATGACGGTACCACCGCCATGTGGCACCACGTGGTGCTGACACATGCAACAACCATCTGTTAGCGCGATAAATGGTTCTTATTATTCTCGCCTAACGGAGTGTTTTCATGTGAATGATTTTCTCTATATATATATTAAAGTTCACTCTTTTTGTTCTAAGCGCAACATGGTAATTTGTAATTTTTTACCTTTTCTTTTAAAATTATATTCATCAACAAATTTAACAAAATATAAACCATAAAATCTTGACCAAATTTTCAGCATGTAAACATGATGAAATTTAAATCATACTAATTTAAAACCAAATGTACTTAAATCTTATTTTGGTCAAATCTAAATTATATAATTTGAATCTATCAATTCGTTGTAAATCTTTCACACCGTAATCTTTTCAATCCATAACCAAATAATTAATATAGTCGTTTTTGTATACATTTCTCTTTTATTTAAAAAATTCCAAGACTAAATACTATAAGCTCTCGGAATCACACACTTTTAACTAAACATATGAGTTGTATAAAATAAATGTCACCACTTGAAATCTCATCTTACAATGTATAATTTTACTATGGGTAAGTGTCATGTGAGAATATATAATAGGGTGAGAAATGAGAATAAATCTTAGTCTTTGGATGACAAATAAACCAAAGACTAGGATTAAACTTTTATTATGGCACATGACTTGATTTTTGGGAGTTTGACCGGTCAACATGACTGGTCAAACCAATCAACGGCGGTCAACGTCGGAGCTCCAGCGTTGACCGGTCAATTTTATTTTATTTTTCGGCCAGTTTTTTTTTCTCCAGGCACAATTTCTGGCTTGCGATTGCATGTGCATTGATTTTTGCTTGCATGTGCATCGATATTGACTTGTATGTGCATTGATATTGCATAAAATCTAAATAGGATTTTTGACTATATGTGTGACTTTGTGTATGTGAAAACTCATACACTTCTCAGCATGTGCATATGTTTTAGCTTGTGTGTACATAAATTTTGACATATATTTGCATCTAAATTCTACTTGTGTGTATTATTTTTTTGGGTTGAAATGTGCATGAGTTTTGGCTTGTATGTGCATACCTTTTGAACTGCATGTCTTTTTTGTTGTATGTGCATCTAAATTCCATAAATTCTGTATATGGTTTTGATTATATGTGTGACTTTGTATATGTGGAAACTCGTGCACATACATGCATTTCACATAATGTGCATATATTTTGGCATGTGTATGCATAAATTTTGACCTGTATGTGCATCTAAATTCTACTTGTGTGCGTTGTTTTCATGGGTTGAATTGTGCATGAGTTTTGGCTTGTATGTGCATACCCTTTAAGTGTATGTCTTTTTGCTTGCATGTGCATGTAAATTAAACTAGGCGTGTATAGGGTTTGAGTACTATATGTGTGACTTTTTATAAGTGGAAACTTATGTACACACATGTAAAATCTTATACACTTTACAGATTGTGTATAGGTTTTGTCTTGTAAGTGCATGAATTTTGAATTGTCTGTGCATCTACATTTTACTTGTATGTATCGTTTTCTTGGCTTGATATGTGCATGAGTTTTTGACTTGTATGTGCATATCATTTAAAACACATGTCTTTTTGCTTGAATGTGCACATGTCAAAACTTATGCACATACAGTGTACAACTCATGCATATTTTCTCCAGAAAATAATACATATTTTTTACAATCTTTAGATGCACATACATGTCAATATTGATGCACATATAAGCTAAAATGTATGCAAATGTCATCTCAAGCAAAAAAATAGTTTTGGAAAAAAGTTGGGCTGTGAAAAATTGAATCGAAAAAATAGTCGGACAACACCTTATAAAATTTTAATGCACATACAAGTCAATATTGATGCACACACAAGTCAAAAATGGTGCACATGCCAGCGCAAGCAAAAAGTGGACCCGAAAAAAAATGGGCCGAAAAAAAAACTTAGGCCGGACAACGCCTTATAAATTTTGATGCACATATAGGACAATATAAATGCACACACAAGCCAAAATGTATACACATACCATCTTAAGTAAAAAAGTGACCCCGAAAAAAAATGATCCGAAAAAAAAAAACTTTGACCGGTCAATCACTTAAGTGGTCATGTGTCATGCACATGACTAAGGATGGACAAAAATAGACGGGACAAGACCGTAACCGTGAAAAAAAAAAAAAAATTGGGCCTTCGTGAAGTCTATATGTGAAGCCTGTGAAGGGAATTCCATGGGACCCTAATTACGTCCCTCACTCCCTCCCGCAGTCATCTCCTGATTCTCCTCCCTCTCGGCTCTCGCGGTCTCGCCTCTCCCACTCCGAGTCATCTCCTCCGGCGCCGGCGGTCAGTCTTTCTCCGGCAGTGCTCTCCCCTCACGCAGTCCACTCGTCTCCTCCGGCCGTGCTCGACGCTCGTTTTCGTCATCTTCTCCGGCGTGTTCCGTCCACTGCTCGTCTCCACTCGCCAGTCCCTCAACCCACTGGCCACTGCTCGTCTCCTCCGGGCTCCGGCGGTCGTCTCCCACTCCGGCTCCACCCACGGTAAAGGGACTGATACTTCAGCTTGCTTAAGCTTTTGAGATTATGTAGTTTTAAAATGAAAGACTGATGTTTATGAGAAACTATAAGATGCTTCGTGTGATAAGGTCGTTAAATTAGCTATCTACGTACACAGTGTTTGCTAAAATGTCAATCTGATCAATGGTGATTCTGAGCAAATTTAGTTTTCTTGTAGTGATCATTGCCCACGGTCTTCCAGTCTCCTCTCTCCTCCAGGACCTCCACGACTCCACCCACCCACAGCCAGTCAGCCACGGTTAGTAATTTACTGATTTGTTTTTAGTTCATTCATTTGTTAGTGATTTGAGTTTGATTTTAGTATTTTACTGCAAGTTGAATACTTGAGTTTATGTAGTATTTTACTACAAGGACATTCTGCATGTTGAATACTCAAGTTCATTATTTAAGTTTTTTTTTTGATTAAGTAAAAATTAGACTGGAAATCACAGAAGAGCCAATTTCTCAGTCTATAGCATCCTTTTAGATGAGAATTACAAATTCTGAACTAGTTCGAATATCTTCCAAGGAACTAAGTTGGACCTCCTTAGCGATGAAGTCGGCCACCACATTTGTATCCCGGAAGATATGAGAAATCTGCACTGAAGAGAAAAGTTGTAAAACACACAGGATATCAGAAATAATCATTTCAATATCCCATTGACAGTGCCAGATTTGATTTAGGACATTCACAATGGTCAGATTATCGCATTCAAGTTATATGTCGATAATGCCTAGTTCATAGGCCTTTACCAGGGCATTTCTTACCGCAAACGTTTCCATTTTTAATGGGGTTGAGGTACCACATTTATCCCCGAAGATAAAAGTAGGTTCACCTTTGTTGTTCCGGAAAATGTAGTCAAAGCTAGATTCACCATTCATTTTTGTTGATCCATCGGTATTGATTTTGATAATTTTATCTAGAGGTTTTTTCCATTTTTTTATTGGTCGTCTGGAGCTATTTGTTCTATGAGGTTTCGGTCTGTCATCTGCTAGGCAGTCAGGATTCCAGATTTTCGTCTTATTCCAGTTTTCAATTTGTTGTTTGATATAATTCAGAAGATCCTTGATGTGGTTGGCATCATTATTTGGGCTTTCAAAGCTTTGTTGGTTTCTATAGAACCAGATTCCCCACCAAGAAACCAGTAATTCTATAAACTGCAAGCGATCGGTTTTTTGTCGAATTTCATCAATGATTTCATTGATTTTTCTATTTGGTATGTTTATGGAAGTAATAATACCATATGTGGATCGGTTCATTTTCACTATTGTTTTCTTGGTATGGTTACAATGGAATAGGAGATGATTCAAATCCTCCAATTGCGCATTGCATCTGATGCATTCCTGGGGGATTGCAACCGCTTTTTCTGTTAGTCTTGATTTTGTTGGTAATCCATTTTTCAGTATTTTCCAAACAAAGTTTTTAACTTTGGGGTAAGTGTCCATTTTCCAGATCCAAGCAGAGTCATACGCAGTATATCTTTTGTTTCTATTAATTAGTTCAATGGCAGAGTTTGTAGAAAACCAACCATTCTTGTTGGCTTCCCAATACATTTTTTCATGAATATCATTCAACGGAATTGGGATTGATGTAATCGTTGTTACTAAGTCATGGGGTAGATATTGTTCTATTAGGTTCTTATTCCAGGTTTTATTTGGTAGCATAAAATCGGCTACCGTAGCATCTTTGTTCAAGGTAACTTGTGTGTTTATGGATTCACTCAACAGGGATCTGGAAACCCAATTATCAAGCCAGAATTTGATTGTTTTGCCATTACCAACTTGCCAGATTAGTCCAGACTTGAATTCATCAATGAGTTCAAACATTTTAGACCATTGCTAAGAGCAGTTTCTTTTTTTCTCGTAGTGAAAGATATGGACTGTTTTCAGGTATTTTTCAGTAACAACTCTAATCCAGTAGTTATTTGGTTCTGCTAAGATTTTCCATAGCAATTTGAATTGTAGGGCTTTGTTCATATCCTTAGATTTTCTCAAGCCAAGGCCTCCTTCTTTTTTTGGTTTACAAATTTTTTCCCAGCCTATCACAGGCTTATAGGAGCTATCTTTGTTCCAAAAAAAGGATCTATTTAGCTTGTCAAGCTCATTGTGTGTGTGTGAAGGTAGCATAAAGCTTTGCATAAGAAAGTTTGGTCTAGAAGCCAGGTTGGTTTGGATCAGAGTTGTTCTACCTGCTTGGGACAGAGAGTTTGCTTTCCATTTTGCGAGTTGTTGTTGTGTACTAAGTAGAAGATCTGAGAACGTATTCGAGTTGACTTTGCCATTAATGATAGGACACCCAAGGTATTTATCAAGGGATATCATATTTGTAATGGTGAGGATACCTTGTATCGCTATTTTCTTTTGATTGGTAACTTTTTTAGTGACTTGAAACGCTGATTTGTGAAAATTTACTTTTTGTCATGAGATTTTACAGTATTCATCAATAATGTCCTTTATTTCTTTACAGTGCTCTTGTTTAGCTTTTGAGAAGATCATAATATCATCAGCAAAAGCTAGGAAAGGGATTCTTGATCCTTGATGAGTGATTTGGAATCCCAAAGGATTACGAGGTCTTTCAGAGGCTTTTTGTAGTTTTCTAGCAAGGATTTCCGATCCCAAAATAAATAGGAAAGGAGAGAGGGGGTCACCCTGCCGGAGTCCTCTTGTCGGTTTGAAAATTTATGTCGGTCCGTTGTTTACAAGCACCGAAAAAGAGACTGTGGTTATACATTCTCTTATCCAGTTGATAAATTTTTCATGAAATCCAAATTTTTCCATAGTTTTGAGAATGAAATTCCATTCAATTCTGTCATACGCTTTTTCCATATCTAATTTAGGGCAATGAAGCCTTCAGATCTTTTTTTTCGATTTGAAGGAGTGAAAGATCTCATGGGCAATTAGGATATTATCTTGAATTGCCCTGTTTGCAACAAACGCACCTTGTAGAGGGTGAATTAAGTTTTCCATGGTTCCTTTAAGTCTTGTTGTTAAGATCTTTGAGATTATTTTGTAAATTGTGGAACATAGACTAATAGGTCTATAGTGATTGGTGGAGTTCGGATTGTCACATTTTGGTATTAAGGAGATGAATGTGTGGTTAACCTATTTGAGTAGTTTCTCGAAGAGGAAAAAGCTTTTAACAACTTGAATAACAGAGGGGCCTATAATATCCCAATATTTTTGGTAGAATTTTGCTGTCATACCATCTGGGCCCGGAGATTTGTTCGAGCCAATGTTAAAGACAACCTTTTTGATTTCTTCATTCGTTACATTCTTGATTAGTTCTAGATTGTCTACGTCAGAGATTTCAGATTGAATTAGTTCCAGATGGTCTTGAAAAAGTCTTTGGTTTATATTTTCGCTTCTGAATCTTTTGATGAAATCATTTCTGATTTCTGATCTAATGTTTTCTTCACCAGTAATGCTAGTTCCTTCTTGTGTTTTGATTTCTTTAATGATTTTCCTGTTTCTTCTTCCACTTGCTATTTTGTGGAAATAGCTTGTGTTTGTGTCATTGAATTTAATATGTTTAACTTTTGCTCTTTGGTTCTAGTAGATTTTTTGGAAGCAGAGGAGCTTTTCCTTTTTTTCTATGATTCTAATTTCTTTCTTAATAAGGTCACTTGTAGGGGAATTACAGATCTCAGTTTGGATTTCAAAGAGTTGTTTTTCTATGTTTTGTAATTGAGTAAAAACATTGTCGAAGGTGCTTTTGTTCCAGACCTTTGCATGTTTCTTCAATAATTTTGTTTTGGATACCAGATTATATAATCTAGATCTGTGATAGTTAGTTCTCCAGGCTTGTTTTACAACATTTTTGAAATCCTTTCTGGTCATCTAGACATTCTCAAATTTAAAAGGCTGATTTTTAAAGGGTGTTTCTGAGTCCAAGTCAATAGAGATGGGACAGTGGTCTGAGCTTGTAAAAGCAAAATCTTTGGTATAGATATTCGGGTACCATTGAAGGATCTGGTGATGGATGAGTACCCTATCCAGTTTTTCATATATGTTGTCAATTTCTGTAATGTTTTTTCGCCAAGTATAGCCATTTCCTTGAATAAGGGTATCTATTATTCACATTCATTTTTAAAATGACGTAATCTTGTGAATTTGGTCAATGGTGGTTATAAACCGCCTAATTTCTCAGAGGGGTCTTGAATTTCGTTCAGATCTCCCATGACAATGCACAGAAGGGAGCAATTTTTAATAAAGAAGGTGAGACTATTCCAGAATACATTTTTTCTAGCCTCATTCGGAGGAGCATAAGTAAGGATTAACATAAGTTTCTTGTTCGAGATTTGATTAGTATATTTGACCGAGATAAACCTCGTATCAATTTGATCAATTTCAAGGATTTCATTTGTAAGTTGGTAGGTCTTCCACATAACACAGATACCACCCGAAAATCCCGTAGCCGGGATACAGTAAAATTGATCAAAGCCTTCTTTTCTCCAATCTTTTTCACTTGGTTCTTTATTTGTTCTAGTTTCAAAGAGTGCAAATAATTGGATACGTTCAATTTTGCAGAAGGATTCAACATCCGTCCAAAATGTTTTCTTTCCGATACCACGGCAATTCCAGGTCGTAATCTTCATAAAAAACTCATAATGATTTTGCCCCATATCATAAGACATTTAGGGGACTTCGAAAGGGTTTTGGTAATAATGTTGTAGTGTTCACTAGTCTCTTTAAGACTATAAACAAGTATCCACAAACAATTATCATTATGTACATTTTGTTCAGGGGTTCTAATACAAAGTTTCACATGCATGTAAGCACACACAAAGGAACAAAGTTTCACATGCAGTCTGGTATCTGCTTTCTCATCCGACAAATGATTTTTAATTTTTGGCTCTTGTACGCCACTATAGTAAATATCACTGAAATTCCATGTCAATATACAAACAACTCGGAGTCGGGTTCTAATGATACACTTGATCTCTACTGCTAAAGCAGTTTGAATGGAAACACCAAGAGGAGACCTCTCATTTTTCATACAAGCAAGATGCAAAGATATGTTGTTCAGAGGCCATTTGTTCGTGGAGTTTAAACTCCAAAATTTGTTCATATGTTGTTGGTTCCTTTGTGATAGTAATCCTTCTTTGCTCCTTAGCACACTTTCCTGTAATTGAGCTTTAATATTTCCATCCAAAACAATTCCAGAGTTCCAAACCTCAGCAAACTGTAGGAAATAAAGCAAAACCAACACCAAATGAGTGGAAAGTTCAGTATGGTTCATTTTAAATTGCTCAACACGGTTCGTTTTTTCATATTCATAGATTAAGTACTCAACACAAATCAAGTAACAAATCATATGTAGCCTAATCACATTTCTGTTTAGACTAGCATAAATGAGGTTCCTAGACAGAAAACACACATCCTTGAGATCAAACAACAGATAGTCTGTGGTGTAAATCCACCGAGGAGTAACATTTGTATATGAGAGAGTCAAAGCAAAGTGTAGATCACACATATGGCTCAGAGAAAAAGTGGTCTTGGAGTTAAAACTCCACATATATTTGTTCACAGATTGAGGTTTCAGTTTTGGTAGTATTTCTACCGGCCTCCTAGATTCATTGGTCCGATTAGTTTTGCCTTCGTTGTTCATCAAACTGAAATCTGAAATAAACTTGCACCCATGAAATAAGACACTGATGTACAACATAAGACACATCACCTTTACAGGTTTTCCTATACAGAATTTCAAAGACTTGAGAGGAGTTCAAATAATTTACGAACAAATCAAATCTATAATACTCCCAAGCAGGTTCAATCAAATAGGAATCAGTCCCAAACAAACCAGTACTTTTGGTTTCCTCAACTGTAAGGTGTAGTGTTCAAAGGTCAGAAGGAAATAAAACAAATTCCACACCAAGTGAGGAATAAGTTCATTAGTTTTTATGCATTTCCAGAGCTCCATATCAGTAGATGAGAGACTGTGAGTCTCAAGGAAAATATGAGGGTTCACCTCAGAGGAATCCAAAAAAGATTTGTTCAAAGTTTGAGGGTTAACCTCGTTATTGTTCAGGGTAGTTGGAGCAGAGTAGGATTTTATCTCAGTAGTATATGTGCTAGAGATACCAAAAGCCAGGCAAAATACACACACAAGCAAGAGCAACCAAAGGAAGCACCAGCAAAGAAATGTAGTAAGCCTAGTTAGAACGAGTATCAACAAAGCAAAAAAGACTGGATTTAGAGGTTCAATGGTCACATTAGACAGATCGAGATCAACAACAGAAGGATCGAGCACAGAAGCAAACAACAAGGAGAAAAACACCACAAGAACAGGAGACGAATGAAAGGAAACAGAAAAAAGCAAACAGGGGAAAGGGTTAGAACACCAAAACCTGGAAATCTGGATTCAGAGCGAGTAGAAGACGAAGATCTCTTCCCGCCGAGACGGAGACACCAGAAAGCTTCCCGGTCGGAAGGAGGTGAGCGAAGGCCCACCGGAGAGTTTCCGACGACCAACGGAGACCTCACCGTACTCAGTCCAAAGCTCCAATACGCTCGGGTCCCAAACCGGCTCCTGGAAGCTAAACCTGTCGACGCCCGGCGAAGAGATCTGAAGCGACGAACACCACAGAGAAGGAGTCGGACGCAGGCAGCAACCATCCACCACATAGACGCGAGGCGGAGCACCCCACCTTCGCCGGATCTGGGGGAAGAGATTAGGCCTCTCAGCTCTAGTTTTTTCAACCGGAAACGCGGCGTCGGGTTCAGGCAAGATCTGGTTCTGGTTAGGGTTGCGATGATCGATCGAGATGGGGAGGCGATTTCGGGAGCAGCGGCGGAGACGGGAGCGTTTTAGGGTTTCAGGTTTCATTTTTCCAATGTCGTCCGTGTATGTGTACGTGTTTTCATTATTTAAGTTTATTTTACTGCAAGTTGACATGTTGAATACTTGATTTTAGTGTTATTATTTTGCAAATTCTCAGTTGAGTACTTGAGTTTGATACTTTGATGTGTGGACTGTGTAGTGTGTACGGTTGAAGTATTATTAGTATTTAGTAATTTTTCCCAAATTAGTGTTATTACTTTGTGTGTGGTTGAACTTTGAAGAGTGTTGTTACATGAAGTCATGTAATTTGAATGCTTCGAATGGTTGATTAATCGTGTGGTTAATCTTTGTAAATGTAATAGCATATCTAGAAAATTAAGTTTCATGTTTGAACTTTGAATTCAACTAATTGATAATTGATTGACTAAATTTAATGATTTTGCAAACAGAAATACAGAATTATGAGAAAAGAACTATCCTTGGAATTGTCTACGGAACTTTCTTACAACGTAAGTTGGTAGGGTTTTTTTCCGTATGTTGTTATATGTGAAAAATCATTATTTGTCCTTGTGATAAAAGTAACATTTCTTGTTTTTAATACTTAGATATACTATACTATTATGTACTAATATTATGTTATTTTTTACAAAAGAATGTGCAAACACTTGTATGCACTCAAGATTGGTTACGACTACGAACAAGGACAAAGTAAAGATGATGATGAATCCGAAGATGAGAGTGATGAAGGTAAACATGTTTTTGATTATAATATTTTATATATATATTGAACCTTGTATTTCATTCGATATACTTAAAATTGAATTTCATGTCTTTTATTAATTGCTAGATGAGAATGATGAAGGCACATTCTATGCTTGATGAATGATGAGGCCACATTCTTTGCTTGATGTATAGCTAGACCTGTACAAGTCCGGGCTGGCCCGTCCGCCCGGTTTAAAAACCGGGCCTGGACAGCAATATCGGCCCGGTACAGTAACGGGCCAGGCATGGACACATCTCTACGCCCGAACGGGCCTAGATGCCCGGCCCGGTACCCGTTACTGTTCATATATATAATATATATTATATTTAATTATTTAAAAATACCCTAAATTTCCAACTTTCCCTATCTTCTTTTTCTTTCACGCCGCCTGCCTCCATTCTCCATTTCTCCTTCTCTGAATTTCCATCTCCAAAGTCTGAATCTCCATTTCTCCACCCTCCTCCAATCTCCAATCTCCATCTCCATCCTCCAATCTCCATCTCCACTTCTCCAGTGGAGATTCTCCACCAGTAGCCATCTCCGTCCTCCTCCTTCCATCTCCAGTCGCCAGGCCGCCGGTCGCCATCTCCGTCCTCTTCCATTTGAGGCCAGTCCTCCTCCCTCCATCTCCACTTCTCCAGTCGCCAGGCCGCCATCTTCGTCCTCCTCCATTTGAGGCCAGTCGTCCTCCCTCCATCTCCACTTCTCTAGTCGCCAGGCCGCCGATCTCCATCTCCGTCCTCCTCCATTTGAGGCCCCAGACTAGTCGACCGAGAACAGATCTGCGCTAGGCCGCCACTGCAACCAGTCGCCTCTCGCCACCGAGCCCTTGCCAGCGGCGCCACCAAGCCATCCACCGAGCTCAAGGAACTTCTGAAATGGGCCAGGCCGCCGGGTAACCCGGCCCGGCTGACCGGACGGGCTTGGACAAAAAACCCAGCCCGGTTAAACCAGACGGGTTTAGCCCGGCCCGGTCAACCGGGCAAAAAATTGTGAAAAACCCGGCCCGAGCCCGGATTTGTACAGGTCTATGTATAGCCATATAAGTATGAGATTTTTCTACACGGTTTTTGTTTAAAATGATCCTATTTGATTTGTAATTCTTAGTAATTGAATGAGTTTGTTAACTTTGTTTGTACTTTGTCAATTGTAGGCGAGGCGCTTATGCATGAGATTGAAAGAGCTACGCTAGTTATCGAACAAGTCATCCCTTAAGTCATGAAGTTTTATCACTTTTATGGACATTTCTAAAAATTAAGACACTATTATTGTTTTTTGTTTAGTTGAATGCTTTCGGTATTTTTTTTCAATGTGAATGTGACTATGGAATTTTACAATTTGGACTTTGGTTGTAAGATGTCAACTCACCAAATTTTTTTTTATTACGGTCCGGTCCGTGCTGGTCCGGACCGTAAGCAAACAATTAAAACTGAATAATATATGAAATCCGGTCTTGCCGGTCCGGACCGTATCGGTCCGGTCCACGGTCCGGACCCTAAAAGTTTTACGGTCCGCCGGTCCGGACCGGATGCCCATCCTTACACATGACCACATAAATGATAGTCTAATCATAGCCTTTGAATTTAAAGGCTATGAGCTATTCTCATTTTTCACCCTAATGTTCATTCTCACCGGATCCGCACCCTTTTACTATTAACACAACACTTATATAATATAAATGTATGATTTCCTATCAATATTTTATCAGATAAAATATAAATAATGTTATATTAATATCTCGAGTTACCAAAATATTTCTAAGCCTACCCAACATATATGCTATTTTATCATTTTTTTTCTTATTATTCTTAATGCATTAATTATTTAACAAAATTTTAAATTAAAGTCTTAATATTATCTATATAAATTTATAAATTTCTTATGAATCTCAACAACCAACCTTTTAATTTCAACAACTAAAAAACTATTATGTAATTTTATATCTTAAGCACCTGTCTCATTTTCAATTAATACCTCTACATATACATATAAAATACATATTTAAATATTAACAAACTTTACAATAGATCTTCATCACTTTTCTTTTCATTTTTTACTTAGCATTTACATCAATTATATATAATTAAATTGATGCATTTATAAATCTACATATTATATTGTATTATATAATAATATTCATCCCATTAGTATATTTGAGACAGCATTCTGTTTTTTTTCAATTACATCTTTTTATATAATAAACATAGACACCATAACAACTTTCGGATTTACAAAATGGCTTTGGGCTCATTTTTATAAATAAGTTTGTATAGTCTCTAAGTTTCTACACAATAATATTCTTAACAGTTTTCATTCACAATTATCCAAAAGTTTCGGATTTAGTTTCCATTTTATAAGTAAATACATTAATAATTTAGAGAAACGATCTCACATTAAGATTTATATCTATAGTTATCAACCTAATATAATTTTAAATATTCTTCTAAATCTTAACAAAATAACTAAATCTATAGTATGACAAGTCTAAGCAATCACACTGGTGTGATTTTGAATACTTTTTACTTCTTCATTTTTCTATTAATGTTAGGGTATTTTTGTAATAACCTTAAATTTTAAAAGTTTTATAAGTAAGTATTTTTTTTATAACAAATAGAATTTTCAGAGTATATTTTATTTTGAAAGGAAAAAGTAAATAAAATGATTTAAGGTTAAATTATTTCACATAATAATTTTTATTAGAGAGATATAAAAATGGGTATAAAAATGTAATTTTACAAGTGCATTTGTCCAACAAGTAAATTAATGGGGCAAAAAATTACATTTTGAAACTTATTTATTTAATTTGTAATTTATTAAGGACTCAAAAGGCATGATTTATAATGTTTAGGCTAAAATCAAAATTAATCCTAAAGTGGGTGGCATGCATGACATTATCTAAGAGGTGAGTTGTTGATCTTTCGAGCGATCATGCTTGGGAAGACTGTCGGGGATGAATACACTTCGTGAAAAGATGTCCTCTTGGCTACGGCGTCCTAATCGATGTGTTTTCTGGCGGTGTAGTCCTCCATGGCCTCAGCCGAGCTAGCCAAAAGTAGTATTTTTTCCGCCTCATCGAGTTCAACCACTAGTCAGTTATTATCCTCTTCCGCCCTAGTCTTCTCATCTCTCAAACGGAACAACTCATCTTCAAGCATCCTGATCTTTCCTTGTCGGGCCTTGACACTCTAAGACAACTCAAATTTCTTGGTGGAGAGTGAATCGATCGTATTTCGATCAGCTTCAGCCTTGCTCTCCATGGCGTCTATCTACGATGAGATCCCCTTGACACATTCCCAAGCACACAGTGTTGCTTGAAGACCCTATCATCAAGACAATTAGAACTGATCGAGAATAAAGATAAAGTACACAATACAACTGTAACACCCCTAAATTACCTTAGGAATATTACCGTCAGTGACCTCGGATCACATATCCAAAATCAACCAAGGCTTTATTACAATATTGATCGCAAATACAAAATAATACGAACTATAATATATTAAATCCAAAATTGTCTTACAAATAACGTTACTAAAGATGGCAACTCAATAATTTTTCAAAGTATCAGCGAAAGACTTATAAAATAACAAATTCAAAATAGGCACTCAACCTTATTCAAAACCAATGTCAAATACTAAAAAGCAAACACAGTGGCCTTCAACGTCGTCTTCTCGTGTCTTCAATTTAGGAAGTTTTATCAAATGTGCCATATAGGACGGATGACACCTGCCAACTATGCAAGGAAAAAGAAAGGTTGGTTAGTTTAATTAAAGACTAAACAAGGGCTCAAACAGAATGGTTCTACGTGATTGTATCCAGTTACTATCATTGTCTCTCGAATAATAGTCGGTAGACGATACATAACTCGGATACTCTCACTTAAACGATAGAAAGAGATATGCACCAAGAGAAGACTCCAAGAAATTGAGTCTTATAGGAATATGTATGTTTGTTTGGGAACATTATATTTACCACACAAAGTTTGAAAACGACTACTTGAATATTTGGGTCCTCGACCAACCTCACCGCGTAATGCGAATCCAGATCGGAAAGGGGACTTACTTTAAACAAGAGTCCGAGCGGGTTCCACGTTGTACTTCTCACCCGATGGTATATTAACTATGTGCAAAACGGCACTTATCTTATTTAATTTTACAACCGATCTCGATACGAGATAAAGAAAGGGATGAATCCCGAATATTGGCACTAGCTAAGTACACCACCACTTATATTCGAATAAGGGTAGGTCATGACCACAAGTATTCAGACATTAATCCTCCTAATACCAAGTTATAAAGAAACGACTAAACCTCGCAAGGTATATAGCGTCCCTACGAATACTCGTGCTAACTAGCAAATAAGTCCACACCAAATCCACACCGATGCTCGTCTAGCACCCTACAATAAGAATATATATATATATATGAGGGTCGTTGCTAGCAAATATACAACCTAATAATAAGGTTCATTTACACATCAATTTCACACACAAGTTCCCAAATGAAAATTATCAATGATATTTATCACAACTTAATGGCACAATCGATTCATTGTCAATTAAGATGAATATGGAATAACTTCTAAGAGTGAACCGTCACTTGCCTTAAATTACGAAGAGCTTGAACGTCGTAATGGAGATGGTTGCTTTTGAAAATCAAATTGGCTCCCTGCTTTATTTCCGTTCCAAAAGCGATTCCGAGATGTACCCAAATCACACAACATAAATAAATTATGGTTATATAGTTTATTCAAAAACGACATTTGAAGGATACAAGTCTCGATTTTCAATTGAATTTATTTAACTCTAAATAAATCAATTTCAAGGCTTTTCAACATAACGATTATCTATACGATACTAACAATCAATTAGTCGTATATTCTAAATAATCATAACATAAATAACAAATTACTTAATTTATTTATCACCTCAAATAACCCAACACATTATCCAATTGTAATGTTATACCTTAACAAATTACAATCTAAGATAATATCATAAAATATATTTAATTTAATTTTAATACTTCTAAAATTAAATTAACCCAGTATGTCTCTAATTAACCCCAATTAGGATACATAAACATGATTAATTGGACAAAAACCGAATTGGAGTACGAATTGGCCATTACCAAATTCGTTCGTGTGGTTCGTGTAGACACCCCTTTGTTGTTTGCTCCGATTCTTCCTCGTCCGAACTCCAAATGGTGCATGGTTGGTGTCTCTAGATTCTAGACTACAAGACGGAGATTTTGATACCTAAATCGTAACTAGAGGTGCCCTGTTGAAGGAGAATTTCCTTCTGCAAGTGCTCGAAAAGTTTGTGAAGTGCCAAAAACCTAAAGCTTGAAATTGGATAAATTCCTTCAATGAGTGAGAAGGTATTTATAGGGGTTTTTAAGCCCTTAAAAATAGCTTTCCAACCCCATACGTTTCGACCAAAACTGATCTCAAACGAGATCTAATCTTAGATTTTACCGAACTTTTGAAGTTATCGGGATGTTTACCTTTGAAGATAAAATTCTATCAATCTAAGCGGTTATAAATCCCGATATTTGATATGATTCGGTTTAGGATAAGTATATCTTCAAAGCCCAAGGGCCAATTGAAGAAAACGGGACGAAAAACCGGGCCAAACCCCATTAAAATGGAGCTTGAAGCTCACGGGGAAGAAGGAGGCAGTCGGCCCTCCCCCATTTTTGTCTTAATTGCATATTTTTGCCCAAGTTTCCCATTTGTGGCAAAAATTCCCTTGTTTCACTTTTCAAAAATTACAGAACTCGCCCAAACATATATATAAACTTACCCAAAGTTTATATATACATTCTAAACCATATTTATGAAGAGTGAAATTTGAATTTGAATTAATTCTTAAAATTTGAATTAATTCAAGTCTAAGTTGTAAATCCTTATACTTAACCTTATTTAAAGCTCAATTAACATTTTGTTAATCTTAATTTAAATAATCTAGGTTAAAATTGATATGTCTCACAAGATTATCATTAACATAATGTTAATATAATTGTAAGTGCACCATGACTTAAAATGTAACATACTTTTGGAATAGAAATATATGTTTTAATTTACTCCCTTAAAATAATATAACGAAAATTCATCCCCTTTATTAAAAGTAAAATTACATTCATGCCCTTATCTAAAAATGAGGGTTATTATAATACTACCCCCTTAAGAATAGTTTCGACCCCGAAACTAGGCCAAAAACAACTCAGAGAAACGACTATGCATATCCGTCTCGGTCTTCCAAGTTTCCCACATAACTTTCTCAACTCCCGTCTTTGACCAAAGGATCCTTACCAATGGTACCACTTTATTCTGCAGGTGCTTCTCTCAATGCTCTAGGATGCGCATGAGTCTCTCCTCGTATATACCATTTGGCTGAATCTCGATGTCGTCATAACTCAAAACATGAGACTCATCTGACACATACTTTCTCAACAGAGAGACATGAAATACATTATGCACTGGATGTGCTAAGGGTGGCAATGCTAAACGATATGCCAAAGATCCGACTCTGTCAAGGATCTCGAATGGTCCAACATAGCTAGGATTGAGATTCCCACGCTTTTCGAACCTGAACACACTTTTGGTTGGCGACACCCTGACAAATACCTTATCCCCAACATCGAACTCAACATCCATTCGCTTCAAATCAGCATAAGACTTCTGTCGACTCTGCGCTGTAAGCATCCTTTGTCTAATGAAACAATATCTGAGGCAATCCATTTGACCAATTCAGGTCCTAGCAAAATCCTGTCGGCATTCTCATCCCAACAAATTGGGGATATGCACTTTCGACCAAACAAGGCTTCAAACGGAGCCATCTTGATGGTTGAGTGCCAGCTATTGTTGTACGTGAACTCTGTTAGACTCAAGATGCTCTCCCAATTGGTCGGACGATCCAACACACATGCTCTCAACATATCCTCAAGTGTATGGATTGTTCTCTCTGACTGCCCATTTGTCTGAGGGTGAAATGCATTACTGAATCTCAACTCAGTCTTCATGGCCTTATGCAATTCCTTCCAGAATCTTGACATAAAACGACCATCACGATCATACACAATGGTCTTCGGTGTACCATGCAGACGAACTATCTCATGTAAGAACACTTCAATATTTTTTGGGTTCCCCAGGTTGACTTAATGGCTACGAAATGAGCACTTTTCGTGAGCATGTCAATGATCACCCATATAGCATCCTTCTGGCCCTGAGTTTTGGGTAAATCTGTAACAAAGTCCATCGCTATATCTTCTTACTTCCATTCTGGCACCGGAAGTGGTTACAATTCTCCTCATGGCCTTCGATGTTCAATTTTCACTGTCTAGCAAGTCAAGCATTTTGCCACAAACTCTGCTACGTCTCACTTCATGTTAGGCCACCAGAAATTCTTTCTCAAATCCTTGTACATCTTGCTAGATCTAGGATGTACAAAATATGCAGATGAATGAGCCTCTCTCATTACCAACTGTCGTATGTCGCCAATGTCAGACACACATAGTCAATTTTGAAACCAAAGTGATTCATCCTCCTGGATCACAAATCTTGGAGCTTTCTCATCCAGAACTTCGCTACATAGCTTCACCAAGACCAAGTCGTCAACTTTTCTTTCCTTCATTTGATCAAACAACGTAGCCTGAAGTTCGAGCATACTCAGGCTACCTTATTGGTGATCAAATAAAACCTCAATTTCGCACAGACCTTGCTGCAATTCTGTCTGAGTAGTGAGTAGAGCTACCACAGTCTCATGCGGTATCTTTCGGCTCAATGCATCGGATACCACATTAGCCTTGCCTGGATGATACAGTAGCTCAATATCATAATCCTTGAGCAACTCTAACAAGCATCGTTTCCTCATGTTCAACTCTTTCTGCGTAAAGACGTACTTCAGACTCTTGTGGTCGATGAAGATTTAACACTTGACATCATAAAGGTATTGCCCCCAAATCTTCAGGGAAAAACCACCGCTGCTAACTCCAAATTATGGGTCAGGTAGTTAGCTTCATAAGGTTTCAGCTATCGAGTTGCGTATGCAATAACATTCCCCTTATGCATCAGTATGCATACCAAACCTTGCTTTGAAGCATCACTATACACCACATAACCCTCAATTCCTTCTGGTAATGCCAACACTGGTGCTGATGTTAAGCACTGTTTCAAATTCTAAAAACTGACCTCGCACTTCTCATCCTACACAAACTTCTTGTGGACCTTGCGGAGCAACCGGTCATAGGTAGAGCGATCTTCGAAAATCCCTCTACGAACCGTTTATAATAACCAGCAAGTGCTAAGAAACTGTGCACCTCATTCACGTTATGAGGTCGCTTCCAATCAGCCATTGCTTTAATATTCTGTGGATCAACCATTACCCCATTCTCGTTGATAACATGGCCTAAAAATGCCACTTCCTTTAATTAAAAGTCACACTTAGATAGCTTAGCATATAGCTGATTCTGTCTAAGGATTGATAATACCATTCAGAGATGTTCCTCATGAGCTCCTTCATTTGGCAAATATATCAAAATATCGTCAATAAACACCAGTACAAACTTATCCATAGACTGATGAAAGCATCTATGCATCAAGTCCATAAAAACTGCCGGATGATTCGTAAGCCCAAATGGCATGACTACGAACTCGTAGTGACCATATCTCATCCGGAATGCGGTCCTCGGAATATCTTCCTCACGAATCATGAGCTGATGATAACCAGACCTTATATCGATCTTGGAAAAGACTTTAGCTCCCTGAAGCTGATCCAAAAGATCATATATCCTTGGCAAAGGATACTTGTTCTTGATTGTGACTTTGTTCAATTCTGGGTAATCGATACAAAGCCTGAACGATTCATCCTTCTTCTTGATAAATAAAACAGGAGCACCCCAAGGCAACGCACTCGGTCTTTTGTATCCCTTCGCAAGCAACTCCTCAAGTTACTTCTTCAACTCTTGCATCTCCACTGGAGCCATACGGTAGGGTGCCTTGTAAATCGGCGCCGTACCAGGTTCCAGGTCTATAGTAAACTCCACGCCACGATTCGGGGGTAACCTTGGAATTTCCTCCGGAAATACGTCGGCAAATTCACGTACGATAGGAACTTTGTGAGTAACAACTTTAACTTTCTTGGGTTCATCCAGATAACACTAGTACCCGACACAACCTTGTTGAAGTAACTTAAACACAAACATCACGTTTAACAACTTTTCGTTATCTGCGTCATTACGACCCTTAAACTTACACACAAACTGGCCCTCAGATGAAACTGTTATAGTCCTCGTATTGAAGTCGATTCCCGCCCTGTGACGTGTTAGCCAATCCATCCCGAGAATAATGTCGTATGGAGCCATGGCTATACAGATCAAATTAGCCTTAAATTTCCGACCCTGAATGGTCACTAGAAAATCCGACAACCGCTTGGTTCCTATTAAATGTTCCCCATTGGGAAGATTCACCACAAATGGTTCACATGTTTCATTGCATCTTAATCCTAACTTATCCACACAACTCTCCGAAATAAAAGAATGTGTAGCACCAGAATAAAATAATATACAGACTGATGTAGAGTGTAGGTATAAAGTACCATGAGCAACAAGAGCGTTCGGTCCATCGGCTTCACGCATCTCGTAGAGCCGCTGACCCTGACTGACTGATGCAATTAGAGCTTTCCCCTTGTTCTGAATAGGAGACTGTGTAGCAGCACTCCATGCAGGCCTTTGCTGAGGTTGGTTGTTATGGCTAACCGACCCTTGTTGGGACATAGTCTCCTAATTTCTTCTCTTAGGGTAAAAAGTCTGCAAATTCCCCTCCTTTCTACAGGTAAAGCACATTCTCTTCCCTTTCGTACACTCATTGCTCTTATGTCTCGGTGTCCCACAGTTGTAACACAGGACAAAGCCTTTACTCTGACCTGAACGCTGCGTTGAACCAGATTGAGTCGTCTTAGTCTTAGGGCGACTAGACATAGAGAAGTTCGATGGCAGAGCTGGCCGCTTGAACCCACCATTCCGCTGGTTGTTACTCATCGACCTCTAGCGGTTACGCTTCTTCGCTGACTCATCCAGAGTCACTTCCAGCTAATAAGTAGCGTCAACATACTGCTCTAGAGTAGTACAACCATGATGCACCATCAATGGCTTAGTATTCGGTTTCATCCACTCATGGAAATGCCAGATTTTCTGCTCTTCAATAGCCACCTCACTCCTTGCATAGTACAGTTGGTGGTTGAACTTAGCAGCCAGAGCAGTCACCTTCAACCCATCAGTCTTCGGGCAAAGGAATTCCTTGTGCTTCTCCTCCCTCATAGCCCGAGAGAAGAACCGGTCGGTCATCTTGGTCTTGAACATAGATCAAGTCATCTCGGGATGATCAACTAAACCCGTGCTCTCCCACCATTCACTAGCCCCATCCTTTAGCTGTAACGAGGCAATGTGCACTTTCTCAGCCTTAGTGCACACAATATTCCTGAACATACGTTCCATGTGCAAAAACCAGTAGGCCACTTTGATGGGTTCTCCAGTACCGTCATAAGAATCGGGCCTCATGGAGTTGACCTCCTTTAGTGCATGACTATATATAGCTTCCTCCATCTCTCTAAGTAGGCATAGGAGGTGCGATATTCATCGGCTCCTCCACATCAGGAATAACCTGAGGAGTTGGATTCCTCTAAGCTTGTGGAATCCCTGGCCCAACAATTTTTGTGACCGCTTGCATCACAAGTATCATCCTCTTGATTAGTTGCACTCCTTAACTGAATCCGAGAGACATTGCTCGGTCCAGCACTTTGACGAGCAGCATTCCTAGTGTTCACCATCTGGTTGCGTTTACGTTTATTAGATATAACCCAATTCACTAATATATTGCTTTGAAATATAATTCTCAATGCAATAACTGAAGATAACCATCTAATAAACATGTCACTTACTATTAATGGAAACACCAAAATCCAACTCAAACAACACTCAAAGGGTTCAAAGAAAATAACATCCAAAGACTACTGCTCCATCATTATTCATAAGTGGAAACGCTAGAAAGAGAAAACAACTAGTTGACTAAGAGTCACTGCTACTTCTTGGGGTCTCGAAACAGATCCATGTATGCCTTAGCTGACACAATCTTTGTAACACCCCCGACTTATGTCGGTAGTGCCATACGCCAGTGACCTCAGACGTTACTGTCCAGAGTCACCCTAGGCTTTAATCGGAACAATTAAGCTTAAATAAGTATATTAAATAACGAAAGATTTAACAGCGGAAGACATTTTAAATGAAACTCAACCTTTTATTAAAAGTTCTCTCATTAAATGAGAGAGACGATTTTACAACAGAGTGAAATTTCAGCGGAAGACATTTATAATAAATCCTATTACAAGACTAGGTTATAGGAATATATATTAAAGTAATACTTAACAACCTTAAAACACTGTCACGTAAATCTTCAACTGCAAGCCTCTTCTTCGATTGGTTACTTCAAGTCTTCGGGGACCAACCACTGATGTGCCGTATAAGACATATGACACCAGCCAACCATGCAAGGAATAAAACCCGATTGGTTAGTCTAATGAAAGACTGTGCAAGGGTACAAACATAATGGTTCAAGTGATCGTAACCGTTTACTATCATTGTCCTTCGAATAATAACCGAATGAACGATATATAACCCGAGACTTTCACGGAATTATAAAAGAAGGTATGCAATGAAAAGAAGACTCCAAAGAGATGAGTCTTAAAGGAAACGTATGACAAATATTTGGGAACGTTAAGCTTTCACACACAAGTTTTAAAACACGACCTTGATTATTTGGGTCCACGACCAACCTCACTGTACAATGCGAATCCAGATTGGAAAGAAGACTTACTCTAATAAGAGTCCGAGCGGTTTCCACGTTGTACTCCTCGCCCGAGGCTATATTAATTATGTGCATAACCGCACTTATCTTATTTACTTCCAAAACGCACTTTAACGTTGAAGCTTTTAATTTCACATCTCATACTGAGACATTGGGAATAAATCCCTTAAGATTGGGAATACCTCCCGAAGATTGGCACCAGCTGAGTGCACCACCCCTATATTTGGATAGGGGTAGGTCATGACCAATAGAGTGTTAGGGCACTTACTTCCTAACACCGACGTTATAAAGAAATGACTAATCCTCGTAAGGAATTAACGTTCCTACGAATACTCGTGCTAAACTAGCATTTACGTTCACATTTAAATCTACATCAAAACTCAATACAGTAATATCATACCAAACTATATAATAGCGTTGTTTCTAGCAATATATACAACCTATTATAAAGTCATATTTTAACACATCGTTTAATTAAATCTGTTCCCAAACGAAAAACAACAACTTTTATCCCATCTTAATTAACAATCAATTAATCGATAATCAAGGGAAACATGGAATACTGAGCAAGAGCGAACTGCCACTTGCCTTAATTTAGACGAATCGAAGATGTCGGGTTCCGAGATCTGGAAACTGGAATCTGAATACGGATTCCTACGACGATGTTGAGACAACAAACAGAACCCTAAGTTAGATTCGGTACGAACGAATAAATGATATGAACGAAAGGGAAAAATAGCCAAAGCCGTGGCCGTGGATTCCCAAGCCACGATCGCGCTTGCTAGAGCAAGCCGCGGTTGCGGTTTGTACATCCGCGGTCGCGGAATTCTGGGCAGAGCCGCGGTCACGGAATTCATCCCCGCGGTCGCGGATCTCCCTTCCGACGCGGCTCCAACTCGGCTTCGAGGCTTACCGACGACAAAGACGATAACTTCTTGACTCGGACAAAGGCTCACTACGACCACCACCACTCCAAGCTTCCCAAGGCACCGCCGGCGACCACCACAACTCCGGCGAGGCTTCGACGAACGCAAGAACTCCGACGAAAACACAAAATGAAAGGGAGAGAGATTGCTAGAGCTGAGGATGAAGAATCAAGCTGCCCCGACCTCCTTTTATAGGGGAAGGAGAGCTTCAATGCCGGGCAAGCCAAACGCTCAAGATTCCTCACCGGCCAAACGTGCAAAAATCAAACCGGTGAAATGCGGAAAGAATTGAAGACAATGATGAACAGTGTTTCCGCGGTCGCGGAATTGCCGCGATCACGTATCTTGGCCTTAGGTCGCGGGTCTCGTTCGAGGATATGCTAAATTATATTTTTAGCATTCCCAATTACATTATGACCCAAAATATTATTAAACGTATAATATTTCTTTCAAAAGATTATTACAGAGATTACAGAAATTGTCCGTCACGTCTTTCTTACAAAACGACAGTTCGGGACTTTTAGGGGTTATTACAATACTACCCCCTTAAAAGAAGTTTCGACCCCAAAACTTGGCCGATAACAGCTCGGAGAAGCGACCTTATTTTAAGTTACCCAACCTTATAAGTTTAACCATGCCTAACCCATTTAACACTTTGTAAATTGTTTCAAGCATTTCTAAGTTAAAGCTTATAAGTTGGTTCCAATTATAGTTAATGTAAGGTTAACCATAATTTAGACCTTTTATAACTTAAGGGAATTTTATAACTTTTGTTTTCACCAGTTCTACATTTTACCATATTACCCTTATGGCAACATGAGGGTTATTACATTACTACCCCCTTAAAATAGTTTTATTCCCGAAACTAGCATCACTAAGGTAGAGGGACCGGTTTCACCATTAACCTCACTACCTGAACTTAGTACCCTTAATCATTTCATCCTTGAAATTTCTCCTAGGAAAATGATCTGTTTCCTCAACCATACCATTATCTCGCATATCTTATCTCCATGTGCTACACCTGTATTAACTCGTGATTATATCCACAAGGTCATAATTATCTTAGGATAATAGTCTCCAAAATCATCGCAATAGACTTGCTATTCCTTAAGCATGAGAACACCCATTTCTCTTTCAACTTTTCTCTTTATACACCTCTTTCAAAGTTCATACCTTATCTTCATTAAGTTGATATCCTTAAATAAATTTGGTCTTCGTAACCTATATCACCAAAGTCGAACTATTTATTCGATCATGATTCCACCTACTACATATTGCCTTCGTTCCTTACCCTCGTTAGAATCAATATGATCATCCACACGATTATGATTACCTTAATCCGAGTATCCATTATAGTCTCCAATATAATCTCGCTATTATGCCCTATTCATCATAAAGATCTTGATGTCCTCAAGCAGAAGAATACAACATTTTTCTACCAACTTCCTTTCGCTTGATCAGATCCTCAAAGTACATACATAAAACTCACTTATACCCCAAACTTAGTACCTCCAATTGTCATATCGGCTTACTCCTTTACATATGCATCTCATCTATCTCATTATTCACCTTAATTAAATTTGGCCCTTAAGCCATCTTCTTAACCCACCATTTTTCCATAAATTAGGCTCATAACATAAGACTTTTAGAATCTCTAAATTTTCCTCAATTAATCACACAACATTCTTTCCATTAATCAAGGTCTAATATAAGACCCTCTAAGATTCCTTAATCTTTTTACCATTAACCACACAACAGCTTATTCAATTTTTTTTTGCCCAAACATGAACTTAATAATTCGTTTTATATGACCATAATCAACCACTTTGTTCCCCCGACACGTCTCATAAGATCACCTTAACACTTCTCGTATCATCATCCCATTATATCATTTCTTTAATAATACCTCATTACGAAACCTCAAATAGGTCTTCCAAAATAATACTTATGATTTCGCACACTTAGCTTTTCCAAAAAGCTTTAACCACTGGTCCTACAATGGACACACTTACTTACAAACCTCACAAACACAACTCTTGGGTTCTAAAGTCTACTCAGGATCGTTTTAGAGTACAATTATCTTAGAGAAAATGACTCCTTAAGATATATCCCTTTTATACATTTATTCACTTAAATATATAATTTATACAACTCACCCCATATAATGCTCAGAGTATGCACATGAGGACTAGCCTCAAACTCCACAGAGCATTACTGCACACACCAAATCCTTCTAGCAAGAAATCCTTACAGCATTATCCTCTCGAGACAATGCTTAAGACTTCGAGCACAGGGAACAGATAATGCCAATGTCCCACTCGACATTATTTCAGGAAAGTAGAGGGGTTCTTACGAGTAGTTCGACCTCGAAACTAGCGCTAACAAGGTAGGGAACAATCACACATGTCCCAACCCACACTATCCTTTATGAGTCCAGACAGTCTTTATCAACACATGACATGTACTACTTTTGGCACTCAAGGATCCTCGTATGAATGAACAACTTGCAATAGTAACAAATTTAGTAATTTCCGAAACAAGGAAACACTTCTTTAATTTTCGAAACATTACATTAAAACAACTGACAAAAGTCGAACAAACTGATTACTAAACTATGGAGACTATCGACACCAGTCATCTCTCCTTATTCAAAAAAAAAACTCAACAACAATACAACTACTCGTTCATGGTCTCATTCTCATTGGAGTGACGAATCACAAAGAGTCGTTGCCCCTGACCCGAAGACTCCATAGGCGCCTTGCCTTTATTACGAGCAATAGATTGCTCAGGAGCGGATACCTCTGGCTTTGGGTTCCGCCCATTGCCAACATTTGAGGCTTGATATGATTGTGTTGGTCCTTAACCCTTCTGCCTACAGTATGTTTTCATGTGGCCTTCCTTCCCACAATTGTAACATACCCGCTTCTCCTTGTGGCAATTAAAACGTTTATGCCCAGCCTCACCACAGTTGTGGCATTGAATCACTCACTAGTGGAAAAAACACTTGTTGAGGCGCCCTTTTAGAGGCGGGCCTATAACAAAATGCCTCAACAACGTCCTACGCAATCAGTTTTTCAGGTTTTTGAGGCGGATAATTATTTTATACGCCTCAAAAAATTCTATTGAGGCGGACAAAAAATTATACGCCTCAAAAAATTTCCAAAAAATTAATACCGCTAAAGTATTAGAGGCGGGCCAATGTTAGACCCGCCTCTAATTGTACGTAATTGAGGCGGGCGAAAATGCCCGCCTCTATTAAGTTTTATTGAGGCGGGCCTCCATATGCCCGCCTCAACAAATGTGTTTTTCTTTCTCTCTCGCTCTTTTATTTTCTTTCTCTTTCCCTCTTTTATTTTCTTTCATCCCGATACCTCTCAATAGCCCTAGCCTCGCCTCGCCCCTCTCCAACTCCGGCTCGTCACGGCTTCTCCATCGTGTCACGGCTTCTCCGGCTCGTCGCGGGTCTCCGGTGGTCTCTCTGGCTCTTCTCGCTTCTCCTCGGCCTCAATCCGGTGGTCTCAATCCGGCGATTCTCACTTCCGATAAGCACTTCGCCCCTTTGATCAATTGCTTTAGATTTGTGTAAGTGTTACTTTAGAATCCTTGTGCAATTGTTGCTTTAGATCTACAACAACGTCTTATTTGATTTAGATTTGTGCAATTCGAATTTTAAGTATATTTTTTTTACTTTTGACCTCAGTCCTGTTTCGTCGACAGCCTCGTTTTCGGTGTTAAGAAACAGAAAGACCCGCCTCCTTCCATTGGAGATGCTATTGATCGAGTAATTCTCCATCTCTTGATTTTGTTCTTAACATCCTTAATGTGTAAATGCTTTGAATTGGTTGATTGATTTCTTGGATGAGATCCGTGTTTTATTCTGGTAACCTAAATTAGGGTTTCGAGAATTTGGGAAGGTGGTATTTTGGCTAGGTTTTGGGATTTTAATGAACGGCTGCTTTTGATTAGGGTTTAGAAATTTTGGGGCTGAAAATTGGTCAGAAGTTGTTATAAGTAGATTTAGTTAGATAGTTATTGAACAAAAGTATATGCTTTTTGCATTACTGCACATATGATCGTTTCTACTATCTTTCTACAATTTAAAATTGGGGTTTTTTCTATATCAGATTAGTAAACGAGGGGAAAATGTGGATGAGAAGATAAAAAGGCTTGACTCTGAACTTGCGCGATACAAAGAACATATCAAGAAAACACGACCTGGTCCTGCTCAAGATGCTGTGAAGGCACGAGCTATGAGAGTCCTCAAGCAAAAACGAATGTAAGATTCATTTTCCAACATGATTTCCCATGTTGTTGCCTTTGAATTTATGCCGATATAGAACTTTCATAATCCAGTAGAATCCCTAGAAAATAGAACTGCATGGTTCTTATAAAATTTTGTCATTTTATTTGCTAGTTGAATTGCTCTCTTTTCTATGACCTTCCCCTGTCTGATATTGATGGCTTATTAAAACGGGTTATATGATCACTTATTAAAATGGGTTCAAGAATTGCAAAACCAAGGTAATTATGTATTATATGATCAATCCGAATAAAATGTGCTCCTAAATGGGGCTTTGCCACCTGTTATAAGAAAGACATATCTCACTTAATAGTGCCACAAGTGTCTTGTATGCTAATATTATTTCCATATTACTGCATATAGTTCGATCGGCACTTCGTTAGCAGTTATGGCACTTGTGGGGTGGTTAACGTGAGCTGATTTCTCCTCCTCGTTGATTGTGCTGATATAATATCGATCGCTTACCAAGAATCTTATTGAAAATTTGGATTGTTCATTTTTTTCCTGCAGATATGGAGTCATCCTAGACAATATTCAGAAGCAGGATCCTTCACTGACGGTCAGGATCAAGGGCTGCATCGTCGACTCTGCTCCAGTTGCATCCCCAGATCCGCAGGTAATCATGGATTTATATTTAATATTCAGAAGTAGGTTTTCTATGCTTGACTCGTACATGATAATGTAAGCATTGATTGTTGTGTGGTGACTTCTCTTGTCTTTGGTGTTATGATGGAATGGGAATGTTAGTTTGAATTTCGCATTTTGAATGTTTGGGCCTGCGCCCAATTGTGTACATTTTGACGTTAGTGAATTCTTTTGTGATTCAGGTAAAGCAGGATGGGCGGCACCTAGACTTAAGGATGCTGCATTATCACTAGACAAGTTACGTGAAGGTTATTTCGAGGTTTGTTCTTCTATCCTTTGATTGTGCTGGTGGTAGTGATGATATCTAGCTCGGCATACTGTATATCCCTTGGACAAATGGAGAATTCATTTGCGTATGCAAATTTTTTACTGGTTTTATATGACAATAGCTTACATGAATCATCATTTCTAATGTTAACATTATAATGTTTCTGCTATTCTATTAGATGTTGCCTGGGTTTGTTCATTGGAAATCCATCAGAATTGTTCTTTGCAATTTATTTTTCTCATCTGGTTCAAATATAATGTTCAAAATAAATAAATATGAGAAAATGATATATGAAATTCCAAGATAAAATTGTGGTTGGATTTGGAATTGTTTGTCATGATTTGGTTAGTAAGCAAATGGTTCGAACTTCTTATGTAAAGGTGATATATAAGTTGGGAACACATCAGTTCAATAATGAGAGATTATTGTAGTTAGGCTATAAGAAAATATCAACAGTTCAATTTCTACCTTTATTTTAATTTCTTTTGACTCATTCAGTGTTATAATGCATTTTCCAGATTATTATAGCAATGCGGACATTGTATCAAAAGTGCAAGTTGGTACATGGAGATCTCAGCGAGTACAACATATTGTACTATGAGGTAATTAGCTAGTTGATGCCCCTTTTGTTGGGATTCAAAACTAGTCTTTTTCAGAAGTTAACCTTCAGATCCGGGAAAAAAGGAAGAAAATATAGCCAATGCCTATTTTTGGGTACTATATGTAGAACAAGACTTTTAGCGGTATTAGACTGAAATTCAATTATTTTTGGGCAGGGTCACTTGCACGTCATTGATGTTTCTCAGGCTGTTGATCTTGACCATCCACATGCTCTTGACTTCTTGCGTGAAGATTGTGTTCATGTTTCTGTAAGTCATATTAGCTAGATATCTTCACATGTTTGTACTGATGATCCCATAAGGAAAATTCTGACCTCGAACTATCAATTTGCAGGATTTCTTTAAAATATGAAACAGATTTGCATTTACTTCTTCTTTTCCTTTTCTTTATCTTGATAAAACAGGGCTGATAATTCTATAAAAAACCATTGGAACAGTTCAGATGAATGTATCTTATCTGAGCTGATTGTTTATCCATTTGAGCTGGTTGATACGATCTTGTTTGCACTGAAGCAAATGTCGACATTGTGTATCCATTTGAGCTAATTTTTTTTTAAAAAAAAAAAACAAATGGGACCCGGTATTACAAAAAACCGGGGTCCCGAATTTTTTTATTTTTTTTAAAAAAAGACTTGTTGAGGCGGGCCTCAATAGGCCCGCCTCAACAAGTGGCTTTTAGAGGCGGGCATCCATAGACCTGCCTCTAAAAGTGCCTCACTTTGGCGCCGAAGTGAGGGACTTGTTGAGGCGGGCATAGAATGCCCGCCTCAATAAGTACCTTTTAGAGGCGTAAAATGCCCGCCTCAATAAGTGTCAAAACGCCCGCCTCTAAAAGGGTTTTTTCTACTAGTGACTCGGCTACTCCAACCTGAGCCTCTGGCGGAGTCAGACTGAGTCGTCTCGGTCTTAGTACGACTAGACTTCTCAAACTTGGTGGGCGATGCCGGTCACTTGAATGTACCAACCTGACGGTTCTGTTGCCCACCCCTTCCTTTATTATGTTTCTCCTGCTTTCGGGCGGATTCTTCCAATGTGGCCTCTATTTTGTACGCCGCATCCACATATTGCTCTAACGTAGAACAACCGTGACGCACCATCAGAGGTTTGATTTTTGGATTCATCCATCCATGGAAGTACCAAATCTTTTGTTCTTCACTCGACACTTCCGGTCCAGCATATTGCAACAGGTGATTGAACTTAGCTGCAAGCTCAATCACCTTCAACCCATCGGTCTTAAGGTAAAGGAACTCCTTATGCTTCTCCTCCATCATAGCACGGGAAAGAAACGGTCAGTCATCTTTGTTTTGAACATACCCCAGTTCATCTCGGGATGATCAGCTAAACCAATGTTCTCCCACAATTCGCTATCCACATCCTTAAGTTGAAGGGAGGGGATGTGCACTTTCCCAGCATCACTGCACTCGACATTCCTAAACAACCGTTCCATATGCGAGAACCAATACACCACTCTGACTGGTTCTCCAGTACCGTCATAACAGTCAAGCCTCATTGAGCTTATGGCCTTCACGGCTCGACCGTAATTTCCTCTGTTCCTGACTGCATCGACCTGAGGTATATGATCCACTGGCTCCTCAAATTCAGGAATAACCTGAGGAACTGGACCACCTTGTGCCTGTGGTGCAACTGGCCGAATTATATTGGTGACCGCCTGTATAACAATCCCACGAATGACCTCTATGGCCGCAACGTCGAACACCACCTGGGGATTAGCCTGAACTTGGCCATTGCCTATGTGGTTATTGTGAGAGACAAACTCACTCTCATCCCCTTGATTAGCGGCGTTTCTCAGATTCAGCCTTGGGTTGTTACTTGGCCCAGCTCCGGCACGGATTGTGTTTCTTGTGTTCACCATCTGTTGATGAACCATAACGTCAATTTAGTACTTTTCCGATTTGTACATGACACTTAGTCAATTACGTTATGATACGAATTATAAGGGCCAAACTAATAAATTTATATTAGTCTGACTGACCCTCCTACCATTAACCACAAAACGATCTTCTTCCCTTTACTTGAGAATGGATACGTTAGGAGAAATGTCAACCTTTAAATGACATTAAACCGAAGGAGAGACGCTATCCCTAAGAATGGATTTAATGAATAAGTAACAACTCAAAGCTTGCAGAAGTTTGAAGAACTACTTATTATTAAACCTTAAACTTTATACATATAAATCTTATATACTTAACTTGGTAAAATCATTATTTATATAGTTATTTCCTTGAAATAAAGACATTATTATTTCTTTGTAAACTCTTAACCAAATCCAAACCATACTTTTTAAAGTTATAACACAACTTAATTTTTAAACGTTTATAATATTATTTTATAAAATTACTATGGAAATTAATGCTTAACACAAGAGAGTTTAAACATTACTTTTAACACCATTTCGAATACCATTTTATTCCATCAACACTAGGAGAACGTTACTGTTAACTTTCATAAACTTTAAGGAATTTTAAAACCTTAGTTTTAATACTACAATTTAGATTTACGAAATTCCTTTTTAAAAGAGACTAGTTTGAAAATAGTTTCGATATAATTTTTGAAAATTCTCAAACCTAACAATAGGCCAAGAATTTTAAAACCATTGCTCTGATACCATAATTGTAACACCCTCGACTTATGTCGGTAGTGCCACAGGCCAGTGACCTCAGACGTTACTGTCCAAAGTCACCCTAGGCTTTAATCGGAACAATTAAGCTTAAATAAGTATATTAAATAACGAAAGATTTAACAGCGGAAGACATTTTAAATGAAACTCAACCTTTTATTAAAAGATCTCTCATTAAATGAGAGAGACGATTTTACAACCGAGTGAAATTTCAGCGGAAGACATTTATAATAAATCCTATTACAAGACTAGGTTATAGGAATTTATATTAAAGTAATACTTAACAACCTTAAAACACTGTCACTTAAATCTTCAACTGCAAGCCTCTTCTTCGATTGGTTACTTCAAGTCTTCGGGGACCAACCACTGATGTTCCATATAGGACGGATGACACCAGCCAACCATGCAAGGATAAAACCCGATTGGTTAGTCTAATGAAAGACTATGCAAGGGTACAAACAGAATGGTTCAAGTGATCGTAACCGTTTACTATCATTGTCCTTCGAATAATAACCGAAGGAACGATACATAACCAGGGACTTTCACGGAATTATAAAAGAAGGTATGCAATGAAAAGAAGACTCCAAAGAGATGAGTCTTAAAGGAAACGTATGACAAATGTTTGGGAACGTTAAGCTTTCACACACAAGTTTTAAAACACGACCTTGATTATTTGGGTCCACGACCAACCTCACCGCACAATGCGAATCCAGATTGGAAAGAAGACTTACTCTAACAAGATTTCGGGCGGTTTCCACGTTGTACTCCTCGCCCGAGGGTATATTAATTATGTGCATAACCACACTTATCTTATTTACTTCCAAAACGCACTTTAACGTTGAAGCTTTTAATTTCACATCTCGTACTAAGACATTGGGAATAAATCTCTTAAGATTGGGAATACCTCCCGAAGATTGGCACCAGCTGAGTGCATCACCCCTATATTCGGATAGGGGTAGGTTATGACCAAGAGAGTGTTAGGGAACTTACTTCCTAACACCGACGTTATAAAGAAATGACTAATTCTCATAAGGAATTAACGTTCCTACGAATACTCGTGCTAAACTAGCATTTAAGTTCACATTTAAATCCACATCAAAACTCAATACAGTAATATCATACCAAACTATATAATAGCGTTGTTTCTAGCAATGTATACAACCTATTATAAAGTCATATTTTAACACATCGTATAATTAAATCTGTTCCCAACGAAAAACAACAACTTTTATCCCATCTTAATTAACAATCAATTAATTGATAATCAAGGGAAACATGGAATACTGAGCAAGAGCGAACCGCCACTTGCCTTAATTTAGACGAATCGAAGATGTCAGGTTCCGAGATCTGGAAACTGGAATCTGAATACGGATTCCTACGACGACGTCAAGACAATAGACGGAACCCTAAGTTAGATTCGGTACGAATGAATAAATGATACGAACGAAAGGGAAAAATAGCCAAAGCCGTGACCGTGGATGCCCAAGCCACGATCGCGCTTGCTAGAGCAAGCCACGGTCGCGGAATTCTAGGCAGAGCCGCGATCGCAGAATTCATCCCCGCGGTCGCGGATCTCCCTTCTGACGCGGCTCCAACTCGGCTTCGAGGCATACCGATGACGAAGATGACAACTTCTTGACTCGGACGAAGGCTCACTACGACCACCACCACTCCAAGCTTGCAAAGGCACCTCCGGCGACCACCACAACTCCGGCGAGGCTCCGACGAATGCAAGAACTCCGGCGAAAACACAAAACGAGAGGGAAAGAGATTGCTAGAGCTGAGGATGAAGAATCAAGCTGCCCCCGACCTCCTTTTATAGGGGAAGGAGAGCTTCAACGCCGGGCAAGCCAAACGCTCAAGCTTCCTCACTGGCCAAACGTGCAAAATTCGAACCGGCGAAACGCGGAAAGAATTGAAGACAACGATGAACAGTGTTTCCGCGGTCGCGGAAACACTTCTGCGGTCGCGGAATTGCCGCGATCGCGTCTCTTGGCCTTAGGTCGTGGGTCTCGTTCGAGGATATGCTAAATTATATTTTTAGCATTCCCAATTACATTATGACCCAAAATCTTATTAAACGTATAATATTTCTTTCAAAAGATTATTACAGAGATTACAGAAATTATTCGTCACATCTTTCTTACAAAACGACAGTTTGGGACTTTTAAGGGTTATTACAATCTTCTTCTTCGGAGGTGGTTCTTCCCCCGACCCTTCTGAGAGTCTTTTCGATTCCTTATACTTCAGAACACTCGACCACTCAAATGGCACTAGTAGATGACAAAACTTGTCCATAAATCCAGCTTGAAGCTCTGAGACTTTAAGTACTGCACTGAATCGGTATACGTTAGCTTTCAAGCATGCTCTATGTCTCGCAACACTGACTGGACGCATCCCACCATACTCTTAAAAGTCGACTCGAGTCTGAGAGCCTCTTCCTTCATGTCGTCCAACGAATCCTTCCAGCTCTTCATATGCTCAGCTAGTCACTTGGACCTGTTGAGGCAAAGTATTGTTCCCAAGGTCGAACCCTCCTCCTTATCCGTTCAGTCGTCTCCTCGATAAAACAGATAGCTTCTGAGATGGTCATCCCATCAAGCGTCTCTCGAGTAGTCCGACTTCTCTGGGATTGAGGAGGTGAATGAACTAGAGAGGACACCAAATCAACTGGAGGTGTAGTTGGGTCATACTCTTCCTATTCAGCATTGGGAAACCCATTTGCCTCATAAGTAGCTAAGACAAAGGCGAGAACGTCAGCGTCTCACTGTCAGATAGTTGAGCTGGTCCAGACTGTACCTGCTCTCCCTCGCTCTCATAGTCAGGATTCTCCATTGGTTCCTTCTCTTCTGAGACTTTCGGGAGAGGGGACGGCTTGGATTGCACTGGCCCTTCTCCTTCACTCACGAAGTCAAGATCCTCAGTTGGATCCTCTTCCTCCTCGGTGGCTTCTGGGAGAGAGGACTGCTTGGATTGCACCTGCCCTTCTCCACTACTCTAATACTCGGGGTCCTTAATCGGATCCTCTTCTTCAGTGGCCTCAACTACCACCACATCCTCCACAACTACCCTAGGCGGGGTGAAATACATCACATGGCTATCATTCTCGATAGCAGCAATAGAATCAGGCTCAGACTTGAGTGTCAGAGTTATAACACCCCCGACTTATGTCGGTAGTGCCACACGCCAGTGACCTTAGACTTTAATGTCCAAAGTCATCCAAGGCTTTAATCGGAACAATATTGCTTAAATAAATAAATAAACATTAAATAATAAAAGAGTAAATAGCGGAAGCCTTGTATAAAGAAAACTCAATCTTTTATTAAAATTCCTCTCGTAAATTGAGAAGGATAGTTTAGAAACGATATTGAAATTACAGCAGAAGACTTTAAATAAATCCTAATTACATGACTAGGATATAACAATTTCACCTATTACATTAATTAAGAAATTAAATATTATATTCAAACAACCTTGAAATTCTCTTAACTTCAACTACAAGCCTTCGTCTTTGATTGTTACTTCAAATCGTCTGGGACCAACCACTGATGTGCCGTATAGGACGGATGACACCAGCCAACCATGCAAGAAAAATGAACGGTTGGATAGTCTAATGAAAGACAATGCAAGGGTGAAAAACAAAATGGTTATTGTGATTGTATCTAATTACTATCACTGTCTCTCAAATAATTTTCGGTAGACGATACATAACTCGGATATTCTTACTGAAACGATAAAAAGAGACATGCGCCAACATAAGACTCCAAAGGAAATGAGTCTTATGGGAATTAAATGAATTTGTTTGGGAACATTGTATTTATCACACAAAGTTTTGAAAACGCCTCATTGACTATTTGGGTCCTCGACCAACCTCACCGCATAATGTAAATCCAGATTGGAAAGGGGACTTACATTAGACAAGAGACCTTGAGGGTTCCACGTTGTACTTCTCGCCCGATGGTATATTAATTATGTGCAAAACGACTCTTATCTTATTTAATTCCAAAACGTGCATTTATGTAAAGCTTTTAATCCACACCAATCTCGCAATGAGATATAGATCATGGGATGAATCTCAAATTTCGGCACTAGCTAAGTGCACCACCACTTATATTCAAATAAGGGTAGGTCATGACCAAAAGTATTAGGGCAATAATCCTCCTAATACCAAGTTATAAAGAAACAGCTAAACCTCGTAAGGTAAATAGCGTTCCTACAAATACTCGTGCTAACTAGCAATTAAGTCCACACCAAATACACAACATATCCACATCAAAGTTCATCTAGCACCCAAAAATAATAATATGTATATATATAAGGGTCGTTAAAAAGGTTCATTTACACACCAATTTAACACACAAGTTCCCAAACAAAAAATAACAATATTTATCCGAACATAATTAAGACAATAGATTAATTATCAATTAAGAAAAATATGGAATAAATGAGCAAGAGTGAACCGTCACTTGCCTTGAATCACGAAAGACTTGAACGACGTATCGGAGATAGTTGCTTTCAAAAAGCAAATTGGCTCCCTGCTTTATTTCCGTTCTAAAAGCAATTCCGATATGTACCAAAATCACACAACAAAAATAAATTATGATTAGATAATTAATTCAATAACGACATTTGAAGGATACAAGTCCCAATTTTTAATTGAGTTTATTTAACTCAAAATAAATCAATTTCAAGGCTTTACTATAAAACGATTATTTATACGATACTAAATTCATTTAGTCGTATATTCTAAATAATCATAACATAAATAAATTGATCCATTAATTTATTTATGACCCAAAAAAGTTTATAACCAACTTATCATCTAATGAAATGTTATAAATTGACAATTCATAATATAAGCTAATACCCAAAATAATTTAATTAATTTAATTTTAATATTTATGAAATTAAATTAACCTGACATAGTTTTAATTATTCCAGATTAACTTAATTAATCACGATTAAAATAAAAACAAAAACCCCAAAATTGAATTGGGCAAAACCCTCACCGGAGGTTCGAAATGGTTACCGGCGGACAACGACGAAATTGAGCCTTGTCGGTGATGGATGCCAACCTCCATTGACCTCCATCAACACCTTGGCCGAGCACTCACCAATGCCATCACTTGACCGACCACCGCTCACCACGACGCCATGACATCAAGGACGTCGACGCCATGACATGCCATGGCATCGTGGACATCAACGCAGCTGATGCCATGCCTATCCGAGCCTTGGCTCTTATCCCTTTCTATTTTTAGTATTTATCTTATGTTTTTAGACTTGTCTTATTGGGTGTGAAGAGTCATTTGCACATGGGCTTCAACCCAAGGCCCATTAGTGGCACAAGGCTTGTTGGCTGAAATGTCATAGTATTTAAGCTCCTTTTGTTAGTCATTGCAAACTAGTTGAAGATATTTGAATTGGACATCCAATCTTAGGTTGAGGAATACCTCTCCAAGCCTTCCAATTTATCTTCCAACTCAAAACTCTCTCTTTCTCTCAATCTCATGCATCTCTTGTTCAAATCTCTCACTTGCTCTTGTCCTACGAAAGGTCCGGCCAAGGAACCTCTTTTAGAGGCCCCCTTGGCCCTTGCTCCCCTCGGCTTCCCTCAAGAGCAACTAGGTTGCCCCAAGAAGATCCCACTTTGCTTCTGCCTTCATCCAACCCTCAAGGAGTCCTCAAGATCCATTCGGTGCCCAAGGAGAAGAAGCTTTGCCTTCCTAGCCACGATCGAGCCCTAGCCATGAAGAGATGCTCCTCTTGGAGACTTGATTCATATCAACTGGTATCAGAGCTCAAAGGCTGAGTTAAGTGCATTTTCTTCTCTAATTTTTTCTCCTTTTATGCTTGTTAGAGTTTATTATTCATCCCCTCCAAAAACCGCCGCAAAAAGCCAAAAAAATCCACTCCGCCACCGCCCTCCCGCCGCCTCCTGCCACACTTCAGCCACCAATCTTCCACCATAGACGGCCATCCCTTCAAGCTCCATTACTAGAGTCTCTTTTGAATTCTTATCCCATGCATGTGACTAACCTATTCTTGGTAAAGGCCAGAAGCACTTTCCTTCTTTTCCAATTTGATTTACTTAGGCTTTTTGGGTTAACTTCCAAGCTTTGACTCTTGGACTGACTTTTTTTTGGGATATAGTGATTGGAAGATTCTTTGTAGGCTTCAAAAGGTGGAAACCAAAGTGGCAAACCAACAACTCCTTCTTTCTCTCTTGTAAAGACCTTGTCACACACTAAAAGTGGCATTGTCTTCTCTCATTTCCCCTTGTTGCCGCCCCATAGCATATTCAAAGGGTGGCCCCCTCTCTCCTCAATACAAGCATACACTACGTTCTAACAAGGCCCAAAACACAAAACACAAAGAAAAGGCCAAGGAAAAGAAAGAGGCACAAGAAAAAGGCAAGAGCCCAAATAAAAAAAAAGGGGGAGTAGCATTTCGGTTGGGCCACCAAAACTCAAAGTGTGGCTAGCCCACTTCACTTGGCAACAAGGTCCACTAAGCTTGTCTTTCGCATCCCTCTCTTTGGCACTTCAAAAAATGTCCTTACCTTACGGCCTATATGGCAGCCCACTTTCTCTCTTTCCTTTCTAGTTATTCAAAGTTTTAAGGATTGGGTCCTTAAATTGCCTAAGTTTTGCAAGTTGGAAAGTTGGAGTGCCTAAGTCTTGCAAGTCACACACCACCTACGACCTTGTGCCTTTCCTTACGCCTTCATCTTTTGCATTTGTTTGTGCTTGTCTTAGGCTTTGCGTGTTGTCCTTCTCTTGGTGTGATTGTTGTGGTTGCTTTGAACTTTTGACTTGCTTTGTTGCTTGTTATAGGAGAGTCACCTATGGAGGAGCCCCTTGAGGCCGATACTCGGAGCAACCGAAGCACCACACACTCTCTCTCTCCCGAGTTCTTTGCAGCCCAGATGGCCGAGGAGGCCCGCGCCAACGCAGCCCGGGCAGCCGAGGCGAGCCGCTGCCATGAGGAGGCACGCGCCATCGAGGCCCACCTCGTGGCCACCAAGGCCCGGCTGGCCGAGGTGCTCCGCCGCAAGGAAGCTACCGATGCTCGGTTGGCTGCGCTTGAGCGCCTCTTGGCCAATGTCCACACCGCGCTCGCGGTGCCCATGCCGCCTATAGGCCAGCCCCGACCGGTTCCCATTCTCACCGGAGCCTCTTCCCTAGGCTCGTCTGGCCCGCACCACCGCGAGGCCTTGGAACGAGACCGCGGCAAGGGCCCCATGTATTTCACGCCTCCCTCAGCCGCCTTGGAGCTCAACGCATCCTTGCCACCGTTGTGCTGCCCCTCCCACTATGACAATCCACCCACGCGTGAGGAGCCACAAGTACCTCACCACGCTCGGCCGCTGCCAGGCCGGCGTCCACAAGGCCAAGCTCATGATACTATCTCTTTGGATGGAGGCCACTACACACGCGCCGATCCTAGGCTCACCGGCAACCATTATCCAAGCGAATGCCCCAACAACAAGAGGGTCTTGTTCACCTCTCAAAGCGGATATGAGTCTTTTGACGATGAGGAAGAGGCCCTAGAGGAGGAGCATGAGGTCACCAAGGAGGCCGCCTATGAGGACTACGCTTATGCCCCTTTTGCGCATAGAGCCGTCACCCCGCTTAGCTTGGTGACTCGACGTGTGCTCTCGGTCCAAGAAGGTGATCCGAGAAAGATTCTCGAGGGCCACATTGAGCACAACTGCCTCAAGGCCATTGAAGCCTCCACACCTCTGGTGCCTCGAGCCGAGGATGAGGCACCTACCTCCGCACATGCCTCGGTGCCCCAATGCCAGGGCAAGGGTGATCGCGCGGCCCATGGTGTCCGGTCAACACATGGCGCGCTCACCAACGGCCCGACCTCCGCCTCCACGCCCGGGTCGTCGGCTGCTAGGTCAGCTCCCGCCCCGGTGCCTCAACTCCCGGGCAAGAGTGAGTGTGCGGCCACCGGTGCCCAGCCACCACTTGGCGTGCTCCCCACCAGCATGGCCTCCGCCTCCCCCGACACGGTGCCCGTGTCGACGGAGTCCAACCCCCATGCAGCGCGCGACACCCCGGCTCCCCTACAAGGGCGTTGCAAGCCTCGGCTCCACTTGGCTCGCCACTGCCACCTCACGCCGGTGCTACAAGGCCGGTGCCCTTGTTTCCTCTTGGTGCCTCACCACCAAGGAGGATGGTGCCTTGTTGCCGCCTTGGCCGATGCCTTTTGTTGCCTCTTGGTGCCTCTCCATTTCCCTACCCCCAAGGAGGTCGGCACCCATTGCCGCACCACCAAAGGAGCTCTTCCTATACTCACATCATGAGGCCCTTGCTGATTTGAAGAGACACGCCCATCTTGGCTGCCGCCATACTCGTGGGATGGAATTTGAGGAGACTTGTCCTTATGGTGTCAAGCGCAAGAAGGGCCAAGACAAGATTGCCGACATCTTGTCTAGGAGGTATGTGCTTCCTTCTATTCTTCATGCTCACATTTGGGAATTTCTCTTATTATGTCTTTACATGCTTAAGCGCCATTCCTTAGCCCTATCCTAGCCGAGTGTGCCCCTATGGGTGAAATTGAGGGCTATTTTTTGGATGATGGTTTCTTTTACCGAGCCGGTGAGCTTTGTGTCCCTAGAGCCTCCCTTAGGCATTTGTTGATAAGGGAAGCCCATGAGAGTCGTGGACAGTTTGGGAATGCAACAACCATGGCCTGACTCGAGGAATATTTCTTTTGGCCTACACATGACCACCATGTGACTAGCCCCCCCCCCTTCAAGGTTCCTACACACCCCTCCTCATTCCAGCTACCCCTTGGGAAGATATAGTAATGGCTTTTCTAACCGGATTGCTTATGTCTAAGAAGGGGATGGATTCCATTTGTGTGGTAGTAGCCCGCCTCTCTAGGTTGTCTCATTTCATCTTCTGTAAGACCACATATCATGCCTCAGAGATAACAAGTCTTTTCTTTGACCCCATGGTGAACTTACATGGAATCCCTCATACTATAGTGTTAGCTTGGGATCCTAACTCTGTGGGTCATTTTTGGAGGACTTTATGGATGAAAGTTGGGACAACCCTTCTCCTTGCCATTAGCTGCCACCCCCGAACGGGTGCCTTGCTTAGAGCCATTCTTAGGGCCAACCCGTGCCGTTGGAAGGACTTACTTTTTTTTGTTGAGTTTGCTTGTACTAGGACAATGCCCTTGGCGAACATGCTTACCCCTTTTGAGATGTTCCCCATCCGGCGCCGCTCCAAGCTCAACCCATGCGGCGATGGCCCCTTCAAGGTGCTCAAGTGGTTCGACGACCATACTTTTGTGGTGAAGCTTCCCAAGGACTATGGCGCCACCCCGCTCTCAAGTTGACAGTCCTTCTCCCATATGTGCCTCCGGATTATGAAGAAGAATTGAGGACAATTCTACCTCAAGAAGGGGAGAGTGATGAATGCCAACCTCCATTGACCTCCATCAACACCTTGGCCGAGCACTCACCAATGCCATCACTTGACCGACCACCGCTCACCATGACGCCATGACATCAAGGACGTCGACGCCATGACATGCCATGGCACCGTGGACATCAACGCAGCCAATGCCATGCCTATTCGAGCCTTGGCTCTTATCCCTTTCTATTTTTAGTATTTATCGTATGTTTTTAGACTTGTCTTATTGGGTGTGAAGAGTCATTTGCACATGGGCTTCAACCCAAGGCCCATTAGTGGCACAAGCCTTGTTGGCTGAAATGTCATAGTATTTAAGTTCCTTTTGTTAGTCATTGCAAACTTGTTGAAGATATTTGATTTGGACATCCAATCTTAGGTTGAGGAATACCTCTCTAAGCCTTCCAATTTATCTTCCAACTTAAAACTCTCTCTTTCTCTCAATCTCATGCATCTCTTGTTCAAATCTCTCACTTGCTCTTGTCCCACGAAAGGTCCAGCCAAGGAACCTTCCTTAGAGGTCCCCTTGGCCCTTGCTCCCCTCGGTTGCCCCAAGGAGATCCCCCTTTGCTTCCGCCTTCATCCAGCCCTCAAGGAGTCCTCAAGATCCATTCGGTGCCCAAGGAGAAGAAGGTTTGCCTTGCTAGCCACGATCGAGCCCTAGTCGTGAAAAGAGTCTCCTCTTGGAGACTTGATTCACATCAGTCGGAGCACCACCTGGGTCGGGACAAGAGGGCTTTTCAATAGGACAAAAGGGCGGTGCTAGTGGTGGCGGCAATTTCAGCGGTGGAGCTCGAAGGTGGCCGGATTCGGATGATGAACATCCGGACCTAAATTCTAGGGTTTGAGATTTTGAGGGTGAAATTGGATGCCGAAAACACCATGGGTGAGGCCCTATTTATAGTGGTCGGATTGCCCATGAAGAGAGCTTCACAATCACCTAAAATCCGGCGCAAATTGATCCCGAATCGGATCGAATTTCATTAACCACACGCCTGACGCGGTGCAAACAAATTCTTGCCTTTCGGGGATGAATTTGATCTTATCCTTGTATGATTCTTCCCGATTTCATGGTAATTAAACACGTCACGATCTTATCTACCAAGCCCGTGCTTGAATTTTGAAAATTCCCACTCGAATTGAGGGTGAAATCGGCCATGAATGGAGCTTGGGCAACCGCGGTCGAGAGGTAGAAGAAAGGAGCACTGTTCATGCACGACCCACCCAGATTTTAGCCTTATTTGCACATTTTTGCCCAACTTTCCAAGTTGTGGAAAAAATGCCCTTAATTAACTTTTCAAAAACTACAAAATTTACCCAAACTTATTTATTTTATTATACTAAGTTTATATAATATTTTAACCCAAATTTAAGTTGAAATAACAATTAAATTAGCTTAGCTTTGAGCTTAAATTACATTCTATCATAATTTAACCTTATCTTACTTAACATTTTGTTATCCTTAATTTAAAAACTTTATGTTTAACAAGATAATTTTATTTAAACTAATATTAACATAAGTTAACATAACTTAAATAATTCATAGCTTTAGGAGATAACCTACTAAGGTTAAGTATTATTTTATCCTCTCATGGATAAACATAATAATTCTTATAACCTTTATTATAATATTTACAACTCCAAAACTACATTCATTGTTATACTTATTTATTTATTTCAATACTAAACTATTATAACCCATTAGATAATTTGTACAAAAATTGTCTTAACCTAACTATTGAACTCAAGTTAATGAAAATTTAACTTACTCCTCTAAAAAAACAAAATAAATTTCATAACTTTTATTATTATCAAAATAAAATATATAGAAATTACATTAATACCCTTATGATAAAAGACATGACAACACGAGTTAGATGAGTTATGAAGGGTGAACGTGTCGAAAAAAATAAGGTTTTGAGGAACTTACACATCTTCGGGGACGACGTCCTTTCAACTTCTTCAACACGGAGTTCTATCAACGAAACTTCAGCAAAGGTCTTATCCTACGTCGATAAAGCAAGTACTCTCTTCGTAATCTCCTTTTACTCGTCCTTGGGATTGATAGCTTCAAGATCCACTATCAATAAGAGCGAGTGAGAACAAAGTTAAGACACAATGAATATATGAAAAGAAATCAAAACAAAAAAATACCCTCTTTACGCCAAGCATGGCGTAGAAACTCGCAATTTGGCCCTAGGGACGATTTCTCCATGAAGAAGAAGCGATTAGACCACCCTCTATCGTTCTTGGTTGCATCGATCACTAGGCAAGGTCTCCTAGACCTGAATTTTCACGTGATCCTTACTTGACCACATGAAGTCAGGGAGTAAGAGTAGAGGAGGTCTTGGATCGTGAAGGGAATTTTGTGGGTTTGGATTATTATGTCGAGAGTGAGAAAAATCCTCCAAGTTTGAGGGAGAATCTGAGCAACACTGATGTCTAAGGCGGATATAAAGGAGCGAATTACTAGAGGTGAGAAGGGAAAGCGATGTCCACTCTGAAATGGATATTCGTACATCGAAATCCATCTTATGTAGAAGAAATCTGCAAAGATGAGTTCCTCTGTCACGGTGACGGTTGCGTCCTCAGTGAAACCGACAGATTTAATGAAGGGGCGAGGGTCAATGACGGAGGAGGCTCTTAGATAATGGGAGGTCAGAATGTGGGAAGGATGGAAGATGTGTTGTTCATCGTCAAAATATTGGGAGCTAGAAGTTTTGCGGTTTCCAGCAAACATTGAAAGGTTTTTCAAGATTCAAGAGAGAAACGGAGAAGGAGATAGAAGATGAAGAAGAAGAGGCTTTACCTGCAAGAGTATTAGAGGCAAAATTATGGGTAGAAGAGAAAGGTAATCTTGCCTTAAATAGGCCAATTTGATGGGTTTGCACAGAAGATCTTGGAAAGAGTTTTTGAAATTTAAATATGGCGCTATAATTTCGGAGGAGGCGTGTTAAAGGCGTTTCCCACATGTGACTAATCCATCTGCCAAATGCCTTAGGGATATTGTTAGAGCCCTTGGATCCCGTCTTCGTAGAACACCTTGAGACGTCGTGATGCATTGCTAACAAGAGAAATGTGATGAAGATGACGGTCATGGATTAGAGAGAGGAGATGTTTCCACGCAACGCATTATTGGGCCTCGTTTTTTTGGCCCATTAGATCGGCCCATTGGATCGGTCCAGTAGCTTGAACCAGACTGTCTTCTAGAAGGTCCTGACAAAGTAAAATGACCTCCAGGGATTTCGGGGCGACCAGTACGTAGCTTGATGACTCCCGTGGAACTCGGACCGACCAGTATGCAGCTTGACGACTCTCACAGATCTCGGACGATTTTAACCGACCCACGTGCAAGATAACGTCTTCCATGAATCTCGGGCGGATCTGCCAACCAATTCAAGCCAAAAACTAGTAAAAATATAGAGAAAACTATCTTGTAACGACACATTATCATTTCTACTGAATACAAGCTACAATTCTCTACTCTCTTACTCATTTTTACAATCATTCTCTAGCTCAGTTCTTCATTTCAGTATTGAAGCGACTGACGATTAAATCTCTTGATTCGACCAGTCTCCCACTTGGAGGAGATAAGCTTATCTTTGCGTTTGTTTAGATTCATTTGTCTAACTGATTAGTTGACTTGGATTATTTAGATATTACTAATCTTATTGTTGTCTAGTTGCCCTTCTTTAAGAGATTCAGGTCGGTTAGATCTTTTTCGCCCAAAACAATTTGGCGTCCATCGTGGGCCATCTAGTCAATCAACGATCCGATCAACGATCCAATTTTCATCCAATCATGGCCAGTTCTAGGTATCCCATGATCCTCCCTGAAGAGCAAGTCACCCTGGTCGGAAATCAAGCCGAAGACATCGTCAATCTGCTCATCTTGGACACCCGAATCCAAGAATTAGCAAAAAGCATGAGCATCCTCCAAGAGGAACTGGCTCAGCAACGCTTAAGAACCGGAACCCTAAGTACCCAATCAGAAATTAAAATTACACGACTAATCCATGAAAATGAACTTTTGAAATCACAGGTGAATTCAGCCGCATCGGTCCTAGGAGGATCAAGGCGCATAGTCAACACCGAAGGCCTCCAAACGCGTCTCAACATGAATGGGGCAATCTCGACACCCATGGCTCTGATCACTCAGAATGTCGTTCAACCCATTGGTATGTTTCAAACTCCCCCAGTCAGTACTTTCAGGACTAACGTTCCAGTTTCCGCGACTCGAGTGGCCCTTCCACAGGTTGCCACACCGATGGATCTCCAAACCTTCATACAACAATCCATAAATGAGCACAGGAAAGTTTTGGACGATCGCATCGCTCGAATTCCAGGAGTCCCACAACCGATCGAAAGGGAAGCAATCGATGGATACGAAGACTGACCCTTCGTGGAAGCAATTGCACTCGTCGAGATCCCGAAAAAGTTCCACATCCCTAACATGCCCAACTACGATGGGACCGGGGACCCCGACGATCATATCTCTATTTACAAACAGAAACTAATGATTATCTCTATTCCAAGAGGGGATCGTGAAGCGGTCATGTGCAAAAGCTTTGGCACGACCCGCACTAACTTGGTTCATGCATCTGTCGCAGGGTTCGATCGCTTCATTTGCCGATTTGGTCAATTCATTCAAAATCCAGTTCGCCAGTAGTCAGAGACTGGAAAAGCAATCAAGCGACCTATACAGGATCATGCAAGGGTACGATGAGCCCTTAAGAGATTATCTTAACAGGTACAATAAAAAGAAGGTCGCGATCCCGCATTGCGACGTCCCAACGTCTATTGAAGCCTTTCGCCAGGGACTGGTCAGGGGCAGTGAACTCTATCACGAGCTGACCAAATACTCGTGTCAAAGCTTCGAAGATGTACAAGCCAAAGCCATGGTTCAGGTCAGACTAGAAGAAGACGAAGAGTCCACAAAAGACGACCAGCCACTCCCGCCAAGATGGAACACGACCCATTGGGAGTCGTATTACTTTTGAAAACTTATACTTTGCATTTCATTTAGATTCAGTTGATTATACTTATCCAATCATTTACTAACTTAAGCATCGGAGGGCCGTTGGACTCACACCAACGGTCACCCTTTGATCTTTTCTATACTTTTCAAGTCTCTTCAACAGGAACACGACAAGAGGCCTCAAGACAAAATCAAGTTGATCAACATACACAAAACACAGTCATACATAGCGCTTACACATTACACGATCGATCGCTACACAGGGAATAGAGGAACAAAAACATGACACATTTTTACAAGACATGTTCCCATTAAGGTACACGTCTTATACACACACTACAACGCTCTTCCCTGGAACTACACAACATGTCGACACAATTACAAGTCTACTCGACCAACGTCACATGACTTAACCAGGAAGCGCCTGACGAGTTCACCTGCAAATCAAAGAAAATGACAAACAAGCAGCAGCCTCTTGACCCTTCGCCATCACAAGAGACGCCTTCAATCGTCTTTACATGATTATTGGTTGCTTTAAGCTCACTCTCAACTTGAGCAATATGTCTGTCGGCCTCATTGCCAGAAGAGAGAGAAGTTATAAAATCAAACTATCCCATCAATTGACGCGCTGACCTAGTTTAATTTTGGGGAAATCGTTGAGCCTCGTTTTTTCAGCCCATTAGATTAGCCCATTGGATCGGTCCAGTAGCTTGAACCAGACTGTCTTCTAGAAAGTCCTGAAAAAGTAAAATGACCTCTAGAGATCTCGGTCCGGTCAGTATCCAGGAGACGACCTCTAGAGATTTCGGGGCGACCAGTATGTAGCTTGATGACTCCCGCGGAACTCCGACCGACCAGTATGCAGCTTGACGACTCCCGCAGATCTCGGACAATTTTAACCGACCCACATGCAGGATAACGTCTTCCATGAATCTCGGGCGGATCTGCCAACCAATTCAAGCCAAAAACTAGTATAAATATAGAGAAAACTATCTTGTAAGCGATCGACGATTAAATCTCTTGATTCGACCAGTCTCCCACTTGGAGGAGATAAGCTTATCTTTGCGTTTGTTTAGTTTCATTTGTCTAACTGATTAGTTAATTTGGACTATTTAGATATTACTGATCTTATTGTTGTCTAGTTGCCCTTCTTTAAGCGATTCAGGTCGGTTCGATCTTTTTCGCCCAAAACACGCGTCTAGGAAAGACCGTGTTTCCATAAATAGACTTGTCTTGCCTGGAAGGCAATATAGGATCCGTCAAGCTCTTATCTAAGGAAATATCCTACCTCAAGTGATATAGGATCATATATCTTCTATAAGGAAATATTGTTATTTTATCTACATTATCTTACTTATGCTCCAAGAGATAGAATATATTGTATTTATGGTAATTCTATCTCTATTAGGATTATCCTTCGACGCCTATATAAGGAGGGTATCCAAGTCTTGTAAATCATATAATCCAACTATCGATCAATACAATACAATTCTTACCAAAAACATACTTTTGTCCTCAATGTGTAATCTTTGGCCTTATACTCCACAATCAAAGCAGGACGAAATCCGCCCAAAACACTTGAGTAGTTTGAAGATTAAAGGGCTTGAAGATCCATGAAGAATGGAGCCTTTGAAGTGTAATCCTCCCCTTCGATCTTTTTAATCTCCCACAAAACCCACTTTCCGCTCCTAAAATAGGGGGAAAAGAGAGCCCTTGCAAAATCCATGACTTCATCATTTTATAGAGGAAGGGGAGCACTTCCAATATGGGTGAGCAATGATGGAGTAAGGGGCATGGGCTGGCGATATTTTTCCAGGATTTTTGGGTGCGACATACTATTCATCTTGTACTTTCATATCATCTAGACCATAGCGCCATTAATGCAGTTCTCGTACGGACACGATAAGGTAGATTATGCTCATACGGACACGCTATGTCCCATATTTTATTCGTCCTCTCCCACGTGGTTGTCTTTGACTCTATTTTGATGAACAACATTCTTTCTATCATCATGTCATCGTGTCAATGTGTTCATCATGTCATCGTGTCATCCTGTTATCATGTTATCGTGTCATCATGTTTCACAATGATCTTGGTGGTTGGGATCACAATTTTAAGATGTCTTTGCTGGTGATCATGCGGTGTCATTCTTTTTTCCGTGTTTCTTTTGTATTTCTTTACAACAATTATTATTTTCCATTGGCGGTCTTGATGGTCGCTTTATTGTCGTTACTTGTCAAGAGATGACCGGCTTGTAGGGGTTTTACACGTGGCATTCTCGATACGGTCACGTGTGAGACCCCAATTTTGACATTGTCAGGAGCTGGTATAACATATGTCTTAGATGTCTATCTTTATGTTGGAATGTGTGAAAGACGATGAATATGGCGAGAGGAAATGAGCAATGTACAGGTCTTCTCGTGAACTGAATGAATAATAAATGTATAGTATGGACTGCAAATCATCTCATTCCCATCGCTATCACTAGTGGAAAAAATACTTTTTGCTGCTCCCTTTTAGAGGTGTACATAGTTCAAAACGCCTCAACAATGACTTAGGCAATCACTTTTTTTGGTTTTTGAGGCGGATAATTAATTTATACGCCTCAAAAACATCTTTTGAGGCGGGCAAATTAATATACGCCTCAACAAGTATCCGAAAAAATATTTCCCGCTAAAGTATTAGAGGTGGGCCAGGGTAAGGCCCGTATCTAATGCTAACTAATTGAGGCGGGCCAAGTAGCCCACCTCAATTAAAGCTTGTTGAGGCGGGCCTCTTAAAGCCCGCCTCAAAAAGTATGTCCAATAGAGGCGGGCATGTAAGGCCCGCCTCTATTAGACCATTACTCGGCCGAGTCATAATACTTATAGAGGCGGGCGTGTTAGGCCCGCCTCTATAAGCTCAACCCTAATTAAAAAAAAACAGCTACGAGCGCCTTCATTTTCCTCTTCGTATCCTCCTCTTCGTCTTCAATTCGTTCGTCCCGATCTCCGACTTCATCGATCTCCTCCGTCTTCCCTACTTCATCGATCTCCTCCGTCTTCCCAACTTCATCGATCTCCTCCGTCTTCGCCGAGCTTGCAACCAAATTCAATCATCTAATGCAGTACGCTGCACCTGAGATATCCAGTGAGGCACAGAAGATCTGGTATTTCCACGAATGGATGAGTCCAGACATCAAGCCGATGATGGTGCACCACACATGCTCTACTCTGGAGAAGTATGTGGATACAGCCTACAAGCTGGAGGTGACTCTAGAGGAGTCGACCAAGAAGCGTAACAGCTAGAGGCAAGTGCAGTACCAGCCTCAGGCAAGTGGGTTCAAACGCCCCGCGCCACCATCAGATTTTGCCAATTCTGGCCGAGCAAGAACGAATAAGACTCATGATGAGTCTACGCAACGTTCTGGCCAAGGCAATAATCTGATTCAGTGCTTCAACTGCGGTACGCACGGGCACAAGAGCAATGAATGTCTGAAGGACAAAAAGACATGCTTTGACTGCGGAAAGGAGGGTCATATGCAGGCGTTCTGTCAGCGAAGGAATGTGAAAGGAGCTGAGTCACGGAAAGGGTCTGTTAATCAGAACAACCGACCCAAGTTCAGTCCGGTGGAAGCTCCTAGCCCTTCAATGCAGACGACTGCGCAGAACAAAGGGAAAGCCCCGATGGCTTCAGGAAGCCAAGGTCAACGCTTGTACGTGATACGTGAGGTGGATGGACCCTATGCTCCTAATGCTTAGAGTACTTTGTATCTGCATTACACTATTGTTAATGTGTTATTGATGTGGGTGCTACCCAGACTTTAATTTTGGATGGTTGTAAGTGGTGTGTGCAACGAGGTTGTGAACCTTTTGTTGTAACTCTTCTTATATATGAACCTTTGGTTTATACCAAGTTATGTTTTGTTGCTTGTTGATGGGGTAAGGTCTCGTGTTCGAGACTCACCAACAACCTCTGAGGAGATGGCTGCCTATTAATTAGGTGGAGCTACCAAGGATGGGTTGAGATGTATGGACAACGGCTCATAACAACATAGGACGCTGGTAATGGTTAGGCCTGGACTCGGAGCCACTAGTGAGTCGTATGTGAACCATGTAGTGGGCTGGTCTAAGATGGTGACCATTTAGTGGGAACCAATCGTCTGTCGGATTGTCAATTACCATCAAGGGTAAGAAATTCAAAGCGATTTGACCTAAATAACCATGGTCCATACGATAATTATTCTCGATATGGATTGACGGAAGCGTCACAAGGCAGTGATCGACTTCAGTTTTTGATATTTCTGTGGTTAGAGGATTTCCGGGTGTCTTTCCAGAAGTTATTCCTGGATACCCTGAATCGTGTCGTGGAGTTTGCAATTGATCTCGAGCCGTGTACCACGCCGATCTCTGAGGCACCGTATCGGATGGCTCCTGTTGAGATGCAAGAGTTGAAGAAGCAACTCAAGGATCTTCTTGACAAAAGTTATATAAAGCTGAGTGCATCACCTTAAGTAGGAGTGCCCTAGTTTATGTGTCAAAGAGAAAGATGGACCGTTTCGACTTTATTGTGACTTTCGAGAGTTGAATAAAGTCACGATCAAGAGCAAGTATTTGTTGCCAAGGAGTGATGATCTGTTGGATCAACTACAGGGAGCAAAAGTTTTCTCCAAGATCGACCTGAGATCTGGTTTTCATCAGCTCAGGATTCGTGAGGATGATATTCCGAGGATTGCGTTTCGGACAAGAGATGGTTACTACAAGTTTGTAGTCATGCCATCTGGGCTTACGAATGCTCTAGGAGTTTTCATAAACCTAGTGCATCGATGTTTTTGACCAGTACTTGAATAAGTTCATAGTGGTCTTCATCAATGGCATTTTGATTTTTCCCGAGCAAGGAAGCTCATAGGGAACGTCTGCGGATTGCTTTATCGGTCCTTAGACCAAGTCGGTTGTACGCAAAGTGGGCTAAGTGTGATTGTTGGATCTAGAAGTGGCTTTCTTAGGCCATGTGATCAATAAGAATGAGGTTATGGTTATTCCCCAAAAGAGTGAATCAGTAGTTGTTTGGAAGCGGCCTCAGGGTGTGAGCGAGGTGCGCAGTTTCCCAGAGCTTGCAGGACATTATAGACGGTTCATGAAAGGATTTTTCTAAGATCTCTCCACCTATGACCAGTTTGTCCACAAGGTCAACCAGAAGTTGTCTGGGATGACAAGTGCAAGACCAGTTTTCAAAAAGTTGAAACAGTGTCTGATTTTTGCACCAGTTTTGGCGTTGTCAGAAAGAATGATGGCTATATGGTCTATAGTTAATGCTTCGAGAAATGGGTTGGGATGTGTCTTTGATGCAGAAAGGAAAGGATATTGCATACACATCTAGACAATTGAAAACCTATGAAGCAAACTAACCAACACATGACCTAGAACTAGCAGCAATAGTGTTTGCATTGGAAACTGAGGTTACTTGGGTAACCCAGAGGTCAGCAGAAGTTTCCACCAGGAGATTGTCCGTTACATGGCATTCCTAAGACCATTGTATCGGATCGAGATGGCCGATTTATGTCAAGTTTATAACAAGAACTTCACAAGGCCATGGGAACTGAATTGAGATTCAGCAGCGTTTCATCCTCAGACAGATGGTCAGTCTGAAAGACCATCTAGACCTGGAGGATATGCTAAGAAGTATACGTACTCGATCATCCAACTAGCTGGGAAGACAGCCTAAGTCTGATTGAGCTCACGTACGATAATAGCTGGCATGCTACAATCAAGATGGCTCCGTTTGAAGCTTTGTATGGTCACAGATGTAGATCTCAGATTTGTTGGGTTGAGTACGCCGACAAGATTCTACTTGGACCAGAGTTGGTCGAAAGGACAACTTCGAACATTGCTCTAAGTAGACAGAGGTTGTTGACCGCTCAGAGTCGACAAAAGTTTTACGCAGATCAGAAGTGTTAAAGTGTTGAGTTCGAGGTTGGTGTCAAGGTACTTGTCACAGTATCGCCACCCAAGGATGTTTTCAAGTTTGGTAAGCGTGGGAAGCTTAACCCTCGCTACATGGGACCATTCAAAATTCTGGATAGAGTAAGATCTCTAACGTACCGTTTGGCATTGTCGCCATCGGCATACCCAGTGTATAATGTGTTCCACGTATCATTGCTAAGGATATTCGTGCCAAGATGAGTCTCGTAGGCTGAGCTATAAGGACGTCGAGATTCAGGCAAATGGTACTTGAGAGGAGATGTCAGTGTGCATTCTCGAACGTCGTGTGAAGCGACTGTGCAACGAGATCGTACTGTTGGTACGAGTTATGTGGTCCAGGTCTAGGACTGAGGAAGTTACTTGGGAAACCGAGGCAGAGATGCTCAGATACTTTCCCGAGTTGTTTTTTTTTCGGCCAAGTTTCGGGGTCGAAACTTCTTTTAAGGGGGAGGTGATGTGATACCCCGTAATTTTGTAAGGTTATTTTGGGAATTATGGAATTTTCCCGAGTACCCGTTGTGTACGTCGGATTTAATTCAGGTAGCTTGAGACATTCTGTAATGTGCTCTGTATCTGTAATATTTTTCTCAGTGAAATAATATACAGACAAGGTGCCTTAGATTTTAATTGTCGTTCGCGTACGATAATTTTTATCCCGGTTAACGTATGGTTCGTTCAAAGCTGAACGGGCGGGAAAAGGGAGAAACGGCGACTGCCGTTCAGAAACGGCGACCGCCGTGGTTGGGTCCGAGAGGTCAACGTGTCAGCTTCTAGTTGGCCGCGACAGGCCTAGCGATGGCGACCGCCGTATTTACGGCGACCGCCGCGTGCCCGCCGCATGCAAAATTACAGCGACCGCCGTGATTGTCCAGTGGGCATTGCCCGCCAGTCATCGGCGTCGTTCGAGGCGCACCGTTGCGTCGTTTGCCGCGTCTTAGGGTTTGCTGGGTACTCCTTGGGGTTTGCCTATAAATAGACGAGCTTGGGCATGGGTTTTGGGTCATCTACAACCCCGAATCGCTGCCAAATTCGCCTCTCGCCGGAGTTGTGTTTTCGCTGGAGTTTGAAGGTCTCGCCGGTGTTGCTTTAGTGTGGTTCCTGAGTGCCTTTGTGAAGCTTTTGGTTAGCCTTAGAGGTTAGAAGCCAAAGCAAGTCGAAGGAGGCCGAACCGCTCGTGTTTTGGGGTGAGTTTTCTCTCGTTTTAGTCGGCCGTGTTCTTCACGGCGACCGCCGTGATGAATACGGCGACCGCCGCCAGAGCCCAGAACGCCTTCTTGGCTTTGGCTTGGTTGGTTGTCGTCGTGGCGTCTTTCCTTTCGTATTCTTTCGCCGTGTTTAGATTCGTACTGTTTATGTCGGATCTAACTTAGGGTTCCTTTTATGGGTCGACTCGAAGGTTGTTGTGATGTCGGAACTATACCGTGTCGAGCCCGGAATCCAGTTGACATCTTTAGACTATTCTGCGGATTAGTGGCGGTTCGCTCTTGGTCATTCGTTCCATATTTACATTAATTATCAGTAGTTTATCTGAGTAATTAATTTGGAATGAATATTCTGTTTGTCTGGAAACGGTTTTGTTAAACTGTTTTGAAAATCATATAATAGGTTGTATATCTGTTAGAACAACGCTATTATCTGTGATCGCCTTTCGGGCCTTTATGTGGATTTATCCAGTAACTGTTGTTGTGCTATACTGTTTAGTTAGCACTAGTGGCTAGGAACGCTATGTACCTTGAGGGGGTTTAGCTGTTTCTTTATAACTGGTACTTGGTGGTTCATCCCCAGTACTTTCTCTTTGGTCATGACCATACCCTTTCACAGGATAGGCGCACTTCGCTAGTGCCAAATCTTCCAGGGTTCATTCCTTCGATATCTCTTGTGAGGAGATCTGATATCTCTTGTGAGGAGATCCGATATCTCTTGTGAGGAGATCCGATATCCCTTGTGTGGAGATGTAAAAGCTTATAACGTAATGCTCGTTTTGGAATTAAATAAGATAAGTGCCCGAGTGCACATGATTAATATACCTTGGGCGAGTAGTGCAGCTAAGCTTTAGTGCAGCTAGGAAAGCTCGTCTTGACTTTTGATCAGAGTACGTTCTCTTTCCAATCTGGATTCGTGGTAAGCGATGAGGTTAGTCGTGAACCGAAACATCTTAGTCAGTTTTTAAATCGTTATGTGGTTCTGTAAGATCTAGACTTGAATGTAGTACGTTCTCTTTCCAATCTGGATTCGCTGTTGGCGATGAGGTTGGTCGTGAACCGAAGCATCTCAGTCAACTTTTAAATCATCGTTGTATGATCCTGTAATCATTCCAGATTTGTCATATTTCCTTAAAGACTCAATCTCTTGGAGTCTCTTTTCGAGTCGATTTTTGTGAAGATGAAGTCTTCCAGAATCTTCTCTCATGCATACCTCTTGTTGTTATTCCGTGAAAGTGTCGGGTTATGTATCGTCCCTTCGGTTATTATTCGAGGGACAATGATAGTAAACGGTTACGATCACTCGAACCAGCCCTGCGAGATATACCATGGCTATCCGGAGAGCCCCTTCTTGAGAGAGCTACGCAAGACCATAGCGGAGCAAAAGGAGCGATCTAAGAAGAAGCCAAAGGTCAAGAAGGATGTCTCTGCTGTGGTGCAGAAGAGGATTCCCAAGAAGTGTGAGGATCCCGGAATGTTCAGCGTGCCCTGCAAGATTAGGGAGACTGAATTCAGCGAGACATTGCTGGATTTGGGAGCTTCAATCAATGTCCTGCCACTGTCCGTCTACAATAACCTCGACGTCGGGCCATTAGAGATCACGTAAATCATCATCCAACTGGCTGACAACTCCGTCATCACTCCTGAGGGCATTGTGAAAGACGTACTGGTAAGCGTCGATACCCTTGTTTTTCCTGCAGACTTCTTTGTCATGAACACAGGGGAACGAGGAGGACGAGTAATGCTAGGGAGGCCTTTCATGAAGACCTCCAACACAAAGATCGACGTGGGCAGAGGCACAATCATCATGGAGTTCGACAAGAGGAAGACAAAGTATAGGCTGGAGAACATTCCGGAGCATCCTCCAGATACAAGAGCAAGGAGTACGGTTGCAGGAGGCAACCCCGGATGAGAAGTATAGCAGGACGTCGTGCTGCGACGATAACTATGGCGCTGCTCGGGAGGCAACCCGAGGTATGAGTCGTTGAACTCATTTATGTTTTTACCTTTCTTAGGACTTAGATTTTATTTTTCTTTCTTCTTCTTTCCACTTGTTTTTCTTTTTCTGTGGGCACTAGAACTAACTATGCAGCGGAGGCCAGAATCCAGCACCCGCGATCGCGGTTTCCCCTCGGCGATCCATGGCGAGTTCTAGCAAAAAAAAAAATGGGCCACGATTTAATAAAACCGACGCATTTTTCGAGGCAGTTAGTGCCTCGTAACTCGCACCAACTGTTACGGATACAGGGGCATTAACCCCGCGATCGTGGGTATTCATCGCGGCAATATAAAAGGCGAGATGTGGTGTTGGCATTTTACAACACCTCCACCACCACCTCTCACTCTCACCAGATCGGATCTCCGACCCCGACCACCGCGATACCCCCCTATAGCCCCGCGACTATCGTTCGACGCCGCGACGTCGTTTGGGTAAGATCTCCATTTTCCAACTCTTGGATTTCTCATAGCCTCACGAGCCGTGATCGCCGGACCCACGCCAAACCCCGCGACCACCGCAGTGCCACCGCAAAGCACCAGAGCCATTTTTTCTCGAAGTTCGCTGCAAACCCAGAAACCGCGATCGCCGGCATCAACCCCGTGATTGCGGCACATCTTCTCCAGCGAGCTTCGAGTCGAGCATAAACCGCGACTGCGCCCCACACCCCGCGATCGCGGGTCCCTCCGGTACTCTTTCTGTTGTGCTTTCTCGCTCCTTTTTCCCACCATGGCAGCCTTCGTAGGAAACATGCGGAGCCAGAGGCATAGGCGCTACTACGAGACGTTCAGCACGCGAAAGTTTGTCCAGACGAAGTTCTTCGATCGGCCAACGCTGTAACGACTCGGACTGGAGGACTGCACACAACAGTTGCTGAGCCCCGGATGGCTCGGCAACTTCATTGACCTACCCGCCCCGTCCTCGCACGAGCTGACCCTGGAGTTTCTAGCCACGCTGGAGCGCCACGACGACGGGATCACGTTCAACCTGCTGGGGCGGCAGAGGATGATGTCCTACCAAGGTCTGCGGGACCTGTTTGGCGTTACTGAGGCTCCCGCCGAGGATTGGGAGGCCGTAGGCACCTTGCCAGAGCTCTTCTGGCAGGATGCGACCCGGGAGGTACTCAACCCCAGCGCCGGCGAGTATAACTACAAGCTGACGCACCCTGTCTGAGGCTGGCGCACAAGGTGCTCGCCATGTCCTTCCTGGGACAGGGGGAGGTGAACAAGGTTCCGACGTTGGACCTTACAGTGCTCTGGTGTTTGACACCGGAGAGCCACAACACCCCCGACTGGGTCGATTTGTTCCTCTCCAGCTGTCTCGGGCTGAGGGAGAAGACGGGCGGCAAGATCTCCATGGGGGGCATGGTGACGCTTATCGCCCAGCAATACGAGAACATCGCGGACCATTGGGATTTCCCCACCGACATCTACACCTACAATATCACACTGCTGCGGAGATCCCATCTGCTGGAGGTCCGTGGTGGAAAGTACACCTGGCTCTCCAAGAAGGAAAGGACCCACCGAATGAGGCTGCCTCGTCCAATGCCTTATGGGCCCCGGGTGAGGGATTTTTACCTCTATGCCGATGGAGAGCAGGGGTCGTCATCCGAAGACGAAGGGGACGACGACGACAACAAGGAGGAGGAGGAAGCGACTGCAGCGGTGGACATGGAGAGCGGTGTGCCATCCCCGCTGCATTCCAGGGGCCCACCTATTTACCCTGACTATACCTACCAGGCATCTGGGTCTGGTAGTGGATCTAGAGGGGCGCCCTGGGACCAGCTCCTAGACAAAATGGCCAACCTGCAGCTGAGGCAGGCCGAGCATATACGAAGGAGTGCCGAGTGAGAAAGCGGAATCTCCCAGAGGCTAGAGGAGCATGAGAGGAGAAGCGTTCAGTGGGAATGCCAAGTCTCCACCCGCCTGGATGAGCAGAAGCGGCGGAGCGCTGAGTGGCAGCGCAACATGGAGGTCAACCTTGCATACCACGCCATCCGCCTGGACAGTCACCTCACCATTGTTGAGGACCAGGTGGTTCAGATGCAGAGGAGAGATGAGGCTTTCTTCAACGCTTATGGGTATTGGCCTCCACCCCAGTGAGTATTTCTATTTTCCCCTTATCTTTTTTTTCTTGTCTTCCATACATTGAGGACAATGCATGATTTAAGAATGGGGGAATAGAGTATTCACTATCTATCTTGTACATATTTCTTTTCCAGCATTGTACTTTGATTTTTAGCATTTCGAATTTCAGCATTTCTTTTCAAAAAAAAAAAAATTCGAAAATCCTGGGACAAGCTGAAAACCTGAAAGGGCGGCTTGGGTAAAAAGCAGGTGACCCGGACCAGCGCTAGGCTGGGGTAAAAAGGTGTCTGAGTGACGTGAGCATATGTGAGCACATCTATGAGAAAAATATGAGTGGCTAGGATGAAAACCCGAAAGGGCTCCTAGGCAAAATGAGTGAAAAGAAAATGAGTGTTTCTAGGATCTCATTTTACCGACGGGGCGACATAAGTAGAGGAGTTGAAGAAGGATTGTCGGGTAGGTCACTCTGGGAGGCATAAGGAGTCATAGATGGAGGGTAGGATTAGAGGTCACTTTACACTATTGGATGTCCGGATTGAGCTTGGGGGAAGTACTCTACTTGCCCTCAAGTTTATTGAGTTGTGGATGTGTTGTAGATGAGATTGGTGCCAGGAGCTTTGGCATGGGTTAGGTAACTCTTAGTTGGAGGATATGCTTCCTGAGACCTTGGGTGCTACATTAGAGGAGTAGACTTTCTTTTAGTTTACTCAAGGACGAGCAAAGGTCTAAGAATGGGAGAGTTTGATAAGCACTACTTTGTAGGGCTTAACTAAGAGTTATTAGAGGTTTTATTGGTGCCATTCGGGTAGATTTAGACACATTCTTGTGTATGGCGTTTGGAGGCGAAGTTGGTGTTTTTTGGAGGTGTTTGAGCTACTTTGGAGATCATGAAGACACTGAGGAAGGAAGCCATCAAGAGAAGACGCCAAGGAGTGAAGAGGAGATGGGTTGGTGCAAGGCAAAGGACAAGAATGCCGAGCATTAACCGCGATCGCGGGCATGGGTGTCGCGATCGCGGGACTCGGAGCATGTCGGGAGTTTTCTGCGGGCGCTGAGAGATTGAAGGGCGCGGAGCCACATGGGCCGCGATCAAGGTCCACCACCCGCGATCGCGGGTCTGACACGGCAGAGGCTCGGACTTATTCCGAATTATCTTTTTAGTTTTCTTTTCCCTTTTTCTTATTTCTATTTCAGTTATTTGCTTAATGGGCTAGGTCATTTGTTAGGGCCCTATAAATACTCTCCTTATGCATTAGGGTAAAAAATCCACACTTTAGTTGCAATTTCAATTCATCGTTGTTTATTTCTTTTGAAGTTTCTACCATGACTATGAGGAGCTAAGCCTCTTTGGCTTAGTCCGGTAATGGAAGCATGAGTTCGTTCATCTGGTTGTGAGGTTTTGTTCCTATCTATCTATCCTATTGAGTTATATCTTTTCTCTAAGCAAATTCATATTTGAATGTTTGTTGGTTTATCTAGACTGATCACCTAGGTTTATTGCTTTCATTCATATTGCTAATACTAGGGAACTATTGGGCTAACGCTCTAGTATAAGTAGCAAGCATTGATTGTTATCTGCATCTGTGGATTATATCTATGTGGGAATTGATTACATGGTAAATGCATCTGAGCGAGCGTTCTGTGTATCCTGGTTAATTCTTATATGCATTGCTGCCTTTGGGTTGAACCTTTAGTGGTATTAGGGTTATTCATTGGTAAGGGTTCTTTGTGGAAGGTTTCCCTCTGAATTTACATAAGATCGGGACAGGAATAACCGAATAGGAAGATAGGACTTAATCTATGAACAACCTTTGAATGACTTATGTGGATATTACTTGGCTAAGTGTTTTTCTCTATTGATATTTCATCCATTCTACTTTGCTTTGTTTGTTTCATTTGTGACCAACCAACCATACAACCCCCCTTTGTGGCACTGCATGCTACCACCATTGAATTCCTTCCTTCTCTGTGGGATCGACCCTGACTTGCTTACTATACTTTGTTTAGTGAGGATTTTAGGATTTACTTTTGATTGGGGATACGACGACTATTACTTCCGATCAAGTACAAAAGCCGAAAAAATCTATTGTCCATGCCGTGATTGTAAGAATATAAGGCGGTTAGATGATATTGATGAGATTTAGGATCATTTATTTCGTCGTGGTTTCAAACAAGATTACCATGTTTGGTTTTGGCATGGTGAGAAAATATCTGATCGTCCAAGTTCTAGTGTCAATGAGTTTGATGTTCGGGTAGACACTGATGATAGTGATGATGATATTGCTAAGAATAATGAGATGGATGATAATGATGACCAAGAATATGATGAAATAAATGGGATGATGGATGGGGTGAGAGATCACTTGAACGAACGACCTCAGATGTTCGAACAGGTATCAAAGGCTACAGAGACTCCCTTGTATCCCGGGTGTACAAAATTTAGCAAGTTAGAGGGTGTGTCAATACTTTACAACTTGAAATGTGCTTCTGGTTGGACTGATGGAAGTTTCAACACCTTATTGGAATGGTTAGGTGATTTTTTACCAAAAGGCAATGAGATGCCTATCTCTACTTATTATGCCAGGAAATTGATGTGTCCCTTAGGCTTAGAGGCCGTCAAGATAGATGCTTGCCCAAATGATTGTATGCTTTACAGAAATGAACATGAAAATTTGGATGAGTGTCCAAAGTGCGGTGCATCTCGTTACAATCGTAAAGGGGTAAATTCGGCTAAGAGGGGCCCATCAGCTAAGGTTATGTGGTATCTTCCGATAATACATAGGTTTCAGCGTTTGTTTTCGATAAAGAAGGAAGCAAAAAGTCTGAGGTGGCATGCGGAAGGGAGGAAGAAAGATGGACTCCTTAGACATCCTGCTGATTCTCCTCAATGGAGAAATATTGATAAGAAATATTCTGAATTTGGTGAGGAGGTTAGGAATCTGAGACTTTCTTTATGTACAGATGGTGTGAATCCGTATGGCACTCTAAGCAGTCAACATAGCACATGGCCGGTTCTTCTAGCGATTTATAATCTTCCTCCATGGTTGTGTATGAATCGCAAGTATATCATGTTATCACTCCTCATCTCCGGGCCTAAGCAACCTGGGAATGACATAGATGTGTATCTGGCTCCACTTGTTGATGATTTGAAATTATTGTGGAATGAAGGTATTCCAATGTTCGATGCATACACCAACTCAAACTTTACCTTGCGAGCTATGGTTTTTTGTACCATAAATGATTTCCCGGCATATGGAAACTTGTCTGGGTACAAAACCAAAGGAGAACAAGCATGCCCTATATGTGAAGAAGACATGAAACCCGCCTACTTGAAAAATTACAGGAAAAATGTGTATCTAGAGTACCGGAAGTTCCTTAGTCGATATCACCCTTACCGTAAAAAGAAGAAGGAGTTCAATGGGTACACCGAGGAAGGAGTAGCTCGTACACCTTTGACAGGATCACAGGTTTATAAACGGATTAAAAATGTTGACACCAAATACGGCAAGGGCTTCAAGTCCGTCTCTAAAAAGGGTGTTTTATGGAAGAAAGTGTCTATACTATGGGATCTTCCTTATTGGAAAGATTTGTCGGTTATGCATTGTCTCGATGTGATGCACATTGAAAAAAATGTTTGTGATGCTATAATTGGGACTTTGCTAAATATACCCGAAAAGACAAAAGACAATCAGAAAGTTCGTTTTGATATGAAAGAGAGGAATATTCGACCAGATTTGTGGCCCGTGGTAAAACCGGATGGTAAAATGACTTTTCTGCCTCCGGCGTGTTACACAATGTCAAGAAAGGAGAAAAATGTGTTTTGTGAGTGCTTACATGGCATTAAGGTTCCATCGGGATATTCGTCAAATGTAAAACGTCTAGTTTCTCTTTCGGACCTTTGGTTGATTGGTATGAAGTCTCATGATTGTCATGTATTGATTAATGTTTTCTTGTTGATCGCACTTCGTGGGATATTGCCGAAACACGTGAGACATGTTATAACAAAACTTTGCGTGTTTTTCAGTTCCATATGTGCTAAGGTTATTGATCCAGAAATATTGGATGCTCTCCACGATGATATTGTTGAAACTTTGTGTCAATTTGAAATGTACTTTCCGCCGTCTTTCTTTGACATAATGGTGCACTTAATTGTTCATTTGGTTCGAGAAATCAAGTTATGTGGTCCGGTGTTCTTAAGATGGATGTATCCTTTTGAGAGATTTTTTGGCAGTTTAAAGGACAAAGCAAAGAATCGGGCGAATCCAGAGGGTAGTATCATTCGTGGAGTCCTTCATGAAGAGATATCTCAATACGCAGCTGAGTTTTTGTCAAGGCTTCATCCAATAGGTCTTCCAAAATCTCGTCATGTAGGGAGGCTTGAAGGAGAGGGAGTAATTGGTAAAAATGTGATATCTCCTCCATCTGAAAGGAAGATTAAGGCACATCTTTATGTGTTGCAGCATCTTACAGAGGTCAATCCTTACATAGAAAAGCATTGCCTTGAATTGCAACACAATAATGCTAAATTGAATGAAAGAGCTTTGATGCGGGAACATAATCGCACATTTGTTGATTGGTTTAAGAAGGAAGTAGCTGAGGAACTAAGGAAAGAACATGACGTTTCTGATACGGTCAAGTGGTTATCTCAAGGTCCTCGACTATGTGTTCGGTCTTACGAAGGGTATGATATCAATGGGTTCACATTCTACACTAGAAGACAAGATGAAAAGAGTGTGGTGCAGAATAGTGGAGTGAAGGTAGTTGCATCATCTAGGGTCTATGCGAGTGATAAGGACAAAAGACCGGTTGATGCGACACAATCGTATTATGGTGTTATCGAAGAAATATGGGAGCTTGATTATAACAATTTTACAATCCCTGTTTTCCGGTGCAAGTGGGTCAACAACCCTAACGGGGTGAAGCAAGATGAAATTTATCCGGGTTTGACATTGGTAAACTTTGACCGATTAAGTGATAGTGACGAGCCATTCATCCTAGCATCATAAGCTAAGCAGATTTTTTATGTGGTAGACAATGTTGATCCTAGATGGCGTGCAGTTGCCCAAGGCAAAAGACATATTCTGGGTATTGATGATGTTGTGGATGAAGATGAGTATGACGAGTATGATGACACACCCTTGTTATCAACTGTTGTTCAACCATTACCGGAGGAGGAAGATACAAATAATACTAATCATATCCGTACAGATCATAGGGAAGGAATATGGGTTACAAATCATAAATGAATAAGATGAGGTAATTTATTGACAAGTATATTTAATTGCATTATAAATTGTCTTCCTTGGATTTCTTTTTGTGATATGTACTCATATGCTTTTTCGTTGATATGTACGCTGCGAAAAAAATCAGAAACCTAAGACGTTGAGAGTATCAAGGTGGGAAGTGCGAGAAATTAATAGAAAAACGTAAGACGTTGAGAGTATCAAGGTATGTAACTTAACTAACTATATATTGATAGTATTTGTGTTTTTTCTCAATAATTTCTATGTTTTTTATGAAGCTATATCCTAAGAGGAAGACATCGTATACTTATGAAGAAATGGATGTTGTTCGTGAGCAATGGGCACAGTATTTTACATCGAAGTATTTATTATCGGATTGAACTTGTTTTTACTTGTCATGTAAACTGTTGTTGAGAACCTGACTGTACTCGGATTGAACTTGTTTTTACTTGTCATATAAACTTGTTTTTATTCTGTGAATAAAATCAGAAACCTATTCTGCAATGTGTGTATGGTGCATCATAAATCCAAAAAACATCCAAAAGAAGCGCAAAAGAAGGGACTTATAGAGGCGGACTTGTATGTCCGCCTCTATAAGTACATAGACGCTGACTCGGCCGAGAACTCGGCCGAGCTCTCGGCCGAGTCAGCGCGACTTGTTGAGGTGGGCCTATAGAGGCCCGCCTCAACAAGTGTTTACTTATTGAGGCGGGCCTCCGAAGCCCGCCTCAACAAGTCCCTCATTTTGGCGCCAAAGTGAGGGACTTGTTGAGGCGGGGTTCGGAGGCCCGCCTCAATAAGGTCCTTTTAGAGGCGCAAAATGCCCGTCTCAAAAAGTGTCCCTACTTGTTGCAGCCCCCTTAGTTGAAGCGAACGATGTTCGTCTCAATAAGTGTCCAAAGGCCCGCCTCTATAAGGATTTTTTCCACTAGTGTATGTATATTGTAGTCCCTTAGTTGCATGGACATGCTCTACCTAGCTCTAGTATTGAACAAGATATAATAATGGTGAAGAAACCAGGATGGTCTAGATTTTGCACCACTAAATGCATAACAGTACTGAAGGTTGTGGAGATATATACCGGTTGATTCGCCTAACATGTGCTACTGGGTATGCTAAAGCTATTCAATGTTTCTTGAATGACAACTAGGTAGTTGTAAACTTGTACTTTATTTATGTTTGAGCAGCTTATTAGTGAATGTTTCTTATGACATCCCAACAAGTGAGCAACTTAGCATTAAGTTAAAGCATTTTGGTACGGACAAGGAAGGCGGTGTCTCAACTTGTGGCCTTAGAACATCTAGGGTAAGTTGCGGATGTGCTTACTCATGAGGCCTCTCTTGCCAGACAAAATGACCTCCTATCATCACCATAATCAGTTCTTGCAACATCAGAATATCCTTCTTTGTTCCGTCAATGTGGATTATGGACAGTTGATTTCGATTGTCTAGATATTATTGATTTTACTGTTGTCTACTTGTCCTTTTCAAAGCGATTTAAGTCAGTTCGATCTTTTCGCCCCAAAACATCAGTCATATTTGAACTTTGATAGCCTTGATATAAAAGGCTTTTGTTAATTTGATATGATACCTGCAAGTCCGGCATTTATACCGTGAATAAATTTTAAACGGTCAATAACGTAACTCTGTAGGAAATCGATCGTAACGTGTAAAAACTAAATGTTGAAAAAGAAGGCTCCGAGTAACGTTTGTGCCAGAAGTCAGGGAAGGCGACAAAACTCTGACCATCAACCACCTCCAACGGCATCAACCCGCCCACCGCTCCTTCTTTAGGACTTTTCTACACTTTGCTCTTCAATCTTAACTAAGTTTTGAGATATTTTTATTTTCCATGCTGTCAAGTGGCAACTGCCTTTTAAAAATCTTGATCAATTTAACTGTATTGTACCCCAGCAACATGTGTAATATAGCCAACTAGTAACCAAACCAAACGAATACTTTTGATTTCAAGCATAAAGATCCACAAAAGAATTTTACGCATTGGGACCACCTTTGTATATACTCATGAATCAAATAAGGGGATTATTTTTTATACCTGCAATTTCTTGTGGCGCATCCCATTTTGGGCACAACAAGGATGCATCCAAGAGCTGGTATCCGGTTTTGAGAAATTCGAAAAATTAATTAAAAACTGGTTTACGTTTTAGGGTTCGATAAAACAAAAATTATTTAAAAAAAAAAATGTTAGACGCAATTTATTGGACGCATTGTGGTTGCGTCCAAAAAGTTACCGTTTTACAACGGTAACTTCTTCGGGTTTATCCATCTTGTTGCTATATATATGCAACTATTCCTTGACAAAGACATTATCCATTGAAGATAATGTATTTGTCGAGGATGGATGCTGCACTTAGTCCAGTTGAGCACTTGGATGACGCACCCGGTCTTGATAATTTAGGGATAAGCATATATTTACTACAAAGTTTATTTCAAATGTAGTAATTTACAGTAGTTTGTTTTAGTTTAGAACTTTGATTAAAATGTTTACGATAATATAGTTGATTAAAATGTTTACGACAATATAGTTGATTAAAATGTTTACGATAATATAGTTGTATAAAATGTTTACGATAATATAGTTGATTAAAATGTTTACGATAATATAGTTGTATTTTCAGTATTGTATTGTATAGTTGTGAAATAATTTTCTGAAAGTTTATGTGCGAAGTAATTTGTTATTTAGGTGTTTTAATTGATCGTGAAGTAAAGTATACATTCGTTGTAAGAAACGCCCTTAGAAAAACACCTAATTTATAATTTATTTATTTATCATAAATAGGAGGACTGTAGTGATAGCGAATATTCGCCAGTGGATTATTCTGCTCATTTTACTACGGATAAAGAATGGAGTGATAGAGATAGTATGATCAGCTGGGCTAAGAACGTAGGTTTGGAGTTGCATATGGTGATTGTAATAAGTAAGTCATGGCCTAACCGAAAGGTCATACTGTCGTGTGAGAAGTCTGGGCCATATAGAGCGGCGAAGAAGAAGGCGGGTGACGGTACCGAGGCAACCCCTAAACGGAGATACAATGCGAGGACAAAGAAGAGTGAGTGTCCGTTTCAGTTGCATGGGGTGATTGTGAAAGGAGATTGGCTCAAATCTGACCGTTGGAGATTATTTGTCGCTTGTGGATCGCATGACCATGAGCTTTCTTGTAGTTTGATCGGTCATGCATTTGATGGGAGGCTTTCGCGGGAACAACGAGAGTGTGTGAAAGTTTTGTCAGCCTCCGAAATAAAGCCGAAGGCTATTATGAGTCTATTTCTACATGAGGATCCCAAATGCTTGACATCAAGGAACCAACTCTACAATTACAAGAGTCGGAAGAGGCTGAAATGTAGGGGCAATTTGACGGTGCCGCAATACATGCTGGATTTTCTAGACGCGAGACGTTATTATACAAGCTATGAGACGCGTCGCAATGAAGAAGGGAGGGAGGTTTTGAGTGATATTTTTATTTCTCATCCCGGAGCTATACATTTGTTGAGTTTGTTCCCCACCATCGTCATCATGGATACGACCTACAAGACGAACATGTATGAATATGTTCAATTATCGCTATTATTACATATAAAATATGTAATTGCATACCTTATTGAATATGTAATTGCATACCTTATTTCTTATAATTTGTACATTTATAGGTACGGTATGCCTTTGTTGGAGTTTGTTGGATTCACTTGCACCAACCGTACATTTTGTATTGCGATCGTATTCATGTATGATGAGACGACGGAGCACTACACATGGGCGTTGGACCGCCTAAAGATCATTCTCGAGGGACAGGAACCCAAGGCGATCATGTTAGATCGAGAGCTCGGTCTTGTGAAAGCCGTGGATATAGTATTTCCCAACACGAAGCATTTGTTGTGTAGGGTCCATGTGAACCGCAACGTGGAGGGTGTTGCTATGAAATGGGTCCCCAATGTTGACCATTTTAGTGGTAATATTCGTTGGTTGTTAAGGTCGCCCACTGAGGATGTGTATAATGAGCGACTTGAATACTTGACGGAAAAGTAGAAAAAGCTACCCTGGCTGATGGATTACGTGAAGAGGGTATGACTTGCTGAATACAAGAAGATGCTAGTCTGTGCATGGTGTGACACTATACTCCATTTCGGCACAAGATCATCAAACAGGTAAATTAATAAGCGATCATCTAAAAGCTAAATTGATATATGCAACTAAGCGTAACTTGAGTTTTAAATTTTAGGGTCGAGAGTCAACACTCTATGCTGAAGGACGGGATTGAATCGTCGGTTGGAGGCTTGGAGACCCTCGTGCAGCAAATCGACAATATGTTTGCTGATCAGATTCGGGAAATCAGGGGTGATATGGAGCAGAGTGCTTTTAAGGCGCCTACAGAGATCTTAACCGGCCCGCCTTCGGTGAAGACATTTTTCAGGCGCATTCTGTATAAGGTCTCGGAAAAGTGCTTAAGAATGTTATACCCTTCAGTTGTTAGGGCCATGCAAGGAAAAATTCCCGATGAAGAATGTCGTGATGTGTTTTGGAGAGCCACCCTAGGCCTGCCTTGCCCACACACGATCAAAGAATATGTAAAGGCCGGTTCCCCATTGAGGCCAAGTGAAATCCATAATTATTAGAAGCAAATCAAGTGGGAACGGGTTAGGCATGCTGATCTCGCACCGAATGATGACGTATTGATCTCAGAAGAACATATCATCTTAGGTGCCATGTTTGGAGAGTGGAGCAACGAAGAATTGCACCCAGAGCTGAAGACCGACTTTTCACGCCGATACAAAGTTTTCCATGACTCGAGATCGTGTACCGCAGAAGAGCCCCCGACCGCTTCGACCAAGAAGGGGAGACCTAAAAAGAAGAAGAACGATACCAAGAGGGACCCTAGTTGGTTTGAGCACATGGCGGAAGAAAAAAGGAAGAAGGACGAGGAAAAGAAGAAGAAGGCCGAGGACCGGAAAAATTCCTCAGTGGGATCTAAAGGACGTCCTCCGAGCGGTAAGCGGCGCAGCGGAGTTTCACCTGGCAAGGAAAGCACTTGTAGAGCACCTCAGGGCGACATGGACGTTATTTACCTCGGCTTCAACTGGGGCCGAGATAATATTGATTCGTTTATGTTCGCCTACATTGGAGGAGTACAGAATGTAATGGACGTTATTTACCTCGGCTTCAACTGGGTAAATCCACTTCTTTTCCAAGCTGTAAAGTAAAATTATACATGTTTGAAATTGTGAAGTTAAATATTTTATCCTGAAATGGTGTGGAACAGTTGGAGAGTATGGAGAAATTAAAAGGCCCTTACTTGAAGATGGTTCAAGAAGAAGAAAAGGAGGAGAGTATGGAGTTCAAATTTTCAAGTTGTAAAGTGAAATGAGCTCTATCCATCAATCCATTTGAAACCCTAAACCCTAAACACTAAATCCTTACCCCTAAACCCTAAACTCTAAACCACCCTAAACCTATAAATTACTCACAGCCAGTTGGGCGCAACGGCGTTGTGCCCACCCATATGAACCCCCTCTAGTTTGGGCGCAATGGCGTTGCGCCCAACTAGCTGTGAAAGGGTTTAGGATTTTTTTAGGGTTTAGGGTTAGGGGTTTAGGGTTTTATTGGTTAGGGTCTATTCATTAGGGTCTTGTATTTAGGGTCGTGAAGTTTTTTTCGAATAAAATTTCTTGAATAGGTATATATTGACTCGATATTTTGAAGTTTTTTTCGTGAAGGCGGTGGAGGTGGCAGAGGCAGTTGGGGCGGTACTTAGGATAGGGTTTACTATTGCTGGTGGGAGAACTCTAGCTAATGTTGAAGGTTTAGTGTGAATATTAACCCTAAACCCCAAACCCCCAAACCCTCCTAAACCATGAACACTAACCCCAGCCAGTTTGGGCGCAACGGCGTTGCGCCCACCCATATGAACCCCCTCTAGTTTGAGCGCAACGGCGTTGTGCCCAACTAGTTGTGAGAGGGTTTAGGATAGGGTTTTTTGGGGTTTAGGGTTTAGGGTTTAGGGTTTAGGGTCATTAAAGTGTACAACTTAAGCCTATATGATTTATTTTCACCGAAAAGATCCCAATATCAACATATGGACAGAATATTTTTCTAAACCAATGAGTTGCATATTTCTCAATACAAGAGTCAAACCCTATGATCTCAATCGCCTCTACACACCGCGTCCAATTAGAGTTTGAGATTTAGGGTCGATTAACCTATATCTATTCTAAACATGTGTTCTATGAAACCCTAAACCCTAACCACAACCCTAAACCTCCATTGAATATGTATATATTGCCTCGATATTTTGAAGTTTTTGGCGTAACCAAAAATGTACTTATGATCCCCTCATCCTCCATTTTTTCACGTCTCAGTTAATTAATTATTTGTTGTAAAAATTTCTCAATACACGACTTGAGATTCATGAAGGGTTTTAGTGGGTAGGGTGCATTCATTAGGGTTCAATGTTTGGGATGTCCAAGTTTGTTTCGAAAAACTCGCTATCCACGTATGGAAACTGAAAAGACACCGAATCATTACTTTGACAAATCACCAAGTTCCCTACATACGTTTTACAAAATCAATGACTTCGAGTTTTCTACATACGTTTAGGGTCATTAAGGTGTAAAGTTTAAGCCTATATAATCAATATATATGAAACGGGAATTGCGAATTTAAAGAAGAATTAATGTGCTTCTACAAATTTCTATATGCTGTTGAAGATTTAGTTTGAAAATTACCCCCCTTTAAAACCCTAAACCCTAAAATGAACCCCCTCTAGTTTGGGCGCAACCAGGTTGCGCCCACAAAGTTACCGTTTTTTTACGTTAACTTCTTGGGCACAACTAGGTTGCGCCCACAAAGTTACCGTTTTTTTACGTTAACTTCTTGGGCGCAACCAGGTTGCGCCCACCAAGTTACCGTTTTTTACGTTAACTTCTTGAGCGTAACCTGGTTGCGCCCACCAAGTTACCGTGTTTTTACGTTAACTTCTTGGGAGCAACCTGGTTGCGCACACCAAGTTACCGTTGTAACAAGGCTATATTAAGGGGTTTATGGTACCCTAAACCCAAACCCTACAACAAATTATGGCATCTTCATCAGAATCATCAACAAACCCAGATAGGCTATGCGAGTGTAATTTGAAAGCCGTTGTCCGTACTTGGGATTTGCAGTGGAACTACGGAAGGAGGTATTGGGGATGCCCAAATCTGGGGTGTATTTTCAGAGAGTGGATTGATCATATGTACGAGGACAGGGCACACGCGGTTATTCGACAACAATGGCAGGAAAAACAAGATCTTGTTAAGCAAAATCAAGAACTTGTTAAGAAAAATCAAGATCTTCTACAACGTGCATACGAAGCGAACGTTTACCAGAGACTACCCTAATTTCTTCGGACGCTAAAGCAATGTCATATATTTTCTCTAATTTTTTTCTAAGTTTATGATCAATATGTTTTCTTTTCTGTATTGTATGCTAAATGTGGTTGTACCTGAAATCCAATCCAAAATATCAATACATAAACAATAATGTCAACACCAACTCGACCCATATATACACAAAATGTCAATACATAATCCATACTGTCAATACAAAATCAAAGCCAAAACATAAAACAATGTCATAATGTCAAAAGCTACATATCGTCATCGCTTGACGCAGCCGCGGCCCTGGAAGACTCTCCTCTCTCGTATATGGACGGGACACGCCCCGCTCGGGCTCGGTGCTCTACGGCTGAGGACGACTCGGCACCACCACCCGACGATTGTGATAATAGTTGCGATGCGCGGATAAGCGGTGCAGCTGCAGGAAGCTCATCGCCGCATAGAATGGCCAGCATATGGTCCCAATCCGGACCGCCGCCCCCACTCTGAGTGATCTCCCGAGCGAATGTTGTCGCCATGGCCAAACGCTGTAAAACAACAATATTAATGTCAAGAATAACCAAAGCAAACATTTACAACAAGGATTGTGGAGAAACGTATTTTGTAAGCATCCACAGCGGGAGGAGAAGCTCGAATACGAGGCTGGACTCGTGACGAGGGGCTCACATACGGATGTGAGATCTGTAAATAACAGTCCAAGTACTCCTCGTCCACGTCCCACGCTGGGACGGCCATCGGGCTCTCCAAAATGTATGGACACAGATGCTCGTCGAGGTGCTCCCAACCGTCGCATGCCCGAGCAAATGAAAGCTTATATGTATCTTTCCCTACAAACCTGGTTGGCCGGGAAGCGGACGACGGCTCTATGACATCCAATGGTCTGCTCTGCCGACGTCCAAACTGTCGCACCGCCCGATCAGGCATGTATGGCTCCTCGACGTCCATAAACGCGATCGTCCCTCGGTAAGTGGATGCCCTATAAGCACCAGCAAAATCTAGACTTCCATAAGGCGTCCAACGTACCTTCAATCAAAAAAAAGTACAATAAAATAGCAATTTAATCATAGATGACCAATAAGTAATAAAAACATTAGGGTGCTTACATCCTCGGGCCGATACTCGTCCAAAATACGCCGGTAATTCCGACCGGTGTCGATATCACGCAGCGTAGAGCGCTGGATATAATACCGAGCTGCGCATCGCTCGTCGTCGCCCATTCTGGGGAGGGGGTTAGGGTTCCCCGGAAAATATACAAAGTACATCCATATCCATATCTACATGCAAAATAAATAATAGGTTTGGTTAATAATAATTTAAATAATGTAATAATTACTGCAACGAAATAGAAAATAAAGTTCATTTACCTGAAGCAGATAGGTGCACCCCGCTATGCCTGCTATCTCTCCCCGGGAAGCCTCGCCAAGGTTTCTATACAATAAAGCAAGCACCCCCGTCCCCCAAGCCGTGCCAACCACTCGGCCCCAATCCACGAATAACGGCAGCATCTTCACCACCAGCTGGTTCGTGGACTTGTCCACGAAAATGCTACAGGAGAGAACGTGCTATAGGTATCCCGCCACTATCGAGTGGGCCTCGTCCTCATCCCGTATCATGTGAAGCAGGTGCTCAGTAAAATCAAAGGCCGAAACCCAACCTCTAAGGGCATCCCTCTGCATCTCACCCCCAACGCCGAACATGTAGCCGAAAATCTCTTCCCCCAGCGCCTTAAGCGCCTTGTCAATCTCCTTGGGGTCGGCGTCCATAGAAACTGTAGGATCGCGGCATGAAAACCCATCTATCCTCAGTCCCAAAATCCTTTCCACGTCATGAAGCGTGATCGTAATCTCTCCCCACAGAAAATGAAAGCTGCTCGTCTCAGGGTGCCACCTCTCGACGAACGTTGATATCAGCATGTGGTCGACCCTAGGAAACTGAAAATCTCGGAGAGCGGCCAACCCGGACTGCTGCACCAGCCAATACCAACTACCCTCAACCACCTCGTCCGGAATGTATGGACTCCACTCACTGAACTCGACGGACGAGTATAAGCCCTCAAACGTCGTACGAGGGACGGTACAGGCGGAGGAGGAGCGTGCCAAATCCGGTGCGTAACGTGAGTCGTGAAGCTCCGTAGCACATCAGGGAACTCAAGCCCATACGGGGGGGCCTCTATGGCAGGTGGAGCATCCTGGGGTACGGGAGGGGGGACGGGCTCCTCCATAACAACGTCGTCCAAGCTCTCTGTCTCGGCAAACGCCTCCTCCATGTCTAGGACGGGACTCTACGAAGCCGGACGTGAACACACGTGAGGACGAGGATCCGTTAACGGATCGGATAACGCTACAATAACGGGTTCTTCTATTGGAACAGTATCCTTCCGGACTCTACTCTTGCGCTTGGGGGGGGGGGTTTGGAGGTATCTGTTCTTGCGACCGGAAGCAGTCACGGGTCGAGATTCCACCATACGACCCCCCCGCATCTGTCGTTTGATTCTCTCGACTACATCCTGTTTTTTCCAAATAATATCTAATTTAAACAAATTTCTAATTGCTATAAAACTACAATACATTTCTAATTTAATATTCTAATTAAATACTAACTTATACATTACCTAATTTATGCAATTCTACTATATTATATGCAATTCACCTATATGCAATTGTAATATACTAATTTATTCTAATAATATAATTACACTAATTTTTACGTAATTCCAACATTTTCTAACAACTCTAAATATTTCTAGAAATTAATTATATATATTATTAAATATAAAATTTAATAAGAAAAAATACGTACCTCGTGTCGTTCGCGACGAATATATTTTCGGGGCAATCTGGGTTGGCTCGCCTCTCTAACCTGGGCCACCGCCTCGACACCAACGGCCGTGGCAACCTCCAACGCATTTTCCGACCCCACCGGAACCTCGCTTGTTGCCGCTGCCATCACCGGAACATCGCCCGTCGTCGTCGCCGATGCCGGAATTTCGGCCGTGTAATCGGCCGTCGCCGCCGCCAGCCACGTCGCCCAATCGGCCATGAATTCTGGATTTCTGTCCAGATCCGCCGCCACCGCAACCGCCTAGCACTCCTCTGCCTCAAGCCGTCGCCACTTAGCCTCACCACTGCTCTCGGCCGCTGTCCCCGGGATCTCGAAGGAAGACCCACCCTCCTCAAGCCGGATCTCACCGCCGCTCTCCGCTGTTCTCCCCTCGTCGACGCCGGAATCCACCATTGATGAAGAAGATGAAGGTGATGAAGACGAAGAAGGAAGACGAAAAAGGAAGACGATGAAGGAGGCGCTACGTCGTCGCGCCCAAGTAAATAGAACATTTACTTGGGCGCTACGACGTAGCGCCCATATCTAGATCTGGGCGCATTCATGTTGCGCCCAGATCCAGATTTAATATTTGATTTTTTTTTTAAAAAAAATTTGAATATTTTTTAATTTTTTTTTAAAAAACTTTAAATTAATTGTAAACCGGGTTACTAAACCCGGTTCAGATTTTTATTATTTTTTTATTCATGAACCGGCTAAACCTAAACCGGATTACTAAACCCGATTCAGATATTTATTAATCTTGGACGCAACAAAGATGCGTCCAAGATTAAAACTTTTTTTTAAAAAAAAATTATCCCTATTTTGGACGCATCCCTATTGCGCCCAAAATGGGGTGTGTCGCAAGAAATTGCGGGTGTGAAGATTCTATCCATCAAATAAACTACTCCGTAGTATTTTCAAAAAGCAGGATGGGATCGAAAAACGCATTCGTTCTTCTTTTTCTATACTCGATAGCAGAAATAAACAACAGGGGTACACAAGGCACAAACCCGGGAGGAAACGACGTCGTGCAGTCTTAAAAAAGCCCACGAAATAGACGGATTTTTTTCCAGAAATCGGGCGACTAAAAACCCGACCCGGGAAAATTACAAATCTCGAGATTAACGGCCAAATAGACCACTAAAGTGAACAAATCTGAGTTAGGAGAGGTAATTTACTTTTAATTATCAATGGATTCTAGGTGACGAGGTAAATGGGAAGAGGAGAGGGGGAAGAGATCCTGTGTGGGTGGTCCATGTTAAGCTCCCTGAGGCTGAAATAGGGGAGGCCGAGCCCCCCCTTTCTGGGCGGCGTCAGAGGCCCGGAGTAGGCCCGGAAAGGGGTGGATGAGCCGCTAAGGCTCTCGGTGATGTAAATGGGCCCGGAAAAGGAGTTGGGCCTGGGCTTGGCGGAGCAGGAAGGGTGGTGGGTCCACCGGGATTTGAAGAAGAAGAGGGCGGTCTTCCACCAGCGGCGGTGGTGGCTCTTCTTCTTTTTGTTGCTGTGGGAGTCGGGGAAAGGGCCGTCCTTGGAGAAGGGCTTTTGGAGCTTCAAGTGGAATGCATCGATGGAGGACTCCTCCTTCTGAAATCTTTTTGCTTCTTCCAACACCTGCAATTTTCAGACCTTAATGATTAATTAATTTTGAAGAATGTGGAGCAAAGAAGAAGCGAGGAAGTGGAAAGGAAAAGACAAGTACGGGGAAGTAGTCAAACTGGGGTTCAAAGCCATAGTCGCTCAAGTGGTGAGGCTCTGGCATTCTCTTTCTAGTGGAGTATCTCAATGTTAGTATAAGAAAATGAAATCGGCATGGAATTGTGATAAGGCTGAAATTGAGTGGGAATAAGAAAGAGAAGAGTGGTGGTACACTGGTAGTGGTGGGTTAAAAAGGACAAGTTTCGAGTCTAGTGAGTAAACGCGCAATTGGGGGCTCAATAAAGAAGCCAACCCAAAGGAGTGAAGATTTCAACAATTTACGGTACTCTACCACGGATAGACCATTTTAAGTATGGTATTTTCGCCTAATACCCCTCAGATAAGATAAGGTGAAATTCGCGAGATATCCCAAAGTTTAACTTATTTCGCGCGGTATTCTCGAGTTTTTTTTTTTTTTGTCAAATGCCCATCTATTTATTTTTCAATTAAAAAATCAAAAAAAAAATTTGAGAAAAACCAAAAAAAAAAAAAGCGGATCCCGTCTCCGCCAATGCTCATCTTCGATAGCTTCTCCCGGAGCGTATCTCCGACCAGAAAGGTCATAAACTCCGGCAACGACACCAATGACGTCAAGGAGGACTGGTTTATCGCCCTCCGCTAGAGGATCCGGCGGAAGAATCAGTGGTTGGCGGTGTCCGGCGACGCCATGTAGCTTCGGTGGGAGGAAGATATGGCGGCGCAGGGAGGGAGAATCGCAGGTGCAGCGGCGGAGAGGTGGATGAGCCGCGTCGCGAGGTCCCTTCAGAGCACCATTAATTATTTAATTTAGGGAGAAGAGCAAGTTTGATTTGAGGCCCCAAGGGGCTGGAATTGGTTACGGAGAAAGGGAGAGGAGTGCCAAGGGGCTGAAATCAGATTTAACGGAGAAGGGAGAGGAGTCGGATGAGGTTTGCCAGGTGACAGAGGGAAGGAGGAGGTGAAGGGAGGATGAAAGGAGGTCGTGGCCGGAGAAGGAGAGAGCAAACAGAGTGGGGCGGAGGAGGTGGCGGCAACAACGGGTGAGGAGGAAGGAGGAGGAGTCGAGGAGGTGGCGGCGACGGCGGGTGAGGAGGAAGGAGGAGGAGTCGACGAGGCGGTGCTAGTGGCGCCAGACGGAAGAGAGGAAGGGGGGGAGGAGGGAGATGATTTCTTTTGGCGTTTTTTTTGGATTTTGTTGTGCTTTTTTTTGGATTTTTTAGTTAAAAATTTAATAAATGGACATTTGGCAAAAAAAAACAAAACTCGAGGGTACCACGCGAAATAGGTAAAACTTTGGGATATCTCGCGAATTTCGCCTTACCTTAGGGGTACCACGCGAAAAAACTGTTTTAAGTATATGCTTTTATCTAGTGTGTACTTTTCCATGTGTACTAATAATATTAGATACTTTCAATCAATAGCTAAAATCAGAATACACAAATAGAAAATATCTTCCTTTCAAATCAAAGATGGTTGTATTATTGAGGATGGTCATCTTATTCAACGGATGACTTCCTCGGAGTTACAGTCCTGATTTACTCAACAATAAATCACTCAACAATAAACCAATCAATAGAGGATGACGGTTTGAACATAATTTCTTCCATTATTACTCCTCAAGATAATTTACCTCACTGCTCTACCTACGCCTGCTGAAATTTAAAAAGTAGTTTTTGACTTACCCACAAATAAAACTTCGGATCCGGATGGTTACCCTATCGAATTCTATCAGACATATTGGTTGTCTGTTGGTAAATCCTTGACTTCGGCTATCCATGCTTTTTTCCACTCTGGCCAGCTTCTTGAAGAATGTGTTCATTCCTTTATTGCTCTGATCCCTATAAATGACAACCCACTTACTATTAACCATTACCGCCCTATCAGTTTATGCAATACGACTTATAAAATCATCACAAAAGTTATGGCCAACGGGTTAAAATTGGTCCTCGATCCCAAAGTTGATTAGTGCTTATTAGAGACTTTTATTGAAGGATGATTCATTCAAGACAATATTTTAGTAGCTCATGAAATATTCCATTCTTTCCACATTAAAAAGAAAGAAAAGAAAGGTTGGATGGCCCTTAAGTTAGATATGAAAAAAGCATATGATAAATTGAACTGGACTTTCATTCAGAAAATTCTATTAAAGTTTGGATTCTATGATGCCTGGGTAAAACTGCCTATGACATGCAGTACATCTACTTCCTGTTCTATTCTAGTGAACAACGAACTTGATCCAATGTTTACCCCTTTGTGTGGATTACGACAAGGTGACCCGATTGCTCCTTTCATATTTATTATTGTAACATAACTTCTTTCTAGAGCTCTAAGTCAAGAATCTCAACGTCGAAATCGTAAAGTGGGTATTCAACTCACTCGAATTGGAACATGTATCCCATTTCTAATCTTTCCAGATGACACTCTCATCTTTGTTAATGCCTCCCCAACTAATATGTACTACATTCAAGATCTACTAGCGAAATTTAGCTGAACCTCCGGACTATCTATTAATTTCCAAAAGAGTTCTTTTCAGACTTCCTCCAATGTTAACACCTCACAAACTATGGGTCTTGCATCTATTCTAAACATTCAAGTCACCAAATATATGGAGAAATATCTTGGAATTCCTATTGTCAGAGGCCGTGTCAAAAAAAAATATTTGAAGGTTACATTAACAACCTTAAGAAACAACTGTCGAAATGGAAGGTCAACTATTTGTCTCAGGTTGGACGTCTCGTACTGATCTAGTCAAAATTACATTCCAAGCTTAACTCCTTAATGCAAAGTTTTTTTATTGTTGACTATTGTTTGCAATGAGATTGATAGAATCACTAAGGACTTCTTCTGAAATAAAGCAAACCCCAGATACCGTTCATTGGTTGGTTGGAAGAGCATTTGTCAACCTAAAACGCTTGATGGATTAGGACTTCATACAGCAACGGACATGAACAAATCATTACAAATGAAATTACTGTGGAAAATATTAGTTGAACCTGATAATCTTCGGACAAGACTTATATCTGAAAAATATCTTCACGCTTTGGATTTATTCTCTTATCGTAAGAAATCTAAACAGCCCTGGCAATTCTCTAGACTCTTGCATCTTCGTGTTGAATTCCGAAAAGTTCTAGGTTGGGAAATTGGAAATTGTAAAACAACAAAATTCTGGTATGACTCGTGGATACCTGACTGTGACCTTTTCCCCTTACTTCAGCAATAGCACATATCCACTTATTATTGTTTCATCCATCATTACCTCTAATAATGATTGGGATAAACAATACCTTCAAAATTTGTTACATGTACATATTATCACAAAAATTTTAGGTGTACACATTCCATCAACACCTTCTGAGGACCACCTTATCTGGAAACTTACTTTTGACGGCAAATTTATTGTACGTTCTACACATAAGATTAATCATAATGTTCATTTTTCTGGATCTGGAAACTAAAGATCCCTCCAAAGATTCAAAATTTTCTTTGGAAAGTTATGGTAGATGCTCTCCCAACTACAAAACTTTTAAATCAACATTTCTCCACCATTCCTTCCATTTGTACTCTCTGCAACTCAAATGACGAAGATCTCAATCATATTTTCTTCACTTGCCCCTTTACACATTCTATGATATCCAAGCTCGAAAATAAACTAAATCTTTCATTCTCCCTTCAATTCACATCAGATTTTGACTATAACTTTGATTATTTCAGATAGTCCAATTCATAACCTATACCATTGCTCTTCCTCTAGTGGATTATCTGAAATCATCGAAATTTTCTCATTTTCAGACAACCTGATAATGCATCACATTCTTGTCCATCAGATCAAGCCTTTCTCCAATTTCAAGATTGGATGACATTAACATTCACAACAAATAGGCCACCTATAAAGAGAAACCGTTTACATTCTTCCAACTGTACTTGGAAGAAACCTCATGTTGATTGGATAAAATTAAATTTCGATGGATTCATGAAAATTGATGACACCACACACTTTGGTTACCTATTACGAGACCATAACGGTGTTGTTCTTTCCTTCCATCGTGAACATATTCCATCTACTTCTGTTCTGCACAGTGAGGGGTTGGCATCACTTTCTGGTATTCAACAAGCTGCTAAGCTGCATATAAAACACTTAATTATAGAAGGCGATAATATAGTTGTTATCTACTCTATTAGAGGAATCTGGAAAATTCCTTGGGAAATTCATTCAATTATTACGGACATTACTTCGTTGCTTTTGTCTTTTGTTGTATTTCAGGTACATCATTGCTTCTACGAGACCAATCGTGCTGCTGATTTTCTTGCCACTCATCCCATTCCTACTTTAGCTCTTCCAAAATTTCAGCAATTCATATCACCGTCTTCTTTAGCCCGTTCCTCCCGACGCTTGTTTGCCGCTAGATATGAGTTCATAAGTCTGAACTCTTAATCTACTAGTTTTGGTACAAAGTTTGTAAAGATCATCCATTGGGATGATTTAGGATTGCCTTCCTCTTTGGATGGGTCCTAGTGTTTGTCTGTTATAAAAAAAAAATTGTTTTTTTTAGAAAGAGTTTATCATTTCTACTTTAGGGAATAGTTTGAAAACAAACTTAACTTCTTAACATGTGTCCATGGGCTCACACTAGAAACACATAAAGTATATATGATATAAATCAACCTAAAACTATTTTTATAAAAATATATTTACATTGTAAATGATAAATCTTATATTTTTTAAAGTTTTTTGTTTCAAAAAAAATTCGTTATATTTTTTAATTGCTAAAATATGGTTATTTTATAATCTTAATTTAAAATAAAAACTAATTACTATTTCATGATAATAAAAAAAGAAATATATAAAGTTTATCATTTACAATTATAAATATAATATTATATAAAAATATTTAGATTAATTTTTTCATATATACTTGAGTGGTATATCAAAAGTTGTATTGTGAGATGTAGAGGATCTTCACTCAAACCAAAGCCCCTGCATGGCTAATTCTATTGCCAAATAAGTGAAAATGTAGTTACTTCTCCTCCGGAAAGATATATGCACACTTTTTTTTGCTAAATAAACATAGTCTGGTGCGCTTGGTGGAAGCGTATGATTATATTGATAAAAAATACTCGATTGTCGTACGCCATTCAGTGGGGCATCATAAACGCTGATACACCATTTATTTTTTATTTTTTTAAGAATAAAATGTAAGATGTTCCTTGGTGAAAATTATCATGCCAAAGCTTTCATGTATCAATCATCGACCCAGTTTCTAAAAAAAATCGATCAACTATTTGGGTTCCATAAGGTCGTGAATATACATGTATTTCCAAAATAATGACATTTATCAATAAGACATCTGCCAACACCACCACTTAAATTGTAATATTACTACGATATCCTTCATTAAAATCATGAGATAAAACTCGACAAGGGAGAACTTATTTTTGGTACTTAATTTGTACATGTAATTCTATCTTTTATACCATTTATGCAAGTTTTCACCCATACTTGGTCCCTTGTTATGTTGCTTTGACTCTCTTATCCCTATCTGTCAAAGAAACATCATATATGGTTTCTATACCCTGTTATGGCCCCTGGATCCCATTTTCGTAGATCACTTTGAAACGTTGTGACGCGTTGCTATAGAAGGGACGTCATGAAGATGACGGTCATAGAGCACAACAAGAAAGATTTTCAAGCGACGCATCCAGGAAAGATCGTATTTCCATAAATAGAGTTGTCACGTCCGAAAGGAAATATGGGACCCGTCAAGCTCTCGCCTAAGCAAATATTCTAATTTAAGGGATATAAGATCACATATCTTATATAAGAAAATATTGTTACCTTACCTCTATTATCTCACTTGTGTTCCAAGTAGATAGAATATTATAAATTTATGGTTATTCTATCTCTACTAGAATTATCCATGGACCCATATACAAGAAGGGTATCCAACTCTTATAAATCAACTTCATACACTATTTTGGGGCAAAAAGATCTAACCGACCTGGATCGCCTTAAGAAGGGCAACTAGGCAATTACAGAATTGATATATATGAATGATCCGAATCAAGCAAAGAATTAAAGAAATGAAATTAAACAGACGCGAAAGTAAGCTTATCTCCCTCGAACGAGAGGTCGGTCGAACTGGATGATTTAAGCGTTGGTCGCTTAAATTTCATAACAAGGATCGAACTCAGAATGCAATCGTAATAGAGCAAGAGAGCAGTGAATAATAGCTTCTATTGATAGTAATGATCGTGTGTTTACAATAGAAAGAATCACTTCTTTTTATAAGTAATTTACATAATCGAACTAACAAATTCGTTAGAGTCCGATATTCCAGGGATCCGTCAAGTCGTTGCTCTAGTCGTCCGAGATTCACTCAACTGCTTCAACGTCTCCCTTTCTCCAGATCGTGGCCCAACTCGACTACCTATCTGGGCTGGCTTGATGGAAAACTGAAATTTCTGAGCCCAACAATTGCCCCAAGACCAAAGTGGGCCAGAGAAAACGGAATGACTTCTTGATGGGACGGTTTGGTCTTTAATCTGGAGATGCAATCTTTTCCTGATTTCTCTACAAACTACAGGCCGACGTGGCACTCCGTGAGTGGTCCACCATTTTGATCACAAGAAAAGACGGTTTACTGTGTTAAATAGCCTTTAATCGGCTATCCTATCGTCACAGAACCTCACGTCTCTATCAAGGTAACTTCTCTTTTTTCAAATTTTTACTCTTCTTCTTCCTCTATTCCCATGGCATCTTCGAGGTCTAGGAGTAGAATAGTGTCTAGTGATCCTTCCGAAGACGAAAATGCTTTTTTCCCCCTAGAACTTCTTAGCGACTTCGACTCTGTGGGTGGAACCCTAACTCAGGCTGAGTTAGACAAAGTTCTTGAAATCGGTCAATTTCCCGTAGACAATGTGGCTCGTCTTCCTCTTCCACACGAACGAGTCGACTGGTTTCACAGGGATTGGGTTTGTTTTTTCGAGTACCCCTTTAGGATTGGCCACTCGTTTCCGTTTTCCAATTTGGTTAGGAATTTTCTCTCGGTCATGGGACTCGCCCTTTGTCAGGTTATGCCCCATACTTGGCGTTTGCTTAGGGTAGTCGATCTTACCACCGCTGGTGTCAAATTTGACTTTGACTTTGATGCTTTATGGTACTCTTACTACCTGAGTAGTCGAGGTTCCTCTAGATTTCAATTGCGCCTTCGTCGTGATAGAAAGCCTTTAGCTTTGAACTTGGATGTCAATGATCGGGGGTAGAGAACCCGTTTCTTCTTCGTAGAACGCGCGTCGCTTGAAAGGGGGGTTGATTGTTCTGTTTTAGTCTCGGATTGGAGGAAGACATGTATCGTATTTTCCCTTTGATTTTTCTTTGTTGGGAATCTTCTAAACCCTTGCTTACATGTTTTTTGTGGCAGTGCCTGACCCAGGGGAACCCGAAGATTTTGGAGCAGTGACCAAGGCTTTACTCAAGCTTCCTGAGTCAGAAAGTCATTTTAAAAATATCAATTTCTTGGTACCTGATCCTGTCGAGATGTCGACCCCTTCTGCGTCTGTTTCTAAAGGCACTTGTTCATTCCTCCAGGTATGCGTGTGGTTGGACTTTGGAGTTTATGTATTCTTATGGTGTTGTGCTATTTTATCAGCGTCACGCGGCGGTCGATCTAGTGTGCGTCTGTCGGGAAAAGGTCTATTGGAGCAGAAGTTGTCGGCTGCCAGGGCGTCTTCGTCGAGAGCTATTGTTAAGACTCGACCGTCTACTAGAGTAATTGCTTTGGATTCTCCGTCGTCAAAGACATCGGGCGCGAAGAGGAAGGCGTTTGTCGCTTTAGATACGCCACCAGGGATGTTGAAAGAGAGGGCGGTGAGTGATTTGATTCGATCTGTGGATCCGAAAGCTAGGAAAGAAATTGGCAACCTCTCCCTCATCGATTGTATGGACGAAGCTACTGTCGGCACTTGGAAGGTAAGCAGTAGGAGTCTCAAATGTATATATATATTTTTTACTTAGTTTTGACATTGATTCACATGTTGTGCGACGTACATGATTTTCAATACTCGATGGTCGCCTACTCTACTATATAGGATTTGAGCAACATGTCTGACAAGCGAATCGCACAGGCAGAGAGCCAAGCGAAGGTTGCCAAGGATCGTGTGAAAGCTGTCGAGAAGGAGCTGATGCTGCTCATGGAGGAACTCTAGTCTCAAGTCGAGGAAGCAGAGAAGCGTCGTGAAAAAGATGCTCGAACTGCTGGCGACGTAGGGACCTACTATTGTTTGAAGTCCCGTATTGAGATGATGGAGGAGTTTGCTGCTGTCACTCATGTGGATTGGAATGTTGAGGGGGAGAGAGCCAACTTGGACCTTCTGTATCTGGACGGCAATCCCGGCGAGGAGCTTTTTAAGTTAGCCGACTTGGAGGTGGGAGAAGACGACTAGAAAGATGACGCTAATTCTGAGGCGGTTGAGGAGTTTGAGAAGGTTGAAGATGTGTCGAAGACTCTCCCCGAGGCGACGACTGACAAAGAAGTTGATCCTGTGCAAGCCAAGGAGAAATCGGACGAGTCTTAGTATGTGTCAAAGTCGCATTGTGTGTTTTAAAACATTCTGACTATTTTTAGATGCTTTTGTCGTGACATTTGGTGCCCCATTGTAGAAATGGTAGGGATAATGTTTTGGCGACCCGTCCACCGTCGCGGGTCGTGTATTTTGTAAGTTATTCTAGTGCTTGTTGCGTACCTTTGTGTTTGTGTATTTCTTTGTAGGTTGATCTCGTTGATTGCGTTTTGACCGTAAGGCTGGTCGTTTGGTCGAAGCGACCTGTAATTTGTAGTTGTCAGTGTAGCATGCTTTGTGTGTTAGGGAAGAGTAGTTTGTATCAGATAGCAAGGACGAATACCTTGAATAGGACAAGTCTTTGCGTAAGATGATGTTTTGGTGTTTGTTTCCTCCATTCCCTATGTATCGATCGATTTTGAATGTTGTAAGTGCTTTGTGTTGTAAATGATAAGGATATCCGTTTGACTTGCAAAATTTTGTCTTCGAGGCCTCTTGTGTCCTGTTTAGATCATGTCAAAAATACAAGAAAGAGAGGTCTTGGGGCGACCGTTGGGGGGGGGGGGGGGGGGGACCCAACGACCCTCCGATGCTTAAGTCAGTGATCGTTATATAAGCGAATATAATTTGAATGGATGTAAAAAATATAGAGTAGAAACAAAAGAAAGTTTAGAAATGATACAACTTTAAGTGGATTGCGTTCCAACTTCGAGGGATAGGTTGTCCGTCTTTTGTTTCTAATCGATATGATCCTTGTCCGACGACTTCCTTGATGAGATAGGGTCCTTCCCATTGGGGTGCCAATTTTTCATCGGTTGGATCTCTGGTGTTTTGGAATGTTTTCCTTAGGACCCAATCTCCTAATTTGAAGACTTAGCTCGGACGTTCTTGTTGTATCTCCAGGCGACCTGCTGTTGGTACTGGACCATTCGGATTCTGTCTTTTTCTCTGGTCTCGTCGATAGTGTCGAGGTTGTGAGCTAACTCGATGTCGTTTTGTTTCGGAGTTTGGAGTCCATATCTGGCAGTTGGGACAAGTAATTCAGCGGCGATGACTGCCTCGCTTCCATATACCAATTAGAAAGGGCTTTGCCATGTTGCATTTTTTGGTGTTGTCCTGTCGGACCATAGTATTAAAGGGAGTTCGTCAGCCTATTTTCCTTTTGCCCCAGTGAGGCATTTTTTGAGATTGTTGATGATGATTTTGTTGTTGGATTCTGCTTGGCCATTAGACTGTGGGTATCTTGGTGTGGACGTGACCAATGTGATGTTCCATTGTTTGCAGAAAGATCGCGTCTTGCTACTGATGAATTGGGAGCCATTGTCGCATACGATTTCTAAAGGGATGCTAAATCTGCATAGAATGTTACATTTTATGAATGAGATGACGTGTTTTTCTTTTACCTCTCGATATGCTTCGGCTTCTATCCATTTAGAAAAATAATCAGTCATGGCTAGGAAGAAGACGCGTTGTCCCAACGCCGGTGGTAGTTTTTCGACGATGTCCATTCCCCATCGCATGCAGGGCCAGGGGGCTAGGGTCGGATGGAGCATCTTGGATGGCTGATGTGTGACGGGTACATGTCTTTGGCAGGCGTCGCACTTTTTGACATAATCTATCGCGTCCTTGTTCATTGTGGGCCAGTAGTAGCCTGCCTTGAGAGCTTTGCCGGATAGGCTGCGTCCTCCAGTGTGGTTTCCACATTCCCCGTCGTGTAGAGATTATAAGATGCGATGTACCTCCGTTGTTTTGAGGTAGCGTAGGTATAGGCCTGTGACAGATCGTTTGAACAGAATATTATCTTTTAAATCAGAAGTCACGACTTGTACCTTGAGTCTTTTAGCTTCTGCCTTGTGTGTTGGGAGTGTTCCGTCCCCGAGCCATTTGATGTAGGGGATGGTCCAGTCGTCTTGGTCGCCTACCAAGTCTTCTTCTGTGCGGTCGCCTACCTCTGCTGAGACGACTTCTTCTAGGGGTAATTCGTCCATTGTCTGAATGTTGTCTGGATTGAGTGCTCTGAAGGTCTTGGGGACGGCTGGTGTGGTGATATGTGCTAAGGGAATGTTGTGGAAGTCGTTGGGATGTAGGGTTGAACCGAGATTTGCTAGGAAGTCGGCTTGTGTGTTGAGGTCGCGTGGGACTTGTTGGATAGTGAAGTTCTAGAATTTGCTTGCCAATTTTTTGACGATGTCTAGATATGCCATCATTCTGTCGTCTTTGGCAGCGTATGAACCTTGTACCTGGTTAACAATTAGGAGAGAGTCGCATGTTACCTCTATGCTTAGGATTATGAGGTCATGTGCGAGTGTTAGTCTGAATACGAGGGCGTCATATTCCGCTTCATTGTTGGTCGCGTCCCATTCGTATCTCACGGCTTGGGCTATATGGTCCCCTTGTGGTGATTTTAGCACGACACCTAAGCGGACTCCTCTTACGTTTGACGCTCTATTTGTATGGAGTTGCCATGTGCCTTTGTCGTCTTCGACTTTTAGCTGTTCGACCTCCTTTGTAGCTTCTTGTTCTAGTGTCGGGCTGAAATCGGCCACAAAGTCGGCTAAAGCTTGAGATTTGATTGATGTCCTTGGTTCGTACTCGATGTCGAATCCGCTGAGGTGTATGGCCCATTTGGCCATTCGTCCTGTAAATTCTGGTTTCCTCATGATTGCTTTCATGGGATGGTTAGTTCTCACAATAATAGCATGTGATTCGAAATAGGGTCGTAATTTATTTGAAGCCATAACCAACGCCAAGACTAATTTTTCAAGTGATGTGTACCTGGTTTCCGCTGGAAGTAAGGAACGACTTACATAATAGACTGGTGATTGTTTGCCATCTTCCTCCCTTATAAGGACTGCGCTGACGGATGATTCTGATACGGCTAGGTATAATGGCAATGGCTCGTCGTCTTTTGGTTTAGCCAATAGGAGTGGGCTTGCCAGATATGTCTTTAGATCTTAGAAGGCTTGTTCGTGTGTAGCTATCCAGTCGAATGATTTGTTTTTCTTCAAGGCTTCGTAGAAGATCTTGCATTTGTCCGACGACTTGGATATGAATTTGTTTAATGCCGTTATCCATCCTGTTAGTTTCTGGACGTCCTTGACGCATCTAGGGGATCTGAGGTTGACGACGGCTTTGATCTGATCGGGACTAGCTTCTATCCCTCTTTGAGTGACCATGTATCCCAAAAAATTTCCTGAATACACTCTGAAAAAACACTTAGTCGGATCCAACTTCATGTCATATCTTTTTAGTACCTCGAAGGCTTCTTTCAAGTGTTCGATGTGGTTCCCTGCTTTTTTGGACTTGACGAGCATGTCGTCGATGTAGACTTCCATGGTATCTTCGATTTGATCTTTGAACATCTTGTTCACCAGTCTTTAATATGTGGCCCTTGCATTTTTTAGTCCAAAGGGCATTACTTTGTAACAATACGTACCTTGGCTTGTTATGAAAGTCGTTTTCTCTTGGTCGTCAGGGTCCATGAGGATCTGGTTGTATCCACTAAACGCGTCCATGAATGTCAGCATTTCGTATCCTGCAGTCGCGTCAACCATGGCGTTGATATGTGGTAGGAGGAAGGAGTCTTTTGGGCAAGCTTTGTTTAAGTCTGTGAAGTCGATGCACACTCTCCATTTCCCATTCTTCTTTTAAACCACCACGACATTTGCTAACCAGTCTGGGTACTTGACTTCCTTTATTTTACCTATCTCAAGCAAATTTTTTACCTCGTCGTCTACAATTTTGTTGCATTCTGGTGCGAACTTTCTCCTTTTTTGCTTGACTAGAGGATGTGTGGGATCTACATTCAATTTGTGAGTAATAATATCTGGGGAGATCCCCCACCATAACTTCGTGTGACCAAGCAAAACAGTTAGAGTGGGATCGTAAAAAAGAAATTAAATCGGCTCTAGTCGAATCGTTTAGATCTGATCCGACCCTTACCGTCTGTGTTGGCTTCGAAGGATCCATCTCGATCTCGTCGAGTTGTTCCATTTCTGGTTCGATGTATCGTGTGGTTCATTCGCCATACTGTGATTGCTATGCGGAAGATTTATCGATTGCCCCTTTCATCGAAGTGACATAGCATTCCTTGGCGGCTCGCTGGTCGCCTTTTATTTCCTGTACCCTCCACTTAGTAGGAAATTTTATTGTCTGGTGGTAAGTGGAAGGTACAGCTTTCATGGCTTGGATCCAAGGTTTGCCAAGGATCGCATTGTATGGAGATGGACAGTCGAGTATTAAGAAATTTACCTATTGGTTAACTCCACCGGCGTACGTTGTTAACACGATTTTGCCTTAGGTATACTTAACTTTCCCACTGAACCCGGCCAATGGGGTAGAGTTTTTGGTTAAGTCGTCCTCGCTTAAACCCATACCCTTTAAGGCGTCTAGTGTCAACAAGTTGGTAGAGCTACCTGTGTCGATTAGTACACGACGGATAAGGCAATTGCTAATTGAAAGTGAGATTACCAAACCGTCATGATGATCGCCTAATTCTTGAGCCTATGAATCGTCGAAGGTGATGGCTAGAGCGTCGGAGATCTGTAGCTGTCTTGTTTCTACTTGAATCGGTTTGTTGCCTTTGCTTTCTCGAGCATGTCTCTTGGCGGCCGAGTATGTGTTTCCACACACGTCTGACCCTCCTGAAATGGTGTTAACAATTTTAGTAGGAACTGGAGAGGACGGTTTGTCGGACGTTACCTGATCCCTTCGATCGAGGGTCGCTTTGGCCCTGTCTGAGATGATGTTGCGCAACAGCCCCTGCGCAAGGAGTCTTGCGACTTCTTTACGAAGGGCTATGCACTCATCCGTCGAGTGTCCGTGGTCTCCGTGGAACTCACACCACCAGTTCATGTCCTTATTGGCATCTGGTTTGTCGCTCTTCCGAGGTCATCTCACTTCTTTCCCATATTTGTCAAAATGCTTTACGAGTTCCGATATGGAGATGTTGAAGTTGTAAGAGTGGAACTTCGGAGGAAGAGCGGGGTTGTTTTGCCAATCTGGGTTCCTGTCATAAGAGTTATTTACCTGACCGGGATCACTTCGTCCCTTGGGATATGGTTGGGGTCGTCGATCGCGTCGATAATCCGAAGAGGCCTTACGGTCGACTCGATCAGGACTCTTTTTTGCTTTGGAGGGTTCTTCGTCTTCTTCGAGTCTGACTTGTGCCATGGTTTTGGCTTGACCGTCTTCGAAGCTTCGACATGGATACTTGGTCTGTTCGCGGTAGAGTTCACTACCTCTGACCAGGCCCCGACGAAATGCTTCGATTGATGTCGGGACGTCGCAGTGTGGGATTGCGACCTTCTCTTTGTTGTATCTGTTAAGATAATCCCTTAGAGGTTCGCCATACCTTTGCACGATCCTATACAGATCGCTTGATTGCTTTTCCAATCGTCGACTGCTAGCGAATTGGATTTTGAATGAGTTGATCAAGTCAGCGAAGGAAGTGATGGAACCCTATGGTAAATACATAAGCCAGGCTAGTGCAGGTCTTGCGAGGGTCATGCCAAAGCTTTTGCACATGACCGCCTCACGGTTCCCTCTTGGGATTGAAATAGTCATTAATTTTTGCTTGTAAATTGAAACATGGTCGTCGGGGTCCCCGGTCCCGTCATAATTGGGCATGTTGGGGACGTGGAATTTTTTAGGGATCTCGACGCGAGAAATCGCTTCTGCGAAAGGTGAATCTTCATATCCATCGATCGCCTCTTTCTCGATCGGTTGAGGAACTCCCGGGATTCGTGCGATACGATCGTCCAAGGTCTTCATGTGTTCGCTGATGGCTTGTTGTATGAGGGTCTGGAGGTCGGCTGGAGCCGTTACTTGTGGAAGGATTGCTCGAGCCTCTAGGGGCCCGACTACAAACCTTGGCACATTAGTCGTAGTGAAAGTGAATGGGGGAGTTTGAAACATACCAGAAGGTAGGGAGGCATTAGTTGCCGTCGCAGGAGTTACGTCTATCCCGTCTAGATTGAGTTGAGTAGACAGTCTTTCAGTGTTGACCACACGCCTTGGTCCTCCGGAGATTGATGTGACCGAATGTACCTGTGATTTCAACAATTCATTCTCACGAGTTAGTCGAGCAATTTCCGATTCAGATTGGGTACTTAGTGTTTCTGTTCTGGCACATTGTTGGGCCAGTTCTTCTTGGAGGACATTCTTGGCTTTCGCGAGCTCTTGGATTTGTGAGTTCACGATCGGCTGGTTACTGGCGTCCTCTGCTTGGTTCGCGACTAGGGTGTCGCCTTGAGCTTGATCTTTGACGAGGATTGCTGGATTTCCGATCTCGGCCATGATGGGATGAATGTTGGAGTTGATGATTGGATCGATTGATTGACTAGATGTCCTACGGTGGGCGCTGATATACGATATATTGTATAATGCATCTAGTGGTTATTAGCATGATTTAGTTGTTGTTTAGGTATGTCTTGGTTGTAATTCTGTAATTCGGACGAGAAGTGAAGATATCATAGGATTTACAGCACTTCGGAGTGAAGTGGAATGAAGAGTTGAAGAGCTGCACAGGAGAAGAATGAAGTAGCAGCTGAAGAAGAGTTCTGGAGACCCACCGCACCCCGTGGTGGGTATTACCGCACCCGCGGTGAGCAAGCATAAGTTGGCATCTGAATCTCTAGAGGCCCACCGCACCCACGGTGGGTGTTGCCGCACCGGCGGTGACCTGAACGCGGAAGACTGTTTCCGAGATTTTTATTTCCTTTTATTTTAATTCTGAAACTTTGTTTCCAAGTTTGATATTTTTTTTTCTTTATTTCTGAATTATTTACCCTAGTATTTAAGGTTATTTCTAAGACTTTGTTAAGATGACCCTAGTTGCCACCTATCTTAGTTTTCTCTCTCACAAACCCTATAAAAACTAAGCTTCCATTGTTGCACTTGACATTTTGAAGCCTTCAATTGATTGGTTGTGAGTTTTCTACTCTTGTTCGATTTCCTATCTAGTTGGATTAATTCTCTTGTGCTTGAATGTTTATTGGTTTATGTTGATTTATCTAGAGTAGCTACCTAGGTCTATTGATATCTTCCTAATTGCTAGGATTTGTGATTCCGGGTTCAGGTTGCATATCTAGTAGAAAACACGATTTACATAAGCGGGTTGCGAGTGTTCATCGTGAGAGAGAGTTAATTGCATGTTATAGTAACGAGTTGTTTCTATTGCATGTATCTTGTTCATTCCTTGGTTGAATGCTATTGCTTTATTGAGTCTTGAAGGTTTTCGCATTTCATTTGGTAATAAGTACTATTAGGGCTGGTAGAACTAATAGTTACCTAAGATCGGGATAAGGACAACTATAGGAAAGATAAGAACTTGAGATTGATAGAATTCAGTGATCAACCATATCTCTTGTTGTGTGGATCTTTGTCAGGTGTAGCACTTTTCCCAACAATATTCACAACCTTTACTTGCGAACTTGTTTGCTTGTTACTTGGTCACTAAGAAACCGATACAAACCCCCCCCCCCCCCCCCCTAGTTCCTAGTTGGTGACTTGAGAAACACAAGAATAGATAACCTGAATCCCTTGGGTTCGACCCTGACTTGCTTGCTATACTCTATTTAGTAGGTATATTAGGATTTCTTTGATTAGGCATACGACTTTAAGCCTGTCAAATTTGGCGCCGTTGCCGGGGATTTCAAAAATTCTGTTTTTGTGGTTTTTTGTTTTACCAACTTTGGTGTGGATATATCTTATGGTCCACACCCGTGCTACTGATACACCTCTTGTTGATTTTGATTCAGAAATCGACAGGTCATTCCATAGGAATCGAAGAGAGCACCTTATACCACAAGTTGCAATGGCTGATCAAACGCTTCGGCAATTGACTGCACCTAATCTGACGCAGCAACTTTTAGCTGTGACTATTCTTGCCATTGGAGAAGGCGTCAACTTTGAGTTGAAGCCGGGGCTGATTCATTTGCTCCCAACTTTCCATGGACAGAGCGGAGATGACCCTATCAAGCATATGGGTAAATTCCACACTGTCTGCATGAGCATGAAACCGGCTAACGTCACTGAGGAACAAATCAAGATGAGAGCTTTTGGGTTCACCCTCAAAGACACAGCCGATGATTGGTACTACCATCTACCCACTGGAAGCATAGATACTTGGAACAAACTGCACAAGGCTTTCCTCAAAAACTATTTTCCTGCAAAGAAGGCGAATAGCTTGAAAAAGGCTATAAGCAACATCGAGCAAGATGCTGACGAGACCTTATATGAGTACTACGAGCGGTTCAAGAGACTTTGCTCAAGCTGTCCATTCCACGGGTACTCAAGTCAAGATCTAGTGCTTCATCTTGCCAATGGTCTGCTGGACAACGAAAGAACGATCGTTGACGCTGCATGTGGTGGCAACATTCTTAACACAACTCCGGGGGCAGCCATGGAAAAGATTCAGGAGATGGCATAATGGACAAGAAATTTTGGTAGAACTTCTACCAAGAGAGGAGTCAATGCTGTGGACTCCAATCGCCCTGCGTGTGCAAGTGATATTGCTGAATTGAAGGACATGGTGAGGAGACTGACGCTGTAAGGAACTCCTCAACAACTCAAAGCATGTGGGATTTGTGCTGATCAATTCTACTCCACCGATGCATGTCCCCAATTGCAAGAAGATCAGGATGCTGAGGTGAACGCTATAGGAGGTTATGGACCTCCAAGACCTCGGAACGATCCCTACTCTAGCACTTATAATCCGGGACGGAGAGACCACCCAAATTTCAGATGGAGGGATCAACCGAATCAATAACAACAGCCTCAGTTTCAACAACAACAACAACAGCCTAGACCTCAGTTTCTACAAAGGTCACAAGGTCAACAACCGGGTACATCTGCTTCAACTGAAGATATGCTCCAAGCTTTGACTAAACATTTCACTACTCATGTTCAAGCTACGACATCGAGCATAAAGAATTTAGAGACGCAGATGGGGCAAATGGCTAAAGCGATCACTAGGATTGATGCAAGAACTTCGGGAAATCTACCGTCTCAAACGGTAGTAAACCCGAGGGAAAATGTTAGTGACGTGACGCTTAGAAGTGGTAGGCAGCTGAATGTCGCTCCTAGTGCTGAAAAGGACGACACAAAAAACGAGAGCCCTCTGGAGAACCAACCGCACCCGCGACCAGCCACCGCACCCCGCGGTGCCAGCACAGAGGAGCAACAAGGATCTCTGGAGAAGTCATCGCACCCGCGGTGGGATGACCGCACCCGCGGTGACGGTGTTGAGATTTCTCGAGAATTCTCTGCTGAGTCGACCGCACCCATCGGTGATCATTGCCGCACCCGCGGTGAACCTTCAAGAGCTGTTAAAGAGCCCTATGTGGACACCTATGTTCGTCCATACTTTCCCCCTCTCGGTTCTGAGAAGCCACCCGCCCCATTCCCAGAGGCGCTTAAGGAGAGGAGGATCGTTGACGATAAGGATCTCTTCGAGACATTCAGCAAGTGTGAAGTAAACGTTCCTCTACTCAAACTAGTTAAGAGTATTCCAAAGTATGCTGGTTTCTTGAAGGAACTTTGCACGATCAAGAGGAATCAAAAGCTGAAAGGGAAGCAGAAGGTTAAGGTAAGCGAACGTGTCTCAGCGGTGTTTCAAGGGCGTATGCCCAAGAAGTGTGCTGACCCAGGTATGGTAAGCATTCCTTGTGTTATAGGTGACACTAAATTCGACAGAGCTATGCTTGATCTTGGTGCATCTATCAATGTTTTGCCTTACTCTCTTTATAAATCACTTGGACTAGGACCTTTGCATGAAACAGGAATTGTTGTGCAACTATTTGATAGGTCTAGTGTGTATCCTAAGGGAGTAGTTGAGGATGTTCTGGTCATGGTAGATAATTTGATATTCCCTGCTGATTTCTTTGTCCTAGATATGGAACACGATGTGCATGCTGCTCCTATTTTGTTAGGTAGGCCATTCTTGAAAACTGCTAGGACTAAGATTGATTATGTAAGTGGGACACTTACCATGGAATTCGATGGGGAGGTGGTTGAATTTAACATTTATGAAGCTATGAAATACCCCGTTGATGATCATTCATTGTGTTCTATTGATGTGATTGAACCCATTGTGCAAGATGTGTTTGATATTTCTGGTTCTGATGAGTTACAATCCATTATTGAGAATGACATAGATGAGTCCCACACGGAATATGCTTTATCATCTAACATGCAGGTGGTTGTAGCTCAGATGGAGGAAAACGGTAAGCTTCCTATTGATCCTTTGGGCATTGGCCCCAATTTGCTAACACCGAGCGAGAAGCTTGTTCCCTCTATTGTGCAGGCCCCTGAAGTTGAGCTTAAGCAGCTCCCTAGTCATCTCAAGTACGCTTTTCTTGGAACCAACAACACCTTGCCAGTTATTGTGTCTAGTAAGCTTTCAAAGGAGCAAGAGGAGAAGCTAGTGGAGACATTGAAGGAGCACAATACTTCACTTGGATGGACCATTACCGACATCAAAGGGATTAGCCCCTCCATATGTATGCATCGGATTATGCTAGAGGACGAAGCCAAGCCGTCCAGATAGCCACAAAGAAGGCTCAATCCACCCATGATGGAGGTGGTGAAGAAGGAGGTGCTGAAACTCCTTCAAGCTGACATGATCTTCCCTATTTCCAATAGTCAATGGGTCAGCCCAACTCAGGTTGTCCCCAAGAAGGGAGGGATCACAGTGGTAGAGAATCAACAAGGGGAGTTGGTTCCTATAAGAACTCAGACGGGCTGGAGAGTCTGTATTGATTACCGTAAGCTGAACGCGGTAACCCGAAAAGACCACTTTCCTTTACCTTTTATTGATCAAATGCTAGAACGCCTTGCTGGGCACCCCTATTATTGTTTTCTAGATGGATACTCAGGATATTTTCAGGTGGCCATAGCGCCAGAAGACCAAGAGAAGACTACTTTTACATGTCCCTTTGGTACTTTTGCATACTGTAGAATGCCTTTCGGATTATGTAACGCACCCGGTACTTTCCAACGATGTATGGTAAGTATTTTCTCTGAGTATATTGAGAATTTTATTGAGGTATTCATGGATGACTTCACGGTACACGGGGATAGCTTTGATGCATGTTTGAGCCACCTCACACTTGTGCTAAAAAGATGTGTTAAAACTAATTTATTTCTCAATTCTGAAAAGTGTCATTTCATGGTAGAACAAGGTATTGTGTTAGGTCATATTGTCTCTGCTAAGGGTATTGAGGTCGATAAGGCGAAGATTGATGTAATTCAGTCTTTGCCTTATCCTACTAACGTGCGTGAAGTTCGTTCTTTCCTAGGCCATGCAGGTTTCTATCGTAGGTTTATCAAAGACTTTTCCAAGATCTCTTCACCCCTATGCGAGCTGCTGAAGAAAGAGGTGACTTTTGAGCTAAATGAGGAGTGCAAGAAGGTGTTTGATTGCTTGAAAGAACGCCTGACAAGTGCACCAATTATTCAAGCACCTGATTGGTCTCGACCATTCGAGATAATGTGTGATGCCAGTGACTACGCAGCAGAGTCAGTTCTTTGGGCGGTTTCCATATCCGCCTGGACCTCCACCTTCCCAATGAGTTTTTCTTCTTTTCCCCACCATCATTATGGTCTTATCTATATTTTTGTATAGTTTCTGCATTTGTTTGAGTTATTTGAAGTTGTTTGAAGTTTTCATAAAAAAAAAAGACAAAAAAAATATTGAAAAAGGCAATCAAAATCCTGGGATAAGTCGAAAATCCGAAAGGGCGACTTAGGCAAAAAGCAAGTAGTCTGACCAGCACTAGGCTAAGACAAAAGTAGACTGGAGTGATGTAAGCATATGTGAGTCCATCTAGAAAAATGAAATGAGTGGCTAGGTGAAAACCTGAAAAGGCGCCTAGGCAAAATGAGTGAAAGAAAAAACTTGAAAGACTATTAGGTTTCTCAGGCGTTGGGCATACGAAGGGGGAGTCATAAGGAGGACGCGGGTAGGCCCTATGGAGGAATAAGGTTATTAGATGGCGTTAGATTGATGAGTTTTGATCACTTGTTTTGGTTGTCTTGGAGCATGTGTGGTGTGTTGTAACCACTAGTGTCATATTTCTTGTACTCTGAGGCCTTGGAGCGGATTGATGGCGTGAGTGCCGTTTTTAGCTGACTCGGGAGAGTAAGGGTCTAAGTAAAAAGGCTATAAGCAACATCGAGCAAGATGCTGACGAGACGTTATATGAGTACTACGAGCGGTTCAAGAGACTTTGCTCAAGTTGTCCATTCCACGGGTACTCAAGTCAAGATCTAGTGCTTCATCTTTCCAATGGTCTGCTGGACAACGAAAGAAGGATCGTTGACGCTGCATGTGGTGGCAACATTCTTAACACAACTCTGGGGGCAGCCATGGAAAAGATTCAGGAGATGGCAGAAGGGACAAGAAATTTCGGTAGAACTTCTACCAAGAGAGGAGTCAATGTTGTGGACTTCAATCGCCCTGCGTGTGCAAGTGATATTGTTGAATTGAAGGACATGGTGAGGAGACTGACGATGTAAGGAACTCCTCAACAACTCAAAGCATGTGGGATTTGTGCTGATCAATTCAACCACACCGATGCATGTCCCCAATTGCAAGAAGATCAGGATGCTGAGGTGAACGTTGTAGGAGGTTATGGACCTCCAAGACCTCGGAACGATCCCTACTCTAGCACTTATAATCCGGGATGGAGAGACCACCCAAATTTCGGATGGAGGGATCAACCGAATCAACAACAACAGCCTCAGTTTCAACAACAACAACAACAATAGCCTAGACCTCAGTTTCTACAAAGGTCACAAGGTCAACAACCGGGTACATCTGCTTCAACTAAAGATATGCTCCAAGCTTTGACTAAACATTTCACTACTCATGTTCAAGCTACGGCATTGAGCATAAAGAATTTAGAGACGCAGATGGGGCAAATGGCTGAAGCGATCACTAGGATTGATGCAAGCACTTCGGGAAATCTACCATCTCAAACAGTAGTAAACCCGAGGGAAAATGTTAGTGTCGTGACGCTTAGAAGTGGTAGGCAGCTGAATGTCGCTCCTAGTGCTGAAAAGGACGACACAGAAAACGAGAGCCCTCTGGAGAACCAACCGCACCCGCGACCAGCCACCGTACCCCGCGGTGCCAGCACAGAGGAGCAACAAGGGTCTCTGGAGAAGTCACTGCACCCGCGGTGGGATGACCGCACCCGCGGTGACGGTGTTGAGATTTCTCGAGAATTCTCTGCTGAGTCGACCGCACCCAACGGTGATCATTGCCGCACCCGCGGTGAACCTTCAGGAGCTATTAAAGAGCCCTACGTGGGCACCTATGTTTGTCCATACTTTCCCCCTTTCGGTTCTGAGAAGCCACCCGCCCCATTCCCAGAGGCGCTTAAGGAGATGAGGATCGTTGACGATAAGGATCTCTTCGAGACATATAGCAAGTGTGAAGTAAATGTTCCTCTACTCAAACTAGTTAAGAGTATTCCAAAGTATGCTCATTTCTTGAAGGAACTTTGCACGATCAAGAGGAATCAAAAGCTGAAAAGGAAGCAGAAGGTTAAGGTAAGCGAACGTGTCTCAGCGGTGTTTCAAAGGCGTATGCACAAGAAGTGCGCTGACCCAAGTATGGTAAGCATTACTTGTGTTATAGGTGACACTAAATTCGACAGAGCTATGCTTGATCTTGGTGCATCTATCAATGTTTTGCCTTACTCTCTTTATAAATCACTTGGACTAGGACCTTTGCATGAAACAGGAATTGTTGTGCAACTTGCTGATAGGTCTAGTGTGTATCCTAAAGGAGTAGTTGAGGATGTTCTGGTCATGGTAGATAATTTGATATTCCCTGCTGATTTCTTTGTCCTAGATATGGAACATGATGTGCATGCTGCTCCTATTTTGTTAGGTAGGCCATTCTTGAAAACTGCTAGGACTAAGATTGATTATGTAAGTGGGACACTTACCATGGAATTCGATGGGGAGGTGGTTGAAATAACATTTATGATGCTATGAAACACCCCGTTGATGATCATTCATTGTGTTCTATTGATGTGATTGAACCCATTGTGCAAGATGTGTTTGATATTTCTAGTTCTGATGAGTTACAATCCATTATTGAGAATGACATAGATGAGTCCCACATGGAATATGCTTTATCATCTAACATGCAGATGGTTGTAGCTCAGATGGAGGAAAACGGTAAGCTTCCTATTGATCCTTTGGGCATTGGCCCTAATTTGCTAACACCGAGCGAGAAGCTTGTTCCCTCTATTGTGCAGGCCCCTGAAGTTGAGCTTAAGCAGCTCCCTAGTCATCTCAAGTACGCTTTTCTTGGAACCAACAACACCTTGCCAGTTATTGTGTCTAGTAAGCTTTCAAAGGAGCAAGAGGAGAAGCTAGTGGAGACATTGAAAGAGCACAAGACTGCACTTGGATGGACCATTGCCGACATCAAAGGGATTAGCCCCTCCACATGTATGCATCGGATTCTGCTAGAGGACGAAGCCAAGACGTCCAGACAGCCACAAAGAACGCTCAATCCACCCATGATGGAGGTAGTGAAGAAGGAGGTGCTGAAACTCCTTCAAGCTGACATGATCTTCCCTATTTCCGATAGTCAATGGGTCAGCCCAACTCAGGTTGTCCCCAAGAAGGGAGGGATCACAGTGGTAGAGAATCAACAAGGGGAGTTGGTTCCTACAAGAACTCAAACGGGCTGGAGAGTCTGCATTGATTACCGTAAGTTGAACGCGGTAACCCGAAAAGACCACTTTCCTTTACCTTTTATTGATCAAATGCTAGAACGCCTTGCTGGGCACCCCTATTATTGTTTTCTAGATGGATACTCAAGATATTTTCAGGTGGCCATAGCGCCAGAAGACCAAGAGAAGACTACTTTTACATGTCCCTTTGGTACTTTTGCATACTGCAGAATGCCTTTCGGATTATGTAACGCACCAGGTACTTTCCAATGATGTATGCTAAGTATTTTCACTGAGTATATTGAGAATTTTATTGAGGTATTCATGGATGACTTCACGGTACACGGGGATAGCTTTGATGCATGTTTGAGCCACCTGACACTTGTGCTAAAAAGATGTGTTAAAACTAATTTAGTTCTCAATTCTGAAAAGTGTCATTTTCATGGTAGAACAAGGTATTGTGTTAGGTCATATTGTCTCTGCTAAGGGTATTGAGGTCGATAAGGCGAAGATTGATGTAATTCAGTCTTTGCCTTATCCTACTAACGTGCGTGAAGTTCGTTCTTTCCTAGGCCATGCAGGTTTCTATCGTAGGTTTATCAAAGACTTTTCCAAGATCTCTTCACCCCTATGCGAGCTGCTGAAGAAAGAGGTGACTTTTGAGCTAAATGAGGAGTGTAAGAAGGCGTTTGATTGCTTGAAAGAACGCCTGACAAGTGCACCAATTATTCAAGCACCTGATTGGTCTCGACCATTCGAGATAATGTGTGATGCCAGTGACTATGCAGCAGAGTCATTTCTTTTGGGCGGTTTCCATATCCGCCTGGACCTCCACCTTCCTAGTGAGTTTTTCTTCTTTTCCCCACCATCATTATGGTCTTATGTATATTTTTGTACAGTTTCTGCATTTGTTTGAGTTATTTGAAGTTGTTTGAAGTTTTCATAAAAAAAAAAAGACAAAAAAAATATTGAAAAAGGCAATCGAAATCCTGGGATAAGTCGAAAACCCGAAAGGGCGACTTAGGCAAAAAGCAGGTAGTCTGACCAGCACTAGGCCGGGGCAAAAGTAGACTGGAGTGATGTAAGCATATGTGAGTCCATCTAGAAAAATGAAATGAGTGGCTAGGTGAAAACCTGAAAAGGCGCCTAGGCAAAATGAGTGAAAGAAAAAAATTGAAAGACTATTAGGATTTCCTCATTTTGGCGTTGGCGACATAAGAAGGGGAGTCATAAGGAGGACGCGAATAGGCCACTATGGAGGAATAAGGTGATTAGATGCAGTTAGGATTAGATGAGTTTTGCATTACTTGTTTTGGTTGTCTTGGAGCTTATTGTTGATGTGTTGTAACCACTAGTGTCATATTTTCTTATACTTCCTGAGGCCTTGGAGCGTGATTGATGGAGTGAGTTCAGTTTTTAGCTTACTCGGGACGAGTAAAGGTCTAAGTATGGGGGAATTTGATATGCGATATATTGTATAGTGCATCTAGTGGTTATTAGCATGATTTAGTTGTTGTTTAGGTATGTCTTGGTTGTAATTCTGTAATCCGGACGAGAGGACGAGAAGTGAAGATATCATAGGATTTACAGCACTTCGGAGTGAAGTGAAATGAAGAGTTAAAGAGCTGCACAGGAGAAGAATGAAGTAACAGCTGAAGAAGAGTTCTGGAGACCCACCGCACCCCGCGGTGGGTATTACCGCACCCGCGGTGAGCAAGCAGAAGTTGGCATCTGAATCTCTGGAGGCCCACCGCACCCGCGATGGGTGTTGCCGCACCCACGGTGACCTGTACGCGAAAGACTGTTTCGGAGATTTTTATTTCCTTTTATTTTAATTCTAAAACTTTGTTTCCAAGTTTGATATTTTCTTTTCTTTATTTCTGAACTATTTGCCCTAGTATTTAAGGTTATTTCTAAGACTTTGTTTAGATGACCCTAGTTGCCACCTATCTTAGTTTTTCTCTCACAAACCCTATGAAGAACTAAGCTTCCATTGTTGCACTTGACATTTTGAAGCCTTCAATTGATTGGTTGTGAGTTTTCTACTCTTGTTCGATTTCCTATCTAGTTGGATTAATTCTCTTGTGCTTGAATGTTTATTGGTTTATGTTGATTTATCTAGAGTAGCTACCTAGGTCTATTGATATCTTCCTAATTGCTAGGATTTGTGATTCCGGGTTCGGGTTGCATATCTAGTAGAAAACACGATTTACATAAGCGGGTTGCGAGTGTTCATCGTGAGAGAGAGTTAATTGCATGTTATAGTAACGGGTTGTTTCTATTGCATGTATCTTGTTCAATCCTTGGTTGAGAGCTATTGCTTTATTGAGTCTTGAAGGTTTTCGGATTTCATTTGGTAATAAGTACTATTAGGGCTGGTAGAACTAATAGTTACCTAAGATCGGGATAAGGACAACTATAGGAAAGATAAGAACTTGAGATTGATAGAATTCAGTGATCAACCATATCTCGTGTTGTGTGGATCTTTGTCAGGTGTAGCGCTTTTCCCAACCATATTCACAACATTTACTTGCGAACTTGTTTACTTGTTACTTGGTCACTAAGAAACCGATACAAAACCCCCCCTAGTTCCTAGTTGGTGACTTGAGAAACACAAGAATAGATAACCTGATTCCCTTGGGTTCGACCCTGACTTGCTTGCTATACTCTGTTTAGTAGGTATATTAGGATTTCTTTGATTAGGTATACGACTTTAATCTTGTCAAATTTGGAGCCGTTGCCGAGTATTTCAAAATTTTTGTTTTTGTGGTTTTTTGTTTTACCAACTTTGGTGTGGATATATCTTATGGTCCACACCCGTGCTACTGATACACCTCTTGTTGATTTTGATTTAGAAATCGACAGGTCATTCCACAGGAATTGCAGAGAGCACCTTACACCACAAGTTGCAATGGCTGATCAAATGCTTCGGCAATTGACTGCACCTAATCTGACGCAGCAACCTTTAGCTGTGACTATTCTTTCCATAGGAGAAGGCGTCAACTTTGAGTTGAAGCCTGGGCTGATTCATTTGCTCCCAACTTTCCATGGACAGAGCGGAGAGGACCCAATCAAGCATATGGGTAAATTCCACACTGTCTGCATGAGCATGAAACCGGCTAACGTCACTGAGGAACAAATCAAGATGAGAGCTTTTGGGTTCACCCTCAAAGACGCAGCCGATGATTGGTACTACCATCTACCCACTGGAAGCATAGATACTTGGAACAAAATGCACAAGGCTTTCCTCGAAAACTATTTTCCTGCAAAGAAGGCGAATAGCTTGAAAAAGGCTATAAGCAACATCGAGCAAGATGCTGACGAGACGTTATATGAGTACTACGAGCGGTTCAAGAGACTTTGCTCAAGTTGTCCATTCCACGGGTACTCAAGTCAAGATCTAGTGCTTCATCTTTCCAATGGTCTGCTGGACAACGAAAGAAGGATCGTTGACGCTGCATGTGGTGGCAACATTCTTAACACAACTCTGGGGGCAGCCATGGAAAAGATTCAGGAGATGGCAGAAGGGACAAGAAATTTCGGTAGAACTTCTACCAAGAGAGGAGTCAATGTTGTGGACTTCAATCGCCCTGCGTGTGCAAGTGATATTGTTGAATTGAAGGACATGGTGAGGAGACTGACGATGTAAGGAACTCCTCAACAACTCAAAGCATGTGGGATTTGTGCTGATCAATTCAACCACACCGATGCATGTCCCCAATTGCAAGAAGATCAGGATGCTGAGGTGAACGTTGTAGGAGGTTATGGACCTCCAAGACCTCGGAACGATCCCTACTCTAGCACTTATAATCCGGGATGGAGAGACCACCCAAATTTCGGATGGAGGGATCAACCGAATCAACAACAACAGCCTCAGTTTCAACAACAACAACAACAATAGCCTAGACCTCAGTTTCTACAAAGGTCACAAGGTCAACAACCGGGTACATCTGCTTCAACTAAAGATATGCTCCAAGCTTTGACTAAACATTTCACTACTCATGTTCAAGCTACGGCATTGAGCATAAAGAATTTAGAGGCGCAGATGGGGCAAATGGCTGAAGCGATCACTAGGATTGATGCAAGCACTTTGGGAAATCTACCGTCTCAAACAGTAGTAAACCCGAGGGAAAATGTTAGTGTCGTGACGCTTAGAAGTGGTAGGCAGCTGAATGTCGCTCCTAGTGCTGAAAAGGACGACACAGAAAACGAGAGCCCTCTGGAGAACCAACCGCACCCGCGACCAGCCACCGCACCCCGCGGTGCCAGCACAGAGGAGCAACAAGGGTCTCTGGAGAAGTCACTGCACCCGCGGTGGGATGACCGCACCCGCGGTGACGGTGTTGAGATTTCTCGAGAATTCTCTGCTGAGTCGACCGCACCCAGCGGTGATCATTGCCGCACCCGCGGTGAACCTTCAGGAGCTATTAAAGAGCCCTACGTGGGCACCTATGTTTGTCCATACTTTCCCCCTTTCGGTTCTGAGAAGCCACCCGCCCCATTCCCAGAGGCGCTTAAGGAGATGAGGATCGTTGACGATAAGGATCTCTTCGAGACATATAGGAAGTGTGAAGTAAATGTTCCTCTACTCAAACTAGTTAAGAGTATTCCAAAGTATGCTCATTTCTTGAAGGAACTTTGCACGATCAAGAGGAATCAAAAGCTGAAAAGGAAGCAGAAGGTTAAGGTAAGCGAACGTGTCTCAGCGGTGTTTCAAAGGCGTATGCACAAGAAGTGCGCTGACCCAAGTATGGTAAGCATTACTTGTGTTATAGGTGACACTAAATTTGACAGAGCTATGCTTGATCTTGGTGCATCTATCAATGTTTTGCCTTACTCTCTTTATAAATCACTTGGACTAGGACCTTTGCATGAAACAGGAATTGTTGTGCAACTTGCTGATAGGTCTAGTGTGTATCCTAAAGGAGTAGTTGAGGATGTTCTGGTCATGGTAGATAATTTGATATTCCCTGCTGATTTCTTTGTCCTAGATATGGAACATGATGTGCATGCTGCTCCTATTTTGTTAGGTAGGCCATTCTTGAAAACTGCTAGGACTAAGATTGATTATGTAAGTGGGACACTTACCATGGAATTCGATGGGGAGGTGGTTGAAAATAACATTTATGATGCTATGAAACACCCCGTTGATGATCATTCATTGTGTTCTATTGATGTGATTGAACCCATTGTGCAAGATGTGTTTGATATTTCTGGTTCTGATGAGTTACAATCCATTATTGAGAATGACATAGATGAGTCCCACATGGAATATGCTTTATCATCTAACATGCAGATGGTTGTAGCTCAGATGGAGGAAAACGGTAAGCTTCCTATTGATCCTTTGGGCATTGGCCCTAATTTGCTAACACCGAGCGAGAAGCTTGTTCCCTCTATTGTGCAGGCCCCTGAAGTTGAGCTTAAGCAGCTCCCTAGTCATCTCAAGTACGCTTTTCTTGGAACCAACAACACCTTGCCAGTTATTGTGTCTAGTAAGCTTTCAAAGGAGCAAGAGGAGAAGCTAGTGGAGACATTGAAAGAGCACAAGACTGCACTTGGATGGACCATTGCCGACATCAAAGGGATTAGCCCCTCCACATGTATGCATCGGATTCTGCTAGAGGACGAAGCCAAGACGTCCAGACAGCCACAAAGAACGCTCAATCCACCCATGATGGAGGTGGTGAAGAAGGAGGTGCTGAAACTCCTTCAAGCTGACATGATCTTCCCTATTTCCGATAGTCAATGGGTCAGCCCAACTCAGATTGTCCCCAAGAAGGGAGGGATCACAGTGGTAGAGAATCAACAAGGGGAGTTGGTTCCTACAAGAACTCAAACGGGCTGGAGAGTCTGCATTGATTACCGTAAGTTGAACACGGTAACCCGAAAAGACCACTTTCCTTTACCTTTTATTGATCAAATGCTAGAACGCCTTGCTAGGCACCCCTATTATTGTTTTCTAGATGGATACTCAAGATATTTTCAGGTGGCCATAGCGCCAGAAGACCAAGAGAAGACTACTTTTACATGTCCCTTTGGTACTTTTGCATACTGCAGAATGCCTTTCGGATTATGTAACGCACCAGGTACTTTCCAATGATGTATGCTAAGTATTTTCACTGAGTATATTGAGAATTTTATTGAGGTATTCATGGATGACTTCACGGTACACGGGGATAGCTTTGATGCATGTTTGAGCCACCTGACACTTGTGCTAAAAAGATGTGTTGAAACTAATTTAGTTCTCAATTCTGAAAAGTGTCATTTTATGGTAGAACAAGGTATTGTGTTAGGTCATATTGTCTCTGCTAAGGGTATTGAGGTCGATAAGGCGAAGATTGATGTAATTCAGTCTTTGCCTTATCCTACTAACGTGCGTGAAGTTCGTTCTTTCCTAGGCCATGCAGGTTTCTATCGTAGGTTTATCAAAGACTTTTCCAAGATCTCTTCACCCCTATGCGAGCTGCTGAAGAAAGAGGTGACTTTTGAGCTAAATGAGGAGTGCAAGAAGGCGTTTGATTGCTTGAAAGAACGCCTGACAAGTACACCAATTATTCAAGCACCTGATTGGTCTCGACCATTCGAGATAATGTGTGATGCCAGTGACTATGCAGCAGAGTCATTTCTTTTGGGCGGTTTCCATATCCGCCTGGACCTCCACCTTCCTAGTGAGTTTTTCTTCTTTTCCCCACCATCATTATGGTCTTATGTATATTTTTGTACAGTTTCTGCATTTGTTTGAGTTATTTGAAGTTGTTTGAAGTTTTCATAAAAAAAAAGACAAAAAAAATATTGAAAAAGGCAATCGAAATCCTGGGATAAGTCGAAAACCCGAAAGGGCGACTTAGGCAAAAAGCAGGTAGTCTGACCAGCACTAGGCCGGGGCAAAAGTAGACTGGAGTGATGTAAGCATATGTGAGTCCATCTAGAAAAATGAAATGAGTGGCTAGGTGAAAACCTGAAAAGGCGCCTAGGCAAAATGAGTGAAAGAAAAAAATTGAAAGACTATTAGGATTTCCTCATTTTGGCGTTGGCGACATAAGAAGGGGAGTCATAAGGAGGACGCGGATAGGCCACTATAGAGGAATAAGGTGATTAGATGGAGTTAGGATTAGATGAGTTTTGCATTACTTGTTTTGGTTGTCTTGGAGCTTATTGTTGATGTGTTGTAACCACTAGTGTCATATTTTCTTGTACTTCCTGAGGCCTTGGAGCGTGATTGATGGAGTGAGTTCAGTTTTTAGCTTACTCGGGACGAGTAAAGGTCTAAGTATGGGGGAATTTGATATGCGATATATTGTATAGTGCATCTAGTGGTTATTAGCATGATTTAGTTGTTGTTTAGGTATGTCTTGGTTGTAATTCTGTAATCCGGACGAGAGGACGAGAAGTGAAGATATCATAGGATTTACAGCACTTCGGAGTGAAGTGGAATGAAGAGTTAAAGAGCTACACAGGAGAAGAATGAAGTAACAGCTGAAGAAGAGTTCTGGAGACCCACCGCACCCCGCGGTGGGTATTACCGCACCCGCGGTGAGCAAGCAGAAGTTGGCATCTGAATCTCTGGAGGCCCACCGCACCCGCGATGGGTGTTGCCGCACCCGCGGTGACCTGTACGCGAAAGACTGTTTCCGAGATTTTTATTTCCTTTTATTTTAATTCTAAAACTTTGTTTCCAAGTTTGATATTTTCTTTTCTTTATTTCTGAATTATTTGCCCTAGTATTTAAGGTTATTTCTAAGACTTTGTTTAGATGAACCTAGTTGCCACCTATCTTAGTTTTTCACTCACAAACCCTATGAAGAACTAAGCTTTCATTGTTGTACTTGACATTTTGAAGCTTCAATTGATTGGTTGTGAGTTTTCTACTCTTGTTCGATTTCCTATCTAGTTGGATTAATTCTCTTGTGCTTGAATGTTTATTGGTTTATGTTGATTTATCTAGAGTAGCTACCTAGGTCTATTTATATCTTTCTAATTGCTAGGATTTGTGATTCCGGGTTCGGGTTGCATATCTAGTAGAAAACACGATGTACATAAGCGAGTTGCGAGTGTTCATCATGAGAGAAAGTTAATTGCATGTTCTAGTAACGGGTTGTTTCTATTGCATGTATCTTGTTCAATCCTTGGTTGAATGCTATTGCTTTATTGAGTCTTGAAGGTTTTCGGATTTGATTTGGTAATAAGTACTGTTAGGGCTGGTAGAACTAATAGTTACCTAAGATCGGGATAAGGACAACTATAGGAAAGATAAGAACTTGAGATTTATAGAATTCAGTGATCAACCATATCTCTTGTTGTGTGGATCTTTGTCAGGTGTAGCGTTTTTCTCAACCATATTCACAACCTTTACTTGTGAACTTGTTTACTTGTTACTTGGTCACTAAGAAACCGATACAAAACCCCCCCTAGTTCCTAGTTGGTGACTTGAGAAACACAAGAATAGATAACCTGATTCCCTTGGGTTCGACCCTGACTTGCTTGCTATACTCTGTTTAGTAGGTATATTAGGATTTCTTTGATTAGGCATATGACTTTAAGCCTGTCAAATTTGGCGCCGTTGCCGGGGATTTCAAAATTTTTGTTTTTGTGGTTTTTTGTTTTACCAACTTTGGTGTGGATATATCTTATGGTCCACACTCGTTCTACTGATACACCTCTTGTTGATTTTGATTTAGAAATCGACAGGTCATTCCACAGGAATCGCAGAGAGCACCTTACACCACAAGTTGCAATGGCTGATCAAACACTTCGGCAATTGACTGTACCTAATCTGACGCAACAACCTTTAGTTGTGACTATTCTTGCCATAGGAAAAGGCATCAACTTTGAGTTGAAGCCGGGGCTGATTCATTTGCTCCCAACTTTCCATGGACAGAGCGGAGAGGACCCAATCAAGCATATGGGTAAATTCCACATTGTCTGCATGAGCATGAAACCGGCTAACGTCACTGAGGAACAAATCAAGATGAGAGCTTTTGGGTTCACCCTCAAAGACGCAGCCGATGATTGGTTCTACCCACTAGAACCATAGATACTTGGAACAAACTGCACAAGGCTTTCCTCGAAAAGTATTTTCCTGCAAAGAAGGCGAATAGCTTGAAAAAGGCTATAAGCAACATCGAGCAAGATGCTGACGAGACCTTATATGAGTACTACGAGCGGTTCAAGAGACTTTGCTCAAGCTGTCCATTCCACGGGTACTCAAGTCAAGATCTAGTGCTTCATCTTTCCAATGGTCTGCTGGACAACGAAAGAAGGATCGTTGACGCTGCATGTGGTGGCAACATTCTTAACACAACTCCGGGGGCAGCCATGGAAAAGATTCAGGAGATGGCAGAAGGGACAAGAAATTTCGGTAGAACTTCTACCAAGAGAGGAGTCAATGCTGTGGACTCCAATCGCCCTGCGTGTGCAAGTGATATTGCTGAATTGAAGGACATGGTGAGGACACTGACGCTGTAAGGAACTCCTCAACAACTCAAAGCATGTGGGATTTGTGCTGATCAATTCTACCCCACCGATGCATGTCCCCAATTGCAAGAAGATCAGGATGCTGAGGTGAACGCTATAGGAGGTTATGGACCTCCAAGACCTCGGAACGATCCCTACTCTAGCACTTATAATCCGGGATGGAGAGACCACCCAAATTTCAGATGGAGGGATCAACCGAATCAACAACAACAGCCTCAGTTCCAACAACAACAACAACAGCCTAGACCTCAGTTTCTACAAAGGTCACAAGGTCAACAACCGGGTACATCTGCTTCAACTGAAGATATGCTCCAAGCTTTGACTAAACATTTCACTACTCATGTTCAAGCTACGGCATCGAGCATAAAGAATTTAGAGATGCAAATGGGGCAAATGGCTGAAGCGATCACTAGGATTGATGCAAGAACTTCGGGAAATCCACTGTCTCAAACGGTAGTAAACCCGAGGGAAAATGTTAGTGCCGTGACGCTTAGAAGTGGTAGGCTGCTTAATGTCGCTCCTAGTGCTGAAAAGGACGACACAGAAAATGAGAGCCCTCTGGAGAACCAACCGCACCCGCGACCAGCCACCGCACCCCGCGGTGCCAGCATAGAGGAGCAACAAGGATCTCTAGAGAAGTCACCGCACCCGCGGTGGGATGACCGCACCCGCGGTGACGGTGTTGAGATTTCTCGAGAATTCTCTGCTAAGTCGACCGCACCCAGCGGTGATCATTGCCGCACCCGCGGTGAATCTTCAGGAGCTGTTAAAGAGCCCTATATGGACACCTATGTTCATCCATACTTTCCCCCTCTCGGTTCTGAGAAGCCACCCGCCCTATTCCCAGAGGCGCTTAAGGGGAGGAGGATCGTTGACGATAAGGATCTCTTAGAGACATTCAGCAAGTGTGAAGTAAACGTTCCTCTACTCAAACTAGTTAAGAGTATTCCAAAGTATGCTCGTTTCTTGAAGGAACTTTGCACGATCAAGAGGAATCAAAAGTTGAAAGGGAAGCAGAAGGTTATGGTAAGCGAACGTGTCTCAGCGGTGTTTCAAAGGCGTATGCCCAAGAAGTGCGCTGACCCAAGTATGGTAAGCATTCCTTGTGTTATAGGTGACACTAAATTCGACAGAGCTATGCTTGATCTTGGTGCATCTATCAATGTTTTGCCTTACTCTCTTTATAAATCACTTGGACTAGGACCTTTGCATGAAACAGGAATTGTTGTGCAACTTGCTGATAGGTCTAGTGTGTATCCTAAGGGAGTAGTTGAGGATGTTCTGGTCATGGTAGATAATTTGATATTCCCTGCTGATTTCTTTGGCCTAGATATGGAACATGATGTGCATGCTGCTCCTATTTTGTTAGGTAGGCCATTTTTTAAAACTGCTAGGACTAAGATGGATTATGTAAGTGGGACACTTACCATGGAATTCGATGGGGAGGTGGTTGAATTTAACATTTATGATGCTATGAAACACCCCGTTGATGATCATTCATTGTGTTCTATTGCTGTGATTGAACCCATTGTGCAAGATGTGTTTGATATTTCTGGTTCTGATGAGTTACAATCCATTATTGAGAATGACATAGATGAGTCCCACACGGAATATGCTTTATCATCTAACATGCAGGTGGTTGTAGCTCAGATGGAGGAAAACGGTAAGATTCCTATTGATCCTTTGGGCATTGGCCCCAATTTGCTAACACCGAGCGAGAAGCTTGTTCCCTCTATTGTGCATGCCCCTGAAGTTGAGCTTAAGCAGCTCCCTAGTCATCTCAAGTACGCTTTTCTTGGAACCAACAACACCTTGCCAGTTATTGTGTCTAGTAAGCTTTCAAAGGAGCAAGAGGAGAAGCTAGTGGAGACATTGAAGGAGCACAAGACTGCACTTGGATGGACCATTGCCGACATCAAAGGGATTATCCCCTCCACATGTATGCATCGGATTCTGCTAGAGGACGAAGCCAAGCCGTCCAGACAGCCACAAAGAAGGCTCAATCCACCCATGATAGAGGTGGTGAAGAAGGAGGTGTTGAAACTCCTTCAAGCTGACATGATCTTCCCTATTTCCGATAATCAATGGGTCAGCCCAACTCAGGTTGTCCCCAAGAAGGGAGGGATCACAGTGGTAGAGAATCAACAAGGGGAGTTGGTTCCTACAAGAACTCAGACGGGATGGAGAGTCTGCATTGATTACCGTAAGCTGAACGCGGTAACCCGAAAAGACCATTTTCCTTTACCTTTTATTGATCAAATGCTAGAACGCCTTGCTGGGCACACCTATTATTGTTTTCTAGATGGATACTCAGGATATTTTTAGGTGGCCATAGCGCCAGAAGACCAAGAGAAGACTACTTTTACATGTCCCTTTGGTACTTTTGCATACTGTAGAATGCGTTTCGGATTATGTAACGCACCCGGTACTTTCCAACGATGTATGGTAAGTATTTTCTCTGAGTACATTGAGAATTTTATTGAGGTATTCATGGATGACTTCACGGTACACGGGGATAGCTTTGATGCATGTTTGAGCCACCTGATACTTGTGCTAAAAAGATGTGTTGAAACTAATTTAGTTCTCAATTCTGAAAAGTGTCATTTCATGGTAGAACAAGGTATTGTGTTAGGTCATATTGTCTCTGCTAAGGGTATTGAGGTCGATAAGGCGAAGATTGATGTAATTCAGTCTTTGCCTTATCCTACTAACGTGCGTGAAGTTCGTTCTTTCCTAGGCCATGCAGGTTTCTATCGCAGGTTTATCAAAGACTTTTCCAAGATCTCTTCACCCCTATGCGAGCTGCTGAAGAAAGAGGTGACTTTTGAGCTAAATGAGGAGTGCAAGAAGGCGTTTGATTGCTTGAAAGAACGCCTGACAAGTGCACCAATTATTCAAGCACCTGATTGGTCTCGACCATTCGAGATAATGTGTGATGCCAGTGACTACGCAGCAGAGGCAGTTCTTTGGGTGGTTTCCATATCCGCCTGGACCTCCACCTTCCCAGTGAGTTTTTCTTCTTTTCCCCACCATCATTATGGTCTTATCTATATTTTTGTACAGTTTTTGCATTTGTTTGAGTTATTTGAAGTTGTTTGAAGTTTTCATAAAAAAAAAATAAAAAAGACAAAAAAAATATTGAAAAAGGCAATCAAAATCCTGGGATAAGTCGAAAACCCGAAAGGGCGACTTAGGCAAAAAGCAGGTAGTCTGACCAGCACTAGGCTGGGGCAAAAGTAGACTGGAGTGATGTAAGCATATGTGAGTCCATCTAGAAAAATGAAATGAGTGGCTAGGTGAAAACCTGAAAAGGCGCCTAGGCAAAATGAGTGAAAGAAAAAAATTGAAAGACTATTAGGATTTCCTCATTTTGGCGTTGGCGACATAAGAAGGGGAGTCATAAGGAGGACGCGGGTAGGCCACTATGGAGGAATAAGGTGATTAGATGGAGTTAGGATTAGATGAGTTTTGCATCACTTGTTTTGGTTGTCTTGGAGCTTATTGTTGATGTGTTATAACCACTAGTGTCATATTTTCTTGTACTTCCTGAGGCCTTGGAGCATGATTGATGGAGTGAGTTCAGTTTTTAGCTTACTCGGGACGAGTAAAGGTCTAAGTATGGGGGAATTTGATATGTGATATATTGTATAGTGCATCTAGTGGTTATTAGCATGATTTAGTTGTTGTTTAGGTATGTCTTGGTTGTAATTCTGTAATCCGGACGAGAGGACGAGAAGTGAAGATATCATAGGATTTACAGCACTTCGGAGTGAAGTGAAATGAAGAGTTAAAGAGCTACACAGGAGAAGAATGAAGTAACAGCTGAAGAAGAGTTCTGGAGACCCACCGCACCCCGCGGTGGGTATTACCGCACCCACGGTGAGCAAGCAGAAGTTGGCATCTGAATCTCTGGAGGCCCACCGCACCCGCGGTGGGTGTTGCCGCACCCGCGGTGACCTGTTTCCGAGATTTTGATTTCCTTTTATTTTAATTCTAAAACTTTGTTTCCAAGTTTGATATTTTCTTTTCTTTATTTCTGAATTATTTGCCCTAGTATTTAAGGTTATTTCTAAGACTTTGTTTAGATGACCCTAGTTGCCACTATCTTAGTTTTTCTCTCACAAACCCTATGAAGAACTAAGCTTCCATTGTTGCACTTGACATTTTGAAGCCTTCAATTGATTGGTTGTGAGTTTTCTACTCTTGTTCGATTTCCTATTTAGTTGGATTAATTCTCTTGTGCTTGAATGTTTATTGGTTTATGTTGATTTATCTAGAGTAGCTACCTAGGTCTATTGATATCTTCCTAATTGCTAGGATTTGTGATTCTGGGTTCGGGTTGCATATCTAGTAGAAAACACGATTTACATAAGCGGGTTGCGAGTGTTCATCGTGAGAGAGAGTTAATTGCATGTTATAGTAACGGATTGTTTCTATTGCATGTATCTTGTTCAATCCTTGGTTGAATGCTATTGCTTTATTGAGTCTTGAAGGTTTTCGGATTTGATTTGGTAATAAGTACTATTAGGGCTGGTAGAACTAATAGTTACCTAAGATCGGGATAAGGACAACTATAGGAAAGATAAGAACTTGAGATTGATAGAATTTAGTGATCAACCATATCTCTTGTTGTGTGGATCTTTGTCAGGTGTAGCGCTTTTCCCAACCATATTCACAACCTTTACTTGCGAACTTGTTTACTTGTTACTTGGTCACTAAGAAACCGATACAAAACCCCCCCTAGTTCCTAGTTGGTGACTTGAGAAACACAAGAATAGATAACCTGATTCCCTTGGGTTTGACCCTGACTTGCTTGCTATACTCTGTTTAGTAGGTATATTAGGATTTCTTTGATTAGGCATACGACTTTAAGCCTGTCAAATTTGGCGCCGTTGTCGGGGATTTCAAAATTTTTGTTTTTGTGGTTTTTTGTTTTACCAACTTTGGTGTGGATATATCTTATGGTCCACACCCGTGCTACTGATACACCTCTTGTTGATTTTGATTTAGAAATCGACAGGTCATTCCACAGGAATCGCATAGAGCACATTACACCACAAGTTGCAATGGCTGATCAAACGCTTCGGCAATTGACTGCACCTAATCTGACGCAGCAACCTTTAGATGTGACTATTCTTGCCATAGGAGAAGTCGTCAACTTTGAGTTGAAGCCTGGGCTGATTCATTTGCTCCCAACTTTCCATGGACAGAGCGGAGAGGACCCAATCAAGCATATGGGTAAATTCCACATTGTCTGCATGAGCATGAAACCGGCTAACGTCACTGAGGAACAAATCAAGAAGAGAGATTTTGGGTTCACCCTCAAAGACGCAGCCGATGATTGGTTCTACCCACTAGAACCATAGATACTTGGAACAAACTGCACAAGGCTTTCCTCGAAAAGTATTTTCTTGCAAAGAAGGCGAATAGCTTGAAAAAGGCTATAAGCAACATCGAGCAAGATGCTGACGAGACCTTATATCAGTACTACGAGCGGTTCAAGAGACTTTGCTCAAGTTGTCCATTCCACGGGTACTCAAGTCAAGATCTAGTGCTTCATCTTTCCAATGGTCTGCTGGACAACGAAAGAAGGATCGTTGACGTTGCATGTGGTGGCAACATTCTTAACACAACTCCGGGGGCAGCCATGGAAAAGATTCACGAGATGGTAGAAGGGACAAGAAATTTCGGTAGAACTTCTACCAAGAGAGGAGTCAATGTTGTGGACTCCAATCGCCCTGCGTGTGCAAGTGATATTGCTGAATTGAAGGACATGGTGAGGAGACTGACGTTGTAAGGAACTCCTCAATAACTCAAAGCATGTGGGATTTGTGCTGATCAATTCTACCCCACCGATGCATGTCCCCAATTGCAAGAAGATCAGGATGCTGAGGTGAACGCTGTAGGAGGTTATGGACCTCCAAGACCTCGGAACGATCCCTACTCTAGCACTTATAATCCGGGATGGAGAGACCACCCAAATTTCAGATGGAGGGATCAACCGAAACAACAACAACAGCCTCAGTTTCAACAACAACAACAACAGCCTAGACCTCAGTTTCTACAAAGGTCACAAGGTCAACAACTGGGTACATCTGCTTCAACTGAAGATATGCTCCAAGCTTTGACTAAACATTTCACTACTCATGTTCAAGCTACGGCATCGAGCATAAAGAATTTAGAGACGCAGATGGGGCAAATGGCTGAAGCGATCACTAGGATTGATGCAAGAACTTCGGGAAATCTACCGTCTCAAACGGTAGTAAACCCGAGGGAAAATGTTAGTGTCGTGACGCTTAGAAGTGGTAGGCAGCTGAATGTCGCTCCTAGTGCTGAAAAGGACGACATAGAAAATGAGAGCCCTCTGGAGAACCAACCGCACCCGCGACCAGCCACCGCACCCCGCGGTGCCAGCACAGAGGAGAAACAAGGGTCTCTGGAGAAGTCACCGCACCCGCGGTGGGATGACCGCACCCGCGGTGACGGTGTTGAGATTTCTCGAGAATTCTCTACTGAGTCGACCGCACCCAGCGGTGATCATTGTCGCACCCGCGGTGAACCTTCAGGAGCTGTTAAAGAGCCCTATGTGGACACCTATGTTCGTCCATACTTTCCCCCTCTCGGTTCTGAGAAGCCACCCGCCCTAATCATAGAGGCGCTTAAGGAGAGGAGGATCGTTGACGATAAGGATCTCTTCGAGACATTCAGCAAGTGTGAAGTAAACGTTCCTCTACTCAAACTAGTTAAGAGTATTCCAAAGTATGCTCGTTTCTTGAAGGAACTTTGCACGATCAAGAGGAATCAAAAGCTGAAAGGGAAGCAGAAGGTTAAGGTAAGCGAACGTGTCTCAACGGTGTTTCAAAGGCGTATGCCCAAGAAGTGTGTTGACCCAAGTATGGTAAGCATTCCTTGTGTTATAGGTGACACTAAATTCGACAGAGCTATGCTTGATCTTGGTGCATCTATCAATGTTTTGCCTTACTCTCTTTATAAATCACTTGGACTAGGACCTTTGCATGAAACAGGAATTGTTGTGCAACTTGCTGATAGGTCTAGTGTGTATCCTAAGGGAGTAGTTGAGGATGTTCTGGTCATGGTAGATAATTTGATATTCCCTGCTGATTTCTTTGGCCTAGATATGGAACATAATGTGCATGCTGCTCCTATTTTGTTAGGTAGGCCATTCTTGAAAACTGCTAGGACTAAGATTGATTATGTAAGTGGGACACTTACCATGGAATTCGATGGGGAGGTGGTTGAATTTAATATTTATGATGCTATGAAACACCCCGTTGATGATCATTCATTGTGTTCTATTGATGTGATTGAACCCATTGTGCAAGATGTGTTTGATATTTCTGGTTCTGATGAGTTACAATCCATTATTGAGAATGACATAGAAGAGTCCCACACGGAATATGCTTTATCATCTAACATGCAGGTGGTTGTAGCTCAGATGGAGGCAAACGGTAAGCTTCCTATTGATCCTTTGGGCATTGGCCCCAATTTGCTAACACCGAGCGAGAAGCTTGTTCCCTCTATTATGCAGGCCCCTGAAGTTGAGCTTAAGCAGCTCCCTAGTCATCTCAAGTACACTTTTCTTGGAACCAACAACACCTTGCCAGTTATTGTGTCTAGTAAGCTTTCAAAGGAGCAAGAGGAGAAGCTAGTGGAGACATTGAAGGAGCACAAGATTGCACTTGGATGGACCATTGCCGACATCAAAGGGATTATCCCCTCCACATGTATGCATCGGATTCTGCTAGAGGACGAATCCAAGCCGTCCAGACAGCCACAAAGAAGGCTCAATCCACCCATGATGGAGGTGGTGAAGAAGGAGGTGCTGAAACTCCTTCAAGCTGACATGATCTTCCCTATTACCGATAGTCAATGGGTCAGCCCAACTCCGATTGTCCCCAAGAAGGGAGGGATCACAGTGGTAGAGAATCAACAAGGGGAGTTGGTTCCTACAAGAACTCAGACGGGCTGGAGAGTCTGCATTGATTACCGTAAGCTAAACGCGGTAACCCGAAAAGACCACTTTCCTTTACCTTTTATTGATCAAATGCTAGAACGCCTTGCTGGGCACCCCTATTATTGTTTTCTAGATGGATACTCAGGATATTTTCAGGTGGCCATAGCGCCAGAAGACCAAGAGAAGACTACTTTTACATGTCCCTTTGGTACTTTTGCATACTGTAGAATGCCTTTCGGATTATGTAAAGCATCCGGTACTTTCCAACGATGTATGGTAAGTATTTTCTCTGAGTATATTGAGAATTTTATTGAGGTATTCATGGATGACTTCACGGTACACGGGGATAGCTTTGATGCATGTTTGAGCCACCTGACACTTGTGCTAAAAAGATGTGTTGAAACTAATTTAGTTCTCAATTCTGAAAAGTGTCATTTCATGGTAGAACAAGGTATTGTGTTAGGTCATATTGTCTCTGCTAAGGGTATTGAGGTCGATAAGGCGAAGATTGATGTAATTCAGTCTTTGTCTTATCCTACTAACGTGCGTGAAGTTCGTTCTTTCCTAGGCCATGCAGGTTTCTATCACAGGTTTATCAAAGACTTTTCCAAGATCTCTTCACCCCTATGCGAGCTGTTGAAGAAAGAGGTGAATTTTGAGATAAATGAGGAGTGCAAGAAGGCATTTGATTGCTTGAAAGAACGCCTGACAAGTGCACCAATTATTCAAGCACCTGATTGGTCTCGACCATTCGAGATAATGTGTGATGCCAGTGACTACGCAGCAGAGTCAGTTCTTTGGGCGGTTTCCATATCCGCCTGGACCTCCACCTTCCCAGTGAGTTTTTCTTCTTTTCCCCACCATCATTATGGTCTTATCTATATTTTTGTACAGTTTCTGCATTTGTTTGAGTTATTTGAAGTTGTTTGAAGTTTTCATAAAAAAAACAAAAAAGATTAAAAAAATATTGAAAAAGGCAATCAAAATCATGGGATAAGTCGAAAACCCGGAAGGGCGACTTAGGCAAAAAGCAGGTAGTCTGACCAGCACTAGGCTGGGGCAAAAGTAGACTGGAGTGATGTAAGCATATGTGAGTCCATCTAGAAAAATGAAATGAGTGGCTAGGTGATAACCTGAAAAGGCGCCTAGGCAAAATGAGTGAAAGAAAAAAATTTAAAGACTATTAGGATTTCCTCATTTTGGCGTTGGCGACATAAGAAGGGGAGTCATAAGGAGGACGCGGGTAGGCCACTATGGAGGAATAAGGTGATTAGATGGAGTTAGGATTAGATGAGTTTTGCATCACTTGTTTTGGTTGTCTTGGAGCTTATTGTTGATGTGTTGTAACCACTAGTGTCATATTTTCTTGTACTTCCTGAGGCCTTGGAGCGTGATTGATGGAGTGAGTTCAGTTTTTAGCTTACTCGGGATAAGTAAAGGTCTAAGTATGGGGGAATTTGATATGCGATATATTGTATAGTGCATCTAGTGGTTATTAGCATGATTTAGTTGTTGTTTAGGTATGTCTTGGTTGTAATTCTGTAATCCGGACGAGAGGACGAGAAGTGAAGATATCATAGGATTTACAGCACTTCGGAGTGAAGTGGAATGAAGAGTTGAAGAGCTGCACAAGAGAAGAATGAAGTAGCAGCTGAAGAAGAGTTTTGGAGACCCACCGCACCCCGCGGTGGGTATTACCGCACCCGCGGTGAGCAAGCAGAAGTTGGCATCTGAATCTCTGGAGGCCCACCGCACCCGCGGTGGGTGTTGCCGCACCCGCGGTGACCTGTACGCGGAAGACTGTTTCCGAGATTTTTATTTCCTTTTATATTTATTCTGAAACTTTGTTTCCAAGTTTGATATTTTCTTTTCTTTATTTATGAATCATTTGCCCTAGTATTTAAGGTTATTTCAAAGACTTTGTTTAGATGACCCTAGTTGCCACCTATTTTAGTTTTTCTCTCACAAACCCTATGAAGAACTAAGCTTCCATTGTTGCATTTGATTTGGTAATAAGTACTATTAGGGCTGGTATAACTAATAGTTACCTAAGATCGGGATAAAGACAACTATAGGAAAGATAAGAACTTGAGATTGATAGAATTCAGTGATCAACCATATCTCTTGTTGTGTGGATCTTTGTTAGGTGTAGCGCTTTTCCCAACCATATTCACAACCTTTACTTGCGAACTTGTTTACTTGTTACTTTGTCACTAAGAAACCGATACAACCCCCCCCCCCCCCCTCCCTCCCTCCCTCCCTCCCTCCCTCCTAGTTCCTAGTTGGTGACTTGAGAAACACAAGAATAGATAACCTGATTCCCTTGGGTTCGACCCTGACTTGCTTGTTATACTCTGTTTAGTAGGTATATTAGGATTTCTTTGATTAGGCATACGACTTTAAGCCTGTCAGGCGCCAAATTGTTTTGGGGCGAAAAGATCTAACCGACCTGGATCGCCTTAAGAAGGGAAACTAGGCAATTACAGAATTGATTATATCTGAATGATCCGAATCAAGCAAAGAATTAAAGAAATGAAATTAAACAGACGCGAAAGTAAGCTTATCTCCCTCGAACGAGAGGTCGGTCGAACCGGATGATTTAAGCGTTGGTCGCTTAAATCTCGTAACAAGGATCGAACTCAGAATGCAATCGTAATAGAGCAAGAGAGCAGTGAATAATAGATGTTATTGATAGTAATGATCGTGTGTTTCCAATAGAAAGAATCACTTCTTTTTATAAGTAATTTACATAATCGAACTAACAAATCCGTTAGAGTCTGATATTCCAGGGATCCGTCGAGTCGTTGCTCCAGTCGTCCGAGATTCGCTCAACTGCTTCAACGTCTCCCTTTCTCTAGATCGTGGCCCAACTCGACTACCTATCTGGGCCGGCTTGATGGACAACTGAAATTTCTGAGCCCAACATGTATATATATATATATATTGTTGGAATGGAACTTTTTCGAACCTCAGTTCCCATGAAGTTCCCTTCCTCTGTTTCTCTTGTTTTGACGATGACAAACACTTGAGATTAACTGGCCTCTCTAGTGACTTATGAACAGGTGAAAAGATAAGGGAAATCAAGTCCAAGTGAGCGCAGATCAAGATCAAGGGAACTGGATGGGAACCGCGTCGATGGTTTCCCAGACTCATCAACAGAATCTTTGAAGAAGATCTTCTCACCAAATCCGGATGCTATCAAATGAAGATCTTGACCGGTTTACATATAGAATATTCTTATAGGATTATGTAAATTAGGATTTGGGTGAGAGAATATTTTGTGTCTTATTTTGTTAAGATATAAAATATTCCATCATGTATTTACGGGATTTGTTTGTTCAAGGGATTCTCTTCCGAGATCTTTCCTTGACAAATAAGTCTTATATATACATGATGTTGCTGGTGCAATTAGGTTATGCATTTACGAGCTCTCAAAGTGCATCAGAACTAAAGAAGAAGAAAGAAGAAAAGCTGAGTCGAAGTAAGTCTTTGTGTGTTAATTTGTGATTAACTAGGGAACTGGGGTTAGCCTGAGAGATAGGTTTGAACTGCTGAGTTCGGAAGTTGCAATCAAAGTTAATATACAAGTAGACTTTTCAATCCTCGCAAGAGGGGTGGTTTTTATCCTAGATAACTAGTTGGTTATCAAAGGTTTCCACCTTAAGTAATTTGTCTTGATAACTTGCTTATTTGTTATTCCGCTGCCCATAGGAACCGAACACCTTTGTGTCTCAGTTCCCTTGATTCTAACGCACATATCCTACAATTGGTATCAGAGCTAGCACTCTAGATTGTGTGTTTACATAAACAGGTTTCCAAAGATGACTCGTAACAACGAACCTGAACTCGGAGTGTCCATCAACAAGCCATACATTCTCAAGAATGGACAAATCAACTGGTGGACTCAACAACTCATTGGCTTCATGCAAACCAATGACATGCAGTGCTGGCTAGTCTTGGAAAATGGTAATTATCCTAAGCCAAAAGATCCAAAGGATGCTACCAAGGACTTGCCTCCCGCTGAATGGACTCAAGAGCAATTTGTTCAACAAGAGAAAAATGCAAAGGCTCGCCAATACATTCTCAATGCTCTGTCCAAGACCGATCAAGATAAGGTCATTGGCATTGACAATGCTAAAGATATGCTGAAAGCTCTCAGGGAATTCAACTTGGGAAGTACAGATCTTCAAAACAGTAGGAAGTTTGACTTACAAGGAGAATATCACAGATTTAAGATGCTTGAAACCGAAAATGTATCCTCTTATCATTCTCGTTTCAAGATTCTATGCAATGAACTCACAGCCTGTGATGCTCCTCCAGAAGAGTGGTCCAAATCCATGGTGATTATCAACGAACTTAACTCAAAGTTCGAAATGACTCAGAGCATCATGCTGCAAACTCCTTCAATCAGAGTCCTCCCTGTCCAGGAAATCATTGGTCAACTCCAACGACAGGAAGACAAGGCTAAGGGAACTGAACAAGTTAAAACCGATCAAAGCATCGCCCTTATGCTGACCAACGTCATGGAAAGACTAAAGACCGATGAACATTCTGATGAAGAAAATGATGATGAGATCACGGCTCTTCTAACTCGTACTGTTAGGAATTTTCAGAAAGGCAAGTTCCCTAGGAAGGAGTTCAAGAGGGAACACAAGGAATTCAGGTGCTACCAATGCAATCAGATTGGTCATCTTGCTAAGAACTGCTCAAACAAGAAGGATGATGTAGAACCACAACAGAAAAAGGCGTTAGTTGCTACATCCACATGGGGCAACTTTGATGAAGAATCTGATGGGGAACCAGACGATCTATCTTCTGGACAGTGTTTAATTGCTGAAACTCCCTCTGCTAGGGAACTCCTCTTCAGTTCCCCTGACCTTTGCCTAATGGCGTCTGACAACTCTAGCACTGACTCTGTCCCCTCCAAACCTGAGGTACAAGAACTCACTAAAACTCTTGCTAAGTTTGATAAAAAGCACTTGATTAAATTAATTATCAAACTCAGTGAAGAAAACAACACCTTGCAAGAAAAGATTACTGAAAATGAAGAAGAAATTTCTTGCTTAACTGAAGAAAACGCTGTTTGGTGTAAGAAAGTTGAGGATGCCTCTAAATCCAGTATATCTTCGCATGCTGTTTGCCCTACTTGTGACTTGCATGATAAATTGAATCTTGGTGAAAATTCCCATGCTAGTTCCTCTTCTGATAATGGTCTCTTACAGTCTATCATACGAAAACTTGATTCTCTGACTGAATGCATTCATGAAAAGACTATTAATCAAACTGTGTTTGTGAAAGCTAGAGCTGGTATAGGATACTCTCCTCGTGATCCTTCTGATACTCTATGTGATGCTCATTGTGATTCTGAGTTGGTAGCAAATGAAGTCCAGGCTAGAAATGAAAAACTTGATCTAGCTCTACAAACTGCTAAATGCAAGAATGAATACCTGGAAGAGAGAATTAAAGTTCTTGAAAATGTGTCAAATAAAAATCTTCCTTGTGCTCCTAATGATTCTAAGATACATGAGATGTATAAGGAAATTGGTCGCTCAGCTCCTAACCATCCCAGGAAGAAGATTGATCTAAGGGAAAGAAAGAAAGCCAACTCAGTTCCCTTCAGAAAGAAGGGTAAGTATCTCTGGATTCCCAACAACCGTGTTTGCTGGTACTGTGGGAACCAGGGTCACAACATTGATGAATGCAACAAGAAATACAGGGACGAGGAACAAGCTTCTGAGAAAAGGAATTTCAAGAGAAAGGACAATAGGAAGAGAACTGAAATTTCTGATTTGAATGACCCCTATTATTATTCTTCACAGGGAACTCATCCTACTAATCTGCCTAGGACCTCCTCTCCTAACAAACCCGGGAACGGTAAACCGACCTGGGTTCGTAAGAAATGATGTTTAATGTCGCAGGTTGAAGTGAGCAAAGAAGAAAAATGGTACATAGACAGTGGAGCGTCTTGTCACATGACTGGGAACAAGAAGAAATTACACTCACTTCAGCAATACAACGGAGGAAAGATTTCCTTCGGCGACAAAAGGAAAGGAGCCATCTGTGGCGTTGGATGTGTGGATCTCACTGAAAAGATCCAGGTAAGTGATGTTCACCTTGTTGATAATTTAGGCTTTGATCTAATGAGTGTGTCTCAGCTGTGTGATCAAGGGGAGAACCATGTCCTATTCACTCCCAAGGAATGCTTTGTGCTGAATCCTGAGACTCACAAAACCCTTTTGAAAGGGAAACGGTACAACAATGTCTATGTTGTTGACACAAGCTTCATCCCTGAAGAAAATCTTTGCTTGTCTACCATTGCTGATAGAACTTCCATATGGCACCAAAGACTTGGCCATGCTAGCCCTCTGCTAATTCACAAGCTCCACAAAAGGGAACTGGTGCGAGGACTTCCCTCTGTTCAAGTTAACAAGGACCACGTCTGCTCAGACTGTGTTAGAGGGAAACAGGTAAGAAGCTCCTTTAAATCTAAATCTGTGATCAGTTCCTCTCTTCCTCTGGAACTGGTTCACATGGATTTATGTGGTCCCATGCGTACCCAAAGATTTGGGGGAAACAGGTACATTCTGGTACTTGTTGATGATTTTTCACGCTTCACCTGGACTATATTTCTTAAATCAAAAGATGAAGTGTTTGATAGATTCTCTGTTGTGGTTCCTACTCTTGAAAACTCCCTTGGCCACACTATTCGGGCCATACGTTCCGATCATGGAACGGAGTTCAAAAATGCAAAGTTTCTAACCTTTTGCAGGGACAAGGGAATCTCTCACAACTTCTCTGCTCCTCGCACTCCTCAATAAAATGGAGTCGTTGAACGGAAAAATCGCACTCTAGAGGACATGTCTCGCACTATGCTCCTCTCTGCTGGTCTTCCTCATCGTTTCTGGGCTGAAGCTGTCAACACCGCCTGCTACATTCTGAATCGTGCTATGCTTCGCCCTATAACTGAGAAGACCCCCTATGAGCTCATCAAAGGCCGAGTTCCCAACATTTCCCATCTTCGGGTCTTCGGATGCAAGTGCTTTGTGCACAATAATGGCAAAGATCCTATTGGGAAATTTGATCCCAGAAGTGATGAAGGGATTTTCCTTGGCTACATCAGCAACAGCAAAGCATACAAAGTGTACAACCTTCGTACACAAAAGATGGAGGAAAGTGTTCATGTTGTTTTCAATGAGTCTGCTTTTTCTAACATGCAACAGGTACCCTCTATTCCTCACAGCGCTGATGATGATTCTGATGAAGCTGGACCTGCTGTCCCTGAGTTCACTCTCAACATGTCTGGGGATGACTCAGCTGAGCCGCCTTCTCCAGCCACTCCTACTGGCAACTCTAACTCTCCCTCTGGTGATGATTCCCCAGACTCAAATTCTCCTACTTCTGAGTCAGAGAATGCTGGGAACTTAGAGGCTACTACTGATGGGAACTCCGCTGATCAAACTGATGGGAACTCAGGCACTGCTTCTGCAGAGAACTCTGGTGATTCTTCTATCTCTGCAACTGAAGGCTCTCTGCCAACCCCTGCCGATGATTCCATTCCTGTTCCCAACTATAAGTACAAAGGCTCACATCCAGTGGATCTCATCTTTACTCCCTATCACAAGCCAACTACTACCACTCGTTCCTATCTGAAGAATTTCTGTGCCTTCAATGCCTTCCTATCCATGGTCGAGCCCAAGAACTACAAAGAAGCTCTCACTGACCCGGATTGGATCAATGCTATGCAAGAGGAACTTCATCAATTTGATAGGAATAAAGTTTGGCGTTTGGTTCCCTGTCCTCCCAACAGGACTATCATCGGAACCAAGTGGATTTTTCGTAACAAGCTTGATGACTCAAGGATTGTCACAAGAAACAAAGCTCGTCTTGTTGCTCAAGGGTACAATCAGCAAGAGGGCATTGACTATGACGAAACTTTTGCTCCTGTTGCTCGAATGGAGGCCATCCGCCTAATGATTGCCTATGCTGCTCACAAAGGCTTCAAGCTCTTCCAAATGGATGTCAAAACTGCCTTTCTCAATGGCGTTCTTCAAGAAGAAGTGTACGTCAAGCAGCCACCTGGATTTGAGGACAGAGACCATCCTGACTATGTCTACTTCCTCGACAAAGCTCTCTATGGGCTAAAGCAGACCCCTCGAGCATGGTATGACCGCCTTGCTCAGTTCCTGTTATCCAATGGATACAGAAGAGGTTTGATTGACAAAACTTTATTCTTGTTGGAAGTCAAAGATGATATCTTGGTTGTTCAAGTATATGTCGATGATATTATTTTTGGATCCACTAACCTCTCTCTTGTAGAAAAATTCAAGAATCTTATGAGCAGTGAGTTCGAGATGAGCATGATTGGGGAACTGACCTTCTTCCTAGGTCTTCAAGTTAATCAACTTTCAGAGGGCACTCAGGTCCATCAACAGAAGTATGTGAAAGATCTTCTGAAGAAATTCAAGATGGACACAAGCAAGCCTTTTACCACTCCTATTTCCCCGGCAACCAAGCTCACGCTGGAAGATTCTGATCCAAAGGCTGATCAATCTCTGTATCGGCAAATCATAGGTTCCCTTCTCTATCTCACTGCCAGTCGGCCAGATATTATGTATTCTGTGTGTCTTTGTGCTCGCTTTCAGGCTGATCCTCGCACTAAGCACATGGCAGCTGTGAAAAGGATTCTTCGCTATCTGAAGGGAACTGACAATCTCTGTCTATGGTATCCCAAACACTGCGACTTTGAGCTCATCTCCTACACCGACGCTGACTATGCTGGATTTCTTCAAAATCGGAAAAGCACTTCTGGAATGGCTCAATTCATTGGCCCTTGTCTGGTCTCTTGGGGTTCTAAGAAGCAAACGTCCATTTCCCTCTCAACAACTGAGTCAGAATACATTGCTGCTGCTGCGTGCTGTGCTCAAGTCCTATGGCTCAAACAGCAACTCGCGGACTTTGGTAAATCCTATGGCCCTCTCAAAATTCTTTGTGATAACACTAGTGCCATTAGCATCTCTAAAAATCCTGTCTTTCATTCCAAGTCTAAACATATTGACATAAGGCACCATTTTTTGAGAGATAATGTGGAAAAAGGGATCATTGTTATGGAACATTGTCGTACTGAGGAACAAATTGCTGATATATTCACTAAAGCCCTTAATCGAGAACCTTATGAGTATTTTAGACTCCTTCTTGGCATGATTTCCATTGATTAGAGGTTCTGGGTTCCCTTGGCTATTTCCCTGGTCTTGACTAGATTGTTGATTTCTCAGTTTACCTGGTAACTCGTTGGGAACTGTGTTTATTGCATTTCTTGTCCCTCTCTGCATTCTTGTGCTCATTGTTATGTCTTCAGAGGTGCCATATTCATGCTTTCATATGTTATGTGGACTTCATTTGTGCTCTTATTTCACAATATATAATCAATCTGATCTCTGAACCCTCATAATAAGCCGAAATGATGATTGATTATAAGCTAACCCTGGCCTGGCTTTCCTAGTAGTTCCCTATGATCCATGCTTTATTTGTCCACAACTGGGAATTTACTAGCTTAGCGTCAAAAATGCCTTCCTGATATTTTTCATGCTCTTGGATGTGTTCTCTTCATGTTTTACATTCCCCACATATATGCTTCCAAGAATTTCCCTAGCCAGGAACTGATAAGGAACTAAGGGGGAACTGGTTGTGCTTCTTGCCGTGTGATCTCTGACGCTGCCTCGATTCCCGGTTTTTTCTGCTCAGAGTATTTATGGCAACTTGAAAGCAGTAGCCGTTGGAGATTATTTCTGATGGGACTTCTTTCATCAGTTGGAGATTTGGATAGAATTTGGGAAATTCGTATCTTCGTCATTAAGGAAATTCTGGAAGATCCGATCTTGTAGTCGTTGGAGATTTTTGGAAGATCTACTGCTCTATTTAAGGGGTACTATGCACTATTCCCCGGTCACCGCTGCTCATCTCTGTGCTCTCTCCTTCTCTCAAATCTCAAAACCCTAAATTTGCCGTTCTCTCCCCACCAAGCTCCCATGGCAGACAAGACTATTCAGGTCTCTCTCTCTCAAGCCGATCTTGAGTTCTTGGCGGCTCACGGACGATCTTCAACGCCCGTGGCCTCCGATGCTCAGCCGTCTGCCGCTGCCGTCCCCACCTCTACCTTCGATGTTGCCACCCCATCACCGGCGACATCGCTCCCCACTCCCACGGCCACCCCACAAACATCGTCCCCCACTGAATTCACCCCGTCCTCTCCACAAAAAGCCCAAACCCTCTCTGTGGTACCCTCCTCATCCACCCACAAAGAACCCTCGCCTGATGCTACTCTATCAAAGCCGGCACCCTCCTCCTCAAAAGGCCTATCCCACCATGCCAGCCCTGCAAGTTCCCAACAGCACTCGTCTCCCCTCGAGGCTCATGATCAGGGAGAAGATATCTCCCCCTTGGAGTCCCTGCCTCCCAAAATATCAAAGAATTCCGTCGGCACCTCTGCTGTAAAGCGCCTGCGCGCTGACTTCGACGACGATGAGGTCACTCTCCTCTCTGAAGTAAAGGCGCCTCGCTCCAAGAAGGCAAAGCCCTCTTCTGTGGCCCTTCGCACCAGGTCTGCTAAAGCTCCCAGTGCAAAATCGAAATCTGCTGCCCAGCCTTCGACTTCACACAAGGAGTCGTTCGCCTCGCGCAACATTCTGGGACCCCTCTTTATGGGAACTCAACTCTGGTCCTGCGGTCTCCCTGAGGTTGAGCAGTTCAAAGCTATGCTTGAGATCCAGCAGTGGGAAAACCTCTTCGCTGAGCCCACCGGAGTTGATGATGCTGTCGTCCGGAGCTTCTACTCATCTATGTCTTTCGTTGGGTCACCTGAGGGAGATGAGCCGTCTGATATTGTGGTTGTGATTGGTGGTCGCCTTATCTGTATCACCGCTGAGATGATTGGGGCTGTGCTACACGTGCCCACTGGTGATGGCTTCTTCCAAATCACCAAGAAGAACTGGCCCTCCAAGAAAGAAAACTTTGTCCAGTTCCTCTTCGGCCCCAATCCCCCAAAAGACCTCCACACAAAATATCTCTCCCTCCCCATGAAGCTGCTACACTCCTTCCTCATCTCCAATGTCATTCCTCGCCAGGAAAAGAGGAATCAAACTCAGATTGCTGACGTGGTGTTTATGGAGAAGATGCTCTCTGGCGAGCGGCTGGATCTCCCCCGGATTATTATGCTGCATATGCAAGCCTGTCGCTCCCACACATCTCACTCCCTACCCTATCCGACGGTGATCAAGGCCATCCTGTCCTCTCTCAACTCCTACCCGGCTGATCCCACTGAGTCCCAGTTTTCGCACCTCATGGACGTGGCTTACATCAATAGCCTCAGTGTGGATGTGGTGCCGGAGGTCAAGCCCAAGAAAACTCGAGCTGCTGAGTTTGAGAGTGCGGAACCCGCTTTGCTGTCCTCCAACGCTGATGTTTGTGCCGCTCTTAGGGAAATCTCCTCTGCCATCAGGGAGCTCGCTGCTAGGATGCCTCCCCGTTCCCCCTGATGCTCTTTTGTCAGTTTCTGGCTTAGATTCCCTAGGATTTCCCCTGCTTATTAGCTGCTCTGCGTTGTTGGTTACCTTCTTTCAGCATTGCTGTTTGTTTCCCTTGCCTGTGTCTGCTATATATTGTGCCTCTTTTGCTTAATTAATGAAATCATTTTGCTAAGTTGTGCCTTGTTCTTGCAATTGACATGTTTCCCTCTGAGTTATTCTCTGTTTTATACTGTATCTAATCTATCTTTTCGATGATGTCAAAAGGGGGAATAGATTCTGGAATCCTGGAACCAATAGGACTGGTATCGTGTTAAGGGGGAACTAAGTATCATTGTCAAAAATTAAGGGGGAACTATGAAGCAATCTCCTCAGTATCTTTGCTTCCATAATCTAACTCCTTTACTGCCTATTGGTTATATGCTTATATGTTGGTATCTGTTTGTCATCATCAAAAAGGGGGAAATTGTTGGAATGGAACTTTTTCGAACCTCAGTTCCCATGAAGTTCCCTTCCTCTGTTTCTCTTGTTTTGACGATGACAAACACTTGAGATTAACTGGCCTCTCTAGTGACTTATGAACAGGTGAAAAGATAAGGGAAATCAAGTCCAAGTGAGCGCAGATCAAGATCAAGGGAACTGGATGGGAACCGCGTCGATGGTTTCCCAGACTCATCAACAGAATCTTTGAAGAAGATCTTCTCACCAAATCCGGATGCTATCAAATGAAGATCTTGGCCGGTTTACATATAGAATATTCTTATAGGATTATGTAAATTAGGATTTGGGTGAGAGAATATTTTGTGTCTTATTTTGTTAAGATATAAAATATTCCATCATGTATTTACGGGATTTGTTTGTTCAAGGGATTCTCTTCCGAGATCTTTCCTTGACAAATAAGTCTTATATATACATGATGTTGCTGGTGCAATTAGGTTATGCATTTACGAGCTCTCAAAGTGCATCAGAACTAAAGAAGAAGAAAGAAGAAAAGCTGAGTCGAAGTAAGTCTTTGTGTGTTAATTTGTGATTAACTAGGGAACTGGGGTTAGCCTGAGAGATAGGTTTGAACTGCTGAGTTCGGAAGTTGCAATCAAAGTTAATATACAAGTAGACTTTTCAATCCTCGCAAGAGGGGTGGTTTTTATCCTAGATAACTAGTTGGTTATCAAAGGTTTCCACCTTAAGTAATTTGTCTTGATAACTTGCTTATTTGTTATTCCGCTGCCCATAGGAACCGAACACCTTTGTGTCTCAGTTCCCTTGATTCTAACGCACAGATCCTACATATATATTTATGGTTATTCTATCTCTAGTATTATCTCACTTGTGTTCCAAGTAGATAGAATATTATAAATTTATGGTTATTCTATCTCTACTAGAATTATCCATGGACCCATATATAATAAAGGTCTTATAAATCAACTTCATACACTACCGATCAATACAATACAATTCTCACAAAAAGCATACATTTGTCCCCAATCGTGTAATGCTTGGCCCTTTACTCCACAATCAAAACGGATCGCGTTCCGATACGAAATCCGCCCGAAACGAAAAACCATAGAAAATAAATGATTTCAATATATGCATTGGATGTTCTAAAGAATACTAAATCAATTACAAGGTCATTAGCATTTTGAAATGTATAGGTTTTATTAGTTTTGGTCTCAATGTTATGGATCATTGCTCTCCATATTACGGATCATCTCAATGTTATGGATTAGTTAAAAATTCATTAGTATTTTGAAATATCTTCGTCATCCATATTACATAAATACCATTGAGATGAAACTCTAGAAAAATGCTTAATTAATCTTTTTGTCGTACGTAAACTGTCATTATAGGATTTCTAGAGAAAGTTTTGAATCTTGGTGGGATTTTAACTTCCAAATTCAGGGGTTCAAAGTTTCTGAAATGACCATAATGGTTACAAGTCAACCTTTTCACAGATTTGTCATTGAAATTTCCATCAACTGAAAGCGCCAAATAATTTTGTCCTCAATATAGAAGTAGGAATTTGAATCGATAAAACGATTTTTCTAACTTTTATGCTTGTTAAGATAGAAATTTTTAATTATGTGTTAATTTTTTTAAATATTTTTTTTTATATAAATGGATTTACCTTTTCTTCTTTAGGATTTATATTTCTTAATAGAAATTCTTAATCTATACCCTTAGGACATAGGTTAGAAAAACTGTTAATAAAATTATACTTATTATATGTGGTGTGGTAATAGCATCTAGAGTTTAAGAAGGTCTCAATTAATAGATGAAGTTATAAAATATGATACTATTAAATTTATGTTATTATTGTCAAAGTATGGTGCAAGTAAGGGCGGAAATGGGTCGGGTGATGGATGGTGGAGTCATTTCATCACTCGACCTATGAAGCTAAATGTTCCACCCGACCCACTTGTCACCCGCGAAATTTTTCACCTGCATCTAACTCATCTATCACCCACGAGTGATTCGGGTGGATCAGGTCATCCGCATAATCTTTTTATTAATATATTTATGATGATTTAATGCAATGGAATACATAACAAAGTGAAAAAATTAATTAATTCTTTTTGTATAAGAAAATAGTTGTTTTAACTATAGGAATTGATGGATGTTATTAAAAAATATTATTAAAATATTCAACTTTTAAATATAAAAAAAAATTGAATTAGAATTAGAAGTAGAATTAGAATTTGTAACAAGTGGGTGGGTAAAGTGTGTGCAGGTGATGGGTGAGATTTACATCACTCATCCGTCATCCATTTTGTAAGGCCTACAGCCTTAGAGACGCTGTCCCCTTGCCAACCGGGAACTTCCCAGGAGGTCATCCATCCCAAGACTACTCCCGCCCTAGCACGCTTAACTTCCTAGTTCTTTGTCCTCACTTGAACCAGGAAAAGGAAGAGCTCTTGTTGACATGGGTAGCATTCTAATCCTTATAAAGGATTACAAATCAGGGGTATTACAAATAAGGCATATCACTGACAACCCAACATTGTTGTATGAAGACAACTCCGCATGTGTTGCTCAGATGAAGAAAGGTTACATCAAGGGAGACCGCACAAAACACATATTGCCTAAGTTCTTCTCTACTCATGAGCTGGAAGAAGCTGGGGAAGTTGATATCCAACAAATCCGATCGAACGACAACTTGGCAGATATGTTCACAAAGTCATTGGCTCCTAAGAAATTTGCAGAGCTGGTATCCAAGATTGGAATGTGCAGACTCCGAGACATATGTTGATCTCAAGGGGAGCATCATACGCGCTGCACTCTTTTTCCCTTCGATCAGGCTTTTATCCCACTGGGTTTTGCTTGGCAAGGTTTTTAATGAGGCAGCATCAACAGCGTATAATGGGATTCATAGTTGCACTCTTTTTTCCTTCGATCAGGTTTTTATCCCATTGGGTTTTTCCTGACAAGGTTTTTTAACGAGGCAACGTACATCCATATCCCACAACAGTTCAAAGGTGAATATTCAAGGGGGAGTGTTATGAACATTTGAAAAGCATCTAGAAGTTTATGAACATGTTATGTAACACATGTTTAATTAAGTATAAACACAAGTGTTGTATAAATTTGACAACTTAGGTAGATTATTGAAGGTAAATAGTAATGGTGAATTATTCACCTTCTTTACCTTGATATTAGTCAAGATTTTTATGCTACCATTGGCCTATAAATAGAGGCCTTAACCATTGTGAAAGATGCACCAACAAAGAGCAAGAATACATCTCTAATGTTCTTGATCTCTCTCTCACTCTTCTATTACTTAAAGTTGTTTTAAGTGTTTCTTTATAAAGGTTTAAGTGATCTTGCCTTAATCACTTTATAACAAAGACGTGGTTTTAAAATTTTTAAAGCTTACCACGGTCCTACACAACGTGGTCCGTGTTTTATTTACCACGGCTTTTTCTGAACGTGGTAAGCATTTACTTTAAAAAAATATCGCATTTGTATTGCAATCGTGGTCCGTGTTTTTTAGTTACCCCGGTTGGCATATTGAAATCGCGGTGCGAGTTTAATTAATTTAAAAAAGCAACCTTTACACCGTGTTTTTGGTTATAACTGTGGTCCGTATATTTTCTTTACCCCAGTTTCTTAAATCCGCTCCAAAAATAGTGCGGTTAATCCCCTTTTTTGTACTAGTGAATAAAAAAAATGAAGTTTTTATTATATAAAAATACTTCGAATCACCATCCCTTATAAATTAAGATAATATTTATAAACCTAAATCTCAAGGTGGTTTGGGTTTAGAAAATTAAAAAATCTCAATAATGTTTCCATATGAAACTATTATGGAAACACTTGATTGAACATGATAATTTGTGGGTTTATATTATTATCGAAAACTATCTTGGATCTAAAAATATATTTTCTTATAAAAAATATCAATTCAATCTTGGCAATTTTCTAGACTATTCCATATTCGAGACTTATTTAAAATAGGATTTGTTTGACAGCAAAACCAATTTTTGGACAGACCATTGGATCCCTAAATGTATACGTGCACCTAGGGATGGAAATTACATGGTGGCCGATCCAATCGGAAAACCCAACCCGATTATATGGATGATCACCCGAAGCAAATCGGGTTACGGGTGGTTAGTGGTTCGAGTGAAATGTGTAACACCCCAGATTTGTAATCCTTTATAAGGATTAGAATGCTACCCATGTCAACAAGAGCTCTTCCTTTTCTGGTTCAAGTGAGGACAAAGAACTAGGAAGTTAAGCGTGCTAGGGCGGGAGTAGCCCTGGGATGGGTGGCCCCTGGGAAGTTCCCGATTGGCATGGGGATAGCGTTTCTAAGGCTGTGGGCCTTACAAATGGTATCAGAGTCGACTCTGGGTTACGGGTGAGCTTGTCCTGGATGGCAGTCGCTCGACCCAGAGGGTGGTCTTTGAGACTTGACGGGCCTTGACGAGCCTTGACGAGGTCGTCAAGGGTTTAAGTAGGGGTGATTGTAATACCCCCCGGATTTGTAATCCTTTACAAGGAATAGAATGCTACCCATGTCAACAAGAGCTCTTCCTTTTCCTGGTTCAAGTGAGGACAAAGAACTAGGAATTTAAGCGTTGCTAGGGCGGGAGTAGTCCTGGGATGGGTGACCTCTTGGGAAGTTCCCGGTTGGCATGGGGACAACGTTTCTAAGGATGTGGGCCTTACAAATTGTAATACCCCGGATTTGTAATCCTTTATAAGGATTAGAATGCTACACATGTCAACAAGAGCTCTTCCTTTTCCTGGTTCAAGTGAGGACACAGAACTAGGAAGTTAAGCGTGCTAGGGCGGGAGTAGTCTTGGGATGGGTGACCTCTTGGGAAGTTCCCGGTTGGCATGGGGACAGCATCTCTAAGGCTGTGGACCTTACAAATGGTATCAGAGCCGACTCTGGGTTACGAGTGGGCTTGTCTTGGATGGCAGTCGCTCGACCCAGAGGGTGGTCTTTGGGACTTGACGGGCCTTGACGAGGTCGTCAAGGGTTTAAGTGGGGGTGATTGTAATACCCCGGATTTATAATCCTTTATAAGGATTAGAATGCTACCCATGTCAACATTTTTTGTAAGGCCCACAGCCTTAGAGATGTTGTCCCCATGCCAACCGGGAACTTCCCAGGAGGTCACCCATCCCAAGACTACTCCCTCCCTAGCACGCTTAACTTCCTAGTTCTTTGTCCTCACTTGAACCAGGAAAAGGAAGAGCTCTTGTTGATATGGACAGCATTCTAATCCTTATAAAGGATTACAAATCCGGGGTATTACAATCACCCTCACTTAAACCCTTGACGACCTCGTCAAGTCCCGTCAAGTCTCAAAGACCACCCTCTGGGTCGAGCGACTGTCATCCAAGACAAGCCCACTCATAACCCAGAGTCGGCTCTGATACCATTTGTAAGGCCCACAGCCTTAGAGACGCTGTCCCCATGCCAACCGGGAACTTCCCATGAGTTCACCCATCCCATGACTACTCCTGCCCTAGCACGCTTAACTTCCTAGTTCTTTGTCCTCACTTGAACCAGGAAAAGGAAGAGCTCTTGTTGACATGTGTAGCATTCTAATCCTTATAAAGGATTATAAATCCGGGGTATTACATCATTCCACATTCTTTCTGGATGAATTTGATCATTGCTCCTAGTGCTACACATTCTCTTCCCGCTTCATATAAAGCAATCAACTCTGCTTGATTTGATGATGTGGCAGTCACAGTTTGCTTTGTTGATCTCCATGAGACAGCTGTGCCTCCATATGTGAATACATAGCCATTTTGTGACTTGGCTTTATGTGGGTCTGATAAGTACCATGCATCTGCATATCCGACCAAGGTAGCGTCTCTTTGGTTGCAATAGAATAACACAAGATCATGTGTGCCGCAAAGATAGCGGAATATATGTTTGATCTTGTTCCAATGCCTCCTTGTAGGCGCAGAACTAAACATGGACAATAGATTCACAACAAAAGCAATATCTGGTCTTGTATTGTTAGTTAAATACATAAGAGCACCTATTGCACTTAGATATGGTACTTCTGGACCAAGAACATCTCCGTCCTCTTCTCGAGGGCGAAATTGATCCCTTTCTACATTGAGAGATCGAACTTCCACGAGAGAGCTCAAAGGATGAGCCTTGTCCATATTAAATATTTTCAAGACTTTCTCAGTATAATTAGACTGGTGGATAAAAATTCCATCCTTCAGGTGCTCAATTTGTAAGCTGGTTTTACCAAGATCTTTCATCTCGAATTCTTTCAATATTTCACAGTCTCTTGAAGTTCATGAGAAGTTCCGACGATGTTCAAATCGTCTACATAGACTGCAATAATAGCAAATCCATTCTTGGATCGCTTGATGAAAACACATGGGCGTGTGGTATTATTCTTATATCCTTCTTTCATAAGATATTCACTAAGACGGTTGTACCACATTCGTCCTGATTGTTTCAATCCATACAACGACCTCCTCAGTTTTATAGAAAACATTTCTCGAGGTTCAGAGTTGTTGGACTCAGGCAGTTTTAGTCCATCTGGGACTGTCATGTAGATGTCTGTATCAAGTGACCCATATAAGAATGCAGTCACAACATCCATAAGACGCATCTGTAGTTTTTCAAACACAGTCATGCCAATTAGAAACCTTAACGTAGTTGCATCGACTACCGGAGAATATGTTTCTTCATAATCAATTCCAGGGATTTGAGAAAAAACCTTGGGCTACAAGTCTAGCCTTATATCTCACAATTTCGTTTTTCTCATTTCGTTTTCGAACGAATACCCTTTTGTAACCGACTGGTTTTACACCCTTTGGTGTATGGACTACAAGTCCAAAGACTTCTCGCTTTTCAATCGATTTTAATTCTACCTGAATGGCCTCTTTCCATCTCGGCCAATCTTTCCTTCGACGACATTCATCAACTGATTTTGGCTCAATGTCATCATCCTCAACCACAATATCTATAGCCACTGAGTAGGCAAATATATCATCAACAATGATATCGTTTCTATTCCATTGTATACCTGTGTATACATAATTTATGGAAATCTCAAAATTATCGATATTTTGATCTTCATCCAGGATATCATTTTCCTTTGAGATATTTTCATTTTCAATCTCTTTGCCTTTATCATTGCTCTCCAGGGCAATTGTGGCATCTCCTGCCATACCCTTTTGGTTCATTGGCTTCTTTGGTTTCAAGTTCTTTGAACCTAGTGGTCTACCACGCTTCCGGCGTGTTGTAGACTCATTTGCAATGGACGCTTCTGGCTGTCCAACGGGTATTTCAATCCTTGAAGGAGCATTTGCTGCAGGTATATGTGACCTAGTTACCTTCTTCGTATCGATGAATGCATTGGGTAACTGATTTGCAACATTCTGCAAATGAATGATCCGTTGAACTTCTTGTTCACACATTTTTGTTCTTGGATCAAGGTGAGATAATGTAGTTGCATTCCATGTAACCTCTTTCATACATGGGTCCACCTTTTTCTTTTCTCCCCCTAAGTTAGGGGATGTACTTTTGTCAAAATGACAATCAGCAAATCTTGCTGTAAACAAATCACCAGTTGTTGGTTCGAGATATTTAATAATCGACGGGGATTCGAAACCAACATAAATTCCCATTCTTCTTTGTGGACCCATCTTTGTACGTTGAGGTGGAGCAATAGGAACATAAACAGCACATCCAAATACTTTTAGATGCAAAATGTTCGGCTCCTTACCAGATACTAATTGCAGTGGGGAATGTTCATGGTTTGCACTTGGTCTCAACCGAACCAAGGCTGCAGCATGCAATATAGCATGTCCCCACGCAGATGGTGGTAATTTGGATTTCATTAACAATGGTCTAGCGATTAATTATAATCTCTTTATCAATGATTCAGCAAGACCATTCTGTGTGTGAACATGAGCTACTGGATGTTCAACATCAATCCCAATCGACATACAAAAGTCATTGAAGGTTTGGGATGTAAATTCTCCTGCATTATCAAGCCGAATTTTCTTTATGGCATAATCCAGGAACTGCGCCCTTAATCGGATTATTTGAGCAAGGAGTTTAGCAAATGTTGTATTTCTAGTCGATAATAGACTTACATGTGACCAACGTGTGGATGCATCAATTAGCACTATAAAATATCGAAATGGTCCACATGGTGGAGCAATTGGTCCACATATATCTCCTTGGATTCTTTTCAAGAATGCAGGCATTTCACTTTCAATTTTGCCTTTTGAAGGCCTTATAATAAGCTTCCCAAGTGAGCAAGCAGTGCAATTAAAATCATTGGACGACAGAACCTTAATGTTCTTCAATGGATGTCCTAGTGAATTCTTTATGATTTTGTGCATCATTACTGATCCAGGGTGACCCAAACGGTCATGCCATAATGTGAATGCAGTTTGGTCATATGACCTTTTATGTATCGCTGCATTGACATCAAACGGATAAATATATGTATGATATAATCCGGAGGTTTGCCCTGGCATCCTTTCTAGAATCTGTTTTCGGTCAGATTCATACTTTATGATGCACAAATATTCTCTCCCATTTTCATTCATGGTTTCCATATGAAACCCATTATGACGCACATCTTTAAAACTCAATAAATTCCTTCGAGATTTACTCGAGTATAGTGCGTCATTTATCAATAATTTTGTTCCTCTTGGGAGTAGAACAATAGCTCTTCTGGAGCCTTCAATGAGTTTAGACACACCCGATATTGTAGTGACATTGTCTTCATAGGCTTTCAAATGAGTAAAGAACTCTTTGTTCTTCAAAATGGTGTGTGTTGTTGCACTGTCTAGAAGACATTGCTCCTTTCCATCAAATTTCACTTCAGGTGAGTTCATCTTTTCTAGATGAAGGGGGAAAGGATGAATCAAGACATTAGTAATAAAAACTTCATATATATATTACGCATGGGTAGTTATATTACACAATATTCTAACGAGAGAATGAGAAAACATAGTGCAAGGAAATAGAATACATTACATAACGTCATGCAACAACAAATAACATAGATATATAGAGGTCATTATTTTCGTTTAGACCTCTAAGACAGAGTCGTCGTAATTATCGAAATTGAGGAAATTTTCGACATCCATACTGGTCACGTGTGAATTACTCACACCTTCAATATGATTGGTCTCGGTAGCCTTGTCTTTATTTTTCTCATTTTGGTATAGCTTCACTAAGTGTGGAGCTACACGGCATACCCTTGACCAGTGACCAGTCATGCCACATCTGTAGCAAGTGGATTTTGATTTATGGGAGGATCTTGTTTGACCCTTCTGGACCTTTTGCTTTCCATTCCCCTGGTGGCCATAATTACCACGATAATTAATATGGCCCTTGTTGTGGCCTTGACCACGACCATAGCCACCACGACCACCATGGCCACCACGGCCTCCACGGCCACGACCATTATCGCGTCGTGACTGTTGCCCATATTCGTTGGCATCCCCATCTGGGAACCTTTTATCCACAGCATTTTCTTCTGGAATTGTTGTGGAGCCAGTAGGCCTTAGATTGTGGTTTTTCATCAAGAGATTATTATTCTTTTCAGCAACCAACAAGACTTTCAATAAGTCAGAGTATCTCTTGAAGCCTCTCTCTCTCTCTATATTGTTATTGTAACACGCCGTTAGAGGCATGTATAGTGGAGAAAGTTCTCTCCAACATCTCTTGTTGGGTTATCACATTACCACATAGTCTCAACTGAGATGTGATCATGTGTATAGCACTATTGTACTCAGATATGGACTTAAAGTCCTCGAACCTTAGATTGTTCCATTCGTACAGTGCTTGTGGGAGCAGGACCTCATTTTGATGTCCATTGACAGGCCTAAAGTCATATGCCTAATCAAAGAAATCCTAAAGTACCTACTAAAGAGTATAGCAAGCAAGTCAGGGTCGAACCCAAGGGAATCAGGTTATCAATTCTTGTGTCTTTCAACTCACCAACTAGGAACTAAGGGGGGGGGGAGGGGGGGTTTGTATGATTTTCGAACCAAGTAATTAAAACAAAGCAAAGCAAAGGATGTGAATATGATGGGGAAAAGCGTCACACCTGACAAAGATCCACACAACAAGAGATATGGTTGATCACTGAATTCTATCAATCTCAAGTTCTTATCTTTCCTATAGTTGTCCTTATCCCGATCTTAGGTAACTATTAGTTCTACCAGCCCTAATAGTACTTATTACCAAATCAAATCCGAAAACCTTCAAGACTCAATAAAGCAATAGCATTCAACCAAGGATTCAACAAGATACATGCAATAGAAACAACCCGTTACTATAAGCATGCAATTAACTCTCTCTCACGATGAACACTCGCAACCCGCTTATGTAAATCGTGTTTGCTACTAGATATGCAACCCGAACCCGGAATTAACAAGTCCTAGCAATATGGAAAATATCAATAAACCTAGGTGATCAGTCTAGATAAATCAATAAGATTCAATAAACGTTCAAGCGCAAGAGAATTAATACAACTAGATAGGAAAATGAACAAGAGTAGAAAACTCACAACCAATCAATTGATGGCTTCAAAACGTCAAGTGCAATAATGGAAGCTTAGTTCTTCATAGGGTTTATGAGAGAAAACAAGGGTTTGGTGGCAAAACAAAAGGTAACCTCCAAAAAGTCTTAGAAAGTACCTTAAATACTAGGGCAATTAATTCAGAAATAAAGAAAAGGAAATAACAAACTTGGAAATAAAGTTTCGGAAATAAAACAAAACGGGAAATAAAAACTCGGAAAAAGTCTTCAGCGCACGTGCCACCGCGGGTGCGGTGACACCCACCGCGGGGTGCGGTGGTCTTCCAGTGTCCGACTTCTCTTCTCTGACTTTCTCGCCGCGGATGCGGTCAGTGTCACCGCGGGGTGCGGTGGCACTCCAGAACTTGTTCTCCTTTCTGCATGATCTATCGCGGGGTGCGGTAGACTTCGGCGCGGGTGCGGAAAGGCTCCAGAACTCCTATGTCTTCTCTCGCAGCTTCTCCTTGCATCCTTCGCACCGCTCCTCAACTCTTCTCTTCCATGTGCTTCAGAACTCTGTAAATCCTATGCTTTCTCCACTTCTTGGCTTCTCATCCGGATCACAGAGTTAACACCAGAACACACCTAAAACTCATCTAAATCATGCTAATAACCACTAGATGCGCTATACAATATATCACCTATCAAATTCCCCCATACTTAGATCTTACTCGTCCTCGAGTAAGCTAAAGTCAACCTACTCCTCCAAATTCAACCCCAAGGCTTCAGGAAGTACAAGAAAATATGACACTAGTAGTTATAACACATCAACAATAAGCTCCAAGACAACCAAAAACACAACACCAAATCACCACACACAACCAAGCTTAGAAGGAAAGCATAGTACTTCCCCCAAGCTTATCCCGAACACCATAGAGTGAGTAACAATCTAATCCTAGCGTCCATCTATCTTTTTATCGCTCCAGAGTGACCTACCCGAATCCTCCTTATATCACATCTTCTTATGTCACCACGCCAGGTAAATTGATGATTCCTAAAAATCACTCTTCTTCTTTTCACTCATTTTGCCAAGGCGTCATTTCGGGTTTTCACCAAGCCACTCATTTCATTTTCCAATAGATGTGCTCACATAAACTCATGTCACTCTTGACCTCATATTACCCCAGCCTAATGCTGGTCCAAGCCACCTGCTTATTGCCTAGGCCGCCCTTTCGGGTTTTCGACATATCCCAGGATTTCTATTTTAGCCTTTTTTCAAATTTTTGGCTCTTTTCATTTTTTTTCTTCTTCTCAACGACATAGCAAGTATAGAACCCTCCCCCATGATTAAATATTGCATTGTCCTCAATGTAATGAAAGACAAAAAGATGAAGCATAGGAAAGGAAAAAAATAACTCACAAACGCCGCTGAGTTGGCTTGGACACTATCGTTGTTGGGCGGTATACTCAGTAACGCTCAGGTCTCCAGTGTTGGGCGGGTGTCTTCATCAACTCCGTAGTTTTCTCCTACCGTGCAACCAAGAGGAAACCACTTTGGTGAGTAGTGGCTTTGCAAAGATGTCGGGGCTGAACGGCCTTCAACGAACACATGGTGGAGCCCAGATGTAATCGTGATGGGGGCTCTAGTGTTCCTCCTCCTCAGCTGTCAACTTTAGGGCCATCATCGTTGCCAAATTATGTGTGCGGCGAATGTCTCCTCCTGGACAACATGATTCGCACCTTCTCCATGGGGAACCCGGACAGCTGGCTCCGATAAAACTCTTGTTCGTTGCTTTTTCGATTTTTTTTTTAATCCCCGTTTAAGGTTTTTTCGGGATTTTTTTTTTTTTTTAGAAAAGCAGAAAGTAAAGGGGTGCCCACCGCGGGTGCAGTGGGATGCTCACCGCGGGGTGCGGTGAGCTCTCCAGAACCCTCCATTGAACCTTTGCTTTCGTACCTACGTGTTAGTGCACAGGCGAAACGAAACAAAAAAAACAAAAACAAACTACCTAGCTATGAAACCACAAAGATAAGAGAAAGAAAGAACTCGGGTTGCCTCCCGAGCAGCGCCTTAGTTAATGTCGTTGGCTCGACATGGGACTCAGACAATCTCAATCCATAGCATCAGGTTCCTTAGGAACCCTCTCATTCAGCACCTCCTTTCTGAACCAATCATGGAAAGGTTTGAACCTTAGACCATTCCTCTTCTTCAGTGGCTCCTCCACCTTGACCTTCTTAGTCGCCTTCCCCCCATACTTAGATCGATCAGGGGGGCGTTTAACCTCCGACTGTTCATTCTGCACAACAAAAGGAAAAGGCTTCTTGCCCTGTGGAGTCAGTAGAGTGGGGCAACTGCCCAAAAGAGCAGTGGGAGAATCACCCTTCTCATCCAATAAAGCCGTGACTTCCTGCAGATTAGAATATACAGGAATATCGACAGGCAAGTCAACTATGGGATCCTCTATTATAGGTTGCAATTCATCCAAAGGGTTAGGACTCATTACATCAACAAAGTTTAAAGAGGTGTTAATGACATGTTTCATATCATATATGTTATATTCAACTCCATCCCCATCAAATTCCATAGTTAATTTCCCACTTCTGACATCAATTGTGGTGTTTGCGGTTTTCATGAATGGTCTACCTAACAGCATATGTGCACCTGTACCCCCACCCATATCGAGCACATAAAAATCAGTGGGAAAAATCATCTTATCTACCATAACAAGGACATCTTCAACAACCCCTTTCGGGTAGACATTGGTTCCATCAGCTAATTGAATAACTAGCCTAGTGTCCTGTAATGGTGGCAGACCAAGAGACTCATAAAATGACAATGGTAAGACATTAATAGCTGCACCAAGATCTAACATAGCTTTATCAATCTTTGTCTCACCAATGATGCAGGGGATAGAAAACATACCTGGATCACTGCACTTCTTGGGCAGGCGCCTTTGAAACACAGCAAATACTTGCTCGCTCACCTGGACCTGCTTCTTTTGCTTATGCTTCTGTTTCCTCTTGATTGTGCAAAGTTCCTTCAAGAAACGAGCATATTTGGGAATACTTTTAACAAGTTTGAGTAAAGGGATGTTTACCTCACACTTGCTAAACGTCTCGAAGAGGTCCTTGTCGTCGATAATTCTCCTCTCCTTAAGCGCCTCTGGGAATGGGGCGGGTGGCTTCTTAGAACCGAGAGGAGGGAAGTACAAACAAACATAGGTGTCGATGTATGGCTCTTTGGCAGCTCCAGGAGACCCGCCGTGGGTGCAGTCAGCCTCCACCGCGGGGTGCGGTGTGTCCCCAGAATTTTCTTGAGAAATAGCATCGTCACCGCAGGGTGCGGCAGGTCCCACCGCTGGGTGCGGTAGCTTCAACAGAATGTTCTGGTCCTCTTCTGTATTCTCACCACGGGTGCAGTCCTTTTGTCGCTGGGTGCGGTGGTCCTCCAGAAACTCCCCTTTTCCTGAATCGGCATTCTCAGCAATAGGAGCGATAGGCAATTGCTTTCCACTTCGGAGGGTTACAGCACTAACATTTGCTCGTGGGTTCACTACCGTTTGAGATGGTAGATTTCCCAAAATCTTTTCATCGATCCTTGTGATGGCTTCAGCCATTTGGCTCATATGATTCTCTAAATTCTTTATGCTCGACCCCGTAGCTTGAACATGAGTAGTGAAATATTTCGTCAAAGCTTGGAGCATATCTTCAGTTGAGGCAGACGTACCCGGTTGTTGATCTTGCGACCTTTGTAGAAATTGAGGTATTGGCTGTTGTTGTTGTTGAAACTGAGGCTGCTGTTGTTGATTCGGTTGATCCCTCCATCTGAAATTTGGGTGGTCTCTCCATCTCGGATTATAAGTGCTGGAGTAGGGATCATTCCGAGGTCTTGGAGGTCCATAACCTCCTACATGGTTCACCTCAGCATTCGGATCTTGCAATTGAGGACATGCATCGGTGGGGTGGAATTGATCAGCACAAATCCCACATGCTTTGAGTTGTTGAGGAGTTCCTTGCAGCGTTAGTCTCCTCACCATGTCCTTCAATTCAGCAATCTCGCTCGCTAGCTCAGAGTGATTGGAGTTCACGGCATTGACTCCTCTCTTGGTAGAAGTTCTACCGAAATTTCTTGTCCCATCTGCCATCTCCTGAATCTTTTCCATGGTTGTCGCTGGTGTTGTGTTGAGAATGTTGCCTCCACAAGCAGCGTCGACAATTCGTCTCTCATTATCCAGCAAACCATTGTAGAGATGAAGCACTAGATCTTGAGTAGTGTACCCATGGAATGGACATCTTGAGCAGAGCCTCTTGAACCGTTCATAATAGTCATAAAGGGTCTCATCATCCTCTTGTTCAATATTGCTTATAGCCTTCTTCAAGTTATTCGCCTTCTTGGCAGGAAAATACTTCTCAAGAAAGGCCTTATGAAGCTTGGCCCAAGTGTCTATGCTTTCGGTGGGAAGATGGTAGTACCAATCATCAGTTGCATCCTTGAGAGTGCACCTGAAGGCTCTCGTCTTGATTTGCTCCTCAGTGATATTCGCCGGTTTCATGCTCATGCACACAGTGTGGAATTTACCCAAATGCTTGATTGGGTCCTCTCCACTCAGTCCATGGAATGACGGGAGCAAATGAATCAGCCCCGACTTCAGTTCAAAATTCACGCCATCTCCTATGGAGGGGATTGTCACAGCTAGTGGTTGCATAGTCAGATTCGGCACAGTCAATTGCCGAAGCGTTTGGTCACCCATTGCAGCTTGTGGGGTGGTGTGTTCTCTGCGGTTCCTGTGGAACGTCCTGTCGATCTCTGGATCTAAATCAACAAGTGGATTATCAGTAGCACGGGTGTGGACCATAAGATAGATCCACACCAAAGTCGGTAACAAACAAAAACACAAAAATAGAAATTTTGATCCCCGGCAACGGTGCCAAATTTGACAGGCCTAAAGTCGTCTGCCTAATCAAAGAAATCCTAAAGTACCTACTAAAGAGTATAGCATGCAAGTCAGGGTCGAACCCAAAGGAATCAGGTTATCAATTCTTGTGTCTTTCAAGTCACCAACTAGGAACTAAGGGGGGGTTTGTATGATTTTCGAACCAAGTAATTAAAACAAAGCAAAGGATGTGAATATGATGGGGAAAAGCGTCACACCTGACAAAGATCCACACAACAAGAGATATGGTTGATCACTGAATTCTATCAATCTCAAGTTCTTATCTTTCCTATAGTTGTCCTTATCCCGATCTTAGGTAACTATTAGTTCTACCAGCCCTAATAGTACTTATTACCACATCAAATCTGAAAACCTTCAAGACTCAATAAAGCAATAGCATTCAACCAAGGATTCAACAAGATACATGCAATAGAAACAACCCGTTACTATAAGCATGCAATTAACTCTCTCTCACGATGAACACTCGCAATCCGCTTATGTAAATCGTGTTTGCTACTAGATATGCAACCCGGACCCGGAATTAACAAGTCCTAGCAATATGGAAAATATCAATAAACCTAGGTGATCAGTCTAGATAAATCAATAAGATTCAATAAACGTTCAAGCGCAAGAGAATTAATACAACTAGATAGGAAAACGAACAAGAGTAGAAAACTCACAACCAATCAATTGTTGGCTTCAAAACGTCAAGTGCAATAATGGAAGCTTAGTTCTTCATAGGGTTTATGAGAGAAAACTAGGGTTTGGTGGCAAAACAAAAGGTAACCTCTAAAAAGTCTTAGAAAGTACCTTAAATACTAGGGCAATTAATTCAGAAATAAAGAAAAGGAAATAACAAACTTGGAAATAAAGTTTCGGAAATAAAACAAAACGGGAAATAAAAACTCGGAAAAAGTCTTCAGCGCGGGTGCGGTGACACCCACCGCGGGGTGCGGTGGTCTTCCAGTGTCCGGCTCCTCTTCTCTGACTTTATCGTCGCGGGTGCGGTCAGTGTCACCGCGGGGTGCGGTGGCACTCCAGAACTTGTTCTCCTTTCTGCATGATCTGTCGCGGGGTGCGGTAGACTTCGGCGCGGGTGCGGCAAGCCTCCAGAACTCCTATGTCTTCTCTCGCAGCTTCTCCTTGCATCCTTCGCACCGCTCCTCAACTCTTCTCTTCCATGTGCTTCAGAACTCTGTAAATCCTATGCTTTCTCCACTTCTTGGCTTCTCATCCGGATCACAGAGTTAACACCAGAACACACCTAAAAACACACCTAAAACTCATCTAAATCATGCTAATAACCACTAGATGCGCTATAATATATCACCTATCATCCATAACGTTCATTCAAGCTCTCCCACAATTCTTTTGGATCTTCCACAAACAAGTACTCAATTTTGAGACTTTCATGTATGTGGTGGCGGAGGAACACAATGGCTTTCGCCTTCTCCTGGGACGTGGTATTATTATTTTCCACAATCGTTCCCTCAAGGCCATTTGCCTTGAGGTGAGCTAAGGCATCAACCCTCCATTCGAGGTATTTTTGGCCTAATAGCTCGAGGATGTCAAATTCCCTCTTTGCGATGCTTGCCATTTAGTTACTAGAAATCAAGAGTTGTATAATATAAATTAATTAGCATGTTCAACATTATGCATGAATGATTTATGAGTCATGTGTGAAACGATATGGCCGAACAATTGTTAAAGTCATGTCATATTATCTTTTCATATCAACATAGGTATATAGATAGTATGTGTATAGCATGTAGATAGACTTTATATAAAGAATGCGTATAGTATGCAAACAGAAGGCGTGAATTAGAATAGTGATCATACTGTATAGACATAATGCAAGTAAGAAATCATACGAAGATAATTTTGGCGGGAACAATTAAAACCCGACTATTTTCTTTTACCCTCTTTTATTTATGGCCACCCATTATTACCCTTTTTCACCATCCTTATCTTCTCCTTCTCGTCTCCATTTCCGATCTCCCCTTCCATTTTCTTTCAACCATTTCCATGGCCGACGATGAGATTTTTCGTCGCCTTAGAGCTAGTAATGACCGGTTCTTAATCACGCTTTTCATTTGCCTTGTTCTTATCATGATTATCAATATCATTCTCATCATATTATTTGCAAAAACTTACTTACGTTTCAAGTGGTGAAATCAAGGATTAACAAAGAGAGTTCAAGGCTAGACATCAAAAGAAGGTAAGCAAATCTAGTGTTTTGTTTGTACCTTGTATGAATCTAGATATTATGTTTCCATTTTTTGGTAAAAAACAACGTTTTTATATCTAGGAACACAAATCGAGTTTCTGGTGTAGAAGATCCTGATTTGGGCAACTACAGAGCATACTCCTCAAATCGAGTTTGTAATAATCTTCTTGTATGATTAAACTAATGTAATGGTAGAGATTTGTACCTTGATGATTCCCGAAGCTCAAGCGGTATTTAGAGACTCGTGTTGATAACGTGTTATAAAGTGATTAAGACAAGATCACTTAAACCTTTATAAAGAAACACTTAAAAACAACTTTAAGTATTAGAAGAGAGGGAGAGAGATCAAGAATATTAGATATGTATTTTTGCTCTTTGTTTGTGCATCTTTCACAATGATTAAGGCCTCTATTTATAGGTCAATGATAGCATATAAATCTTGACTAATATTAAGGTAAAGAAGGTGAATAATTCATCATTACTATTTACCTTCAATAATCTATCTAAGTTGTCAAATTTATACAACATGTGTTTATTGTGTTATTTAACATGTTGATGATTTTCAAATGTTCATAACAGTCTTTATTTTTAATCTTGTAGGTTTTGTTTCGGGCGCCGCGAGCTTACACTCTTGTTCGATTTCACTTGCGAAGACGTTGCTCCAGTACCCTCTCCGCTCGCTGCTCTGATCCATCGAAACCCTCACCGCTCCGTCCTCCTTCGTCGTCGCCACCCGCCGCCGAAGCCCTCGCCGCTCCGCTCTCCTTCGTCGTCGCCACCTGCCGCCGAAGCCCTCGCCGTTGGTGTTGGTCGTTCTCCGCCGGTGCCTGTAGACAGACTGATTCCTTTGAATGGTTGTTTCCCTGAAATCGACTTGCTTTCTCCACCTCCACGAGTGCTTCCAGCAACAATTTCTCACCGCCGCTTCGCCTTCTTCTCAGAGGCAATCGGCGATTTGCTTCAGATCCACCAAGATAATGGCCTCCCTTGCTGCTTCAAAAACTGTTGGCATCTCCGAAACATTTGCTCGATTGAAAGAGCAGAACAAAGTAAGCTTGCCCCTCTCTCTGAGTAATTATCCGGGCAACCCGATTTCTGCATCAGTTTACGTATTTGGATGAGTGGATATTTGCTTGTTTGATCGACGGTTCATTTGGGTTTAGTGGGTCAGTCTTCAATCTTCTCTAGAATTGATAACAGTGATTTTCTTTTGTTCGCGAACCACTGTGATTGGATGACTAAATCTTTTTACTGAATTTTCGCGTGATATCCTTGAGTTTTTGCAATTTTTGCGAAATATTCGAAAGTTTGTTATATTTCGCGAGATATCCTTGAGATTTTGACAAATTTCACCAAATACCCTTAATATCAAAAAACGTTAAATTTTTGGATTCAGCCGTTAACTCCTAAAAATAAGGAAAAAATATAAATGTATCGCTTAAACAAATCTTAAATCGCTTATATCCTTTTCATTTTCAAATATAAATGTATCACAAATAATTAAGTCGAGAAGTGTTATTTTTTTCTTTTTTCTTTTTTTCTGAATTTTCTTATTTAATCTGTGTGGTATTTCTAAACTACAATTTTCATCCTCATACGATGTCGATTTTATAATATATATATATATAAGTAAAAGATTATTTATCTATAATATATATATATATATAAGTAAAAGATTATTTATCTTTACATATAAATGAAGAATAAGACCACCAACTTTGATATTATTGTTTGAAAAAATAAAAGCACACGACCCTTCCACTGTTTAGATTTATATAAAACAAAATACATAGTTTACTTGTAGTTAGGATGATTTTTCGTTCATATTTATTCTTAGATATTTTGTTTTCTGAATGGTTTTATACACATTCATCTTGACTTAATTGTTTGTGATACATTTATATTTGAAAAGGGATGATATAAGTGATTTAGGATTTGTTTAAATTGTGTATTTTGATATATTTTATTATATTATAATACAAGATTAAATAAATTTATACTAAATTGCATGTTATAATTATAAATAAAATATGATCCAAATAGACCTTGATTTTTCATATTGTAATTTAATATATTTTTTCTTTTTTTTTAGGAGTTAACGACTGAACCCCAAAATTTAACGTTTTTTGACGTTAAGGGTATTTTGCGAAATTTGTCAAAACCTCAGGGGTACCACGCGAAATATAACAAATCTTCGGATATATCGCGAAAATTACAAAAACTCAAGGATACCACGCGAAAATTCCGATCTTTTTATCACTTTTTTTGCGTGATTCCTATGTGTTTGATGAAATGTGCCCGAGACTTGGAAAGATAAATGTATAGAAAAGAAGGGGGAGGAAAATTAGCAAACTGTTGACATCTTAGTTGATGTAGCTGCTGGTCTTATGGTCCGAAATGATTAGTTTAGTTTCAGTTAGTATTGTGGCAGTGTTGTGCAATGCCACAGTTCAGTGTTTGATGGAGCTCTAAGCATATTACTTTGTTTCCTATATTCTTTCCTCAATGAGATGACTTCGTGGTGCATAAACTATGTCACTTTGTTGGGTCTGACCTTTTGCGTTAATCATATCCATATGTTGTCAATCTTGTTCTTTTTGTTGTTCAGTCAAGAAAATCAAGACAAGGTTGAATATTTTCAAACATTATAGAATATTAAACTATCGATCAGTACATCATATTTCACATATAAAAAGTGCTATCATATGCGTTGTAAAGTTTTCATTGAGGAAGAGAATTTGTGCTGATAAGCATTTTTTGGTTGAGAAGGTGGCGTTGATCCCTTATATCACAGCTCGTGACCCCGATCTTTCAGTAACAGCAGAAGCTTTGAAGGTGCTTGACAGTTGTGGTTCTGACTGATACCATTGAACTTCCTTTGTAGTTGGATGGTCTCCCCATGAGTGGGGATACAGGTCGAGGTGCCACAAGGAAAGCAATCAGCTTTGCTGTTCACTTAGCCGTTGCAGAAGATAAACCTCCTGGTTGTATCCGAATGCAAAACCATCTTTTTTTTAATGTCATTACTTCGTTTTTCTTCTCTTATTAAACCTTAAAAATGCATTCTAATATCCTCATTGTTTTGATGTTCAGGGACTGCCAAGGATAGCAATTCAGGTTCCAAAACCCGATCGAGTCCAGTAATTAGCGGTGTAGCTTTCGGTGGCTATGCACGAAAGGTCAGTTTCAACTCAGGAGGCCTTGCGTCGTGCCAAGTTCAAGTTCCTTAGTCGCCAAAAGATCATTGTCACCAGGAAATGGTCAGTAGAAACTTTAGTTCTGTAATCTGTGCCACTTATGGATTATCAATGTCTTGCATATTGTTGTTCTCTGCTGAGTTTAACTCATGGTTATGTTACTTGCTGTTTTCAGGGGTTTCACCAAGTTCAGCAGGAAGTACTGGTCAGTAGAAACCTTGTTTATATCAGCATGAAGACGTTTTGTATGCTGTTCTTGTTGCTTAGTTTGCATATTGTGTTGCTGCTGAACACATTCACATTTTGTTTCAAATTCGATGTTCTGAAGCTTGTTTGTTCGTATCATTAATGTTGCTTTATATCTTTCTAATCTACTATGAGTTTGTGTTGTGAAAAAATAGTATGAATTGAATCATTGCGGGCATATTGATATGAATTTGAGGAGAAGCATCAAATGAGAATAGTAAAATAGGAGAGAAATGAGAATAAAAAGAGGTCGTCGGATCGGAGTGGAATCAACGCTCCAGATTAGACTTTCATTAAAAGCCGTATAATTCGGGCGTGCTGAATTTTTCGGCCGTATTATTCGCATTTTATTGGCGAATAATACGGATTTTGGTTTTTTTTTTGCTGGGTACTTTTTTTGTTCGCTGGCATTGAACAATTATGTTCAACGCCTTGAACACTTGCATGACCATGAACACTGATGTTTCAAGCCTTGAACACTTGTGATTTTGTTTATTTTTTTATTGGGCACTTTTTTTGTTCGTTGTCATTGAACAACGCCTTGAACATATTTTTGATGTTCATCGCTGTTCTCATAAATGTTCATCACTTTCATACAAGATGTTCAATATTCTAGCCGAATTTTACCCGTATTTCCCCCCAATTTTGACCGAAGTTTTTCCGTATTATACGCGTTTTGGGAGGGGGGATATTTTTCACTCGTTGTGCACATATTTTCGATGTTCATCACTTTTTCCATAAATGTTCACCACTTTCGTACAATATGTTCACTGTTTCAGTTGAATTTTACCCGTATTTTCCCCCAATTTTACCCAAATTTTTATTAAGCCCATTTTTTTTGGAAAAACGCTTTCACTCGTTGTGAACATATTTTTGATATTCATCACTTTATCCATAAATGTTCACCACTTTTAATCCAGATGTTTTATACTAGTATACTGTGATGAACATCTACGAGCAAAACAGTGAACATCTATGTTCACTGAAGGGTTGTGAACAAATTTTTGTTCATCACTTTGTCCATAATTTTTCACCACTTTCATTCTAGATGCTCACTATATTGTGATGAACATTTACGAATAAAATAACAAACATTTGTGCTCACTGAGGGGTTGTGAATATTTTTTTTATGTCCATCATTTGTTTTACACAAACATGTGAATAACTATGCCTACATATGCATCACAAAATACATACAAGAAAAAAGTATATTTTACTTACTTTAAACTTGATTTTGTATTAAAGATTACTAATATTGCGTCATATAAACATGCAGTGAACATTAAATAATTATTTTTATAAAGATTTGAGAGTTTAGAAAGGAAAAAAAACAGAATAAAAACACTAGAAAATTCAATATTTTTTAGTGTAAAGTGGTGATCATCGTTGTATACTACGATGAACATATACGAACAAAACAGTGAACATCCGTGTTAACTGGGAACAGACACGCGCGCGAGGGAGGAAACGCTGCTGATACGTACGTTCTCAGTTCTCTCCTAGAATTTGGTTCTCACCAGAACCGGATCCATGAATTTGATATTATTATGGTCAAATTGTTGGATTAAAATTAGGGGTAAAACGTCAATAGAAATTCATATTCCTTTTTTTTTTAAATAATATTTACCGCAGTTCTTTCACAAAACCGCGGTGTGACTTTTATTTTTATAAAAAAAATATGTACACGGACCGCAGTTTGCAATTTTATTCAAACAGCGGTTCTTAAACAACCGTGGTCCCGTATTTTAAAATAAAAAATAAAAATAAAATTAAACAGACCACGATTGCAAGAAATAACCGCGGTCCGAGTTTTTCACCGCGGTTTCAAAAATACGCAGTCCAAATGTCTTACCACACCGAGAACAACAACTCTTTCAATTTTGCGGCCCGGTTCACAAAAAAACCGCGGTCCGGCCCCCTATTTTGTACTAGTGATTTTATCAATTTATATACATACTCCAATGGGTAGAAAAAAACTTTATATTAAATAATTGACTTTTGATAAAGACTAGACTGTATTAGGATGGTTATACCAATTTGAGATAAAGAATTTATTTAAAGAGTTGCTTCTTGAGTTTTAAATGGAATCATTTAACATCTCATTTTTACCTCTTCCCATAACGGTAGGGATCCTAAGGTACTTTTCCATACTTTTTCTAACTTGAATATTTAAAATACTCACATGAGAGGAGGCTTGTTGGTCCGAGACATTAGAAGATGTCTAGAATGAATTTTTATGATAATTTATAGCAAGTCCAGGTTTCGAGTGAAGTCATCCAATATTCATTTAATGTGTACTAACATTTGAAAATGATGCATTAGCAAGAATTATTGTGTCTATCTCCAAAAAAAAAAATACAAGTTCATTTTTCTCGTTAGTGGTATTCCAACTTTCCTATAGGGTTGTTGTGATTCAAAAAAACCTAGTGTACTGGCAAGATATTCTATTGCAGTAATAAAGATAAATGGAGTGATTGGATCTTCTTGTCTAATACCACAAGTGGATCAAAATGGTTTTCATGATTCATTATTTACGAAAACAAATTAGGTAGTAAATGTGATGCAAGCCATTACTAGATTAACCCATGTTGTATTAAAACCAAATATAAGGAGAATTTGTCTCCGATATGTTTTTTTCATGTCTAATTTAAGCATCATCCTTTCTTCTTTTCTTTTGGTGGAACGAGTGAAAATTTTAATATGCAATTAGTATATTAACCTATATGAATCTACCTTGAACAAAAACTCTTTATTATTGGCTAATGATACGCGGCAAGAGTGGTTTGAAACGGTTAGTCATAATTTTAGTTATAAATTTATACATAATATTACATAAACTAATAGGGAAACATAGGATTACAATTTTTTAGATAAGTGCACATTCTTGTAGTACAAATCATGTTAATGGTGACTTGAGCTGCATAGTCACTGACAACACCACTGTAGGAACAAAATTTGTAAAGAGGGAGCACAAAATACCTCAACGGAAGGTCACTATATATTTCAAGTTTCAACAAAAAAAAAGATATTTCAAGTTTCATTCCCATGTGCAATATAGCTACAAAAAACCCATAAAGAAGAGCCCTAAAAACAATTATCCTAGACACCAAAGGTAGACATTTAAAAATTAAAGCATAAATGAAAAGTATTTTGATTTCAAATTTTAATTTATTTTATTTTCTCTTGCCCGAGCTGTGAACGCCTATATATACTCCGCCAATCTCCCCTCTGCTACAATCGCTGCTACTGCCAATTCCGCCAAAAAGCATCTCCTTGTACGCTGCTAACGTCTTGGCCGAGGGTGCACCCAGGGCTTTTAGCCTCATCCCTCATTTAGAGAAGAAGAAAGCAAGAACCGAAGAAGAATTGAGTTGTGCTCGTCGAGAGAAGAACGGAGAAGCAAGCAAGGATTAGATTTGTACGTGCTCGTTGAGATGCAGAAAGAAGAAGATCGGGCTATGTGGCGGAAAAATTATAGAAGCAAATGGGAACAAAAGAGAATGCCATGGAGATTGTATATGTGGCCGAGTTATGCTCATTGAGAGAAGAACGAAGAAGCAAGCAAAGAGTTGCAGGATGATGATTAACGGAGAAGAAAAGGACATAGTACCCTACAAACAAATGAGGTAGAAGTATGAAATAACAAAAATATATTTACATTTTAAATTTTGAATAATGTCGTGGTAACACGTGACATGCTTACTCTAGAGACGATAAGTGGCATTAGTTAGATTGTACTTTAGTAATTATATAATAGATTTGTTAAGTAGTTATCAAATGGGAGATCCCTGACATATGTTGGTTGAATATCAATTGTTTAACTCTATTAATCGTCTTATAATCTCAAACTGAAATCCGGTGAAAGTTAACTCTAAGTAATTGTTATATTCAACATAATTAAGAAAAAGCCTTTCTAAATTTGTGAAAAGATTCCCTATCAAGCACTTGAAACAAAGAAACTGAAAGGAAAATTTAATAAATTGGAAACACAAATAAAATAAATTGGTCGGTATTACATGACTAATCAAACTCTCTATCTAATTTGTAAATTTAATAAACAAAAGGTAATCCCTTTAAATCAAAATAGGTGAACAATCAGACAAGTTCACATGTATTTGGTTGAAGAAGGAAGACCAACTAAACCATGAGAATTATGCACAAACATTAGGCTTAACTAAGTTGTGCACATTCACAAAATACATCGATAGGAATTATGCCTAGGAAATCCCAAAAAAGATGAATTGTTTTTTTTCCTTTGCAATATGTCTTCATTGACCTTGCTTTAGGTTTTTTAGGTAGTGTAGCTAGATTGACTACTTGGTGATGCTTGGTTGTCACTAAAAATTTGAAACAGAAATGTAATGGTTTGGAAGAAGGAAAGAAATGGATATAGCTACATTAAATTTATCTCAGATGATTTCAGGAATGGAATAAAAGTTTAACAATCAATAATATTTTAGAAAATTCTAACAGGGATTGTCTTCCCCTCTGAGAAATCAAGTTTCTAATGTTCTCCCAATTCTCGACCCTTGTTGGCCGTCTCATCACCGACAGCTCCATCGACGAGATCTTCCTCCTGCAACGACATCAGCGCCGACCTCATTCACACCGATGCCCCCTATTTCGTTCGGGACGTCCTCGACGACAGCATCTTGGCGGCAGTGAAGAATTTATTCCATGTCGACGACGAGCTCAACAACTCTTGCAGCGGCGTTGTTGACCACTCTCGGCGGCATCTGACCGGCATCGTCGGATGCTTTCCGTCGGACTGGGCTTACAACTCATCTTCTCCGCCTAGTTAATCATTAGCTGCTTTTGTTTGCACTCGAACAAACAGAACAACACAACATTGGGCATTCAAACAAAATTTGGAGAAATCAATAAAACCAAAATCATATTATAATCCTCAAAAAATCAAAAACTAGGCATCAGTTGAGCTCAAGTAGAGGTTTTAACTGTACAAGGCCCAATTGATATTTTATAGAACTCGAGAAAAAAAAATTCCCAACAAAATGATGCAAGTAAACTAAATGATCATATATAAAACCCGTCTTTGTTATTAGAAGATATTATTAGATATGATATATTTTCCATTGTCATTGCAGGAATCCGAACGACAACGAATTTAGAAAGGAACGATCGATCTCCCGCCTTGACGAACTCCAACGACTTTAGATCCGTTGACCTGAAACAATCAATGAACCAAAGGAGGATGAGCCCCCTGATTCACCTCCGACGCTCAAGTCAGTAAAAACTCTCAATCAATGGAAACCCTATTTTCACAATTGAATATTCGATATCCAAAAGGAAGAAGCATACCTCCTTTTTATGACCTGATTCCCCTTAATTAATGCTATCAATTAATAAAAAGATTACCTAATTAAATAGGATATTCCCCTATTAAATACCTTTTCTCTAAATGGCAAGTTGGGATTTATCCCCTTTCATTTTGCCCCTCGGGTTCTGTGGGCTCGTCTGAGGTCTCAGGACCCTATATTACCAAGAAATGCCCTGAATCCACTCTAGGCGTTCACGCAAATCTGCTTCCTTTCTTATCCTCGCTTACAGACTTCTTCCTTGGCCCTCCCCCGCAGTAATCACTGCGGGAGACGCCGGACTGTGGTCCATCTCCATATATCTGGGACGCCCCGCGATCATCACCGCGGACGACGCCATAAACTGTGGTCCGTCTCCACTAAAACTATGGGACGTTCCGCAATCGTCATCGCGGATAACGCCGAAAACTGTGGTCCGTCTCCACCGAAATCTGGGACGCCCCATGACCATCGTCATAGGTAACGCCAATGCTGTGGATCTATCCCACTAAAGTCTCGCCAACACGAAGACTATGTAACTTTCGGCGTAAGGCGGCTCAAACCTAGCCCCTATCCCGGACTTGTAGCTCCTACTACGATGAAACATTGCATATAATCATATAATCATAAATATCATGCAATAACAGGAGATTCAAAACAAAGTCAAACCATAACAACTGATATGTCCTGGGGATGCAACCCCGGGGGCCTCGTTAAAACTTCTTCGTAGGAAAACCCAGTGGGAAAAACCGTACAAAGAGGAAAAAGAGTACCCCCCAAACCAATGTATCTCTAAATATAAAACCGCCTCAAGTTAGAGGCGTTCCAAGTGCGTGGGATCTCCCTCCCGTCCATGTCCTCCAGCTTGTAGGATCCGCTCTCACTACTCGCGATGACTCTGTAGGGTCCCTCCCAGTTAGGCCCAAGCTTGCCTTCCGTGGGATCTCGGGTGTTGGCCAAGACCTTGTGCAGTATATAGTCTCCCACTGCAAAAGATCTATGCCTGACCCGCCTACCATAGCTCCTGACAAGCTCCTGTTGATATGCCGCCAGCCTGATCGCAGCAGCCTCTCTCCTCTCGTGTAGCAAATCCAAGCTCCGCTCCAACGCCTGGTCGTTCCCTCCCTGCTCGAACTCCGCCGTGCGAACACCTGGGAGTCCGACTTCCAGTGGAATGACCGCCTCAGTGCCGTAGGCCAAAGCGAAGGGAGACTCTCCTGTCGACCTCCGAGGGGTGGTCCTGTACGCCCAGAGCACAGCGGGGAGCTCGTCGACCCACTGTCCCTTGGCGTCGTCCATCCGCTTCTTCAGCCCGTCCAAGATCACCTTGTTCGTGGCTTTAGCCTAACCATTAGCCTGCGGATAATCTACTGATGAGTAAAAAAAATTTATGTTGTACCCTGCACAAAAAGCTTTAAACGCAGTGCTACTGAATTAAGTCCCATTATCAGAAATCAAAGCATAAGGAATGCCAAAGCGAGTGATAATGAACTCCCAGACGAATGTTTGAATGTCGGTGTCCCTGATGTTGGTCAAGGGCTTCGCCTCGACCCACTTGGTGAAGTAATCCGTCGCTGTGACTAGAAAGCGCTTGTTCCCCGGCGCTCTCGGAAATGGTCCGACAATATCAAGCCCCCAATGTGCAAAGGGCCATGGATTGGTGAGCGGAAGCAGGTCGACCGCTGGTTGGTGGGTGAGCTTGGTGAACTTCTGGCACTTCTCACACTTCTTCACATAGCATTCTGCGTCCTTCTGCATATAAGGCCACCATACTGCCTGTGCGTGGGCCCGGTTCGCCAGACTCCTTCCTGCTGCGTGCATGCCGCATGTACCCTCGTGCAACTCAAAAAGCGTGTCCTCTACCCTGGAAGGCGGAATACATCTCAAATACGGTCCGGAGAAAGACTTGCGGTGCAGCACCCCCTGCGGCGATATCCAAAATCTGGCTGAGAGAAGACGCACCCGCCGTGCCTCCTTCTTATCTGACAGAAGCTCGTGACGCTCAAGGTAGTCGTAGATCGGATCCATCCAGCTCGGCTCTCTGTCCACCGGAAATATCTCCTCTGTCTCGATACTCGGACGCTCCAAAATGTCAAAATGCACCACGGCGTCTGCCCCAGCTGAACTGGAAGAAGCTAGGGTGGCTAAGGCATCTGCAACCTCATTCTGATCACGCGAAACCTGAAGGACCCGGAACTCCACAAACCCGTCAAGTATGCTGCGGGATCTCTACAAATAATCTAACATACGAGCCGACTTGGCCTCGTACTCCCCTGTGACCTGATTCACGACCAGCTGTGAATCTGAGTAAACTGTGATCGAAGTCGCTCCCTGGTTCCTAGCTGCAATGAGTCCCAAGATCAGCGCCTCGTACTCGGCCTCGTTGTTGGTCGCCTCGAATCCCAACTTGACTATTGTCTTGATCGTATCACCCTCTGGTGAAATGAGGACCAACCCAGCGCATGCGCCTCTGCGGTTGCTAGCGCCATCTACCTGCAACTACTAGCCTGTGCGCACTGACTCGCACCTGCCAGATCCGACTGGTCTCTTCTACCTCAACGCCGACGAACTCAACAACAAAATCTGCTAGCACCTGTCCCTTGATGGTTGTCCGCGGCACATAGGAGATCTCATACTGCCCCAGCTCCACAGCCCACTTGGCGACGCGCCCGGATAAGTCTGAATTGCCGAGAAGAGACTTAATGGGGAACGACGTCACCACTCTGATGGCATGAGCTTGGAAGTAATGGTTTAGCTTCCTTGCTGCCACGATTAAAGCGAAGACAAGTTTCTCCATCGGCGAGTAACGAGTCTCAGAATCTAGAAGAGTCTTGCTGATGTAGTAAACTGGCCACTGCGTTTTCCCCTCCTCTCTGATCAAAACTGCACTCACCGCTCGCTCGGAAACAGCTAAATAAAGGAGGAGCTCTTCTCCCTCGATTGGAACTGATAGAATTGGCGGCTTCTGCAAATATTTCTTCAGTTCTTCCAGCGCCTGCTCGCACTCTGAATCCCACTGAAAGATCCGCTCACCCTTGAGCAATTTGAAGAAGGAACCGCACTTTTCTGAAGACCTGTTGATAAAGCGGTTAAGAGCTGCAGCCATTCCTGTGAGTCTCTGAACTTCTTTCACATTCCTGGGACTCCTAATCTGCTGGATTGCTCGGATCTGATCTGGACTGGCCTCAATTCCTCTCCTGGTGACCAAATGCCCCAAAATTTTGCCGGAGCCGACGCCAAATGCACACTTAGAAGCGTTCAGACGCAACTTGGACTTCTTCAAGACGTCAAACACCTGCTGGAGATCTTCAAGATGCTCTTCTTGCCTTCTGCTCTTGACGACCATATCATCAATGTAGACCTCAATTGTCTTGCCAATCAGCTCTGAGAACAAAGTCACCACGGTCCTCTGGAAAGTTGCCCCAGCGTTCTTCAATCCGAATGGCATCACCTTGTAGCAAAAGTTTCCTCTTGGAGTTATGAATGATGTATTCTCCCGATCCGACTCGTACAACGGAATCTGATGACATCCTCTGTAAGCATCTAGGAAACTCATCCTCTCATGCCCAGCGGTCGCATCCACCAGCTGATCGATCTTTGGGAGCGGGAAGAGGTCTTTCGGACATGCCTTATTCAAGTCAGTGAAATCCACGCAGACCCTCCACTCCCCGTTCTTCTTCTTGACGACCACCGTGTTCGCTACCCAGGTCGGATACTGAACTTCGGCTACTGCCCCTGCTTCTTGTAGCTTTCGTAACTCTTTTAACACTGCATTTGTATGTTGTACGGACGATCGTCTCGCCCTCTGAATCACCGGCCTAGCAGTCTCTCGCACATTCAGGCGGTGACACGCAATAGAGGGGTCTAAGCCCGGCATCTCATATGGGGTCTAAGCAAACACTTCCTTGTTTCTTCTAAGGAACCCCACTAGAGATTCTAACTCATCACCTAAAATGTTAGCACCAATTAAAAAATACTTTTCAGGTTCAAGATTACTAATCGGGACCTTCTGAAGTGCCTAAATCGACTTCTCGGATGGCGCCAAGCCTACCTCGTCTAGCACCTAGGGCGCAGCCTGCACCATAAGAGTCGTTTGGCTCCCTGTATCTACCTTGAGGCAGTGTCGAGCATCCCGCTGATCGCCCTGGACCCTCACAACTCTTCCCTTCCTGCTGCGTGCATGCCGCACGTACCCTCGTGCAACTCAAAAAGCGTGTCCTCTACCCTGGAAGGCGGAATACATCTCAAATACGGTCCGGAGAAAGACTTGCGGTGCAGCACCCCCTGCGGCGATATCCAAAATCTGGCTGAGAGAAGACGCACCCGCCGTGCCTCCTTCTTATCTGATAGAAGCTCGTGACGCTCAAGGTAGTCGTAGATCGGATCCATCCAGCTCGGCTCTCTGTCCACCGGCAATATCTCCTCTGTCTCGATACTCGGACGCTCCAAAATGTCAAAATGCACCACGGCGTCTGCCCCAGCTGAACTGGAAGAAGCTAGGGTGGCTAAGGCATCTGCAACCTCATTCTGATCACGCGAAACCTGAAGGACCCGGAACTCCACAAACCCGTCAAGTATGCTGCGGGATCTCTACAAATAATCTAACATACGAGCCGACTTGGCCTCGTACTCCCTTGTGACCTGATTCACGACCAGCTGTGAATCTGAGTAAACTGTGATCGAAGTCGCTCCCTGGTTCCTAGCTGCAATGAGTCCCAAGATCAGCGCCTCGTACTCGGCCTCGTTGTTGGTCGCCTCGAATCCCAACTTGACTACTGTCTTGATCGTATCACCCTCTGGTGAAATGAGGACCAACCCAGCGCATGTGCCTCTACGGTTGCTAGCGCCATCTACCTGTAACTACCAGCCTGTGCGCACCGACTCGCACCTGCCAGATCCGACTGGTCTCTTCTACCTCAACGCCGACGAACTCAACAACAAAATCTGCTAGCACCTGTCCCTTGATGGTTGTCCGCGGCACATAGGAGATCTCATACTGCCCCAGCTCCACAGCCCACTTGGCGACGCGCCCGGATAAGTCTGAATTGCCGAGAAGAGACTTAATGGGGAACGACGTCACCACTCTGATGGCATGAGCTTGGAAGTAATGGTTTAGCTTCCTTGCTGCCACGATTAAAGCGAAGACAAGTTTCTCCATCGGCGAGTAACGAGTCTCAGAATCTAGAAGAGTCTTGCTGATGTAGTAAACTGGCCACTGCGTTTTCCCCTCCTCTCTGATCAAAACTGCACTCACCGCTCGCTCGGAAACAGCTAAATAAAGGAGGAGCTCTTCTCCCTCGATTGGAACTGATAGAATTGGCGGCTTCTGCAAATATTTCTTCAGTTCTTCCAGCGCCTGCTCGCACTCTGAATCCCACTGAAAGATCCGCTCACCCTTGAGCAATTTGAAGAAGGAACCGCACTTTTCTAAAGACCTGTTGATAAAGCGGTTAAGAGCTGCAGCCATTCCTGTGAGTCTCTGAACTTCTTTCACATTCCTGGGACTCCCAATCTGCTGGATTGCTCGGATCTGATCTGGACTGGCCTCAATTCCTCTCCTGGTGACCAAATGCCCCAAAATTTTGCCGGAGCCGACGCCAAATGCACACTTAGAAGCGTTCAGACGCAACTTGGACTTCTTCAAGACGTCAAACACCTGCTGGAGATCTTTGCTCTTCTTGCCTTCTGCTCTTGACGACCATATCATCAATGTAGACCTCAATTGTCTTGCCAATCAGCTCTGAGAACAAAGTCACCACGGTCCTCTGGAAAGTTGCCCCAGCGTTCTTCAATCCGAATGGCATCACCTTGTAGCAAAAGTTTCCTCTTGGAGTTATGAATGATGTATTCTCCCGATCCGGCTCGTACAACGGAATCTGATGACATCCTCTGTAAGCATCTAGGAAACTCATCCTCTCATGCCCAGCGGTCGCATCCACCAGCTGATTGATCTTTGGGAGCGGGAAGAGGTCTTTCGGACATGCCTTATTCAAGTCAGTGAAATCCACGCAGACCCTCCACTCCCCGTTCTTCTTCTTGACGACCACCGTGTTCGCTACCCAGGTCGGATACTGAACTTCGGCTACTGCCCCTGCTTCTTGTAGCTTTCGTAACTCTTTCAACACTGCATTTGTATGTTGTACGGACGATCGTCTCGCCCTCTGAATCACCGGCCTAGCAGTCTCTCGCACATTCAGGCGGTGACACGCAATAGAGGGGTCTAAGCCCGGCATCTCATATGGGGTCTAAGCAAACACTTCCTTGTTTCTTCTAAGGAACCCCACTAGAGATTCTAACTCATCACCTAAAATGTTAGCACCAATTAAAAAATACTTTTCAGGTTCAAGATTACTAATCGGGACCTTCTGAAGTGCCTAAATCGACTTCTCGGATGGCGCCAAGCCTACCTCGTCTAGCACCTAGGGCGCAGCCTGCACCATAAGAGTCGTTTGGCTCCCTGTATCCGCCTTGAGGCAGTGTCGAGCATCCCGCTGATCGCCCTGGACCCTCACAACTCTTCCCTCGTGGGGGAAGGCAACTAGCTGATGAAGCGTCGAATATACCGCTCCCATCTGATGTAGCCACGGCCTGCCTAGGATAGCATTGTAGGAGGACGGCACGTTGACCACCAGAAAGTCAACCTCAACCGATTTCCCACCAAGCTGCACTGTCTCTCGCAACATGCCCAACGGCCATACCGGCATTGAGCCCAAACCCGTCAGCTGAGTCGAGACCTGAACTAAATCCTCTTGTGTCTTCCCCAACTTCTTGAATAAGCTGAAGAACATCAGATCGATGGAACTGCCTGAATCCACCAAAATCCTCCTCACATCGAATGCCCCTATGCCTACTGACAGAATCAGCGGATCATTGTGCGGGACATGCAGTCCCACTAAGTCCTCATCCGAGAAGGAAATAAGATGGTCTGATGAAACTCTGTGCCTCTTCGAGGGCCCCTCCTCAGCCCTAAGCACCTCTAATGCCTGGCAACGACTCCTGTAAGCATGCCTAGTCGCTGTCGTCTCTCTAGTTGATGACTCTACGACGTGAATCACCTTCATCTGAACGTTCTTGTCGCCGCCATCCCCGGCCTGACCACTGCCTCCCTGAGCTCGACCCTCATCTATGATGAATTCACTCAAATGTCCATCTGCGGCCCACTGCTCAAGTGCCTTCCGATATGCCCCGCAATCAACTGTCATATGCCCCCTCTCCTTATGAAAGGAGCACCACTTGCTAGGATCTCCGCTGCTCGACTCTCCTTGCTGCTTCGCCGGCCATAAAAAATGCCTTATCCTTTATTTTCGGGATTAGTTTATAGATAGGCATGTTGAAGATCGTGTGGACGGCCTGAAAATCCGATGCCAGAACCAATCCTCTCTCTCGGCGCTCGCCATTTCTGTTCATGGTGCTTCCCTTCCTTGCGTCATTGTTGTTGCCGCTCTTACCAGCGGGAGGGGACGGCGTTCGGCGATCTCTGCTTGGCCTGACGTCGTCCTCCAGCTTGACGTACTGCCGAATACGCTCATGTAGATGCACAACACTAGCAGGTATCCCCAGAGTCAACGACTCTCGCAACGTGCTCTCTCTCGGTAAGGCCAGTCTAAAAGCCGAGATGACATCCTCCTTACTGTAGCTGTCCATATCGGACAGTGTCTCCATAAAACGCGCCGAAAACTGCCTCAAGCTCTCCCCCTTGCGCATTCTCATAGCAAATAGCGCATCAATAGCCACCGGATCCCTACTATTAGCTATGAAATGGGCAACAAACTTCCTAGCTAATTGGTTCCATCCAAAAATCGAGTCCGGTTCTAGAGAATGAAACCACTTAGTCGCTATTTTGCCTAGGCTAGCAGGAAACATCTTACACATAACAGCATAATAAGAAACCCATAAGGCCATTTTATTCGAAAAAGCAGCGACATGAGTAATAGGATTCGACTTTCCGTCGTATAATTCAAAAGACGGGGCAGAAAACTTAGCTGGAGGGTGTTGATCTCGAATAATCCGTGCGAATGGCATTGAAGTCATACGCGCCAACCTGATTTCTGCCTTCTCCCTTGCACTGGCCAAAGTCAACCCATGAATATTATTAAAAAAGTCGATTCCAGACCTCCTGACGTCTTTATCCGTATCAAAATTGTCCCTTCCTCGATGACGTGGACCATCACCCAAGTTAAGGTGCTCCTCATCTCTTCCCTGATATTAATGTGGACCCTCACCAATATCACGATCTCCTTCCAATCTCTGCTCTCGAGCGTAATCCCGGAAATCGCGTCGCTCGTCACGGTCTCGTAACAGCCGACCACCCGGATTCCGACGACCATCATCTTCTTCGCGGAGTCGACGCCGCCCGCCGTCCCTGCGAGTCCACCGGCAAGCCTCATCCCCGACTTCGACACCTCGGCACTCCTGGCGGCGTTCGCGAATCGGGGTAACGGTTCGCTCCATGAGCACCGGCATGCCGGATCCAGCGCGCTGACGCCCTGCTCCACTTGCCGACGACGATGAACGAGCCATCCTCCACCGGCCGGAAAGCTCCCCCTCCGACCAGTGTCTCTTTCTACCTTGCCGCGCAACCATGTCCCTCTGAACACCAGATCCGCGGCGGTTAGGGTTGGCTCGGAACCCTAAGTTCTCGCCGCCAATGACCCGATCCAATCTTCCTCCTCTCTGATCGGACTCGGCTCCTCCGCTTCTTTTGGGATGCCTCCCACCGTTCACAGGCCCGAAACCTCCATCGACGGGATTAGTAACTGCGCGATTGTCCGGCGCCTCGTTCCGGCTCTCTAAGCGGTGGCCGTGAATCCCGACTTCCTCCTCCACTTCCTTATGCTTTCCCGCGGCAGTTTCAGCCCGGAGATTCGCTTTCGCCGCCTGCCGGGCCGCCTCCAGCGCTTCCTTAGCGGCACTCAATTCGGACTCCCTGGCAGCAAGGGATTCTGCCGCCTCCGCCAACATTCTATCTTTTTCTGCAATTACCGCCTCTATTTCGGCCTGGCGGCGGGCCATTTCCGCTGCCATCAATGGGTCACCGGCGGTCTCTACGGTCCCCAAAGAGCTATTCGTCATCCTTCTCGTTGGAGCCATCGCGATCGTTCCCACAGACGGCGCCAATTGTCGTTGCAGGAATCTGAATGACAACGAATTTAGAAAGGAACGATTGATCTCCCGCCTTGACGAACTCCAATGACTTTAGATTCGTTGACCTAAAACAATCAATGAACCAAAGGAGGCTGAGCCCCCTGATTCACCTCCGACGCTCAAGTCAGTAAAAACTCTCAATCAATGGAAACCCTATTTTCACAATTGAATATTCGATATCCAAAAGGAAGAAGCATACCTCCTTTTTATGACCTGATTCCCCTTAATTAATGCTATCAATTAATAAAAAAGATTACCTAATTAAATAGGATATTCCCCTATTAAATACCTTTTCTCTAAATGGCAAGTTGAGATTTATCCCCTTTCATCCATATATCTTGTGTTATCTTTAGCAAAGCTTCCTTATCTTTTCCATTGTCAATATGTATATCTTCAGTCCTTTGAGGCATAATCTACACACAATTCTTTTCCCAATCATATTCTTTCATGGTATCGGAGCAGGTTTCACCTTGCTAAATTTTTTTTTCACACCACCCATCGCCGCCCACCCTCTCGGTGCTTTCCGGCATTTTTTTTCTTTACCTTCGGTTGTTTCTTCTCATCCTCTTCACGATGACCAACACCGAAAACAGCTCTTCCTCCTCTCGGCCCAAACGTCCAATCAACGACGTCAATTCGCCATACTATCTTCATCCTTCTGACAATACGGGGCAAAATATTGGCACCGTCATGCTCAAAGGTGACAACTTTCAAGAATGGGAGACCTCCATGCTCAACGCTTTCCGTGCTAAACGGAAACTGGGGTTCCTCGAAGGTCACATCCCGAAGCCAGAGAAGGCTGACGACGAAGAAGACTGGACATGCGTCAACTCCATGCTTCAGGGATGGATCATTCAATCAATTGATCTCTCCATCCGCTCTTCTATTTCATATGCACCTACGGCTAGTGCTCTATGGACCAATCTCCAACAACGTTTTTCCGTCGACAATGGTCTGCGAGTTCACCAGATTCGCACGGATCTCGCCAAGTGCCGACAAGGAGGTCAATCTATGTCGGCCTATTACGGCATCATCAAGAAGTTATGGGACGAATTGGATCAATACGTTCTGACTCGTGCTTGCTCTTGCGGCCTCCGCAAGTGCCATATCTCCACTCAGATTTCGCAAGACCGTGATGATGAACGAATTCATCAGTTTCTAATTGGCCTCGACGATGGGGATTATCATACCCTTCGGTCTCATGTGTTGGCTCAAGAGCCCTTGCCTCCTCTCCACCGCGTCTACTCTCTCTCTATTCAGGAGGAGCGCCATCGCACTGTCGTCAAAGATCGCGATGCCAAACCCGATCCCATGGTGCTTGCTGCACAACGTCCCTCCGAGCAACGGATCCGTCCTCAATGCTCCCATTGTGGTCGCCTTGGTCACGACGTCACCAAGTGTTACCGCCTTCATGGTTTTCCCGAAGGCTACACACCGCCTCCTCCTCGAAACGGTGGTCACGGCTCTTCTCCGTCTGGCAACACCTCTGCCACGACGAACTCTGGTGCTGGTAGGGGACGTGGTCGCAGCACCCCAGCCGCACACGCTGCCCAGTAGCCTTCCTCTTCCTCCGGCGGACACAACTTGAATAACGCCGATCGTGCTGCTCTTGGCCAAGCTATCACCCCGAATCAATGCCACATTGTCCTTCAAGTGTTCAATTCTCTCAACACCAAGACAGGGGGTACTGAGACCTCGTCCGGTAAGCCTACATCCTGGATTTTGGATACAGGGGCTTTCCTGCATATGACAGGAAACAAAGATATGTTACAAGATTTTGTCTCTATCTCTCCGGTGTCTATAAAGCTTCCCGATAATCGTTTTGCTACTGCAACACAAGCCGGATCTCTTGTGTTCTCTCCTACTGTTAAACTTGATCATGTTCTTCTTATTCCAAAATTAGATTGTAACCTTATTTACTGTGTGAACTTTCATCTTCAACTCAATGTGTGGTGACTCTAACTGACAAGCTTTGCATCATATAGGAACGCAATTCGAGGATGCTGATTGGTGTGGGTGAAGCACGAGGAGGGGTCTACTGGCTGCGTAGTTTTGGACCTCAACTGACTCAACTATGTCTCGCTGCATCAGCCGTCTCTGCGTCTACTTGGCATCAACGTCTGGGTCACCCGTCTTCTTCAGTTTTGTCTCGTTTTAGTCTAGAAACATTGTCTACTTCTACCAAGGATTCTCCTTGTGATGTCTGTTTTAAAGCAAAACAAACTCATAGTTGTTTTTCGTTAAGCTATAATAAAGCAATTGATTTATTTGAATTGATCCATTGTGATATTTGGGGGCCTTATAGCACACCTTCCACCGTTGGTGCCTCTTATTTTCTCACTGTAATAGACGATTACTCTAGGTCTACTTGGGTTTTTCTTCTCAAATCCAAGACCGAAGTTGCCTCCACTCTTTGCAATTTTTGTGCCATGACGCAGACGCAGTTCCACAAGAAAATCCAGCGTCTTCGATCCGACAATGGCGCTGAATTCGTTGCCCTGCAGTCGTTCATGGCATCTGAAAGAATCTTATTCGAGAGCTCCTGCGTCTATACACCGCAGCAAAACGGTCGGGCTGAACGGAAACACCGTCATCTTCTCAACGTCGCCAGGGCTCTTCGCTTCCAAGCATCTCTCCCCATCACTTTTTGGGGTGAGTGCGTACTTACAGCATGCTACTTAATTAATAGAACACCGACTCCGCTTCTTGAGCATCACAGCCCATATGAGTTGTTGTTCAACAAGCCGCCGACGTACTCACACATTCGAGTCTTTGGATGTCTCTGCTTCGCTGCTCGTCAACCGCATCCATCCGACAAGTTTGCGGCCCGTAGCGTCAAGTGCATCTTCCTCGGGTACCCCCCGGAAAGAAAGGGTGGCGTGTCTATGACATCGACACAGGCCGCTCCTTTATCTCACGGGACATCGTCTTCTACGAGGATCAATTTCCCTACTCCTTGCCGGCGGGCTTGTCGACAGGGGGAGACTCACCTCCATCATCTCCTCATCCGGCTCTCTTTCATACACCGGCTTCTTCCCCTGTCGTCTCTCCGCCAAACTCGTCGGCATCATCGTAAGAGTCGTCGGATTCTCCACCGCCGCCTGCGGTCCCAGTCGTCTCGCCATCTCTGGCGCCTCCCACGCTCTCTGGTCGTGGTGCCCGCTCCAAACAACCCTTTGTGCTACTCCGAGACTACGTTTGTAGCACTCTCCTCACGACAGACCCCCCTCTCCCGTCACCCACATCGTCGGCATCCTCAGGTAAGCAGTACCCAATCGTTGCCTACGTTTCTTGTGATAATTTTTCCCCTAACCATGCCTGATTTCTTGCCGCCATCACAATCGGCCAGGAGCCACGTTCCTTCCACGACGTTGTCCAACATGCTCATTGGCGTGATGATATGCGTTCAGAAATTGACGCGCTCGAACGAAATCGCACTTGGGAGATCACGGATTTGCCTGGTGGAAAGAAAGCAATCAGGTGCAAGTGGGTCTATCGCATCAAATACAATTCTGATGGGTCGATCGAGCGTTACAAGGCTCGTCTAGTTGTTCTTGGCAATCGTCAGGTCGAAGGTGTCGACTTTTCCTTTGTTATTTGGCATTAGGTTAACTTTATTTTCCAAAAACCTATTTAAGTCCTCTTTCTAGGTTAAGAGGGGAGACTACTTTTTCACTTTACTTCGTACGCAGTTTTACTTTTCATTAGGTTTTCATTCTCATCTGAATGGAGAACTAACTTCCCCTTTGTTCTACTAGACGTTTGAAGCAATACAGCTGATGTGTTTGTGAGATTTATATTCCTTGTTCTTATTCTTATAAGTGTTGGTTTGATTCTCTTGGTAATATTGAATACTGATTTATTGTTATTCCTCTTAGCCTGATCAACTAGGTTGAATACTTTTTATCAATTGCTAGGATTTGCATATAGTGGAATATGAGTGCATATCTAGTTGCATACACGATTGTTGAGTATAGTGGAATACGAGCACGCAATCGTGAGTGAGAATCATTTTCATGTTAAGTAGTAAGGTTTTCTTCTATTTGCATGTATCCTATATCCTTGTGTGCATTGCTATTGCTTTGTTAGTGGTAAAGTCTATCAACAACTGTGAGAATTGGTAGTACTTTTCCATTGATATAGTAATAAGTCTATCAACAACTGTGAGAATTGATAGTACTTAAGATCAGGGTGGGAACAACTATAAGAATAATAAAAGAACTTGGATTGAATAGATTTCTGTGATCAAATTATATCTCTGTATTGTGGATCTCGTTCTAGTAGGACTACTTTCCCAATCATATTTTCTCATCAACTAAAGTTGTTTGCTTTGCTCTGCTTGATTACTAAAACCCCCTTTATTGTTACTTGTCAATCACAATTGCATACTGCATCAGATCTTCCATGTGGGTTCGACCCTTACTTGCTTACTATACATCTGTTTAGTAGGTCTGTTAGGACATTTACTTTGACTAGGCTAATCAACGATATTTGCATTGCACATTTCTTTAATGATTTCATGATTTTTTTTGTTTCCTATGTTTAGGGATGTGATTATGCCAAAAGTATCATGATTCAATTTTGCGATTGTTTTTAAGGTATGCTTGCATTGGAAGAGGAGGTGGTTCAAATCTTCCAACTGAGCATTGCAGCGTATACACCCCGGGGTGGTTGCAACGCCTTTTTCTGTCAATCTAGCTTTAGTTGGGATTCCATTTTTCATATTTTCCAGACAAAGTTTTTAACTTTGGGATACGTGTCCATTTTCCAGATCCAAGAGGAATCATAAGCAGTATAACTCTTATTTTTGTTAATTAGTTCCATAGCAGAATTAGTAGAAAACCAGCCATTTTTGCTCGTTTTCCAGTACATTCTATCATGGATCTCATTTAAGGGTATTGGGATCGAGGTTAGTTTTTCGGTGAAATCATTTGGTAAGTATTGTTCAAGTAAGTCCTTATTCCAGGTTTTATTTGGCAGCATGAAATCAGCTACCAGGGCATCCTTATTCAGGATTGACTGTGGGTTTATGTTATCACATAAGGGGGTGTTCAGAGCCCAGTTATCCGTCCAGAATTTGATAGTTTTTCCATTACCAACTTGCCAAATTAGTCTAGATTTGAACTCAGACATAAGTTCAATCATTTTGGACCATTGCCAGGAGCAGTTTCCTTTTTTCTCGTAGTGAAGTATATGTTGTGTTTTGAGGTATTTATCCGTAATAACTCTAACCCAGAAGTTGTTTGGTTCGGCTAGGATTTTCCATAGTAATTTGAACTGAAGAGCTTTGTTCATGTCTTTAGCTTTTCTCAAGCCAAGACCTCCTTGATGAGTTGGTTTACAAAATTTTTCCCAACCTATAAGAGGTTTACAGGAGTTGTCTTTGTTCCAAAAAAAGGATTTGTTTAGCTTATCGAGTTCATTATGTGTGTGTGTAGGTAACATGAAACTTTGCATAAGATAATTGGGTCTTGAAGCCAGATTGATTTTTATTAGTGTTGTTCTTCCTGCTTAGGAAAGGGAATTTGCTTTCCATTTAGATAATTGTTATTGGGTGCTAACTAAGAGGTCAGCAAAGGTGTTCGAGTTAACTCTACCATTGATGATAGGGCACCCCAGGTATTTTTCGAGAGATATCATGTTTGTGATTGTGATAATTCCTTGTAAAACTAATTTATTTTGGTTGGTGACCTTTTTTGTAACTTGAAAGGCCGATTTATGGAAATTTACTTTTTGTCCTGAGATCTTGCAGTAGTCATCAATAATATCTTTGATTTCTTTACAGTTTTCCTGTTTAGCTTTTGAGAATATCATAATGTCATCTGCAAAGGCCAGAAACGGGATTCGTGTTCCTTGTTGATTGAATTGAAATCCTAGGGGATTTCGAGTTCGATCTGAGGCTTTTTGGAGTTTTCTAGCAAGGATTTCATATCCTAAAATAAACAAGAAGGGCGAGAGGGGGTCTCCCAGTCGAAGTCCTCTTGAAGGTTTGAATATTTTTATGGGTCCATTGTTAACAAGTACCGAGAAAGATACCGTTGTAATGCATTCTTTTATCCAGTTGATAAATTTTTCATGGAATCCATACTTTTCCATAATTTTTATAATAAAATCCCATTCGATTCTATCATAAGCTTTTTCCATGTCTAGTTTTAAGGCAATAAATCCTTCAGTTCCTTTTTTCGATTTAAAAGAGTGAAAGATTTCATGTGCAATTAAGATATTGTCTTGAATGACTATGTTAGCAACAAAGGCACCCTGAAAGGGGTGTACCAATTTTTCCATGGTTCCTTTGAGTCTAGTTGTTATAATCTTTGAGATGATCTTATAAATAGTAGAACACAGACTTATGGGTCTATAGTGATTTGTAGAGTTAGGATTGTCATATTTCGGGATTAAGGATATGAAAGTGTGATTTATTTGTTTAAGCAGTTTCCCAGAAAGGAAAAAGCTTTTAACTGCTTGGGTAACAGAGGGGCCTACGATGTCCCAATATTTTTGGTAAAATTCTGCTATCATGCCATCCGGCCCCGAAGATTTATCCGTGCCAATGTTAAAGACCGCCTTTTTAATTTCTTTGTTGGATACATTTTTTATTAATTCCATATTAGCCTCTGATGAGATTTCAGGTTGGATTAATTCAAGGTTTTCCTGGAATAGTCTTTGGTTTATATCCTCACTTCTAAATCTTTTTATGAAATCATTTCTGATTTCATTTCTGATGTTTTCTTCACCAGTGATGCTTGTTCCTTCTTGGGTTCTGATTTCTTTTATAATTTTTCTGTTTCTTTTTCCACTTGCTATTTTATGAAAATAGCTAGCATTCGTGTCATTATATTTGATGTGTTTTACCTTAGCTCTTTGGTTCCAGTAAATTTTCTGGAAACACAGAAGTTTTTCCTTTTTATCTATGATTCTAGTTTGTTTTTTAATAAGGTCATTTGTAGGGTGATTACAGATCTCAGTTTGGATTTCAGAAAGTTGTTTTTCTATAGTTTGTAATTGTGTGAATACATTTCCGAATGTACTTTTGTTCCAGAACTTAGCATGTTTTTTGAGTAGTTTTGTTTTGGATACCAGATTGTACAATCTGGATCCATGGTAGTTAGTTCTCCAATCTTGTTTTACCACGTTTCTAAAATCATTTCTAGTCATCCAAATTTTTTTCAAATTTGAACGGTTGGTTTTTAAATGGTACAACTGAATCTAGCTCAATGGAGATGGGGCAATGGTCTGATTTGCAAAAAGCATAATGCTTAGTACAGATATCAGGATACCATTGGAGGATCTGGTGATGGATAAGAACCCTATCCAGTTTTTCATGGATGTTTTCTATTTCTGTACTGTTCTTTCGCCAGGTATAGTTGTTTCCCTGGAAAGGAGTATCCAAAAGCTCACACTCATTTTTAAAATGACGTAGTCTTGCAAATTTCGATAAAGGCGGTATAATCCCGCCTAATTTTTCAGAAGGAATTTGAATTTCGTTCAGATCTCCCATAATAATACACGGAAGAGAGCAATTTTTAATGTAGGATATAAATTCGTTCTAGAACACATTTTTTGCAGAATCATTTGGTGGGGCGTAAGTGAGGATTAGCATAAGTTTTTTGTTCGTGAGCAAGTTTGTATACTTAATACTAATAAATCTTGTTTCAATTTGTTCAATTTCAAGGATTTCGTTTGTAAGTTGGTATGTCTTCCACATAACACAAATGCCTCATGCAAATCCCGTAGCAGGGACACAGTAAAATTGATCAAATCCTGCTTTTTTCCATTCTTTTTCATTTGGTTCTTTGTTTGTTCTTGTTTCAAATAGTGCAAGAAGTTGTATTCGTTCGATTTTGCAGAAAGACTCAACATCCATCCAAAAGGTTTTCTTTCCGATTCCGCGGCAATTCCAGGTTGTGATCTTCATAAAAACCTATCTGTGTTGTTGTCCCATATCCAAGGACATTTAGGGGTCTTATTGTCATTTCTATTTTTGTTTTTATTTATTATTTTACCCATAGTCATGATAGAATTCAGAGGACTAGGCGTTTTGTTACTACGATTTTGTTCATTCAAATCCCTTAAATGGATCAATTGTGCATTCTCAGTGATCAAACAATATCTATACCAAAATTGATACAACATACTATGATCACTAGAGATAAGTCTGCAGGGGTTCTCCCTAGAAAGAAAACCAGAATCAGATGAGAGATATATGTCATGTATCATATTAATGGGTGATAGGATAAGGGGTTTCATCAAAGTCCCATACTTTTTTTCATGTTTGTTCACATGTAAGGTAATACAGAGGAGGTTCAGAGAGAGATTGTTAGTGGAGTTAAAACTCCAAAAATTGTTAAAACAATTATCCAGCTCAAAATGTAACAAGCACTTCTCGTGCATACAAGAGGCAACTTTAAATTATAATGGAACCCTGTCTTTTCTTTTAAGCGATTGTTCATGGAGATGAAACTCCATACAGGTTTGTTCATGGGATAGTTTTTCATATCTTGCTTTGTTTTCGAGGGGGGGGGGGGGGTTATCCTAATAGATGTACAATTCACTGCCTTTTCAGACTTCATTTCTGTTTTTGAGGGGGGGTTATCCCAATAGATGCACAATTCACTGCCTTTTCAGACTCCATTTCTTGTGGAATTGGATCTTTGTAATTGGCATGTAACAGAATCAAGGCATCAAGAGCTATCAGAATCACATAGTGTGCAACAACACTAAGGAAAAAACTATCAGCTTCACATTTAGGATTAATTGGTGACCCAGTCAAAAACCTAGACACTAACAAGTACTGTAAAAAAACAATCCTACATCTTTAGTCAGAACATAATTTGGTCCCCAGAGATCATATATCCAAGATATATATCTCCCAATTTGTTTGTTCAGAGGGTCAAGGTTCCAGAGATTATTTCGAATCAACAAAACAGGTTGGTTTCCAAACTGTTGGATATGCAATCCCTCAGGGAAACACCAACACTGCATTATCTCAAAGGTAATAATATCCAAAAAATTCCACATCTGTTTGTTCAGGGTTTGTGGGGTTTTCAGAGTCAAATCAAGAAGAGTGAAAAGCATAAAATAAAAAAAAGAACGAAAACAAGAATAAGAGAAAGAACTGCAGAGGGTGCACAAGCATCCAGAAAATTTCTATAAAATGTTTAGAAATGCTAGAGATAACAATCCAGCAATCACTTAAGAGAAACAACTGCCAAGTCTCAGAGTACCAAGTTAAAAACTTGGGATTCAAAAAACTAGTGCAGTAATAACTCCAAGCGTTTGTGTTCAACAATTGATTGTTCAAATGGTCCTGGGGTCTGTATTTCATACTCATGTGCTTCAGCCATGTCGGAAAACATTTAAAATGTGGCCTGAAAAACCATTTCGAGAGTCGTTTGTTCAAATAGAAAAGTTTCGAGTTGCTGCTTTTATTCATCCAACAAAGGAGATCCGCAGTATTGGTTTTCACCACAAACTGAGGGTTCACCTCATAGGAATTCTTAATGGTACAAGCCAGTAGATAGAGACTGTGAGTCTCAAGGCTTGAATCCAAAAAGGTTTTGTTCAAAATAGGAGGGTTAACCTCATTGTTGTTCAAGAAAGTTGGTTCAGAGGACAATTTTATATCAGTAGCATAAGTGCTAAAAATGCCAAGAGCCGGACAAAACACACACACAAACAGGAGCAACCAAAGGAAACACCAGCAAAGTATAGTAGTAAGCCTAGGACAGCAGAGCATCAGCGAATCAGCAAAGATGGGATTCAGCAAGTAAGTGGTATCATTTAATAAAACGAAAGAAACAACAAACAGATCAAAAACAGAAGCAAACACAAAGGGAAAAACCACACCTAAGCCAGGAAACGAGAGTAAAGAAACAGAGAGAAGCAAAAGGAGGGAAGGGTTAGAACAAAACAACCTGGGAAAGCTGGAATCGAGGAGAGAAGACATCGTGGACCACTTCCATCTGAGAAGGAGCCACCAGAGACTCCCCGGACGGACAGAGTAGAGCGGAGGACCACCGCAAAGCTTCCTTCGACCAGCAGAAAAGTCGCCAATCGCAGTCCAAAACTCCATCAAGCCCGGATCCCAGACCACCACAGAACAACCTTTTTTGTTTAAAAAGTATGAAGTTGAATCTTAACAAAGAACCTATAAATATTAAAGTATCTAATTTCGGCCTGCCTTGAAATTCCATGGGTCATAGCCTGAATTGCATGTCTTCAGGCCACTATTTGGCCCATTTACTAACCAGAATTAATTTGGGAAATAAAATAATTAAAGTGGAGCAATCCATTGGCGAGTCAATGGAGTTTCTTGGCTTTCCAGATTTAATTTTCACACTTTACTAAGCATAGTCATACTACTCTCTATCCAGCGCACAAACTAATCGTTTTTTTTTTAAATAGAGAGTAGTAAGCTCTTTAGCATTTGTATCATCTTATATTCATAGAAATATTTTGTCATTCCATATGAACATAACATAAGATTACAAATAAATGAAATATCTAAAATCATAATTTAATATCAAAATAAAAAATAGGCATTTCCTATATCTGTATGAAGTTACTATTGATTGCAGTACAATCATGTTCGTCATATATGTTGTACGATTCACGAAATGGAGGCATTTTTTCAGAGTCAGTTACGCGTTGTATTTTTTTTGCTGATGTCATTAAGCTTCTATTCAAGGGATCAGAGTCTTGATCTTTATGTTTGTGTGATTCGTTCGTTATTGTTCTTCGATTGAATTGTCCACCTTAAGTAAATTGCCTAGCCTGCAATGTGAAACATGAAACAAATGCAAAAAAAAAAATCTTTAATAAGTTGCAAGAGAAGGCAATTGTTGATTTTTTTAAAGATAAGTGGTTCTTGAATTCCAGTTCATATTAAAACAAGTACATATAATTCTAAAATAGAATTTTGAACATAACGTATGAATGTTAATAATAACAAATAAGCTATAGGCGGTACTTATATGAATTACATATTTAGACGATATCTATATTTGCAACCATAAAAATTATTCCATTTCTATAATTGTAACACTTTTATTTACCTTTAAATTTTTTTCGCGATCTGGGGTCTAGGTTGGGAGATGGATGTAGCGCGATGCTTTGAAGTCGGAAATATTTTCGTGCGGAAGCTTGAGAGCTGCTATTGACCGACTTATTCTAGATATTCTTTAAAGATAAGACGATTTCGAAAAAGACTATGAATCTTATCGATTGTTACAGCCTTATCTCTTATGTCTTAATTACCTCTCCTACCTTATCTTGATGTATGGTTGTGCATATTCTAATGTCAAATCCAACTCCCCACGATCGTCTGATCCAAGACCATACAAGGTAGGAATGGTAATTGATTTTTAGCTACTCGAAATGTGCAGATTCGTGGCCTAATATTGTTTCACTCCAAGATTTTTTAGTTCTTCTGTACATGCCCCCATTTGATAATTTGTAGCACCAAATCGAGTAGTGAAATATTTTAGAGATGGCTTGGTTCCTTGCTTTTATCATTTTTTAGGTAATGGCTTTTTTCAACTGATAATATCTTCAAACAGTGCTGAATGAATAAATAGTTGGTTGTGATATGTCGCTTCATTTCTTCCTTGGAATGGAAATCACGTGTACTACACTGAAAAGCAGGTAATTATGATGAAAAAACATAATTATATGATAAAAAAATTCTTGTTATTTATTGATAATAATATTAATATAAATATCATGAAAACATGTAATATAAATTTGGTTGAATAATTACAACTTTAAATGTACATCTTGTTCTATTTTTTTTTTAAAAAACTTACAATTTAATCAGTACTATAAGGAAGATGTAAGAATAAATTAAAAGCATAACTAAGATTTTTCTTACCTGTGAAGATGTATAGTGTTCCTTCGTTTCGCTTGGTAGAGAAAAGCTATTTTATGTGAATGATAAGTTTTTTTGCGAATGAAGTAAATAATTTGTGCATCCTATTACTTCAGATCATATGCATATATAAATACTCGATTTTGCTTAATGTTCAGAAGTCCATTGGGCAAAAAAACAGCCCACAAAGATGCTCTAGTCACAATAGCCTTGCTAATTGCATGTTGATGATTAGGATTGAGTGGTTTATTTGTGCTGGGAGATTCACGTGATATCTGCAAGTTTGTCTATACCTTCTTCATTTTCTATTTTTTTAGAGAGCGTTTTTCTTTCACGTGATATCTGCAAGTTTGTCTATTTGTACTGGTAGATTCACGTGAATTTCTGTTGGCATGGTCTTTTTTTTTCCTAAACTGCATTTTGTACATACATTTAGTTTTTATACTCAAACGGAGAGAGACTTTTTTTTTGCCATTGGCTCTTTGAACATGTAGCAATAAGTATTTAGAGGTTCTAAATGATGGATTGATCATTTATCATGTGGTAGTGGACGTGTACATATCTTTTGTAAATTCTTTAGGTCGTGAGGGATTATGGGTTTATGGTTGTTTGGACGAAGATATAGTCGCACCAGAAATTGAGACAAGTTTGCCACCTCTTAAAGCAAGTAGTCATTTCTATATGTTAAATGGGTACATGATTGTAGGGCACATTTTCTGAAGGATATAAGATTAATTGTGCATTCCCAAATCAATCAATTGTATACTTAAAATCAATAGACTTAAAGATTAGTTTTTGTTTTGCTGTTGAACAACGAACATAAAACTGGCCATGTGAAATGACAAATAATATACATGTTTTTTCAACAATTCTCCATATTAAAAGAAGTACGTATGATTGTAAAGTAGGATCTTAGCAAAGAACCTATAAATGTTAATAATGACAAATAAGATATATGCGGTACTAAAAAGAATTACATATTTAGCCGTTACTTATATCTTCAACTACAAAACGATATGGGGTCCAGGTTAAGAGATGAGTACAAAGCGAGGGGTTGAAGTCGGAAATATCTGCATGTGGAAGCTTGAAAGACAACTTTTGACCGACGCATGCGAATTGTTTTTTAAAGATAAGGTGATTGCGAAAAATGCTCTATGAATCTCATGAGATGATGTGCCTTCACCTTTTCCTTTTCAATCACCTCTTCCACCTGATCTTCCTCTGTGGATGTGTATGTTCTAACGTCATATCCAAGATCACATGTGGTAGGAAGTAATTGATTTTTTAGTTACCTGAAGTGGTGCGAATTGGTGGCCTAAAATTGTTTCACTCCAAGATCTTTAATTTATGTTGCAAAGACCTTCTTTAAATAATTCGTAACACTAAATCGGGTAGTAAAATATTCTAGAGATGGTTTGATTTCTTGCTTTAGGCATTTTTTGGATGAGGGTTTTTTTCACCTACTAAGATCTTCAAACAACGTTGAGTAAACAGATACTTGACTATGATGTACCACCTCATTTTCTGCTTTGAGTAGAAATCCCTGATAGCATACGTTAAAGTAGGTATTAGAAATGAAAAAATATGAGCACATGAAAAAAATGTTATTATTTTTTGATAACAGTGAATGTTAATATGATAAAAGTAGGTAATGTGAAATTTGTTGAATAATCACATATGTGAATGTACATTTTATCCAGAAGATAATATAAAAACTTTTATAAACTTACAATTTAATCAATAATATAATGAAGGTATAAGAACAAATCAAAAGGATAACGTGAATTTTACTCACGTGTAAAAATATGTGGTATCTTTTTCTTTCGCTTGGATAGATGGAAATGATTTTCTCTGTATGATAAGGCTCCTTCGAATTTAGTAAACAATGTGTGTATGTGTCTACTTCCGATCATATCTAGATATAAATACTGGATTTTGGTTTAACTCTCGGTGAGTTAGTTGGATCAAAAAAAGGCCCATTCAGATGATGTTGTCAAAACAGGCTTGGTACGTGTCTACCCAAAAAAAATGTAGGATGTCAGTCTCTTTTTTTTTTAACTAGTGTAATACCCGTGTCTTGCACGGGATTTGTTTATTTTTTTTTACATTTGTAAGAAAGATATTTATTAAATTATGGATGAGTCATTGGTTTAATATTTTTTTGATTAGTTATTTGAATAAAACATGACTAACCGAACATTAAAACATATTTAAGATATACGAAAGAGTAATTATACAAAGAGAGACGGCACTCTCCATAACTTTATTAATAATAAAATTCGCTAATTAGTGTTTCAAATAGGTATAGCCACACCACTTACATCAATACTACTAAAAGCATCAAAAGTACTAAAAAAGATCATTTAATACATGAAAATGAAACAAAAAACATTAAATGTGGAACGATGTTCAAAATGACTACAAATTATTAAAAACTTCCTTGTATACTACATTGATTGTAGTATTATACCTCTTCTTATCTTTGTCGCAAATCAATATCTTCAAACCTTTCTTGCTAGTTACCCTTGATGATGCAACATAAAATTGGCCATGACTGAAAACATGGCATGGAAGATACAAACCGACATTTGCAAGAGATTGGCCTTGGCTTTTGTTTATGGTCATAGCAAAACATACACTCAAGGGAAATTGTCTTTGTTGAAACTTGAAAGGGAATGAAGTGTCTGATGGTGACATTATCATGTGAGGAATCAACACCGTATGTCCGATATTGTTGCATGAAATAATTCTCCCTTGTATAACATGACTGCCAAGTTGCGTGGTTATCAATCTCGTCTCATTGCATAAGCCTAAAGATTGATCAATATTTCGAAGCAGCATAATAGGCACCCCAACCTTTAGTTTAAGCACATGATTTGGCAGACCAGAACATTTAATACTGTTCAAATAATCAGACGTATAAATACTCGCATCACTGTCTTTAACAGAACCTGCCTTGCACAAATTATCCGAGCTGAGATATATCTTTTCATCACCATGCAACGAAGACAAAATATACTCATTAACTTTATCTACCTCTTCGTGTGTTGGAGCAAGAATTGCTCGTTCTTCAAAGTATGCAGGAGACAATTGATCTTCCATTAGAGAGGAATAAACAGATTTAACAACTGCTGGAATTGGATCTAAGTCATAATCCTTGACCAATAGTTCATCGGGGATTTCTATTTGCACTTCTCCATCATTATCAACACCTGCAGTCCCATCTCTGATGCTTAATATCCATTGAGAAAATTCTTTTGCCTCTTGGATCTGAGATTCAGATGTACCTTGTTGAATCCTCATGTTCCTTGTCCGCGTAAGAACTTTGTAATGATCCCACAAATAAGAGGAATTAATGGTGGCAACAACAACATCTTGCATGCTCCCTTTACAGATAACGGGTAGAATTTGCCTAAAGTCTCCACCAAATACTACGACTTTTCCTCCAAAAGGTTGCTCTAAACTAAGCGGATTTGTAGCCCGTAAAATATATCTTAACGTCCTGTTTAAAGCTTTAAAACAGAACCTATTCGTCATGACATCTTCATCCCATATAATAAGTTTGGCGGCACATATCAACTCTGAAAGTTCAGTACCTGAACATATATGACACGTGGAATCCTCATTAACTTGCAAAGGTATTTTAAACCTCGAATGAGCAGTTATGCCGTCAAGTATTAGGAGAGCTGCATTTCCACTTGAAGCAACGGTAAGGACTATTTCACCTTTTGACCTTATAGCCGCCGAAAGTTCCCTCCATATATACGTTTTGCCTGTACCACCATAACCATATAAAAAGAAGACACCCCCGTTATTTGATAAAACAGCATTCATGATCTCATCGTACACTCTTTTTTGCTCCATTGTAAATCTAGAAAGTAATTGTGAATGTTCCTCGTCTAGACATGATTTATCATATCGAAGTTCATCTTGTATAAGCTTGTTGAAACCTTCAGATATGAGGCTTGAATCTACAGAAGGCATGGTTTTATAGTAACTCAAACTACTACCATTTTATCATAATAACGTGTCAATTTCGGTAAGAGCGTAGTTTTGTAATTGGTCATCTGTAACATGCAAATCTGCATATAAATAGAACTCACATGTCAGTACAATTAAATGAGTACAATATATTCCCCAAAAAATATATCAAATGCAGTTAGGATTATGATCAAGTCAACAACATTAATGAAATACATACCCTTAATTCGTAGAATTCTCCTCTGTTTTTCGACAATGTCATCTGCTAGAAGTTTCCATGTTTGTTCCCAAACAAACTCTGGTTTTGCCATGCAATCAGACACCAAAAGAAATACAAATAAACTCCTAATATAGTTTGTTGATCCCCAAAAACTTGCTTTAGTTATCCCGTCAACATATTCTCTGTCATTCATCTAACAACCCCAATGCATAGCAAGCTTCTTTAAATGTACTATAAACTGAACCATCAACAGTCCTTAAATCTTCGTAGCATGTTGGCCCTTTTATATGATTCAACAAAATTCTAAGATAGTACTTCTCGCCAGTACCAGGAGCTACGTGATAAATCCTTCCAACAGAACCACGTCTGTCACGTTTTTTCCAATGCCTAGTTGAAGCTACCCAAACAAATTTCTCTGGAAATTCAGAATAAGTCAATTCTTTAGCTTCTGGGAACTTTTTGTTAGACTCCATCCATTGCACAAAAATTGATTTATCACTTTCATGATCATTTAAGACAACATCAATAGGATCATCATCATTAAATAAAACGATTTTCTCACCGGGAAGGTGCAAATTTTAAACGTTGAATAGCAGGAGTCCTGTAATGAATATCAAAGGCAAAAATCCTCCAAGCCGCTTCACACGCAGATACATATCGAGCGGTGTAGTAGTTTTTTATTTCGTCCATGCAATTTTCACCGACATTGTTTGCATCAGAGTTTGTAATTGCAACAGTGACGTGATCATGCCCTTTGTTTATGTACTTGAACATATACTTAATAGAGCCCTGATCGGTTGCACCATTCAACATTTATATGTGCATTGTATTTTAGAAGAAGAAATGCATTGTAAGGAACCACATACCGATTATCAAGGGGAACTCCACTTTTTTCCATCGTTCTACCATCGTCACGTCTTCTGTACATAGGGTACCCATCGTCATCAACAAAAGTCTGCTCAATAATTTTTTTTTGGAAAGTACTTTCTACACTTTCCATCGGCCATACAAGGAGACGATGGTTTAGAAGCTCCGCATGGACCATGCATCATGAAATTTCTTACAACATTGAATAAATCAGCATCCTCAGCTGGGTGTGGAATTTCAGCAGAAATGACCGTATCGATATCTGTAGTAGTTGGCAACTTAGATTCCTTATCTAGAAATAATAAAATATGTGCATGAGGCAGACCACGCTTTTGGAATTCGATTGTGTAAATAACTGTAAAAGATTCATAAGTCAAAGATATATGTTCAACTTAATTAATACATTTAAAAAAAAGCAAAAAATAATACATGTAATAGACTATAAACATGTCAGGAAAATAATATATTTTATACACATGTAAACAATAACTAAAGTGAGGACAGTAAAAGAGACATTATCGGAATTAACCTTGCCAAATATTTTGTTTACTTTGAAATCTTTGATCATGGACTCCAATTTCATGTGGATTACTCTACATATAATGTGTGGGCGATCCTCTGGTTGTAGACCCCTTTCTTCACAAAACTTGACAATTTCATGCCATTTTGAATTGCATGTGAATGTTATGAATAGATCTGGATAACCATGGTGTTTGCATATTGCCATTGCATCTTGATAGTTCTGCTGCATATATCTAGGACCACCTGTAAATGAAGATGGCAACACTATTCGCTTTCCAGATGATGCCGGTGCTGTATGACCCTTGCTCGTTGCTGAAGCAAGATTTGTATATAAATCAGAACGTATGTTCTTCTGATGAGTTCGATGGTAGTTCAACCTTTATGATTCAATCATTGTATAAACATCAACCAAAAATTGTTGAAACAACTTTCTAGATGACCTCAGAATTCCGGCTTCACCTCGACGCTCGTGAATTCGAAACTGACAGAATTCTTTTAGCGTAACCCTTGACCTCTTCCTTGCAGAAGTGTTGCACCTTTCACTTAAATCAATGTCAGGCCGATACCCGTCCTCACCATAAGGGAATACCAACGGATATTGAAGTGCAAGGTACGAAGGATGTAATTCATGAATCCGTTGTAACTGACCAGACCTTGTATGAAGTATAATGTCCCTAGGCTCAAGATTTGTATCAATATCACCAAGAATAATAGCAGCAACCTCTGAACTCGTTGGGAGATTATATCTCCGACCATTAGTGTTTCTATTGCTAAGCAGTCGCAACTTCATATCTGTAACACCTTCATCCTTAAATCGATCTCTGGCCATTCTAAATGCTTTTGCATGGGGGTTGTGTTGGTCTATCATATTTATCAACTCAATCACAAGCGATTCATCAACTTTTTTGACTCTAGAGCTGGCATAAATAAAGATCAAAGTAAAATCTTAATATTAAAGAATAATGTTATATAACTATAAGTGATAACAAAAAAATATATATGTAATTGGCATACCTTATCGCATTGATTCTATTTGAATCCTCGTTTTCAGTATCATATATATAGAGTTGTGAAAACTTTGGAGTTGTCCCCGACACTGGTAACAAACTCCCTATTCTGTGAAAATTCTGTCCATGCATTTGGTAACAACAAGTTCCACGACCTTTCGTGATGGGTGAGACCCTTCCTCCCAAAGAGGTGAAAGCAAACATCATATTGTAAGCTATTATAACACCCCCAAATATATATCCTTGAAAGGTATTACCGCCAGTAACCTCGGATTTCACATCCGAAGCCACCCCAGTCTTGACTCGTTTATATAAATCATAAAACAACAGTTATAATACAAAATATCATACTTTTGATTAAAGCAAATGTTTCGGAATTACATCCATGATTCAAAATACATAATCAAATATATTACAACGGAAGTCTTAATACATAAAGGACACACTGGTCTTGATCTAAACGATCACCCGCCAAGGAATCTCAACTTGGTAAAACTCTTCAAAATTTCAACTGCCATCATTGTCGTTTCTAGCCTTCATCGGAACTGTAGTTTATCTGATGTGTCGTATGAGAGGGATGACACCAGTCAACCATGCAAGGGAATATAACTGGTTGGTTAGTCTAATGAAAGACTATACAAGGGTAAAACAGAAAGGTTCTAAGTAGTCGTATTAGGTTAGACTCATCGCTTCTCGAATAAAAGTCGATGACGATAGTCAACCATCATACTCCTACTGAAATATACGAAAAGGTATGATCAAGAGAAGACTCTGAAAGATTGAGTCTTAAGGAAACATATGAAGAGAAGACTCCAAAAGGTTGAGTCTTATCGGAAAGTATGACAAGTGCTTGGGAACATCAATTTCACACAAGCGTTTTAAAACTGACTTGGTGTTTCGGTTCACGACCAACCTCACCGCACAATGCGAATTCAGATTGGAAAGAGAACTTTACTCTGACCATAGTCTAGACGAGTTTCCTAGCTGTACTACTCTCTTAGATGCACTACTCGCCTGAGGGTATATTAATTATGTGCACTAAAGCACTTACCTTATTTAATTCCAAAACGTACATTTTACGTTATAAGCTTTTAAGATCTCTTCACAAGAGATATCGGATCTCCTCACAAGAGATATCAAAGGGAATACATCCCAAATGGCGGCACTAGCTGTGTGCACATACCCTGAGTAAGGGTAAGGTCATGACCGAAGATACTAGGGGAAATCCTCCTAGTACCATTATCAAGAAACCACTAAACCTCGTAAGGTACATAGTGTTCCTACGAATACTCGTTCTAACTAAACAGTTAAAACATAAGAGCAATAATTCACATCAAAGCCATCGAGGCCAATAACAGATATAATAGCGTTGTTTCTAGCAATATATACAACCTATTATAATATCTGTATTTCAATCATATATATATATAATAGCGTTGTTTCTAGCAATATATACAACCTATTATAATATCTCTTTTTAAATCACATACAGTTATCAAAACTGTTCCCAGACGAAAACAATATTCATCCCAAATTAATTAACAATTAAACAATTGATAATCAATATAAATATGGAATGATAAGCAAGAGCGAACCGCCACTTGCCTTAGATTTAGACGAAGCTCAACGAAGCTCGAGACGACAGGTTTCCGGGTCCGAAACGAGGAAGAACTCAGATTATGATTTCCTACGGAACGACCCATAACGAAACCCTAAGTTAGATTCGACAATAAATATTACGAATCTAAAGAAAAACGAATGAAATCAAAGGAACGAAAGTCCCAAACGAGATCACAAAGCCCAAGCCACAACCACACACACCCAGGCCCACCGTGGGTGCGGCGGCTTGACCGCGGCAAGGCTACAGAGGCGAGACGACGACGACGACAACTCACTGGGGAAGACGATGGGGGCTCGACTCGTGGTGGCTCTGACTTCTGGATTCCCTGGACCACCCAAGCACCACCTTGAGAGCACCTCCTCCTCCTTTGGTAGCTCCGGCGACAACCTTGAAGAACTCCGGTGAAAGCTTGCAACTCCGGCGACAATGGAACGAGAGAGAGAGATTGGAGATAGAGAGATTGGAGCTGTCTTCCTCCTCCAAGCCTCCTCCTTTTATAGGCCAAGCAAGGAGCCCAGCTGGCACCTCCTCCACCGCCTCAAAGCCGACCGAAACGGCAAGCAGCTCAGGCGACGTTCGGCGGAGCAGAAAAGGAATCATGACGGCGCGGGTGCGGTGGGTCTTACCGTAGGGTCCAGTGGCGACCAATTCCTGACCGCGGGGTGCGGTGGGTATGACCGCGGGTGCGGTCAAGGCAATTTTTGTGCCTTTTGCCCATTCTTTGACCGGGAAGCCCACTTTTGACCGGGAAGAATTATGGGTATGGGTTTTAACCCCGGGTTAAATATATTCGTACTCGAACAATTATTCTAAACCCCAAAAATACGTCGAATGTATTTTATTCCACTCAAGGAATTATTACAGAGATCAAGTATTTAACAGAAACTCTGAACTTCTCTGAAAATAATTCGACTACAATACGAGTGTTTGGAAAACTTACCAAAATACTCTTTACTAAAATGAGGGGTATTACATCACCTCCCCCTTACAAAAAGTTTCGACCCCGAAACTTGGCCGAATAAACCAAAGAAAAGCGAGGCGTTACAACACTACCCCCTTAAAAAGGTTTCGACCTGGAAACTAGGCCGAAAATAGCTCGGGAAAACGTCTAAGTATATCCGCCTCTGTTTTCCAGGTTTCCCAAGTAACTTCTTCAGCTCCTGACTTGGACCACAAAATCCGTACCAATGGTACCACCTTGTTTCGTAACTGCTTCTCACGGCGTTCGAGTATTCTTTTGGGTACCACCTTGTTCCGTACCAATGGTACCACCTTGTTCCGTAACTGCTTCCGGTCCGAGCAGAACCTTGTCGGCATTCTCATCCCAACAAATTGGAGATTTGCACCTTCGACCGTACAAATCCTCGAATGGAGACATCTTTATGGTAGCATGCCAACTGTTGTTGTACGTGAACTCAATCAGACTCAGGCTGTTCTCCCAGCTAGTCGGACGATCGAGTGTACAAGCTCTTAGCATATCTTCTAAGGTCTGGATGGTCCTCTCAGACTGTCCATCTGTAACACCCCGGGTCAGAGGTGCTACAGTGCCATAGTCCCGAAGGACTATAAGGCGGTTTCTACAAGAAAAGAAATCCAAAACTCTTCTAATACATAAAATCATCAACATTAAAATCCCTGCTCAAGATTTTAAACAATACTTAACCATGTCATCCAGTTTAAATGCATCAATTTAAATCTAAAACAACGGAAGCGAATACAATATTTTCAAATCTGATGCACAACTAAATTTTTCACTGTGAAGACACATCTGTAATCCAGAACCCGCTTGTTGCTGCAAACCTGCAAAGCCTGATTGACTGGGGGACCCGATACCCCAGCCAACCGCGGCACGTAAACCGAAGTTGGTCAGTCTCACGAAAGACTGGCAAAACTCCTCAAGCCAAAACAGTTTCAAACACAATATATATATATATCACCAATCAACTCACAACAAACGACAACACGCCACAATGTATACATATATATATAATATCATAAATACACTTAATCATATCAACCAACCAAAACCGACCACATCTCAAAATATAAACACAATCTTCCACATAACCGATCTGAATAACCATTCTTATCCAACTCTTCACTATGTTAACCTCATTTCAGCCAATCTCAACCTTACACGAGTATAAATGAATAAAACAATTCCATCAAACTTTCTCTCTATTACTAATACCTCAAACATCAACCCTATGAAACATATATACATATATCTTACTACTGACTTACAACCGAGACTAATCAATTATACTGAACTCCCTACTGCACTAACACATTCAATTAACCTTCACATAAACAAACACATAAGCATCAACGAGACAATCATCACATGATACCAACATAACAAAACAACGATCCAGGCCAGCCACCCTTCCAGTGCCGCCTGATCGATAACATGGGTCGTAACCCATACACCTCAACCTAACTCATATTGGCCCACACCCTCAAGATGGGAAACCAGCCTTCACAAACATCCACACCTAGATCCAACAACCACTACCAATGGATAACAATGACCCGCAACCACAACTAACAATAATCAACACAACCAACCTTCATAATCCACTAGTTACCATAAATAACCATACCAACAGAAATCCACCTCATAAAGAACTAATATTGAACAATAAGTCACTAGCCAATAATCAATATCCAACATAAAACCAATAACCAAAACACACAATCAATATTCACCAACACAATCACTTAATCAAGCGCACAACCAATATCATCACAACACAACCACTTAATCAAGTACACAACCAATATTCAACACATAACCAACACACACAACCACCAACACCTCCAATCCAACCTCCGTCTCCACCACCACATCACCGGGTGAGACAATCAACACACACTTTTCGGATGGGACTTTCACCATCCAACCCTTGGTCCTTAACGACGTAGGCGTGCACCCTACGCGGTTTGGTGAGACTATCATCACCTGACCCTTTGACTCTGAATTAACACTGGCCCTTAACAACGTAGGCGACACTCGGTCCCTACGATGTTTGGTGAGGCTATCATCACCTGACCCTTTGACCCCCAATCAACGACAATCCAACCACCACACTGACACTCAATCAAATATTACACACGACAACGATTAACACATATTCACACATATATATAATCAACCAAGCAACTTTAAATTCAATAATCCAATCAATCCACAACAATCAATCCACGTTTAGTTATGACCAACTACCACATCACATTCAATCAAACACAACACGAGACAATTACTAACACACCCACACATTCACACACACACACATATATTCAACCACGAAATTCTACATTCAATAATCCAGCACATGACCAATATCTGCCAACAATCAAGCAACAACCAATATTCTACACAAAACAGTAACCAAGCACATACCAATATCTGCCAACAACCAAGCAAACAATCAATACCCAGCACAAGACCAATAACAAAACACACAATTGGTATCCGATGCACGACCAATAATTATGCACACAAACCAACACACAACCGCCAACACACACAGGTGTCGACAAACACACATATTCAACCAAGAAATTTCACAACTAATAATCCAAATTAATTTACTCAGACAAGGCTAAATCAATTACTGAATCAATATAGGGACAAAAGTAATTTTATAAAATATACGAAGGGTTAGCAAGATTTATCTTGCCTCAAGCTCGACAACCACGACCTCAGAGATCTCCAACCAACTCGAACGAACCTGCGAAATCAATCTGAGTAAATCTCTGGCATTAATTACTCATACAATCCACTACTAACAAAACCCCCAAATTCAAACCCTAAAATTATACCTCCAATTAATTAGGCGAAATCACAACCAAAATCAACCCAAATTAATCCAATTCAAAATCAATCTTAGCTGCTCAATTCACCACTGAATTCACACAATCATTAACAGTTGAATAATACCCCTAAATTCAGCAAAACACCCTTAATTAATCCACTTACTTCAATTCAAGGCTTAGCTGCACACTAATGACTGAACCAAGCAAACAATTGGCTCATAGCTGGAACGAAATCCTCAACATCTTCCACATCTCGACGACCACTGCTCTGTCCTTACCGGAAGTAGTTTCTCGTCGACGGAACCACCGCGGAACACCAGCAGCTAACAGCGGCAACCAGCAGACAACAACCACGACTCAGCAAACAGAGGAGGAACGAGGCAGCGAGCAGCAGTGGCCAGTCGAGCTCCCCATCGCCGGAACTCAGCCGAACTCCGACGAACCGCAGCAGCTCTCGGCCTTCAGCAGCAGCGGCTCCGATGTCCCCAGTAACAGCAAACAATACAACGGCGACAGCAACTCAGCAGCGGCGTCTTCGGCTTCAGGGAAAGGAAAGAGATGGCCGGGGAGAGAGCATAGAAGGGTTGGGCTCGCCGGAGGGAGAGCAACCACTGAGCACGAGAGGGAGTTCGGGAAGGAGACTTGGCTTCCTGAGGAAGACGACCCCTTTGGGGATTTATATCCCCAAAATTACCCTTTTCTCATTTTAAGAAACCCCCCAAAAAATCTTATTTACCAAATTGCCATTACTATCTTATTTGGGGTATTTCACCATCCGTCTGAGGATGAAACGCAGTACTGAATCTCAACTCGATTCACATGGCCTTGTGTAATTCTTTCTAGAATCTTGACATGAATCGGCCATCTCGATCCGATACAATGGTCTTTGGAGTACCATGCAAACGGACAATCTCGTGTAGAAACACTTCAGATAGCTTCTGGGTTCCCCATGTTGACTTGATAGCCACGAAGTGAGCACTCTTCGGAAGCATGTCAATGATTACCCATATAGGATCCTTTTGACTTTGAGTCTTTGGCAGCCCCGTGACGAAATCCATAGCAATATCCTCCCATTTCCATTCTGGTACTGGAAGAGGTAGCAACTCACCACCTAGTCTGCGGTGTTCTATCTTGACCTTTTGACAAGTCAAGCATTTCGCCACAAACTTTGCTACATCCCACTTCATGTTGGGCCACCAGAATTTCTTTCTGAGGTCCTTGTACATCTTGCTAGAGCATGGATGTACAGAATAAGCTAACGAATGGGCCTCCTTCATCACCAACTGGCGAAGACCATCAACGTCAGGCACACGGATCCGGTTCTGAAACCAGAGTGATCCATCTTCCTGAATCACGAAACCGAGAGCTTTCCCGTCCATCACTTCACTGCTTAGCTTCACCAAGACTACATCATCAACTTGTCTCTCCCTGATTTGATCAAGTAGCGTGGCCTGAATCTTCAACATACTCAGATATCCTCTACGCTGATCGTACAAGACTTCAATGTCGCACAACCCTTGGTTTAGCTTGGTCTGAGCAGTGAGTAAAGCCACTACAGTCTCGTGCGACGTCTTCCGGCTCAATGCATCGGCTACTACATTAGCCTTGCCCGGATGATACAACAATTCGATGTCGTAGTCTTTGAGTAGCTCTAACCAGCGACGTTGTCTCATATTTAGCTCCTTCTAAGTGAATATATATTTGAGACTCTTGTGATCGGTGAAGACTTGACACCTTACACCATAGAGATAGTGTCTCCAAATCTTCAGCGCAAAAACTACAGCTGCTAGTTCCAGATCATGCATCGGATAGTTTGCCTCATAAGTCTTCAACTGTCGGGATGCGTATGCAATAACCTTGCCTCTCTGCATCAGCACACATCTCAAACCACTCTTCGAAGCATCACTATAGACCACATAACCATCATTCCCTTCCGGTAGCGCTAACACTAGTACAGAGGTCAGACATTGCTTCAACTTCTGAAAACTGGCCTCGCACTTGTCATCCCAGACAAACTTCTTATGGACTTTGCGGAGCAGACCGGTCATGGGTAGAGCGATCTTAGAGAATCCCTCCACGAACCGTCTATAATAACCAGCGAGTCCTAGAAAACTACGCACCTCCTTCATATTCTGAGGCCGCTTCCAATTGGCTACTGCTTTAATCTTCTGAGGATCAACCATAACCCCATTCTCATTGATCACATGGCCTAAGAAAGCCACTTCCTTGATCCAAAAGTCACACTTAGACAACTTTGCATAAAGCTGATTTTGTCTAAGGACTGACAAAGTAATCCGAAGATGTTCCTCGTGAGCTTCCTCACTCGGGGAATAAATTAAAATATCGTCGATGAAGACCACTACGAACTTATCCAAGTATTGGTGGAAACATCGATGCATCAGATCCATGAAGACTGCTGGAGCATTTGTAAGTCCAAATGGCATGACTACGAACTCGTAGTGATCATATCTCGTCCGAAATGCAGTCCTCGGAATATCCTCCTCACGAATCCTGAGCTGATGGTAACCAGACCTCAGATCGATTTTGGAAAAGACCTTTGCTCCCTGCAGTTGATCCAATAGATCATCAATCCTCGGCAACGGATACTTATTCTTGATCGTGACCTTATTCAACTCACGATAGTCGATACAAAGCCGGAACGATCCATCCTTCTTCTTGACGAACAAGACCGGAGCACCCCAAGGCGATGCACTTGGCCTTATATAACCCTTCTCAAGAAGATCTTCGAGTTGCTTCTTCAACTCTTGCATCTCAGGAGGAGCCATCCGGTACGGTGCCTTAGAGATCGGCGCAGTACCAGGCTCGAGATCGATAGTAAATTCTACGTCACGATGCGGGGGTAAACCAGGAATCTCCTCCGGAAAGACATCCGGATATTCACAAACAACCGGAATATCAGGAATTGAAGGTTCATCTTTCTTGGGCTCGTCTAGATAGCACAGGTACTCGACACAACCTTGTCGAAGTAGCTTGAACGCAGCCATCGCATTGATAAGCCTGTCGTTATCAGTGTCATTCCGACCCTTAAACTTGCATACATATTGGCCCCCATATGACACCATCACAGTCCTTGAGCTGAAATCGATTACCGCCCCATGACGCGTCAGCCAATCCATACCGAGAATAATGTCGTATAGAGCCATGGCTATACAGATCAAATCTACTTCGAACTTCTTACCCTGGATTGTAATCGGAAATTCTGACAGACGCTTGGTGCCCACTAAATGCTCACCATTAGGAAGATTCACAAACCTCATTGCATACTAACCCTAACTTACTGATACAACTTTCCGAAATAAAAGAATGGGTAGCACCCGAATCAAATAACATACATACAGAAATAGAATGAATGTATAGAGTACCTTGAGCAATTGGAGCATTAGGTCTATCAGCCTCACGCATCTCGTAAAGGCGTTGACCTTGACCTCCAGAAGCAGCTGGGGCTTTCCCCTTATTCTGTGCAGACGTCTGCATCGAAGGACTAGGAGCTTCCACTAGTCTGAACTTAGGTCGATTGTTCTGATTAACTGACCCTTGCTATGACTCAGCTCCTTTCTGCCTTTGCTATGGACAGAACTTCTGTAAATGTCCCACCTTTTCACACCCAAAACACGTCTTCTTCTCCTTCGGACACTCATTACTCTTGTGTCCGTGTGTACCACAGTTATAGCATTGGATCAGACTCTTGCCCTGACCCGATTGACGTGTAGACCCTCCATGAGTCATATCCGTTTTTGCTCTGCCAGACTTGGCAAAAATTAGACGGTGGCGTGGGACGCTTAAATCCACTCGCCTGAGGCTGGCCCTGCATTGACCTCTGGCGATTGCGCTTCTTTGTCGACTCCTCCAGAGTCACTTCCAACTTGTAGGCAGCGTCCATGTACTGCTCCAGAGTAGAGCATTTGTGACGTATCATTAGTGGCTTAATATATGAGTTCATCCACTCGTGGAAATGCCAGATCTTTTGTTCATCGCTGGACACCTCCGGCCCAGCATACTGTAGCAAATGATTGAACTTGGCCGCAAGCTCAGTCACTTTCAATCCATCCGTCTTCGGATAGAGGAACTCCTTATATTTTTCTTCCCTCATAGCTCGGGAGAAGAAACGATCAGTCATCTTGGCCTTGAACATCCCTCAGTTCAAACCAGGGTGACCAGCAAGACCTGTACCTTCCCACCATTCACTGGCTACTTCCTTCAGCTGAAGGGAAGCAATGTGCACCTTTTCAGCTTCAGTGCACTCAACGTTTCTGAATAATCTTTCCATGTGTGAGAACCAATATGCCACCTTAACTGGCTCTCCTTTCCCATCATAGCTATCAGGCATCATAGAGCTTATGGCCTTCAGTGCTCGGCCATAGTCGCCTCTATTCCTGACCGCTTCCTCTTGGGGTACATGGATATTAGGCTCCTCAAATCTAGGAACCGCTGGGGGAATTGGCACAGCTTGTGCCTGAGGCGCGTTTGGTCGCATGATATCGGTGAATGCTTGCATCACAATTCCCCGAATAGCCTCTATTGCTACTGTATCAAATACCATTGGAGCGTTGACCGGAGCTTGGTCATTGCCCCCTGGATTGTTATTAGAAGCAGTCTCGTGTTCATCCACAGGGTTCGCAGTGCTCATCATATTTGGTCCGGGGTCATTGCTTGGCCCAGCACCAGCACGAATGGTGTTCCTTGTGTTCACCATCTGTTTACCGATCAAATTCCAAGTATTTTATAACATTAATATCATTCCAATGTACTCAATGTAATAAAATCACTTAGAATAGATCAAACTTGGAAATTTTCATTGATAAGCTCAACTGAGCTAATACGTTTTACAAAAGGGATCTCCCGAGCGTCAAGACAAAATTGCCCGGAGACTTAGGTTCTTAACAAAACAACTGAAATACAAGAAAAGAAACTGCTAATCAGCACTGGCCCAATCATGGCGCCCTAAACATTTCCTGTAATCGTCACTCCTCATACATGGCTTCTTCGAACGGGGTTTACCATCGGAATCTGGTGATGGACTTCTCACCATGCTCGGTCCTAGAGCACATGGCTCATTCCTTGGCCTTGCCCTTCTTCGAGCATGCTCAACCGCCTCATCCATCTGACGGCGCTCTTCAGGGAAAATCATCTGACTCAGGCGAAGTGCCTCTCGCGAGTCAGGACTCAACATTAGCCTTCTCTGAGCAGGAATAGGCTGTGAGTTCTCAGATGCAATTTGTGGACCATTTCTTCTTCTGAGAAATACTACCTCGTAAAGTGTATCCCAATCAGCCAAAGTCAATGGCGAGTATTCTTGCTCATGCGGCAACTCCGGACTGGGATAGATAAACTCCATTCTCGGGTCCTCGCTGCCCACCAATAAGCGCTCTAAGCCATCAGACTCGTGGCCCTGTCCCTCGAGGTCCTCCTCGGGGTCCTCCTCTTCTTCCGGATCCTCTTCCGGGTCTTCTTCAGGATCCTCTTCTTCTGGATCCTCCTCGGGAATCATCTCAATCATGAAGTCGTCGTTGTAATGCCCTCTTGCATACCTTGACCATTCCTCTTCATTTTCCGTATCCTCCCATAGCTCCTCTGTAGGTTCTGCCACTGGAACCTTGGTCCTATCGGACACTAGTACTACTGACTCGGGTAGTACAATCTTCACCTCCTCGGATGAACTACTAGATTCTTCGACCTCGAAGCATCGCAGGGGAACTGGAAACTCAAGCCTCATTGGAGATGGCGGAGCCACCTCGGCTTCTTCCGAGTCCCTCTGAAGAAAAAAGCATGCACCCATAACCTACGGGTGACAAGAAAAGAGTTAGTCTTTCTAAATATAGAAGTTCACTTCCATATCAGACTAAAGAAAAGGCACGACTAGATCGGCAGAATAAAAATTTTATTTCAAAATTCAATCCTTCAAAATATTTCTCAGTTCAAAATGAGTAAATGGTTTATAAAAAAATTCGTTCCAAGAAAATGTTTTAAAACTCACCCGTTTTTATAAAAAAAAATCGGCTCTGATACCAAATCTGTAACACCCCCAAATATATATCCTTGAAAGTTATTACCGCCAGTAACCTCGGATTTCACATCCGAAGCCACCCCATGCTTAACTCGTTTATATAAATCATAAAACAACAGTTATAATACAAAATATCATCACTTTTGATTAAAGCAAATGTTTCGGAATTACATCCATGATTCAAAATACATAATCAAATATATTACAACGGAAGTCTTAATACATAAAGGACACACGGGTCTTGATCTAAACGATCACCCACCAAGGAATCTCAACCTGGTAAAACTCTTCAAAATTTCAACTGCCATCATTGTCGTTTCTAGCCTTCATCGGAACTGCAGTTTATCTGATGTGCCGTATGAGATGGATGACACTAGCCAACCATGCAAGGGAATATAACCGGTTGGTTAGTCTAATGAAAGACTATGCAAGGGTAAAACAGAAAGGTTCTAAGTAGTCGTATTAGGTTAGACTCATCGCTTCTCGAATAAAAGTCGATGACGATAGTCAACCATCATACTCCTACTGAAATATACGAAAAGGTATGATCAAGAGAAGACTCTAAAAGATTGAGTCTTAAGGAAACATATGAAGAGAAGACTCCAAAAGGTTGAGTCTTATCGGAAAGTATGACAAGTGCTTGGGAACATCAATTTCACACAAGCGTTTTAAAACTGACTTGGTGTTTCGGTTCACGACCAACCTCACCGCACAATGCGAATTCAGATTGGAAAGAGAACTTTACTCTGACCACAGTCTAGACGAGTTTCCTAGCTGCACTACTCTCTTAGCTGCACTACTCGCCTGAGGGTATATTAATTATGTGCACTAAAGCACTTACCTTATTTAATTCCAAAACGTACATTTTACGTTATAAGCTTTTAAGATCTCTTCACAAGAGATATCAGATCTTCTCACAAGAGATATCAAAGGGAATACATCCCAAATGGCGGCACCAACTGTGTGCACATACCCTGAGTAAGGGTAAGGTCATGACCGAAGATACTAGGGAAAATCCTCCTAGCACCATTATCAAGAAACCACTAAACCTCGCAAGGTACATAGTGTCTGTATTTCAATCATATATATATATAATAGCGTTGTTTCTAGCAATATATACAATCTATTATAATATCTCTTTTTAAATCACATACAGTTATCAAAACTGTTCCCAGACGAAAACAATATTCATCCCAAATTAATTAACAATTAAACAATTGATAATCAATATAAATATGGAATGATAAGCAAGAGCGAACCGCCACTTGCCTTAGATTTAGACGAAGCTCAACGAAGCTCGAGACGACAGGTTTTCGGGTCCGAAACGAGGAAGAACTCAGATTATGATTTCCTACGGAACGACCCATAACGAAACCATAAGTTAGATTCGATAATGAATATTACGAATCTAAAGAAAAACGAACGAAATCGAAGGAACGAAAGTCCCAAACGAAATCACAAAGTCCAAGCCACAACCACACACGCCTAGGCCCACCGCGGGTGCGGCGGCTTGACCGCGGGTGCGGCAAGGCTACAGAGGCGAGACGACGACGACGACGACAACTCACCGGGGAAGATGATGGGGGCTCGACTCGTGGTGGCTCTGACTTCTGGATTCCCTGGACCACCCAAGCATCACCTTGAGAGCACCTCCTCCTCCTTTGGTAGCTCCGGCGATGACCTTGAAGAACTCCGGCGAAAGCTTACAACTCCGGCGACAATGGAACGAGAGAGAGAGATTGGAGCTGTCTTCCTCCTCCAAGCCTCCTCCTTTTATAGGCCAAGCAAGGAGCCCAGCTGGCACCTCCCCCACCGCCTCAAAGCCGACCAAAACGACAAGCAGCTCGGGCGACGTTCGACGGAGCAGAAAAGGAATCATGACGGCGCGGGTGAGGTGGGTCTTACCGCGGGGTACGGTGGTGACCAATTCCTGACTGCGGGGTGCGGTGGGTATGACCGCGGGTGCGGTCAAGGCAATTTTTGTGCCTTTTGCCCATTCTTTGACCGGGAAGCCCACTTTTGACCGGGAAGAATTATGGGTATGGGTTTTAACCCCGGGTTAAATATATTCATACCCGAACAATTATTCTAAACCCCAAAAATACGTCGAATGTATTTTATTTCACTCAAGGAATTATTACGGAGATCAAGTATTTAACAGAAAGTATGAACTTCTCTGAAAATAATTCGACTATAATACGAGTGTTTGGAAAACTTACCAAAGTACTCTTTACTAAAATGAGGGGTATTACAGCTATAATGTTCTCACAAAATTGTTTGCTTTTTGGATGCTTATTTGTCAAAGATTATTCAACAACGACGGTGGCTCTTGTAGAAATGGGAGCTCAATTTTTCCTTTCATGCAACATAAGGAAGATATATGACATATATCTTCGCTTGAAGGGTCTTGTGTGTTTATTCTTTCAGCATGCCATAGCAATGCCCCACAATGCAGACATTCATACACTGATTCACTGTGATCGATGTATTGCACTATAACATATTAATGAGCGTTAAAGAATAAACAAAAATATGATAAAATTTTAGAAAATAATACAACAGACTTACCTGGTTTACCGGTATGATTTCTTGTTGTTCTATTCATCATTGTAACAAGATTTGTACAACAGACTATTGTTATAAAGAGATTAAAGGTTGAACAAAGAATCTATAACATATATTAAATATGCTAAAAGGTACTTATTTTAACGTATATTATGGACATTATAAACTATTTGTAACAATCCTAATGTAATGGAAAACATGATCCTATTATGAATACAAAAAAAATGATATTAATTATAAAATTACCTATATTTTGTAATGTAGATGAACACTCTGCCAACGCAGATGAATTAGTAGTTCCTGAAATTAAAATATGTAACTGATCATATATATTGAACAATGTCGAAATGTATATAATATATGCATATCTAATTAGATGAGAGCATAAATTTCATTAAGGATTTACAATAAAATTAAGAGATTTTTGCTAACCTGATTCAATTAGTGGAGTTCCATGCCTCTTATGCCTAATCACATTCATTCTCAACATCCTCTTACGTCGAGCTAATTTGTCAATGGAAAACAATTACAAATATTGAAATGCAATAAATTATTTTATAAATATTTATTGATTACCAACGTACCTTGTTCAACATTTGTTATGTCAACTTCATTAGTAAGACTTGCATTATGTAAAGGAGCTGCAAATAAATACATATATCATACTACACATAGTGATGTAAGACAAAAGTAATATAGTACTTAGTAACACAGCTTGATAAAACAATAATTTTTGTACCATAGTTTTCCTTGTCATTTAGTCTTATAGGTAGAAATGAGTTAGTAGCGATTTGATCCGCTATTGGTAAATGCAAATCCGTTGGCGTACCATTAGAGGACACTACATAAAAACACATATATTAATTTATTTTATTATATAAATACATATAATCAAACTTGATATCAAATAACAACTATGCTGTAAGCCTAAGTACTTTTTATAAAGGTTGAACAAATAAATTGTAACATAGATTAAATATGCTAAAAGGTGCTTATTTTAACTTATATTATGGATATTACAATCTATTTGTAACAATCATAATATAATGGAAAACATGATCCTATTATGGATACAAACCAAAAACAAATGATTTTAATTATAAAATTACCTAAATTTGGTAATGTAGATGAACACTCTGCCAACGCAGATGAATTGGTAGTTCCTGAAATTAAAATATGTAAGTGATCATATATTTTGAACAATGTCAGAATGTATATAATATATGCATATCCAATTAGATGCGAGCTCAACGGACAATTAAGGATTTAAAATAAAATCAAGCGATTTTTGCTAACCTGATTCAATTAATGGTGTTTCATGCCTCTTATGCCTAATCACATTCATTCTCAACGTCCTCTTACGTCGAGCTAATTTGTCAGTGGCAAACAATTACAAATATTGAAATGAGCAACAAATCACTCAATTAATATTTATTTACTGATTACCAACGTACCTTGTTCAATCTTTGTTATGTCAACTTCATTAGTACGACTTGGCAATATAGATGAATTCCTTGTACCTTCACATTTAAGTATTAAATGATTATTCGTTTTGAAAACCTCAAACTTAAGACAATGCATGCATGAAAGTATATAAAATATTATATTTCATTAATAACTAACCATTAATAGTAATAACTAATGGTGTATATTGGGTAAGTACAGAGTTGCCAATACTTCCAAGTACATTGCCTGCACAAAGTTTGTTAAAACAAAATATACATGACTTCTTAATTTAAACTAATGGGATTTTTTATTCATAACCTGATTCGTTTAGTGATGTTCTATGTCGCTTATGTCGTATAACATTCATTCTCAACTTCCTCCTATGTCGAGCTACGTTGTGCATGAAAATAAATATCAATTAGTTAAAATACATAAATTATGCTATTTAATAGAACTTTTAAGAATAACATACCTTGTTCGACATTGTGCATATGATTTTGTTCTGAAGACATGACATTGTGCAATTGAACTACAAATAAATAGTTATATCATAATCTGCTTATTATAGATAATAAAACAAAATTATTATTCATACTTCATAAAAAAAAGTAACAATTTAAAATATATACCGTAATTTTCTTGATCTCGAACACCTATAGATAAAAATGAATTATGAACGTTTTGATCACTTCGGGGTAAATGCAAAGCCGACGGTGTGATATTTTGGTGTACTGCATAAATACATGCATATGTGTTACAAAATTTAAAGCATAAGGAAAAAAACCAATACCACAATTATATATTTTCATAGTTATAAAATAGTTACAAATTTATATCATTTAATTTACAATAATGAAATTAAAGATATATTGTATTATATAACATCAAACATTTATTACAATATACATGTTCAAATCGAATTAACTAAAGACGTTATCAAATAACATTACTAACCATTTGAAATGTCGGACATGGGGATACGATCACTAACGGATGAATTGGTACTAACTTCAGGAATACATCCTGCATAATGACTATTTATATTCAAGTTCATATTTAAATTGATCGAGAAAAATAGTGAAAGAATTGAATGCAAATCTTTCACCTGGTCGATTTGAAATTGTCCGTTGTCGTTTATCTCTAATAACAGCCAATCTCAACGCTCTGTTATGTCGAGTTAATTGATCCATAATAAAATAAGCCTGCAAAATCAAATATTTATTCAAATTAAAACTTATATTTTTTTACAATGTAATCACATGTAATACGCAAATTGTAACATTTTTTTTGCATATTAAAAATGTATCTACTTCTATATGTAAACAGTTAAGGAGATGTTTATAGTTTTTTGTTACATGACTTATAGCAAAAAAAAACATATATCGTTGCCATGGTTTCGAAATATAGGCCTAATACATTAAAAAGTTGATATTATGTACTTATTAAAAATATAATAAATAAACAATATATATTTGTTTCTATTATTATATTATATTACAAAATTCTAAATAATCAATGGACATATGGCCCAAAAATAAAAACAATGTAAATAACTTAATAATTTCAAATACAAATACTATCTTTTTAAAACATAACACAATAATAAATATATTTCAATTCTAAATATATTAATGGGTTAATAATCCTTAATTAATACAAAATATACGAATAAAACCCGATCCATTTCAATAATCCCGTGTTAAGTTTTCGGAAACATTATTCGGGCCCAATGTAAACCAAAATCCGGCCCAAGATCGATCTCGTTGGCCCAAGCCCAATATCGCGATATCAGATACCCTAATACAGAAACCCTAATCTCATTTGCTCCTTTCAATCTGCGCCGCTTCTATTCTCTTCTCTCTCCCTTTCCAATTCTAGGGTTCTAGCTTCGAACTTTCCATTTCGAAGTTTGAAGCTTGTATGGGATGCGTCTCTTCACTCCTTCTACCACCTTCCATTTCCAGAGTTACCACTTTCAATCTTTCCAGATTTAATAACAACTTTTCTTTCCGATTTCATCTTCCATTTTCGTCATCATCAAATTCCAGTCAAGCGCTGAATGAACATCTCCATTTTTATTCATCCTCTTCCTAAGTTACCTTAAACAATATCGATTTTCCCTTCCTATGTTCCCCAGAAACCTAAACTGTCGTAATCTCGAAGAAAAAATGTCGCCAGAGATTGAGGTTCATTATCTCTGTCTGATTTTCAGATCCAGATATTTTCCAGAGATGGAGGTTCATTATCCCCAAAAACCTAAACCCAGATCCGGAAGAAGAGTCTGATTTTCAGATCCAGATCTTTCAAAGGTAATTTTTTTTCTCTCTGTTTCTTTGTCAGTCTCTGTATTCATCTCGATAGAAGTCGCTTTATGGATCTTTTGATTTTAACCTATGATTTATATTCTCTGGCACCAGATCTAATGTTAGTTTCATTTGATTTTGGTTGAAACATGTTTCTGCGTTGGAGATCTGGAAGAACAAACAGTCGCGGATGATGAAGAAATTTCGAAGAATATTCTGGCAAATTCCAGAATAAGATCCAATGTTAGTTTTCTTTTCTATCTTTCTCTTTCACTTTATCTGGAAATTTTGGATATTTAAAAAGCTTAAATTTCCAAAGTCATGTTTCTAATAAACTCAACTATCAATTTCTTTATCGTTTAATTTATTGATTTCATATATTTCATCAAGACTGTTCTTCATATAGTTTTTTGGGAGAAAAAAATTGGTTTTTGTTTAGTTTGTAGGTAAAATCTGATATTATATGAAAACAATAATAAAATCTGATATTAGATTAAACCGGTTCGACATTATAATAAATATTATATCAAAACCGGTCCACTTAAATATATATATTTTATAATCTTTTATTCACATAATATGGGATGATACATTCTGGGCTTATTGGCCCAATAAAGAATTTAAGTGAATGGGCTTATTGGGCCGGCGAATGTTTTATTGCATGTTATCATAAATATAACATTTTGTATAGTCTGAATTTTTTATTTTTTTTAAAAATGTATATGTAACAGATGTTAATCGGTACTATTATGGGCTTATTGGCCCAAATATATTATAACCCAGTATAAACAGAATGAAACAATCTTAATGGACTAATTGGGCTTTAATTTAAAGGCCCAATTATCAAGCCTGGCAAAATTTAAAATTACTTTATGAATCTATCTAGAGAGTTCGATTGAAACAAAAGCAGGTGAAAAGTTGATTTTATCTATCTGTTCTCTTTATTTCTCTTTCTCTGTGCACTCTGTCTCTTTCTATGTGTCCTATATCTCTATTTCTCTTTCTCTCTTTCTCAGTGTCTTCTATCTCTATTTCTCTTTCTCTGTTTCTCTGTGTCCTATATCTCTCTTTCTCTGTGTCCTCTATCAAACGTATAGATCCAGATCTAAAACATCTCTGTTTGCTGGAAACATGATTATGCTTTGGAGATCTGGAAGAAGAAATCTACGCAGCTGATGAAGAAATGTGGAAGACTATTGTGGCAAACTCCAGAAACGATAAATGTAAATTCTCATCTCTCTCTCTTTTACTTTGTCTGGAATTGGACGTGATATTTGAAATGCTTAGGAATTATATCATGATACTAAATGATTTCATACATTTGATCAAGACTGTTATTCATGTTTTCTTTTGTGAAAAAAAAAACTTTTGGAAGATTTATTTTAATAAGGTCAAATCTCATATTATATGAAAATCGTATTAAAATATGATAGTAGATAAAACTGGTCCTACATTGTAATAAATATATCAAACCCGATCGACTTAGATATTTCTATATTTTCGGATTCTTATTAAACATTGTGGGCCTTTTGGCCCAATTAATATGTAAAACAACCGTTAGAGTTAAGTTTAGCGGCCCCCAATAATTAATGTTACTGTTGTAATGGGCTAATTGGGCTTAAATTGAGTATAGCGGGCTATATGTCACAGATTTGAAGAAGTGTATAGAAATTACTGTAAAATATTTTTTCTTAGAAATGATGGGATTATTGGCACAATTATATTTTAAACCAATTAAAGGACACTGCAACGATTCTAATGGGCCAATTGGGCTTAAATTACATTTATCGAAATTCACTTAACATATTTATGAACATCTCTCTCTCTCTCTCTCTCTCTCTCTCTCTCTCTCTCTCTCTCTCTCTCTCTCTCTCTCTCTCTCTCTCTCTCTCTCTCTCTCTCTCTCTCTCTCTCTCTCTCTCTCTCTCTCTCTCTCTCTCTCTCTCTCTCTCTCTATCTATCTATCTATCTATCTATCTATCTATCTCTCCCTCCCTCTCTTTGCCTTTGCCTCTGTCTATGTGTCTCTCTCTGTCTATGTCTCTCTGTCTATGTCTATTTGTATCTCTATTTAATATTAACATATCACTATATATCTATACATTTCTAGAAATGTGTTTATCTATATTAGTATGAGAATTGCAGATATCTTAATTTTTTTTAAATTCTTTCTCTGAGAGGCTTCAAACCAAACACACTTTAGACCAACGAAGGTATACATGTAACAAATACACTGCCATGAAGGAAGAAGTTATGGAAGACTCTGTACCAAATGTAAGTGTTTAAATTATATCTATTAGTCTCACATTGAAATGCATAATTCATTCTGCATAGATAGTAAAAAGTTTATTTGTATGATTCTTGTTTCCTGTAAGAAAAATATTTGTTTTGTACATGATTTTTTTATAAGTGTTGAATTGAAAGGTAACACTTGTCATCTGGCTAAATCTTGAGTTTAAACATTTTTTAGAGATTATAAATCATATTCTAATTACATAATAGTTGAATATGTTGCATGCATTCAATGAAACATAAAAGCTCTGGTTTAGATGCCTATGAAAGGAATCTAAAACCGATATCATATGTAACCTAAGGATGAAACACATGTCTTACATATAACAAAGTAGAGAAACTGATGTGCACATGTTATATTGAAATAAGAATTATTCTAATATATACAGAACTATAATAATCATGTAGAAATAGTATATGTAATAACAAATGTATCTAACCTTTGCAAATATTTTCCTATCTATGATTCCAGGTTTGCAATCCAGCTGTAAATGATAAGAGCATTGAAATTAAAATTAGGAATCTCAATATCAATAGTTTCATATTCTGAAAGGTCAATATTTCATATTACCAACTCTAAAGTTTACATAGTGTATTTATCATATTCTAACTCATATTCTAATTACAAAATTTCTGATTCTCTTACATGCATTCAATACAACATATTAGCTTCAATGTAGATTCTTATGATATGGGATTCATAAACCTGATATCATGATTATCCTAAGGATGACAAAGCTCTAAAGGCATGTGTAATTCTGATGTATAATTTAGTACTATCAAACTTTCTTTTTTGGTTTACCAAATAATTACTGACGTGGCACATCTACATTTTTTCACTTATAGGTGTAATATATAAAAAAATCTTGATATTAGGGTATCATCTCAAAAAGTTAGATTTACATGTTATGCACACACAGTCAGGTAATGTTTATCTGTTTGATAGTTTTGAATTGGATATTAAACAATTGCGAACATTTTTTTCAAACTATAACTGATGTATTCTTGTAACAGTAATGCAGGATGCAAATTTGGATGACACAAACAACATTGTCATTTCCTAGGATCATTTATACAGTATAAGTAAAGGTATGAGTACAATATTAAAAGAATTTATGTATGTTCACTAAATTGTAAGTGTTACTGATCATAAAATTTATTCCATTATAGGTTGAAGCATATCATCTCTAATATACATCTCCTAAGCAGATTGGAGTTGTACTATCAGGTCATGGTTTAATACTGTTAATATTTATACTTAACTCATTTACTTTATGTCGCTGTACTTATTATATAAATTGTTTATCATATAGGAATCATTTGGGAGCTTATGGTGATCTCAAAAGAAAAAGTGGATAATCATATATATAGAGAAAAAAGAAGAACTAAAGGTATGTTTTATACACCAACTTTTAGTGTAGTAATATTTTGAAATTGTATATGAAATAGATTAGATGTAAATAGTTATTATGACTTGCTCTTTTTTTTTCAAAGCATGCAAAAAACTTTAAGCAAAACCCATCCTGAACATCTAGGTTTAAAAGTATATACAACGTATGAACTATGCTGGTTTGTTTCAGAAATTTACACAACTCATGTTCAAATATCAGAATAAACTTAACAGGCTACTGTAGGACGAAGTTCTTTACATCTAAACAAACACAACAAATATTCATAAATAATACAACTTAAACATATGGTATACCTGTAAGAAAACTCATCAATACATCTGACATTCACGATGAACAGTATCTTAGGTTTTCTCATAAAATCACATCCCTCACTTGACATTCACGATGAACAGCATCTTAGGTTTTCTCATAAAACCACATCCCTCACTATTTGTCAAATCTCACAGGATATATAAAAGTTATAATTATTCAGATTATATATCTATGTAATATATGTTAATAAATGATCTTCCATATATTTACATATACCCGACCTCTTATGATACATAGAAGTTTTATATACTATCCTTGTATATGTTTTCCAATGATTCTAAGTGAAATACATGTGCTCACATAAAAACTTACAAATTTATTAAAATTTATTATTTTTGTCTACTTACAATTTAGATCAATCTATAATTTCCTTACCCGAATTCAGACAAATAATAACCTAAGTAATTTTCAATTAAACGTTTTCATATTTTGTTTGATGAGTACAACTTAATTGCATAACACTGTTTATAATGAATTCTGCTATACTTCAAATAATAATATGTTTTTTCATTATTAGGCCAATAAAACTAAGTTTACATTGGATATGAAACGATCTTCATAATGTTTAATATACCCAGATTATAAATTTTCACTGCTTCAGATTACTGTAAATAAATTATAACTCTGTTTCTAAATATTGTAATGATTGGATTAATAACAAAACAAATTGGTTTAGTAAATGAATTTAAGAAATGCAATATAACAGACAATCACTTGTCCTGAAAAAGAAATGGCATGGAATAATTCTAAATATTCTAAATAACTTAAAAATAATAAAAAAACATGACAAGAAATGGCATAGAATAATTCTAAATATTCTAAATAACTTGAAAATAATAAAAAACATGACAAATGCTTAGCAACTTATTATTCATATTCTTCTTCAAAAGGCTCATCTTCCTCATCTTCCTCTTCTTCATGAACCTCTTCTTCTCCTTCTATTCCTTCTTCTCCTTTCCCTTCTTCTTCTTCTTCTTCTTCTTCTTCTTCTTCTTCTTCTTCTTCTTCTTCTTCTTCTTCTTCTTCTTCTTCTTCTTCTTCTTCTTCTTCTTCTTCTTCTTCTTCTTCTGCTTCTTCTTCTTCTTCTCCTTCTTCTCCTTCTTCATCTGACAAATTAATAACAACCTGCCTCACATTCAAGTGTTACCAAGGTAGACGATTAATCTTTGCAAATTCATCCAATACAGCCCAAAGTTCAAGTCCGGATATTTCATACTCCATATCGTAAATACACGAAAGTTGCCATGCTAACACGCATTTACTACTGAATTTCAACATATACTCTCGTCCTTTACCTTCAATCCATATATTTACATCACTGTTGCGCCATGTGATGTAATTATGTTCTTCGTTAGACAATGAATCGATACATAAATAACGATCATGGCCATATTGTAGAAACATTTCTTCAAGCCCAGTTTCGTTCAATTCAGCATGTGTAAGAACAATAATCATAGGATTATAGGAACCAAACGTTGAATGAAAATTTGCCTCTTCAGTTGGACCGAAATAGCCAGCGACATTCTTGACTGCACAGTTGAGTTGTTTGTTCGGGAACAAAATAGGGTCTCTCTCATATATGAAGGGACAAAATCGCTTATTAACTTCGTCTAAAGCATGTTTAAACCTGTAACAAATACATTGAATACATTGATAGGGCATGAAAATAATACGGTTTAACATCATCTAAAGCATGTTTAAAACATTGGATTACAGTTGCAATGGAATCGCAGTGACATGTACATATAGCATATTATATAAATAAAAATCAGTATATATATATTTTGACCTAACATATGAATACAAAAGAATTTTGATAGGAATAATGTATTAAAACTATATTAAATAAAACAGTACCTTTCTGTCGCAATAGCAAGACCAATTGGCATAGAAATCGAACACTTGATGTACTTCACCTCGTCAGATATATCAATAGGTAATGAAATTCTCATGTGGAAGTTATTAGCCATACGTGGAAATCTGAAAAAGTGGCTTTCGGGTAACATGTCGGAAAGAAAAACAACATCAATATGAACTGAGATTTCATGAGCAATAGGATGAACCATGACTGATTCTTAGAAAGCATATAAATGGTAAAATGAGATTCTGAACGTAATGTGTGCGAAACAAAGTAAAAGTCTATGTTTTATAGCGTACTCATCTTAAATTTTTAGAAATAATTAAAAGATCTTATCACATTTATAGATACATTATACTTGTGGTCCTAAATTTGAGAAAGAATTAAAAGATCTTATCACAATTATAGACACATGTAGGCAAAATGTATACTTTAAAATATAATTTAAAAAATCGTACATATATGCATATTTAAAAAAGATATACTATAATTTAAATATACAGTTTTTAAATATTTCAGGGATGAAATCGAATTTAAGAAGACATATTGGCCATATGTATATAAAAATATACTATTTATTTCCATATTCTGTAATATTTTATCAGATTTATTTAATATATTCCTTAAAGAATTTTACAAAAAACCCTAAGGTCTTTCGTAAGAACAGCAGACTGTTAAAACAACCTAAGCATATTATGCAGATTATGCTTGCTGCAGAGTATGATCTGAGAGGGTGTTAAGAGTAACCTCTCTTGTACTACAATCTCCAAGCATATTCTACAGCGAATTGTTTCAGCCTACTCAGTTTTTGTGAATACTTGTGTAATGTTCAAGAACTGAATGTTATTAATAAAATTGCATAACTGCTTTATCATTTTATATGAATACTCAGCGTAAAAAAGTGTTTACTTTCATCCATATTCATTTATGAGTTTGAATAATCAAAGTGTTTAAAAAATTAGAACTGAATGTTAATAATAAATTTGCATAACTGATTGTTAATCAACAAATGTAATACCTTAGGTATTTATGATATTGAATTGAATTTCATTCAATGGTTTAGCAAAAAACGCATTCACCACACAAAAGTATAACATGATGAAAGGAAAAATCGACCATATAAATTTCATTCAATGGTTTAGCAACATCATACCAATATAAAAACTGAAACAAAACACATGAATTCTCTGAAAAACTAAATAGTGTATTGGCTCAGTTAATAGAAAAAACAATCTAATTTAGTCTAACTTTTCCTTCTTCAATTTCTTTAGAGTAACCCTCTTCTTTGTGGTTGATCCATTGCCATGTTTTGTAATATGACTATCTTCAGATTTAGCACTCTCCTCCTCAGAATTGCTATTTTCCTCATCATCAATGTTTATATAGTCACGCTTACGGGGTGTCGCCATTTCATTTGATGACACTTTAGACACCTCATCATTCTCTACATCGAGTGATGCCTGATTTTCCTATAATAAGCAAAGCTCTTGATCAATTCAAGTACCCAAATCTGAAAATTAAAACAAATAAAATGAAGAATGCATACCTCTGATTCTAAACTGCATTGTTCAAACTTTTCAATCAAAGTCAAGTCATCTGTCATGTTTGTTACTGTGTATGCCGTTGCAGATGGAAGTCTACTAATATTAAATTGGGAAATGAGAACCCTAAACAACATTTTTTTATTTAACAACACATTTAGATCATTTGGGATGATACTAATGTCCTTATCCTGAAAATAAAAATGAACTCATTAGTAATTAATGAAATAAGAATCATTATATACGTATCACTTCACATTTTATATACTTAATTTAAGACCCAAAAATTTACCTTATCTATTGACTCAATAATGCTTGTGACTGATTTCTTTAAAAACTGAGTAGCTTCTCTATCAAATATAGTCAATTGAGCAGTCCCAGATCCATCTATAACATTAACTTGAACACAAAATCTGCACAGATAAAAACATATATAAATAACTCAATAAACAAAAAACAGTAAAATGCATTTGTCGTAAATTAACTACCTAGGAATTGCATAGTTCACTAATGCATCACATTTCTTGCACCAAAATTGTTCTTCTTGTGCTTGCACTTTGCTTTTACACCGTTTGCATGAATTATAGTACCATCCATATGAATCTTCAATATGGTCAATGGTGGCAAGAACAATAACTTGGAGAACCTTTAGGAATTATCATTGTAATAAAAAAATAAATAACCTAAAAACTTGATGATTTAAAACTCATAAATAATCTAAAAAACTTAATATTTACATATAAAATGTTTAGAAACTCAACTATTCTTAACTTACTGTTCCACGCTCATGAAGATGTTCATAAAGTTCATCCAAGGTTTTTCTTGCACTCACATCCAAGAAAATATCAGCAGAAGAATATGATCGCTCACTTGATAGTTGTACACAACTATTTCCACCTTTTGAAGCAGATTGTTTTGATATACTAAAGTTTAAGAAACAATATAGTAAATTATTTATAATTAATATAACCAAATATCCAAAAGAAACAATTTGAGAAACAGTATGCTGAACAATATAATAGATTATTTACAATTAATATAAACAGATATTTAAACATAAAAAATTAGAATATACCTTTCCTTGAATTTTGAAATCTCGCTAATACTTTCATCATCAAAATACACCCTTGTGCCATAATATCCATTTGACACATTAGGTGAATTATTCCATTTCCCAAGCTTTGCGAACTGAACTATAACAACTACCGTATTTTGATTTGATGCGCCAATAAATGGACGACATAAATCAGCAAAATCATCCCATAGAGTACAATTAATGATATTGTTCATGTGATATAACCAAAATAAAAGTTATAAATCATCATTTTTATAAACAGAAAATGTTTAATTTGTGTAATGACATTAAAAATAAATAAAAAATGATAAATAATTAATACCTTGCATCCATTAATTGCAAATTAATTATTTTACCATCTTTGCCATTGCTTTTAGTAAAGGTCACTATCTGATCACCAATTCCAACCAATTCACCAATAACATCTACACATAAAATGTACAATATTAATGAAGCATATTATACACATAAAAACAACATAGTTAAAGGATTGTAATATGAAAATATTAAAAAACAACTTACCGTAAAGATATCCTTTATCCAATGACTCGTCGAGGATTTTTTCAAATTCAGTAAATTTGAATCCATGAACACGAACAGAAATGGTCGAACATAGTTTAACAGTAGTGTTGCGATAAAATATGACCTTATACTTGTGATCAGAAAACTTAAATGGTATATCATATAGGGCAACTCCGAAATTTGAAATCAAATAAGCACCTCCTTCTTTTAATAAAGATAAGCTAACCATAAAAGCTTCTTTAATGACTGCATGGATTTTGTCACCCTGAAAAATAATATCACAGAATTCTAATCAATATATTTGAATTTAATTGCAAGATTAGGCACACAATTTTGTAAATACACAAAACAATTTGTTAACATATAAACTACTAATCAGTACATTCTCATCCATTAGAATTAGTTCAGTCGTTCCGTATTGAGTTGGATCGTCTTTCTTTGGAACTTTAAATAAACGGATTACACGAACCTTAAGTTCATGATTACCTCGGGTACCTGTAATATCCTTCACTTGCTGTATAATTTTTGACATATCTACAATACGGAATAAACAATTTTCAGTATATTAAAATTAACATAAAATCTGAATTACAACAAAAAAACTGAATTTATGAAATAGAACCAGTTATTAAAACAAAAAAAAATTAAACCCTATCTGAAACTACTTGGTATACTTTCAGTTTTAACCTTGTATATGATTTCTGGATTTACTGTAAAATACTGAATTCTTTGAAAAAATTGTGTGTTGCAGACTATTTTGTTATGGTGTCAAGATCTGGAGTTTGGTGAGGATTGCACATTGAAGAAGGTTATGGAAATATATATACCCTCATCAAGGGAAGAAAAAACGTAAGCTCACTGTCTATATATCTATTTGCTCTTGGCTCTCATGTATATATGAAAGACGTCTTTTTCAAAGTATATTGAAATATGTAAATAGTAATTCAAGATAAATGACAGTGTTGTAAATAGAGAGGTTACTATTAGTTTGTGTAGAATATGGTCCGAGGCGTTATTAGTTTCATCGGCAAAAGGACTAATCTAATAGCCTCTCAGAGCATATTCTACACAAACTTAAGTAAACATGCCTCCTCTTATAGGTTCGATATTGCATATAGGTTCTAAATTATTACCTTGTAACTTCTACGAAGTCACACCCTTGTCTTTTTAACACTGTTTTGCATAATTCATAGTCTAACCTTATGCTTATACTTGTTATGTTTCAAATTCGAACCAAAACAACTCCGCTGATGAGGAGATCAATCCAAACTCAAACATACGAAACATGTAAAAGATGTAAGCTATTGTCTATCTCTATGCCTTTATTTTAGTATACAATCATAATGTAATGCACAAAAATCTAATGAACAAAATGTAATGAACAAAATGTAATGAAAGACATGTATAGTCAATATCAGTACATGTAATTTATGGGTGAATGGCAAAAATTACCTCGTAAATAGCTCAAAATTGGCTGTTGTTTGTACTGCAATGTCTAGTTGATTGTACTGAAATTGAATGAGAGGTTGTAAATATATAGCTGCACAAACCGTGTCATTGATTCTGTCATATTATGCCATATATTATCAGTACTAGATCGGTTTTAATTTTTGGAAACATAGATTTCCAGTGCCATATAGTTTTCCATATATATTCTGTCGTATATTTTGCACATATTTTTTATTCTGTAATATTTTGCCACGTTTTAATTTGGAAAATATAGATTCTCAGTGTCATATATACTGCAATATTTTTCTGTGATTTCCTTTGATATTATTCATTTATTGTGCAGATATTTTATATTCTAAAATATTATGTCATATGTCTGTTTATGGACAAGTTCATACCAGATTGATTTGCAGAATTTGGACGTCGAGGCAGCAATTGCATAATTTGTGTATTTTTGTGCAATAATTTGTATTATTGTCAGTTTTATGGTGATTTGTTTCTGGTTCAGGTTTAGCCTTGCAGGTTTTAATATTGCACAGGTTCAGTTTTGTGCAATGTGTTGTTTTTAGAGTTTGCAATTTTTCTGCAGGTGTATTCTAAGTTTTTGCATGTGTGTTGCAAGTTTGTGCAGGTTTTTCTCGGCATTTCAATTTATTGCTTGGTTTATGGGCATTTGATTTATGTTTTAGGTTAATTTTGGTTGATTGTCTTTCAAGTTTATGATTGTGCGCAGATTCTATTTTTTTTCTTATGGTTTAAATTTTATAATGGTTTGTATAAATCATATACTGCACAATTCTGCTATTTTTATTGATTGCAAATTATTAATTCTTATATTTGGTATCATATGCAATATTCAGAAAATAGATCGGCTTATAATCGTTTAATATAAGAAAGATTTGCAATCAAAAAATTAGGTTAGAATATTAATTGCATAATTTTTAGAAAGATTTACAATCTACAAAAAATCAAAATGGAACAAAGAAAATCATGTTAAATAAGGCTAAAACGATGTATTTTAATAAACTACCAAATGAAACAAAAAACTGACACGTGTACAACGAAATTCCGTGATGACACGTGACACCGCAATTTTTGGATTCATTCTCAGGGCGCGTGCCTGTGCAGACGCGATTCTGCTTTAGTTATTATATACTCCCTCTGTCCCGAAATGTTTGTCCTAAAGTACAAAAAGCTCTTGGATTAAGAAATTTTGAAACAATACAAATTGTCATTATTGCTACTACAGTAGCATCTGTGATTTGAAATTTCAATCAATGAAAGGAGAGGTGAAGAGAGCTCAGACGAACAACTAAGAACACAAGAGGCTAGCACACAAATCAGATCTACAAACCCAAAAGAGAAACAACTAAAAAATACGAACAACTAAGAACACAAAATCAGATCTACAAAATGGGTAGCGATCTACAAAATCAGATCTACAATCTGTACATACTCAAAATCAACCAAAAGAGAAACAACTCCTCAACCTTGGATCTGAGAAGGAAGGACAGAAAAGCAGATCTACAAACCCAAAACCCTAACCTCCACACCGCAAGATAAATCAACACACCAGGGAAATTAATTAGCAAAGGAGGGGGCCCACCCTCTTCATCTTCCTCCAACTACAACAGCAGCACGCAGGAGAAGCAACAGCGGCTCCGACTTTGCCCCCCTCGTCGCCGGCGTGAGCAGCAGCGGTTCGTCGGAGGTGCAGCAGCTCCACACAGCAGCGCACAACAAGGCTCGGTCTTGTTCACCGGGGAAGAAGGAGGAGGCTCGTCGGATTGGGGAGGTCGCCGTCGGGAGAGGCGAAGCAAGGACGGGAGGGAGAGAGGTTGGGTGCCCATCGAGGTTCAGAGAGAGGAGACGAGAGAGAATGAGAGAGGCAGATTAGGGTTTAGGTTCAGAGAGAATGAGAGAGGAGAGGAGAAGAAAAGTGAACGGTGAGTGAAGATTGAGAGGCAGATTAGGGTATTTAGGGTTAGGGTGGGAATATGGGCTGGGCTGAGTAGATTAGGCCGGGTTAAATGGGTAGATTAGGGGTAGGTTAATATGGGTTAGGGATATTGAGTTAGATTAAAATATGGATTTGGGTTAGTTTGGTTAAATATATGGATTTGGGTTAAGTTAATGGATTTAGGAGTAGTTTGGTTAATTTTGTTAGTTTAATTAATTAATTAATTTTTTAATTAATTAGGTTAATGAAATATGGTTTATTAAGTTTTAGGTTATGGATAAAAATGATGGATATTAATGGAGTTTGATATGGATGAAGATGGATGAAAATGGTAGGTGAGAATGATTGGATGTGAATGATTGAATGTGTAAAATAAGGATAAAATGGTGTAAAAGATGGAATGAATAAGGATAATGTTGGAAAGAAAAGATGGATAAAAAAGGAAAGTATGAGAAACAAAAGGGGACGCCCAAAACGGAAATAGGACGAACATTATAGGACGGAAGGAGTAGTAGATTACGAATTTGCTATAAAAGAAGATAAAGTGGAAGACAGGTATAGATTTTGCTCTGCAGATTCACGTGACATTTCTCCTGTGTTTCAGTCTTTTGCACATAGATTAGGAAATTATTTAATGTTCAGAGAGAATGAGAGAGGAGAGGAGAAGAGAGCTCAGACGAACAACTAAGAACACAAGAGGCTAGCATACAAATCAGATCTACAAACCCAAAAGAGAAACAACTAAAAAATACGAACAACTAAGAACACAAAATCAGATCTACAAAATGGGTAGCGATCTACAAAATCAGATCTACAATCTGTACATACTCAAAATCCCGGTGAATTAATTACTCTGAAAAGGGTTTTGAAGTTGTTAATGAATGCTCCATCCTTGAGAATACATCACTTCCAGGCTTTGGAAAATGTTTTGGGAAGGTGATCTTTAATATTTTGGTGTTTGGAAATTGTTAATTAATTACCCATATAGAAAAAAGTATAGTTGGAAAATGGAGTCAGTAAATATGAGTAATTAAAGTACGTCTACAACTTCTATAACGTCAAATATTGTAGATCACATTTAGGACAAATGTACTAGGAATTTTTTTTACACTTCTGACAAAGTAAAAGGGTATTTGATTTCTGTACAAAAAGACTTGTTTTGGTGGTACTGGGTATTTGATTTATATATATACTCTTTTACTTGATTTCTGAGTACTGGGTATTTGACAAAGTAAAAGGGTATTTGATGGTTGGTGGTACTGGGTATTTGATTTCTGTACAAAAAGATAAGGAAAGCTTTCTTGTACAAAAAGTTTTTCTATTTATTTATATATATATATATATATATATATAGATCTATCCTCTAGTAAAACAAGCTGTTAGGGTGAAACGAGTGTATCAATTTAGGACGTTGGATTAGAGGATGATGGATGGCTGAGATTGAATCTAGAAAGGTACAAGATTAGAGGGTAGAATCACTCACACTAGATCACCTAAATTTATGGGATTTGTTTTTCTAATTTACTCTCTCTCCAATATTCAGTTTCCCATTAAATCGTCTCTTCCTTTCTCCTTCTAAGAACCGCTCATCGTCTTCCCATCGTCTTCCAAGAACCGCTCATCGTCTTCCTCTCCTCTAGGTTTCCTCTTCCCCCGCTCACCGGCAACAGGACGTCCTCCACTTCGTCGCCCGACTCGGCGGTTGCGAGGCTGTACGCGGCGAATTCTGTCACCGTCGTCGATTCATCGTAGCCATACGCTGAGCTCTGGATGGGAACTCACGAGTCTGGACCATCCTTCCTGGTCAAGAAGGGTCCGATTTCGCCGAAGGGGAATGGCTGTTTGAATCCTCGTGAATCTGAGATGTCCGAAGAGGATGTGCATGCGGCGAATGATGAGTTGAACGGGAATAGGTGCGTGAAGTATTTTGAATCTACGCCGCATGATAAGTCTGTGCTGAAGGTGAATGGTGATTGTGGATTGGAGGCGGAGACTCTCAAGTCTTGCATTCAGAAAAACCCTAGCGTGCTCGGTGATAGGGTTCTTGAGAAGTGGGGATGTGATCTTCCTTTCTTGTTTAAGGTAAGATTTTATTTTGCTTCATATGGCAGTTTTTTTTTTAAATTAGCGTCTGTTTCAGTGAATTACACTTCTATGGATTGCAATTCCATGGATTAGGGAGGTAGGAGACGTATTACTGTGTAATTTGATGAATTGCATCGTTTGTGAATTAATTTGGTAGCAGACTCATACTGATTTTTGGAGGATTTGGGAGGTAGGAGACGTATTACTGTGTAATTTGGTACATATTTAATACCTTTCTGATAGCATTCCAAAGCTTGTGATGATTAAAACTTTGCCCATGTTTGCAGCTGCAATGGAGGTTCTTTTCTTGATCGGTTTCAATGAAGATACTGTGGTGGATGAGATTAGTAAGGCCGAAACATATCTAGTGTTGAAGGGATATGCATTGATATGCTAATAATACTGGTATGATATGCAATTTATTATTTTAGATTATTTCATTGGTCGTGATTGTGATATTCATTTGTGTGGATGTGATATGCATTTTTAATAAAGTGATATGCAGAATATACTTGTATGATATGCAATTTGTGTGGATGTGATATGCATTTTTAATAAAGTGATATACAGAATATAAATTAATTACATTATAAATCGTCTCTCCCTTTTGTTATTTTTTTCCCTTTTGTTATTTTTGGAAGGGATATGCATATTACATGCATTGATATGCAGATAATACTTGTATGATATGCAATTTGTTATTATAGATTATTTCACTGGTCGTGATTGTGATATTCATTTGTGTGGATGTGATATGCATTTTCCATACATTGATATGCAGAATATACTTGTATGATATGCAATTTTTTATGATAGATTATTTCATTGGCCGTGAATGTGATATTCATTTGTGTGGATGACTTTTGCATTTTCTATACATTGATATGCAGAATAAGCCGCGAGCGCGGCCAATGAAGATCTCGATGAGTGCTAGGAAAGAACAAGTCGCGGGCGCGGTTCAAGGGCAGTGATCGCGGCCATGCAATTATGTGGATGGGATATGCATTTTTTATAACGTGGTATGCAGAATTTACTTGTATGATATACAACTTGTAATTATGAATTATTTCCTTGACCATGACTATGATATTCATTTGTGTGGATGAGATATGTATGATACCGAATAACAGATATTCAGAAATACTTGAACGATATTCAAATAATGTGTTTTGATATGCACAATTTTTTTTCAATTCAGTGGATGCATTATATACATAATGAATAAGCACTCACCATACTTGAATATCAGACATAAGACAATGAATATCAGCATGAATACGATGGAACATGAACAAAATAAACAGATATGCAAAGAACATTAAACGATATTCACAATTATCGTGTCGATATACAGAGCGGTTTAGAAATTTCTGGACCAAATCCACGTTTTCTCTCTCCAATCTTTCTCTCTCCAATCTCCTTCTAATTGCATATTTTAGTGGTGATATTTATTTCATGTTTCACACCCCCACTATATCCTATTTTCTCTCTCCTAATCTAGCCATCTATCATCCTCAATCCAACGCTCCAAAATTATGCACCCGTTTCACCACAAGACTCGTTTTACCCGAGCGCCCCTCTATATATATATATATATCAGAACAAATTCCTAATTATTCTATTTGTTAAAAAGGAATATATAAATTAGATATTTATGTCATTTTCAATCCCCCATTTGTGAGATGCAAAGTACAATAATTGGAGAAATTCAACCTCAAAATCTGTTTGATTTAATACCGTGACCATGATACTTTGGGCTCGTTCGGTGATAATGGAGTTGAACCCTCACTTTTGCTTCAACCTCAACTTCAACCCCCACTTCAACTCAATTTTTGCCTAATGTCCCCCCACATTACCATTTTCCTTCAACTTCAACCCCTTCTTCAACTTCAATCCCTCCTTCAACCCTTCATTCAACCCCAACCCTTCATTCAACCCAACCGAACACACACTTCTTCTTTTCTTTCTTCTTGATTCAAGGTGGTTGGTGCTTCCTTTTCTTAATAGTACTATGTAAAAAGGATGTGGGAAGATGTGGTGGTGGAATTTGGTTTATGGAGCACCAGAATCTGGGAATTACTATTCCTACCACTTGGGGAGAGCATTTTTTTTATATTTCATTTTGGACACAGAATCTTATTAATTAATCAACTGAAATGTAGAAAGAAAAAGGAACATATATTCATGTGGATGTACAATGTATTAATTCGACCCAAAAAAAGTACAATGTATTAATGTATATTGTATCTACCAACTTGTCAACCTTTCTAGGTATGCATTCTGCCACAAACAACGTCATGTAGTAATGTAGTTAAAATAGAAATGAAAACTAAAGGCATTCATTACAATTATAACTAGTTGATATGAATAACGATTCTAACGCAATTTAAAAAATAAAAATAACTGTTTAACGATTCATATGTGGTTAGATTCTAACTAGCATGTGTCCAGGGGCGGAGCCAGGATTTTGTTCCAGGGGCTAAAATCATGCGCGATAAAAATATTGTGTGGCTTAAATCCAACGTGACTTAAATTCTATTTTAAAAAAATTAATTTTAATTTTTTTATGAAGCTTAAGGTAATTTTCAAATGAGACAAGGAAAAAAAAACTTAAAGTAATCTTATTTTTTGACTTAAATCTGTTAGAATTGGCTCAAATTACATTTTCAAATGAGATGAGAGGGGGAAATTTAAGGTAATTTTATTGTCATGGCTTAAATTTATTAAGGCTGACTGAAATTACATTTTCAGATTGAATAAAGATAAAAAAAAAGTTTAAAAAAAAAAATTTGAAAAAAAAGTTTTTAAAAAAAAATTGAAAAAAAAGTTTTTTTTTCTGTTTTTTCAGCGGGGGCTACAGCCCCCTCTGGGCCTCAAGTAGCTCCGCCCCTGCATGTGTTCCCGTGCCTTGCACGGGTATGACCATATATTTTAATAATGAATTTAAATTTGTTTATAGTATGTAAAATATAAAAGAGAATTATATCGGAAAATTAACATGATGTATCGGAAAGATAATTTCTTGATTGGAATAATTTATAAGGTGTATTGTATGATGAAAATTGAAGGTAGATGTGTGAATTTATATTAATCGAAGAAAATATAAATTAGGAATTTTATATAATTATTAAAGATAAAACTGTACTAAAATAGAACTGCATATTGTATTCTTTATAATGGAGTTTACGGACAATCTATTCACCCTTATTAAATCATGAACACTAATTAAGTATGATAATAATGTTTTTGGTAAGTGCATAATTAGATGTATGTTGGTGGATGAACCGTATAACGTTAACTATTTACGGACCATCTATCTATATACATATCTTTATAATAAGGTTTACGGACCATTAACGTACATATTATATTATGGACACTAATTAAGTATGATAATAATGTTTTTGATAAGTGCAGATTTATCATGTACAATGAGAAATATTTTGGGGTGGTAATTTAGGAAATTTGTATAAATAAAAGATAAAAATAAATTGTAAATAGAATAAGGGTGAATACGTAAATGTACACAATTATTTGATGACATGGCATATTTAGATGAACGACACGTAGGAGAGATAATTACGGCTTTAATAATAGTATATAGATTCTTACATTGTTTTTATTTTTATATTCTACTTTTTTTATATTTTATCTCCTTGATTATTTTGGCATGCCAATATTAATTGTCGATTTAAAATAGGAAAAAGATCTCAGGTGCGGAGTGAAAATGGCGTGTTCCTATGCAGACTTAGTAAGAAAGCATATGCACACATCAAAATGTTCATATACTTTGTATAATTGTATTATATGTATACACTTTCTTAATACGTGTTCATATGTCTCTAAGTGTGCATACGTTTTCTTAGTATGTGTGCATATGTTCTCTATGTGTATATACACTTTTTGTCACTTAATGTGTATGTGAGACATCGTTCTCAAATCCACACTTAAGTGATCGTTCTCACCGAGCGAAATAAATCATTATAATAAAGCTTCTAATTTGTCACTTAAATACTAACTTTTTCTTTCTTTCGTGTGTGTGCCCAATGCTCATGGATACTTTTATTAATCTAAGGAAACTAGATCCAAAGTATTGCTCTTAATCAGAATAAACTAACATAAATGACCTTTGAATGTAATCAGGGCCGAGCACCTGCCCAGGGCCTCCATCAAAATTGGGCCTCCGGCGCAAAAAAAAATATAGTAATAAAAATAATTGCTCTTGTTGTTATAATTGACTTCATGGCCTGGTGGTAGGAGTACTTATTAAAGCAATAGCCACACCCGAGTTTGAGCCCTCCAATTTACTCTATCACGAAGTTTTTATTTTTTTTTCAGGCAAATATACATTTATCTGATACGTATTATGTAATATCCCCGATTTTGGTTGAAATTTTATTTGTTTGAATGGTTTTTAAAAATTTGATTTGGAAAGTGGATTATATTCTTTGTCATTCATTAGTCGTATCAATGGAGATAATACCTTGGTTCTTAGAATCGAGCTAAACATTCTTATGGAGATTGGTAGCCTTGTTTTTGGATGAGATGATCTTATCTATTTTTGAGGATTAGGTGAACTAGTTTGGGTTATACGATTTATTTTAGAGTTATGGAGTTTATTATGAAGGAATATTCTTATTAAGAAAAATAATGGAAAATTAGTTCATCTGGGAGATTATTAGTTAGTTTTTAAGTTTAGTGCTTGGTTTTTGACGATTGCCTTGGATTGGCCTGCATGACGATTGCATTTCTGGATTTTATTTGCAATTCATGTGTTTCTTTGTTCTGTGACTTAGTTGAAGTGTGTGAATGTAACACCCCCGACTTATTGTCGGTAGTGCCACACGCCAGTGACCTCAGACGTTGTTGTCCGATATCACCCAAGGATTTAATCGGAACAATTAATCTTAAATAAACATAATAATTAACGAAAGGTTAAACAGCGGAAGACAATGTATAAGTGAAACTCAACCATTTATATTAAAAAATCTCATCAAACGAGGAGATGATTTTACAACAGAGTAAAATCACAGCGGAAAACTTATAAATTACACAGCGGAAGATATTGAAGAATAAATCTATTACATGACTTAGTGGTAAGAATAAATAATAATTGACAACCTTTCAAAATACTAATACTTGAATCTCCAACTACAAGTCTCTTCTTCAACGGTTACTTCGGACTTCGGGAACCAACCACTGATGTGCCGTATAGGACGGATGACACCAGTCAACCATGCAAGGAATAAAACCCGGTTGGTTAGTCTAATGAAAGACTATGCAATGGTGAAAACAGAAAGGTTCTAAGTAGTCGTATTAGGCTACATCGCTTCTCGAATGAAAGCCGATGACGATAGTAAACCTCAATACTTCTACAGGAATAGATACGAACAGAATGATCAAGAGAAGACTCCTAAAGATCGAGTCTTAAGAAAACGTATGAAGAGAAGACTCCAAGAGATTGAGTCTTAACGGAAAGTATGACAAGTGTTCGGGAACATTATAATTTCACACAAGCGTTTAAAAAGACTTGACCATTTGGGTCCACGACCAACCTCACCGCGTAATGCGAATTCAGATTTGGAAGGAGGACTTACTCTAAGCGAAGTCCAGACGAGGTTCCAAGTTGTACTTCTCGCCCAAGGTTCATTAATTATGTGCATAGCGGCACTTATCTTATTTTAGTGACAAAGCGAACATTTATGTTATAAGCTTTTAGTATATAGAATCTCATCGCGAGAGATATCGAAGGGAATAAATCCGGAATGGCGGCACCAGCTGTGTGCACCTACCCTGAGTAAGGGTACAGTCATGACCAGAGAAAGTACTAGGGAAAAATCCTCCTAGTACCAGTTATAAAGAAACAACTAGACCTCGCAAGGTACATAGCGTTCCTACGAATACTCGTTCTAACTAAACATTTAAAATCACACAATAGTCCACATCAATACCATCATGGCAATAATATATATATAATAGCGTTGTTTCTAGCAGTATATACAACCTATTATAATATCACTTTTTAATCGTATCATTTATAAAATCTGTTCCCAAACGAAAACAATAGTTCATCCCAATTTAATTAACAATTAAACAATTGATAATTAATGGAAACATGGAATGATAAGCAAGAGCGAACCGCCACTTGCCTTAGATTAGACGAACGATTGATCAACGACGGGTTTCTAGGTCCGGAACGGGTACGGAAGTCGGATTACAGATTCCTACGAAAATGACCCACAACGAAACCCTAGGTTAGATTCGACAATAAAATGTACGAATCTAAGAAAGAACGAACGAAAACGAAAGGACGAAAGTCCCGCCCAAGACCGGCATGCCCAAAGCCACGACCGTGATTGCCCAGGCAATCCGCGATTGCGGTGGGCACTGCCGCGGTCGCAGTCGTCGAGGATGAATGTCCGCGAGTTACAAAGGCAGCGGCCGCGGACACGGCCGACCTTGTCACTGCCGCGGTCGCGGTAGTTCATGTCCGCGGTCACGGACATGAACTCCAGTGACCCAAAATAATGAGGAACTCACCGGCGACGACTCCTTGGCGCTCGATTCGCTGTGGCTTCGACTTCTGGCCACCTTGCGCCTCCAATGCACTACTCCGGGGCTGCTACAACCCTTGGCGAAGGCTCCGACGATGACTTTGAAATCTCTGGCGAAAGCTCGAACTCCGGCGACAAGCACCTTGGGAGAGAGAGGTCGGGATGTGAGTGAAGATGGAGGCTCTCATCCCCTCCTTTTATAGGGAAAGAAGTCTCCATCAACCGATAACCCAACCAGTGCATCGACGCCACGCGGAAGAAAGACGAAGGGCGACGTTGGGCGTTTTCCGCGATCGCGGTGACTTTTCTGCGGTCGCGGAAAATTCCTTTTCCCAGCTCTCCAGTGCACGCTTATTCCGCGATCGCGATGGCTCTACCGCGGTCGCGGAAATTCCCCTTTTTGCGCCTTTTGCCCGGGAGGAGGTATGGGCATGGGTTCTAAACCCCGGGTTAAATATGTTTGTACCCGAACGAATATTCTAAGCCCCGAAAATACGTCGAATGTCTATTCCAAGGTTCAGGGAATTTTACAGAGATCATACACGATACAGAAATTCCGAATTTTGCCAAACGCGTCTCAAATAATTGACGAGGGTTTGGGAAATTACCCAATTACCCTTACTAAAAAAATGAGGGGTATTACAGTGAATGGTTTTCGTGGTTATCTTTTTATGTGTCTTAGTTGTGGCACATAATGTGTTAGGATTATGCTTTATCCTCTCATGACAGAACAAGTGTTGCTTGTATGTATGGCATTATCAGTGTTGGACAATCGTTGTATATGTGTTGTGTGTTGTGTTGTGTTGTGTTGTGTTGTATTGTGTTGTGTTGTGTTGTGTTGTGTTGTGTTGTGTTGTGTTGTGTTGTGTTGTGTTGTGTTGTGTTGTGTTGTGTTGTGTTGTGTTGTGTTGTGTTGTGTTGTGTTGTGTTGTGTTGTGTTGTGTTGTGTTGTGTTGTGTTGTGTTGTGTTGTGTTGTGTTGTGTTGTGTTGTGTTGTGTTGTGTTGTGTTGTGTTGTGTTGTGTTGTGTTGTGTTGTGTTGTGTTGTGTTGTGTTGTGTTGTGTTGTGTTGTGTTGTGTTGTGTTGTGTTGTGTTGTGTTGTGTTGTGTTGTATTGTGTTGTGTTGTGTTGTGTTGTGTTGTGTTGTGTTGTGTTGTGTTGTGTTGTGTTGTGTGTGAGTGTGTGTGGCGTGTTGCGTTGTGTGTGTGTGTGTTATTTTGTGTGTTGTTACTAAGTCGTGATTCCGCTGTGTTCGTTTGATTATCTTAGTAATCTACTCTGATGTGCGTTTAAGTTTTGGTTAAACTTTGTTTGTACTTTGTCTGTTTAGTTTCCGGATTTGTGATTTGATTGCGGGTTCATTGCTGATATCCCAATTACTAACCCATGTTACTCTAGGGTCTTTCTGTTTTGATTCCGCTTGTTTTCGGTTACAGGTTTTCAGCTTTGCACAGTTTGAAAGCTATATGGAGGAGTTAGAGGTGCTCGATAGTGGTTCTAGTTTAGCTTTTGGGCTTCCTTTCGTATTCTGTTGTGTACTCTGACATTATTGTTAAGTCTAGTTAACCTTGTGTTAGACAGTCATTTCATTTTCACCATTAATTTTATTAAGTTCATGTCTTTTAGTCGCTCCGCTTTCGCTGTTATTCTGTTTGTTTTCTATTGTCTGGTGGGTTCTGGGTAGAATCCATGACGGTGACACCCCGGGTTTGGGGTGTTACATATTAATATGTATTACCTTTAAATTCTATACATGAAATTTAAGAGCCCATCTAAATACTAACTAATTGATCAAGTTCGGATATTTTATTTTTTCCTCTTCTCTAATTTTTGTATTAAAATTTTAGAATTATGTTTTTTTACATGCTTCTTATCAGATTTACTAAATTTATTTATGTATAAATTTATTTATGATATTTTGAAACAATTTTATGTAAAAATTGCCTAATTTACTAAATGTGACATCAAATATCACTTGCCAACACATTATTTTCAGATTAAGTATTTAATATATCATCTTATTTTTTTTGTAATTTAAAACTTAATTAATTTAGAAAAAATAATAATAATAATTGATACTGAAAATTTGTAAACTATAAATGCATATATTAATCGATAATTTTTATAATTTATAATTTTCATTTCTCGTTAAGGCCTTATATTAATATAAGAACATGGCCTTTAAATTTCATTGGACGGCCCTTAAAATAATAAACAATTTATTAGATTGGATATGTATAGTAAATTTAACATTAGTAATATATGCTCGTGAGCATACATTAGAAGAAGAAAAAACTTTGATTTTACCTTTCCATAACCTACTTCTTAATTCATATTCATCATAAGGCTTTGACCCTTTAGAGGGGTTAAATCGAATGCAATGAGAAAAGATCTCTTGCATGAAAATCTTCCATATCTTTAATGAAGTTGACCTGACAAAGATCCTAACATGTATTCCTTGAAAATAGATATTTTAGTTTGTTATAAAAAATATAAGATGTCTTCCTTAAAAACATCAGAATTATTTGTTTTTTTTTCAAATAAGTTTGATGAGTGTTTGTAAACACTCATCAAAACATATCATGAGTTTTGTGGTCGGAAATTTATGAATGTAAAACTAGAATATGACCTGACTTAAACACACTGAGTTTGTAAACATCATACAAACATGAGATTCTACATTAAAATACAATAACACATGTCTTCCTTGTCCAATGGTATAATTAACACTTAAACTAGTTAAACAAGCTACATTAAACAAATCAACTACAGTCTTTAAAAACCATCCCAAGAACATCTAAAAATATTATGAGTCATTTGGTTTCTGTGTCCATCTATGAATTTGTCAAACGCAAGATCGAGGTTTGTCATCCCAAACATCAACAACTCAATGTGCTTGAGTGGGTACACCCCACAATCTCCTCTGCAAGATGAACAAAAGAAGTTAGAATGTATATCAAATGTAGTGTGATAAGGATTTTTCATTGCATTTATACACATATACTTACCCACGCTTGTTTTGCTTAAGGTTGTCCCGACGAGTCGCAAACATTGGCTTGTCCAAAATGCTTCACATCTCTTGGCCAGTAGCTCATACAGCTTGATATACGTAGCTCATACAGCTTGATATACCTTGGAACAGTCTCAGTCACGGGCTGAATCGTCTCAAAAATCTCCTTATCTGAGTACAAATCTACATTGTAGTCGTACACGGTCACACACTAGTCAGATAGTTCAATCTCTAAGGCAAATCAGTGGTAGTCTGGGATGTTGAAGGGCACATATATGCGTTCGGCATCATCCCATCTCTTGCCAAAATCTGTCGGACATTGACCTTTCATGTACTTTATCAGTGCATCCTCAGCTACACGTGGATAGTCGTTCTCGAAACGCCTGAACTTAGCGGTGACCAAGGTTGTCCAGAAGGTGTCAAGCACTACCACCTTCGAGAATCGCGTCGGATCCTCTAAAATCCTTTGATGATAAAGGAACATCATTTGCTCCAGATGCTGAAATGGTGCAACAATGTTAATGTATCCTGAAAACGATGACCTATCTTCTTGCTCTTCTTCATTAGTGTCCTGAAAACGATGACCTATGGTCTGAAATTTGCAAATATGGTCTGAACTATTCACATATGGACTGAAATGTGCATATGTGGACTAAAATGTGCATATATGGACTGAAACGTGCATATATGGACTAAAATGTGCATATATGGACTGAAAACGAAGGACATACCTCTTCAGAATCTCCCTCTTCATACTCTCCCTCTTATGACTCGTCCTCATCCTCTTCAGATTCTAACTCATCATCCTCATCTTTTGACCTCACCTTCCTCATCATGCTCTTCTAGTGTTCTCTAATGTTTGGTTCATCATCACTTTGATCCTCCTCAACCTCTAACTCATGTAGGCATATATACACATTAAACATTCATTGTGCAAGTATACAAATGTGAGCAATTAAGCCATTCATTTATTAAATACCTTTTTATTGTCCTCTTCATCACTGGATAAAGAGGCCACTTTTGTATGAACTTTGCCTCTGATGGTTTTCTTTAACCCAAGGACATCCTCCCTTAATAGATCGTACTTTTCATCCATTTTTTGCATCCTTTCAACCAATTCATTCAAACAACACATAACTTGCCTATGGTCCAAACCCTCAATGTTTGCAGCTTGCCCTTTACCACCCCCTTATCCTTTTTACTAGCCCTCTTACTTTTTGGCTTCAGTTGCTTCACAATGTCATCAAAGAATTTGTCTCCTTCCTCCTCTGGGAAGTAACAGCTTTCTCTCAACTCATCTTTTTCCTCTTCAACAAGGATCTGTTTAGCAACATACGTCCCCTCTAGGGCATCCCTAACCGAATCCAAGGTTGGTCTACTTATTTTCACCCACTTCACACCTCGGGGTTGAACATGTTTATTAAGCTTTTGTGCAAACGTGCTGCCAATCTGGGGCACTGCCTCATATAACCAAATCTTAAACAAACATAATTGAAATTCAACCATAATTATGACCAGCAAATTAACCTCAAATTTTACATATTTAACTACTAACACACTACTTGAAACCAATGTTCTAAAAGTCACTAGGCGGGAGCTGGGCGGTGAGGGGGGGGGGGGGGGGGGGGGGGGGGGGGGCTAGCGCCTAGGCGAGGGTAAAAATTAATGCCTAATCCATATGATTATTTTACTATGTTGTCTCAAATCCATTAATTTTTATAAAACTATGTTGGGATGGGGTTTGATATTTTATTATGGGCCTTATTTTGCAAAGCATAACCCAAAACTATGTTCTATGCATCCGTCATCTCCTAAGATGTTGTTACTTCCACAACATCAGATGCTTCTTCTCGCCTAGGCAGCCCTAGGCGAGGGATGACCGCCTAGCTTTTAGGCGGGGATTTTTAGTTTCAGGCTGAAACACCATTGGGAAATCCCTTATGGTGTAACCTGCTCTGACTTTGGAAGAAACTACAAGTGCAACATGTACTGACTCCAGTATTGAGTCCAAAGCAGTAGCCAAACTTTGATGGAGGTCAATATAAGCACTCTTACCCCATGGGTAATTATTGAAACGATCCAAGTCTTGGATCAATTTCACATGTAAGAGTCCGATCTTCCTCTTTTTATCACCCCTCAGTACAACACTGATGTGACCCTGCCTCCCATGACGGCCTAAGACGAGGAAGAAGCCATGAGCCTACGCTCAGAGGGCCCAGTGACAAGGTCTAGGTCCAAGGCCATCGTCGCCGCCGTCGCGTCACTTATCGCACGCGCCGTCGCCAGCCAAGGAAGCCCATATGACAATCCGAGACTCGTCGTCCTCGCCACCATCGAAAGTGAAGGCTTTGACACTTCGTCGTCTCACGCGATGATTTCTTCACAGCCTTCAACGCATTAGAATCTTCATGCGTTCTTTTTAAAACATTATCTATATTTGGTATTTTAAGATTGTTTTAGATAGTTTCCTTATTTATAGCGTTTTAGATAGTTTCCTTATTTATAGCATTTTAGATAGTCCTTTCAGTCATTCTATCTTTTAGTGTTTGTGCCTTTTGCATGCTTGCATGGGCTAGTCCACGAGGTTCGACTCGGCCCATCCGACGTCTCACCTCCCCCTATTTATACCCGACTTTGTTAATGTTATTTCTTACGTTCAAGTTAAAGTTCAAGGTTTTAAGTCGAGTGTTAATTCCTCCTTCCCTTGATCGAACGTCACCCTTATCCCTCTCACCCCCATTCACTCCGCCGACACGCTATGGCAACCACTCAAACTCCATCGAGTTTATCCCCTCCGTAGTCGACGCTACGACACCAACGACTTGTCTCTTCAAGTCGCCTAGTCTTCATCAAACCGCTTCCACCATCGCTACCATCTTTCCACCAAACCGCTTCCATCACCACCGAGATCCATTCATCGCGTTCTTCCGTTCGCGATCAACTACATCATCACGTTCCACAGCAGAATCACCACACCGAGTGACTTCTCAACCAAGACTAGATCCAAAGTCATCACCTTTGACAATTCGGCTTGTCACAGGAGGCAAGGACACATCAACTGGCATCAGAGCCCAACAGTCTTGTAAGTCACGAACTCAAGTTTTACTCTTGTTCACGAATTTTTTTTTTCTGGCCCCCATCGTTTGCTTTACTAAAAGATCATGAAAAAAAAATCATAACTTTCCATATTTGCTACACCTATTCGGTTTCTACAAGGTAATACCTTGGCCGAAAATTTTTCTTGTTCCCCAAGTTTTGGTGTGTTAGGTACTTTTGTTATCTTGCATGCTAGAATATTTTGTTTCCTTATTTCATGCGTGGATAGAATTTCCTTGTTTGCTAGATATTACTTTTTAGGTTGTTAAACCGAATTTCCATATATAAGATATCATCAAATCTTATCTTCTCTCTCTTATCTCTAACATCACACTTGTGATATTCTTGTTACTTAGACCTTTTTTATTTTATTTCCTTTTGCAAATCCGAAAAGATCAAAAGATAAGATCTCGGATATTAAAACAAAAAAAAAATATCAAAAAGATATTAACAAAAAAAAAAGTTTCCAAAGTTAGGGAAAGCCAAAATAAGGCAACCCTAACCCACATCGGTCTAAGCTCATCTTCTATATCTCTCCACCGTCTAGGTCAAGCTTCCTAGAAGTACTTTCTTGCTAATTAGGTTACTTTGTTTACGTTTGTTTTAGGGTTTCAATTTGTTCTTGTTTGTTTGATTGCAACTTGCCTGATACACCATACCTTGTTCAAGCCAAGCCGCCCTCACGGCAAGCCAAACAAGCCCTACCTACGTGACCTTTGTGACTTGACTAGTGATTTGCTTGGTTGTTGTTCTTTGTTGTCTTTTTGTTCATTTTTACTCCCATGTCTGGTCGTCTTGTTATAGGCACCATGCATATTAGACACAGTGGAGACGACCGCGAAGATAACACCACAAACCCACTACCTCCACAGTTGGGTCTCCCTCAAGACCAACCACCACAAGACCAACCCCGCGATCCCATCATGGGGTTGTCCGAAGATCAAATCTTGATCCAGGCTCTTTGACAAGAGAACGTCACTCTCAGAGCCAACCAATAAGGGGCACCCATTGTGCCAACCCCAACACCACCTAGTGGTCTAGACGCGCCGCCTCCCACTGGAGCAACTGACGCGGTCCCATCTAAGACACGCGTGGACAAAGGCAAGGGAATTATGCCGTCCACTTCTCAACATCAACCACAACTCAACAGAATGCAGGTCATTGAGAGCCGTCAAGGCTTAGTTCCCAGGACGGATCGCTACGTGCCCAGAGCCACCCCCGGTGGCCACGACACCGGCTCCGACAGCGACACCGACGACTTTCGAGGTGAGTACTCTGAACCTTACAACTTTAATGATAGGTATGCCTCTCGGAGAACCCAGCGTCGTGTGCCAGACTCCACACCACGCGATGGCCGACGTCGTCAAGCCGCCCAAGCCGACGCGACGCCAAGAAGACCAAGCCGCCGCGACACTGGGCATACGTGACGCGATGATCAATTGAGGACACCCCCTACCCAACAACGCAGCCATGATTTCCGCGATCATCTTCGACACCAGAGTGTTCAAACACCGCGTTACGGATCTGATGGCTACGCGTCGATCACACCAAATGTCCAAGACGACTTCGACGAGTATGATGATGAAGAAATCGAGGACTCAGGTATGGTCAACCCAAATTTTTTCCATCCCCCTCTTGGAGATCCACTTGAATTGCAGGATCACCCATCGGATTGGATCCCTTCACCGCATCTCTGACCCCAAGGAGAACGCGTTCAAAACATTGGCGGCGAGCGCCGCGATGGTTTCCAAAGAGACAATCGACGCGACAACTATGATGCCCAACCACGAAGACGTCAACGCGATGACGCCTACGCGCCCAGGGATGAGTTTGTCCGTGAAGATCGCGAACAACCCGATAGACACCAGGTTGGACGCGATAGACCACATGGATTGCGCATCTTTGAGAACCCTCTCTACGATGCCGCGCCAAACAACGCGTTCAACCAAGCAACTGACCAGCCTCGATACCAGAGACATCAAGTCAAGGTAAAAATCGAGCATTTTCATGGTGAATACAACCCCTCTGTTTTTCTTGAATGGGTGCAGGCTACGGAGTACACCCTTCGATATAATCGAGTGCCACCTGAGGATCATGTCGATGCCGTGACGCTTAACTTCCTAGGAGCCGCCCGCGTATTGTGGCATAGATTCGAAGATGACTGCGTTCGTCGCCACAGGACACGAGTCACAGAATGGCATCAACTCGTCTATGTGATGACCAAGAAATACGTGCCTCCAGACTACAGGAATCAAATGCGATTGGAGATTGCCATGGCTCGCCAAGGGTCGATGACTCCACTCGAGTTATTTTCCAAGCTTGAGGACATGTATTATAAGGCCAACATCTCTGTTGCACCATCTACCTTGAGGACAAAATTCTTGAGTGGCTTGAACACCAACATTCGTGATCAACTAGAGATCTTGCCAATCAAGGATTTGAACACACTCACCCACACGGCGATGCAAATTCATGCCCCATTATCTCGCCGAAAGTCTTACACATATTCCACTGGCCAACAAAGGTATTCTTCTAACACTAGTGGATTACCTTATACCAATGTTCGCCCTAGTGCCTCTACCACAGCCGCGTCTAGCCAAGCCTCCAAGGCGAAGCCCGCGACGCCGACCACTGTGCCGTGCCAGAACGCGCCAAGACAGGCTCCAGTGAACAATGATCGCACGCGTGATATTGAGTGTTACAAATGTGGTGGAAGAGGCCACTACAAGAAGGATTGCCCCAATGCTCGCAAGGTGTTGTTCTCCACAGCCGCCGCCGGCTATGAGTCTTGTGAAGATGAGGAGACCACACTTGACGCGATCACTGAAGGCAAGGAAGAAGAGGACGAAGACGCGTATGACTGTGAACCCGCTTCTCTGCACGCGGGCACACCATTGAGCTTGGTGACGCGTCGTCTCCTCACCGTCAAGGAAGCCAGCTTACACGATCAACGAGAGAACTTGTTCCACACAAGGGCTCTAGTCCAAACCGCTTCCTTGAGTGTAATCATTGATGGAGGATCTTGTGCCAATATTGTGAATGAGAAGGTCGTCAACCACTTCAAATTGCCTACGACGCCTCATCCACAACCTTATGCCCTCCAATGGATTTCTTCAAGTCCAGGTAACACAGTATGTCGCCAATGTTTAATTTCTTTTTCCATAGGGCAATACTGTGATTCTATTCTTTGTGATGTCATTGCAATGGACGCCACCCATATTTTGCTTGGGCGCCCATGGCAATTTGACAGGCGCGTGCTCCATGATGGCTATTTGAACACTTATGTGTTCAATTACCACGGGAAGCGCGTCACTTTGCATCCAATGTCTCCCCATGAAATCTTGCAGGACCAGGTAGAACGCGATCGCCAGAAGGCCATAGAGGTCGCGTCGACTAGGTCACGCGAGTGTCCAGAGGAACTACAGAGGCAAACCTCCTCCAAATCTGGCAACACTTCGTCTTCTCCAAGCCATTGCAAGAAGAAACACCACGCCACAACTGGGACACCGCGTGCCCCACAGCTCGTCGATACGTTGCCACCAGCGCGTCCTTTGTAGGGCACCTGTGAGCAACGCGTTCTTTTGGCCAGGCCCAGTGACCTCACTGCTTGTTTGACTGGGAAGACTCCATGTTTTCTGCTTGTGCCAACTCCCTGCATTCCGGCATCGTCGACGACCGCGCCTTTGCCACCAGAGATCGCGAAGTTGCTAGTCGCGTTCACCGACGTATTCCCAGACGAGTTGCCACAAGGACTACCTCCCCTGAGAGGCATTGAGCACCAAATTGACCTTGTGCCAGGTGCTTTTTTGCCAAACCGCGCTACGTATAGAGTTGGTCCAGAGGAAACCAAAGAGCTACAGCGCCAATTCCAAGAATTGTTGGATCGCGGGTATGTAAGGGAATCTCTTTCCCCTTGTGTTGTGCATGTGATCCTTGTGCCCAAGAAGGATGGCACATGGAGAATGTGTGTTGACTGTCGCGCGATAAACCAGATCACAGTCAAGTATAGGCACCATATCCCACGCCTTGATGATATGCTTGATGAACTTCATGGAGCCACACTCTTCTCCAAGATTGATTTGAAGAGTGGTTATCACCAGATCAGAATGAAAGAAGGTGATGAGTGGAAGACCGCGTTCAAGACCAAGTATGGGCTCTACGAGTGGCTTGTCATGCCCTTTGGGCTCACGAACGTGCCCGGCACCTTCATGCGCGTGATGAACCACGTGTTGAGATCTTTCCTTGGCAAGTTTATTGTCGTTTATTTCGATGACATTCTTGTGTATTCCCGGAGCCTAGAAGCCCATGTCGATCACCTTCGCCAAGTGCTCGAGTGCCTTCGACACGAGAGCTTGTTCGCCAATCTGGCCAAGTGCTCCTTTTGTTCCGCGTCAACCAACTTTCTAGGCTACATTGTGAGTAGCGATGGTTTACGCGTTGACAACGAGAAGATCGCGGCCATCAAAGAGTGGCCAACGCCTACGACACCGACATAGGTACGAAGCTTTCTTGACCTCATGGGATTTTATAGGTGTTTTGTACGCGACTTTTCCTCCATTGCCGCGCCACTCCATGAGCTCACCAAGAAAGGAAGCACAATTTTGTGGCTTGAGTCCCATGAACGCGCCTTCTCGGCCTTGAAGAGCGCGTTGTGCCAAGCTCATTTTCTCCAGCTTCCAGATTTCACCAAACACTTTGAGGTGGAATGCGATGCCTCAGATATAGGCATTGGTGGTGTGCTACACCAAGAAAAGAAGCCAATTGCCTACTTCAGTGAGAAGTTGTCAAGGGCCACGCTCAATTACCCCACATATGACAAAGAGTTGTATGCCTTAGTACGCGTGCTGAAGACATGGCAATACTAGCTTTGGCCGCGTGAATTTGTCATCCACAGTGATCACGCCGCGTTGAGCTACTTGAAGAGCCAAGCTCCCCTCAATCGACGCCATGTGTAATACCTCAGCCACTTGGGCCGGCCTATCACAGGGCTGCAGCCCATACACCTCAACCCCTCACTAGTAGCTCCAAGCCCAAGGCCCAGCTATTTCTAGTAGGTTGTTGGTGAGTCTCGAACACGAGACCTCACCCTTTAACAAGCAGCCGAAGCATCACTTGTCACCAATTGTGTTGCAGCTCAATTGGTGACAAGTGATGCTTCGGCTGCTTGTTAAAGGGTAAGGTCTCGTGTTCGAGACTCACCAACAACCTACTAGAAATAGATGGGCCTTGGGCTTGGAGCTACTAGTGAGGGGTTGGGGTGTATGGGCTACAGCCCTGTGATGGGCCGGTCCAAGTGGCTGAGGTATTACATAAAAGTACACTTTGAATGAGAGGGGCTCCGACCTTATTGGGCCAGCCATTTCTCTATCCATGGGCCGCAGCCCATGTACCCCAACCAAATCCCCATGGCTGGGAGGTTGTTCGTGAGTCTCGAACACGAGATCTCATGCTTTAACAAGCGGCCTTACGCCCACTTGTTACCAATTGTGCTGCAACGCAATTGGTGACAAGGAAGCGTAAGGCTTCTTGTTAAAGCGTGAGGTCTCGAGTTCGAGACTCACGAACAACCTCCATGGTGTGGTTTCCTGCCTTAAGGGTATGGGCCAGCATGGGATGGGTTGAGGTACATGGGTTGCGGCCCATGGGGGATAGAAATGGTTGGGCATGTTGCGCTTGGAGGCCCCTATCCAACATAAAAGTGTACTTTTTATGTAACACCCCCAGGCCAGCCACCAACCGGTGTCGGTGCCGCCTGGTTGTCCACATGGGCCGCAACCCATACACCCCGGCCCAAAGGCCCAGCCCAACGGTTGTCTCATGTGTGGCCCACAGCCAACACAAGCGGGTTGTTGCCAAGAGGAATTGAACCCCCGACCTTTGGCATATCTCCCCTTTCCTGAGAGATATGTCACCAATTGAGTTGCACCGGGTTGGGGTGTATGGGTTGCGGCCCATATGGACAACCAGGCGGCACCGGTTGGTGGTGCGGTGGCTGGCCTGGGGGTGTTACACCATGCTCGCTGGGTGGAGTTCCTAGAGACTTTTCCTTATGTCGTGGTCCACAAAAAGGGAAAGGACAACATTGTCGCCGATGCGCTCTCTCGCAGGTATGTTCTCTTGACTCAGATGCAAACTAAAACTCTGGGTTTTGCTTTGATTAAGGAATTATATGCTAGTGACCCTTTCTTTTCCCCTATTCTTGAGCATTGCATGAGATCGCGTGAGTTTGAGACCTTTTTTCCTTTCTGAGGGTTATTTATACAAGGCTAGTCGTATGTGCATTCCTAGATCCTCCATTAGGCTCCTATTGATTGAGGAAGCACACGCAAGTCGTGGACATTTTGGGATTAGGAAAACTTTAGACGCGCTTAGAGAACATTTCTTTTGGCCTAAGATGACCCACCAAGTGACTAGGTTTTGTAGAAGTTGTGTTACGTGCCAGAGAGCCAAAGCCAAGTCTAGTCCTCACGGCCTCTACACTCCTTTACTCATTCCTAGTGCCCCCTGGGAAGATTTGTCTATGGATTTCATCACGGGTTTTCCCCTCTCTAGACGAGATAAAGACTCTATTTTTGTGGTCGTAGATAGATTTTCTAAGATGGCACATTTTATAGCTTGTAAGACCACCCATAATGCTAGTGAGATTGCTGATCTATTCTTTGAGCATGTGGTGCGTCTTCATGGAGTCCCGCGTACCATAGTTAGTGATAGGGATTCTAAGTTCGTTGGTCATTTTTGGAGAACACTTTGGGGAAAGCTAGGGACCAAACTCCTCTTCTCGACTAGCTACCACCCCCAAACCGATGGCCAAACGGAGGTCACGAATAGAACTCTAGGAGCCCTCATTCGCACGATGCTCAAAGCCAACCCTAAGCGTTGGGAGGACTTACTATCAATTGTCGAGTTTTGTTACAATAGATGCAAGCACATGGCGACCAAGTTGACACCGTTCGAAGTGGTGTATGGCATGAATCCTTTGACACCACTGGATTTGTCGCCGCGTCCTCTCCGAGAACCAGTGCATGTCTCCGCCGCTAATCGCGCTGAGCAGGTCCAAGAGCTTCATCGACGCACCAAGGAGTAGCTGGAGAGGAGGGCCGTGCAATATGCTTCACAGAAGAACAATGGAAGACGCCGCGTCGTTTTTGCACCTGGGGATCTCGTCTGGGTGCACTTGCGAAAAGAGAGGTTCCTCTCGCGGCGTAAGCACAAGTTGGCACCACGTGGAGATGACCCCTTCTGAGTGATCAAGGTCATAGGGGACAATGCATATCAACTCGAGCTCCTACCGGATTTTGGAGTCCACGCGTCCTTCAACGTGGCAGACTTGACTCCATATGTTGAGCCAGAGTTTGATGATGGTGCAGCGGGGACGCTTCACAGCCAAGTGGGGGAGGGTGATGTAACCATGCCTCCCATGACGGCCCAAGACGAGGAAGAAGCCATGAGCCTACGCTCAGAGGGCCCAGTGACAAGGTCTAGGTCCAAGGCCATCGCCGCCGACGTCGCGTCACTTATCGCACGCGCCGTCGCCAGCCAAGGAAGCTCAGATGACAATCCAAGACTCGTCGTCCTCGCCACCATCGGAAGTGTAGGCTTTGACACTTCGTCGTCTCACGCGATGATTTCTTCACAGCCTTCAACGCGTTAGAATCTTCACACGTTCTTTTTAAAACATTATCTATATTTGGTATTTCGAGAATGTTTTAGATAGTTTTCTTATTTATAGCATTTTAGATAGTTTCCTTATTTATAGCGTTTTAGATAGTCCTTTCAGTCATTCTATTTTTTAGGGTTTGTGTCTTTTGCATGCTTGTATGAGCTAGCCCACGAGGTTCGACTCGGCCCATCCGACGTCTCACCTCCCCCTATTTATACCTGACTTTGTTAATGTTATTTCTTACGTTCAAGTTAAAGTTTAAGGTTTTAAGTCGAGTGTTAATTCCTCATTCCCTTGATCGGACGTCACCCTTATCCCTCTCATCCCCATTCACTCCGCCGACGACGCTACGGCAACCACTCAAACTCCATCGAATTTATCCCCTCCGCAGTCGACGCTACGACACCAACGACTTGTCTCTTCAAGTCGTCTAGTCTTCATCAAACCGCTTCCGCCACCGCTACCATCTTTCCACCAAACCGCTTCCATCACCACCGAGATCCATTCATCGCATTCTTCCGTTCGCGATCAACTACATCATCACGTTCCACAGCAGAATCACCACACCGAGTGACTTCTCAAACAAGACTAGATCCAAAGTCATCACCTTTGACAATTCGGCTTGTCACAAGAGGCAAGGACACATCAAACACCCTCCAGAATTAGCAACAAAGCCATCTTCACACTGCTGGAAAACGCGGCCCTAGCCACAAAGTTTTCCATGACAAATACCTCGAATCTAGCCACGAAACATGTTACCCTTAAAATTAGCCGGGACATGAGCCACAAAATAGTAAACGCGGTTAAAACGACCCTAGCTAAATTTAGTCAGGATTTTTAGCCAGGGAATCAAACTTCCAGCTAATTAGTTGTGGAATCTAGCCATGCACAATTTTAGAGCTAAATTCGTGGCTAATGTCTACGAAATCATTTGTGGCCAAATTCTAGGATATTTAGCCAAGAATGAGATTGGTGGCTCAATTTGAGTCTATTTACTCATTACTTTAGCTACGAATCTATTTTGTGGCTAGGTTGGAGTCCATTTAACTTATAAAATCTCGAGGTAAATTTCGAGGCTATATAATTTCGCGGCTAATTGTTGTGGTTTTAGCCAGGACTTTTCTTTGGTTAAATATGTGGCTATATATGAAGCTAAGTTTTCATTATTAAGAATGAAATTACCTTGAATATTATAAGAATATAATTCATGTCTAAAAATGTATATAACCTATTTTTCTTTGAAACAACAATTACCATTACAATGACCTATTTTTGAAACATAACAATGAAATGCAACAAGTGCATATTACACCATAATAACAACTTGCTTGTTCATATACAAAACTTGTGCCAAATGCACACTAACTTCCAAAAAAGGTAGACATGAACAACATGCCTAAGTTCAAAATGAGGACACAGTCAAGTTAAGAATACCATTCACATCTAACAATCCATCATAAAGTTCATAAAAGTAAATCCTATGTCTAGATTAGTAAGTTCAAAGATAAGTAGGTAGAGTAATATTAGGCAGTTTGATTAGGAGATGTAGTAGAGGCAACCTACACATTTCCTCCATGAAATTGCTAAAGTCGCTAAAGCATTTCTTATAAGGATTTGTTTTGGCTCTGAATTTCTTCATTCTGAGATTGTAGTGTCTTCATCTCTTCTCGCATATCCTTCATCTCATCCTTAAGAGGTTGAACTTGTTCTTGAGTAGGAAATGTACTAGACAAAGGGGCACTACCAAGATTACCTATTCAGCAATACGAACGAGAGCAGTCCCCATTCGACCGTTACGCGGGCCATTACATGCTTGTACCCATAATTGTGTCTCAATGGCCCTTGATATTGGAGATTTATCTTCAGCAATAGTAGCCTCATCAACAAGGCAGTCAAACTCAGCCTTGGAAAAGAAAGCAAGTATTTATCCATTAAAAACAACCAATGCAGAAAAATCACAACCAAATCACAAATTCAGCAACAAAAGCAAAGTGTAGAGGCATGCATTACAATATAGCATCATGCATAATCCATTTGATAGGTTTGAAAAGTTTAAATAAGAGAGAACAACCAATCATGGCTTTTGAACACACAAAAAAACAATGCAAAAAGTAAAGGGGCGTATCTCAACGATGATATCCAAATTCAAGAAGAATGCATCTACAATTCTTCATTTACTGAAATCCGAGTAGAAGGCATCTATCATACATACATCCAAACCATAAATAAACCTCAGCTTTACAAAAAAACAGAAATGGTACTAATTTATTGTATAGTATGATTTCTAAACAAAAGTAGCTATTTTATAGCTAGATGAATAACAATGGTACTAATATGTTATAGTACGGTTTCTGAATCATATCTACTAAAGAAAATCAGAAAGTAAATCTTGACTTTATAAATAGAAATTAAATTAAATACTTACCACAATTGAAGCAGGTCACGCCGCCATCCCACTCCCGTTGGTCTTTGACCACAACTCGCATATAGCTATAGAAATCCTCGCCATGGTGCCATCACGCTTCTCCTTCAAAGGGACAAGTAATGTGTGAGTTTCAATATAATTATGAAATTTAAAAGCAAAAGAGAAAATTATATTCAAAAAGTGCACTTACCATGCATTCCATCCATTTGGTAACTTTTCGAGAACCCCCTCGATACGTTACGATCCAGCTTCTAATGCTCTCTTTGTAGCCCTGTTTTCTCTATTCACCTGAGCTTGTCTCACCATATTCACATCATTTTTTCTGTGGTGTTCCATTTTGTTCCACACATCCTCAACTACAAAAAGTGGTCGTGAGTTATTTTTACGATGCACCTTGAAGACATTGCTAATGTGTTGGCCAACTTCATAAAGAAAGACCTTTTTCATCACCTCTTTAGATTCCGTCCAGCAAAAGAACCTCATTATGGATGAAAGAATAAAGTGTTAAACTTGTAAAGTATATAAAAGCAAGTGAAATTCAGTCAAGTAATTAAGAGTAGCAACTAAGATTAGTAAAAGGATATTCAGCAAGTAATTAAGACTTATATCATTAAGATCCAACACTTTAGTATTACCTCAAACTCATCAAATCACATTTTTTTTGCTGTATCTGGTACTTTAGAAATACTTGTCCAGGGCCCAGTGAAATATCCATGGACAATCTCTTTCATTTTTGCAAATGCTGCCTCGCGGGGATTAAAGTTACTACAGAGAAAATAAAAGCAGTCAATATCGATTTTTAAGATAAAAAAACTAATTTATAGAGATAAAGTTTGAAACTAACCGAACACCTTTCCTTTGAATCCCTACAAGGCTACAAGTAGCTTTTGTTGTTGACTATGAGACATGTCAACTGCGCCAACATCATACCTCTCAAAAGAAGGAGTTTGTGTTAAATCATCATCCTCGATTGGTTGATTTTGTTCTTCCTCAGGTTGTTGATGGTCCTCTATAGTAGCAGGCTCATTAGGACTAGCAATAGGAACATCTTGGTCTGGAGGAGTGCGAGAAACACCACGAGCAAAGTTACAATTTGAAGGTCGAGAAACGCCTTGAGTAGAGCGTGGTAAAGATCTACGTTGCATGATGTGAACAAGTTCTACAAAGTGAAACCAGAAACGTACAATATTATACAATAGAATATGACATTAGCAAAGGCAAAAAGGGACAGAAAATAAATAAAAAAACTCGAGAGCTAGAGAAGAAAGCAAATAAACACAAGAGTTTACAACAAGAACAAAACATCCAACTATAACGAAACAACGGAATGAGAAAATGACAAAAATAGTGACAAGAACAAAACAACCTGCAATGACAAGGACAAACAAGCAAAAAAACGACTGAGGACAAAACAACCTATAGTAACACTAAATAAACAAGTCTATGAACAACCAGCTGAGAAAAAAATACAAAATCAGACTGCAATGAGAAGCACAAAATCACACCAACTCATCACCAAACAAGCAAAAAAACACACATCACCATCACCAATGACTAATTACCTGTCAGATATTAGATACAACATGTCAATACAAGCAAACAATTTAACATGAGTAGATTAGAAAAAAAGTATAAAAGTGATACCCAAAACATTAACAGATGATGAGAATCTCCATATAGTAAATAATTTAGGCTTTAAGAAAGACAATATGACAACTAACAAACTAGGCCCATTTACCTTACCCTTTGAATTTTTCAACTGCAGAAGACCAAATTAACTTAATAGACCTCATAAATGAGACAAAGCTTTAAATCAAAACAAAAATATGAGACAAAGCACCAGAGGTTCAAAGTAGAGAGTGCATCAACTAAAGGTCATCATTTTAGTCTGTAAGTAAGGTCATCATTTTAGTCTATAAGTAAGTAATTTCTCCTACAATGGTTTGTAAAGAAAAATTAGGCTATGTAAGAGTTCAATCCTTAGGTGACTTATACGTCCATCAAGCATTTAGTAAAAATTAAATTTTAATTAGCAGATGGAAGTAAACTATGGTTAAAATAAATTAGAAAGAAGAATTTCAAACACATCCTTACATGATGAACATGTTCGGTGTTCTATAATGCCCATCTAGTTTCTTTCATATTACTCGTCCTATTTCTTCCGCAAGTAGCTCATCCTAGCAAATGAGTTGAAATTTCTACTCATATAACAATTTTAACCTAGAACCATTTATCGTCGTAGGATGTGCACAACCAAAAAATAAGTTTGTAGAGTTTTAACCTAGAACAAAAATTTGGTACAATTTGAGGAGTAAACACACAAATCGAATGAACAAAGCTGGGCCGAAGGAGGGGCATCAAGGACGGCGAGGCTGGGACGAGAAGTGGTTGGGCACGACTGGGCCGAGAGTTGGTCGGGCACGCCTGGACGAGAGGTGGCGAGCAGCGGCTGGGCACGACTAGGTCGAGACTTGTCGGGCACGCCTGGACGAGAGGTGGCGAGCAGAGGTTGGGCACGACTGGGCCGAGAGCTGGTCGGGCACGCCTGGACGAGAGGTGGCGAGCAGCGGCTGGGCACGGTGGCTGGTTCACAGCGAGCAGTGGCTGGGCACCATGGCTTGTTCCTTTTGAGCGGCGGTATGGAGAAATTGAGCAGCTCTTGATTGTGAGGGGTAAGAAGATAAGAACTAGGGTAAATATTTTCTTTTCCCAAAAATGAAAAAGTAAAGGTGAAAGTACATCATTATTAGCGGGAACTTTTATTCATTTGCCCGCCCAATTGTAAGAATAAAAAAAATTAGTGTAAATGGGATATGAAATATTACTAGTACATCATAAGTTAAATTATTAGTTACTATTAAAATTCTCGTTAGTTTAACTTACCCTTTAAATTATTTATGTAATCATTTAGTTTTTAAAAACGTCTTGTTAGTTTAATACGTTAATTTTTTAATTACTAAAAAAGATTTTGTTAGTTTGACAACAAAAGTGTTACTAGGCACTAAAATTCCACATATAAATAAGGTTAGGCTAGAAAGAGATGGTACACTTTCTAGACAATATAGTTGTGATTATACATTAGTAGAAAATAGTAATAATATGCTAGCAACTTAATTTTATATGTATCACTTGATTATATCTAATGGATTTGGTATGTGTAATTCAAAGTTTATTTTGTTAGGTTTCATGTATGAATGAGCAAAATTTATGTTGCAAAACAACCAATTGAAATATGCTAAAATTATAATGCAATTGGTCACTTATAAACTAATACCATACCACATAATAATGCATTACATTAAGTGCATACCAACATAACAATGGATTACATTTAGTGCATACCAACATAACAATGGATTAAATTAAGAACATTTAACATTAAACTATATTAGTTAAGAGAGCAACCCTCCAATTCTTTCTAAAATAGTGGCAAATAAGAGGCAATAAAATACTTGTAGTAGGATGACAAATAAAAGGCATATCTAATCTTTTTTTTTTGAGCTCTAGTTAAAATTTGGAAGGAAGATATTCAACCTCTCCAACGTTACTTTGTGAATCCCTTCATCTAAACTAAGTTCTATTTCCACGGGAAGCTTGTTCAAATAAAAGTTACGAACTACACCAACAACAACATCCTCTCTTGCGAATAGGCTCAAATCGCGATCATAATTGACATCCAACTTATAATCATGCTTCTTGTCCGATGAGTTCATGGTGTCTACATACAAAACATGTATAAAATGACCCATTAGAGATTGAAGAATCAAAACATAAACAAATTCGTAAGTTAAAACAAGATATGAAAATAGTGAAAAACAAAATAAAGTAGACTAGGAAGATGGCTAAATCAATAATTCAATAAAATAACATGAAATCAAGTTAAATTAAACATGTACTAGCTACATAATTCATAGAGGACAAGTAAATTAATCAAGCGTACTTACCGGATTGAACGACTTCAAAATCGGTTTTTTAGACTTGTTGGGATAGAGTTTTTTGAGATTTTGAGTGGAACTTGCTATGGAGTATAGAGTGAAGAAGATTGTGAGGGTTTCTCGGTTTAATGCTTGTACATTGGTAAAGTAGGAGAAGAGTTATTGCATTCTAATGAAGGTTGGTACCAGAAGCATTTAATGAATGTAAACTTTTATTTACCCTCGAATATAACCACGAATATACCATTGAACCATTAATGCGGCTAAATAGCCACAGATATTTTGACATAAAATTTAAAGGCAAAGAGCTACAAATTTAACCACGATTTTAGCGGCGACCACTATTTAAAGTAATTTAGTCTCTACTTTAGCCACAAAATTCAATATTCTGACTAAAAACCCGCGAGATTTAGTAATAAATTTTATTCATGGTAAATTAATCTCAAAATAGTAAATTGTCATTAGATTCGTGGCAAGTACTTAGCCTCGAATTTAACCACAATTATACCCTTGAACCCTTTATGCGGCTAAATAGCCACGGATATATCATTGACGTAAACTTTGAGGGTAAAGAGCTACAAATATAACCGCAATTTTAACATCAACCTTCATTTAAGGTAATTTAGTCTCGAATTTAGCCACAAAATTTAATATCCCGGCTAAAAAGTCATGAGATTTAGTAATAAAGTTTATTTATGGTAAATTAGTCTCGAAACATGATATTATGGTAAAATCTGTGGCTAGGACCCGCGATATTCCCCATAAATTTTTGCGTGGCTAAATGATCGTGTCTCTGGCCGCGTTTTCCAGTAGTGTCAGCTTGAATATATTGTACTCCCAACACGAGATGAACTTGGTTAAAAGGTTAGAGATTATAATACTCTTCACACCCAAAAAAACAAACACTACTTTTTTATCCTCCAATGTGCCCTCCTCATCCGGCATACCACAATTCAGTCCTGTTATAAGTTTAAACTCCTCCTTTGAAAATCTACATGGTTTCCACCCAAATCATACCATGTATCCCACTTCTTTTTTGTCTCTAGTTGCCTAAATAAAACATGGTGAATCAACTGTGCAGACAGCTTCAGGTTCTTCATTATTTTTACAATTGGGCCAAAGGGCCCCTATACAACTGTCTCCCAGTCTGCACCAGTTAATGTGTTCTCAATACATTGAAGATGATGAAACCTTGAATTCCGATTGATCCGACTGAAAAACAACTCCTTTGTATCCCACTTGTACTTCATCTGTATTGAATGACATTCACAAATACATGACATTCATATTCACGTAAAAAATAAACCTTATTTAGACTACATGTATATATATGTCAGGTGAGATATAGGTTTTTCAGGTCATATAACTTATTCAGACTACACTCTTTCTCAGGTCATTAACAAATACACTATCATAATCTTTATAAATTTACCATAACATAGTTCCAGGTAAGACTTATAAAATTTGTCAAACTACATTTGGCTTTGTCAGGTGAAATGGGAGTTCTCTAGGTAAGACTTATATATAATAACACTTTATCAATCACTCAGGCTACTATGCTATCTACAATGTCACAATCTTTATAAATGCACCATAAAACGATCAATTACCTCTTGAAGATGGAAGCATTCACAAATACATGACAATATAATCACATAAAGAGAAAAAACTTTTTCAGACTACATTTGGATTTGTCAGGTGAAATGGAAGTTCATCAAGTAAGAATTACACATAACAACACTTTATCAGGTCACTTAGGCTACTATGATATCTACACTGTCACAATCTTCAAAGTTCACCATAACCCTTATAATTTTGTATCAACATGTATCACCATAACCCCTATAATTTCACCATAACCCCTACATTTGGATTTATCAAGTCATTTAGGCTACTATGACATTCCAATCAAACATCTGAATATAAATGTTTTTCAGACTACTTTTGTGTTTGTCAGGTGACATAGACTTATTTCAGGTAATGTAGTTTATATGTAGCCACACTTTATGAGGTCATAACATCACATTCTCCACAACACTTTGTTAGGAAATTTCTACGTTTTTCAAGTTATATCACACAACAACACTATTCATGCTCTGCTTTTATTAGATATACAGCAACACTTTCTCCATATTTGATAGTTTCCTCATAAATATTTTAAAGCTACTATGAACTTTATCAAACTTTATCAAGCTTTTATACCTGATGTGTTCCGACCCCCGTCTGATCACGATTTGCCCGATCTAGGCAAGCAACGGCTTGATGTTCCTTCTTGTTGTAACCGGGATAAGTGCGAATCACCAAGGTGATGACTCGCGGGTCTCTTATGCTCGCTTGGGGCGAGGGTGGAGCGAGACTTGCTCGAAGCGACGAGCTACGGAGTTGGTGCAATAGCGTCTGCAGCGGAAGAAGGAGATGTGAAGATAGAAATGTGTTTGACGTCCGGGCCCAAGAAGGAGGATTTCTCTACTCTGACTTTAACTCGGGTTTAATTTAGACGTGAGAATAAATGATACAAGAGAAGCCTATTTAAAGGCAAATGGCTCGGCCTAACCCTAATGGGCTTGGGCCTCGCAAAAGACTAATGGGCTAGCCCACTATGCAATAGTGGAGCAACGCCCGAAATAGAAACTGTTATAAATAGAAACTGCTAAACATAGTAAGTTCCACAAATAGCAATGCTAATAATAGAAAGCTGCTAAAACGGAAAATATACTAAAACTGGAAATAACATAGAAATGACAAAGCTAGACTAAGTCTTCAACCAAGGCGGTCTCCAAGGTCTTGGACGCTGGGGGCTCGCCTAAGCCCGGCTTGGGCCGATGCAGGGTCGCATCAATACCCTACCCCAATTTCAGACAAGTACAAAGTTTGTCAAGATATTATGAGATTTTTCATACATAATTTGTCAGTCAGTTGCAAAGTTTTTTACAGAGTACAAAGTTTTTCAGGCAAGTACAAAGTTCTTGAGGTTATATCACACAACAACACTCTCCATGCTCTGTTTTTTACAGAGTAATTCATGCTCTGTTTTTCATTACCAGCATCGATTTCATGCATAAACCTAGCATGCAGTTTATCCAGACATAAACCTAGCATGCATCAACAATTCAACAATTTCAGGCAAACTTAGACATTTTTCATGAAACTAAAGACTTATTCAAGAGAACTAACATCGCCAGCTGATTTCAATGGCTTCCTCATCGACCTCTTTGTTGTGGGTTCTTCAGACTTATTCTTGCACTCTTCACTTTTGAGGGTTCTAGATGTGATTGTTCTTATGGGTCTTCAACCCTCTTTCTCTTTGTAAATCTCGCCGACTTCGCCTTCTCTGGCCTTCGCCAACTTCAACCCTCTTGTCTTCACCATTGTTGATTTGGGGATTTAGGTTTAGGGTGTTGTCACTCGATTTAGGGTTTTAGGAAACAAAGCTTTGTTCTGAAAAATGGAACTCTGGTGTTCTTGACAAATCGAAAAGATTTAGGGAAGAAAGGGAAAAGGCTGCAATGGGGAGGTTAATGTCAATCGGTTGAGCAAGTAAGATGATTAGGAGTTATTTTAAACATTTTTTTCTTAGTTGCAATTAGTAACCTCCATTAACCATTTTTTTGTTTTTTGAAAAAGTTTTATTCAGATTTTATTTACCTTTTTTGTTTTGAAGCTTTTTGGTATTTTTGCAATATTTTGAAAGTGGCGGCACTTTTGCAAACGGATTTGTAAAAGTTTGTAGTTTTTGCAATCTCGCCTTGGAAGAATATATGCATTACTGGTAGAGGTGTCAAACGGGTCGGGTTCGGGTTTAAGCGTATCGGGTCGGGTCATTTACGGGTCGGGTCGATTGCGGGTCAAAATTTACGGGTTGATTGTGGGTCAGGTTGTTGCGGGTCAGGTATCGGTTCGGGTTTATAACACCCCCAAAATTTAACCCTTTTGGAAAGGTATTACCGCGAGTGACCCCAGTGTTCCTTACCGAGATCACCCAAGGCTTTACCGTTTAAATACAATTCATGAAATATAATGATACAAAATGATAACCTTATTTATATAAAACTTGAGTCCCGGGATTACATCACAATCCCGAATAGGACAAACACATAGTTTAAAATTACAACGGAAGTCTTAAACAAAGTACAACGGAAGTCTTATAAAATATATTACAACAAGGATCTTGACCACAATGGTCATCTCCCAAGGATCTCAGCCTGATTAAAAGAAATTATTAAAAACGTCGAAAAACCACCGTCGACTCCATAGTCCTTCTAGTCTTCTCATCTACACTTTATCTGATGTGCCGAATCGAACGGATGACACCAGCCCACATGCGGAGAACAAAGTTCGTGGGTTAGTCTACTTGAATAGACTAGCAAGGGTAAAAAGCAGAATGGTTCGAAGCAGTCGTATTAGGTTAGACTCATCGCTTCTCGAATAATAATCGATGACGATAGTCAACCATCATACTCCTACTGGAATAAACAAGAGGTATGCACAAGAGAAGATTCTGGAAGACTGAATCTTCGTAGAAATCGACTCGAAAAGAAACTCCAAGAGATTGAGTCTTTAAGAAAATATGACAAATCTGGAATGTTAAGAATCAAACAACAATGATTTAAAAGCTGATTGAGATGCTTCGGTTCACGACCAACCTCACCGCTTACAGCGAATCTAGATTGGAAAGAGAACGTACTACATTCAAGTCTGGATCTTACAGAACCACATAACGATGATTTAAAAACTAACTAAGATGTTTCGGTTCACGACCAACCTCATCGCTTACAGCGAACCCAAATTGGAAAGAGAACGTACTCTGATCAAAAGTCGAGACGAGCTTTCCTAGCTGCACTATTTACTTAGCTGCACTACTCGCCAAAGATTTATTAATTATGTGCACTCGTGCACATATCTTATTTAATTATAAAACACACATTACTGAAGTATACTAATATTATTAAGCGCGACACAAAGTTTAAATCACAAGGTAACAATTATGTCGGCCCAAATTAATACAACACACAAACACACACACACGCACACACGAGGCTTAATATTATTCCGAGAACAACGGAAGTTATTGTTACACATGGTGATCTTATGTTCACCCAGATTGCACTGCCACAGCGCTTACACTTTAATTTACAGGGTGACAGTTACGTCCACCCCAATTGCACTAGCTAGGTGCTTAATACACAAGACTGCTATTAAGCTCATCCACTGGCGCTAGCAAGGCGCTTAAACACTTCAGATCCTTAAAGGTGGATAAGAAGCATAGGTCATGACCCTTAAATTATTATTCGGAAATTATCCCGAGGAATATTATGATTTAAAGAAACGACAAATCCTTACTTGGATCAACGTTCCTACGAACATTAAGTTATAAAGAAACGACTAATCCTTACTTGGATTAACGTTCCCACAAACACTCGTGTTAACTAAACAGTCTAACACAACAATTATTCACATTAAAGCCATCCAGTCAATCAACTTAAACACAAAGATAATAGAAACAGCTAATCCTTACTTGGATTAGTTTTCCTATTAACCCACATGCTATTCTAGCATTAAGATTAATTTCACAACAATACCATCACGGTAATTGTCACATATGATAGCGTTGTTCTAACAGATATATAACCTATCATAACATTACTTTAATCACGTTTATTTATGAAATTAGTTCCCAACAAAACAACAGTTCTGGATAAATCCACATAAATGTCCGGAAGGCGATCACAGATAATAGCGTTGTTCTAACAGATATACAACCTATTATATGATTTTCCAAAACAGTTTACAAAACCATTTCCAGATAAACACAGGAATCATTCCAAATTAATTACTCAGATAAACAGCTGATAATTAATGTAAATATGGAACGATGAGCAAGAGCGAACCGCCACTTGCCTTAGTCCGCAGATCTGGAACAAAGCAGAGACAACGGGATTCCGGGCTCGACACATGTATAGCTCCGACAACACAACGACCTTCGAGTCGACCCATAAGGAAACCCCAAGTTAGATTCGACATAAACTAGTACGAATCTAAGGAAAGACGAAAGGAACCGAAAGAAACGACGCCACGACGACAACCCACCAAGCCAAAGCCACGAAGGCAATCTGGGCACTGGCGGCGGTCGCCGTTCTTGGCGGAGGTCGCCGCATTCATCACGGCGGGCGCCGTAAAGAACACGGCGGTCGCCGTGAAGAACTCCGACGACGGAACGAGAGAAAAACTCACCCAAATGATGCGCGTTTCGACCCCTTTTTGCCTTGCCTGGGTTCCAACCTCCAAAGGCAACCAAAAGGCTTCACAAGGGCTTCTGGAACACCACCAAACGACACCGGCGAAAGTTTCAGAAATCCGGCGAGGCCACCAAACTCCGGCGAGAGAGATTTTGAGATTTGAGCTTCTGATTTTGTGTGAAATCCGATCCCCAAGCCTCTCCTTTTATAGCCAGATCACAATGGAGCATAATGATGGCCTAAATGGAGGCGTGGCGGGGCTAGTTCGGCGTCGTCAGACGCTCGCCGGCGACCATCGGGCAAAGACCTCCGGACAACAACGACGGCAGGCACCATCATAAATGCGGCGGGCGCCGTCATCAATGCGGCGGGCGCCGCCATAGGCCTGGCGTCCCCAGCTAGGAGAAGACCCGGCTGCTCCTCGAGCCTTGCGACGGCGGGCGCCGCCCTTGGCTTTGCCGCCTCCTCAGCTCTTAGACGAGAACAATGTTAACCCGGGATAAAATTATCATACGCGAACGAGTATTAACATCCAAAGTACGTCGTTTGTATTTTATTTCACTGAGAAAAATATTACAGATACAGAGCACATTACAGAATGCCTCCAACTTTCTGAATTAAATCCGACGTACTAAACGGGTTTTCGGGAAAATTCCAAAAATTCCCAAAATAATCCTTACAGAATTACGGGGTATCACAGGGTCGACCCAGCGGGTCGAGAGCGCCTTGTCAAAATTTTATAAAATGAATATTAAAATAATATTTTAATTAAAACAAAAAATAATAAATCAAAAAATTATTATTATATAATATTTTAATAATAAAAGATATCATAATATTTAATATAAAAAATATAAACACATTTGTATTGACCAACGGGTCAATGACCCAACCCAAAAATTTTCGGGTAGAAACGGGTCAGGTCACTTTTGACCCAATACTTTTCAGGTCAGGTCTCAACCTAGAAAAGGCGGGTCGGGTTTACGGGTCGGGTCAAATTTTGACAACTCTAATTACTGGAGTGGGGGAGAGGGGTCACATGAGGCTCTAGTTCCGTCTCTGCGTTCAAGGTACGATAATTACTCTAATTAGCATATGTTCTTGTACCTTGTACGGGTTTGATTAATAAAATTTGAAATTAAAATATTATTAAATATTTATGAAAACCAAACTGGTAAATTTTAAGCTTAATCTCTTGAACATATGGTGATAAGGAATGTCACACAAATAACTGAATAAGAAAATATATCAATTAAATTAAGTAATGAGAACGATTATGTATAATTAATCAAAAAGAAATAATAGTTAAATCATATTACATAATTATTTCAAATATTTTTAATATATATTACCACTTTTGCGTCATGAATCATACTTGATCAATTATATTTTCAATTGTATGTTATCAATTATATATATTTAAGCATTAAAACTATAATTACATTAGGTGTTTAGGTATATAATTCTGAAAAACGTACTTGTACATGGTTAAAATATATTTTTTAATTTGTGTTTATATATTAATTTATACTTAATTTTAACGTGTTTTAAAATTTTGTTTTACACACATATATTTATTAACTCTATCTACATCTTCATGTGTTGGTGCAAAAATTGCTCGTTCTTCAAAGTATTTTGAAAACTTATTGTCCAAAAGAGAGGAATAAACACACTTAACAATTGCTGGAATCAGATCTAAGTCATAATCCTTCACCAATAGTTCATTAGGAATTTGTATTTGTGCTTATCCATCATTGTCATCACCTACAATACCATCACTCATGCTTAATACCTATTCAAAAAATTCATTTGCTTCTTGGATATCATAATCAGATGTACCTTATTGAATCAGCATGTTTCTTGTCAAATTAAGAACTTTACAATATTTCCACAAATAAGAGGAATTAATGGTGGCAAAATATTAATTTTTTTAGTAACATGGCATTAGAGTTTAAAGAGTCAAATATGGTGGTACTTATAGATGATTAATTTTTATAAATCAATATTCATAAAAAAACATTATACTATAGGAAAAAAAATAACAATCAAAACCAATATTGAACCACTATAGTTCTCCAAACCAAAGTTGACTGTTAAATAGAAGTCATATTATGTTATTCGAGCGAGAACAAAAAATGAGTTGTTTCTATTGATAAATTTTACAAAAAACTAATTTTATATAAAAATCTATATGATACTACATAATAGTTTTAATCAAAGTGAAATGTTTATTGTCTTTAACTAACTTCTTAGCTTAGCGGAGTACAAGTTGGTTCTTTAAATTTATGGAAAAGAATATTGTTTGCTACGTTTTTGAAAGAATAGATTATACAAAATATTCAAATTGTATGCATATCCGGTTAATATGGGTAGATATTTTATTTTATTTGATTTTCGGAAAACCAACGAAAAAAATGAGAGCTTGACACGTGCCAAATTCAGTATCGTGATGTCACGTGGTAACATAAAATTTTGATTCATTTTGGGGGCGCCACGTGACATAGTAGGTATTCTACTTTAGTAGATATATAGTAGATTACGTACAAAAAATATATGGTTGAGAATATTGTTTGCTACGTTTTTGGAAAGAATAGATTATACAAAATATTCATATTGTATGCATATCCGGCTAATATGAGCAGAAGTTTTATTTTCTTTGATTTTCGGAAAACCAACGAAAAAAATGAGAGCTTGACACGTGGCAAATGCAATATTGTGATGCCACGTGGCAACATAAAATTTTGGTTCATTTTGGGTGCGTCACGTGGCGTAGTAGGTATTCTACTTTAGTAGATATATAGTAGATTACGTACAAAAAATATATGGCCGATAATATTGTTTGCTACATTTTTGAAAAGAATAGATTATACAAAATATTCATATTATATGCATATCCGGCTAATATGGGCAAATATTTTATTTTCTTTGATTTTATTTGATTTTCGAAAAACCAACAAAATAAATAAGAGCTTGACATGTGGCAAATTCAATACCGTGATGCCATGTGGCAGCAAAAAATTTTGGTTCATTATGGGGGCGCCACGTGGCGTAATAGGTATTCTACTTTAGTAGATATATAGTAGATTACGTACAAAAAAAATATGGCCGAGAATATTGTTAACTACGTTTTTGGAAAGAATTGATTATACAAAATATTCATATTGTATGCATATCCGGCTAATATGGGCAGATATTTTATTTTTTTTGATTTTTGAAAAACCAACGAAAAAATGAGAGTTTGACACATGACAAATTCAATACCGTAATGCCACGTGACAGCAGAAAATTTTGGGAGCGCCACGTGACATAGTAGATATTCTACTTTAGTAGATATATATTAGTAGATATATATAGTAGATTAAACTAAACTTTCTATTAGTTTAACCAAATTCACATGCTTGTAAGATTTTGTCAAGACCCAAAGATACACAAGGAATAAAGGATACATAGTTTTTGTTTGGTAAAAATTGCAGCTTATAATGGCTGGTCACTAGGTACATGTAGGACTAGGCCCATTTTTATGAGAAGGGGGGCCAATGGGCTACTTATCGTTGGCCCAATTGGTTTGTCAACGAGCAATTAAATTTCTAAGCAATTGGCGTCCGAGCGAGCGGGAAAATTATCGCTGAAAACTTTTTGAACAACTTTCTCTCTCTTCATCCCCTTTTCTCTCTCACTACCCAGGTGAACCAAATTATAATCTTCGACAGACACCAGATTCAATTTTCGACGGCTTGTTCTGGAATCCATCCCTACGGACGACGGAGAAGAGCGAAGCAGCCACAGCTCCGTCTTTCTCTCGCTCTTTACCGGCTATTCAGAAGAGCAAAAGCGCCAAGACCCAGAATTAGGGTTTCAGTGTTCCGACTCGCAAAAGTTCTAACTTTGTAGGGTTTAATTATCCTAATGGGCTAGAAAACTATGGTAATCGCCATTTTTGTGGTAGAAGATGGCTGACGAAGGGCAAGATCCCCCGATTGACGGGGAAGGAAGTAGCAGGTTCCACATTGTCCAGCCGCATCGTGATTTGGAATCCAATTGGGCCGTCGACCTTGCCAAAAGCCTCGAAGAGTACCTTTTAAAGATATGTTCCGGTGAAATCTCTGGTGGGGAAGCCGCCGATTTCTCCATAAATTTCGCTGAAGGTCCGGTATTCTCCCTTCAAAATTTTCGTTGTCTTAGTTCTTGGCAGGTTTCTGATTTTTACTTTGGGGGTACTGTAGCCGCTCTGCTGCTTCAGGGGTCGATACAGGTTTACAGTCGGAAAGTTGAGTATCTTTACTCGTTGGTGTTGCAAGCTTTGGACTTCATTTCTCAGAAGAGGTTTGGTTTTTCTCACCTTCCTTCATTAGTTGAACCAATTTGAAGTATGGTGTGGTGTTATTGTGTTAGTATATGGTTCGCGTTTGCTGTCTGCATTTTACCTTTTTTAATCTCTCATTGCAGTCGGTATAGGGCCCTTAAAATTTCAGCTAATTAATGTCCACTTCTCTTCATTTTCAGTATTCGAAAATTTATAGTGCTCCAAGTTTGCATAAATCGTCATCTCAAATTCACTAAAATCTTTATTATCTCTTCTCCAAATTGCTTCAGCCTATTATGAAGTGTTTTGAGCACCTATAAAGTACCAAATATGCATACACTATGATATTGCGTAGAGAGGAAAGCGCTCATATGTCATTGAGTGCGATTGGAATAGTCTATCATAGATATATTGGTTCCTACAAGGAGGTAGAGGGATAATAATAGTTCAAGCTTGAATTATGAAAGATTCTTGGAACTTCCAGATTTTAATGATGCAGTGGGGGAGAGGGGATGAAGTGATCTTATACGGATCGGAGTGTTTCAGCCGAGTTGCTGGGTATGTGGCTCAGGGGCAGAGACAATAGTAAGCTTAAGGTGAAAGCAATTATGTCAAGAGGGGTTAGGGGAATCCTGCATTTTGGATGTCTCATGTCTGTTTAAATGCCTTATACAATTTTAGCAAGTTACATTTTGTGGATGGATGGTATGCATATTTGTTTTAGTAATATAGAACTTAGTTAAGGAACATGACTCAAACGAATGTTGGTTATATTGAATTCAGATTTTAGAGCGAAATATTCCCTGGATGCAATTTTTAAGTATTCATTTGGCCAATCTCACAGACACCAAAGTGGAGAAACTGATAAAATGACTCATCATATAATTGAAGATTGGTGGTTGAAACGGAGAAGTATGTTAGAAATCCTATATGATTGGTAGTTGCCAATCAATGTATACTAATTATTTTCCTGCAAGACTATATGTATTGCATAGATCAGAAATTTAGAACTCTTACTGTTGTTATGATATCATTTGTAGAAGGCATAAGTTGCAAATTTAAAGAATGTTGGTAGGTATTGCTGTCTTGGGTAAAGTTATCTTGAGTTGTTTGACTGTGACTGAAGTGCAGCCTTGATAATCGACTTGCCATTTCAAAGAATATTAAAATTTGTTTGATGTGAACTTTTTGGCAGTCTGTTTGGATTATAAATGTTGCGGCAAGCACTTCATGTGGCTGGCTCTGCTTGGTAATGGTTTGTTTGTGTTAATCAAATGTTCATCTTTTCTTCCTATGGTCCGTGCTAATTTTCCTTATGCAATAACGATGGTTATTTTATATTAGGACCTTTAATTTGATTTTCCCTGTACTTTATTCCCTGTCTTTGGATTTTTGTTGAAGTAAAAGCTGAAATGGGTAGCATTAGTATGTGTTTGAAGTAAAGCTGGAATGGGTAGCATTAGAAAGTGTTTGAATTCTGATTTGTTTGAGATTAAACAAATTGATTCTTGACATTAAAGTGACCAAGTGATGATGATGCATCTTTTAGTTCCCCCTTCTAATAACGTTTTGTTTTCTTGTTGCAATAGCTGTCCGTGCTACTCTCAATCCTATATTGAGAAATTAGTGTTTTGTGACTAGTTGAGTGATTAAGGACTACTTGAACTTGATTATGTTATTTAGAAGATAGGTAATCTGTCAGACCTTGCAAGTTCATGAGAAATTAGTGTTTTAATTATTGTTTAGTGTCTGAATTGTTTCTTGGGATAAATGAGTATGTATTGGATGTTCATTCCCTGGGAAGTTATCAATGTAGTGTATTACATGACAGAACACAGGATCAAGAAGAGGGTCCAGCATCTCAGCCTGAAGCTAGCACTTCTCGTGCAGTACGTAATGAAGATGATGACCAATTTTGGTGTTCTGATGATATTCCAGGTAGGATGTGCTCCTCCTTGTAGCAGTAGTACCCTATTATGTGGATCATTTTTGCTTACTGTTTCCATTGCAGTGGATGCCAAAAATTGCCTTGATAGTCTATCAACCAAGGATGCTTTTCAGAATCGCCTAGTAAAGCCCCCTGTCAATTTAGTAGTACTTGAAGGTGATTGCCTAGATTCCACTGGTGATGGAGGAGAACTTGAAACATATTTGGTACATTCACTGCTTGTTTTCTCGATAGTCTTTTGGTTTTTCTTATGTAGTTATGTCTAACTCACCTACTTCATATGTTTTTGTAACTTGCAGTTGGCTACACATGATTTGTATCGTGATTTTATTCTTTTGGATCCTTGTGATGCAACCGTGGTTGATGATTTTTTGAAAGGAGACATCTCTGGGGAAGGTCAATATGATATCCACAAAGGGAGCTCATTGCGCTCAAAGGGTCACAAAACTTTTATGTCTCCAGTGAGACAGTCTGGTGGCACTGCTCGAAAGTCAACTGCCAAAAAAAACGAGAATAATATCGGTGAACCTTCTGCAGCTCCTTGTGACATTGATCCTGAACCCGCTGCGTGTGAAATTCCTCAAAATGAAAATTTCGACTACCAAATGGACGATCATCACTCTGAACCTGAGTTCTTTGATGATGCTGATAGTGATGATGAAGATCCATGGAAGCCTTTGAACCCACATGAGCTTGGAAACTTGAAAGTTAAACCTTTTAGAAAAGGTTGTTTCCTCGCTCTTTGCTCCTCTTGTGAGTACAAAACTGCAAATTATGTAACTCAACATGTTCTGATATATTTTTGCTGGTCAACAGTTAAATTTCCCAGAAGACAAACAAATAGAAAGAAAGCATCTGCCACTGCAGAGTTTCCTCTTGCAAAACTGGATGGACCCATCAATCCTCAACTTAAAGTTTTCTGGGAGACACATGTTCACACCCGTAATAAACAACAGGCATCTGAATCTCCACCGTATTTTGAGAAGGTTTGTCCTGTTGCTAATATTAAATGATGATCTTCATCTTTTGAATGTGTTGAATTTCACGACTCAACTGTTTTTCTCTTGAATGCAGCTGCGACAATCACTACTGGATGGAGCACATGATATTCATGGCATGTTTCATAATCCAGAAGGCTCTAACAATGATAAAGACTTTGATAACGACTTTGGGGAACCTGGTTTTGACATGCCAGGAGCCTTCGGCATGGATGAAGACGAAGATTTTAACCAAGAAAAGGTTAGATATACCTGTATATCCTGCATGGAAAACAATCTATATTTGGTTGTTAGTGTGTTATCTTTATTAATATTTTCTTGGGAAATTCCTGTTGGTGCCCCTGAGTTTAGGGTTATTCCTGTTTTATTAATATTTTCTTGCGAAATTCCTATTGGTGCCCCTGAGTTTAGGCCCTTAGGGTTATTCCTGTTGGTGTTCCACGATTAAGTTTTTTCCGATTGGTGCCCCTAAGGTTTGGGTTTGTTTGCTTCGTAACCAAACTTTTTCGTGTTTGTACCATTTCATTTCAAATTGATTAAATCCAAGTCCACCATTGTGTTCCTACTCTTAAAATACCCAAATCCATGTCGATATAAATTCCAAAGCAACAACCTGTTTCCAACCTTTAGAATTCAAATCGGAATGGTTCGAGTATGGATTTGATTGTTTTAGGAGTCGAATCCTACTAAGTTGAGGTCAATAAACATAATGATGAGCTTCGATTTGATCAATTCGAACCGAAATGATACGGATATGAAAAATTTCGGTTATAAAATGAACAAACCAAAACCTTAGGGGTATCAACTGGAAAAAACTTAATCGTGGGACACTAACAAGAATAACCTTAAACTCAGGGGCACCAACATGAATTTCCCTATTTTCTTTCATTGATATTTCTGCACCTAAAATTGTAGGTTGTTCCTTGACTTACTGATTGTCTTCTTGATGTAGCATGCTGATTTTGTTGACACACATAATGACAATTTAGCGGACAATCCCGAAGATATCTCATCTCAAGCTACACTTGAAGATCTTTGCCGAGCTCACCTCGTAAGATTCCAGAACTCTACTCCGTCCTAAATACTGCTGCAACATTCTGTCATGCAAAACCTGGCGATTGCTTGGAAGTAATTTTTAAATATGTTGCATTCATGTTTCGTTTATTACTTCAGGTCAGGTGTTTGGTCAATCTTTGCATTGGTGCTCTCTTTATACTAAATTGGTTGAATGTTACACGTTGTTTTCCTTTTTGATAGGATGCTCTCCTTGCTAGTATTGCTGAAACTGAGCAGCAGACAGAACTGGTTGCCCGAGTTACATCGTGGAAGCAGAGGATTGAGCACAATTTGGAAGAACAGGTATATTTTTTTCAGACTAACCAGTTGACCCATATTGCAGCCAGCTGCTAACTAAGGGACTCTTGTCTGTTTTTCTTATGGTCTTGATTAAGCATAATGGTTTACTTTGATATAGGATTCACGTCCACCATTTGACATTCATGAATACGGCGAAAGGGTTTTGGACAAGTTCTCTTTGGAGAAAGATGAAGATGCCATGCCCTTTACAAATGTTGTGAGTGGGCAAGAAAAGCATGACGTGGCTCGGACGTTTTCTGCAATGCTGCAGCTGGTAAAACCGCCCATCTAGTTCCCTTGTTTGCTAAAATAAGCTTCACAGGCCCTTTCAAAGTTTTCTTTTGTGAATCCATGTTTACTGCATGATTCTGGCTGTTAGGTAAATGACGGTAGGATTGATCTCGATAAGCCCGCACCAAGCAGTAAATCATTCTGCTACACAGTTGTGAATCCCTTTTATGTGCGGTGTCTTGGCAAAGAAGAGGGGCCTGATAAAAGACTATTCCCGCAGCCAAAGAAACGACCAAATTCTGCCATCAAGAAGAGAAGCAAGCAAACGGATGTGAACGGAGAAGCTTGTGCGCCCATCTCCAAGTCATTGGTTAGGTCACCTCAGCAGAATGGGAAGCTGCGTGCAAAGAAGCTAGGGGTGCCTCCTGTAATTGGTCGCTGCACCCCTGAAAGCAAGCGAAGGAGGAAATCTCGGTTGGTTGAGCGGCTTGAGCCGGCTGACTTGCGCTCTGCTAGATGACACAGAATTCCTCATTGTTGCGTTGCCTAGTATTGGACTGCACATATTAGGCATTTACTAGCGTAGATGTAGCAGTCACGTCTAAATACGCACTTCTAACATGTGTCTGCTCCTCACCCCATCTTTTAACTTATTTAGCTGGAATGTATTTGTAAGGCAGACCCCCCCCCCCCCCCCCCCCCCCCCCCCCCCCCTGTAATTTTCTTCTTCTTGACGCCAAGAGTTGTAAGTCTTCCTAGTGTAATAACTCTACTGTATTATGTTTCTTGTTGACACACATTTCGGATACCAGTGATTTGCAACTGACCTTATTTTTTCCCCGTGTAAATTGCAACCCTTGTGTTAGGCTTGGAGCAATGTGTATTCCGTTGCGTCTCAGTTTTACTGTATTCGGTTCAGTTCATTTCCACATTACCTCGATGTTCCAAATGGTGAATCAATAGTTAACAGTTTGAGTCATTCTTGGAGCCACTGAACTTCTAAATCTGAAGCTTTTTGACACCCCCCAAAAAAAATCGGTGTCTTAAGAGGTTGGAAGGTACAGAATCAATATGATTAAAAAAATACGAGGAAATTGTGAAGAAGTTGCCGATAATTGCAATATGGTCAACACGTTTGCCGTGATTGATCCAAATTGTCAATTTGCCACGCATAAAACTAAATCTTGAATAAAAGCCTTCCACTAACACAAATGATTAGTCAATAATTATCAATGTGAATCCAAGCTTAACGATTCAAAGTCGACACTTCTTTTTCAAGGAAATTTAGAGTTATATCTGCACCACTTAAGGTGAATGGGAGATCTCAATAAATATCAAATTGAGATGGATTTTTACCAAACGGTAACTTTAACTTACTCTGTCCACCGTAATAGACAATCAATTTTGAAGTCTAAATTATGTTACAGTAACAATCACAAGTTGGATGATTCCGAGTAACTAAACAACGTGTTAACATGAATCAAACAATACCAACCGACACCAAATATATAACACTATCACTTTCATCTCGCACAATGAAATTATGATTAACTTTTCATAACACAATAACAAAAGCATCCACACGAACATAAATATCAATCTTCACAATCACGTAGAGACATAACAGATGCAATGCTAAATAATGTCTTTCCCTTGTATTCTCACCCAAGATTTGGAAAGTTTTTTTTTTTTTTTGGAAAGTTGATTAAAGCTAGAACGAATTTGATCACAAATACATGTTTGCCCTAAAATTTTCTAACATAAAAGAATGCATTTTCTACTGTGCACATCGCCCAATATTTATTATTTACAGGGTCAAACATTCCGCTCAGTCAACAACAACTGCCCGACGAAGTCCATCGTCAACCATTTTTCGCCATGTGGAATACCACGTCAGCACATCCAACGCACGAGATTTGCGCTTTCCGGGACAAGCGCCGAGCATTTGCCCCACAAAACTCGCCCGCGCCCGGTCATCACCTCGGCGTCGTAGCCCGACTTCTAATTGTCCGAGTCTCAACTCGCTCGCCTTCGATATCTGCCAACTCGGCGCAACTCGTTCCGATTCCGGAAGATGAAGAAGGCGAGGAGATCGGCCTCTTTTCCCGGCTCAGTATCCTCCTGAACGACAGTAGCCGACTCGTCGGCGACTTGAAACCCTGACCTGCCGGTGAGCTCAGTGCTACCTCGTCTGAGTTCGGAAAGCTGAAACTCGCCGGAACCTCGACCGATACTCCGACCAGATCCAGGCCTTTCCTCCTACCACCGAACGACGACGACGAAGAAGGTCCTGGACGGCAATCGGTGCAAAGACCTGAAGTGGTTCTCAAATCGGGGTGAGTTGACCCGCCTCGGTTTGACGCAGACAACTCGACGACGATTTCGACCGGAAGATTCTCGTCAATTTCCTTCATCGGCGACGGAAATTTGCCGTCGACTGTAGCCCGGCAGAGCGGGCAGGTGGAGTGCGAGTGAAACCACATATCTATACAGTCGACGTGGAACCTGTGGTTGCACTTCGGCAGGAGACGTCCTTTCTCGCCGTCCTCAAACTCCGACAAGCAAACGGCGCACTCTAGACCTTGCTCCTCCTCGTAGCCGGCGGACGAAGAGAAGACGAAGGTGGGAAGGGATTTAAGGAGGGCGGGGTCGAGGCCGCTGGAGGGGAAGGAAACGACGTCGGACGCGGAATTCGGCTCAACGTAGAAGACGAGGTGCGTTCGGCGGCGGCGGCCTCGACGGTGGTTACGGATGATGTACCAGCGGGCGTAGATGTGGAGAAGGACCATGACTACGACGACGGCGAAGACTATGATAATGGCGCTCATCATGATCTTCCCGGTGAGCTCGTAGCCTTTGGCCGTCGCCGGATCGACAAACGACGGTGGCCGGGGCATGTTGTCTTGGTCGGTGCTCATCGGCGCGCGCGGGGGATTGAGATGATTTGTTAGGGTTTGGAGATGGCTGAAATTGGGAATGAAGGAGAGAGAGGGAGTTTTAAAAAGAAAGGGGAGATGGTAAGGTGTGGGAAGGTGCAGGGAGGTTTCCAGGGGGGGGGGGGGGGACTCGGGAGAGTGGGGGTCTTTCTGGTAGACTGCGGTCCTGCGGAGAAATTGTGTGACTTATAAATGGCAAGTGTCATGGAACAAGGTAGCTACTTCCAGCTTTTAGTGTGAAACGACGCCTTAATTGACGTTTGAACTTTGAAATTTCACAAAATTTAGAAATGCATTTTTTTTTTATGAAACCGCTATATGGATTATAATATTCGAGTGGCGTATGTAATATACCGACGTAGAAGATCAAATATGTCCGTTGAAAGTAGCCGTTTATGGGAATTTGAAACTTGAGCTCTTACGCAGGTATCTCGCGTACGCCAGAATCTGGCGCACAAGAGCAAGTTTCAAATTCGCAGCCAACGACTACTTTTATTTGCTACGCAGGAATACAACGTATGCAAGTTTTTTGCGTAGACCAACGACTATATTTTCAACGATCGAATTATCCCTCCATAAATACTCAAACTCATTCATTCAAATTCCACACACGAATACAATCACACCACACCACAATGGCATATAGCGAAGACGACTATTGGAGTAGCGATAATGAATATTTAAGTAGTGATGAAGAATTCAAGCCCAACAATTTCGGGCTTCGTATTGCATAATTGTTCGTAAAAGTTGCGTTATATAGATATGTATGGTAATATTGTATGCGATATTGTAGTTTAGGTATAGAGGAATAAAAGTTTATTTAGTTTTACTGAAGTTTTTATCGTATAAATAATAGTTTTCCATTATTGTAAGATTAGTAAAGTGGAGAAGAGATCTAGATATTGTATGTGTAGTTATGAAGTAATTGTTCTTTAAGTTTAGAAACTGAGATATTATAGTTTAGTTTTGTTGGTATAGGGGTATGCAAATATTGCATGTGTAGTAATGAATTATTGCATGTGTAGTTATGAATTAGTTGTTCTTTAAGTTTAGGGATGGTGATATTGTTTTATTTTAGTATTACTATTGTAGTTTTGTTAGCATTTATTAAATATTTACCCGTATAGAGATATTGCATGTGTAGTTGGAAATAATAGTTCTTTAAGTTTGGAAACAGAGATATTCTTATGTCATTAAATGCAAATGGATATATTAGGTGGTATGAAGAAATGAATAACATTATTGATTACATTAATAGGGGAAAGATTATGGATCTAAATTTAATACTAATCAAAAGTGGGATAGCCGAGAGGAGTTGGTCGATTGGGCTCAGAAGAGGGGCAAAAATCTGATGATGGTTCTAGTCATTCGACGAAGTAAGAAAAGACATGTTAGTTTGACATGCGAGAACTTTGGTGAATATTGATCGGGGAGGAAGAAAGTTAGTGAAGAAGATCCGAATGAGGCTGATGTGGTACGTCGTGAAACCAGATCGAAGAAGTCTGGGTGCGAGTTGTACGGTGTTCCAATGAAGAAGAAGTCGGGAGTAGAGACTTGGAAATGGATCTTGAATGTGTTGAGCGGACAACACAACCATAAGCTTCCGACTACCTTCCTTGGGTATCCATACATGGGCTGAATGACCCCGGATGAGCAGCGCATTGTCAGGAGGTTCGACGAGAGGTTCAATCTGCCAAGTGTTATTGTTGCGGAGTTGAGAAGCTTCTTCCCCGAAAATGTAACATCACCGGAACAGGTTTCCAACTTTCTACAAAAAATACACTATGAGGATCGTGGAGAAATGACGGTTATCCAATGGACTCTAACTTTTTTCCAAGAACACGTGTACGAAGTGCATCCTCTGAGGAAGTTGTCTATGTCTCAGATCGATATCCTATTTTTCGCTCACCCTCACTCGCTGCACCTGTTGAAGATGTTCTCGTACGTGGTAGTTATCGACGCCACATATAAGACAAATATGTATATAATGGCCTTCTGTTTATTACAATTTAATATAGTCGTAATATCCATGATCTAAAATTGCTTATACTCTTTTGTTTTCTTACATTCATCCTTAGGTATAAGATGCCTCTGGTGGAGATTGTCGGTTTTACATGCACTAACAAGACGTTCAACATCGCCTATGCATTTACGCTGGAGGAAGATGGTTTGCATTACGAAATCATAATGCAAAAGCTTCTGCATTTGTTTCAAGAGGCGGGAGTAATGCTGACGGCCATAATGACTGATCGAGAGAAGAGCCTCATCAATGCAATTCAGATAGTTTTTAAAGATCGGGTTAAACACCTTTTGTGTTGGGTGCATATCAAATACAACATCGAGGCATATGCTAATCCTTTCTTGAAGGATTCAAAAAGAGTCAACAACTTTTGCGGCCAATGTTGGGGACTTTGGTGTTCAACCACAGAGGAAAGCTACGAAGAGAGGCTCCAGAAACTGAGGAAATCGTGGAAGAGCGGCCTCGTTGGATACCTTGAGAAACAGTGGCTGAATCCTTACAAGGAAAACATAGTTAAAGCGTGGACGGATCATCATCTTCACTTCTTCACGAGGACTTCAAACAAGTATCCTTTTTCATTTTTTGGGTTGTTTATTGGGCCTAGGGCTCGGTGTCATACTTTCTTACTAGCACGATGCATTTTTTTGTTTTGATAGGGTTGAGGGCATTCATAAGGTGTTGAAGGATATTGTGGATTCTAGTATTGGCGATTTTAACAGGATGACAGTGAGGATCCACCATGCAATCGAAAGTCAAATTGGGCAGGTGAGGGCGAGCATGGAGATGTCACGGATCAAAAAACCAAACTATTTCAACGAGATGCCGCTAGAAATGGGAAGGGTATTTACGAAGCTGTTCTATAAAGTGTCGGATATGGGCTTGAAGAAGTTGTTCGATATGTATAAGTAGCTTGAGAACGATGATTTTACGGAGGAGTGCGAAAATTACCAGATGAAAAAATGCCAAGGCCTACCGTGTATCCATGAAATTGAGGAGGTTATTGTTGATAAGAGGCAGATCATGCCGATTGAGATCCACCGCTTCTGGAGGCAACTGGAATGGGATAAGATTTATTGTGACGACTCCATTGAGGACCATGTACCAATGCCTATTCCACAACTGAGACTTGAGGAATTGTATAAGAAGGAGAAAACTAGGGTGAATAAATCCACGTTGTTGGAGCTGACGGGTATCGTTGCCAAAGGAAGGACGAAGGGTTCCACACAGTATTCCACCAAGAGGGAGCCGAGCTTGTTTTAGCACAAAAGGGCCGAGTTAGAGCATCCTCTATCACCCCCGGGATCCGACATAGATGCATCGTCTCCCGTGCCGCCCTCATGAGCAGCATCTAGCTACGGAACCAAATCGGCCGCACCTCCGTCGCCGCGTCGGGCCGATCCTGTGACCTGCCGTTGTCCCAGCCGACAGGACCCTCTGTATGGTTCAGGGATGGCAGTTTCACCCGCACCCGACGGATACCCGAAAAAACCAACCCGAGAAAATGGGCGAAACCCGAAAAAACACGGATGAAAACCGGGTTTTGGATGATCGGGTGATGGATCGGGTCGGATTAGGGTGACCACCATCATCCACCCAACCCGACCCGATCACTCGACCCAGCCACCCGACCCGACCACCCGACCCATACACCCGACCCGGCCACCCGATATAATAAGGTATTTATATTTGTTTTTAAAGCAAAAAAAACCTAATATAAAAGAAAAAAACCCTAATCTCTTACATGCCCCTCCCAAGTCTCATCTGCAGTCGACAGCTCCCCTCCTCCCATTTCCTTCTTTCAGCAGAAGTGTCGTCGCCCTCCCATCTCCTCCCGATCTCCCCCTCCCGGTCTCCTCTACCGACTACCAACTCCTCCACTCGGCCCACTCCCGCCCTCCTGGTATTTGCAAGCTCACAGGAGTCGGAGCTCTACAATGTCGTCACCGGCCACCACCCCATCTTCGTCTCCTCCCGGTAATTGTTTTGGTTTGTTTCTCCCATCTCCTCCACTCGGCCGACTCCCGCCCTCCCGGTATTTGCAAGCTCGTAGGAGTCGGAGCTCTACAGTGTCGTCGCCGGCCACCACCCCATCTTCGTCGTTGTCGTCCGTCTTCCATTTGCCGCCGATCTCTCCTCCAGACTTCTCCTACCCGGTAAGTGTGCTTTGTCCCTGTTATAAAATATACCTTGGACATAGCTCTTTTATTCTAGGACTTCATCATTAAGCATACAAATTGAGACCCTCCATGATTTCATCTATACTAGAATACATGCCACCCCATTTGCCACTTAAGTAGTCAAACCTTAAGTATACTATAGTTAAACTAATTTGAGACATGTTTTGGTGTACATAGCTAACTAGGAATTGGTTATATCTTCAACTCCTTGAATAACATGACATTAAGAGTAATTAAGAGGCGGGACAGAAGAAAGGCAACATAGACACACCTGCTGAATTTTGTTAAATTCTTCCCTTTTGTCATCTCCAAGCAAAACACCGACGACCTCCTTGATACGGGCTGCAAGGCATAGAGAGTTGAACTCAATAAGACAATCCGCCATTTAAAATTGAAAATTTCAAATCTCCACTAACCGTTCATAACAATGGGGCAAATGTATAGGGTTAACAGTCCTTAGCTAAGCAATTGTTGACAAAGTTATATGTGTATGGATTTAGCTATATGTGTATGGATTTGGTTTTCGATTATATGTGATACATAGTCATAAACACTGGATGCATTTATTTATAAATAATTATTTAGTCTTAACAGTCCTTAGCCATTTTTTATTTGTAAATTCAAGCTTTACCCATTTTATTTATTCATATTTGATTTATTTGTAGATGCAGAATTTTAATTCTAATGGCTAGCGGACAAAATTTGGAGGATCAATCCTCTTGTCCTCAATCGACTTCATCACCAACTTCTCAAGTGCCACAACCCGACCAATCCTCTAATCCCATTCCATCTGAGTCTAGCCAACCTACTTCATTACCCAATGAAGTGTCAGGTTCGTCTTCTCAAATACCTAAGAAGAGCAAGTCACTAGTTTGGAATCATTTTGAAAAGGTGAATGAGGATGGAGTACAATGGGCTCGATGCTTGCATTGCAATAAGCGTTTGTCCGGTGCGATCAAGAATGGAACTTCGCATCTACATGATCATATCACTAAAAGGTGCACTAGAAAGCATATGAAGCTTGACATTCGCCAACAATTGCTTAGCTATAATGATAGATCCGAGGGCAAAGCATGGTTGGAAAATTATAATTTTGAGCAAGAAAAATCAAGGAAATACCTTGTAAACATGGTTGCTATTCATGAGTATCCTTTATCAATTGTGGATCATCTCGATTTTATAAGATTTGTGGTTGGATTGAATCCGAACTTCAAGATGATTGCTCGTAACACTTTGAAGAGTGATATTATGAAGAATTTTGCAAGTGGCAAAGACTCTATAAAGATGCTATTTGAGAATCATAATGGGAGGATTGCTATCACAACGGATATGTGGACCGCATCTCACCAAAAGAAGGGTTATATGGTGATCACCTCTCACTTTATTTATGATCATTGGGTTTTGCATAACAAAACTTTGAGGTAATTTCCGATATCTAACTTGTATTTATGGTTTGTTTATAAATTAATGTGTATTTGTTTTTGATGATTGCGTATTTGAGTTATTTCATCATTATTATTATGTGTTTAGGTTTGTTTATGTGCCTTGTCCCCACACAAAAGATATATTAGCTCAAGTCTTGGTTGACTCCTTGAACATGTATAACATTGCTGAAAAGATTTCTGTTGTGGTGGTGGATAATTGCAAAACAAATGATTCTATGATGCGAGTGTTAAGGGAGAGATTTGATCCAGATTCTCTCATCTTGGATGGTCAATTTCTCCATATGCGTTGTAGTGCACACATATTGAACTTGGTGGTGCAATATGGTTTGGATGTGATTGCTGGTAGTATTGTGAAGATAAGAGATTGTGTGTTGTTTTGGTTAGCATCTCCAAAAAGGTTAGAAAAATTTGAAGATAAGGTTAGAGCTTTGAAGCTTGATTGTTCAAGAAAGTTGCTTCTTGATTGCAAAACTAGATGGAATTCTATTTTTTTGATGCTGAAAAGTGCTTTGCCTTATAAGGATGTTTTTACCAAGTTAAAGATTCAGAATCCTACTACTAAGTTTAAGTTTGATCTTCCTACAGATGAATAATGGAAGTTAGCTGCTTTGGTGTGTGCTAAGCTGGAATTTTTTTATGAAGTGACTTTATTATTCTCTGGTAGAAATTTTCCAACTACTAATTTGTTCTTCAAGCATGTTTGTGAGATTAAACTTGATTTGGAGTCATGGGTATTGAAAGATGATGAACCCGATGTTGTTAAAAAAATGGTTGCATCGATGTTAGCAAAGTTTGATGATTATTGGGGAAGCATCAACGTAATCTTAGCTATTGCAGCTGTTTTAGATCCTCGAAACAAGTTGGCATGTGTGAAATTCTACTTTGATATGATCTATGGTGATGTAGTTGATTTAGAGATTGAGAGGGTTAGATCATTATTATATGATCTTTTATCTGAGTATCAAGACAAATATCCCTCAAGTGTTGATGATTTTGGTAGTAATCGTGTTGTGCCTGCAAAGCGACAAGCAACTAGTGACCATTTTTCCGAAATAAGTACTTCTAGTACTAGAGTTACTCGATGGGATATGGCTAGTAGTACTACAAGTAAGAAGAACGTGATTTCTGCCAAGGCCGAGTTAGATCTCTATCTTAAGGAGTCTCCCCTCCCTCCTAGCAATGACTTTGATGTTCTTCACTTTTGGAAGCTTGATTTGAAATACCCTACTTTGTGTATGATTGCTAAGGACATTTTAGCAATTCCCGCTTCTACTATTGCTTCTGAGAGTGCTTTTAGTTCGGGTGGTCGATTGGTGAGTCCTCATCGTTCTAAGCTTCATGCTAATACCGTTGAAGCACTATCATGCTTGCAAAATTGGATGATTGATGAGTTAGCAGGTAATACATCTCAATTGATATTGCTCAAGTTATTACTTAATTCTTTTATTATGTTTTAATTGAAATATTCGTATTTGCAAGGATTACAAATCGATAATGCTCAAGCATGTGGTACTTGTACGGATGATGAAGTGGAAGAAAGTGCTACTACTAGTGAAGTTGTCAATGTAACTTAGTTATTTTCTTTATTTTAGATGTCGTATAATTTACTTGAATTTGAACTAATACACCATATATTTCTTTTTATTGTAGGATTTGCTTTTCTAAGGAGTAAGGACATGTGGTTGACTGGTTGGTGAAGTTGAAGACATGTGGTTGTTTTATCAACTTAATTATTTAGATGGATTGTCTTAATGTTGAATGAATATTAAAGACTTTAGACTTTTATTATGATTGTCTTGTGGACTTGTGATTTTTCTATGTTTGTTACCCTCTATTAGACGTTTTAATTATTATTTTCCCTTCTTTTTATTGATATTTAGCAATTTTTATAGTAAAATTTTATGAAAAATAAAAATGATAAAATTCACCCGATCACCCGCGGGTGATCGGGTGGGGGGATGATGCACCCTTCGGGTGCGGGTCGGTGAAAAAAAAATTTGGGTCGGGTGATGGATGTTGTTCACCCGACCATCATCCGACCCATTGCCATCCCTAGTATGGTTGTCGCACTGAATGCAACGATTGTTGTATCGTTTTTTTTTACCAATTTTGGAAAAATAAATTAAAAAATTTTGTATTAAGATTTATTAATTAAATAAATAATTTTATAAATATATACTTTTTAGTTTAGAGTTCTGGTATATTTAAAAAAATTAGATATTAAATCCTTAGAAATACAATTGTTTAACTTTTTTCGATTAAATTAAATATTTTATACTCTTTATTTAAATAATTGTTTAATTTTAATTTTTTACTAAAAGTATTACATATTTGTTTACTTAAAATAATTTTATGATTTTTTTATATTTCTAATTTTTATACATTTAGTTCTAATATATAATTTATTAAAACAAATCCTAATTTTTTAATTCTCATTTCATTTTCATTTTCAAAGATTATTTGATTCAATTACAACAAAAATATACTATCATTGCATAAATTCATAATCTAAAAATTTGGTGCATTAATCGATCTAATCGAAATTTATTAGTGCATATCTAAACATTTCTATTTAATTCAATGTAATCTAAACATTTCATACATATCTAATCCAAATTCACTGTATAATCTAAACATTTCTATTTTAAATTAATTACAGAAAAATACATACTAACAACCTATTCTAAGTCCAACATCATAAATGTCTATTCAAAGTCCAAAGGGAAATTATAATTTCAACCGAAATAATTATACAAAATTAATTTTACCTGTCGCAAACCTCCTCGTCGTCCTATGCCGACATGCGTCTCGTCTGAAGCCGAAGTGGATGTGCCACATCTAAGAGTACGAACGCCACCAGTCCGACGCCCTCGAACCCGACCGTCGACGTCCTCCTCCACCACCGCTCCGACCGCCGGCCGAGCCTCCATCACCGCGCCGCCACCACCAGTCGCCACTACTTCCTGGACTGGACCGCCACCACAAGTCGCCTCCTGGACTTCATCGTCACCACCAGTCGCGGCCACCACCAGCGGCTCCGCCGCCGCGCCACCACCACCGACGTCCTCGGCCAACGCTCCACCACCATAGCCCGGTGAACTCATCTTTTTGGGTAATTCGGATGGGAAGAGAAGGATTGGGAGAGATTAGTGGTGATTTGGGGGATTTCTGGAAATCGAAGCCGCCGCCGTCTACAAATTTTTCGAGAGGAAGAGGAAGAAGAAAGAAGAAGAAGAAGAGAGCCGCACAACTCTCTTAACCTACATAGCGTACGCAAGATTTTGGCGTATCAATTTAAAAAAATAAAAATAAAAAAGGCTCTACGCCAGATTCTAGTGTACGCCAGTTTCTAGCATAGAGCCTTTTTTTCCCAAAATTTATACGTATTTTATACAAATTTGCCTTATGCGCTTGTATTTGGCTTACGCCAGATCTTTGCGTAGTAAATTGTAGTGCAAAAAGGCAAAAAATGTAGTGTATATAGAAACTGCCTTTTTTGTATGATGAGATGTTTCTACAGTTTTATTCGTTGACTAACATCTTTCGTAACGTTATTAGTTTTTAGTATACATTAACTAACACTCCCAATTTATTAATATACTCTTTTAATGTATTAATATTATATATATATAATAATATAAAATGGTGGCTACTTCAAATGAACAATAGCCCTTATTTTGTTTTTATTTGTGGTTTTGCTTTGGGCTAGGCCTTTTGGCCCTTTTGTTGGCTGGGGAAGCTAGGGTTTACTTCTGTTGCTCCGTGTCGTTCTCCTCTACCTTTCTCCTGCCTCCACCGTTGTCGATCTATTCCTAATTCTCATCGCTCCCCATTCTCCTGCTTCTACTACACTCGATTCCTCCATCTCCTCCACCATTTCGTTCGTCTTTTCTCTATTTGCGAATTCCTCCTCTGCCATCTCCTTGTGAAAAGACGGTTCCTTATTTTTCTGTATCTCTATCGTCTTTTGTGGGATCTTTTCCGAATTCCTCCTTTTCCATCTCCTTCTGCGATGTCGGTTTCCGAATTCGATTTGTCTGCTATCTGATCTGGAATCTCCTTCGTCTCTACACTTCTCATCTTGGGCTTCATGTGTTTGTGTTGTGCCGGCGCAGTTTTCATACAGGTAAAAAACCTAATCTTCGATTTTGTTCCTTTCATCCTTTTTTCTGATTCGAGGTGTGAGTTTGTGCATTCTGTTGTTGTTTTGTGTTTATTGATGATTATGAGTTATATGTTTCCATATATTGGTTGCCTTATTGAAGTTTTGACCTAGGTTTGTCATTCAGTCTGTTTGGTTAATTACGGTTTAATTACAATTTTATGTACTATTGTTTATATTCCATGTATTGCTTGTTTTGAATTCTGAACAATTTGAGGAACAATAGTTAGCGTGCTGAATAGAATTCTAAAAAGCTTGTGCTGAATAACATTCTACATTCTAATATTGTGTGATTTGTTCATCCATATTGATAGGGCTATGAAAATGAAAGACTATAGATTGTTATGCAAATTGAAGCAGTCCTAAAGGAACTTATATGTCTTGAGAAATGACTTGAGCTTCAGAAAATGGGAAGTGGAAAACTAGGGATAATTACGCGGCATTATCTTTGAAAAGAAAGACGAGGCTCAATCTTATCTGAATTCGGTCAAAGCAAAGACGAAAGCTTGTGACTCAGAAAGGAAGCTTATAGTATAACTTATATTTTGCCCAAGTAATTCTTCAGTTTGTTGGTTTCTTTTGCCTAATGCACATGAAGGAAGCTTATAGTATAGCTTATATTTGTATATAAATTTATTATTTAATTAGGTTAACAGGATGGAAACATAACATAAAGGTTATCTAGAGTTTTTATACATGTATGCATATAGGTTATCTAGAGTTTTTATACATGTGTGCATATATTTTGCCATAATCTTTTGAGAAAGCAGAAGATGAGTGCAATAATATGATTTAATGGAGTTACATGATTGAGGTGTGCTGCTGCGGTTTGTGTTTTTTGTTGTCTGTGCATGTTTCTTTGGTATTTTTTGTATTATGTTCAAACTTTGTTTTTTTGGATAAAACATGAGGTATTTAAGGCTTAGAAATTGAGTAAATCCTGCTTGGAGAGGAAGAAGTTGGAGAATGAGGTATCTTCTTTTTGCCCAAGTAACTCTTCATTTTGTTGGTTTATTTTGCCTAATGCACAAGAAGAAAGATTATAGTATAACTTATATTTGTATATAAATTTCTTATTCAAACTTTGCTTTTTGGCCAAAACCTGAGGTATCCAAGGCTTAGAAATTGAGTGAATCATGCTTGGAGAGGAAGAAGTTGGAGAATGAGGTATCTTCTTTTTGCCCAAGTAACTGTTCATTTTGTTGGTTTTTTTGCCTAATGCACAAGAATAAATATTATAGTATAACTTATATTTATATATAAATTTCTTATTTAAATAGGTGAAAAGGAGGGGAACATAATAGAAAGGTTATCTAGAGTTTTTATACATGTGTGCATACATTTTGCCATAATATTTTTATCCTTCCTGTAGCCTACATCCATAACACTATCTTCTTTTTGCCCAAGTAACTCTTCAGTTTGTTGGTTTCTTTTGCCTAATGCATAGGAAGAAAGATTATAGTGTAACTTATATTTGTATATAATTTTATTATTTAAATAGGTGAACATGAGGGAAACATAACAGAAAGGTGCATGCAAAATATACTATTTTTAATTAGAGTTTTTATACATGTGTGCATATATTTTCTCATAATGTTTTGAGAATACAAGAGATGAGTGCAATAATCTGATTTAATGGAGTAACATCATTAATGTCAGCTGCTGCAGTTTGTGTTTTTTGTTGTTTGTGCATGTTTCTTTGGTATTTTTCTATTATGTTCAAACTTTGCTTTTTGTCTGTGCATCTTCCATGTGTGTTTACTTTGTCTTCACTACTAAACCCAAAATTCTCTTAAACTCTGCATCATGAGTTGCATTTGTGATTTTGCTTGCCTCTTTATGGTTTCTCTTTTTCTCGGTCTTCTAATCCATTGTGTTTCTGTTAATTACATTGTTTTTGGTTTTCTTAAGTAATTCTTCAGTTTGTTGGTTTTTTTTGTCTAATGCGCAGGAAGGAAGCTTATGTTATAACTTATATTTGTATATAAATTTATTATTTAAATAGGTGAACAGGAGGGAAACATAATAGAAAGGTTATCTAGAGTTTTTATACATGTGTGCATATAGGTTATCTAGAGTTTTTATGCATGTGTGCATATATTTTTCCATAATATTTTGCCATAATATTTTGAGAACGTAAAAGATGAGTGCAATAATCTGATTTAATGAAGTAACAAGATTGAGGTGTGCTGTTGCGGTTTGTGTTTTTTATTGTATGTGCATTTTCTTTGGTATTTTTTGTAATATGTTCAAACTTTGCTTTTTGGCCAAAACCCGAGGTATTCAAGGCTTAGAAATTGAGTGAATCCTGCTTGGAGAGGAAGAAGTTGGAGAATGAGGTATCTTCTTTTTGCCAAAGTAACTCTTCATTTTGTTGGTTTCTTTTGCCTAATGTACAAGAAGAAAGATTATAGTATAACTTATATTTATATATAAATTTCTTATTCAAACTTTGCTTTTTGGCCAAAACCTGAGGTATCCATGGTTTGGAAATTGAGTGAATCCTGCTTGGAGAGGAAGAAGTTGGAGAATGAGGTATCTTCTTTTTGCCCAAGTAACTCTTCATTTTGTTGGTTTCTTTTGCCTAATGCACAAGAAGAAAGATTATAGTATAACTTATATTTGTATATAAATTTCTTATTTAAATAGGTGAAAAGGAGGGGAACATAACATAAAGGTTATCTAGAGTTTTTATACATGTGTGCATATATTTTTCAATAATATTTTTATGCTTCATGTAGCCTACATTCATAACACTATCTTCTTTTTGCCCAAGTAATTCTTCAGTTTGTTGGTTTCTTTTGCCTAATGCACAAGCATAAATATTATAGTGTAACTTATATTTGTATATAATTTCATTATTTAAATAGGTGAACATGAGGGAAACATAGCAGAAAGGTGCATGCAAAAATATGCTAATTTTAACTAGAGTTTTTATACATGTGTGCATATATTTTGTCATAATATTTTGCCATAATATTTTGAGAAAGCAGAAGATGAGTGCAATAATATGATTTAATGGAGTAACAACATTAATGTTTGCTGCTGCAGTTTGTGTTTTTTGTTGTATGTGCTTGTTTCTTTGGTATTTTTTTTTATGTTCAAACTTTGCTTTTTGTCGGTGCATCTTCCATGTGTGTTTACTTTGTCTTCACTACTAAACCCAAAATTCTCTTAGACTCTGCGTCATGAGTTGCATTTGTGATTTTGCTTGCCTCTTTATGGTTTCTCTTTTTCTCGGTCTCCTAATCCATTGTGTTTCTGTTAATTACATTGTTTTTGGGTTTTATTTATTGTGTGTTAGGGAAAATGTGAAAAGGATTTAAAGGATGCAAGGGCAAAGGAGCTCATGTAAGCTGAAGAAGTTGTGATACTATAAAAAGGTTAAGTCAATCACCTATGACATCCCAGCTCTAGGATTACTCATCCAAGAAAAGTTCATTTCTAATATTCTTAGTGTGCGTGTGCCATGTGGAATCTTTGATAATGTACCAAATTATGTTATGACTAGAAGTGATGCATAGTTCCTCTCATTGCTAGTATTTTTGAATATTTTTGGCATGCTAGAAAGCAATTCCAATTTTTTTCTTGAGCGTAAGTGAATAACCCGAGATCTTAATAACATTATATGGGTCTCTTGGATGGATATTTTGCTTTTCTATAGACATCGGTCTAATGTGGTGGCTCACCACAAGTAAAAGAGACTAGATAATAGCTCCTATATTTTCTATGCCTGAAGGTGGATTGAAATGGTGATTTTTTATGCTGATTTGCTATGATCAACACCTTCGCTTTGGTCATTCATGTGTCGATAAGGTACATTTATACATATTTTTTTCTCCCTGTTGTTCTATGGTTATACTTCACCTATATCTAAAATGTTGCAATTGGTTCATGCAAATTGAAGAATTGTGGTTATGTGTTCTTTTTGTTAGTCTCAAATGCTATCAACATTTTAATCATCCTTGTCATTTCATGTTTTTTAACATCATATAGCTCAATGTCAAAGACAACCATCCATTCTTTGTGCTGAGCAGAGCCTTCCTATTTTAGAAAATGAGGTATGCCTTTTGGTGGATAAGTTTTTATAACCCACAATCAGATTTCATTCCTATCAGCTTTTGAATTGTATAAAATTCATCTTCTATATAATAGAGGTAAAAACTTAACAACCAACAACTCTAATATGGATTTGCAACTTCATGAACTTAAAAATTTGGTGGAGGACTCAAGAAGTTGCGACACAGAAAATCAACCTTCTCAAAGCTGCCAAGCTGAACATAGAGAGTCCATTTTACATGTACTTCATGTATTGTGTTTCATGCATCTTAGTTAGAAAAGATCCACATAAAAAAACATGTGCATGCATAACTTGCTTAGATCCATAAGTTAAGGAAGACTCATTTTGTTTTTTTACCACACCAAATGGGCGGTTCATGCCTTAGACAAGGATTTGCTTATCAATGAGTGATTGTAAGTCTTTCTTCTTGTAAACGACAATTGTGAATATTTTTCTCTGTCTTGATTGATACAATAAATAAATGTGATTATTTTTCTTTTTTCCAATTCATGCAGAAAGTTGGAATCCCATGTGGTCTGTGTCAATGTAAGAAAATACTTCATTTTTTGTTTTGTTTTACCAATTATGGGAGTAGGGTTGGATGATTCTCGTACTAAATTTTGGATGATTAGCTTCAAAATTATAGATTCCTCATATCTATGGAAGGTGGGGTTTAGTATGTTGATTTCTGTTGCCTAATGCACCATAAAAAAAAGAAGAGATTATAGTACAACTTATTTTTGTATAAAAATCAATTATTTACATAGGTCAAAGGGATGGAAACATAACAGAAAGGTGCATGCAAAAATATATATTTTTAGCTACAGTTTTTATACATGTTTGCATATATTTTTATCTTGCTTAATAAGGACAATTTTTTTTATAATACATAGTTTCATGCAAGGTAGACTCTGAACTTTCTATGTAGACTCATGCGCTATTATGGTTTTCAAAATTTATACGAGCAAAATCTTTCGTCTCTCCTCTGCTAGAGATGACCTTCAACTCTATTGACTTCTGTTTACCTAATGGGTCAAGGGGTTGAGACTACAAAAGCAAAAGAACAAAGATTTGCATGCATTTTACATGCTCTATTCTGTTTACCTAATGGGTCAAGGTAGATTTTGTTATTGGTAGCGAATGCTTATTTGGCTTTTGCATGCATTTTACATGCCCTATTCTATTGTACAGCATGACCACACAAAATTGGCGGTTTATGACTTAGACAAGGATTTGCTTATCAACGAGTGACTGTAAGTGTTTCTTCTTCTAAACTCCGATTGTGAATATTTTTCTCTTTGTTGATTGATACTATAGGTAAATGTGATTATTTTTGTTTTTCCAGTTCATTCAGAAAGTTGGAATCCAATGTGGTCTGTGTCAAGGTAAGAGAAGACTTTACTTTTTGTTTTATTTTACCAATTATGACAATAGGGTTGGATGATTCTGGTACTAAATTCCGGATGCTTATAATTGAAAATATAGATCCTTCATATCTATGGATGTGTGTTCTCATAAGAACAGTCATTCTTCATGATATTTAAATAGGGATGATACATACCTTAGCATTGTGAACCTTAAGTATAAGTTTCGAGTATGCAACTTTTTTCACTTTTTGTCCATGAGATATTGGCACTAACCTTCTGTATATTCTTTTTTAAAACTGTAAATGGAAGTTCGGTCACAAAAACAATGGTCATTTTTTGAAAAAACAATATTTTAAAGTTGTTTTTGCTACTGGGCTTTTTTTTGGCTAATAGGCCTTTTTTCCAAATGGGCTTTTGTTGTGATTTAAATTTGGTTTTCTTATTGCTTTGATTTTCTGACCAATGTTATTTTTTTCCTATTGGTCTTTACTTGTGGTCTAACTCTACATTATTTGTAGTGGTTTACACGTGGCAACTAAATCAGGCTTCATTGTTTGAACATTATTTTTGTGACTGAGCTTCCATTTACAGTTTAGCCAACTGGGCTTTTTTTTGGCTAATGGGCCTTTTTTCCAAATGGGCTTTTGTTGTGATTTAAATTTGGTTTTCTTGTTGTTTTGATTTTTTGACCGATGTTATCTTTACTTGTGGTCTAACTCTACATTATTTGTAGTGGTTTACACATGGCAACTAAATCAGGCTTCATTGTTTGTTTATAAGCAAATGCATGCATTTATTTTTATTCCTTCTGGTGTGCTTTTAATTCTTTTAATGCTACGCGTTGTGTTTTATCTATGAAAGGAAATTCTTTCTGTTTTCTTCTCTGTTTGGGTGTGCTTTCTGTTTCTTTTTCTTTTTTGGGTTGGAGTCCGGTTTGTTTTTTATGTTTTATGTTGCATATACCGATGATCTGTTTTTTCCTTAAAGCATTTTCATGTGGTGAAGTATTTATGCCTTTTTAAGAGTATTTTGGGTTGCATGTGCCCTGTCACATTTGTTTTACTCTCTCGAAAGACTTCTTTTCTGTTCTCTTCTCTGGTTGGATGTCCTTTCTGTTTTGTTTCCCTTAATTCGTGTGAGATGCCTTTTTTTAAGTTCTGCATGCAAAGTTTCTTTTGCTTTCTGCTTGTTTTTGTTTTTTTAGATGGGAGTTTTGTATGTTTTTTTATGTTTTAGGTTGCTTGTACCAAACATTTTGTGATGGCTTTCTTTAGGAACTGTTATATAGGGCTATTTCATGTTTTTAAGAAAGTTTTTGAGTTGCATGTTAAGTTTGCATGTGTTTCTTGCATATGCTTGTTTTTCGTTTTGACTAATGTTCTGTATCTCTCTTCTCTGGCTGGATTTCCTTTCTGTTTTGTTTCCCTTATTTCATATGACATGCTTTTTTCTTCTTCTAAGTTCTGCATGCAGAGTTACTTTTAATTTCTGTTTGTTTTTGTTTTTTCTGATGGGAGTTTTGTTTGTTTTTATGTTATATGTTGCTTGTACCAAGCATTTTGTGATGGCTATCTTTAGTAACTGCTATATGGTGCTTTTTTTGCTTAATCTTTGATGGGATTGGTTTCTTTTACATTTCATTTTTGCTTGTTCGGTTTGTTATATGTTCTTAGTGTTTCAATATGTATTTGCCAACCAATATATGATATGTTGTTGTTTTGTGTATTGTTTTGTGTTGAAGACTGCTGCTATCTCTTCTTTATAATTTTGGATTTCATGTTGAGTTTATGTCTTTATATATACTGCTTCCCATGCTCTTAATGGGTTTACTCTATAACCAAGATCTTTCTGTTATTGGTTACTGCTTGGTTCTGATTGCAAATGTCTTTTTACTAGGCAATACAAATGCATTTGAGGTTAAGCTTGTTATTGTGTATACGACTAATTTTTTCTACAAATGATATGTTTTGTTTATGTTTTTGCATGCAAATTTTGTTCAGCATGCGTTATTTCAGTTCTGTTTGTGATTATGCATGCAACTATCTTCTTGTAGGATGAGTAAAAAAAAGTGTATCTCGACTCCATGATTACAAAATCTAGAGATCACGTTGTGTGCGTTAAAGTGATCAATAAGCGTACTTTTTCCAACAAACCAGGAAAACAGAAGTTCCAACGTCTATATCTTATTGATGAAAAGGTTTGACTTGAATTTTTGTCTAATGCTTATCCCATGTTTGTTTGCTTATATTTATGTTTTCTTTTGCAGGGCCTTACCATGAGAGTTGCACTGTTTAGTAACAATGTTGACTACTTCGATGATATCATTAAGGAGGATAAGTGTTATGACATTAGCAATGTTGTGCTGTCACCTGTGCCTTGAGATTATCAGCGCTTCCTAGACGAAAAGCAGATCCATATTAATAGTTCCTCTTCTGTTAAAGGAGTTGATTTGCATGAATGGTCTTTTGAGTTCAAGCAAGAGTTTATTCGTATTTCTGAGCTACTTCGTGAAACAAGTCCTCGCAATGCAGTATTTGGTACGTTTTTATTAAGAGTATTTATTATGTTTCACTCTTGTACACAAATAATAAAATAATTGTATAATTCACTTTGTCCTTTATTTCCTCAAGATATGAAAATTGTGGTTCTCCGCTATACACCACCCCAGAAAGTAGCGAATATGTTCTCACCTAATCTATCTGATTTATGTGAGCTACATGTTACTGATGGCATGTATAGTTTGTTAATTATATTGCATCTTTTCTGTCTGGTGTGGTCTAACTAACTTTATTTTTATATGGAATTGGTTTCAACTGTTCTCATGTTATACTTCTTTCTGCATGGAATGAACTCACATTTACTTTTGACAAACCTGATTGTGTTGATCCTTGCGGCTCTATTGTTTTAGTTACTGGGTTAAAGACATCAACTTTTAATGGTTAGTGTTCAAATACTATGTTTCTACCATTCTTTGTTTCTCATAAATATACCAGCATCTTTTTTGGCTTTATTTATTTCACTAACTTCATCTCCTAAACTTTTATTTGGATAGATTTCTCATTGTCTACAAACTGTCATAGCAAGATTGTAATCAATCCTGATGGGGTCATAACAAATGAGCTGCGTAAATGGTACGTGCTATTCTATATTTTATAACAAGACTGTTGTGATCTAATTTAGTGTATGAGAAATTGATCATAGTAGATACGCACTGTTGAGTTGGTACTAATGTGTTTAAAACAAAAAACCAATGCTCATTGCTATAAAATAGTCAAGGAGGGGTTTGTTATTGACTTAATTAAGAAAAGTAGATATATATGGAAAAGGGTATTTATGGTTGTCCTTTTCAAACTAGAGGCATCAGTACATTCTTTCTTACAATTCATCACTTCTTGTAATGTTTTCAGGTTTGAAGAGAAAAAAGAAATGGTGATGGCAAGAGATACTACTATTATCAAGAAGGAGAATAAAGGAGTTGGTATCCCGATTGTTACGATCGAACACGCCTTAGGAATAAAGGTTTGGACTAACTATTTTTCCCTTCACATTATTATAACAATTAATTATCCCTGTATTTTATAAAATATATATTCTTTGCTTGGGGCATATCTAGATATCTGACATTACTCGCAGTGGTATGGTTAAGATCGCTGCCTATGTTCATGATTTCACCACCCATTGCTTACGAATGTCAGTTACTTGTAATTGGTGTGGTAAGGGTTGTGACGTTCCTCCTGACACTTCTTATGTGTGTGTGACTCTTGTCAACAATATTCGGTGTCGAAAGCAAAGTAAGAAAACTATAATCTAATGCTTTCTTACTCACATTAGACCAACCAGATATTCATCTTGTATAATTGCCTTTGTGTAGGGTGTTTTTTGATTTCACGGCTACAGATGGTACTGGAACCTTGAAGTTGGTTGCACATACTCGCACTGCAGAACAATTGCTCAAACTTAAACCATCCGAGATATTTTCTATGAATGCTGAGGTAATTGACCATAGATAAGTTTACGCTTCTTGTTTTTTTTGGTAGAGGTTGTTTGATTAAATCGACAACATCTATATACCTTGTCATATTTGTATGCACATATATTAGCTATACGCATTGCGGCTCTAATTATTTTATAATTATTATTGCTAGAACATATGTTTATGGTTTCTGCTCACCTTGCCTACACTTATTTGAGTGAACTTATTTTGTTCCATATGCATACTTTATTTCCTTTGTCCTTGAATCGTGCCAAACACTTCTGTAGCAGGAGCGTGCTTCATTCATAGACAAACTGAGCACGACACTGCGTAGCAAGAAGACTGAAATGCTGCTATGTCTTGTGGCGACTTTGCTTGAGGATCACAAAACTTTGAGGTGGATGCTAAAAGATATAGTATAAAATGTATGTTCTCTGCAACTATATGTACAGTGTAGACTTTAGGTGAAATTCTCCTTCTGAAAATGAACATATCATCTACATGTGATATGCTCCTTTTCAGACAATTTAATGATGTTATAGTCTAAGCTCATACTCCTCCATGAATCAGCAGTGGTTGTTGTAATGAATCATATTGTAGTTTCTTTTGGGTGTTCTTTTTTGTATGCGCTAACTGGTTTCGTCTGGTTGAAGATGCAAAAAAAGCTTTCCTTTTGTGCGTAGGATATGAGGTTATTATGACCAACCTTGTATCCCAACTTTTGTGTTTATACAGTGCCAGTAATTATGTTCACTAAGGTTATATATATGGACTACTACTTATTTATGACTTCTGATGCCTTTTTTATATTTTACCTAATCACATTTTTATATTTTATGTAAGTGTTTTTTTTTCCCTTAAGTATATTCTTGTAGTGCTTGCGTTTTTCCCTGATTTTTGTTTTTTTTGGCTGATCTAGGGCATTGTTGGAGATGTATATATATGCATAATGGTTTGAATTGCAAAATATATAAGCAGGTTGTCAAAAAGAACCGAATTAGTGAAAAGATGGGTAGCTCCGCTGAACGAAATTGAGAAATTATCTGCATAAAATTATTTGGAGGTTGAAGGATCAACAATAAATAGTTAGTCGGTAATTTGCTCAGGCCCTCTACTATTGCTCTGATAAGGAAGGTCAATCGCTGAACTGTTGAGATGTATTCCTTCGCTTCAGCCACTTCGGACAGTCTTGTCAACTATACAACCCCTTTTTATCGATAGTCAAATATGAAAGTCATGGATTATGGTTATGCGTAATCTTAATACTTCTTTCCTTCATGCCAATGTTGTTACTCATACAAAAGCAAAATCGGTTTTCCATATTCTATATTAGCAAATTTATCTAGAATGTGTTTTCAACTTTTATTTCAGTTAGATTAGTTGTAGTTTTAATATGTCTGTTTTAATTTTAATTCCTATCTTATTGCAGTGATCCGAAAAGTGGCGAAGATTTGACTTCAGGTGGAGGAATTTCAGTTAATTGTTTAGTACATGATGTGTTTAAGCTGCTATTTTGGTGTAGTTTAATTTGATGGTGTATACTGTTAAGCAATATATAAACATAAAGGATTGAGGAAAATCATTACATTAACATATATCATTTTTTGCAAACTTTGCGATTGATTTTTTCCTATCCGTTCGAATATGAAATGTTTGATATAAACTTCAGATTAGTGCTACTATTTTTAATGTTAAAAAGCTTTTTTGTCTCTTGATGTCATTTCTTGTGTTTGTTATATGTCGTACCTTGTATGTTGATGAATATACCATAATATGTTATACTTTTGTTAGATTCGCATGATGCATGCCACACAGTTTTGTTTTCCCCGTATTCAAACTACAAATAATATATGCTTCATGTTCATATGTAGGGATACATCCTATTAGGAAGATTCACATTTCACACCACATACAACAATGGCGAGTAGTTCTACATCAGTAGCGTCAACAAGCAGATAAAGACGAAGGAGCCGCATACAAAATGAACCAATTTTTACAGCACTCGGTATGGAACATGTGCCAACAACAATAATTGTGTTGCCGAGTTCAACTACATGCAAGGAATGCAATGCAATAAAATTTGCATATAAATGTCCAACACTTTGTTGTTGTAATGGGGAAATTCGGCTTGCTACAAATGAAACTCCACAATAACTTGTTGATTTATACACAAAGGATGATGATCGTGGGATAGATTTTAGAAAATATGCTAGACTATATAACAATTTCTTTGCTTTCAGTTCAATTGGTGGAAAGTTTAAGAAAAAGACGAAGGATGGTATATATACTTTGGTGCTACAAGGACAAATTTATCACTTCATTTCTGATTTGTTACCTACTAAAGACAATCCAAATTATCTCTAAATGTATGTCTATGATGGTGCTTCTGAAATTGACACAAGGGGTAAACTTTTTGACAACTTAAATGCAGATATCATATCAATTCTCATGACAATAATGAATCAAAATCCATATGCATATTTCTTTCGATCCCTACGAGAGGTTGGTATAACAGAAAGTTCAAGAATTGCAATTTCTTATAATCTAGTATTAGATCAACGAGTGTATAATGCTCTAACATGCAATGAAGTTGCATCAATATTCGTTGAAGATGCAAACTCTAACAGATACATAGTCCCCATATTATAGTTTATGGCAAATCAAATGAGCCTCACAAAATTGTACACTATTATGGCTACTATGATCCTTTACAATATCCTCTATTATTTCCAAAAGGAGAATCAAGATGACATCGAGGTGTGAAAAGAGTGAAGCAAAATACTACACATTAAACCGACGATATCGCTTTTCCGATATCAACATGTTTGGTTCAAGACGCATCTGATATTTTACTCCGAGAGGTAACAAGTTTTTATTTTACTTTTATAATAATTATTCTGATATATTCTTTTGATGGCTACTAACTTCAATTACCATTTTGGTAGTATCCACGTCGAGGCCACCAAAAGAAGGTCATGAAATTTCTTGTAGAAAATATTACGCTTATAAACTTCAATTTCGGCCAAACAATTTCTTACTTCGCTCTAGCAGAATATTACTTCAATATATAGTTGATGTGAAAATTGAGAATACTCGCTTGGACTACTTACGTCTAAATCAAAAAAATATAAGAAGCAAGTTGTACTAGGGTATTACTGATAGTGTAAATGATGGTACCATGAATGTCTCTCATGTTGGACAATGTGTGATACTGCCACCGTCATTCATTGGTGGCCCTAGAGACATGAGGTACATATATCTAAATGTGATGACTCTTGTTCAGAAATTTGGCAAACCAGATTTATTTGTTACAATTATTTGTAATCCAAGTTGGCCAGAGATAAAGGAAAAATTAGAACCGGGAGAGAAGGCTCAAGATAGACTTGACATAATAGCTAGGGTTTTTTCGATCTAAACTTACATTGTTGAAAAAACTAATAATGGAAGAGAATATTTTTGGCCTAGTTAAAGCAAGAGTTGAAGTTATTGAGTTCCAAAAGCGTGGCTTGCCACATGCGCATATCTTATTAATATTGTGCTCTACACATAAGATACTCAACCCATAAATTTTTGATCAATTTGTATGTGAGGAGTTACGTTCCACTAAAACTCCATATTTGCGCAAGTTTGTTATAAAACACATGCTTCATGGTCCCTATGGAACTCTTTATCCGACTTGTGCTTGCATGGAAAAAAAAGGTTTTTGCGGTCATTGCAGATTTAACTATCCAAAAAACTATGCTGATTTTACAACATGTGGCAATGACTCCTACCCAATTTATAGAAGAAGGCAAAATGGGGACTCTGTTTGCATTAAAGGTGTTGACTTGGATAATCAATGGGTTATACCATACAATCCCTATCTTCTTGCATCTTTTGATTGTCAAATAAATGTTGAAGTTTTTTCCACAATAGAAGTCATCAAATACATTTACAAGTATATACACAAAAGACATGATCAAATTTCTTTTAACATATCTAATATGGCTTCTTTTATCCAAGATGAGATCACATCATTTCAGTCTGCTAGATTGGTATCTCCTCCGGAATCTGCTTGGAGAATATTCGGCTTTGACCTATATCAAATGACTCATGCTGTAATTCCACTGCAAATACATTTACCCGACATGCATTTTGTCACATTTCATGAATCTGAGAATTTGCGGAATGTGGTTGCAAATGAAAATCGCCAGAAAACTATGCTGATGGCATTTTTTAGTTATAACAATGATCACCCAAATGACCCTCTATATCTACATTCTGAATTTCTAATGCACTATGTTTGGAAGAAATCTAATAAGTTATGGACAAAGAGAAAACTTTGAGCTGCGATTGGAAGACTTATGTATGTTAATCATGCGGAAGGAGAATGATATTACTTTCGACTTCTTCTCATACACATTAAGTCACCAAAACCATTCATAGACCTTCGAACACTTGATGGCTACACATGTAGTACATTTCAAGAAGCAGCTAAAAAGAAGGGTTTGGTCGAACGAAATGACTATGCTGATTCATGCATGGAAGAAGCAAAGGAAGCCTAAATGCCATTAGCATTGCGTAGATTGTTTGCGACATTGCTTGTGCATTGTGAACATATAGATCCAATATAATTTTGGGAACGACATTACAAATCTATTTCAGAAGATTTCGAGTATCACTATAAATGAGAAACTGATTTTTTTTTTACATCTAACATGTCTTGAGATTGAAAAGTATTTGGATGCCATGGGAAAAAGTCCAAAATTTTATAAGTTGGATGATTATCAAAAGTTGAAGACATATGGTCATAAGATAACAAGAGACATCAGTGACGCATTGAATGCTCCTGTTCCTACATGCTATGTTAATGCACCAAAACTACTTAATGAAGAACAACGAGCTACATACAAATGCATAATGAACCACATTAAATCAAATAGTCCTGGTGCTTTTTTCATTGGTGGTCCATGTGGAACAGGAAAAACATTTCTCTATTGTGCCCTTTATGCCAAAACCCGTTCCATTGGAAAGATTGTTCTATTAACCGCCACCTCAGGCATTGCAGCATCGAATATACCCACTGGAAGAACATCACATTCATGTTTCAAGCTACCCATTGATGACGATGGATCTTTAGTCTGTAATGTTGCAAAACAAAGCAGTCTTGCACACTTGCTTAGAGAATCTTCTCTTTTAATATGGGATGAAGCATCTATTGCCAAAAAATAGAACATAGAAGCATTTGATTTACTCTTGCAAGATTTATGTGATAACAATGACCTTTTAGGAGGAAAGGTGGTAGTTTTTGGTGGACATTTCAGACAAGTCTTGCCGGTCCTGCCGCACAAAACACATCATGAAGCAACTTGTGCTAGCTTGGTAAGTTCTTACCTTTGGCCAAAACTCATAAAATTCAAACTCACAAAAAATATACGAGCAAGCCAAGATCCTATTTTTTCAGAATTTCTACTGCAGCTTGGTAATGGCTCTATACAACATACAGAAAAGGCTTTAATCAAAATACCAATTGAACTTTCAGACTGCATTAGCATCAATGAAAATTGCTTCGATCTTTTGGTGCAATACATATTCCCATAAATGATTAAACCTTCACTAGATACCTCCATTTTTTTGTAGCTGAGCTATATTAACTCCTACGAATGAAGATGTTGATATGATAAACACATCTTTGATTGAAAGATTTCCCAAAGTTTCAACCAAATACACGAGTATTGATTCCGCAATAGAAGACAATTGCAAAGTATGCCCGCTGGAATTCATAAATACTTTATGTCCTTCAGGAATGAGTCCACATGAATTAATTCTAAAAAAGGATTGTCCTATAATTTTATTGCGAAATCTAGATCCACTATCTGGTTTGTGTAATGGTACAAGAATGATTTGTAAGAAATTTTATCGCAATATATACAATTATTTGTGAAATTTCATCTGGCTATTATAAAGGTGAACAAGTTTTCATTCCTCGGATTACCCTTAAAGCTCCATCATCATGCAAATATCATTTTCAATTTCAGCGCAAACAATTTCCTATTAAATTGTGTTTTGCAATGACAATTAACAATTCTCAAGGACAAACACTTGATCAAGTTGGGATATACTTACGGCAATCGTGCTTTTCACATGGTCAATTTTATGTTGGTTGCTCAAGGGCAAAACAAAGGACTACTCTTAAAGTATTTACAAATCCACTTGCAAACACCTGTAAATACCCAATGTTTACAGCCCAATGCAGCAAACAAATGGTTGAAAATGTGGTATCCTTTGAAATTCTTAGGAAATCAGAAGTAATATAAGATAATCACTCTTTTATGGCTTCAAATGAATCACTTAAGGTATATCTATCAATCCTTTTAAACTCATATTATATTATGTAAGTAGAAAATTAAAATCCTAATAACTATTCTATAATTCTTAGGATTTGACATCCCATTATGTGTATCATGAAAATATGATAAAAATTATAGGAATAGATACATTAGACTTTAGTAATACTCAATCTTATTGTTTGGTTTCTAATTCCGTGCAAAGTTCTTTGCTTTCGTTAAGAAATGTCTCTATTAGCATTAGTTGTTCTTCTTGTTCATGCTATTGCTAATCTGGTATTGTTAATATTATCATTACAATTGGGAAAAAGGTAATTTTCAACTCAAGTATTTTACGAATATGCTTTAGTTGTAATGTATATAATTTTTTCCTAATTTTACATTGTGATTTGACTACCGGCCTGTTTTTCAAGCAGGAAAAGGAGCTTTCTCTTGTGGACCTTCAAAATACAAGAAAAACATCTCTTGTAAACTCTATTGTTGTAAGTAGTATAACTTTTACCATTCTTCTATGTTTGTCTTCATTCATTCTCTATGCACATGTGTTTCTACGTAATCTGCATGTTTATTTGTATACCTATTTATGTATAATTCTTAATCTCAGTTCTTTTCCTACATTGTTAGACAAGAAAGTATAATGAAAACATGATTTCAATTGCAGGATTCACTATAAAAAAATACCAAAACAAATGTGACAATCAAGCTTTGAAACCTCAAAGGCATGATATGAATGAAATCCCAGACAAATGTACTTCATAGCATGTAGTAAAATCATCCTCGATGAAAATCCCAAACAAATGCATTTATCTCAGTTCTTTCACTTCTGTCTTAAATATTTTGGTACAAATTTAGGTTTATGCAAATGATATGAATGAAGATCCCAGACAAATGTGTTTGTCTCAGTTCTTTCACTTCTGATCTGCCATATGCTTATGATGTTCATAGCGGATACTACCTGCTATTGTTGAACTATGTTATCAGGCATGTAGAACTTTTCAATGTTTCTTGTTGTAAACAATCTTCATGAAATATGCTTTTCTCTTACATTTCATGAATTTTGAAGTATGTTATCAAACATTAGAAGCATGTTGCAAGGTAAGTCTGAACTTGGGGCATGTTTGGGAATTGATAAGTTAACTTATTGCTCATAAGGAGACCTCATACTGTAAACTTTCATTTGCCAAAATGCCCTTATTTTATAGTTTGACTGGTTATTTGCTAGTTTTATTGATATAATTTAGTGTGTAAATTTGTAACTAATTTCTTAATCCATGAAGGTATGACTACCATATATGAAGCATGCCTATTTTGTTTCTGTTTGTGTGATATCATTTGATTTGAAGCATTAAATGATTCCTAATGTGAAATTCAACCCTAAATCTTGATGACTGCAAACAAACCACAAATAGTTGTGTCCAAAGACCCATTTTCAGCTTTGTGAAATTCAAAAAAGAAACCTCAAAATGTAAAGAACGATTTATGGGTGTGAAGTAGGAAGCTGAAAATCAGATAGATTTGTGATATTCATTTATCGTTGTGATAGAAAATTTTACTCCATCTTAAATATAAAAACCACTATATCATGGCCATGTAAGAATAAATAAGTTTGTACATTAATGACTTTGTGAAACACCTTTTACTAAACTATAGAACTCAATTTGAGGTTGTCATTGCAGTTATGGAGATGGAGAGCCAACTGATAGTGATGCTCGTCTTTATAAATGGTTTACTGAGGTGAGCACTGTTTGCAGTAAATATTTCGATCTTGTATTCCCTCTTAGTATTTTGCATTGTAGTAAAATTTGATCAAAAAATTTCTACTTATTTTTTAGGACAACGAAAGGGGAAGTTGGCTTCATCATTTGACATTTTTTCATATTATGGCCAATTTTTTTCATGTTATTAACAGGTGCAAAGCGTCTGGTAATGTAGGCCTTGGTGATGATGATCAATGCATCGATGATGATTTTACTGCATGGTACTAAAATTATCTCAGTTCTTTCACTTCTGTCTAAATAATTTTGGTACAAATTTATGTTTATACAAACGATATGAATGAAAATCCTAGACAAATGTATTTATACAACTTCACTTACCATATTTTGGTTTTTAGTGGTTAGTGAATATGTCATCATAATTATGGTGTTTCATTGCATAGAACTACCACTTCTTAGATAATTCCAGTGGCCAAAGTGACATTGGTAAAAAGGAAGGATACCTTTTGCGTGAATTAGTGTGCATGACTTCTTGTAGGATAGCTATAGGATGTCTTTTTTATTTACACAACATAGACTTGCAAAGGCTATTGGATATGCATTAGGAGCTAGCAAACACATCTCGAATTCATATGGGACTATATTTTGGTCCAATCAACAATAAACATATCACTCAAAGCCTTAATAATTTACACAAAATTAGGCATACGTCCATCACCACTTATATATATGAGACTTAGCATGAAAGTGAAACACCTACATTCCTATTTGCTATTTTCTAAAATTATCTCCTTACATGTATACACATAGTATTGGAATAATTTCATTGTACACATAATGTTATATATGAGCTCTAGAGATGGCTCGATTCCTTTATCAAATTTAATATTTAGATAGATTTGATAAATGATCGATCCATCACTAGAACCTATATATACTTATAGCTACATATACAAAGAGTCAATCACAAGATGCGTACTTCTTAACAAGGTAAGTAATATCTTACTTCAAATTGTTTAGGAAATTAGTTAAGACGCTAAAGTTGATCAAATGACAAAAATCATTTTCTCGCTCTACTCAAAATCTCTTGGCATAATGCTCTAATGTATCATTCACATACACAAATTGAAATTCGAAACCTTTTGACCTTTTTGAGAATGCTTTTACACCTCACGAGCCTCCTTCTTCGGCTTACGCTCGAAATGGTCGAGACGATATCCATGTCTGTTCCTGTGCTCTTCAAGGTGAGAGAGGATGGAACCACCACAACCAGGTCCACCACCAATGATGGCGACGACTTCAACCTCCAAAGCCCCTTCCAAACATGACTTCGTCTCTCAAAGAAAATTGGTGATAACTAGAGCATCAGAATCAAAGAAGAAACCACAATACCCTAAATAAAAAGCCCAAGTAATCATAGATGGAGATAGAGAAACTTGAAGATATAGAGACATGAGAAAGTGACAATGGAACACGCAATTTTAGAGAGGGATGTTGAGGTTTAGGTGGGTAAGGGAGAACAGTAAAGAGAGAAGCGGATGGAAGAGAAGAAGGAAAAAGAGAGGCGGTGAGAGCTGAACCCCAAAAATCCAACACGTGAATGACACATGATAATACTAACCAGATCAAGCCCGATCCACCTCTTCTCTTTGGGGCAATTATTGAGCCTTTATTTTGAAATAGGCCCACGAAAACCATGGACTCTTAACCTGATTGTTTATAGTTAATTTTTGTATGTGCAAGCCAACACGATCAAAGGCGAATCCACTGAGGTTGGCAATGACTACACAAAACGTCCTTTCAGTTGAAAGATTATCGTAAACTGGTTGTATCTCGCCTCAGAAAGCAATGTTCACAAGAATGGAAGTCGGGATTTTTCACAAATTAGTTTAAGTTCAAAGACGTCTGTTTAAATAGCGGGGAAAATACACAAAGATACATGATCTCTTGCACTCTTATTACATGATACTTTCGACTGAAATCAAATCTATGTGATCTCGAACAACATTAAAATACAAACATAGCTTTCTAAACTATATTAATCACATCAATTCTAGGACGTATCCATGTGTTCCCATTCCAATGAAGATGAAGTATGAGATCTGCCCACCGACAATAACATTGTTATAATTGAAATAAGGGAAATTAATTTCATACCTATCAACATCGTGAATTCTTATTATAGTACCATACCACCACCCCTCTCTTTCCTATAAATCTACATGCTCTCCTATCTCATACACAACTCGAGTTCTAATATGAGGAATATTCTAATAGGAGGAATAAGGTGTAACAATCCAACTGATACAATTTCTTGAAGACGTCCTAGGCGGTCATCATGCGATAATCTGTCGTATGTAATACGATAAAATCCCACTTATGATGAGACTTTAATTATTATTGCAGAATGATAAGAACCGATCAATAATTAAGATATTACATATATAATTAGTATAAAAAAGGCAAGAACATTTGAAGCTGTTACAGAAAGAAAACAAAGGAAAAAAACAACGACATATAAAACTTACCTTAAGTACGTGCACGTTTTTACGCTCCTTTTTTGTTCAATATATATTTCACAAGACAATATCAATAATTAAAAAACAAGGTACACTTATACTTAGCATAGCTATAAATAGATATGTAATATATAACCATAGAACAAGATACAAACAGACGGACTTTAGTTCGTCTTTAGGTTCCAATGTCACTAAAACTTCTTTTTCAAGGTACATTATAACTGAACAGCTATAACATACGAAACAAGCCTATGCATGCCCAGATAATAATAAAAAAGAATGCCTATAGGAATTGATAAAAGAAAAAACAACTTTAATGAAAAACATCTGCATGCTAGAAGATCGGGCACACACACCCCAAGCCATTCACGTGAACACATACAAATTCACGTGAACCTGTAAAACGCATCCACCCTCACTTTTTTTTATACAGAAAGATTTCAAGAATCCAGAACAACCAAACCTGGAAACTCGAGAGGCCGAAAAAACGGCATCGGAACACCTGACAAGAGCAAGCAACCACAAGAAACCAACAGTAACAACAAGAAACAAAAAAACAAAAAAACAAAATAAAAAACAACAGACAAAACAAAAGTTTCAAGAAAACAAACACAACCGAGCAAGCAAAACCAATAAGGCTTAATCTACGAGAGAGGCTTCAAACATGGGTTGGAAAACACCAACAAGATGTTAAAGCAGCCGGAAAGCAGAAATAAGACACAATCTGGAGGCACTTCGTCGGAAGAAACCACCAGGGATCACACTATCACTGATGCGTTCCTGCCTGTGGATGCCAGATCGAGATCTTGGTGGTGAGTCGTGCGTGTTGCTTTTGAGATTGAAGGGGTAGAACGCGGTATTGTTGCCTCGCGTGAGTAAGCGAGTGCGATGATGGTAGTGGCTCAAGAGACGAGCGAAGCCGTAGCATCGACAGCGGAGGGGATAGACTCGAGTAGATCGAGTGATTGGCCGTAGCGTCGGTGGTGGAGGAATGGAGATGAGAAGGAAGATTAGGGTTTGACGTTCGATCAAAGGGGAGGAGGCAATTAGCTCTCGAGACTCAGGCTTTGATTAAAAATGAACATAACCTAGTACAGAAGGTCGAGATGACCTTTTATAGGAGATAGCGGGACTCAGATGGGCCGAGTCTCGCTTAATGGGCTGGCCCACGCGACACGCGTGGAACACACACCCTAAAGAAAAACACTGAAAATATTAATGTTCTAAAATTTATAAAGCAATCAAATAACGCGTTCAATGATGACGGCGAGGATCTTGAGATAGTACGCGATCTCTAGGCTTGGCTGGAGGTGCTTGAAGGGGATCACGGTCTCTGTACCAGATGCGAGAAGTATGACGAAGATCGCGGTCTCTTTACTCGAAGCGAGTAGTGGGAGGAAGATCACGGTCTTCGTACTTGGCCCTTCTGAGCTCACAGTCATGGCTTCTTCTTCTATGGCCGTCATGGTGGGCAGTGTCGCATCCACCTCCCCCACTTGGCTGTGAAGCGTCCCCGCTTCACCAACATCGAGCTTGTGCTCCATATATTCATCCAAATCCGCAACGTCGGAGGTCGCGTGGATGCCATAGTCTCTGGGCAGCTCAATCTGGTAAGCTTTATCTCGAATGGCTTGCACGACGTGGAATGGCCCCTCTCTGCGTGGAGCCAACTGGTGCTTGCCCCGCGATTGGAATCAGTCATTTTGCAAGTGCATCCAATGGAGGTCTCCGGTGTCGAACACGAATCGATGGCGGCCGCGTTTGTGCAGATAGGCACCAGTCACCCAGTCGAGGGTGTTTTGAATGCCATGCAAGGCTGGTAGAGCTTGGGGAGGCACCTCTGGCAAATCTTTCCTGATGGGGGTCTCTGGAGTGCAATGCGTTGGCACCAACAAGAAACATTTTGCGTTGCCGTGGAAGGTAGCATGGAGGTCGCGAGGTTGGCGAAGAAGCAAGCTATGGTCAAAGGTTCCTTTTAACGCGGTCTTTGCACCGTCCTAGCCACTAGGTGGCGCATTGGGCTCTTTGTTGTTGGAAACGACTTTGTGCCCTTTGGAAGAACGCGTTGTCCTACTACTGGGGTATTGGAAACATCGTCAGTGTCTTGTTTGGGATGCATCCGCTTTAACGCGGTCTTTGCTGCTTCAATTGCCTTTTGTCGATCACGCTCAACCTGATCCTGTAAAATCTCATGGGGAAACATGGGTAAGAGCGTGACGCGTTTCCCGTGGTAAGTAAATACATAAGTGTTTAAATAGCCATCGTGAAGAACGCGCCTGTCGAAATGCCATGGGTGCCCCAGCGAAACACGTGTGGCGTCCATTGCAATGACATCACAAAGGACTGAGCCTGAATATGGGACAATGGAAAAAGAGATAAGACATTGTCGAGTTACAGTGTTACCAAAACTCGAAGAAATCCATTGTAGGCCATATGATTGTGGGTGAGGTGTTGTTGGCAGGCTGAGATGGTTGACCACCTTCTCATTGACGATGTTACAATAGCTTCCTCCATCGATGATAACACTTAAGGTCACGGTCTTAACCAAGCAAAGCGTGTGGAAGAGATTCTCGCGTTGGTCAACAAGGCTGCCTTTCTTGATGGTGAGGATGCGCCGCGTGACGAGGCTCAATGGTGTGCCTACATGTAGCGCGGTGGCTTCACAAGTGTAAGCCTCATCGTTGTCATCTTTGACCCCTTCCTCGATGGGCTCCAAGGGCGTGTCCTCCTCCTCATAAGATTCATATCCCGTGGTGATGCTGGAGAAAAGGACTTTCTTGTTGTTTGGGCAATCTCTCTTGTAGTGCCCTCTTCCTCCACACTTGAAACACTCCAAGTCACGCGCGCGCTCAGGTGTTGGTGATGAACCCGTTGTTGGCATCGCGCGAGGAGCATTGGTGGTTGATGCGGTCTTTCCTGTGGGTGGACCGCGTACATTAATAGTCGGGGATGGACCAGAGTTAGAATCATACCTGCTTGGACTTGGGTTTTGCCAAGTAGGTTGCCAGCGACGCTATTGTTGGTTGTATAGTTGCATCGCGGTGTGAGTCAAGGTATTCAGATCCTTGATTGGCAATATCTCGAGTTGGTCACGGATGGACACATTCAAGCCACTCAGAAACTTTGTTCGCAGTATGGATGGGGCGACACTGATGCTGGCTTTGTAGTACATGTCTTCCAACTGAGAGAAGAACTCCAGTGGTGTTTTGGAGCCTTGAGGCGCCACTGCGATCTCCATTCGCATTTGGTTTCTATAGTCCGCAGGCACATACTTCTTTGTCATCACATAGACAAGTTGGTGCCAATCTGTGATGGGCGCGAGACGGCGGCGAACGCGATCATCCACGAACCTGTGGTACCAAACGCGTGCAGCGCCTCTGAAGTGTAGCGTTGCCGCGTCAACATGCTCCTCTGGGGGAACGCGGCAATATCACAAAGTATACTCTGTAGCCTGCACCCACTCAAGAAACACAGCAGGATCATATTCGCCAAAGAAATGCTCAATTTTAACTTTTACATCATGGCGGCCAAGCCTTGGTGTGTGTTGAGCAGGTTGTGGCGCATAAGTGCGTTGTGCAGCTTCCTCAGCGCGATGATGAGGACGGCGAGCTTGGCGAGCCTGGACATCTTCAGCGACGAAGTCCCTAGGAGGCGCGTTGTACTCAGCGCGTCCTTGTCTTCGTCTTTGAACATGTGTATTGTGTTGGCGACGAAAGTCATGTGCCATGTCCTTGTGGTGTTGGCCACGAGAGGCACGCGTGTTGTCGCCCAAAACGCGATGTGGTTGTCCTACTGGTTGGAGTAGAGGTGGAATTCAATCCGCTGGCCGATCTTGGAGTTCAATGGGATCACCAAGGGATGGATGGAAGGAGCCTGGATTGATGAGCCCTGCATCCTCCATCTCCTCATCGTCGAACTCATTGAAGTCATCATGTATAGTCGGTGTCGTCGATCCATAGCCATCGGAGCCCTGACGCGGAGTACGTGTACTGTGATGGCCAAGGTGGTCGTTGACGTCGAATGTCACTGGGGTGGGATCATGGCGACGTTGACGCGGCTCAACGTCTGGGGCGCAATAGGATCGACGCGACAGACCGGAGTCACGTTCTTCTCGTCTGGCTCGGCCGGCAATCGGTGTTGAGGCAATCTCGCGGCAGCGTCTTGTTCTTCTGGCTTCATACTTGTCATGGAAGTCAAGGGGTTCAGAGTACTCACCATGGGAATGCTCATCGCAGTCGGAGCCGCTGTCGTAGCCGGCTGGTGTTGCTCGCGTTCGTGATGCGACACATAGCCTTGGCGGCTTTCGATCACGGATTGTATCCGGTTGAGGCGTGGTTGCAGGTTGGAGGTTGAGGGCATCAACCCTTTGCCCTTGTCCACGCGTTGTTGACTTGGCCCGACTTCAGTATGACGCGGCGCACCCAGGGTGTCCATGGGGACCATCATAGTTGGTGTGGGTTGGGCCGGCACAACGCGTTGTGAAGCCTGTAATTGAGCAACTTGTCGCCTGAGCTCTTGTATCTCGCGTTGTTCCGTGGTGAGCTCCAGAATGGGATCTTCATTTTGTTGGTCTTGTTGTTGCACCAATGGTAGATTTGGCGCGTTGTCGTTGGCACCATTGCCGTCTTCATTGGGATGAGTAGGGGCGATCATGGTTCCTATAACAACGTGACCAGACATCCAAGTAAAAATGAACAAAGACAATAAAACCAAAGAACAAGCAAGCACTTAGCAAGTAACAAGTGTTCACGTAGGAAGGCGCAGTCTTTGGCCGTGAGGGCGACTTAAGGCAAGCAAAGCAAGTGTGATATGCACGCGCAAAAGCAAACGAAACCAATGATTAATTTCTTAACCACTTACGTAAACAACACAAGCACACAAGACAAACCTTCAAGCGTGAACCTAGACGGTGGAGAGATCAAGAAGATGAGCCTAGCCGAGTAGGGGGAAGAAGGTTGCCTTATTTTGGCTTTCCTTTTTTTTTTTTTTTTTTTGAATTGTCGCGTCTTTTTTTTTAATGCGACTTGACTTTTGAAATTTGAATTTCAAATCTGAATCTTAGTCTTTGACTTTTGGTTTAAGATCAGATAAGATTACACAATTAAAATAAAAAATAAACGGCTAAGTAACTTAAGGATAGAAATCACGAGATTGTCGCGATAGGAGAGAGAGAAGATTGTTGGAGATTTGTAACGGCCACACAAGAAGATATGCAAGATATGATTAGCGAAATTTAAGCAATTAATTAAGCAAATCAATCAATTAATTACGTAGATTTCATGCAAAACACATCACACAATTCTCATGAGGGATCAATCACG